>PUFA01000014.1:16327500-17728959 GCA_003508835.1 Eonycteris spelaea | reverse complement strand
TTCAAATTATACTGTTTGAGTATATTATAGTTGAATGACCTTCATATGTTGCTAGCAAAAGAACAAAAGGCTACAGAGGCTGTATAAACCGCGTAAGACATAAAATTATGACTAATTGTTATAAACATTTGGCATATTTTCCCCAATGAAGTTATTCATTTTAATAAAAATGTTTGGAACTACAGAAAAACACAAAGAAAAAACTAACATCAAAGCACCTATAGATAGATAATAATGGTGTCATCATTATATGTCTCCAGCTAGTCTTTTTATGCATGCATTCACACATTTACATATGTGTATGCACAGATACACATAAGCATTATATTAATAGATGAAAAAGCACAGGCTTTGTAGTCACTACCTAGGTTTGAATAATGGCTCTGCCATTTATTAGGCATGTGACAAATTTACCTTTCTATGGTTTAGTTCCTTCAAATGTAAAATGAGAAAAATAGTACCTACCCCAAAGGTAAATGAAACAGTTAGTTATACAAAGGAAGCACTTGATAAATATTGTTAGTATCACCGTTTTATTTTAACTAAACTGAGATCATACTATATAATCTGTAAGATATACTGCAAAAATACTCAAATTAATACACCCACCAGCAAACCATCAGCCTATTGCTGCCTTAACAACAATCTTCCTGTGGTTACAAAAGCTACCTTTCTTATTTTTGACTTATCTGTCTGCCTACTGTGCTAACACTTCACTGTTACTCTCTTCTTATTGCTGTATTATTCTATGTTCTATAACTGACAAGACCCTGCTTCTCAATCTTTTCTCCAAATTTATTTGATCCACATCATCCTTTTATTTTTCCATATAAATTTCAGTCATTTTCTCTAGTTCCAAAGATTTTTGGAAATTTGATGAGAAAAATATTCATTCTTAGTAAATTCTAAGAAAATTAACACTTTTAAATGGTAGTCTTTTGAAAAACATGTCATATAACTGCATCTTCTATTTTTATCAGAGCCAACATTTTTGTCTCTATATAAAAATTTAAGTTTCACACTCATTCAATAAAACTAAATTATACTCTCAATATAAAAGATTTTATTAGTTTTGTTCACTATTAGTATGTAGCCTTATGCCATCACACAGTCTCATAAACTTAATGAATGAATGAGATATTGTCAAAAGAGCATATTAGAACTTCTATATATACCATATCTGCAACCAAAGGTAAATGTGTAAATATGGACAAACATTATGAATGGAATGTACACAAATTAAAACAGTTGTCATTTAGGTGGTCAGATATTTTTCTTGGTTTAGGGAAGGATCTCCACACCAGACCTCACCGCTGAATTTACTTAAATAATCCAGCTAAACGTTTTGTTTGTTGCCTGTTTCTATTCACCCCTCGGATACATAAGCTGAAATTAAAATCCTACTACTGCAATAGTATCTATATAATAGCCAATGATTTTAAAATATACATTAATTATAACTCGTTTGAAACACTCAAATCACTACATCTGATGCAATCAAAACTCTTCTGTAAAAACCTACTTAGGAGATGATATTATAACAGTATACAATAAGCACTCCAAAGACACAGGACTCTACAATGATGGGAAAGGCAAACATGCCACCCTGTGTTCACTTTCTTTATGCTTCTTCAAAAAGCACTGAGACCTCCAAGACAAAGAAAGGAGAAACAGGAATTTCACATTAATACTAGTCATTTATGAGAGGAATTCATCTCAACTACCAGGAAACTGAGGGAACTGCCAACGAAAATACCAAACAAAACAATATTACTTTTTTGAGATCAGTTTTTTTTAATCTATTTTTACGAATGTGGTATTTATTCTGCTTTTGTAAAATATGTTACTTACCTTTAACAAGCTTGGGGCTTGTTAACGTTAACATCCCAGCATGCCCTGATAGATCAAGGCCACTAGCAAGCCATACTGGCCCACAAAGAATGTCTTCTTTATGATCTTCTAGAAAGGGACACAATCTAAGACCTAAAAAGAAAATTACATATTTTCTTTTAGTTTGTAATTTAAAATGTAATATTTATTAAACAAATATCCATCCCACTTACATGTACTACCACCACACAAAATACGATACTCAGAATGTGTTCAAGAAAGAATTCACTTTCATGCTAAGGAACTATAATCGATTATCTGCTACGTTGTTTTCCATTCCCATTTTAGTTTACATTCACCTTGATTTTCAAAATAAAAAATAAAACCATGATATGATTTCAAATCCCAAGATATTAAAAGACAAGAATTGTAAGTATTAGCGCAGCTGTGTTCACAAAGACGAGCTGAAAGTGAAAGCACACTGCCAAAGCAGAATATAGGTTATTGCTTAATCGTGTCCTTAAAACCGTTTTTGCAAGCCATAAAGAAATCTCTGCCCATCATGATGCATTTGGATCACTACTCCTTTTACTGTCATGGACAACAGCTCTATAATTTAACTCACACTGTGATTCCTCTACATCCATGTGCTGCATTTCTTCATTCAAATCAACCAGGGACGGTTTCCCATTTTGTTCCACTTCAATGTTAAGAGCTGGAGACAAAGGAAAGGTGATCTGCCTATCTACTGCTGTTTCTAGAGGATAAAAATATTAGTAAACTTAATTTTGCTTAATATCAATGACTTATGTGCCTAAAATCCTAAAATTTTCTGTTAAACTGGGAACTGCTGTGATTTTCATCACAGATGCTATAAAATCGTTGTCAGGAGGAAGAAAATCAGATTCAATTAATTCTTTCATACATTCTTCTCTCTTTTAATGGTAGTAAAATATTGACCTGAAGAAATAATATGCTGGTAATTGAACTAACAGTTTTTACCCAATGCTGCAGAGTAAGAACACCTGCAGTTTTAAAAATACCAATGCCTAAGTCCTAGACCCAATTAAATCAGAATCTGTCATGTTTCAAAAGGATACATACACACAAAAAGTCACACATAAGTAGACAAACATACATACATATTTCTGAAATAGGAAATTTCTCAGGTTTCAGTGTTTTTAAACCCTGGTGTAAAGTAGTCTTTTTGCTATGAAAATTTTCTCCTGCATTTTAAACCAATTTATTAAGAAGAAAGCACTGACAAGTAATATCTAGTTCCCAATATGCTAAATGTGTACAATCTACTTTAATAACTCAATATATCAAATACTGAACTTGTAAAAAAGATAACTAAAGATGAGTATATTTCTGGTATTACATTAAAGGCTGGGTTTCATGAATAATCTTAAAAGAATATGTGACTTCTATAACGAGTTCTCTTCCCAATCAAGTCTCCTCTTAAGAGAAATGAGTAAGTCTAGTAATGCTAAAAGTAAAACCAATTCACCAAGGAACTAATTGTATTTTCCAAAAAAACCCTGCATAATTAAATCATTCAAATTTATGCAATTCTGAATAATACTGAGTTACTGAAAAGCTCTAAAATGTTCTCATGATTAACTTTTCTAAATAGAACCACCAAAAGTAGAATAGAAAACTAGCTGGGGGTGAGCGGGAGGCAGGAGAGAAGGAGGGGAGAAATGGTCAAACCTAAACAGTCAAATTGAAATTAGTCTTTTTTTTAGGAAACAAACTACAAGGTAAAATCTTCAAATATAAATTGATTTATTCTTACCATTGACTTTCCCTAAGCCCGGAGCTTTATTTTTCAGCAGTGTCACTTGTATCTGTGGAATATTGGTGATGTTTGAGTTCAAAACGAATTTGAAGTCCACATGTCCAACCATACAAGCTTTGGGTAGAACCAATTCAAATACATGTTCATCCCAGCTGTTGCTGTTAAATAAGAGTGGAAATGCTAAATAAAGCAAAAGTCTTTCTTGGTCATAACCATATTATCATAAATATCTCCCTTTCACACACTGATTTTTAGCCTCCAACAAAACTTAATGCCTCTCACATGGAATCAGGAGAGAAGAGAAGCAGCTCCTAATAGAGGTTAGACTTAGGCAATGAATGAATGATCCTACCTTATGAACTGATACTTGCCTTGGAAACTGAACATCATAATAAATTTTTGTTTCTTACAGTGTGGACGAATACATCAAAATTATCTGCAGATTCTTGGGCCCCACCCTAAACCTATGAGTATGGTCCTAGGAAACTGCATTTTAAAACAAGAATTTCTTGTATTTTTTTACACTTGTCCTTTCTGACTTAAACTATAAATGCTGAAAATAAAAACATCTCCAAACCACACTTCTCCAACAAATTCCAGAGTCACATCCAAAAGTTTACCAGTCATCTCAAATTTACCATAAATAAATCCAAACTTCATGATTCCCCACTCCAATCTCAGTGAACAGAAATTTTCTTTAGCTAGCTCAGTCATCCCAGATTCTTCTCTCACACCACATGTTCAAGATATCAGCATATACTGTTCCTTCTACCTCCAAATTATATCCAGAATCTGACCACTCTTTCCACTGCTTCCATCAATTATCACCATAGTAAAAGCTACCATCATCATTTCACATGGATTATAACAGCATCTAAACTAAATCCTTGTTTCCGTCCTACACATACCATACACTTACCCAACCACTGTCAAGAGACCAGTCTAACTGTATCCTTCTAATATATAAATTATATCACATCACTCTTGTACTCAAAACTGTCAAACATCTTCCCACCTCACTCAGCATTAAAGTCTCACTATGGACTATAAATGACATGATTATCAGCTACTTCTTTTGACCTTACCTCTTTCCACTCTCCCTTACGTTAACTGCACTTCTAGAATTCATAAAACATATTATTTGGGGTCTTTGTACTTGCTACTGCCTCTGAATTAATATCTTTATGGAGGTCTTTCTTAGTACCCTTATACTAAAAATAACATACATTCTCTCTCTCTCACTCTCACATACGTATACACCCAACAACTACTCAATAACCATGCTGTTTTAACAGATTTCATAGCTTTTATGACTATATGACATAGTAGGTATCTGCTTACTGTCTATCCTCTCTAGAATATAAATTCCATGACTGTCATATTACTAGCGCTTACAAGAGTGATTATGCAAAACAAACATTTAAATATCTGTTAAATAAAAGTGTGGACTGAATAACCAAGCTAAGTACAGTGGTGGGTTACTCTCACTATTTATTCCACAACTAAAAATATGCAAAATTTCTAAAATTAAGGTGACAAATGAAAGGTACGAAAGCTATTAATATAATAAAGAAAAACAGTAATATATCTAGAATTCTATATTGCCTCTAACAAATACATACTATGGACTTAAAATTAAATACTTTGAAATAATGTTTTACCTGTCAGTCTGTAGTTTCCAAGTTCTAGTATGCTGAGCAGCATCTCCGTGGTGTTGCTGATGCAAATGTTGAGGATGCCTCCTCTGCTGCTGTTCTTGCTGAACTTCTACCCAGCATGGAGGAACAGTAGCTGAAAACCGTGGAGTCAAAGTCTCAAAGCGGGTTAGCTCCACTAAAGATGTCAAGATGTCAAGAGTGAATGGCTGGTCCACCAATAAATCAACTCCTTAACAACAGAAAATGTAGAATTTGAAATAGCTTTTTTTAAAAAAAAATTTAATTCATGTTTTGTCTACTCAGCTGCAACATTTACCAAATAACCTGAAAGTTAATAATAATGCAGGCTCAGATATTGATATGCAACTTAAATAACTAGCAGTGACTATACTACAGACATAAGAAAAATCCATCTTGAATATTTTAAATTATAAAGAGGGTACTCATTATTGGAGAAACCCAAACAACCTGTTAGAAGAGTCCTGACTGAGCTTTTAAGAGCCCTAATAAGAGCAACAAAAGTAACAGTGCTAAATGTAAGCCAAACTTACAACTTCAATAATTAATTTTTAGAATTTTTTACAAAACAAAATGTTAAACATTAGCAAGTACATAACATCTGCCATTTTAAACAGTATTTTTTGCATTCTGTGGTAGTTAAAAATATATCATACCAGCATTATAACAAGAATGACCAGCTTCAGAGAGATTAGTTTTCTTTTATAAATACATGTATTCACATTTGTGAAATGTCTAACACTGGAAAAAGCTGAAAGGCCATTGTTCTTGTTCCAATTGTAAAAAATAAGTTACAAAAACTAAAATACAAAATCTGATAGGTTTAGAATGTCTTCAGAAAAAAATTTACACTGAGTTTTATAAAACCATTACAAGTATACTTCAAACCACATTTTTTCTCAAAGCTTAGAGCTTTATAAATCTGACTGAAACTATATTAACTGTCTGTAAATAGAAATAATGCTTCAAAGTCAGGATACGTTCTAAGAAATGCATCATTAGGTGATTTTGTGCGAACATCAACGTGCACTTCTAAAAACCTAGATGATATAGCCTAGGCTATATGGTATGGCCAACTGCTCCTAGGTTACAAGCCTGTTTAACATGTTACTACACACACACAAAAACCACAAGATTACATCAAGCACAAGTGAAAATTGTGCAATCATGAGACACCTTAAACATGAGAATTATGAGGTTGCTGCCAGTGTAACATGGCATAGTGTTTTATGAAAAACTTTTTTTCATAAGTAGGAAGAGTACACTCTAAAATAATGATAAAAGGTATAGTACAGTAAATACATAAGCCAAGAGTATAGTCTTTATTATCAAGTATTATGTATTGTACATATTTGTATGTGCTATACTTTTATACAACTGGCAGCACAGTTGGTTTGTTTACACCAGCATCACCAGGAATGCTTCGTGCTACAATGTTACACCAGCTAAGACTTCATTAGGAGATAGAAAATTTTCAGCTCTATTATAATCATATGGGATAACCATCATATATACTATACAGTCCATCGTTGACCAAAATGCCATTATGCAGGATACGGCTCTTATTTCCTTCTCTAAAATTTAATTCATGGATTTTCCACTAAATAGCATTTTTATAACCTCTTATATGAAAATATTCTTCTCCATTATACCAATAACCTACAAAATATGAAAACATTCAGCATGTTAGCTTTTTAAATCAAGTTGTACGGTTAATCAAGACAATCAAGTCTTGACTAATAACAGCAAAAGACATGAATCAATATATCCAATTAGTGGACAATCTTGCTTCCCAAGAGCCATTTGGATGGGGGCAACAGTGTGTCCTGCTGTAATCAGTAGGTAGAAGCCAGGGATGCTGCTAATAATATAGCACAGGACAGTCCTCCCACAACAAAGAATTATCTAACCCAAAATGTCAATAGTGTTGAGGTTGGAAACCCCTGACAGATAAGGTAGTGAAGACAACTGTATATTACAGCAATAACCACTGAAGTTAACATGTCATTATACTAGTAATCACTAAAAGTTTGCCTTTGATGCAAAGAAAAATGATTAAATGCCCAAAAATAAGTGTTCGTTAGGACCAAATACCAACTCTATGTATTACTTCAATTTAGAGTATGTTTGAGTTTAAACACACTATTCATTAAAAATTTACTAAACTTCTTTAAAATGCTAGATTTGGGAGATAAAATGTGGTAAGTAAGTGATAAGTGTAAAACATAAGCTATGGAAATACAAAAAAAGAGTAAGCATAAAAGTTGGGGGAAGAGAGCTCAGTGTAACATGTGAAGAGCATGAAACTGAATTACACACTTAAGAAATCATGAAACATTTACTATAACTGAACACTGAGAAGACTAGAGTTACTTCATAAAAGTCCACAAAACAAGTAAAGATTTTTAAAAGCAGGAGAAATATGCTAGCATTATTTCTTTTCAAAAAAAATAGTTCTAGACTGCAGTGTAACACAAGGATGGGAGAAGCAGCAAAAACAAACTATTTGAAGTTTCACAGTGGGGAAATGAGGGTCTATATATACTATACCAGGGAGAAAATATTCTTTCTGCTTTTCAATTCTAGTAGTAATGTTAGTATTATCAGCCATTCCATTGACTTTATACTTAATGAAATTGTTCTCTTTTTCTTATTTTTCCCCCTACCTAATTAGAGCAAAAGGTCCTCAGTAGCCAATATAATGTTCTTCCCTCTTAGGTGACTTCACCAATATGGTCAACCTATCACAGGTTCAGAACTGTTTCTTATTTTAATGTTTATAACACTTTCTAACAACTGGAAAAGTGATTTTTAAAAAATATATACAAAAATAAGCCTGGTGAAAGAATGTCAATAAGCAAATGAACTCCCCCATCAAAGTAATGAAGAGTTGACTATAAAAACTGAAACGAAGTTTAAGATTATATAAGACTCAAACCTTTGACCCTAACAAAAATTTGCTTTTAAGAGATCATTTAAAAACTTAGTATCATACCTGAAATGCCAGGACTTGAGGGGTTTGATAAAGGTTTGGAACCTTCTGAAGATGGTTCTATTCCTTTAGAAAGAGATCCATCCACTAGTATATCAGCTTCATCAATATCATCACAGGTTCCTCCAATTTGGAGAAAATGAAGCTCACCACCTACAGTGCAGTAAAATTCCATCAACACAGATACATGGAAAATGGGCACACATACAAATACATACTACTTAGTTAGAAACCTAATTTATTTTAACGGCGCTCAATAGATAAATGAACTATGAAAGTGATCTACTTCCAAGAATTTAGAAATTAAATTGCCAAGGAATTACAAACTGAAAATTAAACTGAATTAAGAAAATGGCAAATACATACTAATATATGAAAAGTCATTTGTCTAGTACTTGTAATTTGTAAGATACCATTTTACATGCTTAAATTCATTCATTTAGTCTTCACAAAAACACTTGAGATAAGGACAATTATTGTAGCCACTTTACAGATGAGGAAACTGATACACTAGCTATTTTGGGATCTACAGCCCAATTTCTTGATCCCAGTATAACAAAACTAAACAACAATTCTTAATTTTCTGAAGCACTCACAATGAAATGAAATCAAATTCAATTTCTATTTTTCATATCTCTATGACAGAAAAAAACAGAAAGCAGACTTAGCAAATTTTTACAACAAAAATCAATGAATAAAAGTATATTCTAATAAGAGTATTTGGAAAGTCACTTCTAGAACTACAGATGATAAATTCTCTTCCTGAAAAGCAACTTTATAAAAACCTGGAAAAAATGTCATTCAAACAGGATGTGGCAAGCCATGAAAATCAGCAGATTCACTGCAACTGCCAGAGGCAGCTCAAAGGATTTAGAGAGCTGTCAGTTTAAAGTGGCTGAGTGGCAACAAAAATGAGGCCCATCAACTATGCTACCTGAAGTCAGGATCCTGTCTAGGGCAAGCAAATCACCAGAAATAACCAAGGGTTTAACACAGAGTTTAAAAAAAGAAAAAAAAAAGTGAGAGAAACACAGGGCTCTAGGTAAACTCTCCACATATCCCACATTAAACAGAGGTTATACACATGTGTGGCAAAGACTAGATGAGGCCCGAGCCATCAACACATTCCCAGGCAACTAAGTCTCCACATCTATGCAGCAAAGACAAGGAAGGAAGGAAGGAAGGGAGAGAGGGAGGGAGGGAGGGAGAGAGGGAAGAAAAGCCAGAGTATACTTGAGAACACAGCATTACTAACAATGGTATTTGAGCACAAACACTTATCAAAATCTTTGGCTGAATAGAAAACTATGTGAACAGAGGCAAAAATACGAAACAAGGCTTAAAAATTAAAACCAGAAAAAAAAGTGAAGAGACGCATCAGCAGCAGCAAAAGAAATGTATTTCACAGATTTAGTCCAGGTGGGTTACCAAACAAAGCAACAACCACGTCCAAAGGGGTGGGGGATCAGAATCCAGAGTTTCTACAGTGTTATTTAAAATGTCCAGTATTAAATTAAAAATTCTAAGACATGCAAAAAAAAAGTGACCCATGCTTAAGAAAGACAACATCAGTGAGAAATATCTGAGTGCCTCAGATTTAGATCTGGTAGATGAAGAATTCAAAGAAGCTACTGTAAATATTTTCAAAGAATAAGGAAACCAGGTGTGGAGAATTAAGGGAACAAGTGGTGAAAATGACTCAACAAATTAAGAATCTCAACAAAGAAAAAAATTATTCTAAAAGAACAATGGGAAATTCTGGAATTGAAAAGTAAAATAACAAACACAAAAAGTTCATGTGAGAGGCTCAAAGTAGATTTTTAAAAATGAAAAGCATCTCAGAGACCTATGAGGCAGATCAAGTGTATGAGCATATATGCAACAGGAATTCCAGAAAAAAAGAGAAGAACATAGAAAAAAGCATCTAATGAAATAATGGACAAAAACTCTCCAGATCTGATGAAAAAACATTACACTACAAATCAAATCAGTTCAACAAATCTCAAGTTGTAGAAATACAAAGAGATCTACAGCTATATACATTATAGTCAAACTGCTGAAAGTCAAAGTCAACTCATCACAGACATGGAAACTACAATGGAAATTTAATACCTGACTTATCAGAAAGAATAGCGGCCAGAAAGCAACAGTATGACATGCAAAAACAGTCAACCAAGAATTCTACATACAGCACTATACTTCAAAAATGAATGTGAAACTGACATTTCCAGATAAACAAAGACTGAAAAAAAAATTTTGCCAGCAGACTTGCCTTACAATAAGTACTAAAGGAAGTCCCTGAAGATGAAAGAAAATACTAAATACACAAAAAAAATAGAGTACTAGAAACAATAATTAAGTGAACATATATTATTTTAACTTTTTTAAAAGATATTTTCTAAAATAACTAATACGCTTTGCTTTGGTTTATAACTTATCTAAATGTAATATATAAGACAACAGTAGCAAGTAGCACAAAGGTAGAAAACAAAAAAGAGCAGTTTCCATATTTTACTAAAACGAATATTATTTCACAAGTAGTGTGGTTAAGTTAAACCACTAAGAATGTAACTCCAAAAAGCAGTATGATGTTCCTGAATTTATGATGGGGTTACTTCCCAATAAACTCATTCTAAATTGAAAATATCACTAAGTCGAAATGCATGTAATAAACCTAACCTACTAACATCATAGCGTAGCCTAGCTGGTTTTTACTGACTGCATATAGCTTTTACACCATTATAAAGTTGAAAAAACCTAAGTTGAACCACTTTAGAGTTGGGGACTGTCTCACTTTTTTTTTAAATATCAACGCAAGCACTGTGACATCATGCCAAATGGCAGAGTAGGAAATTCTAGATAAGAAGCTCTAGTCTTTAGTCAGTGTCTCCATCAAAGTAACAACAGAACTAGAGGAGTGACTGGAACTCTGGAACCTAACACAACAACCAGAGGAGTGATGAAGAAAGAGGATGCTGATCTTTGATAAGAGTGGCCTGCAAGAACTCGCTGCCATGCACCATCCTCAGTCCTGTCTCAGCTGCTGGGAAAGTGGCTGACATTTCTAGACTAGCTGGGCTGGTACTAGGGTGGGTGGTGGGAACCTTGTTTCATATATATGTACATGTATATATGTGTATGTGTATTCTGTTTCCAAACACTAAACAAAGATAGCTGCATAAATGTACTTTTTAGTATACTATTTATACAGTTAGTGCTAATTAAATTATCATACAGCATTTATTAATTGTCGATTTTATCGACTCAATGATTTTCCAAGAGAAAAAGGGTTTTATGCAATCTGAATATATTCATTACAAGACAGTGTCACATACATCTGATTTGCAATCGGCAATGCTTTTTAAAATTTTAATATCTACTTTATAGACTGTCATACATACATTTTAATCAACTTCTCTCTCTTTACTGTTCTTAATCTAATCTTTTCAAATGCATTTTGAAGAACTGGGGGATAATTTTCAAAGTGGTTAACTTCTCAGGCTTTCTCTTGTCTTTCAATTCATTGAATATATCCCCTCCCACATGAGATCACTTCCTAGAATCTTTCACTGATTCCAAGAATACATTAATCTATTTAATGGCTTAAATAATATATTTCTCCTCTGAGTCACCAAAAGCATATTTCATCAAATAGTAATTTAAATCATTAAATCCTGATTGTATTCTGAAAAATACTAATATTTTATAAAGATGTGCCCTAAAGCCAGTTCAGGCTTTAAATCCAGCTTCATTTTGGATGGCCAATAGCAAATTGTCTTCGTTTTTAAAATCTTTCAGATTAAGATTCAAAAAAGTCAACGCATGACTCCTGCTTTTGTTATGTTCCAGTAGTATAATGTAGTTAAATCAACTCTGATGACAGACTGCCAGGTTTGAATGCTGACTCTGTCATTTATTAGCTCTGTGACTTAGGCAAGTTACTTAACCTCTCCTTCCCTCAGTTTCCTTATCTGTAAAATGGTGACAATGACAGTACATACCTCTAAGTTGGTGTGATGACTAAACAAATTAAGAGGCAAAGCTCTCACAACAATGAACTGGCACATACATGATCAATAAATTCAAATTACCTTATATACCACATAATATTTTAATGGTTCTTTTGAACTTTATCAACTCTAATTCAAAGTTTCATTAGTCTAAAGTTATTCTGTCCCGTTCAATTTTCCAATTAATCTAGTTGGGTTTTTATGTTATTTGACAATTATTCCCCTTGTTATTTCACTTGATGTATTTCAAAGAAAGCTATCTGAAACCACTACATTCACCATATCCTCTTAGCTAAATTCTTGAAATCTTTTAAAGAGAAGAAATACAGATTAATTCCTACCAGAACCACATGAGATATATAACTCTTCTCAAATCAAATTCCTCTAAGTACTGGCTACAGTTACCTAGGCTTCAAATTATCTCCTGGCCCTAAACTCCTACTAAACTATCATCAGGACTATTCATTTTCCCTGATAATGTCAGTAATCCTTTTCAAAAACTGTTTTCTCTCTCCAACATAAAAGATATATATTTAAAAAAAAAAAAAACAGGAAAAACTGTACACTTCCTGTTAATCTATACAGAGTCTCAGATATTGCAAAACTGATTCACTATCAACCAAAGGTCAGGAGTAAATTAAACAAAAAAAATTATTTGGCCAAATAATTATTTGTTAAATATTTTTATTTCAGAATAAAATAAGGACCAATTTCTGTGCCAGAAACTTTACATATATTATTTCATTTAATTCTAACAAGCCTATTAATAGGCCTTCTTATCCCAGTTTATAAATAAAGAAACAAAGGTTTACTGAGTTTAAAGTAACTTGCCCAAGACCACAAAATTTAGCAGATGCAGAGTCAGGACTCACAGAAACAACAGCAGGTTATTTTCTTGAGGTTAAAGCAGAGAAGATACTTTCTGAGAGACTTATTAACTTATTTACAATTAGAATCCTTACCTAGGGCAGTAGAAAAAAGTTTTAAAAACAGTTAAAACAGTAGAAAGATTTACCACTTCATTATAAAAGAATAAATTCCTCTCCATCTATATGGATCTAAAATTCATAGTAAGTATGCACATCAACGAATACCATATACAATAATTTTGTAAGGTTTGTAGATGAACCAAACTACTTACCTTTGGTGCATGCACACAGCCTGTCTGTGCCTGAGCAGTAAATGACAGAAACAAATGTGTCCTGTTCCTCAGTGCCCTCCTTTTTGGGAGGTTCCACTTTGGCCAAAATTTCAAAGTTTGAAAGATCTAATATTTTTATATATCCTCCCTGAGTGGTTATTACCAGGTGTCCAAGAGTAGAAATATCACACTTTTTCTCTCTCTCTATGCCATTCTTTGAGGTTAACTGCATTTCCTCAACAGGTTCCTCACAGTCATCCTCTCGATTATCCAGTATATCTGGTGGAAGCAATATGAGCGAGGTAATTGTGTCCTGGGGATCTTTGATATGTTGGATTTTTATTGGCTCCTCTTCTAAGGTCACTATCCGAGTGGCATAATTCATTTTATAAAGTATTAAATATCCACCACTAACATTCCTCTGCTCAGGCTGAATTATCAAAGGAGTTTGTACATCTGCTGGTGATTCGTGTTGAATTACACTAATATTTGCACCATTCACTACAGGAAGACTGGATTCCAGCTCACCTTTCCGTCTATTACATAGTGCAGAGTTTAATTTATTTAAATTATTCAAGGCCTCTACTTGATTTATTGCACTCAAGGATTCAACAGGGCACGTCCGCAGTCCTACCAACAAATGAATTCCATCAGCACAAGGAGTTATTGAGTCTATACAAAGATTCTCCTCCTCTGCAAACTTTGGCAGCCTCAAGCACTGAACCAAAGTCCCCGGCTTGGGAAACACAGAGTTCCACTTCTCAGAATCTGGAGAGGTAAGGTTGGCTGCTGCATCCGCAAATTGCTGAATGTAAGTCACAGGAGGATCCTGCAACAACAACTGCTCCTGATTATCCAGTTCCATTTCAATAATCTGTGGAACTGTAAAACCATCATCATGCAAACTTTTACTCATTATATTGTTCATCTGTGAAAAGATTTTTCCTGCTTTCTCATCAGATTCCTTGATGCTATAAAGAAGCAAAATGGGTAAAGTCCTCCTAACCAGAGGAGAATTTAATTCTGAATTAGTGCAGGATTCATTGTCAGTTGACCCTTGTTCTGATATACTTTCACCCTGAGTTCTGCTTAAACCATCCAGTGACCTGTGAGAATTACTACTAATGGGTGAGGTAGCAGGAGATTTATATGTTAATAAACCTCCAGCTAATAAACATGGAAAGGGAATGTTGTGTTGTTCCTGGTGCTTTTCCTTTGTCTTTTCACTCTTAGAGTTTGTTAAGCAAGGATTTGCCCCAAGTTCTTCAAGATCCTTAACAGTATCTTCAAGCACATTTGCAACAATCTCCCACTGAAGTTTTTCAGGCTGCTGGAGAATGCTGAGTGCTGTTACATCAAGGCTCACTTCCATGGCTTCCTTCTGTGATGTGTGCCCTTTAAAAAGAACAATTTGTTACCAATGACCTTGTGAATGTAAATCAAATCTGGTGTATAACATTTTCATTAATTTTCATTTTTACTCATCTAGTTGGTAACATTATAACATATAAGTACAAAATGTAAAGTATTTTAAAGACAATTTTATTGCATCTGAGATGAATCTGCCCAGAAAAACCACAAAGGTATTTAAGAGACTCAAAATCACTTTCAATTTGGAATATAGGCACCTGGCAAAACCTTGTTTTTAAATTACAAGAACAAAAGGTTTAAAGGATGAAGACATCATCAATATCAAAATAATAAGAATTCTACCATTCAATGCTAAACTTAAAAACACTCAACACTATTTTGTTTGTGGATGTCATTTATGCACTTTTTAAAATAGCCATGAAACACTGTAATCTCAGTTCCCTTCCTTTTACCAGTTAGGATTCACGGCATCATCTCACCAACCATGCTAATTATCAATTGACTGTCACAGCACACAATTTAATTCTAACCTCAGCTTACAAAACCATAAGTAGAAAGAAAAGTTCCCCAAAGTTGTCATTTTTAAAGTGAAATTTAAATGTCTTATTATCTGCTAACTTTTAGTTCATTTAAAGTCAACTATATTATATTACCCTTTACTGACCTTTTGTCTATCATATGGTCTTCAAGTTGTCCCCTTACTAAGCTACAAAAGTCATTTGTCTCAACGCTCTAAATATCTGTGTACACAAAACCCTGCCATAAATATCAGTCAACCCCTGAACTAGGTATAATCTCTTGATATCAAACTGAAAGTTTCAACCAATCTGTTTTATCTGAATAGCACAAACCACTATCACTTAGGCAACAATATTAGCAATAATAATGTAAAGATCATTCTACATAACGGGGAAATACAAAAAAAAAAAAAATGGAATGGGCTTTACAATTTGAGATAAGAACGCAGAAGAGTAAAGAAAATAAATACAATTCAAGGTGATTGCATGAAAATTTGAAAGATATCCAAGTAAAGGAATCAACAAGAAAGATTCATGGAATATTGAACATTTAAAATATACTGAAAGTTCTGTTTATATCATTTTTGTTAACTATTTCATTAACAATATCTTTAAAATGCTCACTGACAGCTTTACCTAGAATTTCATATTTTCTGAGGATAATCTCACATCATATGTCACTATTATCATTCTAAAACTGAAACCACTTCTAAGTAGAAGAAAATTATAGTTATAAACTCAATAATTTAATTGTCCTAATGAAGCTATTCATTTATTTATCACTCCTTTGGCCAAATTCACATTTAGCCTGTATGATGCCATGCAATATTTTTATATATTTAGTCTATTAATTTATTAGGCTTGAAATTAAATGCTGACATTAAGATTTTTTATAACATGTAGTACACTATAATAAATCTTGGGAATGCTCAACTATGTATCAGACTAAACTAACACTTACTTAAATGATTTCACTAAAGTTATGGTAGGAAATTGCCAAGAAAAGGCTATTTTATTCTATGTATATAAAATATATACAAAGTAAATTAACCATAAGTTACATATTTTAACATGTACTTAATATTCGAAGTAAATGGAATATTCGAAGAAAATGGAAGTAAATTATAAAGGGAAATACAACCAGTGGCATTACTACTCTGCTCCTTCCAAACTATTTCATCAGTATCTGGGAAACAACAACGTATGCCACGCTTTCTAGTTCAAGGACTGACAAGGCACAGTGATGACTATAAAATAGTCTTTACTTACATCAGAACTTCTCAAACCCACCGTACCATAAAATAAATTTTTATACAATATACCTGCAGACATCCTGCAGTATAATATTCCTCAGATAATTATTTTTGGGACACTCCCTCTCTTATACTTAAGTAACATCAACTCACAGTTGCCAGCCAAACTTCCTGAGGTTAGCAATTAGGTTTTATCCAGGCACTTTTCTAAAACCATCAAATTTCAATCTGAATCCTCCTTCAATCTCCTAACAAACATTTTCTCACTCTTCACAAGAAGCAAAATGTCGTAAATTCTGACATATGGCCCCCAAACCAAACTTTTCTCTCTGACATCATCAAGATACTTTCAAAAGTCATAACCTTTAACTGAAAATCAGATAAAAGTCTCTTAGCCTTCACTCGCATTTTTGAAATTAAAAAATATATTCTATGATGTTTCAGACAATATCATTGAATTTGATGGGAATCACCGAGA
Organism: Eonycteris spelaea; assembly: GCA_003508835.1. NCBI lineage: Eukaryota > Metazoa > Chordata > Mammalia > Chiroptera > Pteropodidae > Eonycteris > Eonycteris spelaea. The sequence goes on along the minus strand of PUFA01000014.1, from coordinate 17,711,889 downwards.
GTTGGTAAATATAAGCTATAAAATAGTGCCTAGGACTTACTTTAGATAATTGAGGAAAAAACACATCTTCCATTAATATCACAGGTCTCCATAAAGTCAACAATAATCTTTCAATACAATGGCTTAGAATATAATAATATTATCATTTTCTAGTTATGTACAATTATATCAATATAATTAGCTTAAAAGATACATATTTTACTACAAATAAATAACTACTTTCAAATCCCAGAAAGAGGCAATTAAAATTTTTGAACTAGAAGAATTTTTTCCTCTTACCATTGCTACCATTTACTACATAAGGACAACTCTCCCAAACCTAAATGAGGTATCACAGAAAGAGTGAACAAAAATGTACAGTAATGTTTTTAGATATTGGGAAGTGAAGGAAACAGGACTACAGTATCTACAGGAAGTGTGAAAGATCAATCAGGCACACATGAAAAAGATAAAGGTAGAAAGAGGATAAGAAAATAGACCAAAGATAGATTAATTACGAAAATACCTGAGATCTTAGACCCAGAGAAAAGAGTAAAGTTATAGCATACAAAGGAAAAGTTATGATTAGAATCAAAAACTTTTAAGAGCAGAAAAAGGGACATTTAGTTCAAATACTAAATTTTACAAAGAAAAAACTGAGGCCCAGCTAGTTTAAGTAACTTGACAAGACCAAAGACCTATTTTGTAGAAGAGATCTAGCTCTAACCAGGTCTCCAGGTGACCAGTGACCAGTTTATTATTCTCTATCAGATTAAGAATATGCAATAGTAGTCCTTTTCTGTTTTTACAAAGGGACATCAAAGAGGGAAAAGAGTATTATCTTCCTAAGACTAAATTTTTTAAAACGGAAATGTTTTCTGAAGCTAATTATGCACCTGTACGTCATTCAGGGCATTTTCCTACTTTTTGTTGATTTTTTTTTTCATTTCTAAGAACTAGCTCAAAAGGCTACTAAGAGTTAACTTCAAATCAATCCAGTATTGTTTGGTGGTTTTAAAAAGGATTTCAAGACAAATCAGAATTTAAAGAACACCTGCTATTCTTCTATACTAACTATAACTTTTAACAATGATATACAAAACCACGTCTCTTCTAGAGAGATTTAGTAAGTTTATATATGTTCTTAGTTCATGAGATTTGACATAGAGAATAGCCACAATTTAGTAATTGTCACTTTTTAAAAATACTGGCTGATTCCCAGGTACTATGTTTTACTTATTTTTATCTTAGTCCCCAAAACTCTAACAAATGTTAATATAACTATTTTATATATTAGGAAATGTTATCAGACTATAATTAAGTGACAGGATTTGAATTCTGACATGGTAAAACTATTCTGAGATGTATTATTAGCCTTCCCTATACTATAACTACATTAAAATATGAAGCATACTCTTTTGCCTTAATATTTCATAAGTTAATAAGTCTCATTAAGGCAGCATTTAGTTGATGGCTTAATGTCTAGGATTTTATACTTACAAATGTATTTTCTATTCACCTGTTTTCTTTTGGGACTAAAGAACTTTAAACGTTATTTTTATTTAACAAGAGAATACATTATGCAAATAAACTGAATACTTTCTGAAGAGCTTAAATGTTAACTCGCTGACATTTCTAAAATTTGGTGAAACTGCCCTTTACCTCCTTTGGCTCAAATAGGGACAGTTTAAAATTTAAGTATGGAACACTATATACTACTAATTCAAGATATCTAACATTTTTTACATACCTGTCACAGAATCTGATCTGGAATGCTCGTCACTGTCTGAATCCTCCAGTAAATCATCACTTTTAAGACAAAGTAAAAAAAAAAAAATTTGAATTTCAAAAAAATGTATACATTACACGAGAACAAAAGAAAAGTGTGTTACAATAACCACTGCTTTAAATCTGGAATATAAGTATCATAAAAACTATTAATACTAGCTTGAATGGTATATATAAGTCATCCAAGATAATTGAGTAATGATGCTGACAAGGAATACTAAATCACTGAATAAATCTCTGCCTGAAATAGAATGTGGAAACCTCTATGAATCTATAACAGAATTTGGAGGAATCTGAAGACTACTAAGGCTATTCAAACACTAATTGGCTGGTTTCAGAGAAATAATAAAGACACCTGGGAAAACAAATTCCAAGAGGAAATATTAATGAATGGGAATTATCCAGAATGAAGAAGTCCAAACCAAGAAGACAACAGGTTTCAAATACAGAAGGGCTTTTATGTTAAGAAAAATAACCAAATATAACCCACCTGTACTGAGATAATAGGTTAAAGGTTAAAAGAAGAAATTTAGATGTCTCAAAATGAAGTTACAAAGATTACAAAGGGTTAGCAGACAATCACCTTTTAAGGCAAAAAAAGAAAAAGAAAAAGCTTTCCCTGAAGGTCTTCAAAATACAGTAATTTTTAAAAATTTTGTGATAGAAAAATTTTCATACTACTATATGATAAAATCGCATGAGTAAAATCACTGAATGGTACACTGAAAGGGTGAATTTTATGATATGTAATTACACCTCAATAAAGTTTAAAAATTCACACAGTTGAAAAACTATACACAAATACACATTAAAAAGTACACATAAACTGGACGGTATGATTATGGGTACTATAAGTTTCTTCAAGTTATTTCTCTGTATTTTCCAATTTTTATACAATAAGGATGTATTATATAATAGACACTAGATTTACTAAAGCCTTTTACATGATACAAAACCTTTTACAAAGTAATAAATACGTAAAATAAATATTATAAGTAATTTTTAATGTTTACTAAGATTATATGTGTTTTGAAAACTAAATGTACTGATATTATAGGGGTACCTTAGTTTTGATATACCAATACTATAAACAATTTTAAAGGTAACTCAGTAAATTTTTGCCAATTTGAAAGACATAACATATAAATAAGACAAAAATGTTAATTCATTAAAATTAAATGTTCCCCAAATATTCTTTGTGGAATAAATTCAGAACAAAGACAAATGTTACCATCTAAAGAGAAATGGTCAAAAACAATTCCTAAGCAAGATATACTGCTAATTACTTTACACTTCTTAGCTAAGCTTTAATTTCTTCAATCAATGCATTATTCTCTTAATGAAACTCACGTTATATATTTTAAAAATAATATATATACCGTATCTTGTACCACTCAGAAGTAGTTTGGTTTTATTATATTCACTACCACATCCAACAGGACTCCTGCTACCTCAGGGAGAGGGAAAGGTCAGCGAAGAGGCTTGACATTAGAGATGAAGTTCCACCTCTTCAGCTTCCTCCTACCACCCCAAATTACAGTAACCTTTCTGTATGATTCATTTCACACTTTCTTGGGAGAAGAGGGCCCTTCTATCCTAGATAGACTAAATCTCCTTAAAAGCAGACAGAAAAATTTATATCTCAGTTCCAGCACACTACCCCACATGATAACTGTCCGGCAGAAATACTGGATACATTTATCTAAAATGTACATTTTACCTAAAGTATGTGTGTGTTGTGTGTGTGTGTGTGTGTGTGCACACATGCATGCAATCTTAAAGGTATATCTTGATTCCATTTTTAATCTCCAAAATATAAAACTCCCAGAAGTTTTCATTAAAATCAGTATTCAAAAAAAATAACAATTTCATTATCTTGTATTAATTTTCCACCAACTCTGAGAAAATCAGATACTAAGCATGCTCACTTTCTAGTCCTACTGACAAATGTGGATGAAAACTCAATGGCCAGCTGCTTTCTTATCAAGCGAGCTCTCACTGGGATTTATAATAACTGAGAACAACCATGAAGCTTTCATTCATTCAGTTCCAGAGCTCAGACCACATTCATTTACCTACCCATAATTTATACATACTACCACCAACAGGCACTAAACAGAGGTAACCTTCCCAACCTATATGCTGTAAATCTTTCATTAATGCCCTTAATGATATAATTTCCATCAATCAAGTTTTACATTAGTTCTTAATGAAAGAGCATGCCACTAAAGAGACTGAGAAGTAAAATGATGAATCACTGACTAGTGTAATATCAATCATCCATCAGTAACATAAGAATCCCCTGCAAGTAAGATGATAGATCATCTCAGTATATCAGAACATATCTGATCACAGTTAAATAGGCTCCATTTCATACTGCTACCTTCAAAATCTTAAAAAGAAGTAGCTATTAATGCTGAAGACAAGGTGACTGGTTTGTGGAACCCTTCATTCTGCCTACGTGACAATACTGCAGTTGTTGCTTTGTAATCACAGCCCAATTGAGAGTTACAACTGCAGTTTCTTAAGAAACATGTGAAGTGGGATTATACTTTTGACTCTTGTACCCTCACATGGATCAAATATAACTACAGACATCAGGAATCTGTCAGAAAAGCTGAATAGAAGAGATTCCAGAACAGAAATTTTACCAATGTTTCTATAGCAATAATTATCAGGCCTCTCAGTTCATCATTGGCTCCTGCTAAATATTTTAAATAATCAGGTCAACCTCCCTAACGACAGGTTACGTCATTCATTAGCATGTCTACAATTTGAAGTGCTAATGAAAAAAGGGGAAACTGAAATCATTTGGTTCAACTGCCCTACGAAAAGATTTAGTAGAAAATGAAATTACAAATCTAATCCAAGGATTTCATTTCATTATTTAGATTATTTTCCATGCAGCAACTTGTCTGTCCAACTGGCACAGATTGAGCTAGGAAATAAAATACATTTACAGACTATGAAATTTCTTTCCAAGAATCAAAAAACTCTTTTGGATTTCTACCCATTTATTCTCTAACCTATTAATTTCTTCTGCCTCGTCAATTAGAATTAAGAGAATATAAAATTTAGGAAAAGAAAACATTTAACTTCTATAAAAACCACTAAAACAAATTCACGTACCTATCTCCTTCCAATTTTGGTATATCTGAGCAACTAGAGGAGTCTTCCAGCCATGCCAAAGTTGGTCTCCTTGATTCAACTGCTGAGCTTGGTTCTCCTGATAGAATGAGCTGTTGTACAATTGCTGGATCATATGCATTAATTTCAAACTTTAAGTGCACCTAAACAAATGAAAAGCCTAGGTTTATAACTGATTTCTCAATTACTGATCTGTTACTTCAAAATTAAAACATACCTTCATTAGTTTGGAAACATCCCATATGCAGATCTTTCCTCGTTTCGTTGCAGCAGCTAGAAAATGAGGACAGCTCCCCGATCCAAAGCAAGATATTCTGTCAGTTCCATCCGTACAAGGAAACTGTGCAGGACTCGTTGCAAGAGTAACTGACAACGGCACATTCTGTGTGTGCTCACCTTTTACAAAGGGGCAGTTTGGGGAATGTCTCTCATGTTCAGACCTTTACATAGATTAAAGAAAGAAAAAGTTTAATAGACATCAAAGCTGTTAAGTTTGTATATTAAAAAAGAACTCCAAGATCATCTTTTCTTTTAATTAACAATTAAACTTAAAGCATTCCTTATTAAAAAGACTCAAATACCAAATCATTCAACTTCATAAAAATCACTCCAACATGTTCAACCACTCACTTTATAACAGCAGTTGTTATAACTGATTACAAATAAAATCTCAGGAAAAAAAAACTGCGAAATAAATGCTATAGTATAATTTATGCTATATTAACATACCAATAAAATTGTTTAAGGTCCTGATATTTCCTCACACTGGTTTCCTACACTTTAAATGAATAACTACTTTGTTTCAGTTTCAAATGTACAATACAATGACAATAGTTAACAATACTATATCGCAGATTTGAAATTTGTGAAGAAGGTATATCTTAAATCTCACCACACACACACACAAAATGGTAACTTATATAGAGGTGATAGTTATGTTAATGAGCCTAATGTGATCTTTTCACAATTTGTATTTATCAAAATATCAAGTTGTACACCTTAAATATATACAATTTTTACATGTCAAAGATCTCAAAAACCTGTTTTTAAGTTTATTATACAGTTACATATATTATATATAGATATATATCAGTGGCCACCACTGTAAATGACATAGTAAAAACTCAATAAATGTCACTCATATCACAAAAAACTTTTTAGTAAAGAAAAAGAAAGCAAAAAGACCTAAAGAGTATGGCTAAAATGACCTACACTAAGAACACAGTAATATATCTTACACAATTCACTACAGTACTCAATTAACTTCTAACCAAAATTTCTCTTCAAAAAAGCTTAAAAACATAATGTTCATAGACTGCACATTATTGCTTCCAAATAAATGCTTATTGATGAAAAGAACTGTCAAATGAGTTTACCAGAAAACCCTAACATTTTTAATGAAAATAAAAATACTAAGGCCTCGGATCAAGACTGGTGTGATGACTTTAAGAATTTTCTCAAATATTGAAAGAAGGATCAACATTAACACTTAAAAACTATCTGCCCAACTTTGTGACAACTTTCTTTTTGGTTATTCTTTTTTTTCTTTCTGTAACTATAATTACAAGGCATTATCTAAAATGTCAGGATGCTGCTACCAAAAAAAGAACACTTTTTCCAAACCCATTTTTACATTTCCATGACAAAGAAAGGAAAACTACACTCATAAATGTGCCTTTCCCTTGGGTATATGTATTTCTTTGTACATTGCACCTACAAACTACCTACATCTATACACAAACCCTGGACAATTTGCAATTTGCAGATGCCTTACATAAATGCTTATATAGGGCATCCCCAAGCACATATTTCGACTGAATTCTCTCCCAGCTAAATCCCCGGGTGATTTTCCCCTCTTCATCTTTCTCCTCTTACCTGACTTTTTCCTTTTTAATTAAAATTTTATTTACACAAGTGATAAATGACTAGGTAAAATAAAGCTAAAGACCTACTTCAATTATAAAATCCAATCTCAGTAATCTCCTCCTATTCTACCTGCAGATAACCATTGTTATGAGTTTAAGTAGTATACTTCTAAAATATTTTCATAAGTTTACATACATATATGTAAATATAGAAAAGAGGATTTTTTAAAATTTTAAATAAACAGTATCATTGTATAAATCATCCTACAACAGCTTTCTTGATACGATAACATATCTAAAAGTTTTATCAACTCTCACCAATAAAATATGAGAGTCCCATTTTCCCCTTCCCAGACTTAGGTGGTGCCCAGGCTCAGCTGCCCAGCCCCCATTAATGCTGTTCCCTCTTATCCATATGGAGCATTGTCCCCAAGTCCTCAGAGAATCTACCAAATGCTTAAGTCTGAAGAATCCTGAATCCTAGGGGCGAAGAGGTAAAATCCTCAATTCACTGTCCATGTCAAGAAAAGATGGCTTTTGAACACCTCAGGTAGGAAATGTCAATCAGTTATCCCACAGAAAAATGTTTATAAATAAAGTTACATTCTACAATATCATAGTATAATTTTTCAGGAATGTATTAAATAACTTTTGTGAGGATCAGCCTGAGAAACTAAAAACTACACATTAAACTGCTTTATATACACATATATATGCATGCATATGTATGTATGTATGTGTTTATGCCTATATGTGTGTGTATATATACATATATGTGCATATATATATACATAGATATATATAGATATAGATATAGATATAGATAAAAAGGTGGTTTCTACAGGAAAAAACTAAGTTCCAAACAAAACACTTATCTAAACTGGAAATTGCTCAGTCTGCACATAGATGCAAGTTCAAGTTTTTACACAGTACTTTTCAATACAACCTGGAATTCATATGTATATTCCAGTAGGCTATATCGAGTTCACACCACTCACATAAGCTGATTAACATTCAGAGACTTCAAACTAATTTTAGTGCAAAATAAGTGACAGATTTTAAAACCAAATTCTGGCTCCATGACTTACTAAGCCATATGACTTTTCAGTAAATTTTATGTTAAAAAGGGATAATAACTCCTATTTCACTGAGTGATAATAAAGACTAAATTGAAGAATATTCTCTCCTAAAAAACAAAGATAAAATAATACTTTTGTAGGGTTAATATGAGAATTAAATGAATTAAAAACAGATAAAGTTCTTTAGGATGGTACATCATAAATAGTATTACATAGATATCTGTAATTATTATTACTATTTCTATTAATAGGGTCTCAGAGTAGTCATTTGTAAAAATGAGGTTCCATACATAACCACTAATACTTTACCAAGTTCTAAAAGTCCATGTACTAGAATCAAGATCACCAGACTCTCTAATCACCTCAACATTAAAAAGATAAATGATAAGACCCTCCTCCATACATTTCCTATTGACAGCCTACCCTCAACCAAATCGACCAAGATTAAACTACGAAAGCTAATCGTGCTATTATTTTGATTTATTTTATCACAGTATTCTGGTTTTCAAGGCCTGATTCTATTCTTTGGCACTTCTCTCATGTACAGATTTTAGAAGTCAAAAACCTTAAAAATACTGTATTCCAAGCAATGTGACAGAGCATAGACAGTGCTACTATATTCTCTTAAGTCAAAGGCAAAAATATAGGTGGCAAAAGACACACATATTATATCTATATCAGAAAAGTAAAATCTAGAAGCACATTTATAGATTAACTTAGCCTGTAACACCCAGAAAAATCAAGACTCACCAAGGCTCATCAGTAGGTTCCCAACAAACGAGACATACACTACAAGTAAAACACATGGCTCTATCATCTCCAGATGAGGCAGGCTATAAATTATAAAGAAGACAGAAAAGGTTAATCAATATTAAAATAGCTTTTTAATAAAAACTCTTCTTAAAAAGTAATACATTTAGGTAAATTTCTGTATTGAGGAAAAGAAAATTAGTCTATACTATTAGATTTCAGCAATACACTGAATCTCCAAAACATTTGCTGCTTTATTTGAAAAACTGTTTCATTAGAAAATAACCGATAAATGAAACACGGAGGCACACGCATACTCAATCTCTGATCTAGTATCTTCAAGTGTTTGAAATACAGTTAAGTATATGAAAGGAAATAGTCTAATAGATTTATTATCAAAAACTGACTCCTATACAACCACACAAGAAAGGGCAAGTAAAAAGGAAAGGCAAACTAGTGAATCAATTTCATGTAATATTCAAGACACATGGGACAAAATGCTACATGTATATAAAATATCAAAACCTAAACTAAAATATACTTCTGAAACCAATATATTTTTGAACACTTACTCTACTTAGCATTTACTATGTCTACAGATATAAATTTTTTATATATTCCAGAATCTTAAAAATAATCAAGCCCTAACACAGGCAGAAGATTCTAGAAAACCTGTGATTTCATCTCTTTGCAAAGACAGCATAGTATGAATAATAATTCAACAGAAATAATATCAAGGCATTACCTCACAGAAACTGTTTTAGAAAGTGACACCAAATAATAAAGTTACAAATTGTTCAGAAAAAATGGTCTATATTCAATCTTTAAGAAAAAAATTCAATTATTCTAATACTGGCCAGTCCCAAAAAGGAATCTATCTTTAACTGGAAATGTGACAAACTTCGAATAAAATACTCAAATGTATTTGGTATTCTGATTTAATTTTAGTTAGGATATTCAGAACACTTTAAGATAACTATGGAATAATCGCTCCAGATTCTTTATGACAGTAACTTCAATGTATTTCAAAGTTCAACTGAATTCTAAAATTAAATATGCAAGCATTATGTAAATTGACATGTAAATATTAGATGTGATTCTTTAGCATTGGTAAAACAGTAGTAAGCCAATCTATACGACTCAGTTGAAGTTTCTTCTAGGTAGTACATTATGCCTATCTAAACTCTTTTTCTTAATTTTACTTTACTTCAGTGAAGCTCTCCATAATGTGCCATTCTCATTTTCTGTCACACCAAGCCATACACTGTACAATCAATCTCCTCTTTTACAACATAAAACTATAACTGTATTCTCTAATTATTCTTCTTTCTGCACAGTTTCTTAATCAGTTCTTCAATATGTTACGTATTCAGGTTGCATTTTACTACCTGCAACACTGCTACTTTAGTTATCTAGTATATGGGTAATTTATATCACAAATAAAATTAGAATTTCAAGAGTAACTGTAATGTGTTGCCTTTACTGTATTACCCACATTATCTATTACTGTGTTATGAATACATAAGTCAAAAAGTGAAAATAAACACACATCCAAAGAGAACACTTTTCAAAAAGCATATCTGAAAAATACTATTTTTAAAGAAAATAGTTATGAAGCATTTTCTTAGTTGTTATTTTTAACAAATATACATTTTTTCTTTTTGTATACAATATATGATGTAGGAAATAGCCAGTTGGTATTATGATCAAAGGTATGAGGATAAACTCACATAAATGCATACATACAAGAACACAGCCAGGTCATGTAAAGTTTTTGAAAAGGTATTAAAATGTTGATAATTTTACTGAAGACTACAAAGGCATGCTGAAAAAAACAGGTTTTTTTTCTTTAAAAGTCTTTTTTACCTGATGATAAAATCCAGCTTGAGCCATGGGATCTGGTTGTGCCCACCTATAGCCTACATGAGGCCATGAGGTAAATGTCTCCCGTCTGTTAGCTTCACTATACATTAATGATCTAAAAGTAAACATACTTTATTTATAAAATCCAAGTCAGGCATCAAATTTTAGTGATACTCCTATTTCACACTGAAAAAAAATGTTTACGAGATTATCAACAAAAACTTGGAATGGTCTAACAACCAAGTTCAAGTTTCTATTTTAAACAAAAAATGATCACTTTAAGAAATTTCTCTTCAACGGGGTAGGGAAAAAGAAACCTATCTGATGGCCACAAATGATAAACAACTCCAGGGGTAGATTAAAATAATCGATGTTGTGTAATTGTCAAGCTGAGTGAGAACACAAAATCTGGAAATGTAGCAGAGCTGTATGCTTTCACAATGTGCCAAGTTTCGTATATAAAAAGATAAAACTACAACCAAAGAAACTGGTTGTATCTCTATTTTGAGAAAGTATTTTCTAATTTTAATTTTTTTTAAGTAGATGGCAGTTTCCTGTTCTTTCTTCAGAGAAATCCTTTTCAAGGAATGTTATGTTCTCCAGGGAATTGCCGAAAAAGGAAATCTTCACATGTTTTCATATTAAAATATATTAGCTCACTGAGACTGAACCTATAACAGAGAGTGCTAGAGTTATTTTTTTTAAAGGATTATACCAAAATTAGAAAAAGTCCAAATGACTTCAAAGTAAGAAAGGACTGGTAATCAAAGCTTACCTTTCCTAACATAAAGGTGAAACTGATAACAGAAAGTAAAAACAAAAAAAAAAAAAGTGGTAAAGGTCATCACAATGAGACCAGAAAAACACTTTTCTTTAAATTCTTCCATAAATATGTACATGATTTCCTACCATACTGCTAGTGATTTTAGGTTTAACTTACAGTTGTGTTCTGGTTTGAAAAGAACAATGACTTTGGGTTAGAAAAGCCTTATCTTTTATAGGCTATAGATGTCTTCAGGATCTTTGTCAGAAAATTGTCTACTTAGTTTTATTACCAAACAGAACAGCAAGAGCATCTAATAGACCCTAACTCCAACAGACGAAGTTCATCAAGGTCCTCAACATGTTCCTAGTTTCATTTTTAATGAAACAAACACGACAGACTACACCAAAATTCTTATTTTGAAACATTTTAACACCTCCAGAAACACTGACTATCCTATCCAGTGAATGTATTTCCCAAAATAAAACATTTACCACAGCTTGCACTGATTTTTTTTTTAGAAACCCTGCTACTGTTTGCAAAGAAAATAGCTCTGAAAGGCTGTTTTATAATCTCAGGACAGGCATAGCTCTCAGATAAGAAACATTTATTCTAAGTGCATATTTTTCTTTTTCCCCCTCTCCAGACATATTCCAGAGAATATTTTAATGATAGCCAAAGCAAACCACATTTTTAATCTGATAGTTATTCAGATTAAAAATATCAGATTAAAAACGATAGCCTTGTTTTGCCCAAAACATGAAGAAAGCAATATACTATGGAATATTAAAATTCACAAATGTTAATGCCACCAATAGAAGTTATATGATAAAACTACAAAAAAGGGCAACTGATTAAGTAGTCTCAGTTTACAAATAAATTAATAAATACTGCAAACTAATATAAAAGCCATACTAAAGGTAACAAAAGTTAATTCATTCAGTAGTGCCTTTGATAATATCAGCATGAACTAGTTATGAATGTACTTCAGAAAAAAGCGTAGGAAGATCTATTTCACATCAATGAAAATATGAGAACATAAAATGCTACATGTAAAGGCAAGGGTGAACTTATCAAAACTGTGAAATTTAATATTTCAGCATAGCATTTTTAACTTTAAATACTTATAATAAAAATCTGATAAATGTTTCAAATAATAAATCATCTAAGTTTTTTAGTGAATGCACTGCTGGCTTTTTAATGTTTTATACAAAGCAGAACCTCAATAAATCTCTAATGAAGAAAATGATGGTTATGATTTTTGTAATACTCTGTTTAAATCCAGGGCAGGCAGCATAAAAATCTTAATTCGAAATAGTACTAATTAATTTTAAACACTTTTTGGTTTTTCTTCATAAGAAATAGTATATGGCCCTTATACTTAGATTCCTGCACAGTTTCAAAGGTCACAAAATTTCAATGAGGTAAAATAATTCTTATATATTAAATAATTACATTTTTAAGTTGACTCAAATATTCACTAACCAAGTATGAAGCTAGAATCAAAATACAGTTTTATGATCCCTTTAAACACTTTATAGGCACCCAAAGAGACAGCAATTCAAGTGGTAGTTTACCTTATTTCAGTATTTTGACAGAATGGAGAATCTGAATGATTTTCAAAAATATTCTGAAATATTTTTTTAATCATAATCAAATTTACAGCTGTTCTTGGTTAATCAAAAAAAAACTAATCAATTCGATCTCAGTGTGATATCTCTTTATAAGCAAGGTTATACCTCTCCACAGAACGGCCTGGCCCCACTCCAAGTTCTGGACGTGCACTAGGTAAGAGGTAAGACAATCTGTCCATCACTGAGGATGCCACAGGTAAGGCAGCAACATTTTGATTTATTTTCTTGAGTTCATTCACAATGGCACTGGCAACGGACTTCAACACATGATGAGGAAGATGAAATGTAACTGTGGCCCACTGGAAAAAAAAAAATGGGGTGTATAGCAAATATATGCAACAGTTTTAACCAAAATCATCTTATATATTATAAAATAAAGAAATATCAGTCTCAAATAGGTTTATTCCATTAATTCATCATTTAAAGCAGGAACCTGCAGTTATGTAAATAATAAAATCTTAATCATCCTGAAAAAGATAATTTAGAACCAAATGACAGCATGCCTTTATATATCCTACCCATAATTAAGGATAACTAAAATCGTCTGTCATTTTTTCATATTCACCTAGCACATATACAATGGTACACACGAACTTGGCATTCAAATCTGTCTATTCATAAGAATATAGTTGTACAGTTTATCACAACTGGGGTAGGTGAGGAATTACATTAGCTTAGCAAATTCTTGAAAGTTTATTGTTGTTGTCAGTATAATCCAACAAAATTAACTAAAAGCATAGATCTTATAGTCACACACACTTGGGTTTCAAGCTCATTTCACCATTAACTGGTATCCTGGTCAAAAACTTCAGTTTCCTACTTCTTTGAAATGGGGAAAAAGAAATACCTATTCACCTTATGTTCTTAGGAGAATTCAAGTGAGGATTGGTACAGTGATTAACAGAGTAGGCATTGAACAAATGTTAATCACAATTATTTATTAAAATAACTACTGAGGATGGCAAAATGCTAAGTATTATTCTCCAGATAAATAAGTCTATGATTTCATCTTTGTATCTTGTCCCTTGCTCACCTACGAATGGTTTCCTTCCACTCTAATATACTCTACACAGCCTACAATTAAATTATTACTGATCTATATAAATGGAAAAACTTGTGGCCAAAAACATGACTAAAAAATAAAACAAAAAAAGAGAGAGAATTAAAGTACTGTTTCTAGACCTAACCTGTTCATATATCCAGAGCCTCTTGGTTAAAAGGGAGGCTGAATCCCCTTGAGAAAGAATCCTACAACAGTACCCCAACTATACACTGTAAATTATATTCTAAGCCTTCTCCAAAGGCACCCATGGGCATTCACTACTGTCATTGTGTGCCAGAGAACAGAAAATATCATGATCTTGCAGGCACTACAAGACAGCAGCAATGAAGAGACCAAAACATCACAGTGGAAGTGGGTAGTTAGGATAGTCAAATGATTAATAGAGTATTGATTCAAAGCCGTCTCACTGAGCTCTGTGGGTCCCCAGACCCATCTTGTCATTATTTCTCCAGTTCCCAAATGCATAATTGGAAGAAATATAAAATAGACAACTAGAAAAATTTCTACATTGTTTATTGTTTCTCTGATCCTCTCCGAGAACTATTAAAGCAAGGTCAAGTTGACACCCATAAGTCTTTCTCAACAATGCTGTTAAATCAAAGCAATATAACGTTCCTGAAAAAATTTCTGAGACTGATGCCACTATAAGAGACCTGAAAAATAAGGAGTAATCAAAACTATCTCACCTCCATTTAACTGGCCTGTTTGGCATATGCAAAATAGAAACAGATCTTGAAGAATGAATGTAGATTGTAAACTACCAAGTTGTGACTTGAATTGCAGCTGCTCCACAGGAGGTATTTTTACCAAAACAGATCAACAAATCCCTTGATATCTGGTAAGCAGTTACAGTTCTGTGGAATTCTTTTTTCTCTCTACTGATTTTTAAGGACCATCCAAAAGTAGACTGCTTTTATCTGGCCATAATAATAAATCTTCACAGTCTTATTACCCTGGAACTGAATCTCATGTTCTCTACTGTAATCTATCCCACTGAAATCCTGATCAACCTAACAACCCGCAGATCACCACATTGCCCTACTACATTGATAAGATCACACTAATTGGTCCATATGAGGAGGAACTTAACGCCTTAGTAAGAATCATGCAAGCAGAGAGAATCAATAATCCCAGAATAAATCAGGGTCCTGCAACCTCTGTGAAGTTTCTGGAGGCCCAGTTGCCTGGGCTTGTCAGGATATTTCCTCCAACGTACAAGACAAGTTGCTACAACTTGTAAAAGCAGATACTGAAAAAGAGGCACATAATGCTTGGTGGGCCTAATTGGATTTTAGATCCAATATTCATCATATTGTAGTTGTTGCTCTAACTTATTGAATAATACACAAGATGCAGAACAAGAAGCTCTGCAGCAGGTCCAGGCTAAACCGCAAGACACTATACCACTTATAACCTTTTGAGCATATTCAATGACACTAAAAGGGTCTGAGGCAAGTAATGATGTTGTAGGGAGTATGGCAATCTGATTACGACAATCAAATAATGAATGCTAGGGCAAAGTCATACCTTCTCCTGTTCTCCTTTCAATAAAATAGTCCCCGGCTTCTTAGTAGTCCCTAACAGAAATTAGTATTATTGGACATAAGACAAAAGTATCCTTTATCAAATGGTTTATAAGAGACCAGTCTTGAGAAAACCCAAAAGGCAAGTTTTGGATAAGCTGAATACGCAAGTAGCTCAGACTTTTACAATACCTCTCTTGTCATAATGGCTTCTCATTCACACTAAACTCCTTATGAGATAACTGAGGAAGAAAATCTTTGGCTCTGATTTACAGATAGTTCTGCAGGTTATGCTGTTTTCACCCAAAAGTGGATGGCAACTGCATCAAAGTCCCAGGACAGTGGTGAAGGTAAATTTTCTCAGTGGGCAGAACTTCAACCAGTACATTTAGCTGTTCTCTTTGTCTGGATTGAAAGTTAGTCAGAAGTAAAGAGCTTCACTGATCAATGGACAGTAGGTAATGTTCTGATTGGATAGCCAGGCATTTGGGAAGATCAAGATTGGAAGACTGTTAACAAGGAAGTCAAGAGAAAAGGTCTATGGCTGATCTCTCAAAAGAAACAGAGTGTGAAAACATTTGTAAAATACATGAAGGCTCAACAAAAGGTATCCATTCCAGAGGAAATGGATAAATTATACACATTACACAAATGTCACTCACCCTCTCTCCATAGCCACTCCAGTGCTTGCTTAATGGACCTGTATACAAAGTGCCACAGCAAAAGAGATGGAGGGTTTGTATAGGCCCAACAACACAAACTTCCCCTTGGCAAGACTAACTGGGCCACAGCTGTTGCTGACTGCCTAATCTGCCAATAACAGATACCAAAGCTGAGCCACCAATATGACACCATTTTCCGGTAGGAACAGCCAGCTATCTGATTGATCACTGATTATACTGGATTCCTTGAGTCAAAAATTGGGCAACAATTTGTCTTCACTGTAACAGGTACATATTCTGGATATGCATTTACCTATTCTGCCCACAATGTTTCTACCATATTACATCAATGACTGTGGACTAATGGTTTTATGTGCCAACATGGTTTTCCACACACATCTTTGCTTCAAAACACTTCAAAGGAAAAAATTGCAACAACAGAATCCTGCCCATGAAACTGGTGGGTCTAACACTGGTATCATTCAGAAGGAACTAGCCTGACAAAAAAGATATAATGTCCTACTCATTTTCAGTACTAATTGGGAAAGGTGTCTGAAATGTTGGAGTTCTCTTATAGAATTAGGTAAATACTTTAAATCAACCAAAAATGCATGATAGTTTTTTTCCAACAGGGTCACTATTATAGTTGATAACCCATTCACAAACTTTTTTTTAAGCTTTATGCTCTAGAGGTCTTACGTCTCAAAAGAGGAATGTTCCACCAGGGTACAACAAAGGTTCTACCAAGTACGTATTGACATTGCTATGTAGCATCAGGCAAAGGAAGAAGTTATTCTACTGGTTGGTATGATTAAAACTGACAAACAAAGGAAATTGGATTGATGCTAAATAGCAGGGACAAGGAGAACTTAATTACAATCCAGATTTTCTAGGGCATCTCTAAATCCTTACATGCCCAATCATAAAAGTGAATGAATGATTACAACAACTTGAACACAGCACCACTGAAGATTTGGACCCTGCAAGAGCGAAGACTTGGGTCACTCCACCACGTAAAGACGCCTGAACAGCTGAAGTGCTGGCTGAGGATAAAGGGAACAGGGAATGAATAATAGACGGAAGATAAATATCAAGTATATCCTCTTAACCACTATAAACTTGAGGGCTAGAACAGCTATTTTCTTCCCTTATTACATGAATGACAGATGGATATAGACTTAGACAGATACAGACACTTAGATATAGGCAGATATATAGACTTATTATTTTATGTAATAATTTTGGTTATAGTTATTTTTGTCTTTAGGTGGCAGAGTTCTATTACCTAAACAGTTGAGGCTAACTATATTTTAGGATTAGTAAAAATGTTACCTAGGGATGACTAATATATCATTGGAGTGTCTCTAACAGAAATTGGTACCTATCCATGAGACAAATGTTTATGCACTCTGTCTCTCCCCCCATCTCCTCCCTCAGGATGGAGAGAAAGATTCTTCACTTGTAAAAAGGAACAGTTACTCTTGTTAAGTAAAAGAATGTTATTTTTGTGGTATTAAAGTTTAATACATATAGATAATGTATACGGAGATGCTGAGTAGGCAAAGGGGTGGACTATGCCAGGTATTAACCTATTGTGTCTAAGCTCTAAACCTTTATTCATCTTCTGTCATGTTGGGGCTGGGACTGTATAAACTACATTTCTTATTCGCCAACCAGTTTCCTGGCTGTTGGGTTTTGACAAAAGGAACACAGGATGGAATGAGAAAGCACGAGGAAGGAAAAAACGTGTTCTTTGCTATTACTTGTCATTGCTGTCAGCATTGTTTCAGCAAAAGACCTGGTGGCAGCAGTTGATTCTTCCAGCAATTTGTTTTGTTTTCTTAACATTCCCAGAACTAGTGTCAAGAGCACCCTCAGAGGTACTAACATCAGCCAGACAGATATGAGTCTCACTTCCACAAGCTCCAATTTCCAAGTTCCTCAGGTGCCATCTGGGTACCAGCTCTTCCCCAGAAATCAGAGGCCCAGACCCATGGGGCCCATTCTCTAAGTTTACAGGGTATGATAAACCTAACCTCTTGTTCCTCCAGACCTAAGCGAGAGCTGTTTCCTATAGTTACCATCTGTGTGTCGTCTTGGCATTTCCTTTTCACTTTTTCAGTTCACACGTTACATCGGTCCCTTATAATAAATTCTGTTAGAATGCATAGTATGGTTTATGTTTAACTAAAAAAAAGTCCTATTGATGGGTTATGGGTTAGTAAAATCATCGTAAATCTACGGAATAAAATTCAATAATAATACCAGATCTATTTGGAATGATATGAAAAAATACTCAAAATGCATTCTTAAGTCAAGGAAAACAAGGTATATGCTATAATCTGACTGTGTGTGTCCTCCCAAAATCCATCTGTTGAAATCCAAACCCCCAAAGGTGATGGAATTAGTAGGTAGGGCCTTTAGGAAAGACTTATGTCATGAGGGTAAAACTCTCATGAATGGGATTAATGTCTTTATAAAAAAGGCTCTAGAGAGATCCCCTGCCCTTTCCACCATGTGAGGACATAGCGAGAAGGTGCCAGCTATGAACCAGGAAGAAGGACTTCATCAGAAGGCAACCAAGCTGACACCTTGATCTTGGGCTTCCCATCCTCCACAATTGTAAGCAATAAAGTTGTTGTTTATAAGCTACCTGGTTGGTGGTATTCTGTTACAGCAGCTGTATATCATAGCATTTTAGTATAATTACAACTATACTTGAGAAAAAAGACTTATAAATACAAAGGTTATTTTTAGGAAAATGGCTTTTACCTTCTACCACACATCATTCAGCATAGAAATTTTATATGTTACAATTATAACTAAGGAAAGACCTTAAAAGAAAGACACAGAATTAGTAAAATATACCCAAGAATTTAATTCGAAACACTATCTCCCACAGACACCTATAATCATACAAAATAAAATTTATTTTTCCCCATTTCAAAGGAACCCAAAATAGCACCATTTCCAAACACATAGTCCATTTCTCATCGAAGCTCATAACCTGAAGGAAACGTCTCTTTCATCAGCCTTTCAACCAATATAGGGTCATCAAGCACAGAAGCTTTAGAAACAAAGTAAGCAAAATAGTTCCAACAAAATTCAGTTAAAACAGTTTCAACTTTGAGATGACTTGTAAGCACATTATGTTTTTTCAAGGAGAAAAATCTAGAATTGGAGCATTTCCAAAAAGGGTGGGGGAGGGGAAAGACAGATAAAAGCAAAAGCATGGAGGTATTATTTCTAATATAACCCCAAACAAGGTAACTTTTTAAAACTTCTTACCTTAGCAACCTTGTGGTTTGCTGCAGTCTCATGAGATGTATTTTTTAAACCATCTTTAAGCTGTGTGATGAACAAATCATAACCCTCCGTACTAGAAATATCTACCTTTTCTAAACATGCTGATAGGAGCTGTTGTGCCTAAATGAAAAAGATGATCACAGAAAATTAAACACAACAAAAAATATTAAATTCAGATTTCTATTCAAATATTTTAATTTGTAATGATTCTGACAAGTACTAAACTAAAGCTAATCTTTTTTACTTTTTTAAAAAACAATCAATCAAATAATGATTTGAAGGGCTCTTACAAAATTAAATGACTTATGGCAATGTATTTAGTGTATTACCTACCACACAATAAAGTTTCGATAATAGACTGAAGCTTTCATAAACCAAAGCAAGATAGATAAAACTGGACAAGTTTAAAACATATACAAAAATGACAGAGCTAAAATTTTAAAGACATAAATGCAAAGTCCTTTGATGAGCTTTAAATACTCAAACTATACAAAAACCATAAAGAAGGGATATTCGCTAGGTCAGCAGGTGATATTAAAAGGCTCTTTGCATTGTTACCCACATATTCAACACGAACTACCTTAATCAAAATATATAGTCTATATATGGAAAAGAACATATCTACACTGATCCAACAAAACTTAGGACCCCATACTTTAGGCAAGACATTGACAAACTAATGAGGAGCAGTAAAGGATGCCTGGGATGTTGGAAGGTCTACAAACAATATTATGTGAACAATAGAGCTGTAATTATTTAGATAGAGAGAAAAACCAGCCAACAGATGTTAGGAGCAAGGTCAGGGAGGTGGTAGAAGCCAGCTAAATACCTAGGCATTTCAGTCAGTGTAGTAGGAAAAGTACTGACTTGAGCATCTATATAATACAAATGTTCAAACATTTTATTGTGATTCTGTGGTTCTTTTTAAAACCTGAACAATTTGATGCAATCTTTCAGTGTAAATATCATATAAATCCTTTAAGGTATCAGCTTTATTATTACCTGATCTAAATTCCTTAAATAAGGAGAAAAAAAATGTTCAAAACAAGTAAAACTAATTCTCTGCTCAAAGATTTTAGACATGCCACCAGATCCAGATATTCTAATGATAAAAAGATAGCTGTTCTCAGAACTCAAATGTCCAGCCACATGCTTTCAATATTAATATATGTCTCTGATATGACACTAAATGTGAAACCTAAATAGATATATGTTAGTATCTTTTTTAAAAAACTTCTTCCAGAGAGAATAAAAACATTTAAACTGCACACTGACACTTTTGTCCTAAAAATAGGAAATATACTATATTGATTTTATCAACTAACCATTTCAATCTCCAAATGCAAAACAATAATTAACAATTTAGTACGAAGACAGAACTAATATCTCACTTTTTTTTAGGGAGCACAGTATTATAATCTTTTATAGTCTATTTAAGGTGATTTAAAATCCAAACATTTTAAATGTATTTTTAAGTTACATGATATGTACATCAATGAATATAAAAAAAAAATTTAAGATAAGATACACTTACAAATTAAGTAATGAATATGTAAAACTACAGAAAAATGAATACAGCTGAAATTTTAAAATGCGATTGATGAGATGTGCTACATCACAAATATTACTAGTTGTCTGCTAATATTTATTTCTCCCTTTTTTTAAATACTTAAAAAAAAATAAACCACATCTTTCTGATCTCAGCCTGATGTAGCCATGTGACTAAATCCTGGTCAATGGAGTAAGTATGAAAAGGTCATACATAAGAGAGTTTGTGAAACTGAACAAAGGGGATGAAGGAGAGATAGAGAAGGAAGGAGAACGAAAAAGGAGAGTAGTAGGGTTGTGCCACAGGGTGCTGCCCTGGACTCATCCTCCTTTACCTATCACTGGGAAATAATGAGACTCGGAGCAGCTGTCTTAGACTCACAAGATGGAAGCTAAGTATTGAGGTAAACAAAGTTGCCCTGCACTGTTACTTGAAAGAACTATCTTCTTTAAGCCATTGTATTTTGGGATCTCTGTTACATAAGTTTAACCTGTACAGTTCACACTTAACTACCACTTCAAAAAGCATCAATTAATTATGCACAGTACAAACAATATTTAAATAAAGTTGTGATCAATAAGTTAATTTGTTTTTGTGGGGCTACATACATGTCCTCAAAGGACAACCTAATTTCATCAATGGTTAATAGGACTGAGATTACAATAAACAGAATAGTACATGGTTTCAACTTACCTCTGTAACGGGTAATTCAAGCTGAACCACATCATCCTGCTTTGAAACTGGAGTTTGCAGAGCAGTGTCTAACAACAAGATTCCATTAAGGTCCTTCCTACACCCTACTGCATAGTCATCCACAAATATAACTTTATCCACGGCAGAAATATACTGACATTTCACCTGTCCACCTGGTTTAGCTGTTAAAAGAACAAAAATTCAACACTTAAGATTTTAAGACCAATTGTCCATTAAAAATAAATGTTTACATAGCAACTAAACACATTACATATAATCCTGGACTGGAAAAACTTGCTCTAAAGAACATTAAAAGAACTGAGTAGATTAGAATACATACTGTAGATCAGATAAAAGTATCAATGTGAAAATTACAAACTTGACAATTGCATTGTTAATTATAAAAAGACTTATCACTATTCTTAAAAATAAAACAAATAATAAGGGTAGAAGGGCATGATATATGTAACTTACTCTCAAGAGAACAAAATATGTATGTATATGTATGTGTATATGTATGTGTATGTGTATATGTATATGTATACATGGGGGAATGACAAGCAAATGTGGTAAAGTATTTAAAATATTATAATAGTGGAACTGGGTAAAGGGTATAAGGAAGTTCTTTGTACTATACTAATTCGAAATTAAAGTATTCAGAACAAAATTTTAAAGTATTCAATTTTTTGGTCATTTTTTGCAAAACTCAATAAGCATAAAGTCAGTATGGATAACTTCTATTATTGTTAATAAGTTCTCAAAAGTTCTTGAGGGCTTTTAGACCTGAGATAAAGTTATCCAAAAAGTTTATAACCTAAGAGATCTAGTAAAGCCTCTAGTTCAACTACCACTGAAAAACTAGGCAACATTGAAGATCAATGCTCCCTGAAGTTTCTGCTGAGTCAATATCAGAAGACAAACAGAGGCAGTGAATAAACTAACCATAAAATTTCTCAGAGTGGGTTGGAGTAGAATTTCAAGAAATCTTACAAAAGACAGTAACCGTCAGAAGCTTTAAATAGAATAGCAAATAACTTTTGGAAAAGCTAACTTCAGATTCTACATATAAATTTATAAGGTGTATAAACACGTTAATGTTAAGCACTTCTGCCACAAATGTCTGTCTCTGATAAAAAGATTTTAAAGAATGATCAACAGTGAAACTTTACTGCATTAAAGAAATTTCTCTGGGCAAGTAATCCTACTACTAGCATACCTCCTTTTAAATTCCTGCCACAACTCTATGAAACATCTCTATTACCAGTACTACTATTGCCTAACAATACAAAAGCAGGAAAATGGAAATAAATCAGGGTTCCACCCATCAACCTCTAGAACAACTATAAAACATGTTATAACCAATGAATATTAGGACTGGCTTTCTTAATCCCAGATTATTACAGCTCTCCTGGGCTCTAATAAACAGCTTGGAGGCATTACAGAACTGATAAGAAATAATTCATTATATATATATAAAACAGTGAAAAAAATTTATAACATTTCTGTAGTTCAGTCCCAGTTCTGGAAGTTTAAAATGTATATTAGTATATACAAAAATAATCTCTGTTAAATAAAATAGAAATATATACCTAGCACTTCTGATCTCTAGGTAAAAACCACAGGAAACAATACAAATTATAGGAGCTCAGAGTAAAATTGTAAGAACTTACATAGTTTCAAAACTCATTAACTATAATATTTTTAAATAGACTATTCCTTTTTTAGTTTTAGGTTTATAGCAAAATTGAGTGGAAGGCACAGAGATTTCCCCCATGTGTGCCTGGCCTCCCCCGCCTAACTATAAATTTTTAAAAAACAAACTACAAAGTCTGCTTTATGGTTTTAGAGATGTGTAATTACCTAACAAACTAGAAAAATTATAACTTTGTTAAAACTTTCTCAGATACGTATAAAATGTGAGAATGTACACCAAGGTTTTCAACTGGGTATCCATATAACCCCAGGATTCCATATAATATCAGTAGAGATTCTTCAAGAGATCATAACTTTAAAAAGTCAACATTGTTTTTTGAACTTCTTAGACTATGCAACACCACCATTCAAAGTAACAGTGACCAAGCAATATTGTTGGCAATTTCTTTGGAAGTCTTTCAGATCCATCCATATAGCTACATGCAGTAGGACCATGTTCATTTGAATGAGTCCATTCTCGGTTTTTTGACTAGAGTTAAGGAAAGCCATTGATAAGCAGTAAATGCTGTACTGTACAGCAGGGAAGACAAGCTGATACCAGCCATACTCCTTCTCCAAGGCTCTTCCTATTTGTATGATCTCATCTTAGCTAATTACATCTACAAAGACTGTACTTCCAAATAAGGTCACATTCTGAGGTTCCCCGTGGACATAAATTTTGAGGGAAGATTATTCAGCCCACTACCAACCTTTTTTATCTGAATCTTACTAGGCTTGAGAACTTTAAGACAGCGTTGTTAATGTAATCTGACACTACACTCAAGATTATATTTTACTGATCTTCCCCTAGACAAGTGCTAAATTTCTGCAATGAACAAAAAATATTTTCTGGAACGTACCACCTTCTCACATGTTTGAGCAAAACTTACTTCACAAGCAACAAGACCAAGGGCAGAAATTCTCATTTCAGTTAAAAATGAAATCCGTGTGTGCTTAATTCTAACCTAGAATGGTCTATTTGCAAAGCAAAAAACAAGCACAGGTTTCACAATAAAAGGTAATGTCAGTATTTGTTTTTAGTTTATAAGAATAGCAATTTAAGCACATAAAGATCCATGAAAAATCTATATTGGAGCCTGATTCTGTCATTCATTCATTAAGAAAGCATCTTTTCAAACTCTTGTACAATATGGTATCTTAAGTTTTTATTCATACTGCTTTGGTTCATAGTTTTAATAGCATTACTATTCAACAGTCGATAAATTTTAACATTACAAATGACATAAATACACAACGTACAACCTTTGCTTAAATTAAATCTCCCATGACTATCTTTAAAAAAATTAAATCTCACTTTGGCATAAACCAGCTATTTAACAGAAATTTATTTTGCTTGCCTTATGAGTTTACAATGTCTGAAAATGAATTTCCCAACGACAGATAAACTACACTTAAATAACGCTTGTTTAGTCTTCAAGAAAAATTGGCTAAAACTTATTTGTTTTTAAGTAGGGGAAAAACATTCTGGCACACATCCTGTGCCACATACTGTACCTTGTTACAATTTTATATAGAAGATACTTGTAGAAAGACTTTTAAACCTACACAGGTCAAAAAATCTGTTTTCAAGCAGGAAATGTCAATAGAGAAAAAACTCAAACGTCCTCCCACCTACACCAGAAAATCAGAAAACTTCTTGAGAAAAAGGTCAGAGAGTAAATATTTTAAACTTTAAGAGACGTGCTCTCTCACACAATTACTCAACTCTGCCCGGGTACCACAAAAGTAGCCATAGGCAATATGTAAATAAATAGATATGGGAAATGTTCTGAAAACACTTTAATTACAAAATCAGGAGACTGCCAGAGAGCCACAGAGTGGGTGGCAGGACTTAGTTTGCAAACCCTTGATTGATGCTAATGGATTATATTAGTGCTAGTATTCTTTCTGAGGAGGGGAAACTTTAAAACAGTAGGTTAAAAATTTTACAGCCAGAAACAATAAGCTGCTGCAAACAAAGAAAAATCTTGAAACCAACTAATGAAAACTATGTTACAAGGAAGTAATAATTACAACAAAAGCAAATTTATCATTAAAAACCGTGGAGTTCATTAGGAAGTTTACAATAAAAGCACATTTATCATTAAAAACCATGGGGTTCATTTTTAAGTACCAAGAAAAGAAATTTTATATCCAACGAAAATATCCTTCAGAAATGAAGGTGAAATAAAGACATTCTCAGATGAAGAAATACTGAAGAGAAATTTTGTCAGCAAAGCTGCTCCAAAAGAACCACTACAGGAAGTTCATCAAACAGGAAATGATATGAGAAGTAAACTCACTATCAGGAATGAGGGAAGAGCAACAGAAATAGTAGATATCTAGATAAATATAATAATGATTTGACAAGTAAAAGCAAAAATCATTACTTTGATAGGGTTTTCAATGGAAATAAATGTAATAAATAAGTAAACTATAACTTAAAAGAGGGGAGGGCACAATATGATGGAAAGGTTTGTACATTCCACTCAAAAAGATCAATACTGATTCCAAATAAATTGTATAAAGTATGCATATTGTAATCTCAAGTAGCTACAAAAAACATATACAAATAATTAGTCAAAAACAATAAAACAAAATAATTTAAAAATCAAATAACCAAAAATAACAAAAAAATGAGAACGGAAACTGGACTGGCAAAGATATAGAGAAACTAACACCATCAACCAATGGCATTTATAAAAATATTCTACCTATCAACATTATTATACACATTTTTTTCAAGTGCTCATAGAACATTCATCAAGACAGATCATATCATGGGTCATAAAATAGACCTTAATAAAAACAAAATAATTAAAATGAAAAGTATGAACATAATGGTCTTAAGTTGAAATCAGTAACAAATATAACAAGAAATCTCTAAATAATTGAAATTAAACAACACACTTCTAAATAATCCGTAAGTCAGTAAGTCTCAGGTAATCCGTAAGTCAGTAAGTCTCAGGTAATTTTATAAAAATATAAAATCAAAATTTGTCATATGCAGCTAAAGCAATGCCTAGAGTGAAATTTATGGGAATTAAATGCTTATATCTAAGCTTCCTACTTAATTAGAACAACAAAAGTAAAATAATAATAAGCAAAAGGAAAAATAGAGCTCAATGAAAATGAAAACTGAAAAATTGGGAAAACCAATACAAGCAAACAATAGTTTTTTGAAAATATCAATAAAATTGATAAACCTCAAGCAATGGCAAAGAAAAAAATCACCAGTGACAGGAATGTAAGAGGAGATAAACTATAGATCCTGCAGACATTAAAAAATAAGAGAATGCTATAAATAACTCCATGCACAAAAATTTCACAAGTTAGGTTGTCAAAATAAATAAATTTGACAGTATAGATGTTAAAAGGATAATTAGGGGAAAATACAGTAAGATTTACACGCGTAAATCTGAAAATATAGATGAAATGTACCAATTCCTTTAAAACCACAAACAAAACATACAAAATGAAATAAAATGGATAATCTGAAGTAAGGGAACTGAATTTAGAGTTAAAACCTTCCAAAAAAACTCTAGACCTATCAATTTCACTAGAGAAATCTAACAAACATTTAAGTAAAAAATAACACCAATTCTACACAATCTCTTCCAGGAAACAAAGGGAACACTTCTAAACGCCTTTTATGAGGCCAGCCTTAAGCTGATACCAAACTAGAAGACAGTACAAGAAATTACATACCATTATCCTCACAGATCCAAAAATCCTCAACAAAATAAAAGCAAATGGAATTTAGCAAATATAAAAAGAATAATACCTCAGAGAAAGTATGGTTATCTATGGTTATCCCAGGAATGCAAAAGTGGTTCAACATTCAAAAGCAATCAGCGTGAGCTCATATATAATTAAAGAATAACAACTGCATAATCAAGTCAGTTGTATTTTGCACTTGGCAAAATACAATTTCATACACACACACACACACACACACACACACACACACACACACCACAGAGCAAATTAGAAATAAAAGGAATTTCCTAAACCTGATAAGGGACAGTTACAAAAATCCTACTATCAACCTACCTAAAGGTAAAAGACGGAATGAATACTTTCCCCCTAAGATCAGGAATAAGGCAAAAGGTACCCTCTCACCACTCCTACGCAATATCATACTGGCAGATTTAGCCACTGCTGTTAGAAGTGAGAAAGATTTAAAAGCTATGCTGATTTGAAAAGAATAAACTGTTAACAGACAACACGATTACCTAAGTAGAAAAGCCCAAGTAATCTAAATAAAAAACAAAACCCTACAGCTAATAAATGAGTTTATTAACTATGTTGCAGTAAACATGGTCAATATACAGAAATCAATTCTATTTCTATATGCTAGCAATGATTAATCTGAATTTGAAGTTTACAAAAAACAATAACAAATTAAACAAAATAATATACTTAAATATACACCTAATAAAATGTATATAGAATATATACATTGAAAAATACAAAGGGCTGAGGAAAGAAATCAAAGAAGATCTAGATAGAACCATGGTCATGGACTGAAAGAACAAACAGCAAAGATGTCAATAATCCCAATCTACAATGCTCTATAAATTTAATGCAATTTCTAACAAAATCCCCAAAAGATTTTTTAGACATAAACTGATTCAAAGATTTATCTGAAAAGGCAAATGAACTGGAATAACCAACACAATTCTGGTAAAGAATAAAGCTGAATAAATCACATTACAGGATTTTAAGACCTACTACTGTAAAGAAAGTGTGGTACTGGCAAATAGATACACACAGAGATCCAAGGAACAAAACAGATTCCAGAGACAGACCCACATGAACTCAGCCATATGGTTTAAAAACAATTTTGAAAATTATGGCAAATACAAAATGTTCCATTTTAACCATTTTTAAGTTCAGTGACATTAAGTATATTGATTGACACCGTCATATATTCATCAACACCATTGATCTACAAAACTCTTCATCTTGCAAAACTATAACTGTGAACATAGGACATTAACTCCTCCTTCCCACTTTCATCCCCCAGCTCTTGGCAACCAGTATTCTACTGCCTCCATGAAACTAAGTACACCTAATATAAGTGAAATCATACAGTATCTGTTCTTTTGTGGTTGGTTTATTTCCCTGAGTATAGTATCTTCAAGGTTCATCCATGTTGCAGCATGTGTCAGAATTCCCTTCCTTTTTAAGGCTAATATTCTAATAATATACACACACCCCATATTTATCTCTTCATCTGTCAAACATTTGGGTGGCCTCTTTCATGGACTCCTTTGCCATTTGCATCTCTTCTTCGAAGAAATGTCCACTCAAGTTCTTTGCCAATTTTTAATTGTGTTTTTTTGTTGTTGTTGTTGAGTTCTAGTTCTCTATAAATTCTGTATATTAATTCTCTCTATAGATCTGAATATGTAATTTATAAATGTTTTCTCCCATTCTGTGGTTTGCCTTTTACTCTGTTCATGATGTCCTTCAATGAACAAGTTTTTCATTTTGATGGAGTCCAATCTGTTTTTTTCTTTAGCTGTCAATGCCTTTGGGGTCACACCCAACTCACTGCCAAATCCAATGTCTTTAAGCTTTTCCCCTCTGTTTTCTTCTAATAATTTTATAGTTGTAGCTCTTATCTTTAGGTCTTTGATCTATTTTAATTTTTATACATAATGTTAGGTAAGAGTCCAACTTCAATCTACTGCATGTGGATATCGTTTTCTAAGCATCATTTCTTAGAAACTGTCCTTTCCCCCACAGAATGGTCTTGACCTCCTTGAAAATCATTTGACCATATATGTGTGAGGGTTTATTTCAGTGCCCTCCATTCCATCAGTCTAGGTCTGTCTATGTCAGTACTGCAATGTTTTGATTACTGTAGCACTACAATAAATTTTAAAATCAGGAAGTATGAGATGCACAACTTTGTTCTTCTTTTTCAAGAACACTTTGGCTATCAAGGGCCCCTTGAGATTCCATATGAATTTCAGAATGCATTTTTCTATTTCTGCAAAAAAGTCATGGATATTTTCATAGAGATTGCACTGAATCTTGTACTATTTTGTTAGTACTGACTTCCTAATACAGAATACCAAGCACTAACAAGGATGTAAAGTGTAACTCATACATTTCTTAAAGTTCTTTTTTTAAATTTTTTATTAAATTTCTTGGAGTGATATTAATAAAATTATATAGGTTTCAAGTGTACAATTCTATAATACATCCTCTGTCTACTGCATTGTTTGTTCAGCACCCAAACTCAAATTTCCTTCCATCATCATATATTTGATCCCCTTTATCCTTTTCTAATTCCCTCCATGCTCCTTTCACTCTGGTAACCACTAAACTATTGACCGTGTCTTTGAGTTTTTGTTTGTTTGTTAATTGTTGCTTTCAGTTTTACATCCCACACATGAATGAAATCACATGGTTCTTGACTTTTTCCATTTGACATGTTTCTCTTAGCATGGTATTCTCAGGATCCATCCATACTGTCTCAAATGGCAGCATTTCATCTTTTCTTACAGCAGAGTAGTATCCACTGTACCACATCTTCTTTATCCAATCATCTATCAAAGGATACTTCGGTTGTTTCCATGTCTTGGCCACCATGAATAATGCTGCAATGAACATAGAGGTGCATATACCTTTACAAACAAATGTTTTCAAATTTTTCAGGTAGACACCAGAAGCAGGATTGCTGAGTCATATGGTAACTCTATTCTTAATTTTTTGAGGAACCAAAATACTGTTTTCCACAGTGTCTGTACCAATTTACATGCCTACCAACAGTGTATGGGGGTTCCTTTTTCTCTACAAGCTCTCTAATGCTTGTTATTTCTTGTCTTATAACAGCCGTTCTAACAGGTGTGAGGTGGTATCTAACTGTGGTTTTGATTTGCATTTACCGAAAGCTAGTAAAGTTGAGCATCTTTTCATATATTTGTTGGCTATTTGTATGTCTTCTTGGGAGAATGCTCTCTTCAGGTCCTCTGCCCATTTTTAAATACGATTTTGGGTTTTTTTGTTGTTGGGTTATATGAGGAATTCACACATTTCTAATGGAAATGCATAATGGTACAGCCACACTACTTTGACAGTTTTCTATAAAGTTAAACATATACTTACCAAATACCCCTGTAATCCCCCTTCTACAGATTTACCCTAGAAACATAAAACCTTATATTCACATAAAAACCTGTAGTCAGCCATTTATAATCACCCCAAACTGATAACATTCAAATGTAATTTAAAGAGTAACCAGCTAAACAAATGGTGATACATCAATATAACAGAATACCATTTAACAATAGAAAGGAATGAACTATTGATACATGCAACTTGAGTGAATCTCAAAGGCATTACAGTAAGTGTAAGAAGTCAATAACAAAAAGTTACATAATGGAGGATTCCATTTCTATGACAGTCTAGAAAAGACAATAATAATACGGAGAACAAATCGATGATTATCAAGGGGTTAGCTGGGGTAGTGACTACAAAGGGACACCACGGGGGAACTTTTTCAGATGTTTAAACTGCTCTGTATTCTGATTGTGGTGGTGGTTACAGGAATCTATGCACGTATTACTACTACACACACACAAAAAGAAAACAGGCCATTTCACAGTATAATAACTAAATAAAATTTATTTTAGAATATAAAAGAACAAAGACATGGGAAAATATTCACAACACGATATTAACTAAGTAAAGGAGGAAAAGTAGTTCATAACATAACATTAAAATCCAAATTCTATAAAAATATATTAAACAATAGAAAAAAGCAAAAAGAAACTGTTACACACCAAATGCTAACAGCCATCTGTACATAATGAAATCATGGATGATTACACTTTTCCTTAGTCTGCCTGATGTCCTATTATAAAGGTAAGTTACTTTTTAAATAAAAAATTTCAAAGTTAGAAAATTGTGTTTTTAAAAATCAGTTATCAATTCTAACACCCACTTTAAGAAATAATAAATTTTTTATCAATGTACTATCCATGGGCACTCCTACAAAACTTGCAAAAATATCATCAGAAGTACATTATCTCTGCAAACGAACATAACGCATTATAAAATTCCATTTCCACTAAGATAACATTAGACTTCAATGCTTAAAATAGTGTATTGTAACATACTATATACAAAGAAAATAAATATAGGTACAAAATTGTTGGGTTTTTATAAAGCTTTTAAAATCATTTAACAACAGTTGTTAGTACACTGTATTATTCAAAGCCAAATGAGTATTCTTGTAAAATAGAACTGGGTGCAAAACAAAGTGAGTTTGGGAAAGTACAGTGGCCAGATCATGAAGAAAGGGTAACAAACAGATAAAATGCAATGCAGGCACAGCATTATTATTCCAGGCAGGAGACCCAACATCTACCTAAGCAAAGAAGAGGCTCTCCAAAAGAGAGACTTATTCCTCACAGAGTTTACATTTTAAGTCAGTCGAAGTCAAATTTCATCCAAATATGATGAACATCTATCTGTTTTTTGCATACTACAGTAACAGACCAACAGAAACTTCCCCTGGATATCTACCTTACTGCTATTTCATAGCACTGGGATCTTTTTGTCAAATCAAGTCACCTCAGAGACTGTACCTAGACACCTCATACCAGCAGAAATTTAACCCACACCTTATTGTGTGCACCCAGATCTAATTTCTTATGGTATTTATCACCACTGACATTGTGTGTGTGCGTGCGCGCACACGCACACACGCACACACGACATAACATCTTCTCACCAAGCCATAACTCTAGGAAAGCAAGGACTTTGTTAAAAGCTGTATTAACAATGTTTGACACAATGAATTGTTTTCTATAGTTCTGAAGAACTTATACTATGTTAACACTAAGCTATAATGTGGTAAAATGCAGAATTCTCACAAATTTTTTTTTAATACAACATGAAACTGATATTTTAGGCATGAAACTAGGTGATCTGGTACAAATAAGCCATCACCTTCCCAGCCCCTTTTTCCCCTCCCTTCCTCCTGTCCCCAGTTATGAAGTCACTGTCCTAGGTTGCTGTCGTGGCATTTTGGTACAAAAGTATATCAGAGCACTCAGGTAGCTCAAAACAAAACAAAACAAAACAAAACAAAAACTGAATTACAGTACAAAAGGGAAAAACAGAAAGCAACAGAAATTGGGCCCTTGGCATATCCCTGCTCTTATAAGCATTAGTTCATTATATAGTCATTAAATACAATTTAAAATACATTGAGGTAGGTTTTATTAGCAGACAAACTAATTTGGGAGGTTTTTGTCACACACAAAAAAACTTTTAAACAATTATCATTCAATTCAAATGAAACCTGTCTCTCATTATTCCAGGCATATCAAACAAACTTGTCTAAGGTCCTAGTTAAAGTTTAAACCTCTCAACTTAGCTGCACATTAGACTCACCCAGCATGCTTTAAAAAAAAAAAAAAAAGTATGCCTGGGCTCCTCTCCAGACTGCTTATGTCAGAATACTGGGGCCCAGAATAATTTAAAAAAAAAAAAAAAAAAAAAAGCTTCCTGATGATCCTAATTAGCAGCCAAGACTGAGAACCATTGTCCTGTGCCACCTACCTGTCCTTCCTTCTCGCTCCCCTACTTCACAAATCAAAGTAAAAATACAGGAAAAAATCATGAAGATTTAAATTCCTGGTGCCCACAATAAATCTCATTCCAATCTGCCTCACTCTAACATTTCTAACATTTCCTCTAATAAGCATATTTCTCTCCTCTAAAATATATCCCTGATTTAACATACTGAAAGTAGACCACAGTACTTTTTAGGAGCACTGCCCTTGACACAAATTGTTTCAGCTAGCAATTACTTTATTATTTTTTTCTGTACATCCATTACCTCCTTTCTGTACTTCCTTCTTTTTGTTATTTGTACCTCTAGACCCAAGGAGTTTATCTTAATTTTTTTGTATCACTCATATTTCAAATGCTACAGTTTACAAAGAATTCCTACATTCAACATCTTATCAGATGATGAAGCAGTCTGAGCAAGAATTGCTAACCCATTTAAAGATGATAACTCAGAGAAGTGTCTTGCCAAAGGTACCAAAAGACATAAGGCCATGAATGGTACAATGTACATTATCAGAGAGGTACCTCCCACACGCCTCCCCACTGTTCTTACATACACTATTACAGAAATCTATTATTTTTTATATTATATCTACAGTTATAGCCAACATTCCTAAGTACAGAGTACCAAATGCTCAACAACTTAAGTATAGTTAAAACTACAGATTTCCAATTAAACAAGGGTATAGTAAAATACACACGTTTACCTCTGCTCCCTCCCAAGATCCCATTGGAAAGACAGTGAAGAAATAAAGAGGGCATTAAACAAACCTACAAAAGACAAAAAGAATAAGTAAGAAGATTAGAGCAACAAAACTTTTGAAGTTGAAGGGCAGCTGAAAGAGTGTTAACTGACTTATTCCTCCCATAATAATCAAAGCTAAGCCACCCAGCAGGGAGGAAAGCCCAAAGTATGTGTGTTGCAGTATTTTTCAAATTATATAAATAAGTATAAAATAAAAATTATTTAAAATTAGCTGTTGTGCAATATTTTCTCAATTAACTGATACTAAAAATGTAGCTCCTATCATGATAGGGCCCTACACTTTTTAACTTAAACTGGGAGTTCTTGTACTACTTAAAAATATGGGAGCTATAGACCAGGAGGGTCAAGTCGTATTACCTACTTCATGCCTCTACTCTTGCTCAAGCTGTTTGTTCCCCCTATCTGATAGACTTCTTTTGTTTCAAGTCATAGCTGAGGTGTCACCTCTTATAGAAAGCTTTCAGAATTTAGGGAGGGGGTAGATTTCAAATTCATCTCATTATCCCAATATGACAGACAAATGCTTGTTGAACTGAATGATATAACTACACTACTACAAAGAGTAACATATACTGAGTGATATGGTGATTCATGCAGTGTCTACATATATCAGTTTAATCTTTCCAATAACCCAATCAGTTAGGTATTAATTATGAAGTGCAGAGAGAGGTTAAGCATCTTGCCCAAGGGCACAGCTACTAAGTAGTGAATCACAGACTACAACTCAATCTGGCTCCACAGCCAATATCCTTAAGTATTAAACTTGGCTTTCTCTATAAATGCCAATGCCTTCCATATCTGTATCCCCAAATCTTTAGACTTCATCCCTGCATTTCCAAATGCCTTCTGACCATCTCTAATTGGATGTCCTTCAAGAACCTCAAAGTTAACATGACTGAAATTACTCTCTCTCTCTTGTTCCCCACCCTTCTAGCTACTCATCACACTTTCTTATATAGTAGTACCCCTCTTATTTGCAGGAAATAATTCCAAGACCTCTAGTTGAGTGCCTGAAATGACAGATAGTATCTAACCCTATATGTACTGTTTTTTCCTATGCATACCTACATATGATAAAGTTTAATTTATAAATAAGATAAAGAAAAAAATCAGCAATAGAAGATTCTTTCTTACCATAGATCTTAGCAACTTTAACATACAATTATTTATTTATTTAAGTCAAGAATTTTTACCTTTTCATTTAAAGAAAGGACTTCACAGCTTTTCTTTGTCCTATTCAAATTGTGAGCATCACTACTCTTGTGCTTTGGAGCCATTATTAGGTAAATAATGGTTACTTGAACACAAGCACTGCAATACCACGATAGCCGATCTGACAATGCAGAAGGCTACTAACTAGGGGTGAACAGAGTGTCCACTGTGGATATGCTAGACAAAGGGAGGAGAACCATCCAGGGTAAGATGAGGTGGGCAGCTTGAGGTTTCATCACACTACCCAGAACAGCTAACATTTTAAAACTTATTAATTCTTTATTTCTGGAGTTTTCCATTTAATATTTTCATACCATGGATGATAGTGGGTAACTGAAACCTCATAAAGCGAAACCATGGATAAGGGGGGACTACTATATTGCTTATTTGGGTTAATAAAGACTATTCATTACTCAAAGTGGAACCCGAGCATGAATAATTTTCACCTTGTCAATCTCTCTCATCCCCATATTCACTAAATTACGTTGTTCCTACCTCTTAAATTACCTTAATGACAGCCTCATCATTTCTCACACCTGGGCACTGGCTTCAACTCTCTAAAAATAAATTTGATCATGTCATAACCTACAATGGCTGCCTACCACTGACATCAAGTCCAAACTTCTTAGCAAAACATTATACGACCTTGTCCTTGCCTATTTCTCAGCTTCAACTCTAACCATTCCCACACATAGCCTGAACCCAACTCCTCTCTCCCAAAAACGTCTGTTCCTTGAATTCATCATGTTTTTAAAGACCAACATTCTCTGCACAAGCAAGTGCCTCGCCTTAAGATGATCATGCCCATAACATTCCCTCCCAGTATCTCACCTTTCAAAAGGGATCATAAAGGCAACCTCCTCTGAGAAGTCTTCTCTATTTCCCTCAGGCTGAAGAAACTCCCTCCTCTCAACTCACACAGCATTCCACACATCTGTATCACAGAACTTAAGATATTATGCTAAAATGCTTTACCTGAAATCATCACCGAGTGTGCATGCAAAGGCCAAAATGTTGCCTTAATTATTTTGTACCCCCTTGCCTAACACCTGTTCAATAAATGTGTGAATGAATACTAATCAGCTCTTCACATTACCTTGCCTTTTTTACAACTTCAAGTCTAAAATCAATTAACTTACATAGTTTATACTTCTATAATATAAAAACTACTGCTCTTCTAATTATATCTATTAGATTTCACCCACATTCCCACATACATGGAAAACTGAAAGAAAATACTGAACTTTCAAAGGAATATCTGTAACAAAAACATCTGCTGTACTTAGCAAACAACCACGGCCATCACAAGAATAAAAAGTAATAAAATATAAGCACTTAGCACATACAACATAGAAGGCAGTTTTTTTTTTGCATGCTTACATATATTGATTCATTTTAATTCTCATAACCACCTGATGAGGTAGATAGCAATATTATCCTCATTTTATAGATAAACTTCAAGATCAAAGAGAACCAAGACTGAAGCCCAAGCTATTTGGCTGTAGAGGCTGATCTCTTATACTGCTTCTCCTTAATAAGTCCAATACTATTAAAACAAAGACCAGGATAAATTTTTGGCTACAGCAGAATGATTTTTGAGCATTCAATATAAAAACATAGAAGATAAACCTAAAAGTCTGAATAAATATAGATGATCTTAAAAACATAGTAAAATATTTTTTAAATCAATATAAATTCACTCATTAATTACAGAAAAAATGGTTTGCTAAAAAATGACAAATCTTTGATATGATAGGTCATCACAGACCATTACTAAAGTCAGTCAACTGAAAAGGAGCCAATGTATACTTATAGTGCACAAAGAGATTTGCTGAATTAAGTGAATTAAATTTTTATAAAGAATTCAGATGCATCCATAAGGCAACGATCTTCTAGGCCTACTGTTTATTATTTTTTTATATCTATAAAAGAATAATTGAAACTAAGAAGTACCTAGCACGTACCAAGGTTAGTCAGGAAATAGGAAGTGGTCTGAAACATTTACAATTTTTTAATTTTCTTTTTTTATGCAACGGGAAATGTTTACTACTCCTGTTGTTGTTTGTTTTTTTTTAAGGTTTGTATTTAAATAAAGCTAACAAACAATATTGTATTAGTTTCGGGTGTATACCAGTCATTCAACATTTATATACCTAAAGAAGTGATCACCATAAGCCAGCAACACCTAACATCATACATACAATGCTTTCACAATATTACTGACAATATCCTCTATGCTGTACACCACATCCCCATGGCTTGTTTTATACCTGGAAGTCTGAATGTCTTATTCTCCTTCAGCCTTCCCCCCTTTTTGGTTTTTCAATTACAGCTGACATTCAATATTATTTTATATTAGTTTCAGGCATACGACACAGTGGTTAGACATTTAAATATTTTACAAAGTGGTCCCCCTGATGAGTCTAGTACCCACCTAGCACTATACACAGTTATTACCATATTATTGACTATATTCCCTATGCTTTACCTAACATCCCTATGACTATTTCCTAACTACCAATTTGTACTTCTTAATGTTATCATCTCATTCACAATTTCAAAGCAGAGATGAACAGAAGGATTTTGCATTTCATCCACATTAATGCATGCCCAATTCAGAAGTAGTAAGAAAAATATTTTCTACCTCTAAAGTGATGAGTTTTATTCATCAAACTTATTTCTTGAGGAGTATGCAGGCTAACCTAGTTAGTTTTCTATATTCTAAGATTTCTTGAAAGAGGCAGCTCTGGGCTTTAAGTCTGAACAAGAAGCTGTCATATCAGACAATCAATCAATCAGAATTCACTCAATCTGAACTTGGCTGCAAATGAGTAAGTACAACGGTCTTATTCTCATTTATGACCATTGTACAAACATATCGAATCAAAGTCGATGTCTATCTAGGAAAAAGATAAAGGGAAATATTCATAAAGAAGTGTAAAATTAAAGTGTTTATCTAAAAACAATGAGCAACTTTAGAGTTTCCTCTTTCTCACTATGACAAAGATCCGGTACCCACTTCTGAAACTGAGGCAACATGACTTCCACTTACACATATACTGTAATATCCATTAATTAATATCCACACACATATATCTTCATTTACTTATACACATATACTATATAATAATCCATATTACACAGAATACAACAGACTTAACTTCTTTCTGACATACCGAAAAATATTTATCCGAATATAGTTAATCTGTTACCAACGTTTATATTTCCATTTACATTTGAATGATATCTATCTATCCCTCTGTATATAAACACTATATCAGTGAACATTTTTTAAATAATGAAGAGCACAGCAATATTAAGCACCCATGAGACGTAGAAGAATTAGCATTCACTGTGTACCTACCATACACATGCCAAGAAAGTGTAAGGCATTTTAAATGTTTACCACTTAATCTCCACAATCATCCTATTAAACATTAATCTTAATTTACAAAAGAGGAAGCTGCAGTTTAGGTAGTGAGTTAGTGAGATAAAAATCAAAATTGAGGACTACCTAAAACATAAAGTCCATTCTCTCCATATGCTCTCCAAAAAGCTTACTAAAATAAAAAAAAAAAAGTACTATATTTAGAGGATAAGGAGCACTATTTCAGTAACAGAAAACAGCACCATCAGTAATTAAATAAATGAAAAAATACTGAACAAATTAACAATACCTTACTCTTACATTAAAGCAAAAACTTGATGGATTCTGCAGGGCAGTGAAAGGTGGCATCAAAAAAATTCTTAAGAAGTTCAAATTTGAGGTTAAACTCAAAAAAAAAAAAATTCAACAAGAGAATGTCCAAAAAGTTTATGTAAAAAAGCAAAAAAAGGTTATTTACAGAGATTTACAATAACATTTTTGAGCACTTTATATGTATTAACACTTAATCCTCATAATTAGTTTAATTATCATCCCCATTTTGCAAAAGGAAAACAGAACAGAAATGTTAAGTAATTTAGTTAAGGCT
Source organism: Eonycteris spelaea (assembly GCA_003508835.1). Taxonomy (NCBI): domain Eukaryota; kingdom Metazoa; phylum Chordata; class Mammalia; order Chiroptera; family Pteropodidae; genus Eonycteris; species Eonycteris spelaea. The sequence goes on along the minus strand of PUFA01000014.1, from coordinate 17,672,984 downwards.
ACAGAGTTAAATTAAAAAGGGAAACAAACAAACAAACAGATATTACCCCAAACCAATATCCAAAACCAGGCTCCTTCCTGTTATGCTAAATTGCATGAACAAACTAAAGAGTGCTAAAGAGAGGAACATATCTAGTAATATAAACAATATAGTCACAAGGTGTATGTAGAGCTATTTTGAGTTTTTAAACGCAAAGTCCACAAATAAGCATATGAAAAGATGTTCAACATTGTTATTATTTACAGAACTGCAAATTAAAACAATGAGATAAGTACTACACACCTATTAAAATGGCCACAATCCAAAACACTGACAACATCAAATGCTGATGAGGATGTGGAGCAACAGGAACTCTCATTCATTGCTGCTGGAATGCAAAACAGTACAGCACCTTTGAAAGACAGTTTGGCAGTTTCTTAAAAAACTAAACATAATCCTACCATATGATCCAGCAGTCATGCTCCTTGATATTTACACAAATAAACTGAAAACTTATATCAAAGCAAAACCCTACAAACAAATATTTATAGCAGCTTTATTTAAAACTGCCACAACCTGGTGGCAACCAAGATGTCCTTCAATAGGTAAATGGATAAAAACTGGTGGTATATCCAGACAATGGAATATTATTCAATGCTACAAAGAAGTCAGCTCATGAAAAGACGGAGGAAACTTAAATGCATATTACTGAAAGAAACCAAATTGAAAAAGCTACACAACTGTATGATACCAACTACATCACAAGGCAAAACTACCGAGGCAGTAAAAATATCAGTGGTTGCAGGGGGAAGGGAGGAGGAGAGAGGATTTCGGGGGCAGTGAAACTCTTCTGTACGACTTGTCATATATATCTGTCAGAACCCATAGAATGCATAACATCAAGAGTGAACCCTACTGTATACTGTGGATTTTAGCTGATAATGATGTGTTAATTCACGTTTGTTAATTTTAACAAACATACCACTGTGATGCCAGATGTTGACAGTAAGGAAGGTTATATGTTCCTGAAGGGTGTGTGTGGGGGGAGCAGTATACTCAATTTTACTATGAATCTAAAACTGCTCTAAAAAAGAATCTAAGAACAAAACAAAGCTAAAGAAGGTGTTGATCTGACAGTCAGTATATAAGGAAGCACCCATCAAAAATACACCAGGATCAAAAATATTTATTAATATTTATTAATATTTGTACTAGGCATCCTGGGGAGGGGATATAAACAAGCAAACAAGATTCTTTTCACAGGAGTTTGAAATACAGTTAAACACATATCATATATCCACAAAAACTAAATAAAATGGAACTTAAGCAGTTTAAGACAGAAAACATACCACAAAGAGTAAATTGCCAAATTACTAAAATACACATTAATAGGACAGTATGTGCTTAAGGGTTCAGTGGATGACAACAGACCGAAAGAACCAGAAGTTAAGATCTGCTCTAGGTCTTGAAAAATGGATAAGATTTGTCTAACTGTCTGTAGGGAACTGGTGCATTCCAATAAAGAACAAAAGTACTAGAATTGGGAAAGGAAATTAAATGAACCGACTTCACAGAACAAAACAGGGAAACAACAGAGAGACTGGTAGAGGCCAGATCATGGAGGTCGCTTAATGCCAACCCAAAGAATCAGCACAAAGACTCAGATTTCTTAAACACTTAACAGGGAGTAAATACTTGCCTAACCTACATATATACATATAGTTCTTTAATCTAATGCAAGTGAATTTATAAACATTTATGTCTGATACACATAATTTGAAGATATATGTTAGTAGACATAGCTAAAAATTCACTATTTTTGCCATCCAACCGAATACATATATACATACAAGTCCTGTTCCCATCTTTCCATTTCCAACCTAGATAATAGACTAACCATAACGCTATAAACTGAATCCATCCATCAGACACACTATTCTATCACCCAATAAAACTCTATGGTTTTGGTTACACCAGTCTGTATTCCCTCAAACAAAGATGTCTTTCCTCTCGGGTAGAACAGAAGGTAGCTCATTGTCCATGAACTGGCAAGAGGGGTCATGTTAGGACCATGGTCACTACTGGCACCTTCTCTCCATTCTATTTATAGGACTGTCATCTCTATTAATCATTAAAAACAAATCTACTAAATATCTACATATTCCAAGTAGAACATAAAATGCAGTATTCCCTTTGTAATCATCTAAGTAGATGACATACACATGATCTTATACAACCTCTGGTAATTATTATTAATAAACTTCACTTTCCATATATGAAAACATTTCAGAATTTGTCCACTGTTACTTTCAAACTTTTTCTGTAATCCTTTTATTTCGTTTGCCATAACTCTTCTATATATTTTTAATCACATATTCAAGCCTCAATGCACAGGCATCTACAATTGCATCCAATCTCATACTTCTCTAATTAACAAATGTCCCCAACAAATACCAACTAAGTTACCCAAATTAGCATTAGGTTTTATACATCTACCTTTACATTTATATTACTACGCACCTAAAACCCTCTCCTTTAGTAATCTACCACTACAGTGACTTTTTCCCTTTTGTGAACAGACACAGACACATATGTCCAATTTCCCCAATCACTTATAACAAACTCTAGCATATATTATTTTTCTCAAACATGGCCTCCAGATATAAAAACACCTTGTGAAGACTCCTCTTTCTACTGAAATCATTTTAAAACTTTTGTTAATATAGCTTTTACAGAAACCCAAATGCAAACACTATGATACCACTTATTCAAAATTTAAAATCATGAAAGACAGTATTAGATATTGTTTAAAGATACAAACATATACTAAAAAAAATAAAGATGTGTGAAAATTATAAAACCAAATTAAAGATGTTTATGGGCGAGGGAAAGTTGGAGGAATGCAATCCAGAAGAGACAGAGAGGAGGCTTCGACTCTATCTGTAATGTTTTATTTCTTAAACTAAGTAGGGGATACATCATCACAATTATTCCTTATAGTTTTTTTATCTGAAATATTAAGTCAGTTTAATAAAATATCCATTTCTAATGAATATCTCCCTCACATACAAGCTGTTATGTCCGAGCTGCAGTTAGCTCATTGCTACATCTGGGACACCCCTCCCGTCTTTTAAGCCAAGAAAAGGAAAATTATAAGCCTACAACTCAAAACTTTCTTAGACATAGCCTAGATATGTTCCAGGTTTATATTCTATAACTACACAATCCATTTTTCACAACTCTCACATTAATAAAAATTAAATCCCTTATTTTATCTTTGTATCCCTAAATTGCCATTTACTTAAGTGCCTTATTACTCATACAGTAAACTATTATACCAATCTTTCCTTATTTATCTAAATGCTGATAGTTGCATATATTATAAATCTATGCATGAGTAACTAACTCATATACTCACTTTCCAATCTCAATTTATAACATCTGAATTAAGCTGCCGCTCATTAAACCGCAAATGAAGTGTCATCTCAGCCAAATATAACTTTTCCAGGGCGATTCCAAAACACTCCAGTACAATCCACTGAGTGGTCACTTCATGCATACTAAAAGTCCCGTCCCTGGACCAACGTGTACACCACCCAGAACGTCTTTCCTCCGTTAGTGAGATTCAGACATACCTCCAAATCCCAACTTTCGGCTCACTATGGTAAAACAAGTAGAAAGGATCTGAAGTTTCACCTCATTACGAACCCAAAGGGATCTACATTCCACACACCGCAGGTCCCGAGTTTCTCTTCACTGGGGAAGTTGGAAGCCCAGAGTTAGGGACAAGGTCTAGTCTTCCATGGCGTCCGCCAGGGTCCTAAAGTCGTCGACCGAACACTTCAGGCAGCTAGCCTGCCTACTTCCCACCCCACCCCCACCCGGGGACGAAGCCCTCGGTACATCCCAGCACCTGCGGGTCCTGGAACAACCGAGAATCCGCTTCTCTCCACTAGAGGAGAGAGCTTAGATACCAACTCGGACGCCTGCCTCGGGCCACCAGCCCCTCACGTCGGGACCAACCCTTCGAACATTTTGCTCCCGGATCTAGCAGAAGGCAGTACCGACACCTCCTCCAGGTCCTACCCGGAGGCCTGGCCTTCTCCGGGGCCGAGCTCCGAGGCCTCCTCCTTTCCCATAGGGCCAACCTACAGACGCTCAAGACCCAAAAGGCACTCCCACCACTGCCCGACTCGCCAGTCTTTCCTTCCCAGCTGCAGCCGCTGAAATAGTCAAGTCCTACGGTCCTCCTCCATCAGCTTCCGGGCCTCCCTTCACAACCAGGCCTGAGCCCCCAGCTCTGCCCTCCCGCCTCCCCGCTCCCGTCACGCCGCTTCCCTTCCTCCAGAGGCCGAGCCCCGGGGTTGGGCTGCTTCCTTCCCCGGCATCCCGAGGGCCCAGCTCCTACGGCGGCAGGCTCGGCCCCCGCCCGGCGTGCCGCATACTCACCGCTGAGCGCCGAGGCCTGCAGGGTGGCCCCCGAGGTGCCGTCGATGACTTTGATGGTCCCGCGACTGGTGACGGCCAGGATGGCGTTGAGCGCCGGGTGGTAGGAGAGGCTATGCAGCCCGTCGGCGTCGCAGCGCATGCAGCCATCTCGCAGCACTAGCCACTCGGAGACCCCGGCCGCTCCCGCCCCCGCCGCTGAGGAGCAGCCCGGGCCGGAGGCCGCCGCAGCCGCCATCTTCCGGCCTGCGCTCAGCACAATCAGACTGGGAAGCGGCTCAGTGACAGTCCCGGGAGGTGCAGCACCACCGCCAGTCACCATCCGGGGCCAGGGGGCAAGCTGAGCGCGTTAGCCGGAAATGAAGTCAGGCGCCCGCACGCACGCGGGACGTCGGCCGCGCGCCCGGAGGGGCCAAGCTCAGAGGAGGCTGGTAGAGGAGGAGAGCGAGCGAAAGAGGCGGGGCGGGGCGGGGCGGGAGGCGGACGGTGGAGCATGCGCGGGACGGCTTGCGCGTGCCACGCGCTGCTGGTTAGTCCAGCTCCGCGTCCGCAACGTCCCAGTTTCTTTCTCTGAGCTTCGGAAGTGGCGGCTGCATGGGATCCGCCCCACGCCTGGGTTTCTGGAGAGGGGGAGCTTGAGCTCCCGTGTATTTCTGCTGGGCAGGGACAGCGTCCCGTGCTACCTCTCGGAGAGGCCCTGAAGCCCTTTGCTGGGGCTCCAGCTGCGTCCGGACGGTTTCCAGCACGCGCGGTGCTGCTGTTCGGCGGTGTCCGGAAGGAGACCTTTGGGTGTGGGCCACGGCTCTAATCTGAGAATAAACAGTCTGAAAAACCTCTAGTCTGGATTTGGAGCAAACAAACGACCTCCCCAAACCTGTGCCCCCAATCTCGGAATCTTTTTGTTTAACAAAGGCCCAGATATGAGATGCTGGAAGCATATAATTAAATCTAGTTTCTCTAGCCACATTCCAAACAACTCAAGTTATGTGAGATGTGTGTGGGAGAAACTCCAGTCAAGTAAATTTTCTAATCTTTCACCTTCAGAGAATAACTTCATCTTTTTAAACTTTTTATCTGAAATAATTATTACATTGACAGTTAGTTGCAAAGATAGTACAGACTTCTATGATCTGCCTCCCCAAAACCCACACCTCCCTATGAAAAAAACTGGACAGACACAAACTGAAGGACATTCCATAAAATACCTGACCAATGCTTCTCGAAGATAAAAGAGGTCCAACTCACCCAGTTTCCCCCAACAGTTACATAGTACATAATTTTAGTACAATGTCAAAAGCATGGATTTGACATTTATGTGATGTGTTTAGTTTTATGACATTTTATCATATGCAGATTTGTGCAGTGCAATCAAGATACAGAACTGTATATTCTGTATATTTGGGAATCATCTTGGAAAGCCTCCTTTTCTTTTCCTTAAAACCTAAGCAAAGTGCTGTTATGAGAGTCATTTGTAAAATGTGTAATAGCATCTGACATATAGTAGGTGCTCAATAAAAGTTATGAAAGTTAATTAGCTTCCCACATTCCTTCAGACTTCTTTTAGGAAGTCTTCATGGATTATACCAAGTGCATCTAAAGGCTGTTCTTATGCAAGGTTGTATTTATGGAATCTATATATTCATTCCATTTTGGAATGGCAAATATGCCGTTTTTATCTGATGTTAAGAGGCAACACATAATAAAGTGGGAAAATATCCAAGTATCAATGTCTAAATGAACATCTGATTTTGAGTCATTGTGGCTTCATTTATCAGCTCTATCTGTGAGCTTGGGCAAGTCACTTATACATTGAGAATGTTTCACCCAGTGTCAAAGATGATGATTTTATCATTACTTGCCCTGCTTACATTTTGTTACAAGTACCTGTAAACCGTAAAAATGGAAGAACAGAGAGGTTAGATGGTCTGTCCCCGATCTCACAGCTTGTGAGGAGAGGATAAGAGCAAGCTAGAGTTTGAACTACGCAGTCTGATTCCAGAACCCATACTCCTAACTTAACCCTCATGCTCAAAACTTCAGTGCTTTGAGGTAAAGGAGTGAAAACAATCAAATCTAAATGTAACTGCAAGTGTTCTTTCTAAATAGTTTTTTAAATCTCAGGAAATAAGCAGAAACTAAAAACTGCAGTTTCAAAGTTTTTTTCTCTCAAGGCCCATTTAGGCCAAATTTTAACATTAATCTGAAAAGTTTCCCTTCATAGGCCTCAAATGCCAATCAACCCCCCATCTTATTGATAGGGAAAACAAAGTAGTAACCTGAAATCTAAATTTAAACTGACTGTACTTTAATGTTACACTGTATTGAAAGAATTGATGAATATATTTGTCTATTAGACTGTGTTACATTTTTTTCTGATTGGGGAAAAAATATTTCTTTTGTCTACATGAATTTAGATGCTTTCACCTATTAACCAGCATTCTCCAAAGCTAATTACCCAGAAGATGTTCTGAAATAAAATACTTCCATAATCAAAAAAATTTGGGAAACAACTCCCCTTATATTTGTCCTCTTGGGAGATTGACAATACACATTAGCACATCAAAAGTTTGGAGCTCCTGCATGGTCAAGAACCCTATTTAACCTCCTTTATCCAACATATCACAAACGCATATAAACATAGAATCCTTCAAAATACATGTTTCAAAGAGCACTCTTTAGTGTAACTTCTTGCTCGTTTTTGTGAATATGTATTTTTGTTTGAGCACTTGTTGGGACCTCGAAGACTGCAATAAGTGTTTCAGGATCCAGGTTAAATTTCCTCGATGTAAAATTATCATAAAAATGAAACTGGGCAAGACTGAGAGAAGTTAAACAACAATGTTGTTGATGCCTTTCTGTACATACAGTTAAGAGCAAATACTCCTGACATTAAAAATGTACTGACTTTTATGGCTAGTCTATTTTGAAGTGATGGCCTTTTGAGGGCCTCCTGTCAAACTTTCTTGGGCATAGGTGGTAATCAACTAAAGTCCCACTGACAATCATTCTGGAAAGAGGAATTTGCTGAAATAAAAAAATATCAACACTGAAGGCAAGGATGATTGACACAGGAGAAAACATTTGACAAAATCTAACATCCATTCATGGAAAAAATAAACTTTCACCCAATTAAAAATAGAGGAAAATTTCCTCGCCTAATAAAAAAAAAAAATCTATAAAAACCCTACAACTAACAGCATAAGTGTGGGCAAAAACCTGAATGCTTTCCCTCTGAAATCAGGGACAAGTCAAAGACTTCCACTTTCACTATTCCTTTCAACACAGTACTTGAAGTTCTGGAACTTAATGGAAGTCACTGCAACAAAGCAAGAAAAAGAAAGAAAAAGCATAGAGAGCAGTTTCCCTTTTCTGTCCCTCTCTTTCCTTTGTGCAGCCACTGGTGGCAGGAAACCAGTGCTTAGGAGGAGGAGAAGCTGAGGCCTAAAAGAGACTAGCTGCCTCAGAACTGCAGATGTTGATAAGCAGAGGAGCAAGCAGGGGTTCCGGCTGAGTGGATGCTATATCTGCAACTGCATAGGCGCGTAGAGAGGCAAAACTGATTCTGGAGTTTACAGAGTAAACACTATCCCTAAGGATTCCCTAGAAATACTAGAGGGACTCTGAATGGGTGGCTGAGATCACTCCATAGGAGCTATAATCTGGGCACATTTATAACACTCTCCAGTAAAACCCACAACACACACAAACATGCAATTGAGCCATATACAAACAATGCATAAAACAAATGCTTGATGTAGTAAGGGAATTTAAATGTAGGAAAAAACCTTTGTTGTCAATGAATCTCTAAACTAAAAAAAAAAAAAATAGAATTCATCATCCTAATGTCCAAATTAATTAACCTCTCTACTGAAGTTTACAGGTAGATTTCCTTTGAAGGATCTGATGAAGTTCTAATTATTTCTAATGGAAAGGCTGATCTCCTAGGAATTCCCTCTATCTGGCCTGATATTGACAGCTAATACGTATTTCCTTGAAATTTACTGTCAAGACAAAACAACAATGAGATACATCACACACTTTACCATCAAAAACAAAAATAGAAAATAAGTGGTGACAAGGATATGGAGAAATTGGAACCCTTGTGCACTGTCGGTGGGAATATAATATGGTACAGCTGCTGTGGAAAACAGTATAATAGTTCCTCAAAAACTTAAAAATAGAATTACCAGATAAGCCAGCAATCCCACCTCTGGGTGGTCAACACAAATGAATGAATAAATAATAATGAAATATTATTCAATCTTAAAAGACAGGAAATTCTGACTTAAGCTACAACAGAGATGAACCTTGAGGAAATTATGCTAAGTGAAATAAACCAGTTACAAATACTGTATGATTCCACTTATCTTAGGTCCTTGTGTAGTTAGATTCATAGAGACAGAAAGCAGAATGGTGGTTGCCAGAGGCTGGGGGAAAAGGGAATGGGGAGTTATTGTTTAATTGGTAGAGTTTCAGTTTTGCTAGATAAAAAGAGTTCTGAAGATGCATGGTGGTGATAGCAACACAACAGTGTGAATGTACTCAATGCCACTGAAATGTGCACTTAGAAATGGGTAAGATAGCGCAACTACACACCTATTAGAATGCCGGGAAAAAAAAAAAAAAACTTACAACATCAAATGATGTGAAACAATAGGGAATTCTTATTCGTTGCTAGTAAGAATGCAAAAAGGTAAAATCCTTTTGAAAGACAGTTTGCAGTTTCTCACAAAGCTAAACATAGTTTTACTGTATGATCCAGAAATCTCACGCCTAGGTATTTACCTAATTATGTCCTATATGCAAGTATTTACAGCAGCTTTATTCCTAATCACCAAAACCTGAAAGCAACTAAGATGTCCTTCAATAAGTGAAGGGATAAACAAATTGTGGTACATTCATACAATAGATTATTGTTCATTGATAAAAAGAAATACACTGTGAAAGATGTGAAAGAACCTTAAATGCATATGACTAAGTGAAAGAAGCCAAACTGAAAAGACTATATATATTGTATGATTCCAACTAGATTACTTTCTGGAAAAGGCAAAACTATGAAAGACGGTAAAAAAGATCAGTGGTTGCCAGTGGTTTTGGGAGGTGGGAGGGTTAAAAAGGTGGAGAATGGGATTTTTATGGCAATGAAACCATTCTGTGTGACACTATAATGGTGGATACATGACATTATGTATTTGTCAAAACCCATAGAACATAGACTACAAATAGTGACACTTAATGTAAATTATGGACTTTAGTTAATAATAATGTATCAGTATTGGTTCATTTACTGTAACAAATATGTCATATAAATGCAAGATGTTAATAATAGAGGAAAGTGAGTACAAGGAAAAGGGCATATGGGAATTCTCTTTTTTGTACCATCTGCTCAATTTTTCTGTAAATCTAAAACTGTTCTAAAAATTAAAGTTTCTTAATTTTTTAAAATGGTTTAAAAGGGTAAATTTTTTCACAATTTTTCTTTTTTTATTTTACAGAAGAAAGAAAAGCTTTATTAGAAGGGAAAGTACACTTCCAATGTGGAAGCGGGCCTAAGCAAGAGAAGCGTGGCTCAAAAAAACCTTTTTATTTTTTCCAATTGTAATAAAGACTTTAATAATAAATCACAATTTTTCTAAAAAGATTAGAAAAATCCACTGTCAGGAGAAAACAGAAGCTCAGTCCCCATTTGTTTCTCATTATTAAGACAGGATTAGAGTTCCCCACAATTTATCTAGATATTTTTTTTATATATCAGTGATATCCTGGTGTCCTGGAAAGAGGCCAGAGCTAGGGCTGTTACAGGATGTGTATATTTAGGATGTGAATATGATGATTAATAGGAGGGAAATGCTTTCAGGGGAGACAATAGCACATTAGCTCCAAATATTGCATCTAGTGCCAAAGATCAGACTTCTTGAAGTTAATACCTATTTAGGAGATACTTTTTTAAAAAAATTACTATCCACAGTAATTTCCATAAACATACTAGGTTTGTATGAGGGTTTTTTGTACTTCAAAACTTGGAGTTAATAATCTTTAAATGTACCAATGTTTCTTGCTTTCTTTAACATGTTTATAGTATTTTACTCACTTCTGCTATCCTCAGGGTTTTCTTACCTTTCCTATGGAAAGTGTGTGATACTGTATAAAGTTGAAAAATCAATAGAGAAATCAAACAGAAGATCTCATACGCATGATGCAGTGTTTGGGAGAATGTACTGATGTGTGCAATTCATTTTGAAATGCATCCAAAAAAAGAAAAAAAAGATTGATGGATGAATCGAAATGAATAGATATATAAGGCAAGTATAATAAAATGTGAATGGTGGAATGTAAGTGGTCAGTATACAGATATTTACTATGAAAAGTCTCTCGACTTTTCTGTTTAAGAATTTCCATAATATTTTTAAAAGTACATACCAGAATGAAAAAATAAAATTAAACATTTATAATCTCCCTCCAAAAGAATTCATTTCTAGTGCAGCTTTGTCACTATCTAGTGACCATGCACAAGCTGCTGAAAGCTTCCTAGCTCCATAACCTCCTGTGTTAAATTATAAAACTGGACAAAATCAGCAGTTTCCAAACATCATTTTATATATTGGTAGCATCAAAGTCATTCTGGAGCCCCACCCTAGACCTACAAAATTAGCATCTCATGGAATCTATATTTTTACACAAGCACTTCATGGGGTTTGATACCAGCCAGAGATGGAAACTCCTGGCCTACAGTCTCTTCCTATTCTGGAGAGAGTACCTGTTTATACTAAACCCTTCCTAGGAACACGTTATTAAACTTTTCAATGCCTAGGAATCTTGTTAAAATATAGATTCTGAGAGGCAAAGGTCTTAGAGTCTACATTTAACAGCTCCAAGGTCAATGCTGCCTAGACTATATTCTGTGAAGCAAAGAGCTAGAAGATCAGAAGCAAAAGTAAGGAGAACACACTGTATTTTCATGGACTCAGTCTTCCTTCTTGGCCACACCACACTAATGAGAAGTGAAGTATGTTGAACGTCTTCTATTTTCTGAATTTGATCTAGAATAATCATAAGAAAAAGCTTAGTGCCTTTTTGGTGTAAGCAGTCATTGCGTATAGAGAAAAGCTTAATGTGGCATTTAATTGAAAGTATACCTGATCCACTTACCTTTGACACTTTCAGGCAATCATAACAAAATTCACCAGGCTGTTCTGGACTAAAGATAGACACCTTCAGAAGCTAAAGATATGATAAGGACACACATAGGATTGCAGCAAGAGATTAAAGACAAATTCATGGACTAAAAAAAAAAAAAAAAATGAAAAAAAAAACAGTGGGAACTAATTGCAAGTTCATTAAAATGCCTGAAAAGTTCATTCACTTTCTTTCTTGTTTTCATCTGATTTACCTAATAATAATTTTGCAAATATTTGTTGAGAATTTATTATGTCCTAGTCACTGTGTTAGGTATTTAATTAAGTAAACCTACTAAATACTTGGCACTAGTGACAGAAACAGAAGTAATCTTTGCTCCTTGGGGTTTATGATCAAGTGAGCAGACAGACATTAACCATAATCATCATCAAAATAAATATGTGTTGCAAATGTGTTAAAAATGTGAAGGGAAAACATACAGTGCTCTAAGAAAGTGTCAGGGGAAGCTGTTTTAGACTGGAGAGTCAAGTCAGACTTTTCAATAAAAGGAAGACAAGCTGGCATCAAAAACCAGAAAAGGAAATATCAGTTGAAGAGGAAGGGTATGTCAGAAAAGAGAATATTCATTTAGAATAGGAATATGTTGAGAATATTCTGTATGAAGGCAATGGGGCATTTGGCTTGTTCTAGCCAGTAGACCTGGAGTTGAGTAGACCATGGGAAGAATGCACAAAATGGGATTCTGGAGAAAAGCAAGAATTACCTTATGTAGGAACTGCCAGGTATAGGTCACACACTAGAATTTTGGACTTCGTATTAAATGCAAAGGAAACCATTAACTAAGGGAGGGACATGATCTGATTTGCCTTTAATGAGACCACTCCGGCTGTTACGTGAAGAGTAAATTTAAAAGCAACAAGCAGGGCCAGACCAGGGAGCTATAAGACACCAACCTCAAATGCAAAATTTAAAGTGATGCCAAAACACTCAGTGATCAGATAAATCATAACTTAAAGCAATATTTTTTAAAATCTATAAATTATGGTCTACTGTATAGCTAGCTCCCTGTTTCTGTAAATGAAGTTCTATTGGAATCAGGGGTGGGGTTAACTTGAGAAAAGTACAAGTTCATGCAAGTGTAAATCCTGTTTTTGATTAAAATTGTGATGCTTTTCATCATTTTTTTGGCATGTATTTTATTTTTAAAAGTATCATCTATTGCCATGCTACCCTGAACAAGCCTGATCCTGTCTGATCTTGGAAGCTAAGCAGAGTCGGGCCCGGTTAGTACTTGGATGGGAGACCACCTAGGAAGACCAGGCGCTGTAGGTGTAAAAAATAAAAAATAAGGGATTGTAAGGCTGACAAGGTCTTGCAATCTTTGAGGTCAACCAAGGGTGGCTTCACCTTAAAAAAAAAAAAAGTGTTTCATTGAAACATGATTTACAACGATTACGGAAGTTTTTGGCACCCCTTTGAATTTTGCACCTAAAGCAACGTGCCTCATTTGCCTTACCTTAAAAGAGCAGAAATAGGAAGACCAATTAAGAGATCAGTTATTTATTCATTCATTCAACAATGCCAGATATTGTTCTCCATTTTTGGGTTACAGAGTGAAAAAAAGACAATTAGAGTCTTTACTCTCATGGAGGGTATATTCTAATGCAATATAAACAACCAAATAAGATGATTTTAGATTTTGTTAAGTTTAATTAAAGAAGGAAAAGAGATTCTGATCTGGTACTAGGAGGGGACAGCATAAGAGAGTGTTATCAAGGAAGGCCAGTAGAGCTAAAATCTGGTGAGAAGCAAAGGAAGAGGGTCCCAGGTAGTGGAAATGTCAAAGTAACCTATGCAAGATTCAGGAGGAAAAAAATAATGGCTCGGATTGGCATGGTTGCAAAGAAATGGAGAGCAGTGGCTAACGTGACATGTAAAAGGAAAATAAAAAATATTTGGTTCAACAACACTGTTGTGAGGGAGAGGGAGAAGTCAAGGAAACTTCCCATTTTTCTGACCATGCAGTCGGTTGAATAAAGGAAAAGTATGACAGTAAATGCTCTGACCATCATAGTGTTTCAGTCCAGTAGAACTTATGATTCAAAAGAATGAGGACATCAACATATCTCCTGACTACTTGCCCCAGGTCAATGCCTTGACCCTGCACAAGTCCCAGATCAAATGCCAATAGTCCCATTGAGTTAAGGAAGATCCATATCTCTAAGAGATGCTTTCCAGGTTTCCCGAATATAAAATAAGCTGTGGAGAGTCTAGCCATATGACATGTAAGGAAGACATGTGCTGTGCTATTCATCTCAGGATCTTCCTCTAGTTTAGCATGGTTTGTCCTGGATGGCTAACATTTTTCCTGTGACTGTGATCTCTCTTGTCTAATTGGGAGGTACCCTTTACTTCATGCCCCATCTTTCCCCCACTTCTGACCTGCTATATGGTGTCAGAATATTTAATATTCTGATTGTTCCCTGGCATAATGCAGAACAGACCTTTTGCTGAGCACTCTCTCCCATAAAGTAGCAGCTGCAATGAACTTTTCAATACATAGGTCAGCATTTGGGCAGTACACACTACCTGAGAAGACTAAAGGAGGAACATTATCTTGGATATACCTTACAACAATCCTAAAATGCAAAATGTTGTTATTCCTATTTTATGGATGATGCTGCTGAAGTCCTGAAAAGTTAAGGAAAGGGTTAAAGAACTAAGGAATATCATCATACATTAGTAGGTAGAGAAATTAGAGTTAGAACTTTGAACTCCCATTGACTTCATAGCCTGTACTTTCAGACACCATACTAAACTTCCCCCAAAAGGGTATAATTTTATTAATTTGATATTAATGTTCAGAGGGAACATGCTGTAGTGAGAGGAATGTTTGGGTCAGAGGACCTGGGTTCTAATTCTGACTTTTCCTGATGTCCCTCACTCTCTCCTCCTGAGCAGTTGTTTCCATCTGCAGGAATCCCTAAAGGCTTCCATCAATTAGACACATTCCAATGAGATTTGGTAGGTAGTTTTCAGTTGCAAGCTATTTTCCTGTTTCTCTTGTTTATTTTTCTGCTGCAGGTGAGGTCAGGGAAATATGAGGTTTTATTTATTTCAGCAGCATCTTCATTATTAGTTTTCCTTCTATAGCTTCCTGGGGGTTGGGGTGCTGTTACTCTGGCAACAGGAACCATGTTGGATTCTTGAAACCTGGAAGGCGTCCATGGCATTGTGGCCTTAAGCTCAATCATTCCAAATAGTGGCCTCAGAAGACAGTCTGCTGGTAAATTAGTTCTGCATTGTCCTAGGAATCATTCCTGAAGCTTTGGCCTAGAACCTATTCCTTCGACCCTTTCAGAGGTTTTCTGAAACCACATAAATCCATATAATAAATCCTTTCATACTTGAAATATTTGCAATGGTTTCTGTTTCCTGCACCAAACCCTGGATAGTACAATCAGTAAGATTTCAGAGAAAAATAACATAGTAAAATGTTCTGCCATTTTAATCCAAGGTATTCTAACTACCACCACCTTAACCCCCCCTTTCCCATTCCCCTCCCACCCTGCTCCTGGTCCTTATCCTTTATCGTGATTCCAGCCCTGACCCCAGGCTAATAAGATATGCAAAGCTCATATTCTGTAGCCTGTGGCTTTGCTGCTTAATCTGACCTGAATTTTGTTCCACGTCTCTCAGCACAAGGCATAACCTCCCCTCTGGAGCTGAGTTTCTACACTTAGGACTCAGTTTCTGAGGAATGAGATTTTTGAAGCTGAGTTCCTGCATCCTGTCATATTCTTCTGACAGATCTCTTTGGCCTGCTCAACCACACTAGCTCCTGTCTTACTATAGAAAAGACTCCTGGGATTATGGATCCCTTTGAATAGCCTCAACCTTTACCTGCCTTTAGTCCTAGGCTCCCAAATCAAGCCTATTCTAAGATATATTTATAAGAAATAATTAACAGTCTAAGAAACTATTTAAAAAACATTTTCAACATGAAAATATGTCTAAATTCTTTCAGTTAAATAACAGTTTATTGCATGACCATTATTAAAAAATAAAATTTGGGGTTATAATTTAGGCCTTTTCTTTACATAGCTACAAAGATTGTGTCTGCACCATTAAATTCAGTTAATCTATGTTATTGGAAATACTGTTAAAGACAATTTAACAAAATCAGTCAAACTAACACTCAATCTCTATAAAATCTGGCAAATTTAATGCTGCAAAATACATATTAGGTTTTCCCATTTTATTTGGATTATTTTTCCACCACATAGAGAACCAATGGTTGCTCTAAGTTAGAGAATTCATAATTGCAAGTAATCTAGGAAGGAAGTTGAAAGATGAGTAGAAGAAATTCAGATGGATAGATATCACTTAATTTTTTTCAGAAAGGAGAATCAAGGACATGATCTAAATTAGAAAACAAAAAACTCTTGTTAAAATGTATTGATCTATCCCAGCAAAACAAGGGCAATAATCAGGAAAGATGACAACATGGTATACAAGAACACAGCAACCAATCAAAAGCCCAGTAAAGAAGAATGCCAAGATGTGGCAGAGATGGAAGCAATCTGTCTTCATAGGATGAAAGTCAGGGAGCTCCGAGGAGCTTGTGTTCAAGAATAAGAATGGAATGCATTTCATGCCATAGATGGATAAAGAAGACACATGTTTCTTCTCAGTAGGGAAAAAGGAAGACAATTGGGATTTGTAAGGAAAAAAAAAATTCACAAGAAAGCCACAGTCTAGATATGAAGCAACTAAAATATGGCTTGAGTTTGAACAATTAATGGAATTTAAGGAAAGGGGCATTCTCTTTTAGGGGGCAGAGGAGTCAAAAAGTGGACCCAAAAAGGCAATGTTATCCTGGCACTTATCTCTGCACTAAGCAATATTTACATAGTGATAATAAAGCAAATGTTGCTTGGTGCTGTTCAAAGTTCAGAATCAGTTATAGATCAAACATTGAATACTTATTTTTAGCTACAGAACTGAGTATAGTTGTCATTAAACTTGATGTCAGAAAATTAAAAGACAGAAACCGAAAGTGAAGCTGACAGATGTTAGGTGGAAGAAGAGGAGAGAAGGAAAGGAAGACGTGATAATAGCTTCATCTTACATCGGGGAGATAAGAGCTGCTATATATATAAAGCTGATGAATAAGAAACAGGAGTTTATCCTACTTTAAGTTATAAAGAATAACAATAAAATAACTAAAGATAATATAACTACCAAAAGAGAGAGAGAATCGCTTTAGTTAAATCCTTACTATTTAAGGTAGAAATAAATGTCTACAATTGACACATCAAGCAATATTAACATAGGAATATTATTCCAAGTTTTAAAAATGACTACCTGAAAAACAAAAACAAAACGAGTTGCCCTGAGCAACAGCACTGAGATGAGGAGTGAAGAGGAATGGCAGGCATTGGGGCTGTGGCATTTCATTACAAGTCCTCTGGACTAGGTGCTATTTTTTTTAAAAAAAATAAATATTAATTTAATTGTTTAAAACAGCTAATGAAAATAAAAGAAACAAGTTGGGTTGAACTTAGGTATAATAATTGTTTGTCCTTAGCATATCAAACATGGGGAGAACTGTTGTTAGATCTAGGATATTTTAGAAAAACCAATTAGATAGCATAATAATCAAATAAATACAAATAAATAAAAATTTGATGCTTCTAAAGAATATTAATACTTTTGTTTTTTTTTACCTAAATAATTATCACTTGTTTCTCACGTCAGAGATTTCTAGACAGATGAGATAGTCAAATATAACACATTAAACATGATTTTCAATCAGATGACCTGAGACTTTGCCACAGATTGATGAAAGTTTTGTACACAATTCCTTTGCTAGAGAGAAATAAAACCAAGTGGTGTAGAGGAGCTTTCAGCAGTCCACATCTTCTCCATTTTAACAGGGGCCATGGATGCACCTTCAGGCTGAGCTGACGCTCCCTGGGGAGTGGAGCAGTGCTAAGTAACCTCCTGCTACATGATTTTTCTCAAACACAAAATAAGCAAGGAGGATGGGGAGAGATTTATCATCCTCAGTTTGTCAGGATAAGTAGTTATGACTTGAACAGCTTCAGAGATGTGCACAGCATGGCTGAATTTTTGCATTGTTTAAATTTTTTTTAAATGAGATTTCCTAATAAATGTCTTTATTACATTTAAAATTCTTTCACTATACTAGAAGCCACACAGATTGGTTCTCTTTCATATTCAATTTCTAGTGAATATTGGCTTTTCTCCACTTTTTTGTAACCTAGTTTATCTATAAATTTGTATGAAAATCTCTCCCTTTCCATATTCTGAGACAAGAGTGGAATACTTCTGAGGTAGGAAGTAATGAAGTTCTGGTCCAATTTTAGTGCATATATAAATGAGGAACAGCCATGAAAATATTCATAGAATAAGAGTAGCACAAATTTTTTATTAATTAAACAAATATATATTGAGTGTACCAGGCTAGCTGATAATATTCTAAATCAAGATAGGACTAGAAGCTTTATTCCATCACTAGTAGGACTTTAACTGCTTGAAGTGTTAGCAAATGTGTTCATTTAGTGTAGAATTTCTCAGCTCTGGCACTGTTGACATTTTGGACCAAATAATTCTTTGCTGAAGGGAGGGAGGACTGCCCTGCATTTTAGGATATTTAGTAGCATCCCTGGTTTCTACTACTAGATGCCTGTAACATGATCTCCCCATCCCCCATTTTCAGTAATAACCACCAAAAATGTCTCCGTATTTGGCAAAATATCCTCTGGGGACAAAGTTTTCTATGGTTGAGAATCACTGAATGTGATTGTATTTTTAAAGAACTAAAACTTGATTTTAGAGATAACTACTACTATTCCAAACTTGCCTATTTCTCATGTGATGAATTTGTCTTACACACCATTGAACATTTGAACTTCAGAAATGTAGACCACAATGGACTCTGATTCTTAGATAAGATAAATGGGATCTTCAGCATTGCAATTGAGTGGCATTTTCAACTAACTCATGAAGAGCAGAACAAATATGATTTGTTATTTTTAGCTTAGTGAGGTCTATCTTAAAACATCCATGGCTGATAAAAATGTGAAATCTAAACTCTTAGGATTTCTCGAGTTAACCAGATGGTGTGCTTATGATCTGCCTACAAAACCTTTCCACTTTTTTTTCAAATTAAAGGCTATTTTTTTACTTTCCACTTAAAGATCATATACTTTTAGTTTCTTTCCAAGTGAAAAAAAAAATCCAAGCTACATTGGACACTAAAGTAAACTATCACAAGTCCTGGGATTCTTGGGATTTGGATAATCTAAGAAAAATGTCACCTACCTTCATGTTCTTTACCATCACTTTCTTGTATCTTCACATTACCTAGGCTTCTCTTCTATCCTTATAGTAACAGCAAACAGAAATGTACTCCTTATTATGCGTTGGGCATTCTAAGCTCTTTTACATATATTTAAATTTAAAATTCCACTTTCTTGGTATACAAAAAACTGTATACAATTTGACAAGTTTGCAGTCATGAAACTATCACCACTATCAAGGTATACTTTGGCAAAAATACCACAGAAGTGATGCTAAGTTCTTGTCAGTGCTTCAGGAGACATATAGCATTGGTTTGTCCCATTATTAGTGGTATTATCTTTGACAATGATTAAGGTGGTATTGGCCAGGTTTCTCCACTATCATTAGTTTACCCTTTGTACTTAATAGGTATCTTGTTATTCCTCAAACTTTCACCCACTAGTTTTAGCATCCGTAATTATTACTATGATGGTTGCCAAATGATTTTCTATTATTTCTTCTACTTTAAAAATGAACTCTCTCTCTCTCTCTCTCTCTCTCTCTCTCTCTCTCTCTCTCTCTCTCTCTCTCTCTGTGTGTGTGTGTGTGTGTGTGTTCCTATTCTTTACTCAATAGATTATATTCCTTTGCTTTCATTTTTTATTTGACTGTTCGAATTGTTACAGATTTGGTCAAGGAGAGCGCCTTCGTATAGGTTCCTGTGACTTCGATATAGCACAAAAAGATGTCCCAGGCTTCTCTTGTATTTTTCCTGCCCCAGTCCTGGAATCAACCATTTCTTCAAGAAGTCTTGATTCTTTTTAATGGTGAGTGGGATTTAGAATCAACATTCAGATGCTATGTGTGCTCATTGCTTCTAGGCTCTCTGAGCAGACAAATGGAAAATGTATATATGTGTGTACATTTATACTTACATACTTACATACTTATGTTCATATATACACATACATACATCTATAAATTAACATTTAAACATAATTACAATCTTTTGAACTACTACTTTTATTATTTTCATTTTACAGTTGAAGAAACTGAGAATTAGAAGAAGTTAAATAACTTACCAATGGTCTCCCAGTTAAGTGATAAGGCCAAGATTGGAACCTGGGCAGTCTGGCTCCAGGTTTACCCTCTTAACATAAATATTCAAAGATAAAAGTATTTCCAGGATTGAGAAGAAAGTTTGCCCTATATGAAATTCTTACTGAGGTCTTCAACTTGAATGTCATATCCTGTTTTCTACCTGAGAAATAGAAAAGTAGGAAATGTACTGCTGACCCAGGAATCAAATCCAAATAAGACACTTGACACAGAATTGCTTCTTCCCCTAGAAAACTAAAAGTTTGCAACTACACCAAACTTGCTTTGCCTGTTTCTCTCATCTCAAAGGATGAATCTAGTCCTTCAAGGTTTTTCAGGCCCTCATGGAAATAGGTTTCCAGTGAGCCTGCCCACAAATCCAGTAGATGTGCTCAGATTTCATCTCAGGCTAAGCTGAGAGTCCATTTCCTGCTTCATAATTACGCATTAAAAGCACTAATGCAGAGCAAGAGAATTAGTGCATTTTTTAAAGTGTAGGATGAAGAAGACTGTTAAAAAAAATTTATTACTTTAAAATTAATCAAGAAATATTCCATGGTGGAATATTGGAAAGTTTTTAATATCATCTATCCACAGAACACTTGCCTTACTCATGACTATGTTGCTCCAAAGGAAGCAAAAACTATTAAAAATGACTTGTAAGCCAAATTTCATTCTGACCAGGAAGGTAGACTTATATAATGATACCAGTGTGAATTTATCCTTCAAAGATTTTGTAACAGCAAAAAGAAGAATGTTGAACATAAATTAGACATACACCCTTAACTTTGGAAGTGATATCATGAAAAATATTAATGTGATATCGAGGCCAGCGATTCTTAAAGGAAGTACAAAAGGCTAAGGAAGCTCTAAAAGTTATATTCTTGTAATACGAGTGCCAGTGACTCCATTGAATAAGAAAAGATGTTCAAAGCAACCAATGTGCTGTGAATGGTGCTCCCAGATGAGGTCAGACAAACACAAAAGGTCAAGGATGTATAAAAAAATATAAGACAAACTCTAAGGATAGTGTGCCAGACTATAAATTATCTGTATACACCCACACACCTGGAAACTTGATACACTGCAGGTCAGTGGAGATATGCTGAATTACTAAATGTTGCTTCGACAATTGGTTATCGATATGAAAATAATAAAATTGGTTCCTATTTTATACTATAAATAAAAATAATTAACAGAAGGATTGAAGTTCTAAATATGAACACAGATTTCAAACAAGGGAATGATGAGGATAGAATATCTTTATGACTTTAGGATAGGAAAAAGTTGTTTGGATTTTTTTTCTCAACAAATTAAAGAACACATAAAAAAAATGATTGACCTTTGACTATGCTAAAGTTTAAAAACATCTGTATATCCAAAAATATTATAAACAAAGTAAAAAGACAAGCTGAAGATTGGAAGAATATATTTGTAAAAATGCCGATAACAATAAATTAGTTTCTTGAGTACATAAAGAACTATAAATCGATACAAAAAAGACAACCCAATATTGTAAAATGATGATGATGATGACAGAAGGTATGAACAAGCACAAGAGCCCTTTACAGAAAAGGAAAGTTGAATTGCCAACAAACCACATAAAAAGATGTTCCACTTCACTGGTAACCAGAGAATTAAAACCAAAATGAGGGACAATTAGATTGGCAAAAGTTAAGAATGCTGAGAATGTTGAGCATTAGTAAAGATCTGAAGCAAAGGGAAAGTTCTGGTAAGAGAGCACGTTGGTTTATCTACTTTGGAGCACAATTTTCCAGCCTACATTGGAGTAAAAGATGCACATGACCTAGGACTCAGTAATTCTACTTCTAGGTAAAATTTCCTTTACAGAAATGTTACTTGTGTGCACAAGGCACCATGAAAAGGAATGTTCATAGCTACATTGTATGGAATGGCAAATATCTAGCAACAATCTAAATTCCCCATCCACTAGAAAATGGACAAATAACTTGTTATACAGTCATTCAAGGAAATTCTCTACAGCAGTGGAAATAAATTTACACCCACAAATGAAGCAGAGGATACAGAAGAATACACGCATAAAGATACCATCGACATACAAATTTAAAACATTCGAAGCAATCCAACAAATATTGCTTAAGGATATACACACAAACAGTAAAATTGTAACACAATGCATTGAAATGAGAAACACTAAATTTAGGAGCGTGGTCACTTTTGTTAGGGGGAAGTAAGGAAAATATGGCCATGGAGTAGTACAAACTATTAGTAACACTTTATTTCTTAACACAGGTACTGATTCACCTGCATATCTTTTTATAGGTCTGAAATGTGTAATAGTATGTTTAAAGGAAAAAGCCTTTGGCCTATTTTCCTGACTGTAGATTCACCATGACAGAAACTTAGTTCTCAATCAAGCCTTTATGTTCTAGAATTTGGATTCTTCTTCATTGATGTATATGTGTAGGAAGGTAAGGAGCAGGTTGTAGCTTCTTTGTATTTCAGTGGCTGTCATGGAAAAAAGTCCTTCTAGGCCTTTGGAAAGGAATTAACCTGGTGCTGAGGATGACATAGGAATGTGGAAGATACTGGTGCTTGGGATGGGAAAAAGTAGTAGCCTGATTAGAAAAAAAGGAGGGATCCCAAAGACTGGAAGGGGATTGGATTTGGGAGGTTTTCTTAAGAGCTTTAGACACGTCTCTCTTATGTGGCCCTGTCCAGGGAAGTCAAGGTAAATGTAGGGGCCTTGAGAGCAAAGCAAATGTCTCTGTGCTGTGCCAGCCTTTTGTCAGTGGGAAGACAGCAGTGAGGGCAACTTGGTGACCCTTACAGAGCAACGGGCATACTAGATAGAGGAGGGTCATCTCCCAGCAAAAGCATTCTCTAGAAGGAGCCATGGAAACATTGGAAAACTCAATAAACTACACCCCATCTTTGGCATCTGCTAAGGCCAGGGGTTCTCTTCGGAGCCAATGAAGGGGTTAGGGAATCCTATTTTCCATCTATATCTGAAGTTCCTTTAGCCAGGACTAGTAGGAATAGGTCCAAATACAGAAGAGATAGTATGTTGTTAGTAGGTAACTGAAAGGAAACTGAGATAGGAGTCTCTTTTTTCCTGTCTTCCCAAGGGAGGAAAATAACCTCCAAACTAATGGGCCAGATCAATAAGCAAACAAGGAAACTTAGGTTCCAAAAAAAACGGCTTTGTACAACAAAGGCATTAGATGAACCTATGAGCTAGGCCACCAGTATGATTGTTTCCAAGAAAATATAGCCATCAAGCAGACTGTACTGACAAACTTATAGGGTAAGATCATGAGAGGGAAAGAAATCCCACTGGGTACCAGTTAGACCACATCCAGATCTGAGGAATGGTGACTAGCCAAAAAGTACACAGAAGTTAGTAAAGTTGAGCTTTCAGGTAACCATATTCTGTGACAAGCTGTTCACAAGTATGCCGACCTACTTCTAGAAAGTCTTGCATTCCCTTTATGCTTTCCTAATGTGTTTTTAAAAAGAAAATACTATATAACTCTATTTTCTCTTACATAGGTTTCTGAAAATCAATGAGCACTAAAGCATACTTAGAATAAGATTGTACAAAAATTACTTAAATGTCTATGTTTTAAGACTATGCATAGGAAAAAAAGATAGAACGTGTATTATGGTTCTCCAGAGACACAAAACCAATAGCAAATATATACATATATATTATTTATATATGTATATATAAAACACACACACACACACACACAGATAAGGAATAAGCTCATGTGATTATGGAGGCTAAATCCCAAGATATGCAGGATGAGGAGGCAAGCTGGAGTACTTCCAGTCTAGAAGCCTATAGGCTGGAGAAACCCAGGAGTCTAAAAGCAGGAAAAAAAACAGATGTCCTGACTTTAAATTGGTCAGCCTGGAGGAATTCTCTCTTACTGTAGGTGGGTCTGAAGTGGAGGACGGGGGAAGAAAGGAGGGGCAGCTTTTTATGCTATTGAGGCCTTCAACTAACTGGTCGAGGCCCACCCAACCTTAAGGAGAGCAATGTTTTACTCAAGTCTACCTATCTGAATGTTAATCTAATCCCAAAACACTTTCACAGAAACACCCAAAATAATGTTTGACCATCTGGGCACCACGAGCCCAGTCAAGTTTACAAATAAAATTAACCATAGAAAGGAATATATCAAAATTCCTTATCAGACAATTTATTAGATAATACATTTCCCTTGAATTGGTTCTATATTTTATTTCAAGTGGCATATTGTAATTCCTTATTTTAAATAATTTCTGCTTTTTCGTACTTTTAGTTTTATATGTTCAATCACTTTCAGTTCTTGTCAAATTTGTCAACCTTAATTACTAAAATATTGCTCTCTAGAAAACCTAAACAAAGAATTGACATCTTCACTACTTTTAATATGACCAAATCTCTAAAAATGTTTTCATATTCTAAATGTTTGCTGATGAAGAAAGTATATAAGGCTTAATTGATGATTTACAGATTACTTTTGTAGTTCTAGTACTATAGACTGCCATTGAGAACAAAATATAATTCCAGTTATCATTATTACAATTCTGAGTTATTCAGGTATTAACTTTCTCAGTAAATGTGTACCTTTATTTGCTATAAGAAATTTATGATAGTAAATATAGTTTATTGGGAAAATACTTAAAAGTGATTTATTACTTTAAATGATTATCCATGTGTAAAACTTAAACATTTTAAATTACTGCTTTATGTCCTTTTTATATTAAGAAAATTAGTCCTTTGTCTACTTAAGACTTACAAATATTTCCCAATTTATAGTTTTCTCTAGAATTGTTTTAAATATGTAGTCTAGTTTCTTAACCTCTTCCTTTTTGGCTTTGTGTTTTATGCCATGCTTTGAAAGCCCTACCTTCTCATAGTATCTTCAAAAATCATTTTTTTGTTTTTTGTTTTTAAAATATTTGATATATGATAATCTACTTGGGCATAAGAAGTGAGATAGAGATCCAGCTTTACCTTTCTCTAAATGGTCTTCATGTCTTTGTCAGACACTGAGTTACCTATGTGGCATCCATTCCTCCTCACTTAGCTGGAACTTTGTTAAATACAACAATGATGTCCAGTTTCAAAAACTTTCCCAGACTTTTCTTGCAGCAAGGGTTGGCCAAGTGATTCAGTCTGTCTTGAGATACAAGGGGAAGTCACTGAGTTTGGCTTCCTGACAGATTTTAAATACGGCAACTTTAACTATGTTCCATTTGGTCTCTTAGCCTTCACCTTTCTTTCTGCTTAGAATTTAGATGTAATACTTAAAGATGAAGTAGCTATCTTGAGACAAGAATAAAAGCCACCCACCAAAAATGGCAGAGTAGAAAGATAAAAGAAGCCTGAGTCTTTAATGACATTAAGATGCCTGCCATACTAGTCCTAGCTTATACTCTTGGATTTCTTATTGTGAGGAAAAATAAACTTCTATTTAGTGAAGCCATTTATCACAGGGTTGTTACTTTCAACCAAGTATGTTCCTACCTGATGTACTATCCCCACTTATTTAACAATCCATCTTTTTATACTAATGTGAAATGCTACCTCTGTCACATACTAACTTCCCATACATAATTGGGTGTATTTCTAAAAATCCTCTTGCCTGACTGATCAAACTGACTTCAGTGTAATAGCTAATATGATAACAGCTAATGTTTACTGAGTACCAAGGCAATTCTATAAGCTTTATACTAACTAGTTTGCTCTATCCTCATGACAGCCTTTGAGACAATTATTTAATACACTGCTGTTCTGTTTTAATGGAAACAGCGCTAGACTTGGGGTTTTAACTTAAACTCATATTCCAATTTTGCAGGTCAACAGTGTTACTTTGGGCAATCCTTCCTTAATCTATATAAATGAGGTACGAGTATGCTATTGAAATGATTCCTAAGATTTTGCCTAATTTTAATACTCTACAAAAGGCTATTATTGAGGTGATTAATTTTGAAATTTATTGAATCTGGATTTGAATTCAGGAGTCAATGACAAGGTTCATATACTCATTCAACATAAGTACTGGGGGTACACTGACGAACATTTCAGAAAATGTCCCTGCTCCAGCAGAGCTTGCATTATAGTGGAGGAATGAAAAAGAAAGAAAAACATCTATTTACATAGTTAGTAGTGCTATGAATAAAATAAACAATGATGTAAAAGAAATTAGCACACAGTTGGATAGTCAGAGGGTTCAGAAGAGTTCTCTGAAGAGGTGGTCTTAAAGTTTGTGTTTCAAGAAAAGATGCTATGGCATAATACACAAAAAAGTAAGAGGTGAAGTGGTAATTTAACTGTTAAATGTGTAACCTAAAACAATTTTTCAAAAAAACTTAAGGATGCATTGTAAACACATGAACAGCGAAGTACATAAAGCATAGTTTAATAAATTATTGTAACTCCAAAACCCATGAAGTAATTCCTCCTCATGATACAAATACAATCCTTCTTTCTCCCCATTAATGGTAACCACTAACCTTTTACAGAGGTCACTTTTTTGCTTTTTATGAAAAATGACTTTGCCAATTAATTGTGGTGATCGTTTTACAACTGTAGAAATTTACTCAAAATTTAGTGTACACTTATGATGGGTGAATTTTGTGTTGTGTACTAAAGTTGATTTAGAAAAACTCTGCACTTTAGTATGTATCCTTAAACACTATAGCTTAATTTTGCCTGTTTGAATTTCATATAAATGGAGTAACACAGTATAAGTTCTTTGGTGTCTGCTTCTTTCACTCAACATAGTATTTGAGTTCTCTATGTTCTTGCATGTGGCTCTGGCCATTCATTTTCACTGCATAAGACTCCACTCTATAATTGTATCTATTTATCTATAATGATGGACATGCTGTTTTTAATGTCTATTATAAATCATATAACTATACACATCTCTGTGGCATATGTATCTCCATTGCTGTTGGGTATATCTGAAGAGTAGAACTGCATACCTTGGCTATTAGCATTAAAAGCACACATTTCTGATAACATATTTCTAATCAAAAGCTCTCTCACAAGGAAAACGTGGTTTAGAATGTCTGTATGGCATGGTGCCAACTTACCTGTTCAATTCCATTAAATATGAAACTTCAGCCAAATGGATTTTCTACTCACCTGCTATTCTGTCTGTCTAGAATAGTCTTCCCTGCCATCTTTGCCTAGCTAGTTAACTTTGAGTTATCCTTAAGATTTCAGTTTAAGCATCATTGCCTCAGGGGATATTTTTCTCATCTTCTTCCTCCATTACACACTCTTGCCACCAGGCTTTTCTCTATTTGTTGCACTTATTTCACAATTTGTGAAACAATAGGCTCTCTCTGCATCAATTCTGGATCATCGAGGTTTGGGTGTGCATGTGTGATCTTTTTTGCATATCAATACACCTAGCACAGCAGCTGGCACAGAGAAAGGGATCAATAAATACTTGATGAATCTCTATTACCTCTTCACATTCAGGGTACCCAATTTAAATGCTATTTCTTCTGAATGTTTCATTCTTAGGGCCACCACCAGTACTATCCTTTGAAAATAAATTTGTATTAGACAAGAGATTTTCCTATGTCCCATTTGGCAAAGAAGATTAATAAATATGAGGGACTTAGAAACTAAGCCCATCGTCATGAACAAGAATATGTTTACTGTTTTCTGTGGAGAGACTATAACAAAGCATAATTCTGCATGAGAATTACAAAACATATGGGTTGTTTCATTAACAAATAGTGAGCACTATTTCAATGACACTTTACATAGCAGAATTAATTCTACAAAATTAATTCCATGAAAGCAAGTAGGATCATAAAATTAAGCAAAAAATGTAGAATTTCAGTTATCTTCAATAAGTGGTTATGTGAACAGCAGCCATCTTTTATATTATTTTCTCTTTATCATCAGATGACAAATTTCTCCCATAACCAGTCATTCTGAATAATTTCACTTGATCCTGTGTAAATACTTTGGTTACCTTTTTTTGCTTCTTTGGTATTTAATAAAAATTGCTCGGTGGCAATTATTATTTTTTAAAAAACTAAGGTGTTTCTTCTCGATAAACCAAATTAACTTATATTCTAAGTGTTAATTTAATGAAATTATTACAGGTAAGAAAGCTTACTCACCACCACCACTCCACCAAGTGTTACTAACCTGTCATATGCTCCAATATAAGTTAAATTCAAAATATTTCCTAAAAATATTTTTTCATATTAATATCTAACTTTAAAGAACCTCAATGATAGTATCAGTATCCCACAGAACTATTCAGAAGGATGTTTAAGGAGTTTCTCTCAAGCATTTGCAAACTATAAACTAAGTATCCCTCAAGTAAAAACTTGTGGGTATTTTGGTGAAAATCAGAAAAGCTGAAACCAGGGTCACTATCAATACAAAATATATGTAGGGAATTATTTTACTAATGCCATCTTAATCATCTTGACATTCCCTAAATTAACCTCCAAACTGCAACCTCAGCATATCAAAAGATTTCAAATGAGAAACCTAACCCTAAGCTTTATGTTTAATACTCTATGCCTTGTACAAGGAATATTTTCTTAACCATTTCTTTTCAGACAGCTATACCTTATAAAGACACGATAGGGTCAAAAATTTATACTAGTTTGTTATAAAGAAAATATATTCACGAGTGTACCTTTCTTTAGAAAATATGATTTCAAGTGCAGAAATATAAGAATGTCTAGTCTTAATGATGTCAAAATCATATTTTGGGATTTATTTAAAAGGTGGCAACAGATTCTCAATACACAAACTACTGACAAGAATTTATATAAATGAGGAATAGCATACATATAATTCAGTTTCTAAAGGGAAATTAAAATGCAATACAAGATAAGATGTAATACAGGGTTCAATTAAAGAAACCATCTATGAAAAAAGATGATAAAACACTATTATATTGTTTATGTGACTAAAATATCAGAGCAGAGAATTGCTAAGGGTGAGAGGGTGACTTTAAGCTCTGTTAAGACTTTCTTCAGACTGCCATGCCATGCAATCGAAAAGAATTGTATTAACACAAGCCTAAATCCTGTAACAGGTCCTCTTTAACACTGAGACACCCTATGGCTCCACATGGTATGTGTTTGTTCTCTGTCGCAAAGAACAAAACAATAAACACAACTTGTTCAACTACGATAGGAAGGAAGGAAGGAAGGAAGGAGGAAGGAAGGAAGGAAGGAAGGAAGGAAGAAAGGAAGAGAGGGAGGGAGGAAGGAAGGAGAGATGAAAAAAAGAAAAGGAAAGGAAAAGGAAGGAAAGGAAGTAAAATATTTTAACAAAATTTAATGTGTCACAATTCCCTAAATTCTAAAATTGGCTAAAATATGTCTTAACAAAAATGTAAGAGGTAAATAACAATCATCTAAAAATATTCAATTAGTTTTGTTGAATATGAAAAGTATTGTTTTTATTGTTTGTAGAAAGATTGTTTTATCAATGTTTAATTACATCAAAAATTTTAAAAAGAAACTGACTAAATTTTAAACAATAAACAAAAATATCTACTTCATTTTAAGTCAATGCAAATTTTCACTAATTTAGGACTCTAAATTAGTATATTAACATTTGGGAGATTTTTGGAAACAGATACATTATATATAAAACTGTTTAATAGACCTTAGAAATAAGCAAGTTCTATAATGGTTCATAAAACTTTACAAATCTTCCTAAACCATTCTTTAATACAATGAAAATTATATGGAGAATTTGATTTTTAATCAAAATTTCAATTATTTTACAGTCAATTTGAAACATAATTAAATGTCTCAATTCTTTGAGGATTAACATTCATCAGGATTACTATAACTAATAGCAAGACACACACATACAACTAAAAGAGACTAGCTAGTTCTATTTAAAAAATACTAAGGAACTAAAAATTAGGTTGGAAATCATGATTTAAAATCAATATGATTTAGAAAATATTATATAAAAATTCGAGAGGACATTGTGATTAGCTTACCAAGTACTGTATCTTGTACACAATTACACATCATGCTTTCAAACTGACAATCTGTTTTAACTGCTTTGTTCATTAGCACATGAAGACGTTGGTTGAACTTGAAACATTATAAACTGTATTTATATATACCCTAAACAGGGCAGATCTTAAGATTAAATGCTGTTATTTTTAAATACCTTTTTAGAACACAAATATCTCAGTTTATCTTATACCATTATGAATAAACATGGTGTTTAAAAAAATTTAACCATTTTTTGATATAGTTGGTCTTAAAGTGCCTTGCCTTATTGCTTAGTAAAATTCTAATCCCTAGCATGGACTCCCAAACTTCCTGGAATAAGATTCCAGAGTCAACACTACAAATATCAAATATAATTATCCACTGTAACAAAGTACTGAACTCAGGAACTCCTTAAGTGTGACAAATGTTTATTTTATAGTTGCTGCTTCTGTAGCTATATAGATCCTTCCTCACTACTTAAATTATTTTAGGTTCTACAGGTTCCATCCCTCTGATGCTTCAAATCTGTTTTCCTAAACCTGTTTTAAAAATCAGCATAGGTAACTTTCCACATTATTCTGGCTCAAAGGTAGCTCCACACTTTTCCTGCAGCTTAAAATAAGGGTTTCCTTTCTTTTTTGGCATGCGGGAGGGTAAAAGGAAGAGAGATAGGCTTGAAACCTTGCTAATTTATAGGTTTGCTTCTGGTTGCTGGATATTTCCTGACAGATAAGGTTTATAAAGGAATACATACCAAGAGCTGGCCATGTTATCATATTGACAGCAGTTAACTCTTCCAGCTAAGACCGGGATAATACGATAACTATCTATTAGTTATTATAGGCATTTGCTATTTTATAAACATATTTTATCTATTTTACAAAGTAATATTAAAGGTACATATAGTCTATGAAATTATTTCAAAAAAAATTTCACCAGCTAAAACTTCTTACTATTTCCATTAGCAAGTATTGTACATTTGTGAGAGTACCTGATACTTGTTAAAATATCAAGTAATACAGGACAAGGTGTTATAAAATAGAGCACACAGCTGGGAAGCATTTTATTTTTTTTCTATTTCATATGACATTGTTCAGGACAAGATTTTAAAGGTCTCTTTCCAGTAACTTTTATGACTTAGGAGTACCAATTAAAAATATTTACTGATGCTATAAATATTAGTGCTTTTCAACATATTGACAATTTTAATGAATGCCATATCCATTATACCTTTTGGTCCTTTGGTCAGAAAGATAAACAGAAACTTTAAATCAGAAGTTCAAATATTCAAAAATGGTTTTTAACACTTCCCATCTGCTGAGTAATACACAATGGACTATGGCTACAGTGTTTAACTTGGATAACTTGCAGAGCACAGTCCTAATCTTACCCCCAAAGTTTGCCACGAAATATCTCGCTCTTATTATTTTCGCATCTCTTTAGTATATCAATAGTCTTTGGAAACAAATGACATCATTCTATTTGTAGCATTCTGTTTTATAGTAGTGATATTTTCATTTACAAAATATAATTCTCAATCATTGAAAATGTTAAATCCTAGAAAACGTAGCATTCCTACGTGTGATTTGAAATTAACACCGGCAGCGAGCTTCACTTTTTTTCTCAAACAGGAAATGGGTTACAAGCACATCCAAACAAACCAAATCTACATCAGCAATTGTTAATATTAGTTTTAGTTGTTATTAAGAATTCTTAGCAAGAACATACTGAAGTATGTTTGAGATTTTTAAAATTATAATTTAAAAAACAAATTTAAATTTATAAATAAAAAAATTCATGGCCAAATTAAAGAACGTTTAAGCATCTGATTTAAAATATCTTAATTTTTTGGCTATTCAGAAATATATTTTGTGAATAATAAGAATTATTTCATAAATATATATGTATAAATATAAAATATATATCTACAGGATCTGCAATGCAGGAGAAAACCCTTTAAAAGAAAAAAATTGCACTTTTAAATTATCAGGATGTTGTAATTTTTACCCTTTAAATGAAGTATAATTGCCATTCCAAATGCTTTTGGCACAAGATTTAGGTGACTATTGACACGATCTTAAAAACACAATGTTTTTATACTTTATTTACTAGAATATGAGGAATCAAACAGAATTTAGAATTCTGACCATCCAGATAACTGCAACTGCTTAAATACAGAAAGAAAAAAAAAAAGAATTATTAAAAAAAACCCTCAAACCTGTCTTTACATCTGGAACATGTAAAATTTTACCGGCAACAGGTTTTCTTCATTCCCTTCAGCAAGAATTTCCAGCTTTTACAAAAATGTAATTGTCTTTTTCTACTCACATATGACTTAGATCACACCCCAGTATATAAGGACAAAAAATAAATGTATAATAAAAAGATTGGATAAATCAGGAGAGGCTTTTTGGTCTTGAATTCTTCACCCACTAACAATGAAGCAGCACTGTAGGCAGCCCAAAACACACCAAAGAGCTTTAAAAAAAACAAACAAAAAAACAAAGGGCAGCATATTAGCAAATCAATTAACATTTTGGATATTAAAGAATAAAAATAATATTTACAATATTGTTTAAACCGACCCTGACAACCAACTGTGGTAAACAGTAAAACTTACTGAGAATGTTTAAAACTTATTAAGAATGGTAGTCCTTTCTTTGCTCCTTGACTTCTGCAAATGAAGTGTTTTGTTATCAAATATGTCTAATCAAAAGAATCACTTGGGGTGCCTATTAAAAAGAGAATCCTGAGATTCACTCTGCTCTTGATGAATCAGAATTTCTAAGAAAAGGGTCTAGTAATGAACTTTTTTAACAAGTGTCCCTGGTGATGTAAGATAAGGGAACTTCTGGAAAAACTATTATTGGGCCAAATTGCTGACAGAAATTTGACTGCCGAAAAAAATTGATTTTTACAGACTAGAAATTTTTTCCTTTATATCTAGTAGGAAAATAGATTAAGTTAAAAGTTTATACAATGTTTATTAAGTATCACAGCTTCTTCCCAGGAATAGATAGAAGGAAGAGTTAAACAAAGAGGAGAAAAAAAACATAAAATTTTGGTCGAGTTTAATTTAATAAAATATACTGTGGTCTCTGATCACATCCATATCTAATTTTAAATTACTTCCACTGGAAATTTATGTAGTAATTATTGCTATAATCACTGAAGCCATTTTACAGAATAAAATGAAGAATTCAAGGGAAGAAATGAGGGAAACTATAATAGAAACAGACACACTGACATTTTGGGGCTGGATAATTGTGGAAAACTGTCCTATATATTGTAGGATGTTTAGTAGTATTCCTGGTCTCTACCCATTGTAATCTAGTAACATTCTACCCCTACCCAATTTGTGACACCCAAAAACGTCTCCGATATTGCCAAATGTCCCTGGGGAGCAAAACTGCCCTCAGTTAAGAACCACCAGTACAGAGGTAAGAAATAAATATTGGCAGACTGATCGAAAATGTATTTGAGATGGCCCAATCTTGTATGCTTTTTAAACTTAAAAAAAAAAAAACCTGTAAAATATTTTAAGCCTACAGACAAGTACAAGAAAATAGGAAATAAAATTATGACCAAATTGCATTTTTACATCATGATGTGATTTTTTTTGTTCTATAATGGTTAAAGATTAGTAAGAGTTACAGAGATTTAATACTAAAAAATTAGCTGTTGTGGATTAAACTATATTCTAACGCTGGAGTTAAATGAGTTTTGCAGCATATTTCTCAACAAACCTTGGACTGAAACAAGAAACATGTACAATAGCTCACTATACAAAGAAGATTAAGCAATTAGGAAAAAAAATTTGGCAAAGAAAAATCTCAAGCTTAAAACAATTTTATCCTAAATTTTTAATGACACAAATAAGATTTTTCCACTTTATAATATCTTTATATGTACATTAAAAATATTAAGGACCAATTTTCAGTTGAAGTCGATGATTAAAAATAACCAGAGGACACAGTTTTAGCAATTTTGGGTGTAGTCTTAGCAGGATCCAAACAGGCTTTTACCCAAGTAAAAAAATAACACACAAGCAGGAAGTGATCCTGAATGATTCAGTAAAGTGGTATGTTCACTAAGGCTACATAATTAAATGCCAGCATGGGGCTAGCTTCTGCACTGCAAGACTTTTAAACTAAGTGCCAATAATGCCAATTTAAAAAGTTTCAGGATTAAAATGCAGAGGAAAGTAAGTTGTTAAGGTTCCCCATTTTGCAGAGGAGAATAAGAAAAGATATCTCTCCAGGGCAGACAAGTGGCAAAACCAGGACTTGAATTGAGAACTGACTGGTTCCAAAATCCATATTATTCTCAATATCCAATGGTTATATAATGTCAGTATTGGCCTCCAGTTACCCAATTCTAAATAGAATTATTTATTTTATACTGGAATTAGTGATGAACTTTAAATAAAACCAAATGTCATAAAAATCAAGTGGCTCTACTTTAAAACAAATATTTTAGTGTGGAGGCTACATAATGGCAGTTCTGAAAGCAGTGGTTTTAAAAGTTCTATTTTCCATAAAGAAAGAGCATTGTATTTACTGTGTAATATATAAGCATGTGCTAAAGCAGTCATTTCCCAAAGTTGTTCAAAATTAATAAATGACAAAATGTTATATTACTGATTAATAATACTTAGTATTATCAGTAAATGTTTAAAATGGGTACAAATGTTAATATAAATTTAACGCAGCATAAGGAAGTCTTTATCTCTGCAATACAGAAGAGCCAATTTATTAGAACCATGTCCATCATATTTATAAGGAGGTTGCTATTCAAGGAGGAACAAGAGTTATTAAATAAATGTCCAGGGTACTTTTAAATAAACATTTCCCACAAAATCTAAGTCATAAACTCATGTTATAAGCATAGAGAAGAAAAATTCAATATTAAATTATCTGTGTAATATCCTGAGGCCCGATTTGCTCTTTGTTCTTTATTCCCCCCTTGATATACATTATAATTTCTGGTAATTAAAGGAAAAATAAAAGAAATACGATTGGTAAAATCAGTGAGTAAGGTCATTGTTCCAAAATACTACCAATTGTTTGATAGTTATAGATTATAATATTCTTAACCAGAGAACTATTATGCTTTTGTTATTGTAAAAGAGTGAACTAATTTTTATAATACACACTACTTACTTTTATAAGTGTAGACACCACTTCAAATGATCCAACCACCAAAAGTATAGGGGCTATTACAATGAGAGGAAGTAATGAATATCCTATAACTCCAAGAACTTGGCCATATGCAACCTGTGAATTTTCAAATTTTTAAATAAATATCACAGAAATCATGATACTCATTTTAATCACTACTGAACATCATATATTCTTTGTTGTAGTTACATAAATGTGAGAATAAAGACGACATGATGTAGCATACCCATTATAAAGTGTCATACACTTTACTGTTTTTTCCTATGCATACATATTATAATAAAGTTTAATTTGTAAATCTTAGGCAAAGAAATTAACAACAGTAACTCATAATAAAATAGAGCATTTATAACAATATGCTGTAACAAAAGTTATGTAAATGTGGTCGCTCTCCCTGATAACTGATCTAATAACCTACAGGGCTACTAAGGGACTAAAAAGCAGGTGTATATACCACGGATACTAAACAAAGGGATGAATCACGTCCTGCACAGGATGGCACAATATTTCATCACACTACTCAGAATGGTATGCAATTTAAAACTGAGGAATTATTTACTTCTAGAATTTTCATTTAGTATTTTTGCACGGCAGTTGATCAAAGGTAATGGAAACAGTGGAAAGCAAAACCGCAGATAAGGCGGAACTATTGTATATGCAAAAATGTAGAACAATGCCACTCTTCTGTTTTTGTGTTGAAAATAGTTAATTTTTTATTTTATTATTATTATTTATGCCTATAGCACCTAGTCTTCCTAGGTGGTCTCCCATCCAAGTATTAACCAGGTCCAATCCTGCTTAGCTTCCGAGATCAGACATCCGGCTTGTTCAGGGTGGCATGGCCGTAGACCACGGACCATGGCTCCACTGGGGCACAAACCCAGGACCTGCTGTGTATAAAGCAGACGTGCTAACTACTAGACTATGGAACCACAACCTAATTACTTTTCTTTAAAACGTATTATTTATGTTCAAATGTATTTTGTTTATTTTGAGTTTTAAATGAATATGTAAATTTTTAATTTTAATTTCTACCGTGGTCAATATCAATAACTATAACCCACATAAAGAAATTTCTTTGGGGACCTGAGATCAAACAGTTTGAGAATTGTCCTAACAAAAAATATACTGTATACTTCCCTAAAAAGCTGTAAATTACTGATGAGTGGGATGGAATCTTTTCTTTCTGCTTCATTTCTTATAAAATTTAGTGAGTATGTACAATAATTGTATGTTGATTATCTTAAAGAAGTAGAATAACTTAAAAGCAATTCTAGGACAAGAAACAATTATAATATATAAAGCTACTAATAATATCTGCAGTATCAAAAATAGTGCTTACCATCAAAAACAAAGGTTAATTTCAAAACTGACTACTTACTTCTCCGCCAAGAACTCTGGCCAGTAAGAAAATTGTTAGTGAACCAAATATCCAAATGGTTATAATCCATGAGACCACCTTAAAGGGAAAAGAAATTAATGGAATTAACATCTTTGAACCAAATAAGCTGATAATTTCTCAGGAACTCAATTCTCTGCCATAAAAGATACTTTGGTATATCCATTTCAGGTCAGAGAGTTTGTTTGGGTTCCCAGGTATCTTTCCAAAACTTAATAAGAACACAATGTGTAATACAATTTTATATCCAAAATGAACATTTAGCAATGAATAACTGCCTAAGGAAACCTCAGTATTTGATAAAAGATTACTATAAAAAGAGAACAGAGTATTTACTCCCAACCCCCCAGCTTATAGCATCCTACAAGAAAAATTTATCCCTGAAACAAGTTACTAACCCCCAGGAGGTCTTTAAAATTTATATTAATTACACATTTATCTAAATAATAGAATATGGAAGGCGGTTCAGATAATTTAAACTCCTGAGACTTAGCATAATAATGATACATGCACATATTTCCAAGTTCTGTCTTCTTGGAGGGTCTAGAAAGGATGCCCCAGCACTTACATAAATACTTATTGCTCAGATTCTGGTTTCTAAATATCATTCCCTAATAAAAGGAACTAGGATTCTGTAGTGAAATGGTTGATTCCAGGGCAAGGCAGATAAAATAAAATAGAACACTTTGTGGAGTCAGAAAGAAAGGAAGTGCTCAAAAAAAGATGGGAATATGTGAAAGGACACAGAAGCTAACCTGAAGGAGCTCCCAACGGCTAAAGCTGAAACAATCTGAGCAATAAAATAAATGATGGTAATACTGGATTACAATCGAGAAAATAAAATAAATATCTATGAGTCCACACTGACATAAATATATGAATGATTAAGTAATGGCAAAGAAGGGATAGCTGTGCCATAAATACCAATTCATACATGTAGAACAAATGAGGACAGTAGAAAATCGCTACTCAGTAAACAATATAGTAATTATTTTTGCTTGCAAAATCCAGCAATAGATGCTAAAATTAGTTTGCTGAAAAACAGGATGTTTGCATAGTCACAAAGTACTTCCACAAGATATATATTACTTGAAAAAATAAAAATAGCAACTTCACAGTTGGGTAGATACCATCCTATCATCTAACCAAGTAATCAACATTAATGGCACCAGTAATAAGACATATTAACATCATGTAATCCCTGATAGTATACAGAGAAGGGCACAATGTCACTTCTGTGGTATTCTTGCCAAAACGCATGGCTCCAATCCAGTCAAAAGAAAACATCAAGCAAAGCCAAAATGAGCAATATTCTATGGAGGTAGTAATATTCTGTTTTTAGCCTCAGAACCCTCTGTTCAAATGAAATAAATAAATAAAATTAGAAATGTTCTAAAAGAAGGAATGGTGATAAGTAGGAGACCAGAGTCTCCATTAACTTCTTCCACAGTCCTTACACTTTCAACAGAATCCCTGATATAAACTACTGAGCTAAAGTAAATATTAATAGTATTAGTATTAAAGGTCTTGCTATGGGGAGATTATTCTGGATTGTCTAGGTGAGCACTAAATGTAATCACAACTGTCCTTAAAAAAAAGGAGGCAGAGGGAGATATGACTACAGTAGAGAAGAAGACAACATGAGCATGAAAACAGAGATTGCAGTGATGTAAAACAAGGCATGCTGGCAACCTCTAGACATGGGAGGAGGCAAGCAACAAATTCTTCCCTAGAGCCTCCAGAGGAATCAGACCTGGTGACATTTGATCTTAGCCTTTCTACTTATTTTGGTTTTCTGACTTACTATAACAGCAAAAGAAAAAATTGCCTTGTTTTTAGCCACAAAACTTGTAATACTTTTTGTACGGCAGCAAAAAGGAAACTAATTCATTTCTAAATCAACTCTGTGGGTAAAAGCCTCAAATTAGGAAATGAGGGAGTGATGTTGTATGTTGTGTCTTGATGATAAAAGATAAGCCCTCTGAGAACAAGACAAAGTATTACATAAAAACAAATACTGAAGGAATCCTTGCCATTACTTATTAGAATGTTTATTTTAAAAAACAGAACTACCAATGAATAAGAGGTAAGAACATGGTGACGAGTTTTATGTTTCAAATTCTTCATCCCTTGGAGAGATCAAAAAGGGCGTGGGCAGCCCTTTTGGTCACTTCTGATCATTGGTCACTTCTGGTCAGCTGGGAGAAGCTGCATCCATTTATTCCAGTTGCTATAAAAATATTAATACTTTCTATGTGAATGATGATGTGGAAGAGTTTGGAAAGCATAATCTAAGGCACTCCCCACATATTTAATTACGAATAATACTAGGGATAACAAGTGAAAAATAATGAGTAAGGTAAAGCATTTCGTAAATACAACGTAATATTACAGTTAATGTTTGGCTACCTTTAATTTTAAAACTCTTAAAACATTTAGAATTTGTATAAAGTAAGGTATACTTACCCTAAATTGTCCATATAATGATATCATGGAAAAGAAAAGGACAACAG
This sequence comes from Eonycteris spelaea, assembly GCA_003508835.1. Lineage (NCBI taxonomy): Eukaryota > Metazoa > Chordata > Mammalia > Chiroptera > Pteropodidae > Eonycteris > Eonycteris spelaea. The sequence continues at coordinate 17,633,937 of PUFA01000014.1, read as the reverse complement.
CCAGAGGACCCCAAAAGTCAGGATTGTCTCTCACCACTTGTCTATTAAAACCAAGTGATGGCATTGGCATCAAAACACATCGGATTTTGTAGTAAATATCCTTTAGATCGATATCCAATTCCTCCCTATAATTATAAATAAAAATTTTTAAAAGGTATACACTTCTGAAAACTGAGACAGTTGCAGAATTTAAATTTAAATTTAATAGTACAGTCTCCATACATAAGTCAACAAAAGATTTGCATTTGAAGTACCATATATTTCACTGATTCATTTTCAGCATTTCAACATTTCCAAAGTTGGATGCATCTCACAATCGCTAGTGTCTTACACCTGGAATGAAGCCAAGTGCTTCCAAAATCTGCCTTTCCTTTTGCCAGTCCCCTATAGGCACTACCAATTCGGGAAAACTTTAAAATAAAATTATCTGCTTGAAACTTTTATGAATTATACTGATAATTCAGACTACAACCCTATGTGAGAACAAGTGTGGGGTTTACATTCTCAGGGGAAATTTTTCTTCCAATACACTACCGAGTGCCGCACTGAGACGAGTAAACTTATCTGTTGTCTCTTTTTTAATGGTAGGTTATTTCTCACTTATCCTTATGCTAAGAAGAAAGCCCTTTCATATCCTAGCTTTATACTGTCTTAAGCTTTTTTCATTCTTATTGATAAATATAAAATAACTGCATCTTATAAATCCATGAGCATCTTAGATTTGATGAAATATGGTGTATTAACATAGAAATAGGATGTTTTAGCACTTCATCTACCAATAATTACTACAAGAATAAGTTAGCAATGCCTCAATTTTACAAAGTTGTTTTTTCTTTGCAAAATTGTTAAATTCTTTACTTTTTTCCCAAGTAATACATAGTCGCTTAAAAAATAAAATGAAAGTCTCCTTATAATCCTCTCAGTGGTAGCTCTAGAATTTCTATATGAGAGATTTTGGAGTGTAATCTTTTTGGAAATCTTAATTTATCTTAAACTGAATTTCCACAGCAAGCGTCATGTTTACTTGATAGCTATAGATCTAGGGAAGCCCTAACAGTTTGGAGTATGTGTGTGTGTGAGAGAGAGAGAGAGACAGACAGACAGACAGACAGACAGACAGACACAGAGACAGAGGACAGAGACAGAGAGGGGACAGAGGATTATGATTCTTTTAATTTTTGCCATTAATAGGTTAAAAATATTCTCTCATTATTTCAGTTTTTCTATTACTGGTAAAACTGAAAACAGTTAAAACTTAAAATTTTCCATATTTATCTTTAAATAAAAATGAAAGAACATAATCACCCCACAGACTAGCTCTAAAAACCAAAAAGTATATATTACTATTTTTACATACAAGAGTGGCTTATTATCTTCAGGATCATCATCTTCAACTTCCAATAGCCAGCCATATCCTCTTTGTCTCAGAAATGTAGTAGCTGTAGATTCTTTGATAAAATCTCCACCAAGGTTTAATTTGACATCTGGGGCTGCTATTGAACCACTGAGCTCTTAGGAGAAAAGAGGACAAAATGATAAACCAAGGTAAAAATTGTGTGAATCTTAACCAAATGGGCATCTATTCAGCTAAATAATTATCATCTGAAGATCTACTATTACATACAATATTCATATTTTAAAGTTATAGACATCTAAACACCATCTTTTATTTTACAAGAAAACAAAAGATGAGAGAAGTTAAGACTTATGAAAGGTTTCACAGCTAATTAGCTGGGCTGGTACCAGAATCTAGATTTATAACAATAACTATAAATTTTAAATGGAAGATATATACAAAATATATTACATGATAACATTTTAGAGTCCCTTAATTATTATACACATTGTGTGCTTCAAAACAAAGTGATTGTACACATTCCTCTTAAAAGCATTACATATGTGTGGGTGTATATATATATGTGTGTGTATATATACACACACATATATATACATATATACACACACACATATATATATACATGTATAGACCATTAGATATAACTTATTTGCTAAAGGAAAACTATAGATAATTCTCTACTTTTACATTCTTTCATTTAAAGTACCAAATAGCTATGCTAAATGCTTCATATATTAATATTTAGTTCTGGGTAAAGCTGACTAGTAAGAGTTCCCTGTTATTTCAGCTAACACTTTTCTTTATATAATTACATCATTCATCTTCAGATTTAGCAAAAATAAAAGATTTTTTTTTAGGTCAGCTCTAAAAAAAAGGTGAAGAGATTCAGTCACCCACATTACAAAATAAATTCCATTCACAGTCTGCACAGGAGTTTAGAGGTTACAGATAATCCAATAGTACAAATGCTACATTTTCTGGTCACAAAAAATTGGGAATACTAAAGGACTTGCTTGAAGTCATACAGGAATTAAGAAAAAACACATCGTAGGATCAGACAATATACACTAGTAAACAACCATCAATATTGTTAACTGGAAGCCACATGACTGGGGTGGTATTTTAAAAACATAATTTTGGCAACAGCAAACCAGAACATTCTTAACACAGATGTGCCTTCTCTGCAGATTATAGACAGTATAAAAAGAGCTTAATTTTAACCTAAATTTTAGGTTAGCTTTTGAGAACAGTCATTAAAATTTTGGCTTAAACTTCAATGAGTGGATCAATTATGTCACATCTTGGTCTGGTTGTGACAACTCCTGCAATTAATTATAATAAAGTGTGCATTCTGAAGCTAAATCCTAGCTTACCTACTAATTAATACAGCAAATCATTAATGTCTTCTGGTCCCCAGTTTCCCAAAGTTCTTTTTAAGGTTTAACATTACATGATTCTAAAAATTTTTATAAGGGGGTTTACTCACCTAGAGATAAAATGCAAGTACTTTTGAATTCACTGCCTTTCCCTACTTAACAGTTTAAAAATAGTCTTTGTAGATGCTGTAGACTCTTGTAATTAAGTCTTTCAAAATTGCTTTCTGCTTGTCTTAACCTCAGCTGAAAATGAAAGAGTTGAAATTTAACTAAAATTTCATTTACAGTAGGTACAAAGAGTATTTTTCTTGATTTAACAAGAGGAAGATTTAGATCAGGAAATCATTAGTACAGCAGTGGCATTAAAGGTTTTAGAATTATGAGGCAGGAAAGGACCTTAACAACTGTTTCCTGGCCCGTAGAAAGCACTACACTAAAAATTCTTAATCTAAACCAAAAAAGGATATATAAATTATAGTGCTAAGGAATGGTGTGATAAAGAATTGTGTATGTTTAGCAGTTTGTGCTAACATGGGTGCCAGACTTCAAAAAGGCACCTTTAGCTCACAAATTCATAGTATTTTCCATTCCATGCAAAGTAGGAAAACATCATGAACATATATGAATGCCTACAACAGCAATTTGACACATCCCTTACTACTTCCTAAGACACAACTAGATGTGGGTACGAAAAAAAACAACAGAAAGGTCCAAAAAATTGGTAGTTAGCCTAACATTTTAGCAAGCTACCATGAATAATGTCAAAAAAAAAAAAAAAAAAAAGAAGATGCCAAATCACTCTAAGAGTAGAGCTGTTTTAAGTTAAATGAGAATTAAGAACCAGCTAGCTTGGTTGTCATCTCCAGGACAGGTATTCAGATTTTAAAAACCCCACTAATTTTAAATAAATTCTTTCTTATGACGTTATGTATAATTGTCATTTTCTAAGTAAGAAAAATATCAAGATAGTAATAAATATAAATAAATTTAAGAGGAAATAATCTTTGAAAAAATCTATTGCAAAGGAAATCTTAAAAATGTTTCCACTGCTGCTTGGGCTGAGAGGATGGAAGAATATCAGTAAGTTTCAAGTTTTATTGAAAGCCCCCTGGAAAAATTACACAACAAAATTTAACAGTAATTTTCCCTCCTTTTCAACCCAAGTATATTACTGGGTGAGGGATCTTTTCTCCCAATCTTCTACTCAAACTGAGAACTTCACTTTGAAAGATGAAGAATTTGGTCAGTGCAGTATGATAGTATATACTCAGGATTTACTAATCTGCCCCTAGGCAAGTTCTAGACTTCTGTGAAGGAAGAGAGTATTCTGCAATGAATAATGAATAAGTTTTGTTGGTACTTGTCGACTTCTTTGTGCTTAAATCAAGAATAAAATTGAGTATTTGTTCAGCAAAAGAAACACATGTTTTACACTGAAGGTATAAATTCCATTGTTCCATTTAAGCTATAAAAACATTTTAATGCATATATAGGCCAATGACAGATATCAAAAAACCAATGAAAGTACATAATGATTTTATAATTGTTAGACCTATATTGGAGCTTGATCTTGTTAATCCATAAAAAAAATTTAAGACTACAAAAGTGTCTTAGGTTTATATATATATAAATATATATATATATTTTATGGTGACAGATTAATGAAATCCAGTAAGTTTTAGCTGTACACGTTAACAGTAGGCATATATATGTTTACACTGTATGTTCACCTGCCATAGTTAAATTTCTGTTACCACATATTTGACCCCTTTTACCCTGTCTCCCCTCCTTCCCCCTACTCCCTACCCTCCGGTAACCACTAGTCTATTGTCCATGACCATGAGTCTCTGTTTGTCCTGTTCATTTGTTGCTTTTAGGTTTACATCCCACATATAAGTGATACGTGATTTTCAACTTTTTCTGTCTAGCTTACTTCGCTTAGCATGACTATCTCAAGGTCCATCCATTTTGTCACAAATTAGGTTATATTTTTATTTACATTGTTTCGGTTTATGGTTTTAGTTGCCTTACTGTTCAACAGTCAGTAAAATTGTAATAATGACACAATATTAATTAAAATTAATTAAATCTCCTGCACCTACCTTTAGAAAAATTAAATCCCATTTTGGCACGAACCAGTTATTTCATGGAAATTTGTTTGCCTTACGAGTCTTTTAACTTACTTTGAAATAGTTACGATTCACAGGAAGTTGCAAAAATAGTAGAGAGAGGTTACATGTACCCTTAACAGTTTTCCCATGGTACCATCTTATATAACTATCAAAATCAGAACACTGACATTCGTACAATCCGTAGACCCTCATATTTTACTAGTTTTACATGCACTTTTTGTGTGTGTATATATATCTACGCAATTTCATCACATTTATAAATTTGTGTAATGGTTTATGAGTTTAAAATTTATGAAGACAGATTAATTTTTTAAAAAGGTAAACTTTAACTACCTTTCTCTCTCCAAGAAAGGTTAGCTAAAATGTCATTTTCAAGTTTCAAATTGGAAAGAAAAGCTATTCTTGTACCCATTAAATACATCATACTTCTTTAACACATTGTATAGGAGGTATTTGTGATAATGCCTACACAGATATAATTTTTTAAAAATCAAGTAAGTGTAAAAATAAAATAAAATAAATAAGGGATTGTAAGCTGACAAGGTCCTTGCAACGTGTGAGGTTAACCAAGGGTTGCCTCGCCTATTAAAAAAAAAAGTAAAAAGAGGTAAAACTGCTTTTTAAAAAAATCAAGTAGGAAACTTTTTAAAAGGAAAAACTAAAGATTCCTCTATGTATACTACTAACTTATATTAAAGATGATATTCCTTTCCGGGAGGAGGAACCTCATATAAAGAGGAGACTAAATGTTTGGTCACCTTAACAAATTAACAGAAAATTACCATTTACTCAAAAAAGCACTGACAATAATTATTGGTGTAATATCTAACACTTACTAATCACAATAATGTACTATGAGTTACAGATACTATTATTTTTATATAAGAGTGTCTTTATGGGCAGCTGTAACCAAATAGCATAGACTGGGTAGCTTATAACAAATAGAAACTTATTTCTCCCAGTTCTGGAGGCTGAGAGTCCAAGATCCGGGCACCAGCATGGTCAGCTTAGGCTCCGGTTGCAGTTTTCAGACTACTTGCATCCTCACATGCAGAAGCAGGTAGGGAGCTACTCTACTCTGTGGAGTTGTTTATAAGAACACTAATCCCATTTATGAAGATGCCACCCTGATAACCTAAGTACCTCAGAAGGGCCCCATTTCCTAATAAGATCACATTGGGCATTAGGATTTCAACATATGAATTTTGGGGGACAAACATTAAGACCATAAGAAGGGATTAGAAGATTGAGGAAGGCTGAGCTCAAAAAGCAATATATTGAGCTCAGGTCTCTTCTGTAGACTCACATAATCGTCAGCTTAACATTTCCTTGTAGCTAAGTCAAAAGCATCTAAAACTCAATAGTCCAAAACTGATTTCTTGCTACCTAAGTTCTTGCTCCAGTTTATTTCAGTGAATAGTTCCACTATCCATCCAGCATTAGAAACCAGAAGTTTGATTATCTTTGATAGTTTCCTTCCCTCACATCTTTCTTGCTTCAACCAATCCACCACTAAATTTTGTCACTTTTACCTCTAAATATTTTTGAACCTGTCCACTTTTCTCCATTTCTACCACCAGCACCAAGTTAGTGCAAACTATCATTTCCCTCCTGACTATAATGGTCTACTAACCGCTATCTCCCTAGTCATTCTTGTCTTGTTCCAATCCATTCTCTTAACTATAGTTAAAAGAATCTTTAAAATTCAAATCTTTCACTCTCCATTTAAAATCTTTCAACAGACTCCCACTGATTCTTTATCTCAAGTCCAACAATCTCTACATGCCTTATCTACTTCTCCAGAACAATTTCCTGCCCCATCCCTTCCATCTGTACCCTAGGCTCTAGCCACCCTAAGCCTCTCAGTTCTTTGCATGAACCAGAATGCCCCTTACCTCAGGGACTTTGTACCAGGCCATTTCCTCTAACTTAAAATAATTAAATGCCACCTATACTTCAGTTCTCAGATATACTTGCTTAAGTAATTTTCTTTGCCTCCTAGATTAAGTTCCTTTCACACTCCCCTGGATTTTTCTTCTTAGCATTTACCACTTTTTATAATAACATATTTGTGTGATTATTTGCATAATGCCTATAAGTCCTATGATGGCAGAAACTAAGTGTTTTTATTGTAGTTTTGTTTTGAACATATGTCCCGAGTACTTCTAACAGTACCTAGCTCATAACAGGCAACTAACAAATGTGTGCTGGTTGAGTAAATTAATTTAACAGAAGGGCAAATAGCTTCACATAGCTTAAATCAAGAAGTGACATTAAAGACTTTTAATAAAACAAATATACAAAATTAAGATTCGAATTTTAGAAACAATCTTAGCTGCACTATAGAGGACTGCTTTACAGTAAAGAGTACAGACTCTAAGAAACGGTAAGGACTTGAACTAAGGTAGTGTCAGTAGAAAGGGAAGAAAAATTGTAGTTATTCTGGAGCTCTTCTGAAATAATTTTATTGACCAACTGAAGATGAGAAAGTGAGAGCAAGTTTCTAGCCTTTGGCAAGAGGAACAATATCACAAACATTAAGCCATTTTCACTTCCTCCCTCATTTCAATACTGATCAAGTAATCCATCAATAAATATTAATGGATTACTTATTTCTATAATGCCTCCTGAGTGACATAAGAAGTGAGATACCTTTAGGAATTTAAACTCTAATTGATATTTAAACAATGAAATATCAGCCAGAAAAAGCAATGAGTTCTTTATTCATGCTGCAACATAGATGAACCTTGAAAACATTTTGCTTGGTGAAAGCAGCCAGACATAAAAGGTCACATGCTGTATTACCTCATTTATATGAAACATCCAGAATCTATGCAAACCTATAAACAGAAAGTAGATTAGTGGTTGCCAGGGGCTAGGAGGCAAGTGGAGGAATGGAGAGTGATTGAAAATGGGTAGACGCATGGATATGGATTTCTTTTTAGATTGATGAAAATGTTCTAGAATTAGATAGTGGTGACAGTTGTACAACTGTGAATAAACCAAAAAACACTGTATTCTATGCTTTCAAAGTGTGCAGTTTATGATGTGTGAATTATATCTCAATTTTAAAAAGCTAAGATGTGATACATAACTCTATTAGTACTTTAAATTACACTCTTCTATAGGTAAACAACACAAATGACCTACTGAACATAAGTTATAAAGAGGAGTAAAGAGGCCTAAGCTCTCAGAGAGGTGGTCAGGAAGGTTATATGGAGGTGGAACCTGAATTTGGCTATGAAGGATAGCTGGCTGAACAGAGAATGAGGAATCATTTCAAGGAAAAGAAATGGCAGGGACAAAGGCATGGAAGCCCAAGGCTTGTGATGGGCACAGATTTCATCTCTAAAGTTGTGGAAGATAGGCTGGGGACAAATTGTTAAAAGCAAAAATATAAGCCCCCCCCAAAACCCACTTGTCTTTATTTTATAGGCATTTGTTTCTCTATACATGTTCTGTGGAATCTGGGTCCTACCAGATGTCCTTCACAAAAGACTTTTGATGTTCACTGAATTTGGAATATGCTGCCATACTACAATTACAGTTTCACAATTAATATTGGCATATTAAAGGCTCTGGGAATTCTGCATTAAGGAAACTAGTTTAACTTTGCTTAACACATTATTTACCAAATTTATGTCATCATAAACATTATGTCATCATATGTCCTTTTGGGAAACACTGCTGAAGATAGGACGCAAGCAAAGTTCCAGCATAGTAGTAGAGATTCCTGGGCGCTGAGGATATGGGATATAACAGAGATAGCTTAGTTGTGAAAATAAGAAAAAAGGGAAGCAGCAGATATAATTAAAAATTCTGCCAATTAGGAGAGACCTATGAGTGATGATAGAGATGAAAGAAACAGAGGAGAAATAGAAATAGCTAGAAAAAAAACTAGAGAAGAGAAAGAAAGGTTCCAAATGAAGCAGGGAGATATGAAAATAATGGCATAGTAGAGGCTTTTCCTAGGAAAGAAAAGTTTCAAGATTTGGAGGAAAGATGAATGTTTCAATACAGATACAAAGACATTCAGAGGTAGAAAAACATGAGGATGGAAAATGGCTATTGGGTGGCTTAGAACATCCTTCTTGCTTAGTTGTCTCTGTTCATGCCCTTTCCAACTGCTTGCTGAATTTGTTAAATTAGTGCTGGCTTCAGTTCTAGTAGCACACCTTTATCTTAAGCAAAAAATATCAAGTAGTCATTCATTCACCAAACATTTACTGAGTTCCTGCTATGTGCCAGGTTCCCTGCCAGGCAGTGGGTATGATACTGGGAGTAAAGCACAGCTTCTAACCACAAAGAGCTCATGGTCTACATCAGCATTGTTTAGGTCTGCGAAGACTGAGAAGTATAAGCTACAGGGATTGCTTTCACCAATTATTTTACTTGTATAGTTCTTAAGTGAATGTTCTTCCACCTTTTCAATCTGAAGAACTACTTATTCTTCAAAATATACCTCATCTGTTTCTGAAGATTTCCTTGATTTCTTTCTGCACAATTAACAACTTCTTTGTCTGAACCAAACTTTTTATAGCATTTATTGAAAATTTTAAATCTTTCTTATTAGACCATTTCTTGGTGTCAGGGACTTCCCTCACATGCAGTCTTTTGCACATGGACGAAACTCCTGTCATCCTACACATATGTTACCTATCCTTCAAAGTTTGGCAAACTATCACCTCCATCAAATTATCCAGCATCTCCCAGCTGAGAAAATGTCCTCCTCTTCTGATGTTTCATAACATTCTAAATCAGTGCTCCTCAAACTTTAATGTGCATATGAATCATTAAAGGATCTTGTTAAAATACAAATTATAATTAGGCCAGATTCTGCATTACTAAGTACCAAGGTAAAGCCAATGCTGATGGTTTGTGGACATAAACCAGGTAAAGAACTACTATTTGTCTGATATAAAATAATTTCAAAGGACTGCCTTGAAGAATTCTATGCTACACTTTACACATATATAACAGTATCATTACATTCTTACATTTATACACATGCATTTCATTACTGCTTTTGTACATAGTTTTACACCACAGACTTGAGTATTTAGTCTGGATTTCACTATTCATTTATTGATTTAGTCACACACAACTCATGTTCTTTCAACTATAATTATGGACCTTGACTTGATACACATTATCTTAAATAATTCTCACCATATTCTGGTAAGTGGTGTGTTTTTCATTTTATAGGTGACAAAATGGATACTCACAGAAGTTATGTAACTTGCCCAATATCATCACAGAGCTACTATAGGAGTCAGGACTTTAAAGTCTTTTGGCTCTAAATCAAGTCATTATTTAGTTATGCCATCCAAAATGTGCTAAATTTTGTAGTCCCAAGTATCAATGTCACATGAGGTAAAAGAAAGCAGAAATCATTTATCCCTATAACAAACATTTAGTGATGTTTATATTTTGGGTTTTGTGGTAGGTGTTAGGATATAGAAAAGATTTCTAGAGAACTTTCTGGTTCTGAGGGAGAGTTAAGCAAGGTTTCACCATGGAAGGAGAGCATTTGATTTCAGTTTTAAGTTTCAACTTGGAGTAAGGAGAACAAAGGTATTTTAAACATGACATTCACAATATGCATAGGAGATGAAACATCAAGGCAGATTTTTGGACAAAGGATAAATGATCAAATGGTAAGATTGGTATCATTAAGAGAGATGTGGACAAAAACTAGAAGGTAGGTAGACATTGAAAGTATCTACAAGCCTAAAATATTCATGGATAGAGAAACAACATAAAAAGGAAGCAGCAAGAATTTACATGACATCTTAGGAACCAGAAAAAAACTTGGAGTTTGCAGAGTTAGATGTTCATTTTGGAGAACAACAAAAAGTGTGGCACCTGTTAATGCTGGAACCGACACAGCAGCACCACTGCTAACATGTACTGAGCACTCAACTGTGCCAGATACAGTATTTAAATATTTGGGCACTTGGGTATTATTGAGAGGCGAAGTAACTCGCCTAATACTACATAAACAGTAATTGGTAAAACCAGGATGCAAATCCAAGACTCTGTCCACTATACTTCAGATACACTATTCTATTTATAAAAATATAGGACAGAGGCATTACGGTTTAGTGGAAAGAAATCTGAGGAGACAGAACACCCAATCTCAATTCCAGATCCTTCATGTGGAGGTTACTAAATTTCCCTAAGCCTGTTTTATTATAAAATACAGAAATAAGAAAACTCAGCAGGATTCTTATAAAGACCAACCAAGACATTTGCTTAAATACTATGGAAATTTCAGCTGTACAAAGTTATACACATCAGGGTATTAGTACACATACATCTTCCCTGGTCTATATATCCCCAGATATACAGGGAGTCTATATATCCTTGAAGGCTATATCAAGTTTGAATAAACCGAATGGATTTTACTTATTCCAGGTTTCTTGGTTTAGTATATAAAGTCAATGGGTTACCTCATTATATATTATTCTGGTGTATTATATATTATAGGTGTATTTAAGAAAGGTAATTCCTGGGGGAAGGGACGACATGAAAAATATACACACTGATAGAGGAGTCTGAACAAACATCAGGTTCTGATACTCAATGATAACTCTTTTTTAAGTCTGGGAAATTAAAGTTGACATGTCATCCTAGCGCTCTGCTACCAAATGCAGATGAACAAATTGAAATATTTTGGGTTGCTTTATTTCACCAAATATTCATATTAAGTTTAAACACATCGGTAATAACAAAAAATGTATCAGCTATGTTCTCTATGACATATAACATTTTTATTTTACATTTTAAATTGTAACAAAACTAGGGTATTTAAAAAAAATACCTGTGAAAAAGCAAAATAAGGAAAACAAAACAAAAAAGGGAAAACAAGCTATACTAACTGAGGCACTATGAAACAATTTCTGAGAAAATACTACGTTTTTCTTTAACTGAAATTTCTATAGCTAAGTATAATTTATTTTTTCATATGAGGCAGGAAGTCTGGTCACTGGAAAATCACTGGTGTACAAAGACTAAAAAAGTTAAGAGTCTGGTAAGGAACAGGGAAGTGGAGGAAAACAAATTTTCCTAAGCTATAGAAAAATCTCTCCAGCACAAGTGCTTCGTCAAAACAGTACGAGGAAATCTAGAGAAGCTATTAGGAACACCTAGCCCGATGAAAATAAGTTTCAAATATACCCGGGTCTACTTCTCTGAATATTGACGTCAAACACTGAAAAAAAAAAAAAAAAAACCCAAGAGGAAAACTGGGACGTAGGCAAGATATCGAATTCCATGTAGCTGCAGCGCCGAACCCAATCCCAGCCCAAGTCACCTACAGATAAATAACAGAGGAACACTGCGCTCCTTCCTCGTTCTCATCCTTTGACACGCATCCTGGCCAATCTAACAATCGCTTTCCTGAGACACAGCAAGTCATCCAGAATTAAAACCTTCGAGTTCCGCGGGCCCGCTTAAGGTGGGCAGGTCACCCGGAAAGACCTGCCCCACTCGGAATGGGGTAAGCCAGAGCGGACCGAAAGACCTGAGAAAGCTTCGCTACACCCCTCCCTCGGCCCCTCGGGTCCTCTTGGAAGGCCCCCGCAGACGCGGAGGGCTTGAGTCACCAGTCAGCTTGCTGCCCGTCCTCACCCTGCCCACCACCTCTTTCAGCGCCAGAAAGACCCCGCCGCGTCCGGCCCGGCATCCTCCGAGGTGACGGGCTCGTCGGGGCTCAGTCTCACCTTCCGCGTCAGCTGAGGAGACAAAGGTGAAGTCCCCGTTAGTGGGGGAATATGCCGGGGGCGGGCCCGGCGGCTGCATCTCGCGGCCCGTCGGAGCCGGCGGCGGTAAAGAAGGCTGCGGCTGGGCCCAGGCCCGAAGGCGGCCGCCGCGCCGACACGCAGGCGCGCCCTACGGTGCGGCCCGTGATACAGGAGGTGCGGGCTGGAAGCGAGGCCTGCGACGAGCACAGCGGGCCGCGGCGCTGCCCCAGAGACTGCCCCACCACGGTCCTCCGGTGGCGACCGCCCAAGCACCACGACGCCGGCGTCCTGACAGGACCATAACAGAGACAGCGCCGCTGCGATTGGCTCTTTGTAATGTGCTCTCCCATTGGCTCCCGGAGGAAGGTTCTGATTGGGCCGACCCGCTATTGATTCCGGAAGTTTATCCAGGATAGAAAGGTCACTTCTAATTCGTGGGCCACTCTGGCTTTCCCCTCCCCCTGAGCTGTTTTTGTTTTCTTAACGTCTTATCTCTTCTTCTTTCTTTACTTATTTTCTCCTTTTATTTGTTAACTGAGTAGGTTCAAGAATTTACAACTAGGAACATGTCTGGAAGTCAGCCCATGTCTAGGATCCTAAGATTTTGTTAAAAGGATAGGGCAAAGCAAATGAAAAATACCACGAAATTTCCTACCGTTTTGAAGGGAGTTTTTTCTTGATTGGGCCTTCATTTGGTTGTTGATTGCTGTAGACGACCTAAACGACCTTCGTATCTCAGAACTCCTAGTAAATTAGTTCTGCCAGGTTTTTCTTTCTTTTCTCTCTCTCTCTCTCTCTCTCTTTTTTTTTTTTTTTTTTTTTTTTTTTTTTTGCTGTTTCCTTGGAGAATGAGGGCTTGGAGCTTCCTAGTCTGCCATTTGGCTGACATGATTTTTTTTACGCCTGATTTCCTAGGAATTGCCCCTTTGTCACAGCTTATTGTTCAATAAGAGTTTAGTCATAGGTTGTATTTAAGCCATTTATCCCAGGGAGGCTTCCGGCCTGTGTTGATGGGTTTGTGTGTGGATTAGGGAATGCTTTCAAATCCACTCCACGTTCAGCTCTGATTTCTCTTGAGTGGATGCAATCTAATGTATGTACACAGCTTCCCAGACCCCAGAGTTAACCATCCCAGGAGTGCTCCTGTTTATCTTTTTCTACTTCTTCCATTAACCTTCTGGCTATTAACTGGTAACCTCTTATTGTTGTCCTTCCAGATGTCTGTTCTTTCAATAGCGGTCTTAGGCATTCTGAATAAAGTCAGTCCTTTCCCTGCAGAGTATGGAACTTTTTATCTTCATGTCCTGCCGTTCTGCCTAGGCAGAACCTCCGTGTGACTGCACCAGGGCTGCAAAGACCTGCTCTTCCCAGGGTGACACGCGTGCTCTTTATGAGTGGTCACTTGGGGCCCCTGGTCTTCACAAGTTGTGCCTTTCAGCATAGAATCTCCACTCTCACACAATTCTAACTAAGATTTAATAGATTTTTCTCGAGTGACTGTTTTGCCATATATTGTATGCCCTTAAGACAATTTTCTGAGTTTAATAGTTTTTAAAAAATAATTTTCATTAATTAAATTGATGTTTTGGTGGAGAAAGTGTCTGCTGAGAGCTCTCTACTCCACTTTGCCAGAATCCTGTGCCATGCTTTTGTTTCAACTTTTCTATATCTTTACAGTCTAGATATGTCTTTTTGTAAATAGCATTTTTTTCTAGTTTAACAACCTTAGCCTTTTAAGTTGAGCATTATATTCATTGTAGTTATTGGTACATTGGATTTATGTTTGTTTATTCTACCTTATTTTGTCTTGTTTTCTTTCTTTACATTGATTATTTTCTTTTTTTTCTTTTACTAGTTTAGAAATTGTACCCTGTAATTCTTTTTTCTTATCAGTTACAATGAACTTTTAATGTGTACTTAACTTATCACAAAATAATACAAGAACCTTAGAACACTTAACTTTGATAAGACAAAACAACCTAGAAACTATGGTTGTTATGTATTTTAGTTCTGACTTATGCTTATTTTTTATCCCACAAAAATTGGTGTTATGTTTTATATAATCAGTATTTGTTCCACTTTACAAAAATTTAAAATTTTCTTTGCTTATTTTATTCTTTCATCTCTGATTCTCTACTTCTTTCTGCTTAAAGTACATCGTTTAAGATTTCCTTTAGTAAGGCTCTGTTGGTGGGCAAAAAATCTGTCAGTTTTACCTACAAATTTTTTTTTCTGCTTCTGTTTTAAAAAGATATTTGTACTGGAGTATCATTATAGGTCAACAGTTATTATTTTCAGCACATCAAAGATATTCCACAGTATTGTTTTCTAGTTGCTATTGAGAAATGAACTTCATTTCTTAAAAGATGATTTTTCTATTTTCTTTGTCTTTAATATGTCTTTGTCTTACTATATGCTGAAAATGGATACTGAAATGAATGTGGTATGGATTTCTTATTGTTTATACTGCTTGGAATTTATTGGATGACCCGAACATCAAGGTTGTTGTCTTTCTTCAGTTCTTTAAATTTTCAGTTATTATCTCTTCTAATATTGCTGCGACTCTCTCTCTCCTCTCTTGAAACTCAAATACATAACAGTAATAATAACACCTATACAATTCTTATAGCTAACAGTTTCATGGCACTAAGTACCATTGTAAATGTTTTACATTAAATCATTTAATCCTCATTACAACCTCATGAAGTAGATACTGTTATTTTCCACATTTTACAAATAAAGAATATTAGGCAGAAAAAAGTTAAATACCTGCCAAAGATCACAGAGATTCTAATTAGTAAAATCCGGAGGTGAACCCTGATAATCTGATACCCGAGTCCAACCATAATGCTCTGGAACTCTATTGCCTTTTGCTATTCTTCAGAGTTCATTATTGCCCTCTGATGCTTAAGTTTTTTGTTCTTTGTGGGTTTTTTTTTTTTTTTAGCTCTGTCCAAGTATTTGGGTCACTTTACATAGCTCTGGTTGTCAACTGAATTTGACACCTTAGCAGTCAACTTGCCGTAGTCACAACAAAATTTAAAAGAGCAGTTTTTTTTTTTTTTGATGTAGTTACACAGGTGCTGCTGCACTCTCAGTAACCATTTTGTCAATGAGAATATAATCCTAATAAATTGTAGACATCCATTTCTCCAGTCCAGACTTTGGGCAGCTGAGGTCAGGATATTTTCAAACTATGATTCTTGTTTCAAGAATTCATGCCCTGTTTTGGTTCTTTAAACAATGGGTTTGTTGACCTTCTGGGAGTGGTACAAATACTATGTTTAAATTGCTGATCTGACTGTCATGTTTTAAATATTGTTTAAGAGGGCTAGTTTACTCAGACTAAGAAACTTTATGATAGTCATCAAAACTTCTTCAAACCTAAATGGGAAATCCACGTTTGTTTTTGTGTTAATAACTTGTTTCTTATCTTAAATAAGATATACTTATTTGAGAAAATAAAAAACAAAAATCACCCTATTATATTACTTATAGAGGGTTACACAATATGTTGGTGTAAATCCTTACAATGCTTTTTATAAGTATTTTACATATAACATTATTCCATACACATTGTTTTATAACTAACATTTTTCCAATGTCCCCATATATTTTTCTACACTTTTAATGTTTCTTTTTGTTTCATTAATGGATATTTTATAATTTATTAAAGCCAACTCCTACCTTTGGACACTGGATTTCTTTCCCAATGTTTGTAATTATAAACAGCATCATGATAAACAGCTTTGTATCTGTACCTTTGTGTATATTCATGAATATTTCCTTAGGATAAGTTTTTAAAAGAGTGATAACTGAGGTCAAAGAGGGTAAAAATGTCTAAAGGTTTTAAATACATATTGCTAACTTGTCTGTTAAGAAGCAGCAACAAGTCATCCTTCCATTGGCAGAGTACAAGAGAACTTTTTCCTACCTCCATCTGTATTATCAATAGTGGATATAATCATTTTTTAAAACATGCCACTTGGATGAGGGATATATATTTTGTTTCAATTTTCATTTATTGATTTTAATTAACTTACGATACTTCAAAGTACAGTTGACCACAGATTTGAACTGCACAGGTTTACTTATATGTAGATTTTTTTCAATAAATACTGTAAATGTATTTTCCTTATATTTTTTAAATAACGTTTTCTTTTCTTTAACTTACTTTATTGTAAGAACACAGTATGTAATATATATAACATACAAATATGGGTTAATCAACTTTTCATTATTGGCAAAGCTTCTAGTCAACAGTAGACTATTAGTAGTTAAGGTTTTGGAGAATCAAAAGTTATACACAGATTTTTGACTGCGTAGGGAGTCAGCACCCCTAACCTTCACATTGTTTGAGGGCTAATTGCACTTGAAAAGTGGACAGAATCTAAAGAGTAGGTATGAGAGACACTTGGGATAAGAATGGAAGGAAATGTTTGCAATTTTGAATTAATACTAGAGAGAGAAGAATGTCATGCAACAAACGGTAGTATAATAGTAGATAAATTCAAGACCTCAGTCAATTGTCATTAAATTTATAGCCAAGGAAGCAGACATTGTGTACACTTGAATGGACAATAACTGTTAAAAAACTGAACTGGAAGTTGTCAGGATTTATTTAAGCACATTGTAGAGTCATAAAGACCAGTATGTCATACCATTGCTCATTCATTTTTAACTTGTTGGTCCTCTATCTTAGTAAATGACACCCTCATTCACCCCATCATTAAAGTCAGAAACTTGAATGTCACTGTTGACTCCTCCCTTTACTCATCCTCAAGTTCCATCCAGTCTTGCTTGATCTACTCTCAAATGGGGCTTGAATGCACTTCTCTTCATCCTCAGTGCTACTACTCTTTTCAAGTTACTGTTATCTCTCATGTGGACAAGTTTAAACACTTCCTAACTGGTTTTCCCATGCAGGAGCTAAAGTGATCTTTTTAAATATGAACACCATTATGCCTCTTCCAATGAGAGCCTTTCGTGGCTTCCTACTGTATTTAGAATAAGATCCAAATTCTTTACCATCTCTTGTTCACCTCAGCCTCACCTCATGCCACTCCTCCACTTGCAGTCAATCATACTGGCATTTTTCTGTTTTCAGGATTAGCCAAGCTCTTTCTCACCTCTATGCTTCTGTGCTTGCTCTTTTCTGATTGGAAAGATCTTCCTTGGCACTTTCAAGGCTGGTTCCATCCATCCTTGAGAACTCAGCTCAAATGTAACCTTCCTAGATTCCTTGACTACCACATTACTCTTTATTATAAAATCCTGTTTATTCTTTCCTAACACTTATCACAAATATGTCATTATGCCATTTATTTTTATTATTTTTCACTTATTTATTTTTAAAGGAGTGAATAAATGAAAGAATAAAAGAATGCAAAAACCAAATGTGATACCACCTTCACCCACTAGGATGGCTATAATAAAAAAGACAATAAAAACTGTTGACAAGGATATGGAGAAATTGGAAACATCATACACTACTCTCATTAATGTAAAATGGTGTTGCTGCTTTGAAAACAGTCTGTTAGTTCTTCAAATGGTTAAACATAGATATATTATATGATCTAGCATTTTACTCCTAGGCATATACCCAAATAAAAGCATATGTCCACATAAACATTTGTACAATAGTGTTCATAGCAGCATTATTCATAATAGCCAAAAAGTGGAAACAGTCTAAATGGTGATCAGATGATGAATGGATAAATAAACTTTGATATACCCATACGATGGAATATTATTTGGCAATAAAAAGTAATGAACTACCAATACATGCTCCAACATGGATAAACCTTGAAAATATTATGTTAAGTGAAAGAAACCAGTCAAAAAGGACCACATATTATAACTCCATTTATATGAAATATCTAGAATAGGCAAGTCTATGGAGACAGAAAGATTAGTAGTTGCCCAGCACTTGAGTGCATCGGGGTTAGGTGTGATAGCCAAGAAGTACAAATTATAAAATTTTGAAAATGTTCTAAAATTGACTGTAGTGATAAATACACAACTCAGAGAATATACTAAAAGCTATTCAATGCACACTTTAAATAAGTGAATTGCAAGATATATGAATTATATTTCAATAGAGCTGTTAAAAAAGGTAAGTGAATGACCTTATGTAGACAATGAATACCATCCAATGTCTAATTTATTTTAGTAGTTACCAAAATATTGAACTTTAGTTTTAACATATTTTACTCAAATATTCTTTCGGCCACTTATTACATTACTGTGAGAAGTTACTTTGTTTCTCTAAGCATTGGTTACTCCTCTGTAAATTGAGGATGATAATCATGTCATAGGTGAGGGTTAAATGACATAACACGTGTAAAACACTTAGCAGAGTGGTTGACACATAGTAAACACTCCACTATGTATCATGATAAAAAGCACTCAGCAAACTGGGAAAAGGAGAGTATTTCTTCTTTCTTATAATGGACATATGTAGTAAGCAGAATAATGGCCCCCAAAGATGTCTACATTCTAATACTCAGAACCTGTGACTATGTTATGTTACATGGCAAAAAAGAATTATGATGGCAGATGGAATCTTTGCTCTCTTGGGTTAACAAAGTTCTTAAATATGATACAAAAAGTACAAATTTTAAAATAAATAAATGGTAAATTGAACTTTACGAAAATCTAAAACTATCGAAGACATTAATTCAATGAAAAGGTAAACTACAAACTGGAAGAAAATAGTCACAATCCATATATCTGACAAACAATTTGTCTCCGTAATACTTAAAGAATTCTAAATCTTATTCGGCCAATAAGCACAGTAAGGTGCCCAACATCAATAGTCACAATGGAAGTGTAAATTATAACCACAGTAAGATACCACTGCAGCCTCCCTGCAATAACCACATCTAAAGAGACTCTAATACACAAAGACAAACTATTTGATAGTTTCTTATAAAGTTAAACATTTACTTACCAGTTGACCCATCAATTCCCCTCCTAAGAAGAAAACTTAAAATTACCTATAATCCTACTACCAGAGGTAAACACTGTTAATATTTTGGTACCTATCTTTGAAGTTTTTTCTCTGTGAACATACGTTTACATATAGGTCTGATTAAAATTTTAAAAATCAAGCTGACAGCACAGCCCTTGATCTCACTTCAGAGAAGCACACCTCACAAGTTGGGAAACACTGCTGTTAGTCCCATAGAAAACTTGAAATGTAGGAATTTATTTAGGGGAAAACTTAGATATCCCTTCATGTCAGATAAGTTAATGTCAGAATGTTCTTTGGAAATAAGAGTTACATAACTTAAGTTTGTAGTCATTTGTGCAAAAATAGAGGAAGGAGTATGCAAGAATGTTATTCTCAAGAGAAATGTTGGGCAATTTCTCCATTTCCAGAGCTTAGTGTAAACTGGCTTCCTGGAGTTTGTGACCACAAGTTTTGAATGTGCAGGTGCCAGTGGGAGCCTATGGCTTTTTGTATTTAGGAGACAAACGTATATTGTCAGTGGAGTGGACTGATAGTGGTGATCCATCTCCTCTGTGCTAATCTTGCCCAGGACCCCAGTGACCGAGAGTATGAACTTGCTAGAAGTCCACTGGGATCCAAGATATGGATGGTAAGCAGGACTTCGACTGCGGTAGTATTATGCTTTAACCAACCAAAACGGCTCATTTCATTGTGTGTTCTCTCTCTCTCTCTCTCTCTCTCTCTCTCTCTCTCTCTCTCTCTCTCTCCCTCTCTATGTCTATCTTTCTCCCTCTCTCTCAGTTAATCATAAAAATTAATACAACTTAAATGTCCAAAATACTTTGCTTCATTTTAAGCTGTAGAATAAATACACTAACAGCAATAGAATTCATATGTTGAGAACAAATCAGAAACATATGAGTAATTCCTTTCCTAATATAAACTTCTAGCTTGTGCATCTTTAAGTCTCAAGTTTTGCTTCTTTCTCTGGCTACTCTACTTATATTCATCTTTCGTTTCTGAATAGGTAAGCTTGTGTCCAAACCAGTCTTACTATGCTTTGAAAAAAAAAAAAAAAGAACTTGTCAGTGTTTGCACTTCCCTTACATTCTGTGGCCATAGAACAGGAAGACTTCAGATCTACATGACACCAGGCCTCACTGTGAAAGAAAAACAAATAAAAATAAGCTTTATTTTAAAAGTGTCTTTTGATCCACCAAGAAGAAGACAACTGTATTGTTCAGCCAGGTACTGTGGAGAGAGAGAGTGGGGTTTTAAGTGGGTTTTGGTACCAATATTAAAATTTGGGTTTACATTCATTTAAAGCCTGTGTCTGAGAGACATAAAAGCTTTAACTGAGGCTGTGGTTTTACATGTCTGGCTGGATTTGCTTGCAGGGAAACTTTTAGGGGTGGTTCGATTGACCTGGGGGGTTTCATTAGGTTCCTTGGAATTGATATTTAAATATACATTAAGTCAGAGGGGTGCTTTTTTTTTTTTTCTTTTTTTTACTGTGAGACAGTGAGAGAAAAGACTTTGAAAATACTTTTTGGGTTTATATGAAGGAAAGCTGCTTTAGTTCCTAAAACCGTTGTTAGCATTGCAGAAGGTAAACTGAAACAACCTGATGGGACCACTTAGTGCATCCAATCCCCTGAATTACTGGTGGGAAACCTGATACCTGGAAAGAGAATTGAAAGAACCCAGCATTTACAGAACACCTATTGTTGCTAGGATCTTTACATACTTTATCTCAATCAATCCTACCCGTGTTTAGAGGAATGGAAAATGTAGTGAGGAAAGGCTAACTGACATGCTTCAGGTCAGGCAGCTAATTGTCTACAGAACTAGGATAGAACCAGTCTCCTGTCCTCATTCTCCTAACAGTTCAGCACACTTCTATAATACTAATTGTATTAGTCTGCTCAGGCTGTCAAAGCAAATGCCACCGACTGGTGGCTTAACCAACAGTTATTTTCTCACAGTTCTGCAGGCTAACAGTCCAAGATCAAAGTACCACAGGTTTGGTTTCTCCCGAGGCTGCTCTCCTTGTCTTCCTTCTTACTGGATCCTCACACGTCTCCCCTTAACTGGCATCTCTGGAGTCTCTGTGTGTACAGATCTCATTGTCTTGTTGAGGACATCAGTCAGAGTGTATTAGGGCCCACCCTCACGTCCTCATTTTAACTTGATTACCTCTTTAAAGGCCCTGTCTCCAAATACAGTCATGTCATGAAGGGGTTAGGACTTTGACATATGGATTTGGGAGACCACAGTTCTGTCCACGACACAAATATTAACAATAATATATGAGATTTCTGGAGTCTGTTGGAGATCTAAGAACATTTTAGTCTATGCCTTTTTACTAGAAACGAAGACAGTTAGAACCCACTGATCATCTCTGTCCCAACCACTTTCCTGTTTAATCTTCACAACAGTTCTGGAAGTGGGTGTTATTCATGTCGGTGTTTCAGATAAGAGAAGCCAAACTCAGTAAGGGAAGAGTACCCATCTAATAAACTATGGAGTGAGGATTTGAATTTAAGATTGTGATGCCAAAACTCACACACACTTTTTCATTCTGTGTGCTCCCTCTTTGCTCCCGTTATATGACTTTTCCCTCATTTTATCCCTAGGTTGCGTGAATGAATCCATAGAGGTAGGTTATATGGAGCCTGAGGAACTTCAGTTTTCTAGGGAGCTCATGTAAACATTTTGAAGAAAATGTCCATTTTTAGAATTATACTGTAGTACTCAATATTATTTTCCAAAGTACAAATGTAGGAAAAGGAGTTCCATGCAATTCAATTATTCATTGGCTGCTTGCTTTAGGTGTGAGACGTGTTCATGGCCACAGACACGATCCAGGGGAGCAAACTGGTCACAACCCTGTCCTTCATGCCAGTGGGTAACTGAGAGCAGATGAGCTGAGCTTCAGACTATAGGTTGATTTTATTCTCGAGAAAAATTAATAATTTGGTTCCCTCTGACTTGGTTCCCTGATCTGGTCACAGACTTTTTCTCTGTGGGTAGGAAGAATACCACCAGTCCAAACTGAACATGAATTTTTAGCATCTTCAGAATTGGCTGAGAGTCCTGCCTGATGATTCATGTAGCAATTTTAATTGATAACTTTGGCAGACAATGTGACTGCATGGCCAACTCTGGGACTAGTTTATTCTGTTTACAAGTGAATATAAGGAACTTCTTGGTTCCTTCCTCTATCTTCTTCCTCTTTTCTATGTTCTCACTTAAATTCTGACCTAGTCAGTGGCAGGTCAAAATCCTCTCAGATACATCCCTTCTAGGGGGTGTAGAAAGGAAGAGGAAAAAAACTATAGCAGTGGTAGAGCTGAAATTTGAACTCAATCCTGACATCAAAATAGGCCTTAGTCACACAGGTGCTATCCCAATCCCGTTATTCAGGCTGATTCCCTTGTGGCTCCTTCTCTATGCTGTTTCCTCTGCCTAGAAATAACCTGTCCCCTCCACTGCCTGGTGTACTTCGATTCCCTTCAAGAACAACTCAGAAGCCATCTCTTCTAGCAGAATTAAATATCCCTCCTTGGGTTCAAATTTTTATTGACTTCGACTCAGAATAAAAAATACATCTTACATCCCTACCTAGTGCCAAGATGTATAAATAACTGAAATATATAAATTAAAAAGATATATAAATAATTGAAACAAAACTTTCATGAAAAATATACAGTGCATTCTGGTAGTTTTAATTCTATTTCACTATTAAAAATACACTAATTGTAACTCACTTAAGTTAATATCATGACCAGTTTGAAAAACTGCTCTAGAAGACACTCTTTCTTCCTTTGACAGCTTTTCTTGTTTTTTTCCTCTCTGAAAGCTTCAGATTCTCTGGCTCCTCACACAGATGCACCATGGCTCATTCCTTAGGTGCCACATCCATTAGTGTCTAACATGAAGCTCCATTTTGATCTTATTTATCTTTCCAGTGATGAAAAATTGGCCTTAAGAGCATGACTATTTGTATCTTAGCTGGGTATACCAAGAAGATTTGACATTTAAACAAATCATTTTAAACAGCCTCCTTCCTTTACATAATGTTATTGTCAATAATAATCATACAACAAAATTAACAATAATAATGACCAGAAAAGAAACCCAGAGAGAAACAATTAAAAAAATTTTTTAATTGTGGTAAAATGCACAGCATAAAATTTGTCACTTTAACCATTTAAATATATAGTTCAGTAGTGTTAATGTATATTCACATTGTTGTACAATCAATCTCCAGAACTTGTACTGCTTGCAAAATGGAAACTCTTTATCCATTAAACAACAACTCCTTATTTTTCCCTCCCCAAAGCTCCTGACAACTACCATTCTACTTTCTACTTCAATGAATTTGACTATTCTAGATATTTCACCTAAGTGGAAACATACAGTATTAGCCCTTGTGCAACTATCTTATTTCACTTAGCATAATGCCCTTAGGTTCATCATATTGTAGCTTGTGACAGGATGGCCTTCTTTATTCAGGCTGACTAATATCCAATTTATGTATATATCACATTTTGTTTATCCATTCATCTGTCGATTATCATTTAGGTTGCTTCTGCCTCTTGGCTGTCATGAATAATGCTGCTATGAACATGGGTGTACGAATATCTCTTCAAGATTTTGCTTTCCATTTTTCAGATATATACCCAGAAGTGGAATCGCTGCATCATATGGTAATTCTATTTTTGATTTTTTAAAGAACCTCCATACTGTTTTCCACAGCAGCTATGCCATTTTACGATCTTACCAATGGTGCATAAGAGTTGCAACTTCTCCACATCCTCGCCAACCCTTGTAATTTTCTGTTTTTGTTTTTAATAGCAGCCATTCTGTTGGGCTCAGGTGATATTTCAATGTGGGCTTAATTTGCATTTCCCTAGTGATAAGTGATGTTGAGCATAGTCAAACTATGAGTAAATATTGCTGCGCAAAAAAAGGAAAAATGTATACCTACATATTGTCTGGCACAGCAATGGACAGTAAAATCCCTTTTCAAGGCTTATTTTTTGCAGCTTTGTCAATGACTTTAGCAAATTGATTGTTTTGCATATCTGTGTTCAATACAACATAGAATATAGTTGACTGAAAAACACTTTTTAAAAATTTTAATTTCAAAAACTTTCTTTCACATGAGGCAACAAATAAAATAGTTATTAAAAGTCTTAAATGTAGGAATGTGTTTAGCAGAAATTCATAAATATTCTATTTCACATTATATTCCAGAATTGAAATATTTTGCATGCTTTTGTTTCTTTGGAATTGATGGTAGTGACTTTTAAACATCCCTGTAGTAAAATAAATAAACTATTGCCTCACATGTAACGCTAGAGGAGATTGTCATTGGATATTTCTCTCCCCAGTCGGATGGGCTCTTATAATATTTCAATAGGTGAGGATCTGGTAAAATAATTTCTCTTGAGGGCAGGCATTGTTAAGAACAGAATGCTCTGGTTATATTTCACTCCCCTTGGTGGAAGCATAAGGGGACTTTTCTCTAATCTTCATGATGATATTCAGATAGGGCTCTAGTGGTAAAACTCACAAAAGCCCGGAGGCCCTCCTAAGACTGGCCCTTCTTGGAGTTTTAACTCTCAGACTTGTCCACACTGAGTTTCTAGCAATCCTTCAATACAGTTTAGGACTTCTTACTCCCATACTGGTTACTCAGAGGTTTCTCATCATGAGTTTCTGCTCCTTGTGGGCTTTTGCTCCAGTAAGTTGTGATTCTCTGTATCCATCTGACTGTCTCTCCAATTTGGGGGCTGCAGTTACTCTGTGACTTCAATTCTCTGATAGATCTAAAAAGAGTTGTTGGTTTTCAGTTTAATAAGCTTTTTATTTAAGTTATGATGGAATACTGACTTCCTTACATGTTAGACCAGAAAACAGAAGTTAAGGAGGCTTCTTTTAAAAATAGAAATCAATAAATTAATTTTAAAATGTGTATGAAAATGCAAATAATTCTGAAAAAGAACAAAATTGAAGGATTTATACTACCTGATTTCAAGACTTATTATAAGGATACACTAATCAAGATAGTATGATATTGGCATAAGGACAGACATATAAATCAGTGGAACAGAATAGAGTTCAGAAACAGACACAGATCAATGTGTAAAGAATATTCTTTAAAGCAATCATGCTGGTAAAACTGGATACCCCTAAAGGAAAAAAATGAATCTCCTTATCTCATATCATAAATAAAAATCATCTCAAAAAGGATCAATGAGCTAAATATAAAATCTTAAAGTATAAAACCTGAAAAAGAAACTTAGGTGAAAGTCTTTGTGGCTCAGGATAACATTGATTTTGTAAATAGAACACAAATAGCATGAATGAAGGAAGAGACAAACACAGATTAGGAGAAAATATTCATAATACATATATCTGACAAAAAAAAAACTGAACCCAGAATATATGAAGAACTCTTAATTAAAAGTTTATAATAAAAAGATAACCCAATTTGTAAAATGGACAGAAGAGTTGTACAGACAAGGCACAAAAGATTTATGAGTCAGCAATAAACTAGATGAAAAGATGCCGATCATTAATTATCAAGAAAATTTAAAATTAAAACTACACAATGAGATAGCACTACCTACTTATAGAATGGCTAAAATTAAAAGACAGGTAATGCCAAATGCTAGTGAGGATTTGGAACAGCTGGAACTGTTTCACATGCTGGTGGACCTGTAAATGGTACAACCCCTTTGAAAAAACAGTTTGGCACCTTCAATAAAATTGACTTACCTCATACCTAGAGATTCCAAGAGAAATGAAAACATATGTCCATGAAGTTACTGTACATGGATACTCATAGCAGATTTATTCATAATAGCCCCAAACTGGAAACAAACTTAATGTCTATCAATAAGAGAACTGATAAGTAAACTGATCTGTTCACACAATAGAATACTCTTCAGCCATAAAAAGGACTGAACCTTGAATACATGCATACAACAAGGCAAATCTCAGAAACATGACGGTAAGTGAAATGAGCCAGACACAAGAGTACATATTGTATTTTTCCACTTATACCAACTTCCACAACAGAAACTAATTTATAGTTAAAGAAATCAGATCAGTGGTTGCTTTGGTGAGGAATAGGAGAGATGGACTATAAAGTGGCACAAGGGACCTTTCTGCAGTGATGGAAATATTCTAAATCTTAATTGGAGTATTATTGACTCGTGTCTGTACATTTGCCAAAGCTCCTTGCATTTTATTGCTTGTAAATTATACCTCACTGAGGTTGATTTCAAAAAGGAAATCATTTAATACTTAAATGACACAGAAAGGTCTCAAAAATATAGTAAATGAAAAAAAGTAGATATTGAACATGATGTATATTGTGTCCTTATTTGGTGTGAGAAAAAAAAGTGACAGTGGTTGCTGTCTGATAGTATCTGGTTCTGTTTGGTAGTTCTACAGAATGAGGAGCAGTTTTATAGAGAGAAGAGAACAACATTGGGATCATCTTTGACCTCTCCATTTGGAAATAATATTGCCTACTGAGATGCAGAAGGGTGGAAAGCTTTTTATTCAGAACAAGTAAGTATACTAGTAATAAAACCTGCCTGGTTATACAGTGTACTTCCAAATATTGATGAGATGATATTGACTAGAAAATCAATTCATGCTTTCCCCTGACCAGTTATATGTGGAATTCCCAGGAAAGACTGACCAGGTGTGCTTTAACGTATTGGTCCCCTGCCATCACATATTGAGAGCCATATCCTCCCAGCCAGGCAGCAGAGAGCTTATCTGTCAAGATCATAGTGAAGAAATACGGCGTAGATCCAAGTGGTAACCAAAATGTAACTCTTCCCACTTTGATTACTAGATGTAGACCTGTGCCATCCAATGTAGTGACCACCAGCCACATGTGTCTATTGAAATGTGAATTTAAATAAATAAAAATTAATAAAATTTAAAGTTCAGTTGCACAGTCACATAAGCACATTTCGAGTGCTCAATAGCCACATGTGGCTAATGTCTACTTTATCGGACAGCACAAATATAGAACATGTTCATCGTCTCAAAAAATTCTACTGTACTCTGCAGTGGTCTAGACAAAAAGTTATCCTAATAAGAATGAATCCTGAGTGAATGAATGAATGAGTGAATGAATGAATAAGAAGCATTATTTTCACCTAACTACTTGATAAAAACGTAGTCCACACACCATGATTAATAATAAGAACATTTCACAGTTACATAGGAGTGCGTTTCTCAAATTTTAAGACATTTTTATGTACGAGATTTATATGACCTTATTCAATCCTTTTCATGAGTCTTTTAAATAGAAAAAGTACCAGTGTCTTAATTTTAGTGCTGAAAAATGTCATCTCAAAAAGGCTGGTCTTGTTACATTGCAGTGGTCTCTAGGCCTTTCTCAGGTGACATTTCTTCAGCTGTAAAATGAAGATTATGACTAGATCCAGACCCAGAGGTCATCTCTATGGGGAGGATGTAGAAGCCAAGAAAACAGATAAGAGCCCAGAGGAAGAAAGATGAGACACACCGACAGGACATGTAGACAGGGATGTGGTAACACTCCAGCTAAGGATAGTGATGAAGATTTGTGACAGAGAAAGGCTAGCTGGAGTGAGATGCTAGGGGTCTGAGTGACTGATGTGCCTTTTAGACCTTTGGGAGGGCCTTTGGGAGGAGCACATCCACTTGGATGAGTCAAGAAAGATTTGAAAACCAGGGTAGCCTAGCTCAGGAAGAAAACCAGCACAGACAGTTTCTGAGAGTGAAAAACCAGGCAGACATTTCACCAAGCTATCACAGACTGCCTGGGTACAGTGTGGTTCTGTGTTTGGGAGTTAGAGCTTGGACAGCCAGACACGAAAATGACATAGCTTCTCCAGGAACTACAGAAGGTTAGAGGGCTCCCACTGGATACAGACAACTGTTTTGTAGTGATACTCTTCAGAAAAGACCAAATTATATGGGAGATAAAATATGCTACTCCTCTGAGTGGCAAAAGTAGAATAACGGCTAAAAATAGTAGCTAACATGTATTGGGCTATTACTTTGTCTGGGATACTATACATGGATTCTCATAACAACTTCCTAAGTTAAATCCTGTTCTCGACCCTGTTGTACAGATAAGGAACCAGTGGTATCCTGGAGCTGGTTTTTACTGTTTTGTGCGACCTGATAGTTGAATTTTCATGATTTTTGTTAGCCAGGTGGCAAACATTATTAGCTTGAACTCAACCATAGTGGGAATATTTATAATATAGAGATTGGTAAGTGCTACAAATTAGGGCTTTACACCCAGAGAGCCAGTGTGTTCCGCATTTAGTAGCACAGCAATGAAATAGGCTCAAAGAGGTTTAGCGACTTGACAAGGTTACACAGCTGATAGCAGGTGATGGATCCTGATCTCCTTACTCTAAAGGCCACTATGACCTCACTGGGGACCCTCTTATCTAGAGCGATAAGATTGCTCACCTTGTTTCAATACCAAAGAAAAATCATCATGCTCACCACGGACTCTGGGGTTAGGTATGAGGATTTTGCAGAGCTTTTCTTTAGGGCCTAGAATTCAAGTATTTGGCATCTCTGTAACTCAAGATGGGTCCAAATTAAAAAAAAATGCATGATCCTTATGCTCTGGCAACATGATGCTCATATGCACATTTCATACAAACAAATAAATATGTATACTTTCCCCCTCTCCTCAGTGAATTTCATAAAGCAGAATAGTCAAGTCCTCATTCAAAGGATGGGAATGACTGTTATAAAGCAAGTTGTGGATGAGCTATTTGTATGGAATGTTCTGAATTTTCAAGAAGTAAACATCATTTGCTGCGAGAAGGTGGAGCAGGATGCTGCAAGAGGGATTGTTCATATGATATTGAAGAAGGGTTCAGAAGCCTGTAACCTTTTTCTTAAATCCCTTGAAAGATGGAACTATCCTCTGTTTCAGGACTTGAACGGACAAAGTAAGTATCAATTTGCTTATGTCTGTTCAACAAACAAACTAAACCATGACAAAGATCCATAATCCCTAGGACACAGCCTCTGCTCTCCTCCCTCCTATCACTGTGTGGTGGGCTTTGGTCATACTAAGGAAAAGCCCAGGTACTCTCAGAAAAAAATTTCTATTTTGATCACTTGATGGTGAAGCCAGTAAGTAACTCCAGGGTCAAGAAATAAATTATTTAGTATAGTCTCATTTCAAAATAGAACTAGACATTGAAGGAGCTTAAGAAGTCTATGCAGTAGTGGTTCTTAATATTCCTTAGTCTGATGAGGACCATCTGTGGGCGGGTAGCCCAGTTGACTACCTACTCTATGATCTAAGCACCATGGTACAGAGAGCCCGATTGACTAAAGGAGCATGATTCTGCTTTCTCATGAAATAGTAATTTAGTTTTTATTTCTTTAAACTGGTAAATTATTTCATGACAGATTTTAATCAAAGGTAAGGCTTCATCTGCTGAAAGTGGCCCCTAACTATCTCCCCACTGTTCTCATGCACTTTCCTTAACCTAAACACAGGCTCCACCCATTCCCAATCAGCTCCTACAAGATATGGTGGTGGGAAAGAAGAAACAGAAGGCAAAAGGGAAGGAAGGGTGAAAGGCAATAGGGAAAAGCAGAAGTAAATATTTAGAACCCCTGTGCCAGCTCAGAACTGGGGAAGAAAATTAAAATCATCAATGGAAGATTCTCAGCATCACTCTACATTCATCCTCCTGAACTCTAGTTTCTGAGGCGACACAGAACTGGGTCCTCTTTAATCTCACTTCTTCTCTAACAGGTCTTTTCCATCAGATGTCAGAAGGAGACTTAGATGATTTGGCTCAGAATTTAAAGTATTTATATGATACCCCAACTTTTCTGAACTTCTATCCCCTGGGTGAAGATATCGACATTATTTTTAATTTGAAAAGTACCTTCACAGAACCTGTTCTATGGAGGAAGGACAAACACCATCACCGTGTGGAGCAGCTGACTCTGAGTGGTCTGATGGACACTTTTCAGAGCCCCTGCATCATTGAAGGGGAATCAGGCAAAGGGAAGTCTACTCTGTTACAGCGCATTGCCATGCTCTGGGCCTCAGGAACATGCAGGGCTCTGACCAAATTCAAATTGGTCTTCTTTCTCCGTCTGAGCAGGGCCCAGGGTGGACTCTTGGAAACCCTGCATGATCAACTGCTGGATATACCCGACACGATCAGGAAGCAGACTTTCATGGCCATGCTGCTGAAGCTACGGCAGAGGGTTCTTTTTCTCCTTGATGGCTACAATGAATTCAAGGCCCAGAACTGCCCAGAAATTGAAGCCTTGATAAAGGAAAACCATCGCTTCAAGAACATGGTCATCGTTACCACCACTACTGAGTGCCTGAGGTACATCAGGCAGTTTGGTGCCCTGACTGTTGAGGTGGGGGATATGACAGAGGACAGTGCCCAGGCTCTCATCCGGGAAGTGCTGATAACGAAGCTTGCTGTAGGCCTGGTCCTCCAAATTCAGAAATCCACGTCCTTGAAGAATCTGATGAAGACCCCTCTTTTTGTGGTCATCACTTGTGCAATCCAGATGGGGAAGAGTGAGTTCCACTTGCACACACAAACAACACTGTTCCGTACTTTCTATGACTTACTGATACATAAAAATCAGCACAAATGTAAAGGGGTGGCTACAAATGACATCACTCGGAGCCTGGACCACTGTGGAGACCTCGCTCTGGAGGGCGTGTTCTCCCAGAGGTTTGATTTTGAACCAGAGGACTTATCCAGTGTGAACGAGGATGTCCTACTGACAGCTGGACTCCTTTGCAAATACACAGCTCAACGGTTCAAGCCAAAGTATAAATTCTTTCATAATTCATTCCAGGAGTATATAGCAGGACGCAGACTCAGCAGTTTACTGATGTCTCAAGAGCCAGAGGAGGTGACCAAGGGGAACGGTTACCTGCAGAAGATGGTTTCCATTTCAGACATTACATCTAAGTATAGCAACCTGCTCCTGTACACATGCGGATCATCTGCCGAAGCCACCAGGGCTGTTTTGAAACACCTTGCAGGAGTGTACGAACATGGCAGCCTCCTTGGGCTTTCCTTCACCAAGAGGCCTCTCTGGAGGCAAGAATCGATGCAAAATGTAAAAAGCAGCACTATGCAAGAAATTCTGAAAGCCATCAACATGAATGCCTTTACAGAGTGTGGCATCAATTTATTCCAGGAAAGTCTATCTAAATCAGCCCTGAGTGAAGAATTTGAAGCTTTCTTTCGTGGTAAAAGCTTATATATCAATTCAGAGAACATCCCCGATTACTTATTTGACTTCTTTGAGCACTTGCCTAACTGTGCAAGTGCTCTGGACTTCATTAAGCTGGACTTCTACGGGGCAGCTACGGCTTTGCAGGACAAGGCCACAGAGGACACGCGCACAGAAGAGTGCTCAGGAACCTACATTCCCAGCAGGGCCGTGTCTTTGTTCTTCAACTGGAAACAGGAATTCAAGACTCTGGAGGTCACACTCCGGGATTTCGGCAAGTTGAATAAGAAAGATATCAAATATCTGGGAAAGATATTTATCTCTGCTACAAGCCTCAGGCTGTACATTAAGAGATGTGCTGGCATGGCTGGAAGCCTCAGTTTGGGTCCCTCAGCACTGTAATAACATTTATTCCCTCATAGTGGAAGCCAGTCCCCTCACCATTGAAGATGAGCAGCACATTGCATCTGTGACAAACCTGAAAACTTTGAGCATCCACAACCTACAGACTCAACGGCTGCCAGGTATTGTAAACATCAGCAGTTGAAGCTATAATAGAAGCTGGCTAAGTACCATGGAAATATTAGATATCAAATAGTTTTGCTTTAAATTTTCTAATAGTTTCTATCAGGTGTCAAGAGTTGGAAGGGAGGTACAAGGGCTGTGGAGAGAGGTCCACCTTGGGGGAAGGCTGACAGATTGGGAGGCCCTAGGGAGGATTTCCAGAGCCGAAGCCATAGAGTTTGATTGAATAGCTATATAGTTTATACAGTAAAGTGTGTTTGCATGTGTGTGTGTGTCTGCGTGAGTACATAGATGTAGTGGTTAAGCTTGTCTTTAGCGAACTCTGCCTTTTCTCAGCATTTCCATCTCCACCCAGCACCCAGTGACACCCCTTCCCACTTTTGGTCTGGGAGGAAATCCAGCCTTTAAATTAATGACCTGCAGGAGCTAGCAGCTAATTGTGCTACTGGATTCTTGTCTAGGAAATTTCAGAGCAAACCCAGCCCCATCCCCACCCCTAGTATTGTTCATTTTGAAAAGAGATTTTGGGAACAGATTTTGTCTGACATGAAAACATTTCAGACTTCAGACACACACAGGCACGTGCAATCTTTTGGAGTAAAGGTTTTCTCCAAATTAAAATCACATCAAAGATGAGCGTCTGCCCTCCCTGCAAATCAGCACTGTCGCTGGGAGCAGGGGCTGCCATGTGGCGTGAAGCTATGGCTGGCAGGAGCCTTGCTAAACACAACTGGAATCTAGGATTAGTTCTCATTCACTAATGATTTCCCATTGTGCTCTGCTTCACTTGTCCCCTGCAGAGGAAATTTTCTGTGACTTAAGAATCTAGAATCTCTTGTACAGATAATCTTTGTAACCTCGTACACAATGCAGAAATCCCTTATCTAAGATTCTGAAGAGTCACCCAGACTTTGTTAGACTACCTCCTGTGCCAGGAAGGTCACTATCTCCTCTGGAGGGTCTTTTTGTAAAGATCTTGCAAAGTGGTTGCCTATATGCTGAATTTGGCCTGCATAGGGTTTAGAATTTTCTTTTTAATGTTTACCAATATTTTGCTCTTAATTTTTAAAATTTATCTTTTGAGTAATAAATCCACATGGTCCAAATTATAAAACAATCTACAATGAAAAATCTCCTTCCCTTCCCCACTCCCCTAGCCATAACTCTTCTCCCTGAAGGAGTGATCAGCATTTTGAAATTGAGAGATATCATGTCAAAATACAGGTTTCTCATTTCTCTTGAAAATTGTAGATTTGGCAACTAAGGGTCCACATTCTCACTTGGTAACAATTTATTAAGAACTCATGATTTGTTTCTTTGCTCTTTGGACAAGACACAACACCCCCAGTTAGGCAAAGAGCCCACCTGTTTCACTTCCTATAATAACTATCTTCCTGGCCCTTTTTGACATTTGAGTTTGTCATCAGTGCTTATTCTTTCTTATGGTTAAAACCATAAACACAATTGGAATCTATCCCTTGCCAATACCACATTGTCTTAGTAACTGTAGCTTTATAATAAGTCAAAATTGGATAGTGTTATTTCTCCAACTTTATTCTTCTTTATAAAAATTGTTTTTTATATTCTAGTTCCTTTACCTTTCCATATAAATTTGAGAATCACATTGTTCATATCATCAAAAACTCTTCCTGGGATTTTGGTGAAAATTACATTACATTTATAGACCAATTTAGGGAGAATTGACATCTTTATTATGTTGAATCTTACAGTCTATTTGTAAGGGTTTTTCCATTTATTTAGTGTCATCATTTATTACTTTTATCATCATTTTGTAGTTTTCATCATGTTGATCTTGTTTACGTTTCATTAGACTTATATCTAATGTTTTCATTCTTTTGGAACTATTATAAATATTTTTAAAAATATTTTTAAAAATTTGGTTGCTAATTAATCACTATTAGATGGAAATGCAATTGGTTTTTGTGTGTTGATCTAGTATTCTGCACCTTTGCTAAATTCACTTATTACTTCTAGGAGTTGAGGTTTTTTGTTTTTTTTGTTTTTTGGGGTTTTTTGATAGATTCCTTGGAATTTTTATTGTAGACAATTATGTCACCTCCGAAAAGAATAGTTTTGTTTCTTCCTTCCATTTTGCACTTCTTTATTTCATTTTCTTACCTTACTGCACTGATTATGACTTACAGTACAATGCTGAATCAGGAGATGAGAATAAACATCCTGCCTTGTTCCTGATCTTAGAGAGAAAGCATTTGGACTTTCACCACTGAGTACAACTGTTAATATAGTGAATTACATGGATTGATTTCCAAATATTGAAACAGCCCTCTATTCTCTGTATGAAGCCCACTTGGTGGTAGTATAATATTCTTTTTTATGTATGAATGAATTCCTTGGTAATATTTTGTTGAAGATTTTTACTTCTATATTCATGAATGATATCGGTCTGAAATTTTCTTTTGCTTTATTCTGTTGGTCTGGGTTTCATATTGGTTAACAGTAGCTTCATAAAATGTGTTGGAAACCATTCCTTCTACTGCTATTTTCTGGAAGTGATTTATACAATCCGCGTTATTTCTTCTTTAGATGTTTGGTAGAATTTGTAAGTTAAATTATCTGTGCTTGCAGGTTTCTTTTTTGAAAGTTGTAAACTACAAATTCAATTTCCTTAATAGTTATATAGGACTATTCAGATTACGTATGTCATGTTAGGTGAGTTTTCGTAGTCTGTGGCTTTCAAAAAATTGGGCAATTTTTATCTATGTTGTCAAATTTATGTGTGCAGATTTGTGCATATTATTCTCTATACTTTTAACTTTTAAGTGTTTGTAACAACATCCTCTCTTTAATTTCTGTTAATAGTAATTTGTTTTTCCTCTTTTTTTCTTTGTCAGACTTCCTTAAATTTATCAATTTTATTAATCTTTTCAAACTGATCTTTTCAAACAACTTTTTAAAACTGATATTTTCCTATTAATAATCTATTTGCAATTTTAATTGATTTCTGCCCTGATCTTTAATTATATTCTTCCTTCTTCTAGTATTGGGTTTATTCTGTTTTCCTTTCTCTCATTTCTTAGTAAGCTTAGGTTATTATTTGAGACCTTTCCCTATTTCTAATATATGTATCCAATACTATAAACTTTCCTTAAGTAGTGTGTAAATTGTAGATTTTGATTTTTTTATTTCTGTATTTTTAAAATCTTGTTTAATTTTCTGCACAACTTCCAACTTGATTCATGCTTATTTAGAAATGTGTTGTTTAACTTCCAAGTCTTTAGAGATTTCCCTGGTATCTTTCTATTATTGTTTTCTAGTCCAATTCTATTATATTTGGAGAACATGCTTTTAGCTATGAAAGATGCCCATCTCTGACCAAAACATACATTTTTGTGTCAATTCCATGGTGACATTTCTTGCCCATGGTAAGAACTAAAATCTTTTCAATGGTAATGGAAATTTTGTAAATAACAGTCCAACTACTTTTTTTTTGGCAGGTGGTCTGACTGACAGCTTGGGTAATTTGAAGAACCTTACGAAGCTTATACTGGATGACATTAAGATGAATGAGGAAGATGCTATAAAACTAGGTCAGATTTTTGTTTTCTCTAATTTTTTAATTAATAGAACTTTTATAATAAGAACAGTTAACTCCAGACTCATGACACTGGCTGTATCTGTACAAGGCAAGGATGTCTTTATGTATTTGTGACTATATTGGTTTTCCTAGACAGTTTTCTACATTTCCTTTTCGATCCTTGAGCATCATTTAATGTAAATCGTACACCACTATACTGTAACACTTTTGAGGACAGAAGCCATGATATGTTTTATCTCCCTGCCTGATTCACTCAGCTCATATTTAAAGCATAGAAACAGTGTAAAACATTTATACTGTGCTTTTACAGTTAAATAAAATTTCATAAGTGGAATGGAATGCAAGAATGAATGTGGATCAAGAAAACTTGAGAAACAGAAACAGAATATGTAATTTGCCTTCCAATTCAGGGAGGATTCCTGTTCACGTTATTTTTCCCCAATGTCCTTGCCCTTTTTCAGGAGGGCACGGGGAGGCTCTTTAATTTAATTTAATTTATATTTTATTTTATTTGCTCTCTTTTTGCCCTGTTTGAGCCCTCAGGTAAATGCTTTTTAGCCTTTTAGTTCTTTTTCCTTTACTTACCTAAAATCGAACCTGTCCTATAATTAAAACACGGCTAACTTTTTTTCATTATATAGCCTACGTAAGAATAATCAAATTAATTCAGGAAACATATATTTCATGCCTATGAGTTATATATAACATCAGAGCTCGAAGGAGACTGAGAGCATCTAGTCTGACTCCCTCCTTTTACTGCCACTGGAACCTAGAACAGTTTATTGACTTGCCCAAGTTTTCACCAATTGGTAGAAAGGATTGAAAAACACCTATCTGAGACAAACTGGTTCTACTCTTCTGGAATTGAAGTCTGGACTTGAATAAACTAGTCTAAATTTACTATTTATTAAAGAGTTACTGTGAAATAGGTTAGACCCTATACTAAGCACTTTTACATACTTCTCATTGAATCCTTATAATAGTCCTAGTATACTGATATAATTATCCCTAAAACCACAACTGAAAGGTTGAATAACTTACCCAAATTTACCCAATTATTAAGTACAGGATCCAGGAATCAAACTGACTGCAAAGCTCATGTTGACAACAACTACGAATCATTATGTGCACTCCCAAGACAACAATCAATATTCACGTACTATGCACATACTAAATCCATTGCACACATCATCTGCAACCTTCTCAAAGCTCTGCAAGGTACGCGTTATTAAAACAGCATATTTCTTTCCCCTAGGTCAGAGTACCATCAAGAAATATTTTAAAGACACAAAGCTATGCCTAATCAATCCTACACTCCACATCAACTTTACACCTAAGAATGAGGGACACTAGAAACACACCTAGGAACTGAAATCCCCAGGTGCCCCTCTGAATTCAGCTTCCACCCCTTCCAAGATTTTTGAGGGGATTAAAGAGAGCGTGCTCATTCAGAAGACTTCTTTCTATGAAAAAAGTTATGGTAAAGGTAAAAAAAAAAAAGTTATGGTAAGGTGACTCATTGATACCCATTAAAATACTATACATTTATTATAGTTTTTCTCATGCTACTAAAAGAATGACCTCCATATAAGTGATCTTTGTATGGTCTAGGAGACTGGAAAGTAAGAGTTGAAAGAAAAACTACTCTCTGGCTTTTTATAATTCAATGTCTGTACAGAAAAAACATGGCAAGATCTCTGTGAGAATTGTTCTTTGCCTTTTCAGCCCATTAATCTATGATTAAATCCTAATGCATTTCATTTCCATCTTTTTTTTTTAGCTAAAGGTCTGGCAAACCTGAAGAATATGTGTCTACTTCGGTTGACCCACTTGTCTGATATTGGGGAGGGAATGGATTACATAGTAAAATCTCTGTCAGCGGAACCCTGTGACCTTGAAGAAATCCAATTAGTCTCCTGCTGCCTGTCAGCAAATGCTGTCAAAACCCTCGGTAACTGTGGCCTGCATTAACTGAATAAGAATAGTGTCAGAGAACAGGAGGCACTTTTATAGTAATGCATGCTAGTTCCCTCAAGCGGAAATTTAATTTTTAGAGAAATTGGAGAAGCTAATAAAGTCTTCTAGGTAATATCTAGTCATTTTTAATGATTTTCTCCATGATTGAAATGCAAATGTGTTATAGATGAATAATAGACAATTTCAGAATAATTGAAGATGTTATAATTTTAAGAGACGGCAAAGAGGAAGAAAAGAAGTAGGTGCTTGAGACTTGGCACATGTCCTGTTGTATATTAATTGCTTAATAAATATTTGGATGAATGGATAAATAAATTATTGAGAAGCAGAGAGAGAAGGATTTGCTTAAATGTTCTCTGGGCTTTCAATTCTTACCCACTGCCCTATTAAGAAGGAGTTAATGTGCATTTATACAAGAACTGAGTCTGTCAAGTTCCCAAAGGGTGTGCATACCAAGTATATTACTGGATAAATGGATATGTTCAATATGCAAAACCTTTGCATATTACTGGATAAATGGATATGTTCAATTCAGATGTTATTTTAAATTTAGATTTTGGGGAGAAAAATGTTTTAACACCTTTAAAAACAGACTATAAAACTGCTATGAGTCTGTAAGGATTACTAAGATTGCTTGTATGCTAACATAAACCCAAACTAGAAAAACCATGATTAGGAAAGGCTAGACAAGCACTGGGAACATGAGAATGATGAGCACACGCCTTTGCTTCTCTACTTACCGCTAGAGAGAGATGGGTTCAGAACTGAAAATAGCAACTATACCCGTTTTAAGAGGAGTTCTGTAGGTTTTTTTTATTTTAAAGCACCAAACCCCAGAAGATATTTTACTCTAAGAAAAAAGCTCAAATGATTGATTAAAAATAATAATAGCTAATATTATAACGAGTATATATTCATGGAAAACTTGACTAATTTTTTTTAAACAAGATTTTCCTAATCAGTCTTAATAGGAAAAACTTCAACTCGATTAAGCAATCACAATAAATACAGGTTTTTCCCTCATCAGAAAGTAGAGCATTTCTATGAAACTTTTCATGAGCTGAAAAGGCATATAAAGTAAAGGAGCAATTACCATTAATTTTTATGGAAAAAAATTTTAAGCATTTCCAGATCCAAATGAAAACCTCTCGTAGACTTTTTGGATACCTTAGGACACACTTGCTAACAGATGCACAAAATAAATGGAGATAAAACACAGATGCTCACGGACACAGTTCAAGGCTCTGGCGGCTTCATGCTGAGATGGGACTTGTAGTTCCCAGCAAGGAGCTTGACGGGAACTCTTGTGCTGCCTCTGTAAGCCTCCCTGCAAAAAAATGTCGAACACTGTTGTGGCTTTTGCCTTTTTTGTAAAAGTGAAAAATCCTCTTCGGATTTCTTTCAGTTAGCAAAAACGGATACTAATGTAGGTCTTTTAAAAGTGAAGTGGCGTAACCGAACTTTGGAAGAGGGGGCATATCTGTATTTAGAATGAAAGAGAGAACCAAGCAGTTCTTAGCTAGAGTGATGGATTTTACGATTAATGGTTTTATCTTATTAAGTTTTATTATTAACACCACAACTATGACATTAACAAAATCATCTAAACTGAAGTACACAAAGAACAGCTCATCTCATCTGTGCTTTGTTCCTTTGTTTCTCCTGCATGATAAGGGCATTTAAGAATTGGGGACAACTTCACAGTTATCTAGTTCAACTTCATCATTCTAAAGATGAAGACATTGAGGCTTAGAGAAATGGAGTGACTTTCCTACAGTGAACTAACAACTATATTCCTTGCTGCTTTAGGCTTTATGTGAGCTGAAGTATATTAGTCAGAACTTAGGACCAGGAAATATCTGTCCATTTGGTCATAGTCATGGGAGTTGGGGGTTAAGTCTATCCAGATACCTTTGGGAATAATTAAATTAATAAGATCAAATATGATTTGTATACTATCAACAAAGAAGATAAGGGCTCAGAATTCTTACAAGGATATTTTTAAATACATATATAGTTCCCTGATTGTCTTTACTTTGGATTAATTTTTTTTTCCAGCTCAGAATCTTCATAATTTGGCCAAACTGAGTATTCTTGATTTATCTGAAAATCACCTGGAAAAGGATGGCAATGAAGCTCTACATAAACTAAGTAAGAATGACAATGTAGCCGTATTAGATGCACCTTTCTTAAACTGTTCTAAAGGAATACAGACCCGTGCTTTTTGAGTTACCAGTTTTTACATACTTATTGTACCTGAGGCTTCCACCTGTTTGCTTCCTTCTAGGGTGCTAGTGTCTGAGAGTAAGTGATGTTTAAGACAAATCTGCTTAAGCAGTTAGTAATAAGATTTAAGGTGTGATAATGACATTGTGATTCTGTTTTAAAAAACTGATACTTGCTGTCTGGGATTTGGTTCAAAATATTACAGAAGGGAAGGAATTTGAAAAATGAAGCAAGACTGTCCATGATTTGATGGTTGTTAAAAGGTGGCTTATTAGTATGCACAGTTTCATTATGCTATACTGCATAATGTTTATATATTCTTGAACATTTCCATAAAAATATTAACCAAAAAGCAAGTCAAATCTCATTGCACATTGAGTATATTGCAGAGAGAAAGACCATTACTTCTCCTACATCCCTTCATCCTTCATCAGTTTTGAGATGGATCCAATTCCTGAACTGGTCTCTGGATTTTCAAGTTGACAGGCTAAACATCCTGGAACAGCTCACCGTGCTGACGATGCCCTGGTGCAGTGATGCACGAGTCAGCCTGATCAGGCTATTGGAGCAGTTGGAGGCGGTCCCACAACTCATCAAACTTGGGCTGAAAAACTGGAGACTCACAGATGCAGAAATTAGAATTCTAGGTAGGTACACACAGAGCTAAGAGAAGTTGGTCCTAACGAAGTCCTTAAATTGGCTTTCTTTTCTCTTTTCCTTCCTTCCTTCCTCCCCTTCCTCCCTTCTCTTTCTTTTCTTTCTCTCTCTTTCCCCTTCCTTCTCTCTCTCTTTCATTCATGCCTTTATTTTTTTTTTTGCTTCCTCTTTTTTTATACAAATATATTTAAAGAGAGTTCACATATGTTAAGGAGAAAAATGATTTGAAACACTGGCCTACCCTCAGGACCTACAGTATGAAAGGAAAAATATTCACATTATCTGGTAAGGTGTATTATATTAGGAATTGCTTTTCCTAGCTTTAAATGAAATTCAGCAATGCTCCTCTAATCTTGGGAAATATTTTTAAGTCACCGGTTGAATATTCAAAAAATATAAAGGTAAGTGCAACTTTATGTAAATGGGGTCACAGTATGTAAGTAGTATATAATCCCAGGAATAAATAGAGAGATATAAATGACTGAAGACACCAACAGCCTCGGGCAGTTGATGAAAGGTCCTCTGTATGAGTTATCAATTCCAGTGTAACAGATTCTCCCAAAACTTGCGGTTTAAAACAACCTTGAGCAGTATCTCACAGTTTCTGTGGGTCAGGAATTTGGGAGTGGCCATGCTGGATGGTTCTGGCTGAGGCTTTGTCATGAGGTCGGGTCCAGAGGTCAGCTGGGGCTGCAGAGGTGGGGGGGGGGACCTGCTTCCAGGGCAGCTCCTTGTTGTGGCATTAAGTATATTCACATTCTTGTGCAACCACCGTCACCACCCATCGCCATCTTTTTCATCTTTCCTGACTAAAAGTCTGTAACTATTAAACACTAACTTCCCACCTGCTCTTCTTAAAATCTTCTTTCTTAGAGATGTGTATGTCTCTAAGTCTTTACTAGGCTGCACAAGGGTTTTGCCTTCCCTATTGGTGCTTCAAGTTCTAGATCTTTCCTTCTCTTAATTCCTAACTCCACTCCCATGTCCACTACCCATCAAATCATATTACCTTGGAGACCATTTTTTCAGGCCATTCTGGGTGATATTGGAGGCATGTGGCTTTTGTGACCAACTAATTAGTTAGCTAATAAATAGTACCTCTCAGGTAACCTCATACATTAAGTGAGTTGGAAAGGATATGTCTTTTCAAGGAGGCCATTGGGGAGTGTACAGAATTGGAATGACATTTAGGGGAAGCATTTTTAGGTAGAGAGACCTTTCAGCATCTTTTAAATCTTTAGATAGGTAGCTGCCTAATTTGTCTACCTCTGAGGCTGGCCACTGATACCAGAGAAGGAGACACAGTGTGTTTAATGAAATAGGAACAGAGCTAGGTAGTAATTTGCCATTTTACTTTAATTGCCTAATGCCTTAGAGCCTCCATATGTAAATGAGAAAAAATAAACATAACAGAAGGCAGCTGACTCTTGGAAATTTAGCTGTAAGGATGTACCCTAAACTGAAGATTAAAAAAAAAAAAAAAAAAGGACCAAATGAACCATTCAGTAGTTAGTAACTAATTTATTCTCAAAGTCATTTAAAAAAAGATTTTGTGGAATTATCATTATTTCCCTAATAAAAGATTGTATTAGAGGTACAGAGGTGTAAGGGTTATAAGAGGTACAAGATGCTGCTGTCTGCTGGACCTTCTAGAGGCTCCATCCTTACAAAATGGTTAGGTGCATTGGTTTTGGAGCCAGACAGACCTGCCCACCCCTTCCACTTGATAGATGTATAACCTACAGCAACTGAAAGTCTCTGAGCCTCTGCTGATTTGTCAAATGAGGATAATTCTAATACCTACCACATTAGCGGTTATTATGCCAATCAATGTTGAGCTAATGCATATAAAGAAGTTCAACACCGACTCATTGTCCGTGCTCAATTAATGGTACTGTGATCATTGTCCTCTGTGGGCTCCAAGAGGAACCAGATCCCAGAGTTATTATCACTAAAAACAAAACAAAACAAAACAAAACAAAACAAAACAAAACAAAACAAAACACCAGCTTTCTCAGCATGCATAATAAAGTACAACCTGCTCACTTTTGATGTGTGAGACCCTTCACAATGGAGCCTCAATTCACCTTCCTCTCCACCTTCATTGTCAGCCATACCTCCCCACCTCCATGAGATTCCATCCTCACGGACCTCTTGCTGTTCCCTGAAAATGCCTTTGTACATATACATACCCTTTGGAATGTCCTTCACCTTCTGCTACAGACCCTTTAAAACCTAACTTAAATATCTCCTCCTTGGCAAACTGTTCTCCCTACACTCCTTCCTCTGCACCCCCACGTGGAACCTAGATGTTTGCATTAAGCCTCTCGTTCAGAGTCCCTCAAACTTTTTTTTTTTTTACTATGACCGACAGTTATAAATACATCTTATCTCAAGGTCTAAAACACGCATATATACACATTAAATGAGTTTCACAAAAAGTAATTATCATATAGGTGTGATACACTTCGTTACCTTCTATTCCTTCATTCCTATTTCACTTAAAACAAATGTTGATTGCAATCTATTAAATTTACTTCATGTTCCAGTAAAGGAGAGATCCCCTACAGCTACACACACACACACACACACACACACACACACACACACACACACCCCACTGCCCTAATCCATATCCTGCC
The DNA here is from genome assembly GCA_003508835.1 of Eonycteris spelaea. Classification (NCBI taxonomy): domain Eukaryota; kingdom Metazoa; phylum Chordata; class Mammalia; order Chiroptera; family Pteropodidae; genus Eonycteris; species Eonycteris spelaea. The sequence continues at coordinate 17,590,486 of PUFA01000014.1, read as the reverse complement.
CGGAGTGTCAGACTAGATACAGGGCTTCTGTTTCCATTTCTGGCTCTGAATTTCTGCTACCACGATTCTCTTCATCTGCGTCATTTTGCCTCCTGCAGTGGTTCCTTTCCCCATTCTTTAAGGGACTTGAATGAGGAGAACAGTCACTTATCCTTAATTTCTACAGGAAGGCCCCAATATAATTATGGACATAGCAGATTTACTGAGTGCTTGGGGGCAATTGTGAATAGTTTTGAATAGCAGATTAAATTTAATTTGGCACTTGTACATTCTCAAAGAGAGGCTTGATCACTTCTGCCAGCTGCCTGTCAATTGCCTTGCCCTCTTCCCATCTCCATCTTTAATGATCCCCAGTGAAACTCTCATGGCCCACAGTATCACAAGTCAATTTAAGTAATGACATTTAGTGATGGATATGTGTGATGGATGCAATAGTGAAATGCAGAAAGCATAATGAGAGTCTCTAATTAAGACTACCTAATGAGATGTGGCTGTGAGGTATGAAATTAGATACAATGTGCTTTCCTGGAAAAAGTCCAAGCCTGGATGGTCTTTAATTTTCCACTTTTCTAAACCTCTACTCAGGCAACTGGGGAAAAATCACACAATTTGACAGCTTAGATATTACAAGTTCATAGCAATAAACTTCAACAAAAATTAAAAATGGTAAGAAAACATTATGCAGCAAAACTTGTGGCATGCAGCAAAAGCAGGGCTTGAATAAGATTCTCATAGTCTTAAATATGTATACTAAAAAATAAGACCAAAAATTAATATTTCTAAGAAGCCAGAATGACAATGGAGTAAACCACAGATAGTAAACATAAGAGTACAGGCATACCTCATTTTATTGCTTTGCATTCTCGTACTTCGCAGATGTTGAGTTTTTTACAAAATGAAGGTGAAACCCTCTACCAGCAAAAAGATTACAACTTGCTTTATTGTGATACTTTATTGCAGTGTTCTGGAACCAAACCCATAATATCTCTGAGGTATGCCTGTATAAATCAATGAAATAGAAAACAAAAAATTTTAAAAAGATTAATAAATTTTAATGGTTAAAGAAGCACAAATTAGTAGTTGATAGTCAGTCACAGGGAGCATGGCAGAGGGAATGCAGTCAGCATTAATATGATGGCTAAGTGGAGGGTCAGAGGAGGAAAGGACAAATTGAGAACATTTTATGCACATTATAGCTAGCAAACCAATGTACTCTCTACTTCAAACTAATTTAAATAAATAAATTTATTTTAAAAAGATTAATAAATCTTAAATTGTTTTTTTAAGAGTAGCAAAATAGATAAAAATCAAGCAAGACTGCTCAAGAAAAAAGAGTGACATAAATTTCATTAGTCAAAATAGAGACATAAGCACATTGGCAGTAGCGTTATCACCTCAAACCGGAAGCAACTCAGATGTCCTTCCACAGACGAACGGATAAACAAACTATGACAGCATAGTATTCGGTTCTAAAAATAAATGAGTTATCAAGCCATGAAAAGACATAGTGGGAACTAAATACATATTGCTAAGTGAAAAAAGCAAGTTTGAAAGGGCTACAGAAAGTATGGTTCCAATTATATGGCACTCTCGAAAATGCAAAACTACTGAGACAGCAAAAAGTTGTGGTTGTCAGGGGCTCCTGAGGTGGGAAGGAAGAGTTAAATTGATGCAGCTTAGGCAATTTTTTTTTTTAGGGCGGTGAAGCTGTTCTGTATGATACTGTAATTATGCACACGTGACACTATACATTTGTCCAAATCCATAGAACTTTGCAGCCTAAAGAGTGAACCTTAATGTATGCAAACTAAAATATCATTTAAGAAGTCTGGGAAACCCAAGGATGGAATGCAGAATGCATTTAAATCTGACTGTATTACAAACTGTGAAACAACCTCACTAAGAGGAAAAGAAATTAATCTAACTACCTGTGGAAGTGAGTGTGATCTGTAAAATTAAAGGCAAACTAAATTGTAACAACCATTGTACTCTAATTGATGAAGTTATACCAAATTGGGGTACAGGTTAACAATTCTGATACTGATATACATTTACACTGAAATTGAATATTTAAGTAAATGGATGCCAGAAAGCAGGAACCTGATTAGAAGAGGAGGCTAGAATGACCTATGGTAATGAACCAGAATTGGAGACATCAGTATGAACTCATCTCACATTTAGCCTAATATATAGATGCTTACACATATATAGTAGTATAAACAACCCAAATGTCCATCACTAATGAATGGATAACCAAAATGTGGTATATTCACACAACAGAGTATTATTATTCAGCCATAAAAAGAAATGAAGTATTGTAACATGCTACAATATAGATGAGCCTTGAAAATGCCATACTAAGTAAAAGAAAGTAGTCACAAAAGACTACATGTTGTATAATTCTATTTATATAAAATGTCCAAAATAGGCAAATCTACAGTGACAAAGTCGATTACTGGCTGTCAAGGTCTGAAAGGTGGAGGGTGGTTGGCGTGGGGATTGGAGTAACAGCTAATGACTACTGAGTTTCTTTCCTGGGGTAATTAAAATGTACTAAACACTCTTCGAGTGTTTAATTTACTTGATCCCTCTGTAGGAGTTGACAATAAACACTCCCTCCTTTTCCAAATGTCCTCTTGACTGCCATGCCAACCTTGCAATGGCAATTTCTCTACTCAGATATTAAATGCTTCCAGTTTTCCTTAGAGTTTGGTCCTAGGTTCTCTGCTTTTCTTCAGAGACTGCATTCCATTTTGAAGCTTTCATTGCATTTTTTGATTATGACTCCCAAAATTTTGTTTCTAGCCCATCAGAAATCTGGGACTACCAAGATAGAAATTGTTACCAGCTCACAGATTTATTTCACATGTTCTAACAAAACACTTTTTTAAATGGTATCTTTCAATTTAAAAGTTTGAGGCTGAACTCTATTATCCAGTCTTTTCTCACAGAGAACGCCATCACATCTGAACTCCATTATCCAGTTTGTTCTTAAAAAAAAGCACCATCAGAGACACTACTCACATTCTAGAAGTTCTTTGGTAAACCCTGGACTAATTCATTCTGCCACATGGATCCTGATATCCTACTTTTATTTTCCAAGTGTTCGCTCTTGTTCTCCAATTGTACTTAAAAAAAAAAAAAAAAGTAGCATTTTTTTGTTGTTGCTGTTGGATAGATGCAGGACCTCTTTAGAGTCCCTGAAAAAAAGTTTTTGAAGTTTGTTTTTCCTGTTCACTGTTATCTTATTTCTTGGGAGTTTTTTTTTTGAAGCTGTTCTCAAATGTCTGGTACTCCTGTACCGTTCTGGCATTTTAGAGTGAGGCCAAGTTGTTAAGAAGCTCTGTGTCCCTGAGGGAGTGACTTTCCAACTGGTAAGCTGAAAGCAAATTGGCTCTTCCTTTATAGGGCCTTTTCTTGCAGGCACTTTAATTTCTCCTGAGAAGGAGCCTTCACTTTTCCTACTGGAGCCTATAAGCCTAATTGGTAGTGTTCTGGGAAGAAAGTGGGGTTGAAAGGCCTATTGCCTTAACATGCTCCCAGGACAGCCTGACCTATCACAGCATCTAGCGCCCATCTAATTACTTTAATGTATGTTTTCACACTATATTGTAAGCCCAATGAAATAGGGACCCCATCTGTCCTTTTCATGTATCCCCAGCATCCAGCACAATCCATGGTACATAGTAGGCACTCAAAAATGTGTGAATGAAAAACTGGCAATACTAGTTTTGTTTAGAATGCAGGAACCCTTCAAGGAGTAGAATTCTTCTACCCAGAGCATTTGAAATTCTGCCTGGAACATGGATCAAGTAACTTGCATTCTTCGTAGCCCAAACAAAGCCCACAGCTCTGAATGTCAGGATCCTTTTCCTCAGAACCAGTCTGCTCATATGATGACAACACTGCAAATAAAATGAACACAAGGTATACCCTTGGATTATGGGTTAAGTTGCTTGTTCTTGTCCCTGTACTTATTATGCATTCTAATAATTACCCAAGCAGCTCTTAGTGATGCCATTCGTAAACTTTAGCAGATAGCCTGTGTAACTAGCTAACCCTCTGAGTATGCAATGGGCTTTAAATTCTTCGTTAAGTTCCTTTTAGGTGACAAAATCTGTTCTGCTCTTCAGGAAGGAGAAAAAAGGTTGCCCCTTGGGGAAGGAGCCTTATATATGCACACATCGATGACTAGCAATTTGACTGAGTGCAGGTCATGCTGGAAACTACATGAAAAAATGGCAGAGGCAGAAAGGACATGAACACGAGGTATAAGAACAGGGAGAAAGCTACCTACAAAGAATAAAGGGCTCCTTGTGGGAAGGAGGACGCGTGAAGGTGAGGGCCTATGTGAATTAGGCTGGGTACAGGCTAAGCTGGTATAATAAACCACCCAACTACACTATGGCTTACAGAAGATAGAACTTTATTTCCCTGTCATCTAGCAGTCCGGGCAGGTGGCTTTGTTCTGTGCAGTCCTTCAGACCCCGAAACTTACCTTTTCACTCCTCTTTTCTTTAGCGTGCTTTCTGTGACTTCACAGTCATGGCTAGGACATTATCTTTGTAGGAGGTGGAATGCCGTGTTCTGTAAGGAATGGAGGAAGTTCCTAAAGAGTCTAGGGAGGGTAAAAAAAAATAAAACCCAAAAGCATATCTTTTTTTTTTTTAACCAAAAACACCTTTATTTTTTTTAGTCTTCAAAGAATAAACTGTTTTTTTTTCCCCAAAATAACCATGATTAACTTACAAAAATGACATTCACAATACCTCTTCAAAGCATTCTCCTTTACCAGAAAACAGCTTCACAGAATCCAAACACTGATTTTAAAATAATTATATTTTGTTGCCATTAAAAGACAAAACAGAATCTAACTGAAGTCAAGGAAATCCATTCATACTTCAGGTTCTTCTCCTCCAGGAACCAGCATTGTTATACTATTTCCGTTTAGGAAAATCTGGTCTTAGTAATTCTTCTCCCTTCCGGTGTGATTTCAACCTCAGTGACATCTTCCAGTACCATACTGACAAAGTCATCAAATCGTAGAAGCGTACCAACAATTTCCTTATCGCTCTTCATCACAATGTGAAGTTTTGATCCTAAACACTTGTCCACAAGCTCTAGAGGCACCAGCTGTGATTGGTTAGTGGTAGCGCCAGTCGCCATGGCTACACCAGAACCGAAAACCCAAGTCTTGAGATACTGAAGGAGGCTTACTCATTTATAAACATTCTACATCCAGGAAACAATAAGTAGTGTTTCCATCTCAAAAGAGGAAATGACCTAAGCTTGCTGAAGTTTGTTTTGAAAACAAGTACTGAATATCTAACAGCATCTCTCACACCCCAATTTTTAAACAATCTTCCATTTCCTGAGAAGTCAGGAAAAGGGAAAAAATATGAAATTCATTTATATTGGTTTTTAAATATAAATGAATTAAACTAGTTCAATTATATTCATATTATAAATTATTTAGAAATTAAATCATTTAATTATACAGATTAAATACGAATTACTATTTGTCAGATTTCCTTACACTTTAGAATGGCTATAATTTGTAATAAATGGACCAGATTCACAATCACTGCCCTGTTATAGAGAATTTCTAATGCAAAGTGCTGGTCCAAACATGACCATTTTTCTTTGGAAAGTTGTTCTGTTTCCAACTAACACTGTCAATTCTATTTTTTTTTATCAGGCAAATTTTTTGAAAAAAACCCTCTGAAAAACTTCCAGCAGCTGGATTTGGCAGGAAATTGTGTGAGCAGTGATGGATGGCTGACCTTCATGGGTGAATTTGAGAATCTCAAGCAATTAGTGTTTTTTGACTTCAGTACTGAAAGATTTTTACCTGATGCAACATTAGTCAGAAAACTTCGCCATGTGTTATCTAACTTAACTTTTTTGCAAGAAGCTAGGCTTGCTGGGTGGCAGTTTGATGATGATGATGTCAGTGTTATCCAAGGTGCTTTTAAACTAGTAACTGCTTAAATAAAGGGCACCCTAAGCCCATGAACAATTTAGACTCCATTACTTCTAGCCTGGTGATTTAAAAATCTGTGCTCATATAGTCCAAGAGACTGAAAGTATATGGCAATTTACTACACACCTAAAAATTATCCTTTAGTGTCTGCCTAACTCACCCCTTCTAAACTTTTTCTTCTTTATTGGTATCAGATGATGTATGGCACCATCATCATCTCCTTAGCTGGCCTCCCCCATGGAAATCTTTCTTAGTTTTATCATTCAGGAAAAAAAAGAGCGAGCGAGCGAGTGAGAGAGAGGATGCCAGGAAAATGAAGCCAAAGAAAAGGAAGTGGGGGGGGGGAGTTTACTGATGATATGAACAATAATTCTGTGTCTCACCACTCCTGCTAGGACTATCAGCTACTCGAAGGGGCCTTTTGTTCATCCTTGTGTTCCCCTTGGTCTCAAGAACAGCAGGTCACAAAAACTGATATAGTGTATGCACATTTACTGAGTACAGTGCCTGGCATGTATTAGGCTCTCAAGTATTTGCTGAATACGAGATAATTAAATTATCAATAAATACCTACTGAATAAACGAAGAAGCCAAAATGACTTAAAACCAGAGAGAAAACTCCATGTATGTTCTTTATTCAAAAAGTTAATGCAATAATTTGGAATGTAAAAAGCATTTTCTTATATAAGCAGGTCAGACTCCCAAAAAAGACTGGCATCCTTTAGTCAAGCAAAAAATTGGCAGTTTACCAGCAGCTAAAACAGAAGCTTGAAATTCAGGTCCTTTCCAGTTGCTGATAAAGGTATGTAATTCCACGGTGACTTCAGAGATTAAGGAAGAAGTAAAAATGTACCGCATCCTAATATTTTCTACACCTCCCAAATGATCCTTCCCCACAAAGAAAGAACTTTAAGAAAAATCTGTTTAAACAAACGTAAGTCAAAGTAAGTCTGAAATAAACAAAATCCTAAATGGTGTTAGCCTGTATCTTCTATTCTCATGGCACCTCACATTCATGGCTTCGGTGTTAGTATAGGTAACACGTAGCCTGTGTGTTGAGGTAGTCACTAGAAAGAAATTCCAAGCGCAATATTCTGTTTAGCTAATAGGCATATATTCTACAGATTTAGTCATAAAATTTTACAATTACAGATGAACTAAATCATTCCCTACCCTAACTTTACAGACGAGAAAGCAGGGAGGTTAAATGACTTGCCCATGGTTACAAAACTACTTATGCAGTGGCAGCACCAGGATTGGAATCCAAATCTTATCTTCCAGTTTAGTGTTTTTCCCATGATAGTAGTTTCTCAAACAGGGTTAATCACATTCATGAAGCTTGCTCTTAACCACAAACCATGGGTCAAGTATTTAATTTGAACTTCCTTTTTTGTCTAGCTTCAAGTGACTCTGTGGCAAGATTCATTAGTAAGGCCACTGCCTACAGGCCTATGCTGGCCAAGTTTCTTGTTTTCATATCCAGAAACTGGCCAGAGCTTGGCAAATGAGGCTTCTCTATATTAATGCATGGACCAAAATCACCTGCGGCAGTTGGCATTACTGAATTTCAGTAAGTAGAGCCAATTCCTTCAGAACACACAGGCAACTTGTCAAATAGTGTAAGTAGGTATTAAAGCACCTTTGGTAGGACAATTGCACAGCTGTTGCTTCCAAATGGGTGTTGAGGAAGAGGCATTTAACCTTGCGCAGAACTGTGTTCCTTATCTAGACGCTTTACAAATCCCATGGGGATGGAGAAGACATGCATAGGGTGGTGGCACATACCTCTTAATTATCACTCAGTACATGACAGTTCTTCAGATTTCATGCATGACCCAAATTCACATTTAGATGAGGTCAATGGAGGAAAAATCACCCTGTAATAGTAGACCAATAACAGGTATAGTACTAGTTGGAGAACATAAGACAAATGACAAAGAACAGGTTGCCTTATAATATTTTACAAAGTTTCATTTTCCCCAGCAGTCAAGGTAGTGAAGGCTCTATTTCTTCAGCAGGTCAAATGCCTAAACACGGTTGCAGATGTCAAGACAATGAGCAACTCCTTACCAAGCAGAAGTTATTTAGGACATGGTCATTTATTATCACAGGATGACTACAATTCTCCTTGATGAGGATGGCTTCTTAGATGTTTGTTATATCACTATGAAGAAATAGGATTTGGAAGTGTTGCTCATATTTAAAAGAGGATGAGTTGATTGAAGAAATTGTTGCATATTCTACAAAAACAAAAATCTCTAGATAGCTGGCTGATGGCTGGAAAAGTCACAAATCTCCGGGAGTACTGGATTCCAGAAAAGTTGCATCCACTTTCAAAATCCCTTTTTAAAACCCTAATCATAATACAATAAAATGAAAAACCCTCATAGGTAATTTGTGACTGCTGCTTGTTATGCTTTTTATAAGTAATACTGGCCATGCTAGAAAGCCCTTAACATGTACATTTGGAAAAGTAATCAAAAAATAAAATAATCTATATAATTCTCATGCTGTATCACAGTTAACAATTTACTATGTTTGACAAAGCAAAACAAAGTTAGAAACTGCCTGTAGCAGGTCTAAAATACTATATCCTATAATCTAGGGTCCTTATGTTTTGATAAAATATATAACGTAAACTCGAATTGATTATGCAACTTTGAAAAGGTATCAAATCCTATGTTATATATGAAATTCCAAATATTTTGGTAATATATTTGATGTCTTTCATTACTAAAACAAAAAATTAAAAAGTCAGCTGATGAAAGAGTGACAACAAAAGATATATTCCATCATTATGTCAGTATTTAACTAAAACTGGGATACGTTTATTGCACATCACCAAAGGATCTGGTATTCATTTAACCAGAATAAAACACTTGGAAAACCACAATTTGCAAATGTAGTGAAATTGTTAAATGAGAAAAATCATTTAAAAACTGATCATTAAAAATTTTAAATTATGGTAGGCAGTAGAACATGTTCCAAACTTTCTGATAAAAATTTCTCCTTTGCAAGACATAATTCAGGAGGTCCTTAAAGAAAAATGTGCAATTAAGTTTGGAAAAGCTATAAAAGAGACTTTTATTTTTAGGACAGACATTTTTTTCCTTTCCTAAAATATGTATCATTATTCAAGAAGGTTTATAAATTTCACTGAAGAAAATATTATATTTCAAATAATGTGACAGGTCCACTTCATCAAGTGGTTCTCTTGTAAAGGTAATGTCATATCACAACGCAGTCAACTACAAAACCAAAGATTGCAAAATTCAACTTAGAGAAACACATTTTCTAAAGAAGCCTATGTAAAGCCTAACATTTAAAGGTTCTCACTATCCAAAACTACATTTTAAAAAAATATAGTTTCAGGTAATATGAACTAGCCTACTATACTCTAACATTCAGAGTAAATGATCAAACAGTCAATGCAAAGTTGGATTACTAAATAAATTGCAAGGTAGAGTCAATATTCCTCATAAAAATAAAATAAATTACAGTACGTCATGTCTTGTTGTCCAATTCTGTTGTTAGTTCCATATCTACTTGGTATATTGTAAAACCAGTCCTCAACCCTTGGGTTTGTTCCTATTCCTGGAACTCCAAGTCCTTGATAAGCACGCTGCTGCTATAAGGTATGTGTCCATGATTAAGCCCCAAACCATAAGGTCTCGTTTGTGTGTTTGGAAGAATAAATGGGCTCACATTTTTTCCAGGGGTGTTAAAAGAAAATTCTGGAGGTGGACTACTAGGTATTTAGTTGGAGTCGATGTGACATGGTTTGACTCATCAGTACTCTTTAACGGAGGCATTGGAATTATGTGATGATCTGAAAAATTTAGGACGTTGGCTGCAACAGGCCCAGATAGTAAGCAGGCCTAATCCAATCATCTTTGAAAATCTGAACAGTCAGAGTTGACACTAGAGTGTACAGCCTGTTGGTCACATGAGCAAGAACCATTTGTTCATTTGCATCTCGTCGAATTCTTACATGAACTGATCCAGCCTAAAAAGAGCAAATCATAAGACACTGCTTAGAATTACACTACAAAAAATTTCATTAGACGTGAACATTTTTTTAATGAATTTGTTGTAACAGTACTTGGTATTTTCTTTAAAACAAGAGAAAGTTTAATGCCTTGACATTCCTTAAAGACTACTTAATAGTGATTATCAAGATAGAGAAGAATGAAATAATTAATAACTCTTTAAATAAAATGTGACCTTTTAAAATCTAAAAAAGGAAGAAAAATCCATGTAGGAGGAAGACAGGCATGTTATAACATAAGGCAGAATATAAATGAAGTATATGAAAAATGTAACAGAAGGGCAAAAAAGGTAGGTATTAATTCATATTGAAGACGACTTCAAAAGAAGGTGGCATTTGATCTAGGGGTGGTTATATAAAATTTCAAAAGGTGGAGACAGGTTGAGGGAATAGCAATTAAAACACATGGCATATTGGGCAAGAATAAGCAATATCACTAGTGTATAAAAAAGAACAAATATTTCGGGAGGCAGAAAAAAAATTTAAAAAAGGAGGAAAAGAACAAAGAAGGAAAGACAAAAAGGAGGGAGGGAGCGAGGAAGGAAGGAAAAATAAAAGAATGAAGATATTATAAAAATGTCTAACCACTATGCTGTACACCTGAAACTAATATAAAATAATATTAAATGTCAACTCTAATTGAAAAATAAAAAAAATGAATAAAGATAAGTAGGCAATAAGTTTAAAAAGAAAGGCTAGCAGAGGACTAAATATCACGATAAGGAGTTTTAACTGCAGCAATTAAACACTAACAAAATAATCAGAGTTCAGAAAAATTATAGGTATGAATGGATAGGAAATGACGGCAGCGGTCTAGTTTAGAACTGAAGAGTGCTGACAGGACAGATATAGTGGGATCAGAGAGGGATGTGAATTCATAATATTCCACAGGTTAGAAGTGGGAGGACTTGACATTCAACTAGACTTAATGAATGAGGCAGACGGACTCATCCAAGATGACCTCAAGGTGTGTAGCCTAGGTTACTAGGATAGAGAGCACCAGGCATTACGATGAAGGATATTTATTAACTTGAACAGATGTTTGTCATACATTGTTTTTAAAGTAGATAAACAGTAAGTACAACAATGATTCTATTGTAATTAAAACACATACATACAGAAAAATATCAAGAATGACAGCATTTATGTCTAGATTGTAGAATTAAGGATTTTATTCTCTTTGACTTAGTTGTAACTTCTAATTTTTCTAACAAACAGGTACTATTTGTATAATAAAATTTTTAAAAATCTATAATAAAATTAAACATCCAAACAGATATTCCATGTTAATGTCTAGATAAACTCAAATTTTCAAAAAATAAAAATTATAACAAAGCATAAACGGTACATAAATTAGCCAGTTGGTTTAGTTACGATGTGTCTGAATATATTACTTGGCAGTAACAAGAGTTATTGTCAACCATGAGACACAGAAAATATCTATATTGTTTGAATTTGACTTCTAGTTTATTATTTTTCAGTAAGGTAAGCCATATCTTAGAAATCAAGTCATCTTTGATTTCTCCCTTTCCTACTACCACTCACAGTTGTCACTAGATGAAACTATAAAAGATACTATACCCTTTCAGTATGATATGGAAATCAAAGTAATTAAAAGAAGCATAAAGCATTTCTAAGTACAAGCTAGATCATGGTGTCTGCATTAAGCTATGTCTTTTGTGACAACTATTCTTGGCAGCTCAAAAGCTTGTTTTATTTATCTCCTTGTCTTAATTAGATGGGCACTATATCAGTGAGGTTGTTAGATGGCTAAGTTCTGAATAGCTGAGATGATCGTATTCTTTGTGTTGATAAGCCACCAAACTAAATAAACGCCTGTCTACTAATTTATTGATACCGATACAATTAAAAGAATGATTAAAAATAAACTACTTTACTGGGGGAATGTAAACTGGTATAACCATTTTTGGAAAGCGATTTGGCAACTGGCATTAAAAGCCATAAAAAGTGGTGAAAAATATCCTTTGATTCACAAAAACCTTTAAAAAACTAATCTTAAGGAATAATCACAAGTATATGCAGAGGTTATTCCACAAAAATGTTCATCTCAGTCCTGTTAATATGGGAAAAATGGAATGTCCAATAGAAGAATAAATAAATAAATTATGGTATATTTATATAATGTAAAACTCTGCAGCCCTTAAAAATTATGTTGGAAACGAACAAGACAAACAAACAAAATTCACAGACACAGAAAACAGTTCGGCGGTCACTAGAGGGAAAGGGGGAAGAAGGAGGTAGATAAGTGGTCAGGTCAAATATTATGATGATGGAAGATTTGACTTTGGGTGGTGAACACACAGTGCAATATACAGATGATGCATATGGAACTGTACACTTTGTAATCTACAGAATTATATTTAAGCTAATGTCACCCACAATTAAATTTAATTTAAAACAGAACTAAATATCACACAAAAGTAGAGTTTGGAAGAAGACAGCAGTAGTGGTGGCATGTTTCTAAAAAACCTAAATATCCCCATAAAAACAGAGAAACTAAGAAAGTGAATCCAAAACCTATGAAAATCTGCAAAAAACTAGCTAACATGTTACTCCTAAGAAACCCGAAATGCAAGCTGAAAAACCTGCAAGACATCAGCATCTGTACAGGAGGACGCGATAGTGCATCTGACTAACCTAAAAACCCCAAAGTGGTAAACTGGAGCTTAATGGAAATCTAGAACAGCGAATTTGAGAAAGGCAACTGGGAAACTAGTTTTGTTCATTTCAACAGTGGGTAAGTACACTGGGTATGTAATAAGATAGGAAGAGCTGGAGAAGTCTGAACCCTAGAGCTTTCAAAAGTAACCAAACAAAGCCCCATGTTATGAAGAAACAACTGGGAAAGGAATCCAAACTAAGCGGCACAGTAGAGACAAAGGATAAGGAAGGTTCAGATACAAACAGGAGAAGAACAGAGCCAGGAGAAAGAAAAACACTCACTTCACAGACTCATCAGATGAGCCATGAATTTATACACACTACCCTAAATCGCTCCTTAGTTTAATGTTTAGGAAAACTAATTTCACATAAAAGGAACATGTGAAAAGGACAGAATCCAAATCCTAAACAAAATTATTATAAGGAAAAAAGGGAATACAGAACAGGTTAAAAGATCACCAGAAAGATTTACCTATCAAACTATTGAGAACTATACCTCACTTTATCAAAACAAGCCAAAAGACATGAAACTAGAAGAATATAAATCAAAATTAGAAAACCTCAGAAATCAGATAATTAAAAATATAAAGAAAAAATCATTTGAGAAATAAAGACTGAACTTGAAATACAAAAGCAAACATACAAGAATACTGTAAGAGAAATAAAAGGTGAAAAGAAGGAAGGTTTTAAAAATCAAAAGAAAATGCAGATAAGGAACTGAAAGAAAATAATAAATACGAAAAAAAGGCAAAGACCCAACACGATTATAATAGAAGTTCCCAAAAAAGACAATCAAAGCAAGAGAAAAGAGTATTAAAAACCGTAATTCAAAAAAAATTTCCTGAAAGTTTAAAATAAGTGTTTTTGAAATAACATTATTTAAAAGGTATACTGCATACCTGAAATAATTGACTCAGAATAACCAACACCAAGACAATCTATTAGACTTAAAAGAAAATCTCTTGGGCATCCAGGCAAAGCAATCAAATCACATACAAAGGAAAAATAAAATAAAACAAGACCAGACTATGAGTCATCAGGCTTTATTAGGGCAATGTTTTATGCCAGAGGTAAATGGAATGACATATTTAAGAAACTCAAGGAAACAAAAATATATGCTCAGGATTTTATATCCAGCCCAAATGATTTTCAAGTGTAAAGTCTACAACTGTTCTCAACATTCATGAATTTAAGGAATAATAATTCGGAAGAATTTACTACAGACTGAATTTTTGATATCCTAAAAGACTAGAGAAGGGATGAGGAGGAGAAAGTAGAAATGAGGCAGCCATTTTTCCACTAAAGAGCATAAGTCTAAAACTAAACACAACAAAGTGGATAATATTGAGCTGTTGGACCAGCCCTAATCTCCCTACCTGAGGAATTTGTGGTATGTTAGAAAAGTCAAATCTTATTTGTTTTAAAAATCAGGAAAGTAACATTTAGTGACATGAAAAACAGTTCATGGTATGTTGAATGAAAAGAGTAATTTATAAAGCAGCATGATCTCATTTTCTAAGCAGAGTAAATGGCAGCTTTCTCTACATGATTTAATTTTTGGGGGGTACTTTTTTGTATTCGCCTCATCATTCCTGATACAGGAATTAAATCATGCCACAATAAAGTCTCTCTGGTAATGAGGTCCAAATTAGATTTGAAAACATGGAATTTTCTGCTGAAGCAAGTTGTGTTATTCAACATATCCAGCAAAATCTCTAAAATTAGAACTGCAATTAAAAAGAAAATAATTGCACCTTTTACTTTTGCAACATTTTCATATTTAGGAACGTGTGACTATGAATTTGTCTTATCTGGACAGCCCAGCATTAAGATCATTGGTTTGGAAGAATAAAGGAAAAACAACCCTCAATTAATCTCAGTTAGGTTACTGAATCCATGCACATTTTAGGCTCTATTGAATAAAAGTGGAAATCAAAGGCTCTATAAAAATTTTAAAGAAATACTTTTTTCAGTTTGGAAAATTATAAACTATGCTTTAAATTATAACTAAAGTAATATGTAGAAAACATACCAAAGAGCCAAAACCTAGGGTCCAAAAATGCTCATTTCGGACTTCCAAAACTCCATCCAAGGTAGATACCTGATTGAAAACATAGAAATAAGGTTATTTGTTTTTGACATATCCAATACGGTTCAGTCACACTATGGACTTGCTCTTAGCCTACAAATGACATGAGGACACTCATTAGCCAAGAAAAGTCCCAGGTCACTTAGTCAAGAGACCACTTCCGCTTGTTCGGCACCAAGCCAAAGCCTTACTGTTCCAGGTCCTAGTCTGCACTTATCCTTACAGAACCAGGTCTTCACATCCACCTCCCTCACCTTGTTCTTCAGTGGATAGTCCTTTTCATTTGATCAATATTGCATGTATTTTGTACAGCACTTGCGGCATGAGATTTTTTTTTTCTTCTCAATCACTTATTTCTCTGAATTCCCTGTTATCTGGATGCAGGCCAAAAGGAAATTCCAAGGCCAGATATAGTACGTGGCACTAGCTGAGACAAGTAGCCACCTATATTAGTGACAACTAATAGTTTAAAATACTCATTATACAAATAATTCAATTATCTTATTCCTTCATTAGTTAACAGATGGAAATTTATAACAATACAAATTCTAAATTCACAGATCAAGATGTTAGGTGGTGAAGCAATCAACATGTAAGAGCAGGCTTTGACTTAATCAAAATCTAGGTTTAACTAAAGAAATATAAAAATACAGCATTTATATAAGCAATAGGGTGGCCTTTAGACCATTTCTTCCACATTTATTTCAAGTGAATTTGGCTTCCAGACTGAGCAATTCCTCAAACTTTCTACTTTTGTCACTGTTATATCTCCTAATACTTTAAGAATACAAATGCCCCTAAATAAAATTCTAGATAGGGTTGAATAAAGTATTATTTGTATCTACTCTTTGGATTTTTTAGTTACAAATTAAAATGATTTTATTTACTATTCCATCTTACCTCTCTGATAAGTTTGTCCAACTGACCAATAACATGGGGTGGTGTTGTCTGGGAAAAAAATAAAATAAAAATAAATAGGCAGATAAAAAATTTTGTGGCAGTGGTCTTGAAACTAAAAAGTATTGGGTTTTATACCAACCTTTGCTTTGTTTGATGTCTGCCCTATCACGATTTAGGGAAGGTAGGTTTCAGGTGGCCCCACAAGTGAGGCCACATCAGGAATCAGATCATGAACATATTCTGTCTTATAAAAAAGCTGCTATCTCTAGGACCAAATAAGCCTTAAACAAAAGACCTTTAAGAAAGTAACATTCTGTACAGGGCAAAGCACCATGCAACTATTATCTTATTGTTATTACTGCTCCTGGAGTTTAAGAAAAGGCATGAGGGAAAAACAGAAAAGCAGTGCTTACATACATATCCAGTCCTGAAAAACTATCTCTTTATTCAGGAGCTTCTCCATAGATATTCCTATCGTTTCAATAAATAATTTGTAATTTTTAGTTTTGAGTTTGAAATTTAAAAGCCTCACTCACTAATTCAATGATAAGAAAAAAGAAAACAATCATAATCAGATTATACAATAGCCAAAGCGCAGTTATCAGGGGAAAGTAAGCAGCTTAAAACATTTTTACTAAAGGAACATTGACTTCACTTGCAACATTATTAGAGGCAAAAAATATTTATGATTTTGTTTTATATTACAAATATAGTAAGATTTGTGCCTATCTTATGGGCCAATATAATTTCACCTGTTCTTAGTAAACATTTCAAAGATTATTATTTGGCTTCATTTCTAATAGAGCCCTCCTACAGCTAAAAATTTCAATCTGGTAGAAAAACATGGCAAATATTAAGCATGCAAATTGAAAGACGACCCTTACCTGGAGTAATACTTTCCCACTGTACACACTCATGGGATACATTGTGCCAAACGTCATCAGAGCAATGGCAATGGCAGAGGCAGTATCTATAGCAAAATAATTACTAAAAGAAAAAAAAAATTCTAAATCTTAAATGTATGCCACACTCAGTTCCCTAAAGTTCAATCTACCAAATGTTAATTATCGAAAACAAAGAGCTTGTTTTATCACAATTGGCCACTACTGGTAAAGGGAACATCTTGAAGGAAAACAAAAGTTTTCAGAATCTTCTCTCACCAAAGCTTAGTGGAAAATTACTAATAATTATGTTCATTAATGTGAAGAAAGATGAAGAAAAAACGTGAGCATTTCTCCACTATGTATTTTCAGTCAATCTGCTTGTCAACTTGAAAGCCTTCACGAATATTCATTTGTCAGGACAAGTAAAAACCTTCAACTAATAATTTCTGAGACACTAATGGACTTCATCAGCAGTTCTATCAATTTTCCTGTAAACAGTAACTTTCCAATAATTACTATTAAAATTTTTCAAAATTCCCCAGAAATATCTCAAGGTGAGATTCTCCAGAAGTTTGTTTCAGCAACAATGTGACTTAAGTGTGACATCTTGACAGTAGCTCAGGCTATTCTATTAACAAGACAGCAAAATGCCAATGGTTACAAGTACACTTTTGAACTTCTTCCTCATGCTAGGAATAGAAACATGAGTTATGACACAGTTCCTGCCTTTGAAATAGCAGGAGACGCACATGTGAAACACATAATTAAGTACTTTAGGTGCAAAGAAGTCCTACAGGGGATCATAGATGCACAAAGGAGTGAGTCACAAGCCTCCTGGGGTAGAGAGAATCCAGAAAGGCTACATACAAAAAGAAGTGACATTTGAACTGAACCTTGAAAAAAAAGCAAGAAGATGGAAGGACGACATTGTAGATAGACAGTAAAAGCAGCAGGTGTGAGGGCACGGAAATCCTGATACAGCAATGAAACTAAAAACAGTATAGAGAGATGGATGTCTAGTAAGGTTGATAGGGGCTTCATCGTGCTAAAAACTTTTACATTTTTTAAATATGGAAAGGGGAGGATTTTTAAACAAGAAAATAGGTCCAGACTAGCAATTCTGAATGATTACATTAGTATCAAAATAGATGGTAACTCAAGACGTGTGAGAATATAAATTAGAAGATCAGAAGACTGTTTTAATTAGGCCAAGGAAATGATGATAAAGGCCTCAATTTGGGGAGCAGCCTCAGAATTGGAAGAAGGGAACAGATAAATACTAAAAAGAAAAATTAAACATAACTAGGTGACAAGTCTATTGTTTACAATAGCCAACACATGGAAACAAGTGCTTATTGAGACATGAATGAAGAAAATTTGGCATATATGTGTGTGCACATGCACACACACAGAGAAATGATGTTTAGCCATAAAAAATGGATATCTTAACATTGGGACAACACTGATGGACCCGAAGGAAATAATGCTAAGTGACGTATGTCAGAGAAAGATAAATACTGTATGATCTCATTTATATGTGGAATCTTAAAAATTAAACTCCTAAGAATAGAGAATAGATGAGTGGGTGCCTGAGGCAGAGGTGGTGGAAATGGGTAAAGATGGTCAAAGGTACAAACTTCCAGTATTAAGACATATAAGTTCTGGGATGTAATGCACAACATAGTGAGCCTAAAAAAATTTTTAAACAAAAAACACAAGACTAGGTGACCAATTAAAACTGGCTTGGGGGCCTTTTGAGCCACACTTCTCTTGCTCAGGCCCACTTCCACATCGGGAAGTATACTTTCCCTTCTAATAAAGCTTTTCTTTTCTGCTGTTAAAAAAAATATTATAATAAATAATAATAACTGGCTTGAAGAGAGTGAGAGTGAAGAGGGAGGAAAAGTAGTTATTTAAGAATGTGCAGCAGGTCTTCAAAAAATTAAACACTGAATTATCACATGATCCATAAATTCTACTTCCAGATCTATGCCCACAAGAATTAGAAGCAGGGACTCTAACAGAGAGCTGCACAGCTATGTCCATAGCAGCATTATTCACAATAGATAAAAGGTGGGAACAACACAGATGTTCATCGCTGGATGAAATGGCAAACAAAATGTGTTAGGTACACACAATGAGAAATTATTCAACTCTGAAAAGGAAGAAAATTCTCATACATGCTACAACATAAATGAATCCTAAGAATATTATATGAAGTGAAATAAGCCTGACACAAAAAGACAAATGTTGTATGATTTCATTTCCATGAAGTACTTAGTCAAATTCATAGACAGAATATAGAACAGTGGCTGCCAGGGGCTGGAAGAGGGTGGACAGGAAGTTACTATTTACAGAGTTAGAAGATGAAAGAGTTCTGAAGATGAATAATGGTGACGGTTGCACAACAATGTAAATGTACGTAATGCCACTGAACTGTATGCTTGAAATAGTTAAAATGGTAAATGTTATGTATGTTTTAACACAATTTAAAAAAAATAATGCTATGGAATAGATAGATAGTAGTAGCAATTCACTAAGACAAGACAGGCAAGAAGAAACAGTTTCAGGGATAAGGGAATAGGTTCAGTTGAGGTAAGATATACTTTTTGAAATCCAATATAGATCAGGGCCAGAAATAAAGGTTTGGAAAACACAGAGAAGCAAAAATAGTAATTGTATGTAATCTCCCAGGAAAGTACACAAAACAGGAAAAAAATTAAGGACAGATTAGTAAACATAATGTTTAAGCACACGGGTCATAAAGTAGGAAAGTCTATACAATGTTAAGCTTAAAGCACCTATTTCTAAAAGGCTTGTTTTTTTAAAACTGCTTCACACTCCTTCCTCTTCTCTTCCCTCTCTCAACAATAGCAAGTGGTGCTTATTTCTGTCTTTACCATCCTCTTTTCAGTTCACTCATTTGGGTCTCAGCAGTGAGGAATTAATTCAGCTACAGATTGTATGAAAATTATTGATTGAATCGACAACCTCTTACTTTTCAAATGAAAGACATGTGAAGACAAGATGTGACCAAAGTTAATGGTATACCAATATGAGTTAACTATCTTATTCCATCGACAGCCCTTAAAGTCAAGTGAAACACACACAGAATAAAAAATACTTACTTAATTCGATTAGCATATATTAAATAAAAGAGCAAATGCTCCAGCAAGATCAATCAAAACAAATGGATTCATTCGGGGAAGGAAGATACTGCTAAGTCCTGGAATAATTCCACACAATACAAAGAAAAACAAAGAAAAAGAGTATTCATGTAATACTGATAAAAATCTTGTAAAAGATGATTATGTTTTCGTATCATAGAATATATCTTTTAAAAGCAAAAGAGGATTTGGAACAGAGCTCTTTCACTCATAAAGGTCTCTTTTGTATATCAACTAAAAGTAAGAAAAAGTAAAGCAAGAATGAGAATCTTATCTGTGAGATTCATGTATTAACATCAGCAATGAATCATGTAAGTTACCATAACGATGCATTTCTTGTTCATTCCTTTAAAATCACGTATGTCGTGAAACCCCATAACATCTTACCTTCGACTGAGATCTGCAACATGTTCCTGAAGCCAACTTGTACTAGCAGCTTTAAGAAGAAAATATTTAAATTATCTATATAGAATAAGCTACCAGAAATACTTGATTTCTTAAAAATAATTTGGCAATGAATCATTAATATTACAAAAGAATACATTACTCCTCAAATATAGAACATTTTCCACTTATGCCTTTAAGATACTCAATCAAAAGCAGTTTCAACTACAATATTCAGTTGACCTAAATTTAGAAGAATTAGTGAACTTACATGTCATTGTTACTATTAATTTGAAGTTTTAAAGGCTCTTAATACTGAAAGCAGAGCCTCCTAACCAGCATGCTGGGAATGGGTTATAGGTATACCAATTATGAACTTGCTCAGTGCTCAGAAAGGCCAGGTAGGGACTTGGCTACATCCGAAGACACCTGTCACTGGACAGGTAGCCTCAAAGCTCAAGCATCCTCTCACGTTTATCCCAGGGTGCTAATTTATCCATCCGTTTTTTATGTGTACTGTGATGTAAAAAAGATTGGCAAGTCTTACACAATATAATAGAGCAGTTAGGAGCAGCCTCTGATGTCAGCTTTGCCTTTAACCAGATGTGTGGCATGGGCAAGTGATTTAATCTCTTAGTGTTTTCAGTGTAAAATGAGGATGACATAATTATTTACTTCATTAGGTTACACAGGGAGAATTTAGTGGGTTATTCTACCTAATCATTTAGTACAATGCCTAGCAGATAATAAGGTCTCAATATTATTTTCCACTCAAATTTCAACTAATGTCACAAATCTTGATGTTTCTGGGAACTTCAATTTTCAGCTAATGAAAATACAAACTAGATTATCTTTCTATAAATAAATCTGGCAATATACATCAAAGATTTTAAAAATAATGTATTTTTAATCCATTTATAATATCTCTCTGGAATTTATCCTAAAAAAGGAATCAGAATTGCCTACAAAAATTTAACATGAAGCTGATTAGAGCATTATTTGTAAAGGAAAAAACTGGATGTTTAAAAATAGACTAATATTTTAAAATATTTTAGGACAGAATATTATGCAACCATTCCTCAAAACATCTTTTTTAAAGAGTAATGAGGCAAAATTCAAGACATTTCAAAGAGTAATGAGGCAAATTTCAAGGCTGTTAACTAGAAAAAAACAGACATAAATTATAAATACATACAATTCTAAGAATGTAAAGATATGTATATGTACATAAAAAATCAAAGGAATAACAGAAAGTTCACAGATGTTATCTCTTAGTTGTGAGATTATCAGTATTCTTTATTTTCTTGTATCTTCCTGATCTTTACAGAGAAATATGTCTAAATCTCTGTACCTTTTAAAAATTCCTAGAGTGAGTAACATACAACTTTAATAATTATAAAATTTTTCAAAATAATTCTGGTCTTCACAAATATCATTATTTAATTTTCAGTTTGTGCAGTAAATTTCTTAAACTCTCTATGCAAATACAACTCATACTTTATAACTCTCATGAAGCCATTTAAACATGGGTGGGCATTTTAGAAAGTTTTCCTCTCTTGACTGTACTGCAGTTCAAGTCAGCGAGACCTAAAAAGACCCTCACGTATCTCTGCTTCAAAATGTCGTCTGTGCATACAGCCACTTGTTTTTACCTCGCTTTTCATCAATCAGTGGTTAATCCCTTGTGGGTTAGAATTCCAAAACATTAAAATTATTGAAAATGCCAATAATTTAGACCACTGAGGTAAAAAAAATAATCAGTCTGAATTTGTAAAGAATTGAAAATTAAGAATATTTCAAAACCTAAAAAAATTGTGCTACTTTCAAGTATATGCCTACCACCACTGCCAAAAAGAAGTTCCTGGGAACTTATTTAATTAACAGAATTAAATTACTTGCAGTGGGCACATCAACTATTTTACATCTTAATGCTTACAATAGACTTTTTGTAGGTAGGTTATACATCTAAAATCTCATTCATGTTATTTGGCAAATGTAATTTTTCATCATTTAATTTAACATATAAGTCAGTCTATCTGTTTTTAAGTAATATGCTATTTTAAAGCTTCAACTAATTAGATTTTGTCTTATAATTCTCTGCTTAAAGAAGACTTGAGAACATGTGGGAGATGTTCATAATTCTCTTTAGGATATACCTTCCCACTGATTTATGAGTTAAAGAAACAAACAAAAGACTTATTTTTATAAGATATTAATTGAATTTTTATTAACGATAAATAAAAAAACATACCTTCAGAGACATAAGCAAAAGGTTTATTCCGAATAGAAAGCATCGTGAACAGGTTGAAAGAAAGAGCCACAAACGTACCAACTAATAATCTTCCCCTAAAAAGGCCAACAATAATATTTATCATTTTTTTTCCTTGGTAATATCAATATGTAATTTCAGCATGTAGAAAGACTAAGAGATAGAAAGGCAGAGCAGTCTGCTTCTATGATTTGGTAATAGCAGAGAAGAATCTAAACTTGGCTTCTAGTCCAACATTCATGTCCTATCTACTGCTGCTCCATCTTACATGAACAAAAATAAACTCTTGGCATTAATACTATCTTCTTACAGGTAAATCCTGTCATAAATTTGTATAAATGCTAATGGCATTTGGTTTACAGCACACGGACAGGCGAAACTGTCCTAAATTAAACTGACCAAAATAGCTCAAGCCCATATAGTTGGCAACTATGTGGTAGGTAATAACGATTCCCATCTTTTCTATAGGTACTCCTAAGAGATTTTGAGAATCAAATTTTAAATTACAAAAGACCATACAGGGCTGGCTTAGTGTCTTGATGCAGGCTCGAAAACCATGAGGAGCCTGAAGCCAGAAGAGAGGCTCCTTTCTTTTGCAGCATAAGGGCTTGGAACAGTGACTGGTGAAGAAGATTTGGGTTTGGGAATTTTGTTTGTGAAATATGAGTAAAATGTATGCTGCCATATTCTGAATTCTCATACCAGTCAAAGTAACTATTATTTAATAATATACGAATTAAGTTGGGAATTAAACTTAACAGTAAATTCTATCTTATGATAAAAGCAAAATCTTACGTGTGTATCTCGGGCTGCTCTAAAAAGCGCTGTGCACTGAAAGGAAGAAATAATGTATTAAATAAGTCTTGTAAATTACAAGATTAAAAAGCTTTACTGAACATATAGATAACTAAATAAGTTCACAATATCTTTTTTTATATCATAATCAATTATTGATTATTAGCAGGGATGAAGCAAGAAAACTCACAAATTATCTTCCACATGTAATGTTGATCTTTCTCTACCAAACCTGTTTCAATGGGGTTATACTAAGCATTATAACACATATGACCGAATCCCTTTCTTCCATTCACATCCACCTATGATCAGATTTAGTAGCGTCAAGAACATAATAAAAGAAGGGTGAAAAGAAGGGAGAAAAGTCTGAAATATGAAGAAATTGTACTGTCAAAACTCCATCGCTATTCATCTTCACATGTATACTCTTCAAACCAGTGTGTGTCTCAGTACATTCTTTATGTTCCCAAAGGTAGCACAGCGGAATTTAGAATGACATTAACATCAGATACAAACGTACCTTTCTTTTAAGATAAAGAGAGCTCCCAACTGTGCCAAGACTGTGGAGGCAAATACAGCCAGGACTTCTAATCTTTCAAATCTGAAAGCAGAAAATTAATTAGATCAGTATAATTCTTTCAGTTTACAAACAAGTACCTCTAGAACACATTTACATTCATTTATTCACTCATTCAATATATATATGTTCCTATTATAATCCAAACACTGTTAGAACAGACTAGAGAGTTTCAAGAATGGTAATAAACAATGAATATCACAGATTAAAAAGAGTGCCTATTTACAACATATATGAACCACTTATAGCTCTTATTTTTTAGAAATAACCATTATTTAATTAACAGCTGACACCTAATTGACCCATCTTGTGTTAGATACTGGTCAAACTGCTGAACATATTACTTCATCTAAACCTCCCAACCCCTTAATGAGGGTTATTTTATCCAAAAAAGAGAGAGAGATAAGGAACTTGAAATACAGAAAGGGAAAGTAACTGTTTAGAGTCAGATAACTAGCAAGTGGAGGAGTCAGGTTTTGGAACTTGGGTACTCTGGCTCCAGAGTTCGTAATTTTAACCACTACTGTCTCACACTTATACATATAATTATGATCATATGAGAATGCCTTTAAATACCTAAATTATCAGCTGGAGGTCAGGGGCTGTTGTCTTAATTATTTTAGTTTTTCCCACAACACTCAGTTTATGGCGTTCAATACTTACTGTAAATATAAGTGCTTAAAATTTTTCAAAAAAAAATCATCTTCAGAAAAGATAATAAAATAATTAAGGATATTCATTGCATTGCTGCTTAGAAGGAAAAACGTTGGAACTAACAATAGAACCATAGGCATTATTAAAAATATATAGAACATATTTATCGACATGGAAATATGTAAGTGAAAAAAGGGGGTTATAAAAGATTTTAAAAAACCTGTAAATGCAGCAATGTTATTTGTAAAATTGATATGATATTAAAGTACATATAGAAATGAAAAAGATGAGGGAAAGCAAAGACAATATGAAGAACACAGCTGAACGATTTAGACTACCAGATACCAAAATTTATTTTAAAGTAACTTACACAGTACAGGCATACCTTGGAAATATTGCATGTCTGGTTCCAGACCACCTCAATACAGTGAGTATCGCAATAAAGTAGTCTGTAATCTTTTTGCTGGATGAAGTCTTGCCTTCAATTTGTGAATAAAATGCAACATCTGTGAAGCGCAATAAAGCAAAGTGCAATAAAACGAGGTATGCCTATACTAATGCAAGACAGACAAATATAGTAAATTGAACAGAAAAGAGAATACAGAAACAGATCTACATAGTTGCCTGATTTATGAAAAACGTAGCACACAAAGCGTAGGAGAAGGATGAATTTTTTTCAATAAATGTTTATATCAATGGAATAGCTTTACAGGAACAAATGTGTGCAAAGATATAATACAGAACAAGATACGGTTCCTGCTACCATGAAATTATATTTTAAAGGGGGAGACGGAATAACAAAAGTTCTGATAAGTTCTATAGAGAGAATTATACTAGTCTGATGTAACAAGGTCTATTTTAGAGTCTATTTTGGATTGGGCCTAGTCACTTAATGACATTAACATTTAGTGATCTTAAGATGGAGTTCATCTTACAAAGATTAGGTGAAGAGTATTTCAAGCAGAGAATAGCTTGTACAAAGTCCCTAATGCAGGAATGAGTTAGTTGTGTTCAAATTACAGAAAAAAAAAAAGCGTAGTATAGAGGGTCTATGAGTGATAAGAGAAAAAAAGTAGGCAGGGCACAGCTCATATAAGGGCTCTATAAATTAGGGAAAAGAGTGAGGATTCTATTCTAATATGATGGGAGACAACTGGCCGGTTTTAAAGAGGAGAGTAACAGTATGATTTAGGTTTAAAAAGGAAAATGTTCTGGCTGATTTATGGAGAAATGGTCATTAGGGGGCAAGAGCAAAAGCATGGGACCCGTTAGGATGATGGTCATTGGTTAAGGCAAGAAATGAAGGTATCTTAGATAGGATGGTCATAGTGGAGACTGTAACAGGAATGGGAACAGATTCTGGATGTGTTTTCAGGTTACCTTGAATAACCTGCTGAAGAACAGATGTGGGTAATGAGAAAATAATCAAGGATAATGCCTAGAATTTTTTTTGAGCAACTGAATGACAGTATATTTACTGAGATGGGAAAAACTGCAGAGAAACAGGTTTTTGGGTAAGAAAAAAAAGAATTCTAGTCTAAGCTTAAGACACCAACTAGACATCCCTATGAAGCTGTCCGAAAGGTAATATGAATGAGATCTTAGAGCCAGAGAACTGGATTTTGGAATTATTAAATATAGATACTTCAAGCTATGTGACTGAATACAAATGAATGCTTCATTTTAGTGTTCCATTGCTCCTTCCTTTTCCATTCACTCTAAGCAGTGGGCCAAAATGGAAGCTGTCATGTCCTTACTTGACCTTGTCTCCTGGCCACAGTAACTGATTTAAAGATTAACATCTGTTCTAACCTGGACCCATCAACAGTTCATTCTCATGCATTTCTGAACTAGAAGTGGGAAAGAGTCCTTTCTTCTAGGATGAAGGAAGGTAACAAGGTATGAGTTGAGGTGTGGTAGGAGTTATCTACCATTCCAGAATGGTAAAGTGATCTTAGAAACGGAACCTGAAATGCAGAGAGAAGCAAGCCTGAGAGGTAAGAAAAAGACAATGTCCTGAGAGTTCTAGCCCCTATGCCAAGTATCTCAGTCTTTCCACATTTTGGTTATATAAAGACAAAAGTCCCCATTTTTCTCCCAAACTAGCCTGAATTGGATTTCTGTCACTTATGAAAAGCCTTGACTCAGTCACAGATTTCCATATACAGATATCTATACCTTACAACTGATTATTATAGTAATAGTCCAACCCTATTAAATTTCAATGACACTTATAAATATCTTCATTTTGTATAAACATTTTATATTTACTTTGTCCTATTGCTTAAGTAAAAAAATCCTGATTTTTGACAAAAGAATATAATCCTAATGAATGGTATGGCGAAGAAGGGTAAGTTTGGTACAAGAGTTTCTTTACCAAAGTAAAATTCTTTCAAGTTGTTTCCTTGAATTTGAAAGGACTCATATTTTTAAAAACCTCTAATATAAAAGATTATCTTCCAACTTTCAGTAATTTCTAAAACTATAAAAACAGAAATTTCAAATGCTATCAAAAATCCAGTCTTAAAATAAAAATCCATCTCCACCACTAAACTGATGTTAAAATATATCAATTTACTTTACCACCTAGAAGATACTTTTATATGGAAATTCTATGCACCTCCTTTTACTAAAATAAGAGATTTCCAAAGTACTAAAGAACTTAATTTGAACATTTTATGTTAATATTTGTTTTATAAAACAGAAAAGAACCTCATGTGAACATTTTATTTTACTATGATTTAAATTTAAATATCCATGTTTCTTATTAGAATCCTCTTAGATCCTTTTTTATCTAGTTTCACTATCTGATCATCATTCCACTAAGCAGGTAGCATTTATTTTCTAGAAATAATCTAGCTAGCTCACTACTGCCTAATATGATTATTTAATAGCAATAAGTTAGCAGAAAATAAAATAATTTGAACTTACCCAAATGAATAGACAGGGCTAGGTTTCCTCACCATTACCCAGTAACTTATTAAACATGTCATTAAACTATGTAAAAAGAAAAATAAATTTTGGTATTATAACAATGGCTAGAAGAGAACATGCAGAAAAAAAATTGTTTTTAGAATTCCTAAACTGCTGAAAGTTATCAGTATTTACACAGACTAAATTAATAAGTTATATAATAATTTATAATCTATTCATGAGCATCCTAGCACATGAGTTTTAACATGTTGAGGAACTGAATTATGATACACCATTAAGTCAGTTAAACAGAACCTAAACCCATAGATTCTCTACTCAGTAAGAGATCCACCCTAAATGGTTTCTATAACTGAGCATGCAAAAAATGACACAGTAATAATAATGGTAATATATTTTGTTCTAGGCCTATATGATAAATTTTAACTTTGATATACTTTAATCTTTATTAAAAGTTAAACTAAACAGTAACACATTGGCAACTCTGGATGGGATAAAATTATGTACATTTTCTAAGTACAGTGAAGATTCAATGTAAAACAACTTACTATATGTGAAATTCTGGTAATTCAGTTCAGATTGTTTTAGATCAATTAGGTAGATTTAACTACGTGATTGATGAAAAGATATCCTTATAACACACTCCTATGGCACAGATTTTGAAGATATCAATATCTAAGTATTTTGCAACCCTTATTATGAAATATGAAAGGCCCCATGAAGCAGGGAACCAACAGATTGTCTCCCTAGATCACGATACTCACTTCTCAGCTATTAACGTCCCTCATTTCTTTTCTTATCTACACAATAAAAGTGAGTACTGGTGCACTCTTCGTGACCTTGCTCCTTAGCCACAGCTAATCCCCCACAGATAGGCACCTGAAGCCTCTGACCTAACTAATGCCTGAATATTGTCATTTTTGTTGCTATGTAAATGGAATATTTTCCTCCAGTATATCTGTTAACTTATTGTTTGTATGTAAGTTCTATGTTGATAATTTTGCTTATTTCGCATTACTCAGATTATTCTCCTTCAAGCAAGAAAACCATAAATTCAGTGCAACAAATTCCTTATTAGCTTCAAAACATAAGGTAATTTTAAAAAAACTTACCTAAATAGATCAAAAATGGTCAGGTAAGTATAGGCAGTTAAAGCTGTAAAACACATTAAGGTGTTCATTACCAAAAAGATAAGTCACTGAGTAATCTCATATGTGGGCAATTATATAGTAAATTTGATAAATGTATGTAGCCCAAGTTAGCTATACAAAAGCTTACTTTAGAACCCAATTTCTCCTTCAGGAAAAATGAACAGTATATCCCCAAAAGACCTATGATAACACTTTTTGCCTTCTTCTGTTATCTAAGTACCATGTATTCTTTAAATAGCAAGATGAAAATAATGTTACATAAAAATATAAGAGGTCAAGACATAATAAACATATTAGAGATTTCTCTTTTCAAGAAAAATCAAATCCTACTCAAAATCCTATTTATAAACTGCATAAACTGAAGTACTAATCTAGCACATTAAAAAGGAACCTGTTTTTCAAAAAGATTTAAAGTTTTTCTTTAAAAAATAATAGCTCATTTAAAAAGATAAAACCTAACAAATCAAACCAGGCTTTATAGTTTACAAGGCACTTTTCAAATAGAGTACCTTGTTTAAATCTTTTGAATTATATTTCAGAATCACATATTCTGTGTAAAGGAAAAAACACTTTTATTTAAAATCAGAAAAATACAAGTGAAACCAATAACTAACTCGAGAAAAAGCAGAATGGCGACATACCTATGCTGTTAGTGGAGCTGCACCACATAAGCAGGAACCAGTACACGTTAAGTTTATGGCACCAAAGAGCAGTATCTTCCAGGACTGTGAAAAAGAAAGCCATTCTTATTTGCAGAGTGCTGATACACTCCATCGGGTCTACTGAAGTTGCTGTAATTCATACTTTTGATATTCAAAGGAAGAAGTACAACTTTCTTCAAAAAAGTGTTACATTTTCTAAATTTACCAAAAGTCTCATCAACCAAGTTGTTTTACAATATATAAATCTAAAAGAATAATTCTAGAAAGGGAATTAGCCAAGAGAAAATAAATTCTGACACTTAAACTCAAGTATCATTTTGTCTCTATAAATATGTACATAGAGACAAGGACAAAGCAAATGGCGCAAAATATAAGAACTGGTGACTCTGAGTAAAGGCATAAAGGAGTTCCTTATAAACTAATCTTGTAACTAAGTTTGAAAGTATATCAAACTAAAGTCACCCCTCCCCCTAGACAGTGCTTGGTTACTTACCAAATATGTTGTAGGAAACAGAATTACAAAAGAAAAGAACTTCTATAGTTTAGAAGTTCATAGAAGAGGGAGGACCTGAGATACACCTTGAAAATACAAGGATGTCATTAGAGGAAAGAGGAAGGGCATTCTAAAAATAAGGAACAGATCGAGTGAAGTGTTTTTTATTTTTGTTTCATTCTACTCCCTACAAAGAAGGGAGACCTATGCTTGTTTGACAGTAGATATTAAAGAAATTAATGAAAAGGCAGTTATTTCGAGGTGTTAAAATTAGATATAACTGCAAAGATCAAATGTGGATTGACATAAGATGGTTTTAGAATGCAGGTGAAAGGTGTAAGTTTAGAAAGAACACCTTTGAAAAAGGTGAGAATAAAAAAAATGACTGAAGGGATGAGAAGCAGAAAGAAGTGACAGTAAAGTAGCACAGAGCTAATAGTCTATAGATCCCTATAAAAGAAGCAAGACCATTTTCTAAATTTAAGGGATATGCTAAAATAGGACTGGAAACTTAAATCCAGAAGAATATCTGTAGAATAGCTATTACAGTGAGTATAATATTGAATCATCAAAGAGGAGAGCAAGAATTACCAGCATGAATTTATGGTGGACACCATTCTGGAACTTCCTCTACACCCAGAAGCAAAACCAGAGAAGCACATGAGGTAGGGATGTTATAGACTTGAGAGCTGATATGCTAGATTAATGGAACAAGGGACTCTAATACTAGTAAAGACATTTATGAAATGAGTGGACATGGGGTCTAGTCGGGACAAGGATTCAATAATAGTCAGGAAAGGAGGATAAAGCATATAATATGAAAATGATACTCTCTGCAGCTCTACTGCTAAATCAACACATCCTTGAATATCTATTTTATAACAGACACTATTCTAGGCCCTGGAGACACAGTAGTAAACAAAACATGAACCTTATAATCCAGATGGGGTGACAGACAATAAGCAAATACATAAAGTCCGGTGGTGATAAGTGCTAGGAAGAAAACATAGAATATAGTTAGAACACAATATGGCGATATGAAAGAGTTGTTCTTCTACATAAGATGGTCAGAAAAGACCTCTTTGGGTAAGGTGACATGTGACCAGAAATCTGAGAGGCAAAAATACTAAGCATGCAGCTATCTGGAAGAGAAAATGGGAACCACAGTGCAAATGCCCTGAGATAAAAGAGTATCTGGCTAAGGACAGCTGGTTGAGACAGGTAAGAGGGAGTCTGAGGCTATGTAAGTAGTGTCTTGTATACTAGGAAAAGAATGGATTTATTCCAAATGAGATGGAAAGTGACATAGTTTTCATTTTTAAAAGATCATTCTGGCTTCTATCTGTATAATAGAGATAGAAGGGCAAGGATAGAAGTATGAAGACCATTTAGAATGTGACTATAATAATGCATGTGAGAAATGATGAAGCTTTTGTAGGTGGTAAGAAGATATTAGAAAAGTCAGATTCTGGGTATTATATGGAAGATAGAGCTAGCATGACTTACTTAAAAATAAATGTGAGATATGAGGAAAAGAGAGGGTTAAGAATGACTCCCAAGGTTTCTGGCTTGAGCATCTGGAAGAATAAGAGTAGCCACTTAGTGAGAAAGTAATAGGTTTGTTCATATTAAATTTGAGATGCCTATTAGATATTCAAGTGGAAATGTTGAGAAGGCTACTCATTATATATTGGAACCTGAAGGTAGCGGAGAACTTGAAATATAAATATGGGGTCATGAGTGTGTGGTGGTGAAAGTGTTACCAACATGTAATCAACATAAACGAGAGACTGGAGCTCTAAGCCTTGGGAACTCCTAGAAAGATGAGTAACAAAGAAGGCTAAAAAATAAGGCCAAGTAAGTAGGAAAAAAACAAGAGTTGTGTTTCAGAGTCCAAATGAATAAAGTGCTTTACGGAAAAAGTGACTGATTTTTGTCAATGCTGCTGAAGGTCAAGTAAGATGGGAAATGGGGATGACTATTGGTTTTGGCAACACAGAAGTTATTAGTTACCTTATAAAAATTGTTTCGCTGGATTAATGGGGAATAGAGCCAGACTGGTATCTGTCTAACAGAGAAAGGGAGAATAGAAAGTGAACAAAGAAAGTAAAGGCAATTCTTTAATAGTTCTGCTAAAAAAGAAAGTCGAGAAATGAATCGGTAGCTGAGAGTAGAATACGTATCATGTAAGAATGATGCCAGAAAGAGGAGCATGATGCAAAAGGACCAAGGATGCACGAGACAGAAGAAACAATTATAGGAACACTGTCCTTGAGGAGGCCACAAGTGGAGGAACTGGTCTTATATAGCAGACAAGACAGTTCACTTATAGAAACAGAAGGGAGGCAGAGGGTTGGGAGATGTTCTAATGACAGGGTGTGCAAGTTTCTTCTGATGACTTCTTTTCCTTTAGTGAAACAGGAAGCAAGATCAAGAGGTCTGAGTGAGGATGAATTTAGTTTTGGAAGTTTACGGAAATGGTATGATACTGTCATTTAGGAAAGTGGGAAACTGAATGGACTAAGGAAATACCATATGAACAGCATTAACGGCATATTTGATGATGAACTTAAATTGAGACCAATCAGCATGGTTTTGTGTTTCTCTCAGGCTACAGGGATATGTGAAAATGATAATGATGAATGACAGAATATAAATAAGTAAGCAAATAAGGATAAGGGAGATGAAAAATAATGAAAATATGGCAGTTAATGAATTGAAGGTCCTAGTAAGACTGAAGAATTATTGGAGTTGGAGTAATAGAAGGAGTGAACTAGAAAGACAAGAGACGGTGACGAATGAGTGAAATGTTTGCAAGTGGGACAATGGGAGGACATAGTTATTATAAGTGATAAGGTCTACGGTATGAACATAGGAGTAGAAAGCTGGGCGGAATGGAGGACAAGATTATTTTTAATGAGGAAGTAAGAAACAGAGTTATAAGGATCTTCCACGTGAAACAGGAAATCGCCAAGAACTAAGACAAGGGGTAGTAGTGAAGAGAGATGAGTCAGGTACATCTCTTACGATTTAAATTATGATTGAGATTATCTGCACAATTCAGGATTCCTACATTAACTTTGTTCCTACTACATATTGTGGTATGCTGTGCCTCTATAAAGTATACTGTTAAACAATTTCCTGTTTACTTCTGCAGAGCAGTTGCCTCCCATCAACATCATAGAGCTATATCTATCTGTTCTCAAGAGAGCACCCCAAAGGACACAAGAAGCAAATGAATTCCCTACCCTTGGCTCTTGAAGTTTAACATTCAAGGCACAATAGTATTTGCAAATACTAGAATTATTGACTTCTAACTATATTCCAAGGTTTTAGAAACAGGAGATATAGTGGTAAAGAACAAAGAAGTCTCTAGTCTAGTATCACAATACATGGCCAGTATCATTAGCACTGCTTATTATGTTCCACTGAAGCTAGGTTTATTTAAAATTCATCAAATATTTATTAGGTGCTTATTTTGTACTTTTAAAAAACAATGAGTAAAACAGATATTGTCACTGCCCTCAGTGAGCTTATAATTTAGACAATACTGAGAACAATGAAAACAGAACAATTAGAAGGTCTATATTGGTAACCAAAAAGGGTAGCAATTATATCTTTTTATTTACAATCTCAAAGCATATTTTTCCTGCCTTACATTAAAAATAAGAAAACATGGCTTCAGACTACATCCATTTGTTATTTTTTAGTTAATAACATAAGGCAGGCACAAAACAAATTTTCCTTAAAACTCTTTAGAATTAGAAAACTAAATTTTCACTTCCTTCCAAGCAAAACTACTGTACACCAAAGTACTGTAACTATACATTAAAAAGTTACTTATCCAACATAAAAATATGAAAACAGTGTGGTGGGATCAAGAGTGATTTCTCTTTGCTTTAAAAACGATCTTTTTTCAATGTTATAATATTTGTGCAATAATTAAAATTAGGGTTAAGAAATAAAAATAACTTACCCTTCGGTCAGCTGCTACAAGTCTAAATTCCTGTAATAACTTGCCAAAAAAAGATCTCTGCGGTTTTCGAAAAAGATGAATTGTCCCCTTTAAAACGAACAAAAATATACAAATCAGCATTTAAATATCTAATCATCTCCATAGTTCCCGTAAAGTGATACAGTAACAACAACTAACATTCACTGAATGCTCAATGCGTGCCAAAAACTTATTCTAGACACTTTACATGTACTTATTTATTTCATACAATAATCCTATGAGGTGAAAAAAATTCTTAGTAAGTTTTCCAAGGGCACAATGCTAGTAAATGACCGAGCAGAAATTCAAACCCAGGCATTTTAGCTCCAGGCCACACTCTTTAATTTTTAAATGGATAAGGCAATTTTGAACCAGAAAAGCAAAGTTTGTTAAATAGCTCTACTGGAAAGAAAATAGTACAATTTACTTTATCAAAGCTTTATACATAAAAGGTCTGGCAACTATCAGTAAAGTAAAACCTCTGAGGTTCCCTCTTAGGCATTCAAAGTATTGAACATCCTAGGTAGCCTCCATGGCTCCTGCTAGGACATGGTACGAGGCCAGCAGAGAAAGGGCCTGGCAGTGAGATTACCAATGGGAGAAGGGACTGAGTGATGACTAGAGTGGGATTTGCTACTCAAGATCAGGAAGCCAAAAGCCTTAGCATAAAAGAGGGTTCAAGCACATATGAAAATTTAGCTTATGATTATAGCAGTATCCAACATGAGTGGGAAAAATGAGTTATTCAATAAATGGTGTTTGAAAAATGATAACGTTGGATCCTCACTGTACTCCACACTGTAATTTTTTATTACTTTAAAATTAAAATACAAAACTATAGAGTATTTAAACTATGAATGTATAATTTATAATCTTGGAATTGGAGAAGCCTTTTCTTAGTAAGACATAAAACCAAGAAGCTATAAAGAAAAAAAGTGACCAATTCTACTACATACTTTCATGCTGAGAATATAATACTTTAAAAACAAACGGACAAACAAATACCCTGGAAAGATAAACTGTGAAAAAAAATTTATTTCAAAAGCAAAGTAATTATTTCTAGGAAAGAAATCCTTCATAATTTTCATTGGTCATACATAATGATTTGACTGCTAAGTGCCACGTACTTAAATATTTGGGTTTTAACAAAATATTTTCTAGATGGTAAAGGTCACACTCACCATAACAACCATCCTACATTTCTACCTCACTAAAGTTGGCCATTTTGACTCAAACACTCAAAGCAAGAGAACTGGGTATTAAGATTGAAAATGTGAAAAACTCTCAGATCCAATTCAAATAGAAGCATGACTTTCTTACAGTTAGCATCTAGGAGCATCTCAGTAGTTATAAAAAGGCATGGTTCATTTCTTCAAAGCTTTGACATGTTATTAGTTGCACTGAGACTCAGGAAAAGGCAGAAAATAAGGCTGAGCTCCAGAAATCTGCATAATAAACATAGCAGAATGTTGATCGTTGTTGAGGCCAAGTGATGGCTACACTGGGGCTCATTATATATTCTACTTTTGTATATGTTTGAAATTTTCCATAATAAAAAAGTAATAAAGTGAAAAATACTTTAAAATGTAAAAATAAAGCATCAGAAAAAAGTGTTACTAACTTTGGCATCCAAATAAGGACCAGTGCATGTGTAACCATAAGGCTCTCAGTCAATTCAGTTGAAAAGGAACAATACAGTATTTTCCTTTGAGATGTTAATACCAATATTAATGAGTATACTCTGTTCTTAAAAGAATTATGTGTGGGTATTTTAGTCCCAAATAACTCGCTTATTACTGTACCAGTGGATATCTTCTAACTTCAATCCACCTTAGTTATATTAAGTTTCAAGTTAAGACAATAAAGGATTTCTAAAAGGCAAAGGGTCATTTCTGATGTTATTCTGATATTGGCAAAAAAAGACAAAAATCCTAACGTTCACGGCATTCTTTCCAAAATTATATAGGCTCTCCATAGCTATCAGGACAAAGTCCAAATTTTATAATCTGTAATCAAATGACTTAGCCTCAGTTTCTTTCCAGTTTTATTTCTTGCTCCAGACAGGAATCTTCAACTCCAACTAGACGGTATACCTGTGTTTCATGTGCATACCACTCTAGAGTGAAAAGGCCAAACTTGCCTAATCCAAGCTCTAACAGCCTTATAATATTTAGCAAGTTAGTTGGCCTGTTTCCTCATCTGAGAGTAACACATACTAGGTTGTTAGAGTAACGGAGGAAGTACTCAATTGTATGTTCCACTTCCTACATGAAGTCTTCCCGGATTATTCCAAACTACAGTGTTTTCTATGTCACTTAGTTTGTAGTTAACCATAGGATAGCCTTCATTTCATCCTGCATTGTAAGTTAATTTTTAGTAACTTCTCTAATGACAAGGCTATATTTCCTTTAAATTTTCTGAGATAGCACTGTGCTTTGCACATAGCATGTTCCTAATAAATAATAATGGACTCACCAAGTTATCATAGGAGCATAAAGGAGGCACTTAAATGGATCTTAAGACGTGACAGGAAGGCTCATAAAGAAACGAAAGAACACGTAAGGGTTGCACTGATAAGGACGGGGTTAGGAGATGGAGAATGATTCTGGCAGGAAGAACAGCATATTCAAAAAAGGTGTAAAAGCCTAATTCTTAGAGCGTGATATGCAAGCTGTTCACTGTGGCTGGAATATGGATGTACATATGTGTAAAAAAAAGTAAGAAGCTTGACTACGGATGGCTTGTATGCCATGATAAACAGACTTACTCTTGAAGGCTATAGAAAAAAAAAATTGAAGTTTTTCAAGCAAGAGAGAGTAGCAAATTTTAGAAATTTAACTATGGCTACACAGTGGTGAATGTTCTGAAGAACATAGCTGGGAGGTATTTGGTCAGGCAAAAAAAAAAAAAGCAAACTTATACCCATTTTCTGTGTGTAAAGCAGGAATTACATAAAGAGTGTAACTATGACATTTGTTTTTGACCATTCAAGGAAAAAACTTAGCAGAGTGACAATGGCTTAGGCACAGAAACGTGGTCCTTTTCAACGTAGGCTACCCACAAGAGATCCATGACTTTTTTTAATAAAATGGTCTGGAGCTCTTTTGACACTGAAATCACAATCAACTGATTATCTTTAGCTAAAATTCAGAGTACATACTTGATTTCTACAGGCATAAATAACGAATTCCTCTAAAAAATTAGATTTAACGCCATATCCCCCAAACCGTAAGATATACTGGGATCTACAATCGCAGAAAAAAGCTGCAATAAGATGTCTGACCAACACCTTGCCTTCCACAAGTCTGGCCTACCTGCTCTGCTGTATCAGTCTGGCATTCAATAAAACCAAGTTATACATGGGAGTGTCCGCTTCAATACCCTATTGATAACCCTCTTTATTTGTGCCAGCGTTAGGGTCACTGCAGTAAGCGTCACTGTTACGGTTGCTGTGCACTTGTTTTTAGATCTTTTGTTGATACTGTAGTCGCTGAAGCCTGCAAGACTTATTTCTTCTAGATAGAGGCAATCTCGCCACCGGGAAGCTATAATGTCGCCGGAGCTGAAGGCTCGGCCTGGAGCCAGCCCGGAATCACAGGCGGCAAGGGAACGGAGTGAAGGAGCAGGGGGAATCAGAGCTCTGGGGAAATCTTTTGGACGCCAGCCGCTTCTTCCGGGGTACCGAAGCACGACTCGACGACCCCACCTCTTGGCAGCTGCGGCATTTCAAGGCCACTTCAAGATGAGAGAAGGTAGTGGGTATCACCTACGACAATAACCCTCATTCCCTCCGACAACTCACCATGATAAGGAGCGGCACGGCCCCGCCGGAAGGCGCTCTGGGAGCTGGGTTTCCCTGGAGCGGAAGGGGTGGGGCGTCAGAGGCGGATTGGCTGCAAGTAACGCTGAGGCGGAAGTGCGTGCCCCGGTCCCCTGTTCCTGCCTCACCTTGGCGGCCGCCCCTGCGTTCTATAGAGGCGGAAGCAGTGGCTAGAGCGCCGCGAGCCTTCGGAGGAATAGGTCGCCTGTTAAGAGCGGAAGGAACTGGTTCTAAACAACAGATTGCATTTAGCTTATTGTATTTAATCTCTTTTAATATGTGACAGTTAGTATGACCTTGCCACTTTTGAAGATTACATGCCAGTTGTTTTACGAATGCTCATGGAGTAATTTCGGGGTATGTATCTTTGACAGAAATATTACAAAAGTGGTTATTGCATTTTCCTCATTTACCGTATTATGTGAAATTTGGCCCATTAATGATAACTTTCAACACTAGATTAAGGTGGCATTTGCCAGGTTTTTCCACTACAAAGTAACTCCCTCTTTCTAATTAATATTTTGTGGGATGTACTTTGAAACCATGTAAATATTCTTCACACTTTCAAATTGTTCTATTTATTTGGACATTTACACTGGCTCATGTTTTTTTAATTTTATGTGATGGGCTATAATCCATTACTATAGTTAATTTTGATGTATAAATTTGTCCAATGGGAGCCGCTCCAATCAATGATTCATCCGCATCAGTCTTCGAATATTTCCCTTTCCCAGTACCGGATATTACAGGTTCATCATACATGTTCTGTGCCCCAATCCTGGAATTGGCCATTTCACCAATGATTCCTGGTTCCTTTGATGGATATTGTAAACTGATATGTCCTCCTAAAATTCATATGTTGAAGCCCACATCCCAATGTGGTGGTATTTGGGCATGGATCCTTGGGAGATAATTAGGGTTAGATGAGGTCATAAGGGTGGAATCCTCATGATGGGATTAGTGCCTTTATAAAGGACTCCAGAGAACTTGCTGTCTGTCATGTGAGGACACAGGAAGAAGGTGGCTGTTTGCAAGCCCATGCAAGCTCTCACAAGAAACCAAATAGGCCAGCATCTTGATCTTTTGATTTGCCTACCTTCCAGAACTATGAAAGTAAATTTGTTATTTAAGTCACTCAATCTGTGGTATTTTTGCTAGGGCAGCCCAAATAGACTAAGATTTTGGTACCAAGAAGTGAGGTGCTGCTTCAAAAAAAAAAAAAAAAACACATAGAAATGTGTCAGCTTTAACAAACCAAGACTGGAGAATTTGGAAGACAAGACCATGGGTGTTGTGTGTGGTCATTGCTTTTGGGAGTGTAACTGCTCCCAGGTCTCTCAATGGAGAAAACTAGGGAATAAACGTATGTGGATACATACACACATACTTACATTTATATTTATTTTTCTCTAAAATCATGAATTCATACTCTTAAATCTAATTCCAACCCAACCCCAAAGGTTTCATGAGTTCTTGCCCTTTCTGTATTAAAAATTCTTGTATTTATAACCTTTCTGTATTCATAATTCATAACTTTCTGATAGTGAGAAATGTCTCCACTATCATTAATATATTGACTTATTTGATCAGGTTTCTTGTATGTAACCAATATGCAATCTTTCCTGATACCTTCTCCCCACCTCATCTCCCACAGACACTCTCCTCTCTCTGCTTGAGCCCTTAGTCCTTATTCCAGGTTGTCCCTGCTAACCATGTGAATAACTTCATCACTCTGTCCCTAACACCCCATAACAAGCTGCCCATCATTGTAGGTACCCTCCTCACCCCACTTGGTCTGACACCCCACTTTGGGCCACCATATGCTCACTCTCCCCACTGTGACCGTTTTGAACCACTATGAAATAAGCCTGAGACTGCTATCTGTAGGAAGATCTACTTGCAAGTTTGGCTCTTGACTGCCATCTGGGAACCCAGATTGGGGGAAGTTTCCCACCATTCCCTAACACAGGCCTAACACTTCCATACATGTTCTCATAACTTTATACTAGAGGAGTTAAGTGCACCTGTGTGATTCTACTAGAAGGTGGTCCTTGATTTCCTCTGGACTTTTCCCTATACCCTTTTTCCCTTTGCTGGGTGAGTTTACAATATGTATCCTTATCTGTCTACTTTATGTTAATACTATACCACTTTGTGTACGGTAACCTTATTTCAATATAATCCCATTTACTGCTCTTTCGTTCTTTGTGCAATTTTTGTTCTCTATTTTACTTCTACATATCAATACCAGTGTTAAAAAAAACAGCCAATATTTAGAGAAATTAAGAAAAAAATTTCGTATTTACTGACATATCATTTCCAAAGTTAATTCCTTCCATGAGATACAGGTTCCCATTGAGGATCATTTTCTGATAGCCTAAAGAATTCTGTCTTAAAACATTTTCTATATCAGTGTGCTAGCAACATATTCTCTTATTTTTGTTCATCTGGAACAAAAATTTTTACTTTTTTTGTTCATCTGGAACAAAGCTTTTACTTTGCCTGAATATTTTGACTATAGAATGTTAGGTTAACTTTTCTTAATAACAAGGTTATTCCATCATTCTCTGTAAGATGGTTTTTCTGATGAAATTAGCCATCACTTTCACTTTTTGAATGTAATGTCATTTCCCCTCCCTAGCTGCTTTTATTTTGCTGTTTTTGGGGGGTTTTTTTGGCAATATGATGTACCCAGTTGTGACCGTTGTTGTATTTATTCTGCTTGGGGTTCAATGAATTTCTTAAACCTCTAAGTCACTAGCTTCCAACAATTTGGGGACATTTTCAGGCATTACTGTTCTAAATTTTTCTTTCGCCCCATTCTCTTCTCCTTCTGAACCTCAAATTACAGGTACGTTAGACTGATATTGTTCCTTAGGTCTCAACCCTCTGCTATTTTTTTCTCTGTGCTTCAGTTTGATAATTGTATTGGCTATATTCCAGTTTTCTTTTGCTGTGTCCAGTTTACTGTTAAGCCCATCCCATGAATTTTTAAACTTCAGATAGTTTCATTTTGGATTTTTATTTTTCATCACCAGACCGTTTGGTTTTTAATTTCTAGATCTTTGCTGAGAACCCCAGTTAGTTCATCCTTCATCTTTTCCCCCTGTAAATTCCTTAACCTATTTTTTATGGTGACATTGGTTAATGAAATCCAATGTTTCAGCTGTACATTTTAATTCTAAGGCATATATTTACAGTGTTCACCTCTCAAAGCTTTGTCACCACATATTTGAGCCCCCTTACTCCATCCACCCCTCCCCTATTTTAAAGATGTTTTAATTTTCTGTTAATTCCAATGTGTCTCATCTGCGCATCTGCTTCTACATATTTTCTATTGATTATGGTTCATATAATTTCTTTTCATGCTTAGTAATTGTTTATTGCCTACTGGGCTTTGTGGATATGTTGTAAAGACTCTGGATTCTGTCTTCTAAAGACTGTTGAGTTTTGTTCTGGCTAGCTGTTAAAGTACTGATGGATAACCTTAATGCTGTGAAAGCTTGATTTTTAAGGTTTGCGACAGTGAGTTTCTTTCCATTTTGCCCACTGTCCTAAAATAAAGTAAAGCCCTGAGTTCCAGGATGTTGTCCTTCCTCCCAAGGCATGGCCATTTTGGGGTTTCAACGGGAATCCTGAAATGCAAACCCGTTAGTGGAATTTGAATTTCAAACTCTGTATTCCCCCAGCAATTGCTACCTTTGCACAGTTCTTTAGACTTCATTTATTGCTTTATGCTGGATTCCTCTGAATATCACACTGCACAGGTACAAATCTGAAATGAATTTGTAGGCGGATTTGGGGACTTATATCTTTGAAGCTCTCTCCTTTTCAAGATTTCCCTCCTAATTTCCAGCTGTTCTGGAAGCCCCAAATAACTCCTCAGCCCAGCAAGACCATCACATTCTGCTTGAATTCTATTTCCAAGCACACTGCACAATCTGGAAATTGCCCTCAGGGTAAAAGCTAGTTAATGTGGATCTCTTCTAGTATATGATTTTGTGCAACTTCTGCCTTTTTTCATTGCTCTCTAGAGTCTTCTAATCATTTTTACATTTTGTTCAGAGTTCATAATTGCTATTGGCAAGATAGTCTAATACAAGTTACTCCTTCAATTACCAGGCTGCAACCTCTGAAATCTCAAAATGTTTTAAATTAAAAAATTAAAGGCAAAATAAAGTTTATAATTTATTTCCAACTCATTAGGATAAAACTCACTTTATGCAACTGAACCTTTTAATTCATTTCTTCGAAGAAAAGTACAAAAGACCAGATTCAAATTGAGACAAGCATTTAAAGGAAAATCCTTTGACTCAGAGTCCAAAAACAAACTAAATGATTCATTCTACCAAAAAAAAATTACTTTTTGTACAAAATATAAAGAATTTTACATTATAAAGACTCCTGTATATTTATTTAAATTAGAATTCTAGCTTCTGCTTTTCTTCCAGTTCTTCCCAAGCACAAAGTATATTTTCAAGTCAGAAATATGATCACCTCGATGGGCAAACTGTTTTAGAATAAGCTTTTACACTTAAGAAACCTTGAAAAGATAGTATGAATTCTTTCCCTTGGCTTAGAGTTCAGTATATCAATGTTTTAATTTTGTTTACAGAACTCTGCCATAGTAACATGAAGAGCACACTAAAATTTAATTTTAAGCATTACTTTTTAGGAAGTAATATGACACAGAGCTCAATGCAAAATCTAAAAGCTTGCAATCTAAGTCTAATATTAATTTGGAATACCTCAGCAATTTCTATCTTTATTGATAAAGACCAAATCAATTCCTTACACCTTCTATTATATCATCATACTATTTTCATGGCCTTTCTAGGAAAGAAACGCAGCTTAAAAGTTGGTCACAGTAAGTCATAGAAAATAGTTCTCTAGCACTAAACTCAACTTCAGTCTTGATCAGCAAAGTAAAATGACTTCTATACATGGATGGACATTCATATAATAATATAATTCTCTTACTTAATGTTTATGAAAATATTAACTTTCACACCGTTTAACATTTGAAATCTTTGCTATTTAAAAACTTTCCCAAAGTAGTGAGCTACAGTAAATTATTGCAGATAGAATTATGATATTAAAGATTATATTTTGAAAGTTGAGTTTGAAGTAATAGACCTAATCAGTTATCCAAGCAGTGATAACATTAATCCTTGTCTAAATGAAAATACAAAATAAAATTTTATGAGCTTTATTGAAAATGTTTTAATTTGGGATGTTCCTAATTCTTGTCATCAAGTTTACTTCATCATTTTGACTAGAAGTATTTTATAATTGATGCTTTAATGTTTGAGACCTTAAAAAGACACTACTCATGACATAAAATATGCATGGTTCTGGTTTAAAACTTTCTCCTATTCATTTCAACCCTCATTTTTATTACCCATGGAGTTCTAAAGTCATGATTAGAAGAGACATGATTTAAGCTGTCTATAGACCCAATATGTTAAAAAAATCATACATCTGGTATATTTAGATAAATCTTGAGCAAAGTAAAATTAAGAACATATGTCTTCATTATATAATTTTTACCTAACAGAGGCAAAGTTTTAACTTTAATTCATCCTCTCAAGACCAAAGATATTTTTCCTAAATGAAAAGTCTTTGTTACTGCTATAAAATTATTCTTTCCACCCACATTTTACATAAAAGCACCAAAGAAAATATCTGTAAACAAACTTTTAACCAGTAAACTAAGGGCAAATATCCATTTGCCTTTATTACAATATTTAAAAGGCCATGATATGAGTCTCTATTTCCTACAATGACATTTTTAATAAAAATCCAGGCATACTTATACAAACAAGAAATAATTACTGTACATTTTGAAGGAACAAAGGCAGATTAACAGACTAAAACTTTTTTGTTAACAAAGTGAGCACAAGAAACCCTATAAAATGTATGCAATGTATAAAAATCCAGTAAATTTTTAAAGTTTCATTGAAGGGATTAATAACTATAAAGAATAAAAGATGGTA
This sequence comes from Eonycteris spelaea, assembly GCA_003508835.1. Classification (NCBI taxonomy): domain Eukaryota; kingdom Metazoa; phylum Chordata; class Mammalia; order Chiroptera; family Pteropodidae; genus Eonycteris; species Eonycteris spelaea. Next base: position 17,547,007 of record PUFA01000014.1, on the reverse strand, counting down.
AATCCACTGGCTTGTCATTATCCTGTAAACAGTAAGAAATAAGCAATAAATTAGAAATGCCTTAGCTCCCAGTAATCTTCCTTCTCTTGCACAGGGACAACTTTTACAGCTGTTAAAACGGCTTTTCTTAAATATTAGAACAATTCTAGCAGAAAATAAATTCCATTAGGAATAAGTTAACAGTCTATAATAGATTTCTGACAAAAATATTAAAAAAAAAAATACTGCAGGTCACATGAGGATTGATCTACATGTTGTATGACAGAGTGACTCAAAACTTCCAAACTCCTATTATATAGATTTGTTTTGTTGCTATCAATTGCTTTCTAATTGTTTGGTAGAAAGGTACTAGAAAAATAAAAAATAAAAAGAACATAATTGTTTAATGTCTGTAGATTTATCCAGGAAAAACCTTCAAAATTCTTTTTCCTATATTGTTACACAGAAAAAAGTTTCATTTGGCACACGATTTGTAAAAAGAAAAGGGAGAAAAAAGCTTAGAGTGTTTGGCATTACTGCTATATTTTGTGCGTCATATCATTTATCAGTTTAAAAAGACACTAGTAGGAAAGAAAAATAGGAAAAATTACTATTTTAGGAAAAGACGTCAGAAGACAACCAACAGCTCTTGTGTCATCTACCATTTACTGTCTCTGGATACTTTTGTTTACAACACATATATACAGATTATTACATGATTATATTGGTAAAGAAGACCAGAAAATCAGTTTTTGCTGTTGCTCTAACTTACAGTGCCCATTGTGATAACCATGACCATCGAGGCAGGAAGGCCTTAAACAAAATATTCCATTTGCATTGTATATTTTATTTAAATTTGTTTTACGGTTCATCTCCTGGGATGCACAAATAATTATAACTCTGATAAGTCCTGTAAACTTAGGCTGGGTTTCTGTAGCTGATAACTATTCACTGAAGATGGTGTGTTTCTCTCTTGGTAAGTAAAATGTTCTGCAGGCTTACAAAGGTATTTTCTTAAACGGTGGTATCTCCAAAGTCCTTGTTCCAACGTATGTATGCTTCTAAGGTTTGAGGGCTCACACTGCGTTTTATCTTTTTCAAGGATTCAGTGAAGTCAGATAATCGAATATTTCGCATCTAGATTTTAAAAAAAGCACATGACAATACAAATGATGAACAGATACAGTAGTTCACCCAATAATGAATTAAAAGTAATGATGGTGTTTATTAATATTATAAAGATCTATAGATGTATTCTTAGAAATCATGCCAATCATCTTATTTTATATATTAGACAAGTTGTAAATAAAAAAATTTACAAAAATGCTATACCAATATACATTTCATTACTTGTGTGTTTAGTTTCTTAGGTATTAACATTTTAAATCATAATATTTTTCTCATTATAAAATAAGAAACACTCATTATAGAAAATTGACAAAATATACTCAAACAGAAAAAAAATCACTCAGTTCTATTCCATAGATATATAACCACTCCTTATCTCCCATTTATTTTCTGTGTAGTTCCATGGGATTTTGAATTCTCAGGTCTCACTCACTACATACCTAGCAAAATTCATGCTAGATTTATTAGAAAGGAAAGAGGGGTTTATAAGCAGTACATGGGAAAGAGGGGTTTATAAGCAGTACATGGGACTTTAACTACAACATGTAGGATGCTTGTATCTGACATTTCCTAATACCAATATTGCTTATAATGATTTTTTATATTAATTTGGTTTTATTTACTGACATTGTAATTGTTTTTAAGCATGTAGAATAAAACAATGCTGAATAAATATATTTACCTAAGGATATTTAAAGGGCAAAATGGAGTTTAGCACAAAATGACCAGTATTTAGCACAAAATGGAGTTTAGCACCAATTGTCACTAGTAGATACATGTATATTTTGCCCCAAAAATGAGAAGTTAAAGGAGAATTTGAGACAAAATTTCAACAAATGATATTTATCTATAGTCTTATTACTCTTATAAAACCCAGTCTCTTATGTCACATCCTCTCTTAATATCTCCAAAAGCACAGAATAAGAAAATCACCTACACTTGTTAACTTGCAGCCTAATCTGAAAAATCTTAGTCAAAAAGGATATATTGATCACCATAATAAGCCCTCCTTGTTTCTTATTTAACTGCAAAACACACACTGGCTCTTCCAAAAGCCCAAAGTGTAGAAGAATGATGAATATAATGTGGGTGTTATCTACAATATTCCTGAATAAATTTGTATAGAAATTAAGGTTTTAAAAGCTTTTGATGAAATTCTAATTCAAATGTACATTTGGTATATGTATACATATGAAATTTATAATGTATACAACAGGAAAAAGTAACCTGTAGCCAGTTCAGCAAAGAGGGAAAATAAAATGCAAAGATGTCTTATTAAAATAAAAAATTAATAAAGTTAAAGTTAAATTGGATACAAATTGTGTGCTTTAAAAACAAAGTACATTATATCCTAAATTTATAATTACCAATTTCCAATACTACCTTCTTAAAACACAGAATTCCAAAACAATTAGTTGACTTTGTATTCTTTTAAACTATAAAAGACAAACTGGGTATATCTCACCCAATTTGTATATATACAACAGTTCCTGACAATGCCCTTAATTATTAAAATTGTACTGAATAATGACTGAACAAATTCTTGTATATAATTTTAGAAACCAAAGTACTTGTATTTCCCTCTCATCATAAATAGGACAGAATAAATTTCCTTACTCTCTGTAATAAAATGCCACTATTATTTATGTATTTTAAAATTATTTAATGGACACATACATTGTTCACAAATCCAGACTGTTCTAAGTACTTTATAAATATTAACTCATAAATCAGAACTGACAGCTAAAAGCTACTACCAAATTAACACTAAAACCATTAGAGTAAATTTAAACTGGATAAAAGTACACAGTAGAACTAAATATTATAACAGTGTAACCTGACTATACATAATTACAGGATGGTATCAGCAATGTTATTTCTTGTAATTTTTTCTGAAGTTTTAAACGTTTAGTATTGCTATCTGAAATTTAGTTTAAATTATGGCTTATAAAGTTTTAAAATAGTGGATACAATTATGTTTTTAGGTGTGGGATTAAAAAAATCAAGTAGATGTGTTACATTATAGTACTGAAATGTACTCTATCAGAATGAATTAATGGGATTTTAAAAATATGTGTATTTTCAGGCTCTTGTCATTGGAGTGGGTTTAACATCAGTACTAATAAAATACAAAGTAGTATGTATTTCTATACTAATATTAATATTATTCTTCATTAAAATGAACAGGGTTCCTACAGAGTAGCTAACATGTCCTGGAATAGGTAAATTCAAGATCTGCCTTGCTCTTAGAAAGCAAGAATGCTTTTCAAAGTTCTACAGTAGTGTTGAGAGGTTGCATCTTAATATAAAAACAGATTTCACTAGCCAATGATGACCTTTTAAAATTTTAAAAATTTATAATTGATTTACAGATGTGTTGAGCATCTTCTAACATGTCTCCTAATGATTCCTGCCTTGCTATATGTGCCCTTGTGTAGTTCCTTCTTCCTGAGTGTGGAGTGGACCTAAGAACAGAATATAGCAAAAGTGATGAGTTGTCACTTCTAGGATTAGGTTATAAAGACTATGACTTCCATTTTGCTGGCACTGTCTTCCTGGCTTGCTTGCTTTGATGAAGCAAACTACTATGTTGGAGAGGCCTTTGTGGCAAGGAAGTAAAAGCAGCTTTCAGCTAATAGCCAGAGAAAACTGAGGCTTTCAGTCCAACAACCCATGAGGAAATGAATCTGGCAAAGAATCATGTGAATGAGCTTATTAGAAGCAGATCCTTCCTCAGTTAAACCTTACAATGACTGTAGCCCAGCCAACATCTTGACTCCAGCTTTGTAATAGACCCTGGGCTAACAGCTTGATTGCAGCCCTCTGAGAGAGCTTGAAGCAGAGGACCCAGCTAAGCTGTGCCCAGCTGCCTAACTCTGTGAAAATGTGAGATAATATGTCATTTTAAGCTGCTAAGTTTTGGGCTAAATTTTTGTTATACAGCAATATATACCTACTGCAACATAAATACCTTGTTTTATAATCATGAGAATATAAAAATTACTAGAAACAGAATATAGACTCAAAACATCTTTACTCTTCAAATGAAAAAAGAACTATATTTAGGTAGACTTTGTTCTGTGAAGAAGAAAAATTTTTAAGTTTTGTTGTATGTATATTCTCAGGATGAGTAAAACATTTACAGAAGGGCCACTATCAATGGAAAACAAGTCTCTTATCTCATGTCACAAAGATGAACAGATTCCTAAGAATTTCTGCTATTCCCTAAGTAGCCACCTTCCCTTCATAAAAATATTACAAGATATTAATAAAAGTGTATCAAAGCATTCCATTTATAGGTATAAGCAAGGGGCCTTCCTTATGAATTGTCACAGTAAATGCCATGGCCTAGGAGCTTGAGACAGAGTGAAGAATACTGGCAGATATGAAGGTGAATGGGTTTTGCCTGTTAAGTCGACTGAAATTTGTAGACTGCTTCTTACAGAAATTTATTTGCCAATTGGTGGTTTTATCTCATAGCCTTGATTAGTTCCTTTATTCTGTATTCAGCTTTTCCAAGGGACAAACAAAGGCCTAAAATGTCACATAATGGGCCTTTCTTCAACATTAAACTAGGGGGCCAGAATACATGAGTTACTAAGTTTACCTGTGCTGGATCCAAGTCAGGAGGAGTGATGTGTGGAGAGGAAATAATTCATGCACGGTGTTCTTGTTTTTCCTTAAATGCCTACAGCCCCTGGTCTTCCTAGGTGGTCTCCCATCCAAGTACTAACCTGGCCCACCCTGCTTAGCTTCCAAGATCAGATGGGATGGGGCACGTTTAGGGTGGCATGGCCGTAGACAGTGCTTACTTTTTAGGTAGAAAAGTACTATTAGGTTTATGCTAAGTATAAGAACATTAAAAAGCACGCACACACACACACACATTTATGTATGTATGTATGTATTGGATATTGTTAATAAATTATACTTAAACTATTTTTAAAAGATCTGTAAACACTTTGGGAACACAAACTGTATAGTACTGATACATTACATTAAAAAAATAGAAAAAAAGTGGAATTAAAATTATGAATCAGATAAAGGGGACCTGGAATTTATACTCTAAAGGAATTTTTAAGGTAATAGTAGTTAAACACCAAGGTGGGTATGTGGAATTCTCTATTCCTAAGCTTTATTCATGTCAAATACACTTTAGGTAAACTAGACTGTTAAAATGGAAGAGTGGTTGCAAGAAATGTGAGGGCTTTCTTAGTAATGTAGTTGATTAACCACCATGCACAAGATGCCTGAAGACTAAATCAAGTTTATCTAGAAGTCTGAAGAAAAAACAGTGCCATAATATACTCAAATATACTCATTTCCATGTTAAGAGTTCACTGTCTCCTCAACAGCTGTTGAAACTTGGGTGGTAAAAAAAATATGACAGATAAGTTACAGATATAATGCAGGCTGATTTTAAAAGTGTGCTCACATAGTTATGTTCATTCTACGTATCCAATTTTATATTTTATAGGTATTTTTTTCATAAGAAATGCTTCAGCATCTTTTAAGAGGACCTACTATCTTAAGAAAATTTAATAAATTACATTACAAAGATAATTGTATTACTTTTATAAGGAAGACAACAGTATTGAAAACTAATGAAATAGAACATCCAGGGGTTAGTCTAAGTTTTTTTCATAATGAATAAAATATTCATTTCCTATAATGACTTAATAACTGTGTATATTTTTTGTCTAATACCAATGCAGACAGCCATGAGACGTAATTTTGATAGGCTTCTATATTTTGAAATGTAAGTTTTTTTTTCTAGTTTCTAATTAAATAAACTACAAAATGCAGACAAAAGATATGTCTTACAACACAGAGGACCAAAACAAAGAAAAAATAATTGTAAAATAGTATACCTCACTGGCAGACATATTCTTCACTTGTTCTGGTTTTAGTTCTGTAAAATATAAAAATCAGCCACTTAAAAAATTTTCAAGTTTAGCTAAAGAACAAAACCAAGTATAATGATCTAAAAGTATGTACTCAACATAAATCATTATATTAAAAGAGACATACATTAAGAGCACATATAATTTATAAATGCTAAGAACACTATTTCTTCTTAGGAGTAACTGGAAAATATTTGATTTCTTTGCATATTTCCCAAGAACAATAGATTTTTACAAATTTGAGAGTAAACTTAAAAGTAAACTTAATTTGTTTTTTACAAAAGGCATTAGCTTATTTTTTTTAATCTAACAACTTGTGTTTACTTCAGAAAATTGCTAAAATATTCTAAAAGATACAAATACGCTCTTCCATAAGTGGCCTGAGGTGACCTCTGAAAATGGTCCGCAATTCACCTGACCCAAAAAACCCTACAAAATCATGCAAATCAATAGTTTCAAATGTTCGTGCTCACTTTAAGAACACTTGTGAAACTGCCCAGGCCATTGAGGGTATGCATATCTGAAAAACCATCAAGTATCTGAAGAATGTCACTTAACAGAAGCAATGTGTACCATCTGTCGTTACAATGGTGGAGTTGGTGTGCCCAGGCCAAACAGTGGAGCTGGATGCAGGATTGGTGGCCCAAAAAGACTGCTGAATTTTTGCTGCTCATGTTTAAAAATGTGGAGGATAAAGCTGAACTTAAGGGTTTAGATGTGGATTCTCTGGTCATTGAGCACATCCAGGTGAACAAAGCGCCCAAGATGCAGCACGGAACTTACAGAACTCAGGGTAGATTAACCTCTACATGAGCTCTCCCTGCCACATAGAGATGATCCTCACTGAAAAAGAGCGTACTGTTCCTAAACCAGAAGAGCAGGTTGCACAGAAGAAAAAGATATCCCAGAGGAAACTGAAAAAACAAAAACTTATGGCCCAGGAGTAAGGTTAGCATCAAATAAATGCTAATAAAGTAAAAAAATACAAATGATTTATGCATTAATTATTGTTTCTGAGTCCACTATCTAAACAATACTTCATGCTTCTGGCAGTAAGAAAGTCTGACTAAAATCCGTTACCTAGAGTTTCTATATTCTCAGGGTTACATTTGTTATTCTCCAAAGCAGCAGTTCTTAATCAGTACCATTTCACTGTAGGAGATGTGTACTGCAAGTTGCATGTTCCATATTCTTTTTTACTGTCATAGCCAGTAATGATAAGTACCTGACAGCATCGCCCATCCACTGTTTATGCTGGTTGTGGACAAGCAGCTTAGAATATCTACTCGAAAGTGAATACCATAGTGAGTTTAATCTAATCTAACCTAAACTAACAATGATCAATTGTGGTATTTCAAATTCAACAAATCACCCGAAATCAAAACAAAACAATGAATGATAAATTTTCAATTCCTCAAAAGTTAACATATGATAAAAGTATGAATAGTTATATAAGTTCTCTTAGACACATAAATTTCAAGTGATATTTGAACACTGAAATGAAAAGAGCCAAAAAAAAGTTACATTTTCCCTTATTTTTTTGCTTGCTTAAAAAAAGTTTTCTTTTTATTTGAATTTTCTTCTGCTTAGCTAATATAAAGAAGTGAATCTTGTTGTCTACAACAGGGGTCATGTTCACTGATGTATGAACTGTCCTTACATGGTTTGTGAACTGAAAATGGTTTCACACTTTTGTGGTTTTTGGTTAAAAAAAAAAATATATATATATATATGAAATAAAAAGCATATATGGCCCACAAGCCTAAAATATTTATTACAAGGCACTTTACAGAAAAGTTTGCTAACCCTAGAAACTACTTTGTATCAAGTACTGATACAACTTTACTCCTTTCCTACTAATAGAGGTCTCTAAATAGGGACTTCTTAAATTTCTTAAGTGGTCTAATAAAGAGTTATAAACATTTCAAGCTCTGTATACCTACCTCGGATAGGACCCAGTGCTGCATCTTTTGCCAAAGCTGTTAGATCACTTCCTGAGTATCCATCGTCATTCTGGGAATGGGTAGAAAGAGCAAATTATTTTCATCTTTGCAGATTTACAATCTCCATGTAATAAGAGGGTAAAACCTAGTTTGTCTTTGTCATCAAGCAGATGCTGTGATTTGAGTTTAAGAGCACAAAAAGCCCACACGCTAAAAACAAACAAAACAGTCTACCACTGACTATTTGTAATGCTTCAATTTTCAACATTAGAACCATTCCTTTAGATTAAGGCATACTGTATCTCCAGGAGACTCCATTAAATTGTAAGCATGTCCTATAGAAGGTAACATCTGTAAGCCATTGCTGGCCAACTGATATATAACCACAATTCTCTATAAGTTAATGAGTCTCTGTGTTCAGGAAGAGCACACTGTTTTGATGCAATGAGGGCCAATCAAAGTAGATTTTTTTAAAATGCAGGACAGACAGGGTGAAGGAAGGGTCTCTGGTAGAAGACACTGACAAAAATAGGCACACCTGAATGGGATGCCACAGTGGAGCATCTTGGGCAGCCAAGAGTTTATCAAAGGGAACTAAGAACTAGAGAAGCAAAAAGGAAGAGGAAAATAAAACAGGGAAAGAAAGCATTTACCTATCATGTACTATGTTAAACAACTACACATAATATTAGCAGAATTCTTTATTGGAATGACAAAGAAGGATCTCAGTATTCCCAAATATTGAACTTATTCTTTTTTTAAAGGTATCTGGGAACTCAGAATTTTTACTAAAAATACTAGCTACCCACATCCTTGTTGAATATTTTAAATTACTTTGAGAATTTTTCAGTGACTAAAATTCAAAACTACGTCTTCTATATTGAGTTTCTACTTAAGTGTACTGCTCATAAAAAAGTTGAAGATGTAAAAGTTTTTTAAAATTGTGCTCAATGTAAAAGATCAAAATTATATGAAAATATCTGTGTTGGTGTGGGCAGATATGAGATGTAAATTTAAAAAATTACTTTAATACCATTTACAAGTTTATTCAGTTTATAAAAAGAATATAGTTCCCTCATTAGATATTTAGGTCATGCCTTACAGAGGATCTAGAAATTAAAATTTAGATACCCTATTAGAATAAGAGATAAGAAAAAAAGTAAAACAGAAGATGAAACAAGTTTTCTGATACATTACTCATTTTATACTTGAGCTTAAAACAGAAAAAGAATTCTTAAAATAAAAAAAAAAAGCTGTAAGACAGATCAAATCAAATCACTCACCTAGCAAGTTGTGCTAGTTCTTTTTGGGTCAATGGGCTTCCCTGTTTACATAACAGATTTTTAAGTAAAAGTAGTCGTGTCTGAAAAAGAAATATTAAAGAATTATCAGTCCTAGGAAAGCTTAATAAAATCCCAGGAATTAGGTTCAAATCCTGACTCTCTCTCATTTAGGAGTGATCTTACACAATCATTCTACCTCCTAGAGCCTCACTTATGTCTTGTTAAAACTACTGGTTTTTTTTGGAGTTCCTGAGAGAGTTAAAGGTAATCCAAATAAAGCACTAAGGACACGGCTGCAGTTACTACCAAAGATGTTGAGGGTCTGAACGAGACAACCACCACAATTAAATAAGAAGAGTTTTACAGAGGCATGAATTCATGCTACATGAATCTCTCCCATCAGAAATGTATGATTCAATGACTTAATAAATTTAAAGTTGTGCAGCCACCACCAGAATCCATAGAACATTTCTATTACCCCAGAAAGTTCACTCATGCCTGTTTGCAGTTAATGCCCACTCACACCCCTAGCCTTAACAAACCACAATCTGCTTTATGTTTCTAGAAATTCGCCTTTTCAGAACATTTCATATAAATGGTATCATACGATATGCAGTCTTTTGCATCTTGTGTCTTTCACTTAGTAAGTTTTTGAGGTTCACCCATGTTATAGCATGTAAAAGTAACTCATTCCTTTCATTACTAAACAATATTCCATGAAATGGATATACCTCAATTTGTTTATCCATTCACTAACCAAATATTTTAGGTTTTTTAAAGTTCTTGGCTATTACTTATAATGCTGCTATAAAAATTCTTGTACATGTCTTTGGGTAGACATTTGTTTTCATTTTTCCTGGGTAGATTCCTAGGAATGGAATTGTTAAGGTCTTACACTAAGTTTATGTTTGTCTTTTTAAGAAACTGCCAAATTGTTTTCCAGTGCAGTTGTATCATAGATTGGAAGACTCAATACTGTCAAGGTGGTAGTTTTCATTTCTGCTTAAAAAAAAAAAAAAAAAAAACAAAAAACACACATACCTCCTCATTTGGCAAAGACACATATACCCGTTTGATGAAACGCCTAAAAAAAAGGATTATCAGAAATATAGTTTTGAATTTAAGGTAACTCAGTTAAAGTAGAAAATAATAAGAGAAAGACATGAAGTATAATGCTTAAGGCATCTGAACGCATTTTAATCATCAATGTAAAAAGTTATTTTTAGAGTTACTCTTAAAACTTTCTAGTTAATGTTTAAAAATTACTATTATCGGAATTAAATCAATCATTTATTGCGCATACTTTTAACAGCAAAATACTTTAAAGCATTTGATAGAAGTTTAATAAAGAGAAATTTGCTGTCTTCTTGACATTAAAAACAACTAAAACAAATGAAGACAACAGAAAAGTAAATATCATCAAGAAACTAGGTAACATTTACCAGAATTAAATGTATGAAGAAGAGCTGCCTAGGGCAGTGAAAATTATACTGACAAAGGAGGAAACAGAGGATCTGCTCCTGCAGATTATAGACATGGATGGCAGAGCATTAAGTTTTCCAAAAGAAACAGAAAGCAAATATGAGGGGTAATAAAACCAACCTCCCCACACATTTAAACAAGCATGTTAGGACTGGCTCTACAGATCATGTAAACCCTAGTCAGTAGCAGAGTAATGGCAAGGAAAGCGAGGCTGAACAAAGAAACTTGAAGATGCATTGTCTTTGTTAGGAATACATCAGTCAGTCTGGCAAGATGACAAGCTGTCTTGCAGTGACCAAACTATTTTAGTTGAAGAAGAAATCAACCCAATCTCTTATTCTCTCTCTCTCTCTTTCTCTCTCTCTCTCTCTCTCTCTCTCTCTCTCTCACACACACACACACACACACACACACACCACACTCTCTCTCTCTCTCTCTCTCTCTCTTCTCTCTCTCTTCTCTCTCTCTCTGAGAGAGCAAGTGAGCTTGGGCCTTACTGCTGAATCAGGGAGACTATCTGATAGTACGGTGTATTCAGAAGACAACTCAAAACACTTGCTTTGTATCTTACTTTCCTAGTTCTTCACCTACAATATCCTTCCAAAACTAAGTTTTCCAAGAAAACTCCTTATTCATATAAAAGTAATAAGCAAAACAGGCAAGGGTACAGGACTGATTTTTTCTAAAGGTATAAAAATAGAGGAAAAGAATAAATATAACATTGATAAAATGAAGAACATGCACAAGAGGATTTTGCCATAGGGCAAATTAAAATTGTAACAAAATATCTTTCCATGAATTATAAATAATTGAATGAAAAAAGTCTTCTATAAAATAAGAACTCATTGAGATATAAGGGCTCAAGAAAAAGACATAGGGATTAAAGAATGAGACAATAGAAGATGACAAAGGGATCACAGAGATCAGAAAAGCAATGAAAAAGGAAGCAAAAATCAACACAGAAACAAAGGTTGTAAAAGTAGTACCAGAAAGGAGATTAGACACTAACCCAGTAAGAAATAAGAGCAAATGGGAAAACGACAAAACAAAACAAAAAAGACCTAAAAGTTAAAAAGGATTTGAATGGTAATTACAGACGTGGAAGAGAAAAAGCTGCAACATAATTCATAAATTATGTGAATTAGGAAAAAAATTAAAGATGGTATTCAAAATAACTTCCCCAAAACAAAGTTATAAAAATCAATTTAAACAAACACCAAATCCCAGGAAAAATAAACACAGATCAATCAACATATTTTTCAAATACTGGATTTCAATAGTTGCAAATTGTATCTGGTAAGAAAAAAAAAATTAAGTTAATCCATAAATGTGAATAAAATCAGGCTAGCTTTAGACTTTTACACTGCAACATCTAATCATAGAAACAAAGTTATAGATTCCTCAGGAAAAGGGAGGCCCAAGAATTTTAGGCTGAGTCCACTATCCTCCCATAGGAAGAGAATAAATTTGTTCAAACACACAAGAAAAGAGAACATCACATAGTTCCCATGAACCCTGCTTTTATCAACTTCTCATAAAGCCTAGTAAAAGAAGGTAAGAATCAATTTTGGAGTTTTAAGATAATTTAATCCAACCCAGAAGAAAAAGCAATTTGCCTAAAATGAAGCCATAAAATGAAGAGTTGCTTTCTGATATCATGCTGGCCCTGTCCTCAAAATCTTTAGTCGGTAACAAAGAAGCCAAAAGAAAAGGATGGATATAGGGAAGAAAAGTAATTAATTTCATCTTCAAATTGAGAGTGAAGGAAATAATAAATATGTGAAATGAACACAAGTAAGTACATCTGCAGTAAACGTGTTTCTACATAAATCTCCCTACCTGAGAACAGCCTCATCAAGCTCTTGTGGCCTATTAGTTGCACCCATTACAAGTACTCTGTCATCTCCAGCAGACTGGACCTGTAAACCAAAAGATAGTTTTCAGTATTTTTAGATAATGTAATAACAAGAAAATCATCATAAAAGATTTCTGATCATTTAATAGGAAAACATATACACTAAAATGCTTCCACTTTAAAAATATAATCAATACTTACACCATCAAATTCTATTAGAAATTCAGTTTTTAGACGTCTACTAGCATCATGTTCTCCTTCTCTTCTTTCACACAAAAGGCTATCAACTTCATCTAAAGGAAATAAAAGAATGACACCTGAGTTAAATGCCAAGCTGTATGAGTCATCTGGGAGTAATCTAGTTTACTACTTAAGTTATTAATATAGTGGGTCCTACTCAATTCATTAGATAATTTTTAACTTCACACTTCATTAAATCTCTCCTTCTGAATAATCTTTCCTATCATACCTCTTATATTTGGAGAGGGGAGTTTCACAAAGGTTCAACTAACTTCCCTAGTAAACACGTTCTTACCTATAAAAATTATAGAAGGTTGAAGTTCTCGAGCCACAGCAAAAAGAGCTCTCACCAACTTCTCTCCTTCTCCCACCTAAAACAAGGTATAATACATTATTATATACATAAAATGTAACATTATTCCAGCTTTTAAAATTTCACGATTGAAAGTCCAGAATCAAGGAATTTAATTTCCTTTCTTTGCAACAGCCAAAGATTGGTTTAAGGAATTGGGGGAAAGAAGGTTATTGAAATATCCCTTATAATTTTAGAAAACAGACTATTATTTAATACAGACTGGTAAGTACTTTTAAAAATAAAATATATTTGTTTTGCTTCACACTGCACTCCCAAGATTTGAGAATGAAACAGCTATTAGTCAAAGATATAACTAGTGGGAAGAGAAAATATTAGGGGAAAGAGTTGCGGTATATATTCCTTAAGCCCTGGATTACAGAGTATATTTACAGAAGCAGGTAAGTTAGAAAGCACACTCCTGACCAAAACTTGCTCTATTAAGAATACACTGAAAACTCATTCTCACAATATCACTGTCAATAAATATCAAAATATATCAAATGAACACCCCTTGAGACACTATACTAAAATCATTCTATGTACCAAAGCAAAGCATCTTCTGTACTCTAGGTGGCATCTATTTTTTTTTTACTTAAAATTTCATTTAAAAAGAAAAAAGGAATGACCCCAGATTTAAAATCAAAACAAATGTTACCAGAGCTGGAGGGAACTGCAAGAGATCACCTGTATGGCATCGATTCTTTATAAATGAAGTAAGGCCTGAAATGACACTTTCGTAAGGCCAGCTAAGTATGTAAAAGTTAAGCTGGAATCCCTATCTCCTAACTTTCAAGACAGTGTTCTCTATCATACTATGTGCATAATGTGGGTAAACCTACTCTAATAACAATTTTACTTATGAAATTTCATGTAAGAAACAAAATGTAACCAGGAAAAGAGGCATTGTTTTAAAGTTACTTTTAATTACAAAATTGAGAACCCTGCTAATACCTAATATTGGACTGCCAGCCTCCAAAAATTAAGACAATAAATTTCTGTTGCTTGTCAGTCAGTTTATGGTACTTTGTTACATAGCCCTAGCAGAAGAATACAGTATTTGACAGCACCATTCTAATGTTAAAAGAGCCTAACAAATACAGACTATGATAGTGAAATTCATCATCTCTGAATAACAGATATGAAACTCATAGACAAATATTTTTGTGTAATGTTATTAACATTTATACTTAACACAGTAACATTTAGACAGTAACTTAAAACGTGACAATACTGGAAAAAATACTCACATATTTTGAAGTTAAACTTGCAGCACTTATATTAAAGAAGGTTGCATTAGATTCTGCAGCTACTGCTTTAGCCTTTAAAAATCACAAGGGCAAATATTATATTAGTTCAGTATCTTGCTTTAAAAAGATAACCACATTTGGTCAACTTAAGTATTAGAAAAGATTTTCTAAAAACATAAGGTATGAAACGATTCCCAGTAAATGGCAATCAATGTGTTTCTTTCTCAACAATGAGGGAAAGAGCTAGGAAGAGCTGTGCTTCTTTCCACTCTCTTTTTTTCTAAGAGAGAATAAATTGGGAGAGGTTAAATAAAAAAAGAGGATATTATTCTCTTCCTAGTTATAGAAAGATAACTAGTTATAGAAAGATAAATAGCTAAGGAAAAAGTTACTCTTTCTGTATTTACTTTTTCCCTCTAGAAGAGCTATGCAGGAGAAAGAGGGATCCAGATCCTAGTAAAAACTTTTGCAAAAGGATATTGGGGGAAAAAATCTGTTGTATATTTCAATTTAAAAGTTATTTAAATAAAGCTGTTAAGTCTGTAAAAAATCAAGGGTTAGGAAGATACTCAATATAGAAAGTAAGCTCTTCTGAGGTAAATATTTAAATATTTAAAGTGGGAAAATAATAAAAACTAAACTGTCAAATTTAACCAGACCAAAACATAAGACTAAAGATAACATGTATAGTTCTCCATCTATTTTGTCATTGAAAACTAGTTAAAAAACTAAGAGAAGTATCTTATAGCAAAAAACAAGTCATAAATAACAGACTCAGGGACAATATGAAGTTTTAAAAAATGTATTATCTCTAGTATCTCAATAGAAGATTCAAATTTAAAAAGAATTCTTACCAGCATTGTCTTCCCATTTCCAGGTGGACCAAAGAGTAACAATCCTCTGGCAGGAGCTCGAAGCCCTGTGAACAACTTAAAAATATATACGCAAATATAATTCTGGAGACACTTTTTTTCCAGACAGCTTAAGAATTACACGTCATCTAAAAAGTACAATTTTTCAGTAGCATCCTTCCAAAAGGAAGGCTGCCCAAAGCTCTAAAAGAAAACACATATCAATAAACTAGTATAATTATTAAAACAGAAGAAATCAAAATGAAATAAAACCAAATTCTCATTGATAGAAATGAAAGCATACTGATTAAACAATACATTGAATACAGGTATGCTTCTCTACAGCCTTTAGGAATCTCTCCAAAATAACAGCAAATTAATAAAAAAGATAAAAATATTCATAACAAAAAAAGAAAAGGAGACAACAGAGGTCACAACAAATTTTTGTAGATGGAGAACTGATAAAGTGTGGTAAGTTATTTAGGATAGCTGAGAGAGCTAAAACCTAAGTGCCTGCTTGTGAAGGGAAACCTAGATACAAGGAGCAAACTGATGTCAGCAAAAGACCCTGGAAAAGCTCAGGGTCCTTCCTTTAACATATATTTGCAAAGATTTTCTCCTAGTCTGTGGCTTGTCTTTTTGTTCTTTTAACAATGTCTTTCACAGAGAAGTTTTTAATTTTAATGAATTTCAACTTATCAATTTTTTCTTCAAACGATCATGCTTTTTGGTGTTGTATGTAATAAGTTTTCCTCAAACCAAAGATCACTTACATTTTCTCCTATGTTATCTTCTAGGATTTTTATAGCATAGTTTTCCTTTTACAAAGGCAAAATTTAGGTCTGTGACCAATTCTGAATTAATTTTGTAAAAAGTGTATATGTCTAGATTTTATTTTTTTGTTCCAGCACCATTTGTGGAAAGGCTATCTTTTTCCCATCGAATTGCCTTTGCTCCTTTGTCAAAAATAAGTTGACTATATTTATGTGGGTCTATTTCAGGGCTCTACTCTGTTCTACTGATCTATTTGTGTATTCTTTTGCTAGTGACACACTGTCATGATTACTATAGCCTTTTATGTTTTTAACATTTTTCTCAGCTTTACTGAATATAATCAACATAACATTGTATAAGTTTAAAATGTACAATGTGATGATCTGATACGCATATATATTACAAAATATTTACCACAATAAGGTTAATACAACCTTTACCTCACATAATTACCATTTTGTTATTGTTGTTATGGTGAGTACATTAAAGTTCTACTCTCATAGCAACTTCCAAATATACAATTCGATATTGTTAACTATAGTCACCTTGTGATACATTAGATCCCTAGTACCTATTCATCTTATAATTGAAAGTCTGTACCCTTGACTAACATCTTGTTTCCCCCACTTCTAAGCCCTTGGCAACCACCATTCTCCTAAGAGTTCAATGCTTTTAGATTTCACATATAAGGAAGGTCAGATCATATAGTATTTGTTTTATCTGACTTATTTCACCTAGTATAATGCCCTCAAGGTCCATCCATGTTGTTGCAATGGCAGGATCTCATTCTCTTCTATGGCCAAATAATCTATTATATGTTACAGTGTTTATTCAATCATCTGCTGAGGGACACTGAAGTTGTTCCCATGTCTTAGCTATTGTGACTAATGCTGCATGATTACTGTAGATTTACAATAACTCTTGAAGTCTAGGTAGTGTCAGTCCTCAGTCCTCCAACTTTGTTCTTCTCTTCAATATTGTGTTGGCTCTTCTAGGTCTTTGCCTTTCCATATAAATTTTAGAATCAATTTCTTGATATCTACAAATAACTGGTTGGAGTTTTGACAGGGGTTGTATTGAATCTCTATATCAACTTGGGAAGAACTGACATCTTAATAATATTGAGTCTACCTACTTCATTTATTACATTTACTAAGGTTTCTGCCCTTCTTGAGTCTAGGACATTTAACTTTGAAATAACTCTCAAATGACTAGTATTTTCACTTATTACAGCTTCTTAATCGTCTCTTAATTGCACCTGTGTCACCACCATGGAAATATGCCTAAATACAAAATCATATGCTATTTCACCTGTCTGCTTTAGATGTATTTTTAAAAGTATGGGTAAACCAGAAGCTGAATGACCTTTCTAGCACAGTCCAAATATTTCCTTAGTACTACCTTCACAATTTTAGATTTTTTTGTACCCTAAAAATCATGGCACTTGATAAATACTGAAAGCCACATTTAAGAATTAGGTGGCAATTACAGCATTGAAGAGGCAGTTCTAATCTTAGGAATTTTATTTTTATTTCATTTCCTAGGTCCACCACTTAACTATAATCTGAGCAAGTAATTTAGGTCTTAGGACTAATTTCTTTATCATCAATAAATAGACTATATGACTGCTAAGATCCTTTTCAGGTCTACAATTATACGAATTCTTTCAAAAAGAATTTTTTTGACAATACTCAGTGTGCTGCATTTACTACTGTTACATAACTCCAGCAAAAAGTTAGCCTAATATAAGGACTACAATGATTCCCCAAAGTGTGGCCGGAGGTGGTACAAGAGATAAATTTGGTTCATATAAGGGCAAATGCTTTCTATTTTAATAATTCTCAAATCATTTTATTCTCTATTATCAAAAATTCAATTAGGATATCAAACCAGTGATTTTGTGTACATTGCTACTTTGAATAAATAAGTAGTAAAATAAAGAAAGATTTGAAAATATTCAATGAGTTCTAGTATAGTTGATACTCATGAATTGTAAACACCTTAAAGTAGTCACATTTGTGGTTTGCTGAAAAAAGTCAACAGTTTATGAACATAGGTAAAATGGCTGAGTAAGCATTAGATTGTAAAAATAGAGACACACAACATTTACATTTATTTTAAAGCACATTTATCACAATGGGCCATACAACATCTATTTTCACTACATGTTGTAAATGAATCCATAAGACTTGAAGGTTCGAGAAGAGAAATAACTGACCCAGAAGTGGATCCTCAGATTTATTTTTTTGCAACATTATCAGAACAGCACCAAATATGCAATCTGTGAATTGTAAAAATCCAAAACAGTGCTAAGTATGGAAAATCAAATATTTATTATCAATTAAGATTACCTAATTACTTCCTTAGTGAGTCTAAAAATATGGTATGGAAGGTTAGCTCCCTACCTGTCATTCACAGGCTCTCTACTTACTTTCATAACTTAATATCTTGGAAAAGTGTACTTTTTAAACTTGTTCTTCAAACATAGACTTAAAGAATAATTTTGTTGTAATTATCCTTTTCTCCAGTATTTCTGTCCCTTAATTTTAAATCCCTCTTACCCTTGATATAAAAATTATTTCCTGTTACCTATTTTTCCTATAAATGTTAAAATGGGTTGAGAATTAGAAATCCTCATAGTCATTCTCCTCTCTTATAACTAGTCAACATCAATTTCTAGTGTTCTTTAAAAAAAAAACTTACACCTACAGTTATATGAATTTATTATTCTAGCATAGCTCCAACATTTCTTTACTGCTACCAAAGATTCAGTAATGGATGACGTTACAGGAAATGATAATATAGTCCTTACCTCAGGTCTCAGAGAAGGAAGAATGACAATTTCTTGCAATGCTTGTTTTGCCAACTCTTGACCAGCTATATCATCAAATTTAACGGCTGTCCCACTAACAAACAGAATTTTAGTTAGCTCCGCAATAGAAATATGCTTCAGTTATTATCATATGAAGTCTAACTCCATGAAACACACTTTTATGTTAACTGTAAACTATAGTTAAATCAGTAAAGCAATGGTTTTCGACATTTATAGTAGTTAAAAGCCAACATAAAAATTAAATATGTAAATTATCATAATCTATTTCACTCACACATTTTATGAATAAAATTCAAAAATAAAAACTATAAAACAAAACACTTTAGATGGCAAAACTTACTTGTCCACAATTTCATTCATTATAAGGTTAGCAAGGTTGCTGTCCACATTCCTAAAATTCTTCAAGTCTTTCTTTTTACGAGCAGCAGTTGTAGGGGTAGAAGGTTTATTTGTTCGATTTGTTTTTGGTGTACTCTAAAAGAACACAAAATTTTAATATGAAAATATAACCAGCATTTACATTTCATAAGTGAATTAACCTTAAAGTTCACAGAAGGATTAAAAATAGGAAAAAGAATATAAAAATCTAAAAAAAATGTATATTTACTCTAAAGTAAAATGGTATTCACTCCAGAACTACATTGGCATGAAGTGGGTTGAGAGTGGATTTTATTCAGAGATTTAGTTACTATAAAATAAAAAGGTTCTATGACAACGGACTCATATAATTTGATTTTTAGAATTGTAACAAAACTCTAGGTATGTTTAATGTTACTAAATATTTATATAGATTTAAATAATTTTAAAATAATACACTTAAAATGAACTATAAAGTATTATATAAAAAAACTGGATAAGCAAGCTTACTGTAAAAAAGCCTAATTAGGTCAAAAAGGAGAAAAAATAAGATTCACTTTTTTTGTGAATAGCAAAATTGTTTAAATAATAGCAAAAAAACTAGAAGCAACATAAATTTCCATTGACAGTAGAACTGATAAATATATTGATATATGCATCTAAATGAAAGATACTATAACAATGAAGATGAATTACAGTGAAAGCATTAAAAATCATGAGTTAAAATCAGAAACATAACATTGAATGATGCAATCATTGGAAGAATATATACAATATAGCTCCACTTATATAAAACTAAAAATCTTATAAAATAAATATTTAGGGTCATAAATATAAGTGGTAAAACCATAAAGAAAATCAAGGAAATGATAAACACAAAAATCAGTAAAACAATTATCTCTGAAAAAAGTGAGAAGAGACTGGGATAGAGAGAGTCTCACAGGGTACATCAAAGGTAATGGTAATATTATTTTTCTTAAGCTGGGTGGTGGGTCCATATATAATATCATGTATTATGTCTCATATAATGATTAAAGGCTATTTACAACATGAAAAAGGTATAAAGAATAACACAGTATATTGCAGTTACTTCTGTAATGCAAAATTACCAAATATTAGAAGACACTAAAAAGTATATTTACTTTTAAGAAAATGTTCAACCCTAGTACTAGAATTTGATTGCTGTTTTAGAAAAACATTTAATTGGGTTTTGAATTTTATTTCAGTAATTATTATGTTTACATTACACTAGTTGAAGGAGAGCTGCTTCTTGGAGTTGGTGATATACATACAGGTCCTTTTGCTATGTGTTGCTTGATTTGTTTATATTAATATAGTTGCAATGAAATGCCTATTCCCTTGAAATAGATTTATTTATTCTCCTACTTATTGTAGCTGCACCTTCAACAAGGTGCAATTTAGAGTAATTAAGAAAAATTCTAAGAGATTGCTTTTTAATATCAAGTTGCCTTTGTAAATTAGAAAAAAAGAAAAATTACATTTTGTGGAAACATCAATTTTTAAGGTATTATAAAATACTTGTAATAAACTTAGGCAAGCATATCATATTCAAAATTTTATATTTGCAAAGCATAGCAATTAGGTTCTGTCTCCAAATACCTTATGAGTGGCAGCTGCAGAACCAGGTCCCTGTCTCACTCCAGAAACCATGGATAAACCACTGCAACTAGGTGCTCTGTGGTGGCCTGAAAGGCCCGTGGATCCAGCTTTCATAACTGTTTTTGAACGAGGCAGTGAATTACTAGTATGTGTTAAGGGATCTTTTCTTTTTGGAACTGCTCCACTTTCTGTTAAGGAAACAGTAAAATCATCATGGTTAGAAAACTGTAGCTAAACATTATAAAAGTAATAATAAAGACCAGTACAAATTTGCAAAACTAAGCTTATATGTGTGTGTGTGTGTGTGTGTGTGTGTATGTGTGTATGTATGTATATAACTATTTAGATTATAACTATTTAGATGTGGTGCATTCTTACATTTGTTTTCTCAAAAAGTTTTTTATGAAAATGTCAGCACTTCACAGCCATGCTAAAAGAAATGTAGGCAAAATACTCTTCTCTGTATTTTAAATCAGGTACAGTAAGGAATGAGGAAAAGAACATAACGACTGATATAGGGCTCTGTACTAGAAGACCAAACCAAAGTGAAAACTCATTAAGGGACAGCTGAAGCCACAGGGAAAGATTTAATGTCAACTGTCTATCCATAGAAATCCACTTTATTTCTTCACTGTTGAAATCTTAAAGTTCTGTATTATATATGAATAAAGAAGGTAGTTATATTATATTCAAAACTAAGGGTTTATTAGGGCTACAATTTAAACAAAGACATATTTACTTCAATAAAATTTAAGCCCTGGACATGAAACTAGTGCTGAAAAAGTCACCAATAAAACTGGCCAAGATGTCAGAGAACCTAGGAAATAAAAACTTCCCCCACTCAAACA
Source organism: Eonycteris spelaea (assembly GCA_003508835.1). Taxonomy (NCBI): domain Eukaryota; kingdom Metazoa; phylum Chordata; class Mammalia; order Chiroptera; family Pteropodidae; genus Eonycteris; species Eonycteris spelaea. The sequence continues at coordinate 17,525,308 of PUFA01000014.1, read as the reverse complement.
AAACAAAAAAAATTTAATATTCTGAACAAGTTAATACCCAAAAGTTCATGGAAAACAAATTTAATCCATGATAAATGATAGTGTTCTAATGTTTCTCTTCACGATGTGAACTCAATTTCAAATTTTTTCTAACAGGTACTATGATAAAACATTCATGTATAGCATATATGAAAACTGATATGCAATGAAAATCGATATATAACAAAAAAAAATTTTAAATTGTCTTATAAAACTACCTTTCATAAAAAACTTGGTATAGCCATCCATGGGAAAAAAACACAAAAGCTGAAAATACTATAGAAACAAGAATATTTAATAGTTTAGGAAAATGAACCTTTATATTTTATAATCTAAAAAATTAGAGGTTGCAAAATATGCCAATAAAGCATGCTGAGGATGGCTACATCTTACTTATTACATGTTTATATACTATAAGTGATAAGAATACTGTATTTTCAACACAGCCATGTGAAAAAACCAAAAACTAATCAAATCTATCATTATAAAATCAAATCAACATTATCAGGTTAAGTAGGACTTTACTTTGCATGCAAGCTTTATTATTTTACATGTTAGTTAACCTGAACCCACCTGACTGGAGATGTCCATTGCGGCATGTCAAGTTAGTACTGTCATTATAGACCTCTGTTTGTGACTTGGAAAATTGCAAAACTGGTTGCAGCTTCTCTATGCAATGGAGGGGGTAAGAAAGAACAAAATAAACAAAAAGGAAAAAATACATAATGAAAAAAAGACACGTGAAAATGAAAAATGATTCAAGGTGTTACAAGGATGTTTGTTACATGATGAAGGGTTTTGCATTTATAAAAAATTCTCCTAAATATATAATTAGTAAAAACTCAGACATTAAAATAGCAACAGAAATTAATAAATAAACGGCTATGTTAAAAATATGCCTTATTTATAAGGTTTGATAACCTGACGCAGTTCCACATCACTATTATCACCAGCAAATATTTTCTGAATTATCTAGTATGTCTAAATCATTGTGTAGAGATAGCACTATGGAGATAAAAGAATGAATTTGGTTTCTACCATCCAGATACTGATTAAATATAATTGGCAACTTACCACACAAAAAAAATTTTAAAAAGACTGTATAGCACAAAGAAAAGAGAACATTAAAAAGGCTTTACCAGAAAAATGTGCTATGAGTTGGCTAGAATTTGAAAAGATTTAAAAAAATTTGACATTTCAGGAAAGGAGAACAGCATTTAAAATGACACAGAGGAAAACCATAGGTGTGTCTAGGAAATGTCATATTCAGCTACATTAACATGTCAAGCAAATGATAAAGGCAGTAAAGCAGAATGGAATAAGCATGAGGTAGAACTGGATGTACAATACCCTACCACTATTTAAACACATGTGCACACTTGTATACAGTAGTTCCCCTTATCACCCGAGGATATGTTCAAAGACTCTCAGTGGTTGCCTACAACCATGGATAGTATCTAACCCTATATACACTGTTTTTTCCTATATACACCTATAATAAAGTTTAATTTATGTTAGGCATAGTAAAATTAACAAATAATAATAATAAATAGAACAATTATAATATACTATAATAAAAGTTATGTGAATGTGGTCTCTCTGATAACTGATCTGATAATCGAGACAGCAAAGTGACTAACAGGCAGGTAAATATAATACAATGTGGATACGCTGGACAAAGGGATGATTCAGGTCTCAAATGGGACAGAGCAGGAAAGCATGAGATTTCATCATGCTACTTACAACAGTGTGCAATTTAATTATAAATTTTTAAATTCTGGAGTTTTCCATGTAATATTTTTGGCCTATAGTTCATCATGGGTACCTAAAACTGAAGAAATCAAAACCACAGATAAGGGGCCACTACTGTACATGAAGATAATCTTTAAAAAGGACCCAGAGAAACTGGTAATAACAGCTACTTCTGGGAGGGGAAATGAGTGGCTGGGGCATAGTAAGGGATGGATGCTTTCGATACTTAAACTTGTAAAATTTTTGTAGCATATGCCTATATCATGTATTTCAAAAATTAACCAAAAAATTAAAAGGATAATTTCAACCCTACCCCCACTTCAAATAACAACAAATCCTCTTATAATCTGGGTCTCTATGACTAGCACCTGCAGCCCAAGAGGGCAGCAGTTTAAACTTGCCACTCTACATCACTGCTGCACCTTTTTTCCCCATTCAAGTAAATCCATACGGCTAGTTGACAAACACTGCTCCACCACTTACTTGTATGAACTTGCTTTAGCTTTGGTTTTCTAAGGGTCTCAGGATTAAATAAAAATAATATAAAGTATCTGCTCTGTGCCTCATTCACAATAGGGGCTCAAGTTTTACATTAATTTTGTTGAAACACTCCAAGGTGTCATAACTGATTCTTTTCTTCAATACCAGAAAGTCACTGAATACATGCAAAAATATAGCACATATATACTAACTCTACTCAACTTTCATTTCTAAGGTCAGACAAGCAGGCGCCATGCTTGGTTTATGGTACAACCCACACATGCCTTTGGGACAGGTTAAATAGCAGCTATCCTTTCTGCACAAAGCACAAAGTACTGCACAGCTTTTGTATCCTAGAACTGGCTGATACAATATACCTGGAGCTGGGTTTTTTTGGTTGTTGTTGTTAGTTAACAGGTAGGTCATCTGATTTTTCACAATGATAGCACTCTTCAAATCACCATACTGAGAAAGAAACCATTTATTGGCAAAAGATAAATTAGAAAAAAAATTTTTGTAAATGTCTTATCAACACTTTCTTCAATGAAATGTAACAAGAAGTTCAAATAAATATTATATAATAAACAGAAATTAAACCCTTAGTTTTAATAATAACTAGGAATAAAAGCTATAGAACTTGTTTCTTAGGTGTGTAGGCTTAGATTTACATGCATGGAAACACATGCATACTCAATAGCAGTATATACTACTAATGTGAACCTGTTCCAATTCATTTTTGCTAAAGAATGTAAATTTAGTTTAATGCTTCTTTTTAGAACTAAATGTATAGATTAATAGATGATTTAAAATAAGTCACCTAGCTTCCTGATCCTCTCACATGCAAGCCCCATATAATCATCTATTTAAAAGGAAATCTTACCATATAACTCTTCTGCTTAAAACGTTCAGCAGATTTCCACTGCCCATAGACAGCACTTAAGCTTCTTTATATGACAAACAAAGCCGTCCATAAAATCCCAAATTCACATCTTTACCAGAACCCTTCCCTACTTGCTATGCTGTTTCTTGACCCTGAATTTTTGTTCATGCTTTACTTCTTCCTGAACTGTCTTTTCCCCAAACATTAATAACTTTTTTTATCTTTTTTAATACCCATTTTAGGTTTCACGTCTTCCAGGAAGATTTCTTAGACAGCTATTATCTGTATATTCCATCCTACAGTGATATGATTTATCTATTTATGTATATGCCTCCCCCACTACATCATGACAGTTTTTCTTTCCTCGGTTTCCTCAGTTTCAGTTACCCATGGTCAACTGAGGGACGAAAATATTAAAAGGAAAATTCCAGAAATAAACAACTTACAAGTTTTCAATCACATGCCATTCTGAGCAGCGTGGTGAAATCTTGCGCTGACCTGCTCCATCCTGATCAGGACACAAATCATCCCTTTGTCAGTTGTATCCACGCTGTACACACTACCTGCTCCTTAGTCACCTAGTAGCCTTCTCAGTGATCAGATCGACTGTCATAGTACAGCAGTGCTTGTGTTCATATAACCCTTGTTTCACTTAATAATGGCCCTAAAGTGCAAGACTAGTGATGCTGGTAATTTGAATATGCCAGAGAGAAGCCATAAAGGCTCTGTTTAAGTGAAAAGGTAAGTAAAGTACAAAAAGATATTTTAAGAGAGATCACATTCACATAACTTTTATTACAACATATTGTTATATTGTTATAATTGTTCTATTTTGATTGCTGTTAATCTCTTACTGTGCCTAATTTATATATTAAACTTTACCACAGTATGTCTGTATAAAAAAATATATAGTATATATAGGCTTCAGTTCTATCCGTGGTTTCAGGCATCTACTGGGGGTCTTGGAACATATTCTGTGCAGATAAAAGCAAAATTCTGCATATGATATATGAACTCTTACCAACGATCAGAGAGACTGCATCCTCCCTAACCAGTCTGTATGGGGAACTCCTAGTGTCATTTTTCATCCTAATTACTGGGCATCCCACCTCTGAAAAGCTCCACTTCTTAACCAGCACATAATACACAATATGCTGTACTATGCCCTTGTGTGCAGCTCTTTTACTGCTATTGATATATATAATTCCAGACTGAGTTCTCAGAAGACAAGAATATGTTGATGCATTCTATTCCATTCCCTATTTTGTAAAGTAACATCTTTCACAAATGGGCATATAGCACTTTTGAGGATCACAAGAGACAATAACCACCAAAATATTAATTATTTTATTGCCCACCTTTTGTATCAATCAAGGCTCTATATCTAACTATGAATTTACAAGAAGGGCAAAAGAACATATTAAAAGATAATATGGAAATGCATGTAGCAAAAGTCAGACTGCAGGAAACACTAAGTGGCAAAGATCTGGTTCATTAACAAATAAACTACAAGAAAAAGAAAAACAGATGGATTTGTATATTAAAAGAGACATATTGTACAGATCTTCTTGAGATCTTGATTCAAATAACTATAAAAAAGTTATTAAATTATGAGAAACTGACTGGATATTTATAGATTATAGATTACAATTATAAATTATCTATAAATTATACTGGATACTTACCAATTTGGGCCATTATATCTAATATTAAAAGAAATTACTGGTTATTTTTTAGGTGTGATAATTTGGTGATTATATTTTTAAAGCATCTTTATCCTTTAGATACATATGAAATACTTATAAATGATATTAAAATATGTCAGAATTTGTTTCAAAATAATATGAAGTGGGAGAAAATGGATAAAGATATAAACTGGGGTTGGCAAACTTTATGGAAAGAGCCAGGTAGAAAATACTAAAATATTTTTTAAAGCTACATATTAAAAGCCTTTGAGAGCTGTATGATCCCTGTATCAACTATGCAACTGTTACTATAGCATGAAAGCAGCCAGGTAATAAATAAAGAAATGAGAGTAGCTGTGTGCCAATTTATAGAAATGGGCAGTAAATTGCGATTAGCCCATGGTCTGTAGTTTTGCAAGCCCTGGTAGAGATAAATCAAGGCTGGGCACGAGATGATAATGATTAAACCTGAGTGATGGATAATTATCAATATATTCTTCTATTTTGTGTATGTTAGAAATTTTCTGGGAATTAAGGAAAAAAGCCTGGATAATATTTGCAAGATCACTGGTCTATTTCCATCTGCACTTAAAGTTTCACTGAACACATTTCAGATACATCTTATTCCAATTACACAATTAATTAATTGATACCTAGAAGTTGTAAACGGTCTTTGGCCATAACCAAATTAGTCATCATTTTAGCTTGAAGGCGTCTAGCTCTTTCACACTGTTCACCTGAAAAAGACAAAAAGAAAAAATAATTAAAATATTAACGTTTCTCTACTAATATTGCTTCAAGATAAAATGTCACCCTAACTAATCTCTTAGGGAATAGGTTTTTATATAAAAATTAAGAAAACATTATTTCAAATAATATCTTTAAAAATTCAGTTACAGTTCCTTATGCTGGTTTCAGATCAACTGTGATATTTCAGAGATTTCATGTGTCTTTCATGGATTTTGAGACTTTTTTCCCCCTACATTTAAAAAAAAAACTTTGAAATTGGGATTTCAGTGATTGTATTTTACAACCACTGCCAACTCACTCATACTATCAGCCAGGCTGCAGTCATAACATAGTTTATTGCCTGAAAATGCACAACTTTGGTCACAGATACTAACACTGCTGTTGTAGCTATGTCTACATAAGATTAAGACAGCATATTCAATAAGGTTTAAAATTCAAACTCGAAGTGACAAGAAGAGAATATACAATTTAATTGACATTGTTTTTTCTCTTAGTGGTAGAATTGAAGGCATTTTTGATTTAGTGAAAAACCATTCTTCTAATAACCAACTCATTTTCTTCACTCTTTCATGCAATTAACAGCAGCAAATATATTTTGTACATAATTCATAAAGTTATACTCATAAACTAATGTAAGTCTCAAACGCTCAACCTCTCATATTTACTTATTCAATTCTCTCTTTTAAGGAGAGCAGTAACTAGAGAATCAAAAGAAGTAATCAAAAGAAGAGAGAAAAAATATGGTGTAAATATTGGACACATAATTATTGGAGATTAGTGGATATAAGTAGTAGAGTAAACCAGCCAGAGAACAAACATCCACGGGGTGTACTGATCCATACAGCTAAGACTTTTAGCCTACGTATTATAATTTTTGCTTCTGATTTTATTTTAGCTATGACAAACTGAAGTCCTTTACTTATTTAACAGAGGTACCCATGTACTACACAACAGTCACAGCATATATTTAAGAATTGAGGCTCTGAAGTCAGACTGCCTGGGTTCAAATCCTGGCTCTACTACTTGCTAGCTATGAGGCCTTTGGCAAGTTACTTCTTTATACTTGAGGTTATTCATTGGAAAAATAAAAATAACAGTAGCAGCCCAAGAGTGTGAGGTTATGGTGAAAATTAAAGAGATAATACATATGATGTACAATGATGCTTGGGCACACAGTAAGTGTAAAATAAATGTTATCTATATATTTTAAGATAATATTAGACTCATTTTTTGAGGTGACAGAATAGTAAAGGTGAGAAATAACTGCTTTGGTTTTAATAAATATGAATCAATGCTCGTATTCTAACATGCAGTCAAACATTACCCACAAATGTAAAGGGGAGACTGTGGATTAAACACTCCTTCCTTGCCTGGACAATGAGGAAAGGACCAGGTTTCAAAAATATGGCTAATAATGGGCTCAAACATCAGCAACATGTGGGTCCAAAAAAGATACAAACAGTATACTGCTTTTTGCCTGACTGCTACGGTCTGAGCATAACTTCATTTTTAGCATAGGTAATAAAGCATTAACTGTAAGTCTACAAACATTAATAACATTTAAAAATCTATTAAATACTTTTTTTAAGATAAATAGATCTGAAATCAGAGCAATAATGTGAATATAATTTGGATGACTACTAAAATGTAAATATAACCTTACCTTGTCCTGTAACTATGACCGCTATTCCTTTTTCTAGTTCTTCAATACCTTTCTTATACCATTCCACAGCTTGCTCCTTTTGTCCTGCTTTAAAATAGAAATAACTATTTGTACATATCACAAGTCTAAATATACTAAACATTTCCCAAAGCATCCTGTCATTAGGTGATACATGAAAGAGAACTGCGATAAAACAAGACTGAGAAATATTATTACATGACTTCTTAGTATCTTTAGCATACAAATGTATATATGAATCCCCAAGAGGGGATCACTGACTTCAATGTTTCTCAAAATTGTAGGGCTATGAGTTCTTTATTGACTCATGGTATTGATGCTTATAACCTGTACCAGGGAAAGAATTTTTATGTAGGGAGAATTTATTTTAAATAAATTTTTAATATAAATATGACATCAATAAGTGAGGGGAAAAAAACTTTAATTGTATTTAAATCTGACGTAATATGTTCTTTGTTGGGTGCCTTCTTTCTAGAGTTAGTTTTTATTTAACAAATGATTGCATCATGAGAACTGGTACATGAAATTACTACAAGTGTGGCATTTAGTAACACATTTCTATTTTCGTTGAAACAAATGACTGGTTTACAACATTATGTTTTAGAAAATTAATTTCTTAGCCCTTAAGAGCTGCAAAGTATCTAAGCGGCTAAAACAGAGATACAGTAAAGTTATGGCAAGAATAACCTATTTGAACAGTGTTTCATTTTTTTCCCCAACTCATGTCCCTATTTAATCAAACAAAAATCCCCATGTTATTAATATTTGAAATTTCAAAATCCATAAAATATGACTCCCTTGATAGCACAGACTAGTCATTATTAACACCACACACAACAACCAAGAAATGCTGTCCCCTTATGAGTGTGTACTACCTACCTCTTTACCCCTTCCCCCGTCCTAAAAACAAATCACTTAGCTTCAGCCCCTGGGACAGGGTAATTTCTTACTTATTATAGTGGCATTAGTATTTTACATAGTGTCTGGTCCAGAGGAAGTGCTCAACAAGTACTTGATAATAACATGTGAAGAAATTATTAAAAGTCTGTGAATGAACTCAAACTATTAGGATGCTTATCTTATTTTTTATGAAGAAGACATCTATGGGTTTTCTAATTTGGAAAAAAGAGAGAAATTACAGAAAATAGTAAAATAACATTTGCATTCTAGTGGTCTAATGGTTGAAATACTGATAACTTTATCTCATTTGCTCAAAATTTTTAAAAATCAAGTAAAATCTAACAGATACAACAGAAGTTCCTTTTTTATGTCTCTTCCTGTTCCAGTGCTCCTTTCCTTTCCAGAAACCACTATCATCAATTCAGTGTGTATCTTTCTAGTACAAGTTTTTGTGTTGTTCTTATTTTATTTGTATTATTTTTAAAATTTACATTGCTTTTGAGATCTGTGTTGCTGCGTAGAGATCTAGTTCATTTTGACTTCTGTATAGGTATCCTATATTATCCTGTAATTTATTCAACCTAAATAAGAAATATTCAGGTTGTTTCCAGTTTTTTTGATATCTCAAATAATGCTGCAATCAATGTTTTTGTGCCTGTCCCTTTATATAAATGTGCGAGTTTCTCTAGGTTATATGCTTAAGAAGCAGAATTGATGAGTTATAGTTTATTACATAGTCTCCATCACCAGAAACCTACAAACTGCTTTTTGAGAGTGCTTGTACCAATTTACACCCAATAGCAGTCTATGACAGTTCTCATTGGCAACATTTGAACAAAATGGTTTATGGAGTTATAGTACATTACTGAAGGCAAATGAAATGATTGATTACAAATAAGTTCACAGACCAATAATTACTCAATTACCTAATATTGTTTGGTAACAGGTATTTGATTTACTGCATTATTTGAATCATTTGAAGCATGATATCAAATGCATAGATGTTTCTTACCTAAAAGCAGAAGACTATTGCATTATCTGAATCTCGTAAGTGAGCACAATATAAAATGCATAGATATTTCTTATTTAAAAGTAGACAATTACTGGAGACAGACATAGAGGTTAATGGAACAGAAGAGAAAGTCCAAAGATCGACCCACATGTATATCAATGACTGACTTTGACAAAGGTGACTAGGTAATTTAATAGAGAAAGAATAGCTTTTTCAAAAAATGATGTTTTAATAATGGACATCCATTTGCATAAAAACCTACAAAAATTAACTTGAAATGAAATATAGACCTAAATGTGAAACCTGAAACTATAAAATTTATAGAAGAAAATATAGATAAAATCCTCTATAATCTTGGCTTAAGCAGAGACTTGTCAGAATATAGAAAATCACAAACCTTGAGAGAAAAAAACTGATACACCAGCCCTTCATTAAAATTAAAAGCTCCTGTTCTTCAAAACAGAGTTAAGCCAATGAAAGCCACAGATTTACTGAAAGAAGATGTTTGCAAAACAACATGTCTAATAAAGGACGTATAACCGGAATATACAAAGAACTCTTATAATAAAAAAAAACTCATTAAAAAATAGTGGTCAAAAGATCAAAAACATACACTTTACCAGAGACGAGACATAAATGGCAAAGTAAGTACAAGAAAAGATGCTAAACATCAATTCTTGCTGGTGAACTACAAATTAAAATCACAAGATACCATTATGTACCTAATTCAAAATGGTAATGAAATTACAAGGTAAGTATAAATAGACTTCTATGTTTACAGGTGTACACACAAAATGGTATTGCCACTTTGGAAAAGAGTGTAGTAATTTCTTATGACATTAACACATATTTACAAGAAGCAATCACTTCTTCTACTATTTATCCAAAGAAATAAAAAGTTCAAAGATCTGTACATGAATATTTATAACAGCTTTATTCCTAAGAACTAAAAACTGGAAACAGCCCAGATGTCCATCATTTAGTGAATGGACTATCAAACTGTGGTACAACTATACACGGAATACTACTCAGCAATAGAAGGAAACAAACTGATATATATATAGAAACATGGATGAATCTCAAAAACATGCTAAGTGAAAGAAGCTAGACACAAATGACTACATTCTGTGTGATTTCATTTGTATGACACTCAGTGAAGACAAAACTACAGGGATAGATCCGATCAGTGATTGCCAAGGGCTAAGAGGAAGGAGAAGGGAGTAATCAAAAATGAGCATAAGGGAGCTTTGGGGGTGATAAAATACTCAATATGTTGACTGTGGTGATAGTCACCCAGCTGTTTGTCAAAATTCATTAAATTATATACCCCTAAAAAGGTAAATTTTACCACATGTAAATTATACCTCAATAAAAGTGCAATATTCTCATATTTATGTATATGAACATTCATTGTAACTTGGATTATAATACCAGAATTAAAATTTTGACTACAAGAGTAAGATTAGATTAGAAGAGAAAAGCCAGAAAAATATTTTTAGAAATACCTGTTTCAAGGATCGGAGTTTTTAAAACTGAAAATTATCAAAATGTGAAAAGGAGAAAAGCCAACAAAGGTAAGCCTGGCACTTGGGGCACTTTTTTGTTTGAAACAACTGCCACTTCTGAAAGCAAAAGTGATTGAGAAACTACGTAAAGCTTTCGGCAGACTCATGGAACTAAGCTGACAAAAAATGAATTCCAGAGCATGCCCAAGAGAAGCAGCAGCACAGATCCCAGGATTTCAGCTGGGATCTTGTATCACTGAAGAGTTATGAACTAGGCCAGTCTGAACAGGGCTGAAACCCATACTCAAATCACTTTAATCTCTTCAGGTAGGGGGAACTACACTTGATCACCCTTTTGACGACATTATGGCAGGAAAAAAATCAAACCATCCAATAGTCTCCAAGCACAGAAAAGGCCTTCAAGATACTTTAACAGTTCCTAGTTTCCCTTACACATTTTCCTCTTACCCCTATGGTTTCAAGTAACGCTCAAACTCAACCAACCAGACTATATCAAATCAAGAGGATCTGGGGTGGTAGAATCTTATAATCACTTGTTGTATTGAAATTATTATCAAATAATTTGAACTACAAGTGAATTATATAATTTAGAGCAAATAATGGCCCAAAGGTCAAATACAGTCAGCTGCCTGTTTTTGCACATACATCTTCATTAAATCACACCCACTACATGAGGATGTTAAGGAGTTGTGACAGAGAGCTTAAAAATTTACTAAATGGTTCAACAAAAAATGAAGCACAATGAAAAACTGGGCAAAGGACTTGAATAGACGTTTTTCCAAAAATATGCAAATGGCCAATATGCACATGAAAACATGCTTGACATCCTAAGTCATTAGGGAAATACATATCAAAACCATTCCGAGATACCACTTCATATCTATCAGGATGGCTATATTATTTTTTTTTTAAACCCTAAAACAAACAAACAAAAAAAAACATTAAAAAAAAAACCCCTAAAACTAACAAATGTGTGGAGAGATTGGAAACCCTTGTGCACTGGTGGTAGGAATGCAAAAATGGTACAGCTGTTACAGAAAAAAATTTGGCAGTCCTTCGAAAAATTAAATAGAATTATCCATCAATTCTACTCAAGTAGATATATATTCAAAAGCGCTAAAAGCAGGAACTCTAAACAGATACTTGTACATCAATGTTCACAGCAGCATTATTCATAATAGATGGAAACCCAGATGTCCGTCAACAGATGAACAAAATGTGATACATACAATGGAGTATTATTCAACCCTAAAAAAGAGTGAAATCTGATACATGCTACAACATGGCTGATGAACCGTAAACACATTATACTAAGTGAAATAAGTCACACACACAGGACAAATATTGTATGATTTCACTTATATGAGGTACCTAGAATTAATAGAAACAGAAAGCAGAACAGCGGTTATCAGGAAATAGGGAAGGGGAGAATGGAGAAGGGGAAACAGGGAGTTACTGTTCAGTGGGTATGGAGTTCCTGTTTGGGATGACAAAAAGTTCTAGAAACAGCGGTGATGGTTGCACAACATTGTGAATGTATTTAATGTCACGGAATTATACACTTTAAATGATTAAAATGGCAAACTTTATGTAATCTACGTTTTACCACAATAAAAAAATTATTAAATAATCTGTTACAGGCAGTTTGCTGCCCCTGGTATACAACAATGAAAATGAACAAATTATTGCCACATGCAACATCACGGCTTAATATGACAAGCATAACAGTGAGCAAGAGAAGTCATACACAAAAAGAACATATATGAATACAGTTATGAAGCCCAAGATTAGGCAAAATTGATCCATGATGTTAGAAGTTAAGATCTGTAGACATCTACGATCTGTAGATATCCACGCAAAGATGGGAAAAGACAGTGAGTGGAATGGAGCATAAGAAAGGCAGGGTTCCAGTATAATGTTCCATTTCTTGACCATTAAGCAATATATTAATTGTGAACTTATTTTAAAGGAGTGTACTTAAAACTAAAAAGAGGAAAAATATCAAATATATTGAAATAGAGAGTCCCAATACATTAAGTGAAAAAGGTTACAAATCATTTTGTGTAACACGTTTTTCCCCCTCTACTGAATATTTATTTATATAAGTAGACAAATTCAGGGAAGTTATTAGTGATAATATAAGTAAGATTACAGAGTATTTTTTCTTCCAATATTTGTTATTTTAACTGTTCCTGCACCAGCAACAGAAATATTGACATTATCCATCTTTAAACAGATAAATATAGTAGCCTAATTTATGAATTATCTACTGTATCTTTTCATTCACATATTAGCAGTGCCCAGATTGACACAAAAATAGTCAAAACAAGAGTAATTGGAGGTAGAGAGAGGAGATACATGTTTGCAAGATGTGAGTTAAAGGATTAGAGATTTAAGTCCTTGCTTCATCATTTAATAGCTGTATAACATTGGGAAAGTCAGTTAATACCTCTGAGCTTCAATCCCCTTACCTAAAAAAAAGATTACATTTCATTTACCTGAGTTGCTTCATTTCAAAGACCAAATGAAAAACGCTATGTAATAATATTTTAAATAGTAAAGAGGTATGTAAACATTACTTTTATTATCTTTATTATACTTAGTGAATTTGTTGACTAATTTAAGTCCTTCTACTCCTGAACTGTATGCACATTTGCATGCTTCTGAATTTTGCTCATTTAGGTTATACAAAGCCCACCGCTTTTACTTATCTAATTTAGTCCTTAAGTTCTATAAACAATTCCAAGGAACAACTATATCCATTTTCCTACACGATTTTTCCACTAGCAACATGCAAGTGTCACAATTAGCAGAGTAACAGATATCTTTAAAGATCTTTCAGATTTTAATGTGTGCTAATCCTCAATAAACCACAGGGACCTACTCTGTTTAATTCAGCAAAAGATTATATTAGCTTTCTTTTCAAACTTCAAGGTTTATTAATGAAGTAAAGACTTATTTCCCTATTTAATTGGGAAGATTTTGAATTCTGTGTAAAGAAATCGTTTCAGTTTTGGACATTACCTTTAAAGCTTAAGAATGTCAATTAGTGGGGATGAGGGATGTAGATGGGGTAAAAAGCGTCAAATACGTGGTGACACAAAGAAATCTAACTATGGGAGGGGAACACACTATGCAATATATATATGCCTTACTGTTAAATTGTACACCTGATGTCACCAAATAAATAAAAAATTTTTAAAAAAGAATGTTAATTGATTTACCTTCGTTAGTCTTTTGTATTTACTATGAATGGTGGGTAATTTTAATTTTCTTCTCTGCATTTTCTGTGTTTTCCAACTTTTCTGCCAAGACTTTGCAATAATGTTCACATGAATACAAAAAATTCATTTTATCTCTTTTGTAATAAAAAGCTAGGATACTAAGTGAGGACTGAGGTTAGCGAGAAACTTCCATCTTTTTTTTCTCAACTAAGGGTCACAATTGGCAAAAGTATTTTTATATCACTTTTAGTGATTCTTCTTACCCAAATCTTCTTTCCCAAATCTCACTTACATTGCTATTTCCTGAAAAAGGTAAACTAGGTATCAAGGTTTACATATGTACTAACATTATCTCTAGAGGCTGTAATTGTAAAAGGATTGTTGAATTAACAATAATAGTTCCAATGTTCTGAGGATCTACTATGCACAGGCACTAAGCATTTTACAAACGTTATCTCAGTGAAGTAAGTAACTTGCCCAAGATCCTGTATAGTCAGAATTTAACTGTGAATTTGGATAAGAGGCACTGCAATTTAAAAAGAATAAAATTAGACCCTCAAAGCTGAGAAAGAGAAAAGCAGCCCCAACATCCAGGAGCTGGCCTAGTACTATCAGTCTTGGTGTTCTGTTGAACATAAACAATTTCACAGAATATCAACATCACACAAGGCCACTCTCTCTGACCATAAGGGATCAAGACAAAAACAAGATCACTCTATAAACATACCTAATCAGAGACAAAACATGAATGATGTCCAAGCCATGAAATACCCAACATTCCTCTTTTCAGGCCAACGAGTGCTTCATAATCATTTACAACCTTAGCTTCACTCGTCTTCCCTCTCTCTATATCAGATTAAGATATTCAATCATAGAATTATCCTCACTTCTTGACAGCATCCAATGCAGAGGAAAATCCTGCTGCCTAGCACAAGTCCAAATTCTATTAAGTTCTTTCCAACACCCTTTTCTTGAGATACTCCCTGGTTAACGTAAGTAAAATAAAATCCCACTTCTTCAACCACAGATGTTCCTAGTGATGGCCAACTGAAAGGCAAAGACGAAGCCCACTTAAGAACAGTTAATTCTCTCCCTCTCCACTGGAGCACAAACCATCTGCGGAATAGAAAGGATATGTGAATAAGGACAGCATGTCTCCGCTACACCTATATAGCTGTAAAACATTGAAGTCTCCAAGAAAATCATAGATTTTGACATTTTTCTTTCCTCATTTACCAGAATAAACAACTGCTAAGATGTGTGCTCAAAGATGTTTTATTCTACAGTATGTCTAGCATTAGCAGTTGTTAAGTCACAAAGCAAAAGGAAAAAAGCTACATCAGCATATTACTACCTTCACTGGTTGAGAGGAAAACTAGTAGAAAAGTAGGAAATCTATACCTTGCCAGAAGTAAAAAAAAAAAAAAAAATCCAAATACTATTGGATGGAGCAACTATTACTGGGGAATAAGATAATGGAAAGAGGCAAAAAGGGTCAGGGAAGATCCTTCTTCAATAATTTAATACTCATTTACTAGCTATTTCTTACTTGTCATTAGGATGAGTAGGAATCTAGTTAACGTGAGTTTTAGAAGGTTTAACAGTATTGTACATTAGGAAAAATATAAACTGCAATTTTAAAAAAGCTAGAAAAAGGTATGAAGTTCATAACAGTGGTTGCCTTTCTGTCTCTTTAGTGCAAATGCCACTAAATATTCTTGAAGAGAAATGTGAAATATTTATTGTGTATTTAATAAAAGATAATCTTATTTTCTGGGATAAGAATGTTATCTGAATGTCCACTCATCAGAATAATTTTTTTCCTTGTTCTAATCATGGAAACTTTAAAGGAGAATGTAATTAGGCCCAAGAAAATGATCTGAAATCAATCCTTTCAAAATGGTGCCTAGCAGTTTTTGAGAGTAAAAGAAAATATACGAAATCTAACACTTCTGATTTCTGCTCTCTATCTGAACCTCCACCTTCAACTGAAAAGAGATGTGGATAGGCAAGTATTTTGTGTTTTAAATAAATCCCAAGGTTGAATCATACGGAATTATAAAATTACATGGAAATAAATTTTTATAAGATCTGCTATTTTATTATAAACTGACTAGGAATAAACAGAAAAGGAATTTATTTAGACAATTTCTGTCCTTAATGCCAGGTTCTTCAGACTTGCAACATCCTGATAAACTGGCTCTCTCTCTTTCGTATAACATTCTGGGGCTTACTGTCCTACATACCTGAGGCAATCGAGCCACACCTACAGAACCTGCACCGCTGTATTACCCAGGGTTTCTCAGGCTTGTCTACCTGCAGGAGCCATGTGAAACATGTTACGCCATGTTCTGGTTAATCCAAGGAACAGCTATTACAACCTTGTCTTTTCTCCCAAATATCATAGGAGCCCTGTACTAGCATTACAGACAGAGAAGCTGCTTAGTATAAAACAAAAAGTATAAATTCATGAGTCTGTTCGCTTAAACTCTGTTCCTGCTTCTGCTACAGTGAATTTACTCTTTAAATTTCAGTTTCTCTAAAAGAACAAGGCCAGAGGTATCATACTTCCTGACTTCAAATTATATTACAGAGTGACAATAATCGAAACAGAATGGATTGGCAGAAAACACACAGACCAATGGAACAGAACTGAGTGCCCAGTAATAAACCTGCATGTATGGGCAAATAATTTTTGACAAAGGAGCCAAAAACATATGATGGAGAAAAGAAAGCCTCTTCAATAAACAGTGCTGGGAAAATTGGAAAGCCATGTGCAAAAGAATGAAATTAGACTGCTGTCACCATACACCAAAATTAACTCAAAATGGTTCAAAGACCTAAACATAAGACCTGAAACAATAAATTGCATAGAACATAGGTACTAAACTTAGGGACCTTGGTCCTAGAGGGAATTTTATGAATCTGACCTCAAAGGCAAGGGAAATAAAAGCAAAAATAAATGAATGGAACTATACCAACCTAAAAAGTTCCTGCTTAGCAAAAAAACTATCAACAAAAGAAAGAGGCAACCAACTGAATGGGAAAAGATATTTGCAATTACCTTTGATAAGGGACTAATATTTGAAATATATAAAAAACACATACAACTCAACACCAAGACAACAAACAATTCAATTAAATAATGGGCATATGACATGAACACTTTTCCCAAAAAGACAGACAAATGGCCAACAGATATATGAAAAGATGCTCAACTTCACTAGCTCTTAGGGAAATGCAAATAAAAACCACAATGACATACCACCTCACACCTGTTAGAATGGGTATTAACAAGACAAGTAAAAACAAGTGTTGAAGAGGTTGTAAGGGAAAAAGGAACCTATGATAGTGGGAAAGTAAATTGGTACAGGCACTACAGAAATCACTATGGAGATTCTCAAAAAATGAAGATAAGAATTACCATATGACCCAGCAATCCCTTTTCTGGGTATCTACCCAAAATTTTGAAAACATTTATTTGTAAAGATATATGTACCCTATGTTCACTGCAGCATTATTCACAGTGGCCAAGACATGGAAACAACCAAGTGACTTTCAACAGATGACTGGATAAAGATGTAGCACATATATACAATGGAATATTAGCCATAAGAAGAGATGAAATACTGTCATGTGCAACAGCATGGATGGATCTGAAGCATAGTAAAAGTGACAGAAAGTTCAGAACCATATGATTTCACTCATATGTGACATACGAAACTGAAAGCAACAAATGAACAAGACAAAAACTCACAGACACAGACAATAGTTTAGTGGTCACAAGAGGGAAAGAGGGGAGGGGGGAGGTAAGAAAGGGTAAAGGGGTCCAGTAAATCAGGATGGAAGAGCTGACTTTGGGTGGTGAATGTAAAATGCAATATACACAGATGACGTATCACAGACGTGTGCACTTGAAACCACATAATTTTATTAACCAATGTCACCCCAAAAAATTAACTTAAAAAGTAAAATTTAATTGAAAAAATTTCAGCTTCTCCATATATGCAATGGATATCACAGGTTATCAGTTTTCCAAGGATGTTCAACAATTTAAGAAAATATACACAAAACTATTTAAGTCCTTAAAAAATGATATGTAATATACATGAAAATATATACACATTTATTAATCACATAATAAATGCTATCTTAACAGATCTCACTGTAGAGGAAGTCAGTTTTTCTCAAGCAACACCTAGAATGCAGAGTTGTGCAAATTAACTGGTATCCAATAAAAGTTTGCTTTAATGAACAGACTTCACATGGCCTTATATTAGGTAAATATAATTTGCTGTGCTATTCTTCTCTATTTAAAATAGTTTGGTTTCAGACAAACTTAGGCCTTTGTGAAAATTCAGTGTCAAAGTTGAGCATGCTATTAGAAAGAAATTCAAAATAAACACATCACCATATTAACCACACTTATACATTATTTTATTAAAAAGATTTAATTTGGCCTTTATTTTTTCAAGGCACCATGTAGCAGCTAAGTCAAGTTGCTGAGGGAATGGGAATGGCGGTGCATGACATTACAAGCCCCTTGATCATTTACCACAAAGTTAGGAAACTTTGAAGGCTGCCTATCCAATTTATTTCTATTTGTTCATGTATATTTTAATGTAGTGCAAAGGGGGGAGAATGAAATTATCTTGGAAACAAGTTCTATATTGTCAAAAAGATAGCTGAGAGGCAAATAGACTTCAAATATGAACTCTTAAAACCACTGGATTAAGGCTAAAATACAAAAATGCCAATATGCTAAAGGAAAAACAAGATTGAGAGGAACTAAGACAATACTCATTTTTACTTCATTTTTAAAGGAAAATAAATATATAGCTAATATGTTTCAGTTTTGGCACATGATGCATTAGTTATAGAATTCAAACTAGAGTTATAGCCCATTCTGATTTCCACTTTAGAAACTAAAGCATACAGCAAAAACCTTTGAATAGAAACATTATCAGTACAAAGAGGGTGAAATAAAAGGTACATAGATTGCTGAAAATATTTATACTTAAAAATATTTTAAGAGGATTTAAATCGAATAGATATAGGCATATATGTGATACTCAAAGATGTCACTGGCACAAAACCCAAGGCACAAATTCTACTTGTCACTTAACCCTCACATGGAACTGATTTCACTTTAAATCTAAGAGCCTAGGGCGCTTTTTTTTTTCAAACCTAGTTTTCCCTTGATCTCTCATTTCCACCTCCCAACTCCCATCACCTAGTGTTAATAACATTTCCTTGTATTTTCTGGCATTCTGTGCCTAAACACAACAATTAGTCTACCCTTGAATATATTTAATCTAGTTAAACCTCTTTGGACCTAGATCAGTAAATTTCAGAGGACCCTGTTCTAATAGGGTACTACAATAAAACTGCTTCCCTAAAAAGAGATGATGATACCCTTCTTCATCCTCCACATAACATTTTGGATGTTTGTAAGAGGTGGTAAAGAATGATGCAGCTAACAAAACACTTCCGCAAATACATGATACTCTTAAATGTGTCTCCTTCCTTGAACTCTCTCAACCTCCACTCTGTCCTCACACTCTAAAACCATGAACATCTGCCTCTTTCCTTACATCTCACTTCTTACTCCCAGGACCCACAAAGAAAATGGGTTTCAACAGAACTGAAATTCTAGAACAGTTTCATGGAGAGAGAGACTACAAATAAAGTGCGATTGCTTTAAAAAAAAAAAAAAAAAAACAAAAAACTAAAAGACAATGCAAGTGAGTAATTGAAGTGTTGTAGAAAAGTGTTCTTTGGTAGAGGGAAAAGATCTCAGCATATTGGAGTCGGGATTAAAGGAGGGATTTTCAAAACGTTATAAGACTCCTTTTAACTTCATTTACCATCATCTTCCATAAAGAAATTTTTCATTAGTAATTAGCATAGGTTTGGAGTGACCTTTAATCTTTTGAGCCTCAGTGTGTTCATCTGTAAAATGCTAACACTAACAGTACCTTCACTTCACAGGGTAATAGTGAGGATTAAACAGATAACACAGGCAAAGATAAGAGGACAGTGCCTGGCACACAGAAAGACTAAATACATTAAAGAAAATCCTTCGTTTAACATTTCGATTTAGAAACCAGAGACTCTAGCTTGAAACATTGATTTAGATAAAATCAAATAAACTAGAGACGAAAGTTTTATGCTAAAATAGAACTTCACTGAAAAATACTTAGGAGTCGTTATAGTGATAAAAATGACTCATTAAACTTTTTAAAAATGCAAATTCAGCTATAAGGATATGCAGCTGTTCCTTTCAAAATTAAATCACCATTTTTTTTTTTTTTTCTGATACTACCGTACTCTGATTAAAAGCCCATAACAAGGCACAGCTTCTTCGGTATCAAAACCTTTTGGAAACCTGGCTAAAGGAAGCCACACAGTTTACAGTACTACAAAGGATCAGTGTGGTCACTCTGGGACAACTGTCACTGTCACCAGCACGTCTGGATGTCTCATTAAGGACTTGGGTCATGAGCAGCGTAGGGGAAGGCTGGTGTCTGAAACAAAGTCAACAAAGCTAGGGTGCCCTGCAAGGGGAGAGACTTTAACTGAGAATCGTAGAGGATGAAGGTCTGACTGCGCGGAGGCAGTCTCGCAGGGCGAATCAATTCCGCGGGCGCACCACCTGCTCCCGCAGGAAGACGCAAGTGTTGCCCTCTCTCCGTGACCCCCGCAGCTTTCTTCCCGGCGCCGCCGCCCCTTCCTTCCAGCCCTCCAGTTACCTTTCTCGTCCTCATCGATGCGCAGGGCAATGGAGATGTACTCGAAGGCCTGTTTGTGGAAAGCTCGGACGCGCTCGGCCTCTCCGCCCGGCACTGGCGCGGGGGGTGAGGACGAGGCCGGCGCGGCCGAGGAGCTCCTCTTGGCGGCCATGAGGGCGCGGGAGAAGCGCTGGCAGAGCCACACGAAGAGGAGCCCCAGGTGGAAGGCGACCAAACGCAACAGCGCGAAGCCTACGAACAGCGGGTAGGAGAAGTAGTACAGGCTGCGCTTATGCGGCGACTCAGGCGGAGAGGCCGGCCTGGAGGCGGGCCGGGCGGGGGCCAAGCAAGGAGGCGGAGGCCTGGAAGGCACCGGGCTGCTGGGGCCGCCGGAGCCTTTCTTCTTCCCTCGTCCACCCGGAGAATTCATTCACAGCTCCCACTGCCGCCGCCGCCATAACCCGCCTCCCGCAGACCGACGGCGACCAAGCGACGGCAGCGGACACTGGGACAGCGAGGGCCACAGACTGCCGCGCGCCGGCCGGCCCCAGGAGCTCGGCCCCTTCACGCGCTGGTTGCCGGCCCGCCCCCTTCTCCTCGTAAGGCCAGGAGCACAACCCCTTCTCCTCCTCCGGCAGTCCGTGACTCCTGCTCCTCCCCTGTGACTGTCCTCTCATCCGCCTCTGATAGCGCTCAGAGCGGCGCCGTGCGCGCCCCCGCGCGTGTCTTTCCCCGGCGCGCGCGCGCACGCCGCCGTCTTTGTTGCCCCGAGCTCCTAGTGCGCGTGCGCGGCGTCCGCCACTCTCTCCGTCGCCGCGGAACTACGGTTACCGACGTGCAGTTCGTCTCTACGTTGTCCTCCGGGACTGTCACTCTGCGGGTTTAATCGCCCCTGGGAGTTTCTTAGCTGGGAGCTTTAGTCGTTAACTCACAGAAGAGACGGCTGCCGTTTGGGGTTGCTCGGCTATTTCGCAGGTTTCTACCTCGGAGTGTCATCATTTTCTTATACGTAGTTCTTTCAGCATCATCTGCCAATCTTCCGCAAAGGACGATTGACTTGAGTTCCATCTCAGCAGCAATTGGTACCAATCTAGGTATCTAGGAGGGAAGTACTAGTAGAGACATGCAAATTTAAGGTCACTCAAAAAAACGAAAATGTTCAGTAAGATGCAGTCAACGATTCCAGAGGTTTAACTAAATTAGTACATGTTTAGATGAATTAGTTTACTGAGAAATTCAAACTAGGCCTTTTTATTTTAAAAAATCTATTCGTTGTACCTTCCTTTGGGGATCTACCTACCCACCTCTGCTGCCTGTATTCTAATGAGCTGCAAGCACACAACCGCACGTCTCAGATCACGAAGGTGGAAATACCAGGTCAATCATACTCCTAGAAACTGGAATCTTGGATGGAGATACACTAGGATAGAAGGCAATAGGAACTGACTGCTCTAAAGAGTTAGTTGGTTTATCATTTCATGTCAGCTCCAGAGATGCCAGGTTCCTAGACGGGTCACTGATAATGTAATATATCCAATAAACTACGGAATCTCTCTTTCTCCCTCTCCCTTTCTCCTTCCCTCTCTCTCCATCGATCTGTCTCTTCTCTCCCTCCTCTTTTTCCTTGGATTAGCCATAATTGTTTTTTTGTTGTTGTTGTTGTTGCCTAAAACTGAGGAATCCTAACAGATATAAAGTCTCCATGTTTACAGTGTGAGGAATGCTTCATCCCAAGAATCTACACATTCTGGCCACAATTTTTCCCCTCCACTACTTCCCGGACAAATATAGCCTACTGCAAAAAAAACCTCCCTGTTTCACTCCTACTTCCCCCACTCCCTGCTTTTCCTATCTCTGTGCGTTTTCTGAAATGTTCTCTTTCTTTAGCATCTGATTCATTTCAATTCCTGACTTTTCTCTTTTGAACCCCATAGTACTTTGTGATGTTGTTGTGTGGGATCTATTATATTTGTACAAATATGAAAAAAATGTATTTAACATATGTATAATTTAAAGAAAAATAATAAAATCCAAAACTAATGTAACTAGTTCCTTGAAGCACTGAGTCCTTCTCCAATTTCAATCTCTTTTCTCCCCCTTAGAGGAAGCCACTATCCTGAATTTTGTGCTCATCATTCCTTTGCCTTTCATTTTAATTTTGCAATGTATATAGTTATCTCTAAACAATATGTTGCATAGTTTTGCCTGGTTTTGACACAAATGTAATCATATTGTATATATTCTTAATTAGTTTTTTCTGCTCAATATTTAAGTGTTTGAGATTCCTTATTGATTTGTATAGCTATGATACTCTTATTTTCACTGCTATATTCCATTATACATTATATGAATTTCCCATACTTTATTTTACACTTTAACTGTTGGTGGGTATTTAGTTTGGCGCCAGGTCTTTCGATTTTGTTTTTACCCCTTTAATAACTTTTTAACTTGGCTAAGATATGGCCCAATAGTGGTTCTGGAATCAGACTGGTTGCATTCAAATCTTTGCTCCACCATTTTCTGTAATATTGTACTAGTGACAGCTTCCACATCTATGTTCCAGCTTTCACATCTAGTACATAGTAACAGTAGTAGGCTGTGCCTGGAATTTAGTCCTTGCTTGATATTTGCTGAATGAAGAATGGCTCTCCCAGAGCTATACATATACGGTAATCCAACTAAAATGAACTGCTGACAAATTTCTGAGCATTCTTTACTCTTTCCCAGAACTACAGTTATCATCAGGTCATTTTTCTTTCCCTTAGAATTGCTTCTCTTCCTACCTCCACTGTTAAAATCCTTTGAGACTTAACTATCATGTTATCTTCTTGATTAATCCTTCCCTTATAACCTCCAGTAGAAATGATCCTATTTTTCAATTCTTAGGACAGTATGGTTGTGTTATTCTGTGGTTTTGTGGTTCTTCTGATATGTTGCCTGTGTAAAAGTTATATAAATACTTTATCACTTTTCAATATAGATTATAAACATTTCAAGGCAGTGGCCAAACTTTATACAACTTGGCTCACTTTCTGCACCTAGCCTGATGCTCTGCTTTTGGTACTCATTTAATAAATATTAATAATTTGAAAAACAATTCAGACATGGTGATTGTTGTAGATGTACATTGTTGTGTAATAATCCACTCCAAAACTTACTGGTTTAAGATGACAGCCATTTATTCATTCACAATTCTTGAACTGGCATTTTTGGCTGGGCTCAGCTAAGTGATTCTTATGCTACCCTTGCCTAGGGTTATTCATGTGAATGAAGTCATCTGATGGCTTGACTGGGGCTAGGTGGCCTCACTATCCTCGCTCACATGTACAGATGCTGGTGGTGGCTACTGGCTGTAGTTCATGTCTCCAGCAGGGTATTCTAGACTTCTTTACATAGCATGTGGCTTCCAAACAGAGTGCGAGTGGAAACTGTGAGGTCTCTTGAAGCCTAAACTCTAAAAGTTTAGGCACAATGTCACTTCTGTTATATTCTGTTATGAAAGCAAGTCACAAAGGCCAGCTCAAATGTAAGGGATGGGAAAATAAATTTTATATATTAATGAAAGAGTGGCTAAGCCACATTGTAAAGGTGTATGTACACACACAGAGAAGGAATTACTGTGGCATCTTTGCAAGCAATCTACCAGTGATTGTGTAGAATTTCTTTTACCTCAAGTTCACATTTGATGCTTAGGCTGGACCACTCATTTAGGAAAGCATTTTCCAACCATGTTGCTAAATTATAAAAACCTTTGTAATTTCAATTATGAGATAATTTAACATACTTAAGTTTAAGGAGACAACAGTGATGATGATGAGCACTACTACTAGCTAACATTATTGAATACATTCTGGGCTAAACAGTTTAACTTTTACTGCCTTATGTAATCATCACTATTTAAGCATTATTGACTCCATTTTTTAAAAGAAGAAATTTGAAGTTCTAACAGTCTGTTTCTTGCCCAACATCATGTGTTAGTTAATGACACATACTACTTCAGTTCTTAAGGTAAAAATCGAGGCTTCCAGAGAAAACATATTTATATAGTCTGTTTATATTTTATTATGAAATAAATATATTTTTAGACCCTGGAGCAAGAGTGATCTTTTATTCCTGGTCATTCATGTTTTGCATTTCTGGCCTCTAGCCTCCCTTCTAAGTCTCTACTATCCAGTTGTGCTTAATATTGACTGTACTTTTCTGTACCTTGACTTTTTTTTTTTTTTTTTTTTTGGTATTGTAAAACATGGGATTGAGAATCAGAAAGACTGAAGTGGTATTCTGGTTCTGCCACTTATTAGTTGTGTGATATGAAACCAGTTCTTCAACTAGTTAACTCCTTTGTAGAATGAGCAAAATAAGAATTAAATTACAAAATGAAAGAATAACTCTTAAACTTCCCGCATAATACTTGTAACATAAGACCTAATTTTTTTTTGTCTCTTACACCTACAATGCCGTTCTAGAATTCTGAAAGCACTGGTATCTCAATTTTTAGTAATCTCAACTCACATCTCTCTCTCTTGGAATTATATCCCAGCCAAACCCATTTTCTGAATTAACATCTTCCTAAATTTATCTCAAGAAAAATAGTGTCTGGATATTACCCTGGCCTTATAATCTGCCTGGACTAATGATCCTAACCTTCTTAGCTATTTAACCTACGGTGTGACAGCCTCCCAGTTTTCAGATGGTAAGAACTTGAGGGATATGTAATCTTGAATGGAATCTGGGCCAGTGTCACCAGGACAAAAAGGAGAAACTGAGTACTGTGCTAACTAATCCAGAACATTTGGTCACTTTATCAATTTATCCCGTTAATCTATTTACAAAGTCATTACCACCAAATAGTTTTTTGGATAATTTAGCTCTACCTCTCTTCTAAGGAATTCCCTAAACCTTCAGTTTAAGAGATGCTGGATTACTTGAAGTAGGGGCCAATGATAAACATTAAGGACCTCTCTTAAATTAAAAAATAATAGTAACTAAAATAAAACGACACAGCTTGAACCAAAAGAGGAGATGACTGATTTTGAAAAAAGCAAAAAACTTAAAAGAAACACAAGACATGGTTGAAGGTGAGGGGTGGGAGTAGAGTAACAAGTAGGGGATTGTTAAAAGTAAAAAAAAAAAAAAAATTGTGGACAATTAATCATTTCCTTGCATTGATTCCACATTGTGACACATATTCATTCACTTGTTCAAAAAATAGGTATTAAGCTTAGACAACATGCAGGTCATTGAGTAAGGTGCCAGGATTATAATAGAGAATAAGATCAAGTTTATAGTCTAATGCAGTGGCCAAAGAAACTAAAATAGCAACTAGCAGCAGCAGTCAGATAAATGAGTTACATGTGTGGGTGTGGAGTTAAAAAATGCATATATGATGAGAATGTTGGAGACCATGAGAAACTAGAGAGTAGCATCCCCTTATTAGATGGGGTAGCTGTTACTCAGCTTCAGTTGATTTTTGCCTTTTAGAAATGTGTGGTCTACTGATGCCAGATTTTCAAAATATTTCAAGAGAACCCAGAATTCTGATTTTTATGTGAAATCTATTACCTAGGCGATATTGGCTTAAAATTTAAAAACAAACAAATCAAAACAAAACTGAGATACCAGTTTAAGGGCCCTAGTTAAAGAGGATTTGTTACCAGTGCAAGTGCGAATAAGCTCATGGTTTTGAAATAGTAGTAGGTGTAAGGGTATAAATTGTTACCTAACCTGCTCAGCTTGATTTTAAAGCTATGATTTTATGGAAGCACAAAGCAGTTAGTTAATACAGAATTTTAAATAAGTGCTCTGGAATGGCAGTCTAGATTATCAGAGGGTGTATTCTATCATCATTCTACACAAAGTACTTAGGTATATAAATATAATATTACATTTCTATATTTCTGGTCTGCAGTGTATGTTTAGCGTACATGAATAGCAGGGTAATGGGAACTGTTAGCACAGGGTGAATGTTGGGGCACATAAAAGTTACCTGTTTTCAAGGGTGGTTTCTAACAACTGCATGGTTTCAGAAGTTTTCTTTATCCTTGAGAGCCTCTTCCCCACTTGTCAGATAAACTCAGTTCCTATATTCTTGTAAGGATACCTGAGTTTCTCCATTTCCTCTCTTTGTTAGTGTTTCAGTCTATATATTTTGTATTTCTATGGATTACATTTCTAGAAGTAGAATTGGTGTGTTAAAGTGAAAATTCTGTTTTACTTACTATTATCCTCTTGTAGTAAGAGGGATAAACCGAGTAAGAACTCTTTACATAATATGTAGTAGTGAATAGTGAATATTTTTTGGCTAACTGCTCAGAATCCATTCCCTTTCTTCCCCACTTCCCACTTATTTATGATTTTCCCTTGAGGAACCAATCCTCTCCCATTGCATAGCAGGCACGCAATTTAGGTGGGATTAACTACCACCAGGTCACACCCTTGTCATTGTTTAGGGATAAGCAGTAAATTCAGATCTGTGTCAGTCCACATAAGCATCCACCTTATCAAAATAACTCATTCAAATCAGCAGATCGAACTTCAGACTTTTGGTTCATCCGTGGAACTATGAGAAGTAATGCTTTCTCTCCTTGAACGTGAAAAAGAAAGCATGTAGCCTGAATACTAGCAATCATCTCTCTCATGAGAAAAGCAGACTGAGGATTGAAGAGAATTGTTCACAGGAGACATGAAGGGAGAAAACTGCAGAGCAATCACATGGGAGCCATGACTAAACCTTGCCTGATGTCCACCTTACCACTGAGCTTTTCAGCTGTTAGCTAGAAAGCCTCCTTTATTGTTTAACAAGTTCGAATTGGGATTTCTATTACTAGAAACCCAAAGCATACTAACCAATATATTTGTCCTCTATTTACGTACAGCTAGGAGAATAACCTTTGGAATTAGATGGATCTGGGTTAAGATTTCCACTAGCCATATAATTACTTATGTAACATTATGTGACAATTTTTCTGAAATCTATTTTATCATTGAGAAAGGGATAAAATTACCTTATTTTATGGGATAATCCTAATTACCTTACAAGGGTATTAGAGTATTATATGATGGAATAAGTAAATCGCTTTGCAGGGTACCTCAACAAAGTTGGACTTCTAATTCAGTTTTTTCCCCCTGTACTCTCTCACATGTGAATGCATTATCAATGCATTCTGATATTATAAAGAAAACATTTAAAAATAATCTTGTATTAAAATTACAAGACTATCCATTTCTATTTTATTGCCAAGTTTGTCCTTAAGAAGAAAATGGTTTGGACATAAATTAACATGGAATGGCTTGGGATGTTTTAAAATTAAAAAATATCAAAGTTATATATTGTACCTAATAACCCATGACTTATTTGTAAATATAAATTTAAGTTATTTGGAGTCTAAAAAGAAAACAAAGCATAAAATCAACTTTTAAAAATTGAAAATCATTTACGAAATTTTAGAAAAATTTGAAATATGACCTATTATGAGAAATGGCAGAATAATTGACAATTTTGAAAGTGGAAATGATATTAAGGTGAGCTTTTTCTTCTTTATTACTCTCATTGCTGAAATCGTTGTATCATAAAAATCAGAACACACGTATATTGTCTTAAAAAGCACTTGGACACCTGAAACTAATGTAACTAATATTGTATACCAACTATACTTAAATTACCCCGTCCCTCCTCCCCAATGCCCCCCCCCCCAAAGGAACATTTGGAATGTTCCTTGATATACCAACATTTCTGAGATGGGAATGGTGGCAAGGATGCTTGGGTATGGGGTTTGGTAATGGAGACAAGGGAGCTATGGGTAGAGTAGTTGCCTTCCTATATTAGCCACCAAGAGATATTTCCTTGGAAAGTGATTTACCAAATCTGGAATATTTATTTCTAGGTCATCTCGAGAGGTGGTTGGTGTCCCTTCCCACGAACTGTGCTCAGAGGGCCCATTTACACTTAATAAATTCTATATATTTCTCTGCCAACACATTTGTGTGTGTGTGCTGAATTATGTTCTTTATTTCTCTGAGCACTTTCTAGTCCACAAATTACTTAAAAGAAGAAAAACAGCAAAAAAGATTAACATCATTATAATGAAGTAGGTAGAGATAAGATAGCTAACTTCACAGTTTACAAAGCAACTTCATCTTATTTCATTTGATCCTCTCTATGAGGTAAGAATTGTTTCCTAATTATATGTGAAAAAAACATAAAGGTCTGAAGAATTAAATGCTTAATTCCATATGACAAACAAGTGAAGAAACCAGGTTTTAATATTTATATATTCCCAAATCAAGTGTTTCCTCAACTACACATATTGTATTATTCTTAAATAAGTATTGCCTAATAGGTTAATGTTTTATAAATGGAATTTGCACCAAATCTGTACAAAGGGAGTTAAGTACAGTAGTTTTTCTTCATTATTCTAAGTTCTAGAATCTATAACCATTATCTTCCTAAAATCCCAAGGCAGAAAGAGAGTAGAACTTTGGTGCAAGTGTTTGCTTTCCCATATAGTCGCTCCTTTTGAAAGTATTTTTATTGAATATAAGAAAGAAAAAAATACAAAGACGAATATTTTCTTTGCCTTTGAAAAGCTCAAAATCTAATTGTGTTCAAATAAACAAAATGTAAGGAAGAACGAAGTACCATAATAGAACATAATAGAGAGGAGTCCTGAACAAAGTTTGATTCAAGTCCAAATAAGAGTTAAATGTTCTTCTCATTCTTTTATCACTCTCTAGTCAGTACACATTATTGCAAGTTTCTGTCATAATCAAAGTGATCCTCTTTAGAATCTTTAATTCATATCAAAACAGCATTCTGCAGTATCTTCAGTTACTTTATATTTCCAATTACTTTCTTGCTAATTTATATCATTTCTAGCTGTCAATTTTTTCTGCCCATCCTGCTGCTGCTATGGCTTGTCCTTTGAATCCTTCTATTAATAAAGTGTCAATGTAAAAACTTTACTGAAGCTTTTTTTTTGTAAACCACCCTAGTAATTATCTAGATTGAGAGAAACCTGCTTGATAGCTCATTGTTCTGTGCTGCTTCCTTTAGTAATCATTTTTATAGTCTTTTTTTTCCCCAGAAGTGTCAATGTATATATTAATATCCAACTTTGACTATGGGTCAACTCAATTAATGTTGTGCACCTACACTGTGTGAAGTACAAAGATATATAAGACAAGGTCCCTGCCCTGAAGGAGCTCAGTCTAACTTCCTACTTTACTAAAATTGGCAGTACTAAGAAAATGTAAATTAGCAGGTCTCAGTCACATTCTGGAATTTGTATTGAGTATATAGTGGGAAATGCATGGACATATGATAACATAACAACGCACATTAACTATTCTTTTAAGTTTCCCAATTATTTTCTGGCCTTATTTGCTGTTATTTCCCACTCCTGAAAAGCATTTAATCTTGAGTTAGTTAATATGTGTTCTAGTCAATTTCTATATCTTTTACATATGTATCCACATCTTTGCATCAGTCTTACAAGAAAAATCTTCAAATGTGCCATATGATAGCTGTCAATTACAATATTATTCAGGCATACATCATAAAACTTAAAAAGAAAATACCCACAAATCTAGCTCCTAAACAAATTTTACTTTAGATCTTTATTCACACAATTTTTAAAGCAGCAAAATGCAGCTGTAGTCTACCTTTTTAAAAAAACTTAGTTATAAATACTTCTGTATTTCTAGAATCATGACTTTTAAATGACTTATATTCTATCATATTGATATGCCATAATTTAGTGTTCAAATAATTGACATGAAGTTTTCAAATTACATTATAAAGTGCAACTACAAGTGGGATTATTGAATCAAAGACAGGAACTTTAATGACTGTACCACTTACATTTACATGAAAATAATTGTATTTATTAAAATTAAAAATCTGATTTACTAGACTGTTTTGTATTTAACATTGTGCGTAGGAGGCAAATTATCCTTTGCATTTTTTACAAATACAATAGTATCAATAGTATCACGGTTTGGAAAGCCAGTTGCATATTTCTAATCTTGATACAAACGTAACATTAACATTGCAAATTCACAGATTTAAGGATTTAAGGATTTAAGCTTACTACTAAACCCCCATCTTTGGCTTTAGAGTAAAACCTGACATTTTCCCGTAGACTGCTGAGCTTGGGTCTGAGATTTGCTAGTAAGAACTACCTAGCAAGTGGTTTCGGTTCCGCGAGAAAGCGCGTCGGTAGAAGCTTTCAGGCAGCTCTGAGATCTGGCCGGGCCGAACCTCTGCCAGCTGAGCTAGTCACTGGGTCTGCAGCTGGCGTGGTGCTCGCCATGGCTGCTCCGATCGAGGAGTGTTTTTCTCTAAGCCCGGGTGGCCTGACCTTACCAGAACCCTGCGAACCGCAGAGAGGAAGTTAGGCTCAGGACGGGTCAGAATCTCTCCATCGCAGGCCTGCTGGGGAGTTCTGCGCAAGCGCGCAGTCGTGCGACATCCGTCACTTACGGCGGAAGCGGTTTGTGCTGGGAGTTGGTGGCGCGGTGTAGGGCTCCTAGGAACGGACGGACGCCTCGGGTGCGGGTAATCAGCTCCCTTTTCCCCTCTCCCCACTTCTTGTAGGTTCTTGGGATCGTGGAGCTTCCGGACCTGATGCGGGGCGCGGGATGGTGAACTGTCCATCCTGCTTCTCCACAGCTTAGAGTGCTCCAGCGCCCAGGTGGGGGTGAGGGGCGGGGGTCGGGGGCTAGGCTGGACTCCATCCTGGCGTCTTAGTGTTGAAATCTCCTTGGTAACTCACGGTTCTTGTTTTCCAAGACTTGTATCCGGGCACTGTGACTTGCTGGGTCCGCCATGGAGCCAGAGCAGATGCTGGAGGGACAGACGCAGGTACCAAGAGGCCCTGGATTCAGGGTGGCGGTGTGCAGTGAGAAAAGGTGGCTGATGTTTCTGTGACCTGTGTTTTGTTTTCTAGGTTACAGAAAATCCTCACTCTGAGTACGGTCTCACAGATAACGTCGAGGTAACTCGCCTAGTTCTTAACGCCGTTTCTGTGCGTCTCTTAAGAGCAAGAGAAAACTTGGGATCCATTTTTTACCAAATTGCTTTGCACAAGGGAAAACTTTGTTATCATGAATCAAATAGTATCAAATTATGGGTAGCTTGTTTTATTTGCGGTACTAACACTTCGAGATATACACACGTACAAATTAGTTTTGAGTCGAGGGTTGAACTTCTGAAAATGATATAAAGAAACATTACTGATGGAGACTATCAGAATCGTTTTGCTTAGTAGCTATGGATGCATCTGTTGGGATATTGCTTTGGAAAAACCACACATTAAAATTAGGAAACCCATTGTCTTTGTAGCAGAATCAACATTTATTGTTGATTTCTTTGCAGAGTTCAGTAGTCAGGTGCCATTGGAAGCTATAACGTACAAGGTAGAACTTTTTGGAACAAATGAATTAACCAGAACTGGGTGGATTTGGTTAGGAAAATAGAGGCTTCCTGAAGGAGATGTGTGCATTGTACTACAAAAAGAAAGACTACTAGTGATTAATTTTGGATAAAAGAGGGCAGGAGCGTTTTAAAAATACAATAAATCATATTGCTGATCTTGACCAACAACTAAGGTTTGCTGGAATGTGGAGTGACTACTCTTGTCTATAAAAATGCTAGGAATGTTTATTGCTTTGGTATCGGCATTAGGAAGAGAATCCATCTCTTCATAATAATGCAGTTTTTAGTTGAACTGCTACTCTGCTGAATCAGATGTTCTAGTCATTTAAGACACTTATTTTTAGGCGTTAGCAGTCTTTTCTTGATGGTGCTTGTGTATGAAGCCAGAGCCATGGTTTTGTAGAGCTGTAGTACCCAAATGCTTTTTCTCAAACCCTCAGACTAGTTTTCATGGGAACATGAGAAAAAAAATAGGAGAGTGGAATGAGTGTTTAACAGTGTTACATTATTTGGAGATTGGTCTTCCTGCTATAATTTTAAAATGCCTGTTACTTTGTGAATTAATGGCGATAGTAAAATAACAACCGTTTATTTGTAAGTTTTTATTTGGCAAAATAGAATTAACAATCCTATGTTGGTTTCTTTATTCATTGTATTATTTTATTTGTAATTTGCTTTTTAAAAAAATCTATCTGAAAGTCTGGAAACCAGTATTGTACAGCTGCTGCGGCTTTTTCTCTTATGATTACATTTTATTTCCTTTATTGGCTTATTAGTTACAATTTTTTAGGTGGTTGCTTTTAAGGTTTATAGTATGCAAGTTGAACTTGTCTAGTGGTATTGTATCTTTTCACTATAGTATAAGAATCTTAAAACAGTAATCTTCCGTTTCCTCCCTCCTGGCCTTTGTACTGTTGCTATCATATATTTTACTTCTACATATGTTCTAAACCCTGTAGTTCATTAGTTTTACTTTTCTTTAAAAAGTCAGGTTTTTAAAAATATATTTAAACAACAATAAGAAGGAGTGTTTCACATTTACTCACATTTATTTACCATTTCTGGGCTCTTTATTTTGTAGATCCAGACTTCCATCTATTATCATTTTCCTTCCACCTTAAGAACTTCCTGTAACATTTATTGTGCAGTTTTGTTGGCAAAGAATTTTTAAGCTTCTGAATGTCTGAAGAGGTCATTTATTTTGTCTTTGTTTTTGAATTATTTTTGCTGGGTGTAGATTTGCTCCACTGTCTTCTGGCTGACATTGTTTCTGATAAGAATCTTTGCTTCTTCATATTTAATGTCTTTTCTCTTGGTATTTTAAAATTTTTATTATAGGTTTTAAATAATTTGATTATGATGTAGATTGGTATACTTTAAAATTTTTTTTACATTCTCGTGCTTAGGATTTGTTATGTTTTTTTTGTGTCTGTGGGTTTAGAGTTTTCATTCAGTTTAAAAATATTTCAGCCATTATTGATTGCTTAAAATATTTTCAAATTTTTGGTGTAATTTATTTGTGCTTTCTTTTATCTTCAGGAACATATGGACTACCTTATAGCTTAATGGCACTGCCTATTCTGCCATTTGTATCATTTGTTTCTGTGGATTGATTTTTCTCCTCATTCTGGGTAGTATTTTCCTGTTTTTTGCCGCCTGGCAATGTTATTGGAAGCTGGACATGGTGAATTTATCTTTTTGGATACTGGTTATTTTTGTATTCCTTCTTGAACATTCTTGAGCTTTGTTCTAAGACATAGTTGAAACGATTTGATTCTTTTGAGGTTGGTGCTTTGTTAAATGGGACCAGACCAGCCCTTACTGTGCCTCTTCCTCCTCTTGCATATTCTACCCATTGCTTTATGTATATGAGGTTTCCCCATTTTGGGTCACAGGAACATAAACTACTCCTGGCCTTGTGTGAGCGCCAGGTGTTGTGCCTCCTGTTCCTTCCAGGTGGATTTTTCTAGGTCTTGGGTAGATCCCTCACACTCCTGCACTGATTAAGTACTCACCAGAAGACTGGAGGGCAGTCTTCTCCTCTCCATTCAGCTCAGTTTTCTTCAGTACTCTTGTCCTGCAAATTCTAAATGTGTTGGTCTCTCTGAATTTTCAACTCTCTCCTGAACTCTGAGATGGCCGAACTCTGCTTTGGTCCCTCTCCCTGCATAGCATCCTCCTGTAAGTTCCCCAGACAGGAAGCAGTAAGCTGCAGCTTATCACTTACTTTTTTTTGGTAGTAATTTGGTAGTAATTTTATTTTTTTTGATGAATTTAGGATTTTGACTTAACTAAAATTAAGCATGGCAATTTAGCATATAGTGAATATCCAGTAAATATTTGAATGAAACAAGTGATGATTTGGTTACAGAGTTTATTATAGGATCGATAGGAGTTGTTTAGGCATTGCTATTGAAGGCATTGGAATATCGTATAACTGACTAGTTTTTGTCATAGGTACTATCTGTTGAAATTTACTGATAACCAATAAGTAATCGATGGGCAAATAAGTTGCTATTTTATACATTAATTAGGTATAGAAAATTATTTTCTTATTAAGTCCCAAAATTATATTGAAAAATCATAAGCAAAACTAGAATAGTTGCCTGACGTAGTTGTGGGAAGTGTCTTTCGAAATCATGGTATATATGTTGGTATGTGATTAAAGTTTTTCTCACATTTTACAAAATAAATCTAAAAAAAAAATGTGGAAATTTTTTTGTTGTTTTTATTGATTCATTAGTATTCAGTTTGAGTATGTTTGGAGCAAACGTTCATTTAAATTGAGGTGCTCTTAATAGTGTTTTGTGTTTTAGATAGCCACTTATTCTAAATTTCTAAAATGGTAGATTTTCAAAAGAAGGCAGTTTTTCAGTAGTTTTTGATGCTCTGGATGTCAGATAAATCTGTGTGAAAGGCTCAAAATTTGGGAGCTTTTAGGAGTAGAAAGTATAAGTCATTGTTTCCTAAACATCATTTGAGTATCACGTTAATCATCTTTCCCTATTAGTCATTTTCCCTGTTTTTTTTGGCTAATACCTACTTAATATTTTTTTAAAAATATATTCACTTTTTAAAATCATGGATGCATCTCTTTTAAAAACATAAGTGGAAAAAGCATTCTCATTGTGAAAGAAGGTAACTTTAAAAGTGAAAACAGTGAATACTAAACAGTGGTAATAAATTTTAGCTGGATTCTATTGTCAGTGGGAGGCTTTAAGCCTGAAGCTTGCTCTTTCCAAGAAAGGAGTTTTGCAAGTGTTACAGAAGTGTTAATAATATGTTAGTACTAAACTGAGACTTTGTCCTTGATATTCTCTGTGGTGAAAGAATTGAAACAGGACTAGCTTTCTCACTGTGATTCAGTGCTACTTAGTGTTATGTCCAGATTTTTTGAAGCACATTTTAAGAAGATATTCTTACGAAAAAAAGAAAAAAGACTTTTTTTCCTAAAAAACCAGAGGAAAGAGAGGAAAAGTAAGATCTGGAAATATGACATTAAAAGAGATTTATGGTGCCTTCAGAGAGAAGAGTGAATGAAATTTAGAGATGAGTCTGATTTTACTTTAGAGAGGTTTGCAGTTCAATACCAGTTTTCTAGTCATTGACTGTATTTTTCTGTTAGCATCATGTGTCCATTAATTTTTGTTTAGCACTTAAAACAATCTAGTTATCTGTAATATTTGTGCATGTTTTTTGAATTTACTAGAGGATAGTAGAAAATGAGAAGATTAATGCAGAAAATCATCAAAACAGAAAGTGGATCTCCAGTCTTTGCCAACTCGTGCCTACCTGGATCAGACAGTTGTGCCTATCTTATTACAGGGACTCGCTGTGCTTGCAAAGGAAAGGTAAGATAATAGTGTTTGTAAACAGGGAGTTACTAGAGAAAGCAAAATAAAGACCTTCCTAATTGAAAAGTCATTTGTTATATATAGTTTTTTTTCTCTATATTAAAAGAATTTATGGATATTAAAGATTTTTTTTTTTGTCAGCCTAATCTCAGTTCAGACACTTATTTTTTTCTACTAGTCTTAGATCACATGGATCTTTATAAAGAGTTGCAATCATGGTATTCATGTAATTTTATATCTCCTTTTTACTTAATAATATAACAAACTTTTCCTATATCTCTGTATAGCTTTCATGATTATAATTTAAATTATAATAATACCACAGTTAACTTAGGCATTTTCTCATTGTTGAACATTTAGGTCCAATTTCCTTGTGATTATAGGTTTATCTGTTTTCATGCCTCTTTTATTGTTCTTTAATTACTTCGTTAAGATGAATTCCCAAGAATTGGTTTGCTAGTTCCAAGGATCACTATTTTTATGGTGTTTGCCACATAGTATCATATTTATGTCTAAAAGTTTATCTTAAAATTTTCCAATGTTACTATAGCCTCACTAGCATGAGTGTTTTTTTTCCCCCAGCATGAGTGTTATAAACATTTTTTCGCCAAGTTGTTTTAATTTACATTTCTTTATTAACAAGATTACAGTTTTGTCTTTTCTGTATATGTTTTCCCCCAGTGATTCTACTTAAATTCTTTTTGTATAAGCAAATCTACTGAAAATTATTTTTTATGTTACATTAGCATTTATTAGGTGTGGATTATGTTTTATTCAAAGAATAACACTGTACAAACTGATGTAACTTGATAAGAAACTTGATGGAAATATATCTTACAGTAAGGTTGTATTATTGATTTAGAATAGGTATATTTGTTATGTAAAATTATATGATAAACATTAAATATTTGTTTTAGGTTACCTTTATAAAATAGGATTTATTTGTGACTGCAGTATGTCTTGGCTCTACTTCTGACAGTTGAAATATGATCATCTATATATATTTTTTCTTTCTTTAAAGAAGGCTAGTGTATTAGAATGTCTAAATATTACTTTACATGTTACAAGAAAAAATTTGAAGTCATTTTTAAGTAACATGTTATTAGTAAATACAATTTTAAGTATATGATTTATTAAATTAATTTTGAAAAATGTTGTCTATGTCTAACAAGTTCAAAAGGCTGTTTAAAGGGCTAACAGAATGTTCTGAGATCATTATAAGTCTCTTTTCAGTATACCTTTGTCTTACAGGGTTTAAATAAATGTTCCCCTACTTTTCATTTTTGGACTTGTATGTGCAGGAAGAATAATTTATGTAAAAGTGATATGTGTGAAATAATATCCTTGATTTTAAAATATGTTTAAATTCTCAGGTGTGTTGTGTTGTGGCAGTATTACAACTGTTATCGATTTAAATTATTTGAAGAAAAACAGAAGTGACTTCTTAAAAAGAAACGAAGCAGACCTTACTTGTTTAAGTGAATATTGATTGCTTCCTTTGATTTGTCACTTGGGGAGTTCACCTATAAGTCTCGGTGATATCAACTACAGCCGTTATCTTGTATTGTTTTTGTATTCTTACTGAAGGATAATTTTAAGCATACCACAAGTGTATGGCTTGATGACTTTTGAGAAACCAAACATATCTATGTAACCTGCACTCAAATCAAGAAACTGAGTACTGCCAGCACCTCAGAAGCCTCATGTGTGGTCCCTTCAAGTCATTATTCCCTTGGAGTAATCATCACCCCATTGTCAGTACATTTTTGAAACTTGTGTTTAGAATTGAGTTCATTACTAGATTTCTGCCATACAAAAATTTCAGTCTCTTTAAACTACATTTTTGGCTAACCTACTTGATTGTCTCATTTACTATATTTACTACAGATGGCCTTTGGATGTAAAAAGAAAATGAAACTTGAAAAGACGTGTTGTCATTATGGAACAGTACATTTAAATTAACACATCTAGAACATAATTTCTAAATTGTGGATTTCTTTTCCCTTACAGACCACCAAATCCTATTGAATTTCTAGCATCATATCTTTTAAAAAACAAGGCACAGTTTGAAGATCGAAACTGACTTATTGGGAAGAACAGAAAATTTTGGTTTCTACTGTAGATTTACATGATTAAGAGGCAGCTTTTGTTGCCATGATTCCCCTCCTCCCCCACCTTTTGGAAGTATAAGAACCTTCAGGACAACTTAGTACCAGAGTTGCTGAAGAAAACGTATTTCACTTATTTTGGTTTAATCACCATACTTATTTAATGAGTATATCCTGTGCAATTTTTTCTCAGATTGTCTTTAACTTTGTTTTTAAAATGAACTTCAAAATAAACTGTTAAAATGTTATTTTAAAGTAGTTTTTGTTTTATATGACAAATAAGTGGTTTATTAGTTTTTGTGAATTGCTTCTTGTGTCTTCGAATGCCGCAGAGTTTTACAACAGTGTGAAAATACATCAGAGTCAAGTATAATATATATATTTATATATATATATGTAAAACATCTCAAGTTTCTTCATTGTCCTACCTCTTCAAGGGTGGAATCTGGGTATCTTCAGGTTTAACAACTATCACAGGTGATTCTAATGCACAGTAAAGTTGGAGTACTAGTATAAGCACCACAGAGAGTGTATGATACTGTCTCATGTTGTAAGTGTTTATGGTGATAATGTAGTAATAGCTATCATTGCAGTTGTATGTGTTAGGTACAGCATTATTTTACTCAAATTATCTCTAATATAACAACTCTGCAAAGTAGATATTGTTATTCACATTTTGCAGATGAGGAAACAGATTTGGAGAGGTTTAAGTGACTTGCTCAAGACCACACTGCTGGTAAGTGAATGGGCATTCAAACCCACTTCACCAATGTGTTGCTTATAGCTAAGTGAGAAGTGCTCGTGCTAGTTAACATCATTGCTTCTTTTTGCAATAAAAATACAGCAGTCCTTTTTCTGGAGGGGTCCGCTCACTTTGTCCTGCATGAAGAAATTGCCATAATGCACTAAGAAAAGAGACAATTGTCTGAGGAGAGCCAGGCAGGAAAAATATTTATTAGAGCAGTAGTTATCAACTGGAAGTGATTTGTTCCCCTCTCCCCAGAGGACATTTAGCTATGTCTAGAAACATTTTGGTTGTCGCACCGGAGTCAGGTGCAGTTCTACTGGAATCTAGTTGGGTAATGGCCTGGGATGCTGCTAAATATCTTATAATGAATGCACTGGACAGCCTGTGTGCCTTACCTCTCCCTTAGAATTATCCAACTCAAAATGTTAGTAGTGCTAAGGTTGAGACACCCTGCTTTGGAAGCATATTAAAGACTTGTGTCCAAGCTGAACACATAAAGACAAAGTTAGAAATTTAATGCTGATAAGTGTGTCTTATAGTTATCCTTAATACACGATAGATTTCAATAGGAGTGACTCTTGCAGGTAGGTGATATGGTTTCGATTTATATCTGTAGACCTATGTATTTGAATAGGAAGAACCTGGAAATATTGGGATCTCCTACTTATTTAATAGTTTTCGCAAGCATCTCATCAAATTTATTTTAATTATTTGGCTAACTCATATGGTAATCTGTCCAAGTCTTTTTAGTGGTATTTTAATAGTTGAGTGAGTACAATTGGGTAATATTTTATTAAAGCATCAGTAATTTGAACAGTAGTTCTTCAGCAATTTATATCGGAGCTAGTTGGGGAATTTCTAATATGTAAATATACATACATAAAATATGTAAAAGTATGTATATCATATGTAAGTATATATCTGGGCCTGATTCAATTGGGATAGAGCCTTGGCTTCTGAATTTGACAGAAACTAAGGCATTCTGATACACACTTCTGGTTAATGGCCACTCTAGTGTTCTATTGAATTATCTTTGAGATAGGATTTAAATTACTCAATGTTGATATTTTAGTAAGGGATGAGAATATAGGCATGTCTTGCTGGCAGTGCACATGGTACTTAAAATATGCCAGACACCATGCTAAATAACTTTCATGTAAATTGTCATTTAATTCTTAAAACCTTGTGAAGTAGGTTTAATTTTAATACTTCATTTTTAGATGAGGGAAGTGAGATTTAGTAGATATGCCGAAGGATACAGGGGAAGTTTGGGGCAAGATTCAAACCCAGCTTAATGCTGTATTACCTCTCTTTTATGCTATATTACACTCTGTGTTAATGTTCTCAAGTGAGCTTAAATTTTTTCCTCAGCCAGGGGATAAACCTGCTTAATGTGTATTCAGTAGAAGTCATCTGCTTATTAGATGAAAAAGTGAGTCACAGGAGGAAATTACAAATGAACTGAACTTTTTAAAACTTTATTAACTTGGTAATACAGTATTTTGATTTCAGTCTTTTCCCTGGGTATGAGATCTTTGGAATTCTGTATCATTTTTTTCTACAAACCACTCTGATAATGTATGGTCTATAAATTTTAGTTTTAGATTTTTTGAAATTGGAGTAA
This sequence comes from Eonycteris spelaea, assembly GCA_003508835.1. NCBI lineage: Eukaryota > Metazoa > Chordata > Mammalia > Chiroptera > Pteropodidae > Eonycteris > Eonycteris spelaea. The sequence continues at coordinate 17,484,901 of PUFA01000014.1, read as the reverse complement.
GATTTTAGATGTTTAGGAAGTAATTTGTAAATCCTATCAAATTTTCATAATTTTTTCCCCCTAGCTTTTGTCATCTGCCTCTAATTTGACAGTTGTTTTTATTGAATCTTTCCAAAGCATTCCACCTAATTTTTGTACAAACACCTTTTGCATTATGTGTTTGTATTTCAATTATGTGATATTTATATTACTAAATATTACTAAATATTATAGAAGTACTAGTAAAACTGGTATAAATAGGTTGGAGAAACATGATTGACCTTTGCTAAGCACACAAATTGGGAGGAGAATGCAATAGTGTGAGGTTTCTAAAATGTATAGTCTGCCAGCTTCAAGAATTAAGCTTGTGGTAGGCATTGTTCAGTGTATTTTACTATGGGAGTCCAGAGCATCACTCAGTAAGTTGGTTAAATAGAAATCAGTTAAGAAAGCTTCTATATTTTGATGTGTTTTATGTGCAGGTGGCAATCACATTATAGAAACAATTCCTACCCTTCTACTGATGCATGGGAAAGATATTGTTTAGTAAACAAATACAGAAATAAAGAGATACTGTATCTTATAGAGTGAATTCTTGAATTATGTTGCTAGGTGGGTTAGTGGAAGGACCAGTAGAGTAAATCAGGAATAGATGCCTAGAGGAAGCAGAGACCCTTGAATTGCAAAAAGAAAAATAGTTTGGATTGAAGGTGATCAACTACCCAATTCTGATGAACCTATAGGAAGAATATTGAACCTTTGTTTAAATCTCATTTAGGGGAAGGTATAGTGGGCTTTTAAGATAGATAACTTCCTACTAGAAACATGATAAAATGGTTGTAGGGAGAGCATAAAATATTGTAGCCAGATATTTTCCTGGACTGGATTCCAAAAAGACATTAACAAATTGGGGGCCTGATACATATCACACTGTAGAAATGAGGAACAAAAGTAGAAAGCTGTAAATGGCTTTCACAGAGGATCCACTTGTTTAAAAAATCTCTGGATTTAAATTAGGAAAGTAGGAAAAGTATATAGTAGTGGAAAATATGTCACCAGAGATAAAAGGGGCAGTTAGTAATAATTTTCTTTTAAAAAATGTATCAGCCTTAAAAAAATTTTAAGTCGTTTTGATTTAGTTCTATTCCATTTCTGGGAATCCTAAATAATAATAAATTTGAAAAAAAGCTTTGTGTACAAAATTTATTCCAAAAATTGGAAATTAAGAAATTTTCATCTTAGAATCATTATATGTAAATAGTTAGCCCAGTGTCAGGTACATAGTATTTAGTAAATGTTACTTACGAAGTTTTGTTTCTAAAAAAAAAAATGGACAAAGTCAATTGATACTGTTAGAATACCAGTTTTAATTAAAATCAAAAGAGCATCTTCATGCTACTATTCTCAACTTTCATTTATTCAAAATCCTGTGGTATTCTAGAATATTTTTTTGATATAGAGTTTTTAGTAATTAGTGGTGGGCTCCTCAAGCTGTCAGCTGTGGATAAATAAAATCTAAAAATGGTCAATTTAATATTACCACGAAGATTCTAAAAACCAAGCCTAAGGATATAAATAATTCTTTTTGGTCTAGGCAGTACATGCATAAGGCACAAAATTAAAAAGATAAGGATTTCCATTGAAAAGGTTAAATCTTTTCGGTTCTGCATCCCAGCCACTAATCAATCACGTTATCAGTTGTATATCTTTCTAAAAGTATTCTATGTATATGTAAGTGCATGAGAATATAAATATTCGTTTTACACAAAAGGCAGCATACTTCACACATTGTTGTGCAACTTGCTTTTCCATTTTCTTGGAGCTTTTTTTTTTTTAACATTATGTAGCACCATCTCATTCTTTTCAATGTGTGCATATATATGATATATCCTAGTTTAACAAGTCTCAGATTGATGGACATTGTGGTTGTTTCTGATCATTTGCTAGTACAGACTAATGCAGTAAATAATCCAACATGCTATTTCAGAAGATATGTTGGGTTATCAATGTTGGGTTCCGGGATTAGTGGTGCCTTATTTATTGAAGACCTGTGCTTCCTAAGGAAGATTTCCTTCATGGTCTTTATTACAAATGATGTTTATGGAGTGTGAAACCCAAATCTCTGGTGAATATAATGGAAATTATTAATAAGAAAACTGTACAGTATTCCCAAATGCTTCCCCTGGGATACAAAGTAAGTATTTTGCATTATATGGATTTTCCTTAATTTAGAGGAGGTGGGTAAGTAAATAATTTCAACTTCTTTCTTTCAAGAATCTATCCTTGAGTAAGGTAGCCAGAATAAGATGGACAGGGTGGGGGGTGGGGGAGTAGTGATGGGATATATTGAGAGCATACTAGAGATTATAGAAGATCCTCTAACTTTTCACTTAGCGTTGTGATCTTTGCTGAATTTTATCGTAGAAAAATCCTTGGGGGGGCAAAATTAGATCACTAGTTTGGAATGAGACCTAGGATTGTTGCTAGGAGCAGAGAATAATGATAATGTTTACAAAGAACGATTTATAAATTGTTTTCACATACCTTAAGGATTCTCATGCAAGACTGTGAGTTAGATATTACTGCTGTTTGCATTTGACATGAGAAAACTGAAGCTTAAAAAGGTTAAATTGCTAGATGTTCATGATCATACAGTTGATGAATAACAGAGCCAGGACTAAATCCAGTTTCCTAATTTGACCTGCCTAAAATATGAGTCTTTCTTAGTTCACTGTATCCAGTGCCTCGTGCCTCCTCCCTTCCTTTTTTTGGCCATGAAAACTGAATCAGCAATAATTTCAAGAGCTATCATTATTATCAGCACCACAACCATATCAAGTTATCTTTTCTTGAAATTTACAATGAAAAGTTTACCATTTCATCAGTTATCACTGAGTTTTGGTACTCCTGGCAGGGTACCATGGAATCTGGCTTTCCTTTTTCTGTTAATCCCTAAATGATTGCTTGGCATGTCCTTCCTCCCACCCCCTGCAGTCTTACTATTTGGGCAGGTTAATGGTGAAGTGAGAGATACATATAGATTTAATGGAGATATGTTAGCCTAATAACAGTGTAGGAAAAAGTGTGAAAGTCAGTGTTCTAGTGACCAGCTTTAGGACTGGGATGGCACACAAGATCCTTGGGCCTTAAAATTGAAAAAGGTGGGAGGGGGTGTAGGAACAGGCTAGTACTTTTTTAAAAAATGTAGATTATAGTGTAGGGAAACTTGGATATTAGGCTGTCAGTGTCGCTCTGGACTCTATGAGAAGGATCTGTTTAGTGTGAAATTCTGATAAACAATTTCATGGCTTTAACCCCAAATTTTTCCTTGAAGACACGCAACTTTCTTACTCTCTTCCTAGTTTTAGAATGGTTTACTTCATACACTTCTAGGGAGGTCCAAGATATCCTACTTTGCTGTGATTATTCTATAATTTTAAATGATTTTTTTTCTTCCTGACACTTAGGTGTAATGCTGGGATTGATAAAACAATGGAGAATTGGAAACAATGTTGTATGCAGACTGTAAGCTCTGCATTTAACTCAACCCTAGGGACATCCCTTGAGTATTGTTATCCCCATTTTATAGATGAGAATAACTGAGGCCAGCTATACCACACTTCAGTGAGGAAGTTAAGAAGGTTCCTAACAAATGTAACACGACACAAGATACATGTTTACAGTATTGAAGCCAAGATTAGGTGGTTAGGGTGGTCCTCTGAAGCAAAAACTAACCTTTGCAGGACCACAGGCACACTACCATGTGCCTGCTTCTACAAATGAACTTCCCAACGTGGCCACAGATTTGCGTCCCTAGGAGTGGAACCTGGGGGGGGCGGGAGGGGGTGCGAATGCATTAAGGATTCCTCTGTATGACTCTCCTGGTGGAAAGCCACATCTGCGTACCCTCCGTACTCTTCATTTAAGGAAGTTGGCTGGGGGAGGGGGCTTGCCCTGCGGCTGCGTCCTGCTCCCCTCGCCCTCCCCCTCCCATCCTCTGCTGCCTCTAAACCCCGGAGAGCGGAGCGAGCACGTTGCGATTCCTCGGCGGGCCTGGCAGCGGCTGCTGGGCATGCTCAGTGGGCAGGACCCGTTAGAGTGGCGAGTAAGGAACCGTTGGCTCTTCTCCGGGTCTGCCTTCCCCGGTTCAGGCCCCGGCCCTGGGCTTTTGTGTGCGCAGAGCTGCAGCCGCCGCCGCTTCCTCGCGGGGCCGCTCGACCCCTGATGCCGTCTGGCCTGTCCGGTTTCCGCCGCTAACCTCGCGGCGCGGCCGGAGGAGGAGCGGGGCGGGGCGGGGCCGGCGGCCCGGCGGCCGGGCGGGCAGGAGGGCCCTGCCGGGGCTCGGGGTGGGTGCGGGGACTCCCGCGGGGGTGGGGGAGGGGGCGGGCGCGGAGTCACGGGTGGGGTCACCGGCGGTGGCTCCGGGAGGCCAACCGGGAGGGGAGGGGCCGTGGGGGCGGCTCGGCGGAACCAGCCCCGGCCGGGCAGCAGCGGCGACTCTAGGGGCCGGGCCAGGGCTCTCCGGGCTTGGGCGAAGCCGCCGCGGGCCCCATCTTCCGGCGGTCGCCGGAGTTTGTGCTGATTGTTGCTGCCGCCGCCACCGCCCCGGCTGCCATCTCCTCCTCCTGGGCCGCCGCCACCTCCTCCTCTTCCTCCTCCTCCTCCTCCTGGGCCGGGCCGATCCCCTCCCCGCTGCCGCCTCCTCCTGGGCTGGGCCCGCGGTGTCTCGTCCCCTCGCGGAGCCGCTCCTGCCGCCGCCGCCGCCGCCTCCTCATTCATCCTCGTGCACCATAGGCGGCACAGGCACCAAGATGTCCAACCGAGTGGTCTGCCGGGAAGCCAGCCACGCCGGGAGCTGGTACACAGCCTCAGGTAGGGCCCCAGGCCGGCCGGCCGCCCGCCGCCGCCGCCTGGCTCCGCGCCCGGCCGGCCGAGGTCGGCGGCCCTGCCCCGCGCGGCGGCGGGAGGGACGAGGGCGCGGACGGCCGCCGGCCGCCGACCGCGTGCGGAGGGAGCGGGCCGGAGGCCGGCCTCGCCGCCTCGCCCGCCCGCGGGCCGGCCGGGGCCGGCCGCCCTCGCGCTCACCCCAGAGTTGGGCGAGAGCGCGAGTGGCCGCCCCGGGCCTCCGGCGCCGTCCCTCGGGGCCGGCGCGAGGAAAGAATGTGCTCCCGGACCCGAGCCTCCGCGTCGCCCCCTCCGGCCGCCGGGAAGCGGGCGGCCGAGCGCTGCCACCCCGCGGAGCACGGTTCGCCCAGCAGCCAAGCCCCGCTGCCCCCACCCGGAGCCGGGCGACCCTCCGCCCCCCGCCCTCTCGCCTCCCCGCCGGCGGTCTGGGACCCGGGGAGTTCTCGGAGTCTCTCTGTGCACACACCCGCTCTGCTCGCTGGCTGCTGAAAGGAAGTCTCCCCTTTCCTCCGGCTGTTTAGAAAGAGGCAGTATTTCACCCTCCCCTCTAAGGTGCTCAGCTGTCTTGTAGAGTGAAGGGTGGTACTTTCCCACGTTGCCAGACTAGAGCAAGGTCTCCGCGGGTGAGAGGTGGGAGAGGAGGGCCTTTTAAACTGGGATTTGCAGCTCTGTATGTGGGGGTAGGGTAGGAGTATTGCTAAGCAGAGGTTCAGGGTGGCCTCCCAGCTCTTTTGTCAGTGTTTGCATTGTTACTGTCATTCACGAAAGGGGCAGCTGGAGATGGCATCAGCACTTTTTTCTAAGCAGCCTCACCAGCCTCTCTCTAGTCGCTCAACACCAAGCAGGTGCTGAAACTACCTAACAAATTAGATGAGGTTTTGAGTGAATTTAGTCTTCTGTCGACACTATTTAGAAACAATTTCGAGCTCTTTAAGAAAGTGTAGGGACTTTCCTTTTAATAAGCTCTTGTTAGAATGACTATTTTCTGGGATTTCTTTCAGGAGCCACATTCCTGGTGAGTTAACAAAGAAAGTTCCACTGTGGATCCTAATAGTGTTCAGTCATTTGGTGTTGGCTTATCAATGACTGAGACCTAACTTTAATGAGAATCGGATCATGTTTCCCTTTGCAAATAGTTGGGTTGGAGAGTGACATGTTTTGCGAGAAAACGGGTTTGGAAGACAATTCATTTCTCTGAGGTTGCTAAACTAGCTCATTAATTACATGCACTTTACTGACTTAAGATTTGCTGTGTTAAGAAGACACCAAAAAATCATGATGATTGGATTTGCAAGACCAACAGGTAGCTACAGTTTTGTATCAAGCATATGACATTTAATGATTATGTCAGCTTCCCTTTATGTTCCTAAAGTGCTTCATAAACATTTGATCAATTCTAACAACCTTAGAATGTCAGTTAAGCTCTTCTTGTTTAACATATGGGGGAGGGGGCGATGTGCCCAAGACTGTACTTAGCCAGAGGCAGAACAGGAATTGAGAAATGTGAGTCCCTGTTCCTGGGTTTGTCCTCCAGTTAGTGCATTATTAATATTAAATTTATCAACGAATAGTAGTCTCTTCAGGTTGTAAATTACTAAGCTTTCTTCAGTGTGGTTTAAAGAGTTAAAAAGTCTCAGTATTCACGTTCATGGTTATATTTGGTTAATTTTTACTTTTATTTTCTTTGCCTTTCTCTAAATGTTTTAAACTTATTTGTAGTTTGAAATGTGGGCAAATGAAGTTTTTATATATATATAATTTTTTGAACATTCTTTGTGTAGATAAGGCATAGCTCACACTTTGGACTTGAAAAAGACTTCTTTAGTAATCTCAAGTAGAGGAAGACTTAATCTAGCTCAAAATATTTTGTGATTATAGGTATTTATCAATAGTGAACTAAAATTTACTATTTTCTAAAAATTTTGTAATATAATTTACTTGATTTCTGAATGAAATCAGTAATGCCATTTTGGTAATGCAAAATTATCACAGAGAATCTTGTTAAAGAGAATTTTTAACAAGACCTTATGTCTTGTGTATGCGTATCTATGTATGTGTGACTTGAAACTTGAGTAATAAGAGTGGATTTAAAGCAATTTAGTTGTTAAAGCTTATTTTGTTTTTAAAATACGTAAAAATGTAGCCGAGTCTACTTTGACGTGATCTAGTAATCTCTGTATTTAATATCCCAGTGTACCTCTGTTGATTACATTGACCACTGGAAAAATTCTACTTGTATTATTATTGTTTTTCTAGTAAACTAGTCCTAAAATGTGTAATAGGAGAGTGATTGTGCCATTCTGTGGTTCCTACAGCATTCAAATTGTGTCTGGGGTTAAAGTGTTCAATGGCTGATATAAATAAGGGTAAAATCACATTTGCTAGTTTAGAAGAAGTGTGTGTACATATATGTATATGTATGTTACATACACACATACACACATATATCTTCATTTTTATTTACCCCTTGTTATATGGTAGATACGTTGATGGAAGTATAAATTAGTTCCTGCCCTCAAAGAATTTACAGTTTGTTTGAAGTAAGTAGTAGCGCAAGACAGCTGTTAGATAAATTGAGACAGTGCTCTTAGGAGTTCTGAGGAAGGTGGAATCACTTCAAGGTGGGATTTGAATTGTATTTAGAAGAAAGGTTTGGGAAGTAGGAAAGAACATGGAGGAACACCACAAAGATGCAGAGGCAGGTAAATGTAAGTAGGTCAGTTTGATAAGAATGGAAGGTTCACACAGGGGTGCAGTTCATGACACTGGTTGGAGCTAGAGTATAGATGTCTATGAATGCTATGCATCATAGGGATTTGACTTATTCAGTAGGCAGTCAGGACCAATAGAGAAGTTTCTGAGTAGGGGACTAATATGAGCATAGCATTTTAGGAAAATTAATCTCATAGGAGGTTAATCCTTACTTCTTTTACGGATATACAGCAGGGATCAGCAAACTACGCTCACAAATCCAGCCTGCTGCCTTTTTCTTAAAGTCCAATAGCTAAGAATGGTTTTAAAATTTTAAAGGGTTTAAAAAACAAAATCCAAGAAGTGCAATAGAGACTGTATATGGCCCGTAAAGCCTAAAATCCTGTTTGGTCCTTTACAGAAAAAATTTGTGGATCCCTAGTGTAGGTTAGTGGCTCTCAGAGTGTGATGTCTAGGCTTGCAGCTCATGTCTATACTCTGTACTTTCTCCAGATTTGTTACTAGCTTTCATTTCATTATTTAAGGCCCTTGTTCGTCGGGACAGTTATAACCGCCTCCTGACTGGCTTTCTTTCTGTCAGCCTTATCCTCCTAAGTCTTTTGCTCCCTGAATAACCTATCTGACCACAGTTTCTTTGGTAAAACTTCACTTGTCCCATCTTGCTGGTTGGATAAGGTCTAAGTCCCTTTGTGACTTGGCATCTTCCTATCTCTCTCTGGCCACTACCCTCCACCCATCCCAGTTCTTGCCTTTAATTACCCTTAAACAGCATCTAGCAGCTGTTCATTGTTTCATTAAATACACTGTGCTGTTTCTTATGAAGCTGTTCCCTCTGTTGGAGTGCACTATTTCCAGGATAATGCCTACTCACCTTTGAAAGACTCAGGTGTTAATACCTCTATGAAGCCAAGCCTAATGCCTTCTCTTCCCCAGACTATTTTTGATGTTCCTTTGTGCTCCCACAATATTTTTTCTTCTCTCTCTACATATATTTGCCTTGTTACTTGTGGTCTTCTATAAGATTATGAACTCCTCTAAGGCAAGGACTATGTATTCTTCATTTTTTAGCACCCTAAATACTCCGTACAGGTTTTGTACATAGTAGATATTCAATAATTATTTGAGTAAATGAGTGTTAAAGTGCTTGGCATATAGTAGATATGGACAGCGGTATTGATGTTTAAATCCTGAAGAGCAGTAGGGGTTTTATAGGACTGTTTCAGTTAAGTCTCTGAGCATAGTATGAGTGAAGACTCATGGTCATTAGAAAGTATTAGAAATTCTGATCCAGCAGTTGGGGTACGTTTTAATGTAAGATTTTTAAAGAAGTATAACTTACGTAAAGGCAAGCGTACAGCGGGATGAATTTTCACAAAATAAACACATTCACACAGTCAGCACCCAGCTCAGGAAACATCAGTAACTGCAGATCTCACCCCCCGCCCCGCACCCCACCTTGTATTTTCTTGTATTTTAACACTGCAGAAAAGTTTTGTCTGTTTTTGAACTCTGTATTAAGTGGAATCATATACGAATATGTCTTATTTGAGTTTCTTTTGCTCAACATTACGATTATGAGATCAGTTTGTATTGTAGTTCTTACTCATTGTTGAAGTCTATTGTGTGACCATACCACAGTTTGTCCATTATACTGTAACGGATATTTGGGTTGTTTAAAGTTTTGCTACTATCAACATTTTTGTACTTTTTTTCCCCCTTTCGTGAATATATATGTATATGTATGTATTCGTGTGTATGTACCTTGGAGTGGAATTATTAGATCTTGATAATCGTTATATAGTATGGTCGTTTTTAGATTCTGCTAAAGTTTTTCAAAGTGATTTTACAAATACACACTCCCACCAGTAGTGTGTGAGAATTCCAGTTGTTCCACATCTTTGCCAATGCTTGGTACTGTCAGTCTTTATTTTTAGTTATTATAGAAAGGTACGTAGTGGTATTGCATTATAGTTTTAATTTTATTTTCCTGTTGACTAATGAAATTGAGCACCTTCTCATTGTTCTTCAGATTTCTGTTTTGTGAAGTGTTTCGGTTTTTACCTTTTTTTCTATCGTGCTGTTTACTTTTTTCACATTGATTAATTATGTTTATCGTCTTGTTCAATATATGTATTGTAGGTATCTTCTACTCTGTAGGTAGCTCTTTTATTATTTTGGTGACTTGGTGAATCAAAGTTCTTGTTTTTAAAAAGTCCAGTTTATTAATTATTTCGTGCTCTTTCGTTTCCATTTATGAAATCTTTACCTACCTACATGTCAAGAAGTTACGTTCCTATGTTTTCTTTTAAAAGCTTTATTTTTTCACCTTTCATATTTAAATCAATAATTTATCTGGTCGATAGCAGTATCTGTATGAAGTAGTGGTACATTACATTTTTTTGTTGCTGTTGAAGTAAACATACATATAGAAAAAGTATACAGATCAAGTGTACACTTTGATGAACATGCACGAATTTAACATACTCCATGTAACCAGGCCCTCATCAAGAAATAGAACATTTTTAGTATCCCAGGAGTATCTATTACATTTTAATGTTTTCTGACATTGATTTTTTATAACTAAGTGTATATTTAATGTGAGAGGGTTCCCTCCCCCCTCCCCCCCCCCGAAAAGTGGTTGTTACATTGATAGTACATCTTATAATTGCTGGTGTCATGGAATTGAGGAAATTTACCAAAGTCTAATGATTTCAGAAAGCATTCTCGACATGTTTGTATGATATATATCTTAATTGAAGTTTTACTTTTTAAGTTCTTTTTATTCACATTTCTAAACATATTTAATACAATTATATCAAGGTTCTGTAGTTGGAAAATCATGACTTTTTTGGCATATACTTTGAGTTCTGGAGTGTCACAATATATCTCGTATGTGAGAAATTGAAAAACTAATAAAAATATTCTTCTTTGAAAAGAAAAGACTGTGTAATATTTAGTTTTGAAATGAACTTTTTTTAGGTTACGAAATAGGGTTTTCTGTATGCCGGTTTTTCTTTGCATCTCATTTTATCTTGGTAAAAAGCAAGAAGAGAAGAACAAATTTAATAGGCAAACTGTTGAAGTTATTGCTTGATTACCTCCAGCTCTTCTCATTTCTTGTTCTTCACAAGCAATTTCCAAGTCAAAATCATCATCTTCCCTATCTCTGTGGTGTAGTTTGTATTATCTGCTTTTGAGGTTTTCTCCATTGGAAAGTAGAACAAAACAGCAACAAATAACGTTGTTCGTTAAGTGTGTTCCATAGGCACATCACATATGTATGTATATAATCTTTAATCTTCAAAAGGATGCTACAAGGTTGGTATTATATCCGTTTAGGGATGCGGAAACAGTGACTCAGAGAGCTTGCATAACTTGCTTAAGGTACAGTAAGTAAGTGGAAGAGCCAGTCTGACTCCAAAACTAGAGTTTAGTGTTAGAAGCAGGGAGGTGTGGTGAAATATGCTGCCCCAAACACTGAACTCTTCTGTTCCATTTCAGGATTTTCCCAAACTATGGTATAGACATTTAACTCACACTTGTGTATCATTTACAGTTTATAAAGCATTTTCTCATACATTTTTGATGTTTACAATAATTTTTTGATTAGGTGTAGGATAGGTAAGGCAGGCAAGTCTTTAACCCATCTTCACCTTGGTATTTTATTGATGAAAAACCAAGATTTGGAGGAAGCTAAATCACCTGAATCACATTACTGGTAAATGGTGGAGGTAGGATTTGAACCTAGGTCTTTTAGCTGGAGTCTTCTGTTTTTTCTATTTATATTAATGGCAGAGTAAGTTAGTTGAATTGTTTGGAATAAGTAAGCAATCTATAATTGTCAAGTAAATATGTCTTAGATTATAAAATAATAAAAGCATAACAAAAACACTTATAAGTGTTGAATATTATTTATATAATATAAATACTGACAAAGGAATTGATATATTTTAATTAGATTAGTCCCAGAATTTGAATTGGGCCTCACAAAACTTGGTACTTCTGGAGAGGTTTTATTTAATATTCAATGATTTAATATTGAATAAACTCAGTTTTATATGAAAGGTACTGCTCTAGGGAGTAGGTGTATAGCAGGAGATGAAACAGACAAAAATCCCAAGAGTTTATGTTCTAGTTGGAGGAGACAAAGTAAGTGAAACATGTACTGTGTTTGACAGAGGAATGTGCTATAGAAAATTATAAAAGCAAATAAAGCAGAGCTGGTGCATAAGGATGTTAAAGGATGGGTGAAGTTTGCAATTTTAAATAGCATGGAAAGACTTAACTGAGATGACATTTGAATGAAGACTTGAAGTAGTTGAAAGAACAGGCTTGCATTGTAGATAACTTTTAGGGACTCGAAGATTTTAGGCTGTAGGACACAGCAAGTTTAAAAGTCCTGAGGCTAGAGCAGGCCTGGACTATTTGAGAAACAGCAAGTATGCCATTGCAGCTGGAATGCAGCTCGGAATGAAGCAGAGTAGTTTGATATGAAGTTAAGAGGTAAAAGGCCTGAAGCAGAGGCACAAAGATGTGTGGTCAGATGATATTAGTTAGGTCTTGCAGACCATTGTAAGGACTTTGACTTGAGTGAGATAGCCATTGGAAGGTTTTGAGCAGTTGATGACATAATCTAATTTAGATTTACTAGACTCACTTGACTGCTATGTTGAGAGTAGACTACAGCTGGGAAGTGGTGAAGGCAGTGGCAAGGGCAAAACCAGAGAGACCAGTTGAAAGGAAAGCAGTAATCCAAATGAGATGATGATGGTTTGGATTGAGTAATAGCAGTGGAGGTGGGTGAGAACTGGTTGGCTACTGGATATATTTTGAAGGTAGAGCTGAAAGGATTTGCTAATGTACTCGAGGTGTGGGGTGTGAGAGAAAGAGAAGAATCGTGGATCTTTTTAAGTTCTATCCCTGAGCACTTAACAATAGTGAAGTTGATATTATCTCAGGGAAGATTTAAGGGAAGCATGTTTGAAGGGGGAAGGTTGGAAGCTCAGTTTTGTTTTCATTAAGTTTGAGATGTTTGCTATATAGTCAAGTAGATACACGAGTCTGGAGTTTAGGGGAAGGGCCTAGACTGGAGATGTAAAATTGGGAATTATCATTATACAGATGGTATTTAAAGCCAAGTATCAGGATAAAATCACCATAGGAATCAGAATAGCTAGAAGAAAGAGGTTCAATGACTGAACCTTAGAATATTTCCAACTTGAAGAGATTGGGGAGGTGAGGGTGATCATGTAAGGAAGATGGATTAAGCATCTCATGAGGAGAATGACATGTCCTGGTATCAAAGTAAAGAAAATGCTTTAAGGCATCTCAACACAATTATATAGATTTATATAGATTTATATAGTTCCTTGGGCATTTTTTCTTTGACAAACATATTTAAGTCTGGTCCAAGCCACCTCTAACAATGCAGCTAAAGCTTCCTAACCAGTTGCCTACCGGGTTTCCATTCTGTTGTTTACACAGCAGCCTGGGAGATCCTTTAGCATGTAAATAAGATAATAGTCTTTTTTCAAATCCCTCCCATCATACTTAGAATCACATTTAAAATTCTTACTGAGGCTTAGAAGGTCTTACGTGCTTTGACCTTTAACTTTTGATTTTATCTCCTACCACTGTCATTTACCTTCTGCTGCTGAGCCACTCTGACCCCCTTGCTCTTCTCCAAATGTATCAGGCTTATTCCTGCTTCAGAATTTTTGCATGTACTTCATAAGATTGGCCAATCCTGGCTAGGTAGACAAGGAAAGGTTATTTTTATTGATTCCCTTGTTTTGTTAGTCGCAATTAGGAGGAGAAATAGGAAGAGGTGTTGAAAATGGGTGGCATAGATTTTCCCAAGTATTCTGAGAAAAAGTTGTCCTTGGAGAAGCCTTTGCAAAAAGGGTTAATAATAAAATAAGTTTAGGAAATGTTGCTTCTGATGTTCTCCCTTGGGCCAAGACAAGACTTGTTTTATGGCTTGTTTTATGGTCTGTGTTGGTGAATGTTATGTGTTTCTTTGAAAATTATGTTTTCTGTAGTTGTGGGGTGGAATGCTCTTTAAATGTTAATTAGATTAAGTTGGGTTATTGTGTTTAAATCTCTACATTCCTATTGATTTCCTCTATTTATTGTCTTTCAAGTCCTGAGAGTAGTGTTGAAATTTTCAACTATAATTTGGAATTGTCTTTTATTTTTTATTTTATTTTTTTTATGTTTTGTTGATTTGTTGGTTCATATATTTTGAATCTATGATGTACATGTTCAGGATTATGTTTTCTTGATAAATTGGCTCTTTGTCATTGTGTATGTACCTTTTTATTTCTGGTAATAATTCTTCTGAAATGTTCCTTGTTTTATATTAATAAAGCCAATCCAGCTTTCTCTTGGTTAATATTTATGTACTCTTTCATCTGTGTCAGGGGTCATTAAGACCACCTTCAGGTTTGATGATTTGTTAGAAGAACTCACAGAACTCAGAAAAGCTGTTACACTTATAGATACGATTTATTATAGAGAAAGGACACATTAAAATCAAGAGAAGGACAAGGTGCATAAAGTGGAGCCCAGGGGAAACCACGGGCAATATCCAGCTGTCCTCTCTCAGTGGAGTTGTTTGGACAGTGCTAATCTCCCATCAGTGATGTGTGACAAGTATGAAGAAATGCCAGTCGGGGAAGCTCATGGAGGCCTTGGTTTCCAGGGTTTTAATTGGGGGTCTGTCATGCAGACATGAAGCACTCTTGTGACTGACCTTAGCTACTCAATCTCCAGCCGTCCTCTTTAGTGTGGCCTAGGAGATGCAGTGTGGTACCAGGAGCGCAAAAAACAGTTCACCACAAATCATATCGTTAGCATAAGTTATCTGGCAGTGCTCCAGATACACAAAGACACTTTTTTTGTGTGGTAAAATTTATAGAGCAAAGTTTACTATTTTACTGATTTCTAAGTGTACACTTCTGTGACATTAAGTACATTCATATTACTTGCAACTATTACCAATGTCCATCTCTAGAACATTTTTATCTTCCCCAACTGGAAGTCTGTGCCCATTAAACGCTCTCTGTTGACTCCTACCCCAGCCGCTGACAGCCACCATTCTACTTTTATCTATGAATTTGCCTATTCTAGGTGCCTCATTTAAGTGGACTCTTAATAATTTCTTTCTTTCTTTTTTTTTTATGTCTGGCTAATTTCACTTAGCATGTTTTCAGGCAAGATACATGTTGTAGCATGTATCAGAATTTCATTCCTTTTTAAGGCTGAATAATAGCCATTATAGGTATATACCATATTCTATTTATCTGTTGATGGACCTTTGGGTTGTTTCCATCTTTTGGCTTTTGTGAATAATACTGCTATGAATGTTATAAACAGGTATCTGCTTGAGTCCCTGCTCTCAGTTCTTTTGGTTATCTATCTAGGAGTGGAATTGCTGGGTCATATGGTAATTCTATGTTTAACTTTTTGGGAACTACCAAACTGATTTCCACTGCAGCCACACCATTTTACAAATTAATTTCTGATTTGCAAGTATCTTCTCCCATTCTATAGATTTTCTTTTTGCTTAATAATATTCTTTCACGTACAAAAATTTTACATTTTGATAAAATTTAATTTTATTTGCTTTTTCTTTTGTTGCGCATGCTTTGGTGTTATATCCAAGAAACCATCAGCAAATCTGAGATCATGGAGATTTATTTGCCTCTGTATTTTCTTCTGAGTCTTATAGTTTAAGGTTTTACGTTTAGGTTGTTGATCCATTTTGAGTTAAGTTTTGTATATGGGATGAGTTGGGGTCCATCGTCATTCTTTTGCAGGTGACTATCCAGTTATCGCAGCAGCATTTATTGAAGAGACTGTTCTTCCCCCGTTGAATGTTCATATCAATTGGGCATAAATGGATTTATTTCTGGTCTCAGCTCTAGTCCATTGACCTATATGTCTGTCTGTCCTATGCCAGTACCACCAGTTTTTATTAATGTAGCTTTTTTTTTTTTTTTATCCCATTTTTGAAAGGTAGTTTGGTCGGCATTGAATTCAGTGGGTATGCTGACATTACTTTTTTTTTTTTTTTTTTTAGCACCTTATAAAGGTTCTATTGTATTTTGGCTTGCATAGCTTCTGAGGATTCTGTTATTTTTAAAATATTTGTTCCTCTGAATACAGTGTGTCTTTTTTCCACTGTTTGCTTATTTTTTTTTTTTAACATTACTGTTTTCCTGCTATTTTATTATCATGTACCCTTGAGTAATTTTTTTTGAATTTATCCTGTTTGGGATTTGTCAAGTTTTTTGAATCTGTGGGTTTTAGTTTGCAGCAAATTTGGAAAATATTTTATTATTACCTAAATATCTTTTCTTTTTGCTCTGTTTTTTCTAGACTCTAATCAGAAGTATGTTAGATAGCTTAATACTGTCTCACAGTTCACTAAGAATTATTATTTCTTTTTTACTCTGTGCTTTCTTTTGGATAATTCGCTTTGCTTTGTTTTCAATTTTACTGATTTTTTGTTGTTGTTGTTGTGCAGCATTTAATTTTGCTTTTAATTCCATCAGTAACATCATTTAAGTATGAGTTAATAAAACAACTGCTGTGTCACCTGAGTTTTTTATTATTTTATTCATTACTATTTTCTTTTTTTTTAGATGACAGATTTATTTATAGGTTTAAAAAAACATTTCCTTCTTGTGTCCTAGAAATCAGATTGACCAATGCTATTCTTCTAGTATAAATATTTAGCTGTTGGTACTATTTTGCCTCAGAGCCTATGTATAATAAGAGTGAGATTTTTTTTTCTGAAGTCAGAGTAACCTAGAAATTGAAAACATATTTGAATTATGGTTTGATATTGGTTTAGGATTATTTTCTAAATTAAATTATATTTAGATCAAATTGTAACTAAAAATATTACCATCGAGAAGTATGTATTTCAATACTGTCCTTGAGTATTTCATGTTTTCTTTCCCTTATAGGTAGTTTTTATCAGTTTTTTGAATGTCAGCCCAGTGTTTATGCATATATAATCACATATGAATATGTTATCATTTCCTCTCCCCTTTCAGCAAATGATAGCATATTGTGTAATTGTTTTATTCTTTGCCTTTTGTACTTAACAAATTTAGTCATTGAAGACCTTTTTATATTACAACAGAGAGTCATTATTCTACCTATCACACCGTGTTTTTGGTCATTCTTGTTCTTCAGTGGAAGATAGTTATGATGCATTCAGTATGGTGATCCCATATTGAGTAGCTAAATAAAATATTATGTGTCCAGCAATTGCTTTCAAACTTTTCAGTCTCAAAATCCCTTAAAACTCTTCAAAATTATTGATGACTCCAAAGAGATTTTGTTTATGTGGGTTATATTTATCAATGTGTATTTAATTAGAAACTAAAACTGAGAACCTTTAAAAATATTTACTTTGAATTCATTTAAAAATAATAATTAACCAATTTTACATTAACATAAGTAGAATTTTTAATGAAAATCACAGTCTCTTCTAGAATAAGGAAAATAAGAGGTTGGCATTTATTAAATTTTTGCAAATGTTTTTAATGCCGAGCTTAATAGAAAACAGTTGGATTCTCATATCTGTTACTGTATGCTCTCTATTGTGATAGGTTCCTTTACTTGAAACATATGAAGAAAATCTGGTCTTGTAGAGGTATGTAGTTAGAAAAGGGCAGATTATTTTAGTAAATTTTTCACAGATTGTGGATATCCTTCTTTGATGCTATAGTAAAATCTAAGTGGTAATTTTTTAAAAAGAAACTTTTATTGAAATATATTTGACATTCTGCTAAATTACACATATTTAATATATCTGTGAAAGTGTCAACACAATCAAATGGTGTATCTCTGAAGACAGTTTTGGAAGGATAAATTTAATTGCAATGTGGAATTTGAAATCGTTAGCAATGAAGTTTTCATACTCTGCTTTCAGTTGGTCTATCCTCTACTTGGAATGGATCCTTCATCTATACAGAGTGTTTTTTTTAACACCACACATTAGTCATTTGGAATATATATTTTTCCTTTGGTCATGCAGATCTTCTACGTATTTACATATTTCATTATTTGTTGTCAGGGAATCCCATTAATATCACCATTGTCATCAGAAAATTTTTTGATTTGGGAAGCTTTCAAGCCCACAGTGGTAGAAATGAGTTTGCAAAAATTTCTCGAGGCTTGAATTTTATAGTTAGCAATAGGTATGGCAGTCGTTTTTCTTGATATGATAAGCTCACTGTTGATTTTCAAGGAAAAATCTGCTAAATATTCAAGATTAAGTAACCATCATTTGTCGGTCAGTCTTTCTTTTAAGAAAAATGGTGTTCCATAAAAAGCTGCCAGGCCAGTTTGCAACTTAGTCATATAAGTGCTTTTCCTTGAGACGACCATTTATCCTTCCCATTTCGGCACAGAACACTAAAATGTGTGTACTCAAGGACTGAGATTTAATAAAATGTAATATTCAGCTACAGCTACATTAAAGACATTCTTAGATGAAACTTGCTTTTTTTTTTTTTTTTAAAGTTTGGTGAGGGTGTGGTAACGAAGAATGTAATGACTACTAGTAGAGTTTGGTGTTACTGCTGAGATGCCAGCAGTTTTACTTACAGTTATTTTTGAACCATCAAAGCAAATGCCAGTACTGTGAAAGAAGCAAATAATGTGTTTAGTGTTATTATGAAAATGGTTTTGACCTGGTGGACCTTCTGAAAGGGTCTTGGGGTTCCCCAGGAATCTGCAGATGTTACTTTGAGAACTGCTGTTTTATATAAATCCTAATTTCTTCCTTGGCAATTAAACCCCAGAAAACCCTCAAAAACTCTCCATTGTGGTGGTTATCAGTCTTAATGTCTCACTCTACACACACACACACACACACACACACACACACACACACACACACACACGCCTAGTACACTCTGCGCCATATTATATACTTTGTTAATTTACAGGGGCTCATTTAGCATGATTCTTAAGAGGACAGTGGGGAGATGTGATTTTTAAATTATATATGATTTTGATACGCTTTCTCCCTCACTGGAGCTATTGGAAACCTATGAGTTGCCCAGATATCTGCATTTTTTTACTATACATCATAGGTATTTCTAATACACAGCATAGATTGAGAATCACTGCTTAGAGCCTTAAGGAAGAAAATTGGGTTGCTCAGTAGATGACATCACCATTATCAGTTTTGTATTTACCACTCAGAGTAGAAGGTGGTATTACTATTATAATCTTTGTATTTCCAGTACTCAAGTTGTCTGGCACAGAGCGGAGCTCACTAAATGCTTTATGAATGATTGAATGATTAATCTGATTAGTTATTAAATTATCGGTTTGACACTGACTTGCCAAATATATGACAAAGTTAGCCTTAATTATATATTTAATTATGTTTCTTAGTGTGCTTGCCTTACTAGTGTATGTTTTAGAACTAAAAAAAATGTTAATCAGATAATGTACTGCTTAATAATTACTGCTTCAATCATTTTTTGTTTAAGCTTCTGATTATAGATAGCCTACATGATTTGGTTTATGCCTGTCTATCCTACCCCATCTGTTGTCATTCTTCCTCGTTCACTTTTTTTAGGATTCATGAAACTGGTCGTTTTTCCTTATAATTTCTTTAACATACTAATAAGCTCCTTACCCCAGGGCTGTTGTACTTGCTATTCTCTATTCCTAGAAATCTCTTGCCCCAGCTCCTTCCTTGTCTTTTCTTATTTTTTAGGTCTCAATACAGTTGTCACATGCCTTTCTTTTTTTTTTTCCCTCTTCCTGTACTGCACATAGAATGACCATGAATTAAATGGTTGTTTATTTCTTTCATAGTATTTATCACAACTCAGAGTTCTTTGTTTACTTATTATCTGCGTGCCTCCCTCTAGAATGTATGCTCCACGAGAACACAGATCTTCCTGTCTTGTTTTTTGTTGTCTTCCCAGCACCAGAAAGCCTCGATGTGTAATAGGCATTTTGTAAACTTTTTAAAATAAGTAGATGAATGAATGAGTGAAAAGACTATATCGAAGAAAATTATTTTTGTTACTCAATAAATATCTTGAACTTAATAAAGGTAATGGTTATACTTATTAATAATTGAGGACTTTACATTAATAACTTAGTTCTAGATTATTAAGTTAAACATCACATACAGATTAGGGTTTCTGGTTTATAAAATGGTAGAGGGGAAATTTTTCTATTTATAAGTGAATAAGTGTGATTCTAAATGTTATTAACACCAGTGTAAGAGGGGCAACATTAATTTCTGGTGGAAAATAAGTATGTAAAAAGATAAAACCTTTGTTACTTGTTACTGTCCAAGAAGAAGTCATTTTGGATTACGTATTTTAGATAAATTACCACTTGCATTATAACTTTTATTTTAGGGACTTGGAAATACATGACATCTTCTCTATTTTGAAAAATAATGACACCTCCTTTTTTCTGCTTTATGGAAATATAATTGACATGTAACAATGTGTAAGTTTAAAGTGTACAGTGTGACGTTTTGATACCCTTATATGTTGCAAAATGATTACCACAGAAGGGTGCGTTAAAACCTCCATCACCTAATTACCATTTCTTTTTTATGGTGAGGACATTTATGACTTACTCCTTAGCAACTTTCAAGTATACAATACAATATTAACTATAGTCACTATGGCTGTACATTACAGCCTCAGAAATACTTATTTTATAACTGGAAGTTTGTGACCTCTGACCAACTTCTCCCCGCTTTCTCCTCTCCCCAGCCCCTGGCAACCGTTCTGCTGTTTCTATGAGTGCGATGTTTTAAAATTTCATATATAAGTGAGATCATACAGTATTTGTTTCTCTGTCTGACTAATTTCACTTAACATATGCCCACAAGGTCTATCCTAGTTGTCATAAATGGCAGGATTTCCTTCTTTCTCATGGATGAATAATATTCCATTATGTATATATATACCAGTGTTGTTTTTAAATAACTAAAGTCAGTCTGCAGTTTGTTCATCATCTGATATAGTAATAAATGGTTTCTACATATGTTAATCAGGAATATTTATTAAATACAGGTAGTTTATTTTATAAATACACTAAGAATTTGGGAAGGTAGAAAATAAATACAAATAAACCCCCACCAAAATTCAGATGAGCCAACAACTAGTGGTAGAGCATCTGGATTCTATTTAATGATTATAGCCAGGGTTAATCAAGTCCTTACTGTGGGTCAGGCATTTGTACTTGCTTTTCTCTCTCAATACAGCAACCACGTGAAAAAGCTGAAGCTTAGGTTGTTTAAGGTCATGAAGTTTGTGCTGGCGTTCTAACCATCTGGCTCCAGAGTTGGAGCTCTTAACCATTCTGAATTGCTTCCTGTTCAAAGCTTTTCATAAATTAATATTCTATATTATTAAACATATGTTTATTTGAAAATAAGTGTTAGGAAATCATTTGACTTGTAAAATGTTTTATTTTGTGGATTTCATAGTATATAAGATCAATAAAAGCAAGATAATAGTAAGTATCCCATATATGTAAAATTAAACTTTTTAGCAATAGGCGTTGCATAAACCATACAATGCACATGTTTCAATATGTTGCTCTTATGATTAAAACACATTTTCAAGCATAAGAACTTTTGGTGGCTCCCCATCGTCTGTCTATATGGAAAACTAGCAAACTCCTTAACGTTGGCTTTAAGGATTCACTTATTCTAGCTCTCCACTTCTCAGCTATGCAGGCTTGTGTGTCATGCAGCTGGAATTGTCATGACCACCTCTGTGCTTTTGTTCATAACTTCCTTCTGTTGGAAATACTCTGCCATCTTCTGCTTCTCTGGTTTTACTTTAAGACATAATTTAATTTAAGTTCATTTTTCTTCCAGCATTTTTCTTTCTTCTCAACTCTTAAATCCTTCCTCAGGCACTTGTGTATACCTACCTTGTGTTATTTAGCCTTTTCTCCAACTAAATAAGCCTCTTGATGGAAATGGCTCTCACTGATACCTTTTTTTGTAATTAGTATCTTATTGCAAGGGGCTCAGTAATGGCTTGCTATTAAAAAAGAGGATTAAAGCCATATATGCAATATCAGTAATGTTTTTTGATAAACATTTTCATTTTGCTCATCCTGTCTCATTATAAATCTTAAGATTATAATCTAAAGATTTATTTTCTCGAAGATATTGGTGTTTAACTTCATCAGGAAGGGAAAACTTGAGACTCTTAAAGGAAAAGTGTGCTTTGTGTTGATCTATAAATAGCAAGAATACGATCATAGTAATTAATATTGTGAGTTTTTAGAAATGGATATCCCTTTGACATCTGATATATTTAATTATTCATACTTCAAAGCTGTTTTCTTGAATACTTTCTATTGGTTTTGAAAATATATTCTTTATAGGTTTGACTTATATTTCTTTCTGAATTTGGAATGTAAATGGAGACTTTAAGTTCAGCATGTTTGTGCTGCTGTTCATGAGTGTTTTTCTCCTTGCAACTCTATTGAAAAATTTTAAACTGAAAATTTGCTTCCTCACTTGCTACTTTATTTTTCTCCTGTTCAAGTGTTCAGTTGAGGAATACTGATTTCAGGAGAAGCATTTTTAAAAAGTAATTGAAATTAGCTATATTAAGAGTCAAGAGGCTAGAATCTAAATCTACCTAGTTTACAGTTTATGGACCACTTGAGGAGAAAGTAGTTTATATGTGCAATCCAACTTTCTGGACAGTGTGAGTTCTTTTTCATTGTCTATATTTTTAATATGTGAGTGTGCATTTTTAGTAACTTTAGAAATGTGGCTTGTTAGTGACCAGTAATGCTAGGTCATTATAATGTATATGTTCTGACATTTTTAGCACTTTGTTTTTGCCACATTTAAATGTGTTTGAGAGTGGAGACTCCTTTGCTCATTATTGCAGTGTACTTTTTCCTTTCTCTCCTTTCCTTTCTGTCTTTCTAGAGATAGTTTGTTTCTAGGCAAAGACACTTTGTGTTTTAGTACTCAGCCCACATAGTGGGTGGGGAAGAAATGAAACTAGGACACTACTGCCTTTTTCAAGATATAGCCACCAACGACTTTGTAAGCTAAGCACCTTTGAGATCTGGGTGGCATCTCCCATGGTCTAGGTGGTAGGGCATGAGTTTAGGAGGAGTGTAGGTTTTCACTTAATTGGGGCTAATAAGACTTCTTTTACGTACATTGCCTCTGACTCCTGTCTCTGTCACACAAATTGGGAGATGAGAATTTTCCTCAAACTCCACCTTTGTCTAGTTAAAGGAGTTTTGTCTCAGGAGAATGCATAATTTAGGTGTTGTACTTGCCAAATGGGTATTTTTTTTAAAACAAACATTTTTTACATTTTTTACTGTTCCTATTGCAAATTGTTTAGATGGGAGAAACTTTTTTTTTCAAGTTATTCTTATTTTGGCTTAAGAAAAACCAATGTACCCCCTTAGAACTCTTCTGATTTCACTACCTATTTCTGTTACTCATGGCCATTGTTTTATTTTCTGTGTGGCATGCAGTTAGAAATACAAGATTGAGTTGATTTAGATTGTGGTATTCTATATTTGTTCATGGATATTTCATAAGTTTATTGGTGTTTTGTGGTTTAAAATGCTGGATTTTTCAGAGATGTTGAAATCATGAGGAAACAAGCTATGCATGTGCATGTGTTTTAATTTTTACTTAGCCAATTTGAATGATTAGAAAGGTATATAACACCTTAAGTATCCATTCATAAGTCACATTTGAAAGTGCAGAATTTGGAATGCAAGGGTATGAAGTGGAGGGTAGTTTTGTAATCAAGGAGATAAAAAGTGAGAGGGAGAGGCCTCCTTTGTAATTTAGCTGAGGCACTTCTTGGAGAATTTATCACTCTATAGTTTGGCCACTAACAGACCAGAGGCTGTCTAGTAACTAGAAGGTTTGCTACTGGGGGAGGAAATCTGCTAATACTGTTAGAGTAATACTGTAAGCAGTGCAAGATTCAGAGACTTCCAGGTCAGGGGATCAGCATGAGAGTTTCTGAGCAGAGTTGATGATGCCAGGGTAGAAGCTGTTTGCAGTCAGCCCTGGGCCCTTGGTGTTAGTTGAAGCCAGAAGGAGCACAAGTCGGTAGATGGGTCCTGTTGCCAAGTGAGGCAGAATCAGATACTCGGATTACTTCACCAGATGAGATATCTGAAACTATTTAACTGATGTGAGATGGTTTCATGAGTTGGCCCAGGGAGAAATTTAAGGTTATAGAAGAATAAAACCATTTTGATGAAGTACTATTTGCCAGGTCCTTTCATACTCTGATTCAGTCTTTTGGGTTAGGCTTTGGTGTTTGGGTGGGTGTGGGGTGGGGGGTGGGGAATTTTTAATAAGCACACCAGCTTGATTCTGTTTTGAATGTGGCTCTTAACCACAGATTGAGACACACAAGCAGGACTCCTGACTCTTGGTTGGCACTTGTGCATTTTGATCCTATTGTCTGAGTATCCTGATCAATCCCTTAGATGGCTCTCTAAGATATTTGAGAATAGAGTGCAGAACAGTAATTTCGTAATTTCATACTTTTAGAACTCTTTACGTAAACAGCAAATCAAAAAATTTTAAACCTTCCACTAACTATGAGCACACATTTAAAAAATTCATCATTTTATTAAGTAATTATATTGCTTTAAAAATAGTTACTATTGATTGTCAAATGAATTGGGACTTATGAACATTTCTTACATGGCAGTTTTCACTTAATGAAATTTTGTAACTACAAAAAATTTAGTATTCATTGTCATTCCATATTTCTCTACAGAATGAAGCCTTGTATTACCCTATATTCATATAAAGCTTTTTTTCTCATTATAAAAAACTTGGTTACTATAGAAAAAACTAGAATGTATAGAGAAGGCCAAAATACTGTATCCACAATTGACACCAAAAGATAACCACTGACAGAATATTGGTTTATACTATTTACAAATGTGGCAACATCTACTAAATGAGGTTGTTTTGTTTAAATACAGTATCTTTACAAAGATTTTTAAACTGATTGAATTGGGCTCACCCATATTAGGGAGAGCAGTCTGCTTTATTCAGTCTATAGATTCAAATGTTAATCTCATCCAGAAACACCCACCCTGGCAGACACACCCAGAATAACCTTTGACCAAATGTTTAGACACCCCATAACTCATTCAGAGTGACATAAAAATTAACTGTTGTGTCTGGTATAAGGTGTTCCAGGCTCATTTTACATTTTTTGCCCCAGATGTGAAGTCCACCATTTTCCCAAGGAGCCTTGATCTTTCTTAAATCAAAATAACAAGTCTTCTAAATAATGTTGGCAATTAATAAATGCTCTCTGATCATTTTTTTAATGATTAAAATACAGCAAGATTTATAATTTACAAAACTTTACCATAAAAGGCTTTGTTTTAGGATTTTTATCAAGAAAGGTGTAAAGGTCATTAAATTGTCTTATATATACTTAATTGTCTTATATGTACTTAATTTTCTTTTCTCACTTTTGGGAAAGAGGTTCTTGGTATTTGCAGTCACTCCTATGTTAACTTTCTTAATTAAAAAAAAATTTTTTTTCTAATTTTTCAGTTATATTTGGCATTTATTCAGGCATTACAACATAGTGATTACACATTTTTATAACTTAAGAAGTGATCGCCCTGATATTGACTTTAATCTTAGTTTCTGATATAACACTTGAGGAAAGCATAGAATTAAAGCCCATGGCACAGAGTCAGTCATACCTAGTAATATGCATACACATGATTGATGATTATCTTTTTAAAGCATCAACCTAAACAATTCTACCTCTTAATATATTACAGTAACCTAGAATTAGAGACATAGTTGAATTTGCCCTCTTCATGTTACAGAAAAGAAAGTTGAGGCCCAGGTGTGTGAGAAAACTAGGACTGTCACCTGAATCACTCTTCTCTTAGAGTAGGCAATGTGTTGTGTAACAGGACAGCCCCACATTTCAGAGAGCAACATGGCTCAAAATCTTGTCTTGGCCATTTATTTGCCGTATGAATGTGAGGAAACTGCTTTTTTTTTAGTCTGTTTATTTTAAGCTAGAGGTCATAATTGTGTTATGTGATTACTATGACAATTAACCAAGAATAAGATTTTTAGGAACCCAGTACTGTGTTACATTGTAGATATACTGTAAATTTTGTTTTTAACTGACCTCCTAGTTTGCAGTTTTTTTCTTCCATAATATCATCTCCTTTTTAAATTGAGTATCAAGTATATCTAAAGTAGCTTAAAACAGAACACTTTTGTATTTATTACCACTTGTTCATAGTGTGAGGGTAGCATGTCTTAAATAGAATAAAAATATTTGACTGGTTTTTTTTCAAATTTTTCTGGATGAGTTACTGAAGTTTAGATTGAGAAGATTTCACTTTTCACTCTGAAGTAGTTTATACAAAATAACTTTTGTTGCTATATCCCCATTAATAGTAATTATTGAATATTACTCTTAAATGTTTTAAATTTTATGTGTCACCATGAGAATGTAATCATGTTCATGCTTGCACTCCTCTGAAGCAAACAGGATAATTTAGAAAGGCCATAATTAATAGGTGTTTGAAAGTTGCTTTGATTTCCTTATGAAAGCTGTGCTACTAAGACCAAACGCTAGTATTTTTAATGATCACTCTTTATAACATGAAATACTGGCTTGAGTTCTACAGAGCAAGCTACAGGATTGTTAACCTGCAATACAAGTTTAATGTGAATCTTAGAGAAAATCTTAGAAACTGTTGGTCTTCCTCCAAATGCACTCTAATATTCAGGTTGTTTGCTATCTATTTAGATAAATTCCAACAGCATATTTGAATGTTGACTTGCCCTTGACGTTAGTAGATGGCTTTCATTGTTTTGAGGTATAAAACTACAATTTTTAATGCCTGTCATATTTCATAAAATGAGTGAATCGATGTATTTGAGATGTTGGATGCTTCAAATTGGGAGATGTAGAGATGATGAAAAAGGAGGCAGTGTTAGCTGCTTTGTTTTTCTTGGAGTGGTTGTCATTTGCTATCTCCAGTTAAGATTGGTTAAATGGTTATGTCTGTCTGTCTGTCTTTCTGTCTCTTTCTGCCTGCCTACCTGCTTATCTACCTACCTACCTACCTACCTACCTACCTACCTACCTACCTACCTACCTGTTTCTATCAAATTGGCCTGTGTAAAGGGGTTTGGGAGGGAGTTTTTATTTCCTTCATGGAATTTTTGTGGCTGCTGTGTTTTAAAAGAAGGTGCCAGTGCCAGTTGTCTAAGGCTTCTTAAAGGTGTTAGTGCCTGAGCATGGCTATAGCTCTCACAACTTTTCTGGTATGATCTTCTGGGAATGGGAGAGGTCCAGGCCCCATTTGGGTTTAAAGTATCCTTCAATATGGGCAGCTTTTACATTAACACGTTTGCTTCAACAAGCCGTTCAGTGAAAACAGTCCAAAGGGATACGGAAAGGGTTTGGCAGAATGGATGCACACATACAGCTCAACTTCCATGTTCACTGTGCCCATTAGTTTCCAAACTTAGTTTCCCCCCTAAGTAATCAATCTCAGAATTCCTTGGAAAGCCTTTTGTATTGATGGCTGTAATGCCTGACTACTTTTTCTTTTCTGCATATCTGACACCTGGCATGCCCATCTCTTAGTCTACATTAGGCAGGTTTTCTTGGCTAGTTATCAAGGAAGAGTTTGCTGAGATTCCTTTTGTTTGCATTTATGATTGCAAAATTGAAACATAATTCTTTAGATGGGTGAGATAGCAAATGTAGTACCAATGCTGAGTGAAAGAAGGAAGCAGACCTCAAACATGCCACAACAAAAGTACAAAAACAGAAATTGCACTAGATTATAGTTAATTGCTTCAAAAAGCAATTTAAATTCTCTAGATTATCTGATAAATGATTTCTGAAGAAGAATGGAAAATAACTCAAGTCCTTGCTAGACAAAAAAAAACAGCTTCTCTCCCCCCCAAAAACACACAAGCTGTTGAAACAGTTACATTTTATTCATTAGCAAGGAATTATACAGATATTAATAAGGTATTTAATATCCACTTTTCTAGATCATCCTTCTCTGGACGGTTTCTGTGTTCTCTGATTCTGTCAGAAATTCGGTGATGGATATCTTACTGATGAGAGTGAAGTAAAAAGGGAGAATCTCTTTCTGATAATAGGGAAGTCTTGTCACGTTGGCCCACATATATCCTGATACTCTAATGTGTATATGTTATTGGTCAAGCAGCAATTCTCAGCAGTTTGGTTTTATTTATTTTAACCTAGATTATTAATGTAGGTGTTGTCTTAGGTTAACAGTGGTTTGTAAATTGGACTTAGTATTTATAGGATTTTTTCCATGTCATTAAACATGTCTGTAGCATCACTGTTTATGACTACACGGTATTATGTTATATGACTGCACTACCATACTTCTGGATAGGTAGTACTTGTACATAGTGCAAAATGCCGAAGATACAAATGGGTGTACAGTGAAAAGTAAAATTTCCCTCTAATCTTAGTTTCCTTGTGAGGATGCAGTCCCTGATGTATTCCTTTTGTGTTTGTCCAGATATATTCTACATAAATACATAATTATGTATGATATATATGCACACACAAAAATGGCAATATATTATACCTTCTGTTCTGTACGTGCTTTTTTTTTTTTCTTCAATTATGAGATCTTCCATAGAGGGTCATAAAATTGTGCCTCATTGTTTTCCAGTTGCTGAATATTCTATTTTATGGATCTACCATAATTTATTTTACTTATTTACTTGGTGGATGCTTAGGTTGTTTTAGATCTTTTGTTCTATCAGATCACACACATGCAGGCATACTAGGTGTTTCATTTTGTGTAGTCCACTGGGCCTGATCCATTTTCCCTCATCAAACTCTGTAAGTGAAAACTCTTATGGAAGACAATCTGTATTACACACAAGGGTGAGAAAGTGGCAATGTCTGCAAATCCGTTTTGTGAAAATATAAAAAATGAAAATTCTAACATTTCCTTTTATCTTAAGAAACTTATTTTTTAGCAATTGCCTGAGAAGTGTTACCTTATGTGGGAAGTGTTATCCTAGTCCTGATTCTTTCCAATAAGACAGACTTGTTTTATTTTTCCATAGATTATGTTTTGGATTTGGTATCAAATTATGCGTATTCACTAGTATCAACTGGCTGATTGTAACCCAAAGTGGGGTGGGGGTGGGGAAGAAACATGCTAGTTGCAGTTTGTAGAAAACAATGATTCTGGTAGATATCATTAAGGAAATATTGTGGACCCAACTTTGAGCATTTACCACTTTAGGTGGTGGTTGCCTTTTGTGATCCAGGTTTGTATTTCCCTCACTAAAGTACTTGACCCTGTGTTAGAGGATAAACATGGCGTTATCTTCTTGCCTCCGTTTAAGCTGCTAGTAGGAGCATGGCAGTTTTAAAATGACTGTGGATATCGTGGGAATGTAGTTCATCTGCCACATTTTATGAAGTTTTGGACTAAAATACAATTGAAAAGAATTTGAGTTTGTAGATCTCTTACTTTTGGTGAATCTGAGTTCATTTTCCTTTGTCATCAGGATTGAATGAAAAAGCTGGGGAGGCATTTATTGAAGTGAGAGGCTAGAAACACTGTTAAAAATAAACTTATGTGAATTTTAAAAAGTGGATCACTTATGGCTTCAAAGTAGTTTGGATGTAAAAATTCATGCTTTTATGTATTGCTAACTTATAGGTCATGTATTTATTTGTAATGAAAAAAATCTCAATTATAAACCTTGCAGGAGTCTGTTAGCTGCATTCATTCACATGCTCATTTATATAGCATGTGCACATGAACTCGTTTATGTTGGTGGGCCTCACGTTTTAATGTATATCACAGTCACTTGGAGAGCTTGTTAAAAGCTTGTTAAAAGCCGTTGGTCACCATCCTCAAAGAGTGGGGTTAAGACCCAGAGATCTCTCTCTCAAACCCATCAGGTGATTCTGGTCTGTAGACCACTTTTTGACTATTACAGAAGAAAAAGTTATGGTTTCTAAAAGGATGAAAAATTATACCACATAAATTAAAAAGATTTAATTGCAGGAGCATATAAAAATCTTCAGGATTATGAATAATTTAAAACAGCATAATGCAGCTTGTTTTTAAATTTGACTTGTCTTCTGTAAAAGCAATAGACAGTAGTTGTTTGCTAAACTTTAGTAATAGATAACTTGTGGCTGGCAAGAAGACTTGTGTGGTTCAAGTAGAAAATAAATACTTTAGAAGTCAAAATGCATTTTTCTTAGATTAAATAAATGGAATATTTAATTTATTTTGAAATGATAAATATTAAGGTAGGACATTAAATTAAAATTTTATCAAATGGGGGTATGAGTTAAATTAATCTTTTAAATACAATTTTGAGTAGTGAGCTTATCGTCATGCATCGTGCATGGTTATGAATGGATGCAACTTTGGATAACATTTGGAATATATGTATTGAAATCTTAAAAAGTCCCTCGATTTACATTATTGCATTTCTGAGAATCTCAGAAGGAAATAATTTTAAATATGGAAACGGAGATACATATTATAGAATTGTTTATGATAGTACAAATAATTGGAAACAATCTAAACATTATTAATATAAATAACGTTTAAGGAAGCAGTGATCCATTCACATAAAAATATTATTCAGCCATAAAATGTCTTTATTTAAAGAGTTCATAATATAGGGAAACGCTTATGCTATAATGTTATGTAAATAAAAGCCAGTTATAGAATTGTATATCATTTTAAAGCCTAGAAGGAAATTTGGAAAACATTAACTTTGGTGCCTGTTATAATTGTGGGATTATTATTCCCCCCCCTCACAATACGTATTTTAATAATGAAAAAATGGCAAACAAAAATCAATACTTTGATCTTTAAAAAAGTTTAGATAAGATCCTATAACCAGGCAATATCAAGGGATATAATGGCATCATTTGATAGGGACAGGGAATTTGTTTATAAACAGGAGTGGGAATAGAGAATCCAAATTAATAGGCTGTTAAAAGGATCCATGCTAAACCTATTTTTAGATTACAGTTTATAAATGACCTGGGGAGGAAGGAGTACCCTGTTATTTTCCAAATTTGCAGCCCTTTTAGGTGTGAAATGCCAATGAAATTGGTATTAAGTATATGAAAATTTTGAGTAACTGTGTATGATTAGGTAGAACAGTGCTGATTTCCAGTTGGCCAAATATGAGTTGTTTGGTACATACTAAAGATTGTTTGTTTGGACAGTTAATTGTCCTTGTGGATTGTATTCTGAATTACAGAGTTTAGCTGAAAATGTAATTAAATTCTTACAATGTTTAAATAAATTACTGGATAAAAAGGAATCTGAATTATTTGGATTTGGCCTAACCTTTGAGGTTTTATATCAGGGACAACAATCTGTTTTCTTCACAGCAAGCATTTTTGGTTTGATACAGACCTGCACTGAATGGGTTTTGGATCAGATTCGGTGTGACAATTCTTGTGTTCTTGTGTTCCCAAAGGCATATTACTTTCTGTGTGAGGAGACCTATCATAGCTACAGAAAAACAATAGCGTCCCTTGAGATGTATCTAAAAATAAGAGAAAACTTTGTAAATAGTATTGCAATAAATTCTAAGTATGTGGTCACAGAGAGGTGTCAGTAATGAAAGGATTTCAGAACTGCTGAACTGTTATTTATTTTTTTAAATTAAATGAGATTATTGTAGTTGGACGGCTTCTCTGAAACACTTTCATTCTAGTGAGACATGGTTCCCAAATTCTGGTCTTTGATGACTTTTTCACTCTTCTGCATAAAATAAATATTAGAACATAGTGAGTGTGGTTTTCACAGCACTGCTATATTTCATCGATTTTGAGATGTACATTTTCCCATATTTTAGCATTTCTGCAAATGAGGTCTTTACAGTTAGTGGCATCTTAAAATCATTGTCAGTTGCGAAATAGTTATCACTACCTACACATTTATAAACCCCATAATTACTCCTGCTGGTATGCCTGGACAACAGCAACCCATTGACGTTTCAGTTAACATACCATTTAAGGACTGTTTATGGAGAAGATTACCGTTGCCGGGTTGTCTTCTGAATCCTTCTGTTAGTTAAATCTTCTGGTGATACCATTTGGTAAGATCAAGAAAGGTATGGCATCGAGACTGGGCAGTGTGTGTCAGTTGCTTGGACGAGAGTCCCAGAGGCAATAGAGGAACACTTTTAAAAGAAATATTGTGTTACTAATTCTTTAAATGGTGCAGAGAGATGATATTATGGAAAAACAAGGATTACTGATGACTCTGAATTAAAAAGAATTTAGATATCAGATTGTGAATTTGAAGATTTTAAGAACACCTTGAATTTATTTTGCTTTTTTAATGAAACCATGAGTGTTATATGAAAAAATCATGTCTAAATAAGTTTAAAAGAACTTTTAAAATAAATGTAAAATAAAAAATTCTAAGTGATAAGAAAGCATATATCTTAGTTTAATTGGTAAGTATTTTTTTTTTTTAGTGGTACACAAAATAATGGTGCATCTTAATATTGATAGTATCTTGGAGTCAATGAAATGTAGTTAATTCATTCAGTTTAAAGGGTTGAGATTATCTTAAAATTATGCTCTTATTAATTTTTGGTGTTATATTTGTTTTATGAAATCATGATCATAGGTAAAGTTGAAATGTTTTAAATATTCTGCTTAGTAAAATAAAAAATTGGCAACCCTATATTGGTTTTCCAAATTTCTTTTTAAATTATATTGGCCCGTGAAATTCAGAGATCCATGAGCCACTGTTATAAAAAGTCTAGCATATTAATCTTATTTTTTGTGTGTTTTTCACCACAGGTCAAAGTTTATTTCTTAGTTTGATTTGAATAGATTTCACAGAATGATTAAGAACAAAATTCTAGAGGCTGACAGCCTACTTTTGTTTGGCTTTATGATTTTTGCTTCTGTTTTGTCTCTTGTTACTTTGCTTTAACCAGTCCTGTGGAATTGAATTTATTGTACTAATCAGGTAACCACTTAAAAAAGAATGATAAAGTTGTGACAATAGGTCATTCTTTACCTTATATACATGGAATAGTTTGAGCCACATTGGGAGGCTCCTCCCCTAACCAAATATCACTCTCCTACTAGCTTGTTCTAGTGGCTGAAATTTTCATCTGTCAGCTATTTTTTGGATTTAAAATGTTGACAATTATAAGCTCCATGAAGGCAGGTATCAACATCTGTCTTTTTTATTGCTGTAACTCCAGCATCCATCTCACTTCCTGGCACATAAATAACTGTTTCATAAATATTTATTCAATTAACAAATGAAGGCAAATGTTCTTTGCAACATTAAGACATTATTAGTCATAGTTAACTGTAGTTTATTAAATAACTAGTAGAAAATGAAGCTGTAAAGTAATCGAAATGCAGTTTGGATAAGTTCTGGGACGGTAAGTGATAGGTCTAGAATGGTTCTCAGGCTCTTTGAAAAGTGTATCCTCCTTCCCCTTCTTTTTCTTCATGTCAGAAAAGTGCAGGATTTCTTACAGGGCAGTAGTTGTTCTTTATTATCTGTTGATTGAGAAAATATATGATTTAAAAATGTAGAAGGAATTTCATTAATACTTTTAATTAAATGAATATTTCTTAATCCATAGTTGATAGATCTTACACTTATCTAGACATTATTTTATCTCTAGATAAGTCTAGGTATGCATGTAGTTTCGTGGAGCCCTTGGGGGCCAAGACCCTTTTTTGGTTGGCAACCACTGATCTAGACTTGCTACTGGAGTGCGGTTTGCAGGCCAGTAAAGATTGCTGTTGCCTGCATGCTGTCTCATGCAGAACCTCAGTCCCTGCTTCAGCCCTATAGAATCACAATTAGCATTTTAACAAGATTCTCAGGTGATTCAAACGTACATTGTTTGAGGAGAGTTTATAGAACACATGATTTTTGTTCAGATTGAGGAGGCTGTTGATTTTTTTTTTTTTTTTTTTTTTTTTGCAAAGCAGAATAGGAGGAACAGGCCAGAGATAGAAAAGTGTGGAAAACCAATTTGGCTTACTTCTCATACAATAGAATGATTTTGTTAATTAGTTACATAAGAATTCCTGAAAAGCAGGAGTGTGTGAATTAAATCTCTTATTTTTATTTGCCCTTACACTGATGCATAAATTAATCTGACTGCTTCAGTGGGCACTTTAGCAATTTAGTAGTTAAATATGTGCATGCGCTTATGATCCAGTACTTTTACTCATACATTGCAGTACTATACAGCATTGAAAATAGATGAATTAGAGCTACATATATCAACATGAATAATTTTTAAAAATAATATTGACTGACTGTAACAAGTCATAGGTGGACATGTACAGTATATATAATGTTTAAAAACATGCAGGATAAAATAATATATTATTTATGGATACCTATATTAATAAGAGTATAATGCAGTGCTTGACACCAAACTCAGAAAGTGATTACCTCTTAGGTGGGAAGCGTATAAATGGGATCAGCAAGGGATTCGACTGTGTCTTTAATGTCTTCTTTCTTAATAACAGAAGATCTTAATAAGATAGAATGTTAAGATTTAATTTATTTGGAGAGTAGGCCCATGATATTTGTTATTATTACCTAGATTCTCTTTGTAATGTTTAAATATTTTATGATTAAAAGTCTAAAGAGCCAGAGAAAAAGGGGGCTAGAGAAATGGGGTAGTGGTCAGGGGAAATCAGTTTGCTAATATCGCATATTTGCACAGTAATGGTAATGACCTAGTGAAAAGGGACGTGCTAGTGGCGGAGACTGAGACAACTATAAGAGCAGGGTCCCAGAGCAAGAGAAACAGTGGGATCCCGTGCAGAAGTAATTGGTTTGGCTTTTGATAAGAGCAAGGACAGTTTATTGAAACAGGAGGGAAAACAATAAATGATGGGAAAAGGAAGTAGTTCTCTTCTGAACTCAGGGTGGCTGATGTTCAGGTTTACCTGGGACTGAGGATACAGGGTGTTCATTGCTAAAACTGGGAAAGTCCCAGACAAACCAGCATGGTTGGGCACTCTACATCTGCTTGTTTTTTCTTTGGCAAAATGAAAAACGTGATCATCTGCTGCGAGTGAGAAGAGAAAGAAGTTTAAGGTAAAAGGAGAAGCTATACGAGGTAATTATCTTAAAGATGGGAGAACAAATTCAGTAGGTGAATGCAGTATGATTTTTGAGCTTTGCTAATGGTCTGCTGAAATTTAGGGGTATAATTTAAAAGTTCATATGGTCGTGCTTCTTTTCATTCTCAGCTGTTCAGGTCGAAGTACTGTGTTAGGTGGAAAGTTGGTTTTAACTATGATTTGATGTAATAGAGGAGGTGAGGAGCAAAGGAGTGAAGTGAGGCCATAGACAAGGGAATGATCACGTCTCAGGCTGGGTAAGAAGTGAAGAAGAGAGGGGATGATGGACAGTGGGAAACGGGGTGGTAGTTGGAGGGAAAATCAATCTGCTAGTATAGCATATTTGCACCTAATGATAATGACCTAGTAAAGAGGGACAAGTTAGTGCAGAAAACTAGGACAGTTGTAAGAGCAGAGTCCTTGAGTAAACATAGTCTAGATTGAACTGCAGAGATAGGAAGTGAAGAGAGTTGGATGTTTGAAATTGAGATTTCTGAGGTAGTGTAGTTACCGGTTATTGATATGATCATGGAGTAGGCGACTGAAGCAGATGGAAGAAAAGGCCATCGAGTGTGGGAGTGATCGATCACTCCATGGATGCGATTTTAGCGATTAAAGCAGGTTTTGATGCTCTAAGAAATAGTCACTCAATTATTATCTTTTCATATACTAACAGTTTTCTGTTTTTTTTTTTTTTTTAATTTTGTTTAAACACGTTCTCAAGTTGTACTTTATATTGTTTTTGTTCTGGACTAAAGATGGGTCTAAATAAATAAGCAAATAGATAAAAGCCAGTTTTGTTTAATCAGATCTTGGCCTTACCATATGGCTTGGTGGACACTTTGTATGTCATTGGTTAAGTTTCAAACATAAACGTCCATACTGATGATCCCACTGCCCATTAAGCTATTTTAGTCCACAAATAGGTTCAGTGAGGGCTTTGTGTATGCGTCTTCTCTACGTACGTTGCTTTGCTGACTCCAGTTTCCTCTTTTCTCTTTCTATAGGACCGCAGCTGAGTGCACAGCTAGAAGGTTGGCTTTCGCAAGTACAGTCTACAAAGAGACCTGCTAGAGCCATTATTGCACCGTAAGTTTTAAGGGTCTTTACCCGGGATTGTTCTTGTGTTAATTATTAGTAAAGAATGAGTCTCTGCTGGTTGAACTAAAAACCAAAAACCAATTGCTGTGTTGAACTGACAAAATTATATTCGGTAATATTCATGATTCCTGAGACTTTCATTTTAACTCAGGGTTAAAGGAAATTGGCTATTGCATTTTGGCAGATGGAGTAATTTCAAAATTTATTTTTGGTAATAAAACTGAGTATCTTAAAGCAGAGGGTTGCTCGCATTAGGTAAACTTGGTGATTTCAGTAATAATTGGTTTAAATGAATAAGTTCTAGTTTAAACATTAAAAGATCTTTAATCCAGATAATTTGTAATTTACAATGAAGAAGATGCATTAAAGCATAATATGGTGCAATCTGGAGTTGTAACTAGAGTTTTTGGGGAAAAGTATTTAGGAAAAATATTTCAATGATTATTGTTCTTTTAAATATTTTTTTCAATTACAATTGACATTCAGTATTTTATATTAGTTTCAGGTGTATAGCCTAGTGGTTAGATATTTATGTAATTTATGAAGTGTTCCTTCCAATAGTCTAGTACCCACCTGGCACCATACATAGTTATTATAATATTATTGACTATATTACCTATTACTGTACTTTCTATCCCTGTGACTTTTTGTAGCTACCAATTTGTACTTCTTAATCCTTTCACCTTTGGAGTAGGTATTTTTGTGATGAAGAAAATCTGTGATGATTTTGTCTTTGAATATTAGAGGGTTTTTTAGAACTTAGAGCTAGCAGATACATAGTTAATGATGTGTCTGTGTGTGATATGAATTCAGTTAATTTTGATTTGGTTTCCACTGCTTTTCTTCAAAACGTATTGTTTTGGGCACATGTTCACTTTTGTCTGAGAAGAGTAAAGGTTGGAGTTTGTGTCATTTCTCTCAGCAGAATCTTTTGTGTCACTTCTGTTGAGTTAAGGTTGGTACCCTGATAACTATTAGTGAAAAAATAATAGGAACCACTTATTAAACAGTGTGAGAATTAAATGAATAAATACACATAAAGAGCCTACATTAATGTTTGGCACATAATAAGTATTTCATAAATTTTAGGTATTTTATGAGATAGAATTTTGTTAAATACTCTATTTGTATGATCTGATTTGATTTCCTTTAATAGAAGGCTGACTGTACCACTTAAAAGTTATTGTGACTTTGTCTCATTGGCATAGTTGGAATAATAATAGTACCTCTATATAGTTGTTTTGCTGATTAAATGAACTAATCTTTATAAAACTTAGAATAATGACTTGCAATTATTTGTTTAGTCATTCAGCAAATTCATACCAGGCTAAATGCCAGATGCTCTTCTTTGTGCTGTTTTTGAGTAAATCAAAATTACTGTTCTCATAGTGTTTGGATTTTAATATTTGAGAAAGAAAGACGGTAAACAAGTAATATCTGTGAAGTACTAAGAAGAAAAATAAAGCAGATCAAGAAGCTTGAGAGTGACAGTGTGGGTAGGGAGTTGCTAGTTTATGTAGGATGGTAAGAACAGGTCTCTGATGAGATAGCATTTGAACCTAAATGTTGTGAGAGAGAAATGATGCAGATACCCAGAGAAAGAGGGTTTCAGGTTGAGGAACAGCAAGCACGAAAGCTCTAGGACAGAATATGCTTCGTGTGTTTGAGAAAAAGCAGTGAGGCCGGTGTAGCTGGAATGAAGTGTGCGAGGAAGAGAATAGTGGATGAAATAGGCAGCAGGGGCTAGACCGTGGAGAGGCTTTGTAGGCTATCATAAAAACTTTGGTTTTTATTCCAAGTGAAATGGCAAGTCTTGAGAAGTTTTGAACAGAAAAGTGACATGATCTGACTTAGATTTGAAAAGCATTAATCTTGCCTGCTCTATGGATGTTCTGTTTTGTGGAAACAGGGAGTCCAGTTTAGGAGGTTTATTACAGTAGTAGAGAAAAGAGATGACGTAGTGGCTTTGATTGAGGCTAATGGTGAGAAGCACTGTATTCTGGCTATATATTGCATGTAAAGACCAATAAAATAGAAGAGTCAAGGATGATTCAAGTTTTGGCCTGTGAAACTAGAAGGATGGAATTGCTTTTATACTGATAAAAGACAGAGAGGAGTGGTCATGGGGAGTAGAATTATTTATGTAGAATCTAGGATTTGACTTTGACCATGCTAAAGCTGAGGTGCCTATTAGGATCTCGTGAAATAGGTTGTATCACCTTTTCTATTAGTTTGCTGGTATTTGACTATTACTCTATGCTACCTTCCTAGTTAAACTTTGTTCTAAATCTGGGAGCTAAGCTGAATCAATATATAATTAAGTTGAGGTTGAAAAAGTAGCTAGACTTGCTTCCATCTTGTAGTAAGTTTAAAATTGAAATCATTGGCGGTGGTCTGGGAAATGACATGTTTGAGCCTAAGTGCCAAATATACGGACTTGTAAAAGACTTCTAAATTACCTTAAGTTCTAAAATGGGTATTTGAAAATATTTTTGGCTTTGCTGTGCATGTTTCTGCTATATAGTGACTCTGTAGTTATGTTTATACATTTACAGGCAATTTCTTTTTTGTTAACATATGAAAACTTTAAGTATAGTCATTTATCTTATATGGTTTCCAGAGGTAATTATTTTCTTTTCCAGAGTTGCATTTTTTTGAGATAGAAAAGCAACAACAAATATTTTATTGTTACAAAAGCACAAAAGGGTCTTTGTAGGAATATGCTTATATAGGAATTAGAAAACTTAAAATTTTAAGATTTCTAATTTTATTTAAAATCATATGTATCAAAAACATACTTAAATTTTATGAATTCTAGCTCTCTCGGGCCAACTTTTCATAGATTTTTGCCTTGATACGTACATATACATATAAGGGGTCCCTTAAAAAAAACAAACTCAGAACTAGATAACAGATTGCTCATTTTTATATTTATGTCAATTAAATAGAATGGTGCCACTAAAGAATAAATATTGACCTATAGGCCAACCATTGATCAATCTTAATGAAGTCTAACCTACATGAGATATAGGCAGCCGTATTTGGGGGAGTTGAAAATTTTAATTTGATTAAAAAATATCCTTTGTTTGAATTTAGAACTGCCTTATCTTGAGGCACAGGAGACAGCATGTGGCCCAGGGATATATATTGAAATAATCTCATGAAGTAGGAGCTCCAAAAGCCTTCCTGCCATGACTGTCAGACACCTTGATGCCAAAATTATTGTCTGTTCTGCAGTCTGCAGGAATATCTCAACGACTCTTAGAATGGAGCTGTACAGGTGTGCATTGCTTAAACCTCTTACTGAATATAAAAATATAATCAGATAATTGGGGAAGGGGCTTCTATATAATACAATTATTTTTTTTACTATAAAGCAGATACTGTGAATACTGAAAGCCCCCATCCCATACTTTTAAAATAGAGGTCGATTTGTTAGTAGTTAACCTAGTAGGAATAGCATGGAATAAAGGACGCTTCCACTTTTCATTTTATACCCTTCTTCATTGTTTGACTTTTTTACTGTGTACATGTATTATTACATTTAATATTAAAACTAGTTTAAAAATTTTAGAAGCTAAGAAACATTTCTGTAAAAGACCAGTTTGTACATACACACACATAGAGCAAAGCATACCTGTAGAGCTCTACCAGTGTATATCATGAGACAAATGAATCTTCTTAAATTATGTTGTGACTTTAAGTTACTGGAGATGTACAACTTATTTATTTCTCGTCCTTGTTTATGTTAGCGGCAGGTTACTCATGGCAGTATCTCAAATCCTATAAAGGCTAGCAGTGGGAAAAACGTCTAGGTATGCAACACTGTAGTTTATTTCTTATTTGATTTGAATAACTTTAATAACTTTCATTAGCTCATAGCATTGTTTACTTAACATTTGTGAGATTCCATTTTGTAAAAATAAAATAATCTGAATAATGACTATCTACTCTGGCCTTTTTTTGATATGGTTATCGAATATTTTTTATTGAAGCTAGACATTTGAGGGCCATCGAGCACAGCAAAATAAAACTTGAGAGAGGCAATAGGGAGGCTGCTGCCTCTGTAAACAGTTGTCATTCAGGTTGATCACATATGTTCACAGCTGTTTTTACATTTAGTTTCTAGCTTTCTAGGTCATACTTTAGGTTAAGTATATCTTACAGACTTTTCTTATTTCTGGAGATCTTCTTTCATTTGGTCCAATCTTTTTATTTTGGATTTTGCTGCTATTATAGAACAAGAAGTATGAGAACCTAACTTTGTTTAATCCACGCTAGCGTTCTTTTATTATTTCCTACATCCTCTTTGATGAAAAGCTTCTCATAGAATGTGTGGTGGATTCTTGGCAGTCATAGTTTATACTATTCACTTATAACCTTGAAGGTCTCAGAAGGAACAAGTGAAAGTCCACGTCATGTAGTAATTGGTAATTTTCCTGACATAAGAATTTAAATTACACCACACTGGAAGGTTGTGAAACTGTCACTTAACTTGTGAATGATCATGGACAGTGGCCTTGCATCGTCATTTGATTGCAGCTCTGTCGGGGGCACAGAAAGTCTGTAGAGTTAGGAACCGGACTTACTGATGTAAAGGGTCTGCTGTGTAGGAATAAAGTGAGAAGCAAAAGTACTCCCTGTTAAAAGGAGGATCAGTTTTTAGAGGTATGGTTTAGCCTAATGACAGATTGTAGGTATTAAAGTATAATTTTGTCTTTGCCTTCATGAGAAATTACATTGGGAACCAGAGTGACCTGGTAAAGCTAGCGGGGGTGACTTATCGGTATTTTAATAGCTTTTAAAAGCCTGACTGGGGCATACTTTTATGGTGCATACTCACATGTCTGTAGAGCTCAAATTTTCATTGATCTCCTGGCTATTATGCAC
The DNA here is from genome assembly GCA_003508835.1 of Eonycteris spelaea. NCBI lineage: Eukaryota > Metazoa > Chordata > Mammalia > Chiroptera > Pteropodidae > Eonycteris > Eonycteris spelaea. The sequence continues at coordinate 17,444,105 of PUFA01000014.1, read as the reverse complement.
AAAAGAAAAAACCTTAGATGTTCCCTTGATGAAGCCTCCTTTATTAGGAGTGATCCCTTAATGAAACCTTGTTTCCACACGCATGTAGAATCATAGGTTCTGTTAGCAAGAGAAGGATGTAGAAACAGGACCAGTGGTGAGATTTGATGATTATTACCGTATATCTGGGCCAGGATAAAGGGAAGTATTAACAAACCTCTTTTTTGAAAATAGTCTTGGTCCTTTCATGAATTAGAGTTCCTCATGATGGGGGATACGAGGGATGGTGTACTTAATGATTTTTTAAAAATGCTCTGCAATGTATTTTCTTTCCAAATTAAGACTCTTCCTCTCTTTTTGCAACTATTTTGTTTTTACTTCAAGCAGACTTTTAAGTCTTTAACTTCGGAAAGACAACCGTGAAATCTGAGCTCCATTATAAGACGTATTTACCTCAATCATATTTTCAAAACTGTCTTCCTTCCCTATAGCCTTATAGGATAGATGATTCTGTAAGTATCCTTCCAGGTTTTAGGATTGTTGCTTTTCCTGCTCCATGGACTTCTTACCTTCTTCAAATATATAAAAGTCTCTTTGGTGGTTAAGAATGGGTTCTAGAGGTCTGCTGCTTGGCTTTAAGTCCTGGGGTGGCTACTTCATGTCTGTGTGATCTTGAGCAAGTTTCTTAACCTTCTCTGCTTTAGTTTCTTCATCTATAACATAAGGAAAATAATAATTCTATCTCATAGGGTTGGTGTGAGGATTAAATGAGTTAACTCTTTGAGTCACAAGAGTGCCTGACACATAGTACGCACTCAGTAAATATTAGTTATTACCATTATCATAAGTATCTTCCTCATCCTCCCATACCTGCTTGGGCACTAAGATATAACACCATTCTAGACCATGACATTGCTACTTCACTTCATAGTTTCCAAGAGAGCTTTAGTTAACACTTCCTGCCTCTAATGTGTCCTTTGTGCTAATGTTTTTCAGAAGTACTGGACTAATAACAGTTTTATATTGTCACCCTCCTGTTCAAGAGCATACAATAGTTTTTCAGTAACGTGTGTTATCAAGCCCAGATTCCCGTCTAACTCTGGCTTACCATTACTTTCTTGTTCCACTCAGGACAGTCTCATATTTTCTCATCTGCACCACACATGGACATTTGTTCATGTTCTTTATGCCCTTCCTTCGTGCCTTTGCCGTTCTATTCTTACTATTTCTGTCCTTCCCTTTAAGAATCCAATGCTTTCAAGAAGCCTTTTTGACTTCTAAGAACTGAGCGGGGATAGAAACAGGATTGGTAAAACTAGGAGAGACTCGGACTAGAAAGACAGGTTGATTTAGAGATCAGAGTATGGATTGGGGGTCAGAACCTTTAAATTCAAGAATGGGAAATACGAACTAAAATCTGAAAACCACATCTAATATGGAGGGCCCGGGTTAAGGTATAAGGATGGAAAGTGGAGGAATGGGATGTAAGTGACAACTTGAGAGCACAGCGGTGTTGAAAATCTGAGGTGTCAGGTCCAGTTTTGAGATAGACCAGGGCAGATCCAGACGGATCAGATGGTTTTTAAGGTCCACATGGCCAGGCAAGATAGCATATTTCTGGACTGGCAAGGGGGAGCCAGTAATGTTAAGATCAGGAACAGGTGTTAGTCTGAAGCAGACAGTATTAGGATCTTGGGACTGGAAGGTTGGAAACATAACCAGATAAAATAGAGCCCTGGCTAAGCGAGAGTATCAAGGTCAGTACAGGATGGTAGCCAAACTCTAGGGCTGAGCCACAGAACAACTTACATCTCTTTCTGGCTAAGATTAGGTGTGTGCTGTGAGAATTTTTCTGTATTGGACAACTTGATAGGCTCCCTTGGATAGAGTGACTATCATTAATCTGACCAGTAAAGCCCTCAGTGATTTCTGTGTGCTTAGTGTATGTACCATATTACTTAGCTCCTGATTAAGTACACTACTATCTTATATTGCTATGATTGACTTATCAATTGCCATATGGAGATTGTGAGACTCCATATCTTAAGCTAGTTTAGATGAGGGCTGTTTATTGTGGTATGATTAACATACAGCTGCATATATGTAAAGTGTACAATTAGATACATTTGAAATGTGTAAATACCTGTGAAACCGTTACAGCAATTTAGATAATGGACATATTCATTATCCTCAGAAGTTTCCTTATGCCCTTATGTAATTCCCTTTTCACATTTACTGATATAGTTTCTGTCACTATAGGTTAGTTTTTATTTTCTAGAGTTATTTAAATGGAATCATAAAGCATGAACTTTTTTTTTTTGTCTGACTGCTTTTACTCAGCATATTTCTTTCTTTATCTTAACCCTTTTTAGCATAGTTATTTGGAGTGTGTCAATAGTTCATTCCTTTCTATTGCTGAAATATTCTGTTATATGCATATACCTCGATTTGTTTATCCATTCACCTTTCGAGGGTCATTTAATTTCCAATTCTTGGCTGTTGCAAGTAAAGCTGGGACGAACATTTATGTACAATTCTTTGTGTGGACATAATGCTTTCTTTTTTCCTTTTCCTTTTTTTCTTTTTAGAAGTGGCATGGCAGGAATATGTTTAACTTTTTAAGAAATTGCCAGACTGTTTTACAGAGTAGTTGTTCTGTTTTGCATTTCCACCAGCATAGATTTAGTTTCAGTTCTACATCCTTGCCATACTTAGTATGGCCACTGTTTTTCATTTGAGCTATTCTAGTGGGTGGTTAGTGGTAGCTCATTACAGTTTTAATTTGCTTTCCTTAATGACTAAATTTTATTGAACATTCTTTTGTGTGCTTATTTGCCATTCCTGTGTATCCTTTGATGAAGTATCTGTTCACATCTTTTCCTATTTAAATTTTTAAAAATATTGTGGTAAAATACACATGACATAAAATTTACCATCATAACCATTTGTACAGTTCATTACAGTGTTAAGTACATTCACATTGTGAAAAACCAATCTTCAGAATTCTTTGTCTTGCAAAAATGGTTACCTATCTTTTTTTAACTATTGGGATGTTTGTTTGACATTTTCAAATGTATTCAGATATAAATTCTTCGTCAGATAAATGCTTTGCAGATATTTTATCGAAGTCTATGTTTTCTCTTTTCAATTTACTGTGCATCTTGAAATTGACCACAGCGGGGAATGATTTACTCCCCATTCATTGGCCAATTGCTACAGATTAGGGATTTATTTTTTGTTCATTTTCTGTACTTAAGAAATAAATGGGGAAGGGTTAACAATGCAAATTAAACTTAAAATTATGTTACGTCTGTAGCCTTACATTGTGAATGGCACAAAAAAGTAAGGAAGGAAATATTCTTTCTAGTATTTGAAAACTGTGATCAGCAAAGAAATCATTCAAAATTATTGTTTTTGTCAGTTGTAGCCATCACTTGGCTAGGGATAAGAGTTCAGCTAAAATCAGTGAAAACACTCTGTGACAGTCAGTTGGCTTATGTGGAATTTGCAATAAAGAGCATTACATGTTTTTTCATTATTTGTAAATTGTGTGCTACATACATAATTCAGCAAAATTTATAATAAGCTTATGTACATATGTGTGTGTGTGTCAATTTTTTTTTCCTACAGAGCCAGTTGTTAAACATTCCCAGCATACCTCTGGCCACACACAAATAAGTATTAAGCACTAAGGGAAACGTTTCTAGACTCATGTAACTTGAATGAGTCAAGAAAGAAAAATGAGTTCTGGAAACAGTCATTCTATAGGTAATTAGTGACCCATTCTAATGCTGAGACCAAAGGATGAAGGAGATGAGTATTGGAGAGAGAAAATGAAAGGCATAATACACAGAAGTCAGGTCAATTATCTTACTGATAAAAACACAGAGGGAAGTTAGTTGCAGGGTGTTTTTTGTTTTGTTTTGTTTTGTTTTTTTGTTTTTGTCTGAGTTGACTTGTTCTTGGTCTTACTATTGTTATATGATATTCTGCTAATGGTATTGAAGGAGAATATTAAAAACTCATACAGTGTTAGTGTTACTTAGCAACTTCAGGTAAGCCTTGGAGATCTCCAAATCTAATTCTTCTTCAGACCAAGAAATTTACAAAATAGTTTTTAAAATTAAAAATTGGAACACAGAACAATTATGTGTTTTCCTGTTATTGTCCAGAAGTTGCATTGTTAGTTACATTACTTTTTAATCTGTACACTCAATTCTGTTATGTTTACCATAGTTAACTTTTAAAAATTTTAAATGAAAGTTTTAAAGTTTTATTTTTCAGAATATCTTGATTTTGAATCTGATAATTAAGTTTAAAAATATTTTGTTTTGTAGCCATGCAGGATATACGTACTGTGGGTCTTGTGCTGCTCATGCTTACAAACAAGTGGATCCATCTATTACGTAAGTAATATAGTTAGAGACCATAGATTTATGGGAAAAGGTTGGGAATTATAATTGCTTTGTCACTGGAGTAATTTGTTTTTCAATAACTTATTGTTACTATGTACCCTTTCATTAGGAATTTGACTTTGTACAAATTTGATTATAGCTTATTTAGGTTATGGAAAGCTTGAATACTGTCTTTCATTATCTGAACATTTAGGTTTTACATTCCCTTCAGTTGGTAAAATGTTTTGTTCTGGAAATGTTAGAAGGTTAATATTATATTGTGATTTATAAGAAATATATTTTGGTCATTTAACTGATGACCAAAATATATTTCTTATATATATTTGGTCTTAGTTCATAGTTCCTGACTCACAGGTTCCAAAACCCTTGGAATTTCCTAAGGGTTGGATGTGACAAAGGTGCCTCTTGTTATAGAGAGGTGTAGTGAGGTGACTTTTGGACCCACCTAAGGATGGGGGCTGGTTGCCAGGACAACCAACCAATCATGTGATTAGAGGGTCTGAACTTTTAGTCCCATTCCTGCCCTCTGGGGAGTGGGGTGGGCCTAGAGGTTGAATCAGTCACCAGCGCCCAGTGATTTAATCAATCATGACTATAATGAAGCCTCCACAAAGACTGAAAAGGACAGGGTTCAGAGAGCTTCTAGGCTGGTGAACACATGAAGATCTGGGGGAGACTGGCACCCTGGAGAGGGCATGTAAGTTACATGTTTTTTCTCCATACCTTTCCCTATGCATATCTTCCATCTGGCTGTCCCTGAGTTATATCCTTTTATAATAAACCAGTGATCTTAGAAGTAAAATGTTTGGATTTCGTGAGCTGCTCTAGCAAATTAATCAAACCCAAGGAGGGGGTCACGGGAGCCTAGGTGACAACCTGGGCTTTAGACTGGCACCTGAAGTGGGGATTAGGGGAACATTCTTGTAGGTCTGAATCCTTAACCTGTGGCGCCTTACGCTATCTCTGGGTAGATAGTGTCAGAATTGGATCAAATTCTTGGATACCCTGCTTATGTCCAAGAATTGCTTGTTGGAGGTGTGGAGAACACCCCCACTTGCCGCCACGCCCCCCCTCCACATGTTGGAATTGGGTACAGGAATACTAGTAGTTAAATATTTAGGTTTTTAAATTTTTCTTTGAAAACCTGGAGAGGAGCTGTTTTAAGAAAAATTCAGAACCCTTTGTTCTATTTTAGTCCTTTTGTAATTTAAAATTCTGTAGTGTATTTGTAAGTTGTGGTTAATGAAAGAAGAATAATTTTTCATTGACAGGATAAGGTACCTGAATTATTTTCGAATCTGATAGTGTATTTCTTATGATATTTGAAGCATGTAAGCGTTTTATAATTAAATGACAGCTTTGAAATTAGCTTTAAAAAATATTTCTGGCAAATTGAGACTGAGTAGTATGCTACTGTCTAAAATGAGAAAATTGTGAACTTTAAAATGCTTAGTATACTACTCTCTAAAATAAGAAACATGAACTTTCAAAAGCTTTTGCTGGGAATAGCCACCCAAATTACTTAATTTGCTGATCACCATTTTATTTAAATATTTATTAATTCACTATATGTGGGCCAGTATCAGGGTCCAGTCTGTATTGCCATTTGTACACACACTATGTGATTAGATGGAATCGATCATCTTAATTTTGTCCTGTGTTGATTGTTAGGTTAGACCTATACTAGTAGAGATGGAGGGTAATTAAACATAAGAAGTAACTCACAGCAGACATGAGTTAAAAAAAATCTCACCCATAGCCTGCTCCTTTGTCTTCGAGCAATTTGTTCAGTTTTTTAAAACGAAAAAGCTGCTCTTTTTGTTTTGGACATTGTGTCATACCTTTATTGAAAAATATTTTTAGGAAGTTTTCAATAATAAATAAAATAATAATGTTGCCAAATTGATGATATTTTGGTTAGCCCTGCCTCACTTATGATGTTTTGAGGGGTGTCCTTAACAAATGTGTCTTGATTTATATTTGATATGCAATCTTAACTAAATTATTTCATGAATAAGAACAAATAGAAATTAGATTGGAAAGATTTTCAGAAGCTTTGACCTTGACCTATAAACCACCAAGATTAGTTTATGTAACAGATTTTTCTAAACCTTTTTCTATTTGGCAGAGTTTTTATTGATGATGTTATATGTTATATGCTAGAAGGGTACCCTCAAATGTAATTTGGCCTTGGAATATATAGAGGGATACAGAGCAGTTATAGGTAGAAGTGGAAAGCATGTGTTAAATAAGTTGATGGAAAGTGAAAATGTAAGGAAAAGAAAAATAATAAAAAGGGAAGAGAACTAAGGCTAAGAAGATGATAAAGGAGATCAGTAAAAGGAGAGGCAAATGTATAATGATGTAATCTGCTTATTTTTGTAATTAGTATATAATAATTGAATTCTGAATAAATAAATTTGAAGGCGTAAGTGTTAACAATAATAATTGAGTCTTAGTTGTATTCTCTTGAACGTGGCCCTTCTTGAAATTTGCAGGGTATTCAGAGTCCTTTGAGAAAAAAGAAAGAACATCCTTTTTTGGGAACTATGAGAAGTATAGAGAAAAAATAACAATCAAAGAAAGAAGGTTAAGTTCTATACCACTATCCTCCATCTTTACCTTCCACACTGATTCATTCTCTACATAGGAACTGGGATCATCTTTTGTACTCTGCTGTCTTGTGTTTTGATGAGATCGTTTACCTTTGCATGATTTTTGTAACATCCTTCATGGAACATTTGGAAAATATTTGTTCATTAATTTGTTCAAATCTTTCAAATGTTGATGCTTATCATACGATGTGAAAAAAAAAATCACATTTGTTAATATTACCACCAACGTCATCAGAAAAAGTTTTCATTACTGGGAAGCTGTCAGTCTCACAGTGATAGAAGTCTTACAAAGGCAAATTTTCACTTAAAAGTTTTAATGTTTTCTTTAAAGTGGCAGGTTCATTTTGTTCATCTTCCTAGAAAATTTCTGCGAAATTCTTAAATCTGTCAACAGTCATTTTCTGAAGTAAAAATTCCATTCCATGAAAAGTCGTTTAGCTCACAACTCACAGTTACACTAATACATTTCCCTGAGACACCCTTCTGTATGCAGCAGAAAGGCTCTGTGCATTTATTACCACAAATTGAATTCATTTTTTGTATAGAACATCTTTATAAAACGGTACTCAAAGTTCAAGATATAATGAAATTAAGTGAAACTGGCCTTCAAAACGCTCGTTGGGTGAAGAATACATGATGCCTGGTGCATATTGACCCCGTTACCTCGCTCGCAGCTCTAATGTGCCATTGGTTTACCCAGCCTTACTTTTGTACCATAAGTGCAGACGTCATCTCAGTGAAAAAGGCACATAGCTTCTTTGTATTATTATGAAACTGTTTTGTTTTTGTTTTTGCTTTTTTTTTTTGCTTTTGTGGATTCCTTGAAAGGGTTTTGAGGAATCCATAGTCCACACTTTGAGAACTGCTGTGATACAGGGTGATTGGATTGAGAGTGTAGATAAGGTATTGGGGAAGGCATCTCTGAGGAAATGATCTTTAAGCCAAGCAAAAGGAACAATAGCATATATGAAAGCTTGTAGGCAAAGCTGTATGTGTCATCAGGTAACTGCAAGAAGACCAGTGTACATAAAGTATTGTGATCGAGACGCAGAGTAGTTCAAGATGGGGCCAGTTCATTTGAGACTTTAGAACCCAGTGTAAGGATTTTGGATTTTATCCTCTGACCATGAAAAGCCATCGAAAGACTTTTTAAGCAGGGGAATGATATGATCCAATTTATGTTTTGAAAATAGCACTCTGGCTGTTTAAGAAAATTTTAAAATGATACATTTAGTTAAGTTCTTTTCCATATTTATAGTTGCAGAAGTCTTTTTCTATTACTAAAACTTTAAAAACTGGAACTCAGGGTATACTTAGACAGTAACTTGATTCATATTTTTGCAGGGCAGAAAAAGCACCAAGCAATCTTATTTGGGTCCGTATGACATTTTATTCTTCAGTTAGAATATCTCCATCTGCCATGGAACCTTTAAAAAATTACTTGTGTTCCATTATTTAGAAAAAATAGTTGAATATGAGGGCAGACACTCAGGTAACTTATGTTTTGGGTGCACAGACAGCGCTCATCATAGTAAGTAATTCCACAAGTGTGAATTTTCTGGAGGTATTATATGTGAACTATACTTCTGAGAGAATGCCTACTGATTCACGCCTATTTTTTTTTTTCAGACTAAAGGTTTCTCTTACATGTGTGGCAACAGTGATGATATGCTAATATTTAACAGTTACTTCTTTAAAAACAAAGTAACTTGCAACTTTTCAAAGTGGGGAGAGGAAGTGGCATTGCTTTCAACGCTCGTATTACTCTTTCTCTCCAAAATATTTCTGTGGCCTTAATGTTTATGGATCTAGCAATCTAGCAAAAAAGAAAAAAATAGAAAAGAAAATGCCTTATCTTTTATTTACACTACTAATTTTGTTAGCATCCTGCTAACAAAAGACACGTTTTGCGATTACTACTGGTTCAACATACATGTCTTTTCTTCTCTTCAATGATACCTAGGCTTTTTTGGTTTGTTTTTGGGTACATCACTGTTAAGGGCTTTATACTGATGAGACCTAAGCTTCCTTTTCCCTATTATCTCTCTTAACCAGATGTGGGACTTCACTATGTTGCTTTCGGATAGTTTCCGCCAAACTGGAAGGACGTGTTGGGCACATGTTTGCCTAATCCAGGCTTCAGGGTTTTCTTTCCCCAGCAGTCTTCATCTTCCCAGCTAGGTTGGGTCTGACAAAGAGGCAGGCAAGGTACATAGTCAGGTATTAGAGGAGGTAGTTAGACTTCCCAGGCTGACCGTGGTTCTTTATTTCTGAAGTAGTGTTCATCTTGTGGTCCCTGTGAGAACATTGTTACACTTACCTATGAAATGATCTATACCTCTTTAGATTGATATTTTAAAAGTCATTTCATATTTTAATTATCCTAGATTTGCCAGGAGAGTTCTGATTGTAAATATTCTATCCCTCTCGTCATAGAAATGTATTCTTCCAACATAAAAATATATTTTTTTCATATTTGGTTCTTAGTTCATGTAAATACCTGTCTTTAGAATTTACCATTGTATATGTTCCACATTAGACTTTAATTTTAAAAATTGTGATATTTATGTGCTGTTAAGATAGGAAAACATAGTGTTACCTCTTTTGTTCATTTAGGAATCTATAGATTTTATCTTTTTATGAAATGATTATTGAGTTGATCATAATGATAATGAGAGGAAGTGAGTATTATCAGTGGGGGATAGGAAAGGCGGGAAAAGAAGTATTTCTGACTAGAAATGGTCTGTGAAAGAAGTCTTATATGTTTGCTGTGTGTAACATCTTGAGGTGATTTTGGGATTCTAAACTGAGAATCGCTTTTTCCTTGTCCATGTCTTTCTTATCTCTTACCCCTTCCAAATAACAAGTAACACATAGCAGATAATAGGTTAATTTTCTTAGCTGTAATAGAATTTTATCACTATATTGCTAAAGTACACATTTCTTTGCCTGCAAGTTTTTAATATGAAATAACTAATTTAGTAATGAGCAGTACTTAATTTTCTAGGTACATAGCCTATCGTGTATTCTCTTTCTCAGAATTTTGGTTCTTGGGTGTGTGTGTGTGTGTGTATGTGTGTATGTGTACATTTCATTTATATGAATCTAGAGAATAGAGAAAATAGACGGTTTGGGAATTTAGATTGTAGGGATGTTTGAGCTAAAATGAAAGGAAGTTAATTTTACTCTTGATATGAAGATAAAAGGATTACAAAGATTTAAGCTACAGTTTAGTCCAGTCTTTTTCTTTAGCCTACAGTGCAATAACACATAATCATGTTTCTTTGTTTTTGAGAATGACTGCTGCTTGAATGGGAGCAGAGAAAGCTACCACAGAATTCTTCTCAACAAGATGCCTTTTTTCTCTGCCATGGAAGAAATGTGGAAATAGTTTTATCAGAATGCTGCTTTGTAATGATATTTTGTATGGAGTTTTAGAATTTATATTGTTATGCATTTTTATTAAAGTTGTGGTAGACCTTAGAAGGCGAGTTTAGACTTTGTTAGAATGTTGAGATTTTCTTTAATAGATGAAATGTTTAAAATTCAATTACTATAGCTATTGAAAACCTTCTGTAAACTAGTGGTTGTGAATACCAAGATGATTTTAAGCATAGCAGGTGGATTTACTATAGATAGTGAGTAACTGGTATTTCCAGGTGTTGAACATGGTTCTTTTGCAGGTGGATTTACTGTAGATAGTCAGTAACTGGTATTTCCAGGTGTTGAACATGGTTCTTTTTAAGGCCTTCCAACAAAAGACTAGAACTAATCATTAGTAGGTATATGAGTTTACTGGTGTTGCCATAACAGAATACCATGAACTAAGTGGCTGAAACAACAGAAATTTATTTTCCCGCAGTTCTGGAGACTGGAAGCCTGAGATCAAGATGCGGGTAGGGTTGGTTTCTCTCGAGGTCTCTCTTCTTGGCTTGCAGATAGTTGTTCTCTTGACGTTTCTTCACATGGTCACCTCTCCGTGCATGTGCGCCCGTGGTATCTCCTCTTAGAAGGACACCAGTGATACATGATTCTGCCCTCAACCTCATGGCCTCATTTTAACTTAATCACCTCTTTCAAGATTTTCTCTCCAGAGTTGCTTACATCCTTAGGTACTGGGGGTGAGACTTCAGCATATGAATTTTACGGGGGAACACAATTTAACACGTTAACAGTAGGCAATGAAATCAGTCAAGGAAAACAGTACTACATGTCATTTTTTAAAAATTTCATATTTTTTTCCTTTTATTTAATAAGGTTTGTGTAGAAGTGCGATTGTTCTGTGTTTTTTGTTGTATACCTCCTAGCCGGAGAATTTTCATCCTTGGGCCTTCTCATCATGTGCCCCTCTCTCGATGTGCACTTTCCAGTGTGGATATATATAGGACACCTCTATATGACCTTCGTATTGACCAAAAGAGTAAGTATATAGAAATCTTATAGCTTGTAAACAGCTGAAGGTTTTCCAGTAGAAATTCAAAGTTAATTAAAAAACTAAAAATATGAATATCACAAGTACTATCTTAATTTTAAAAATAATATTTGTTTTATATACAAAAAAATAAAAACAAAGAAAATCTTCCATATGTCTAAAAGACAACCACAGGTTTTCTGCCAGCCACAAAAATCGTTAAATCCCACTAGTTTCCAGACTGTAATGGTTGCATTTATAGCCAGAGAAGTAGCATGTAGTCATGTACCATGAGACATGGAAGTAGTGTAGTACCTACAACAGCTTGATGAAAAGTTCTGGGCATGTTAGTCTACCTCTCTGCATATCACTTTCCTCACAGTAAATAGATAATGGTGATAATACCTTATTTTTCTATCAAATGATTTTTTAGGGGTAAAAAATGAGACCATAGTTGTGAAACTCTGAAAGAAGGGTGCTATGTAAATCTTGCGTATTTTATTTTTAAAGTGTCTGTTATTTTGATTTATTTTTTCCGTAGGCTTTTAGAAATCACATTTTTTATTTAGTTGGGTCTCATATATTGAATGTGTAAAATAAAACCCTTTGACTTGAAATAATATTTTGGGGGGAGTGGGGGAGGATAATTTAAAAAAAATAATAGAGTAGTACAGAGAATAGTGTCACAAATATTCATGAACTCATCATCCACAATTGACTCAGAATTTTCCCCTCATCTGAACTCGGTTTACATTCTCAAAAGTAGCCACCTTTATGGACTTGGTGTGTATCCTTCCAGTTCATCAAATTATATTTTAAGTATATTGAGCACTTACTGTTCCAAGAAATTTTGCAAAAAAATACTTACATATAGTGAAAGAAGCCATTTACAAAGGAAATGATCATCTTCTTTATTTTTTAGGCATAAATATTCATAATTTGGGTTAAGTATCATAGAGTATTAGTAATTTGTTGTTAGACCGTGTCTTATTAATGAAGCTAAAGTATTACTAGTATTATTCCCTGGGATGGTTTTAAGGGACACACTTTATTTTTCAAACCTATTGGGGCATTCAGAAAATTTTGGTTTTGGATAGCCTGCCAATGAAGGAATGAGAGATTTTTAATTGGGTATAATTTTGTAGAAAAAAAGTCATAGCACATTTGTAGTTTTCCTTGATATTGGTAAGCACATTTCTTTGATGTAGTTATAAAAATGTTGGTTCTGTTCTAGGATAAGATAGATACTCATATCTTTTTTTACATTAAATTTCATCATTGTACAATATCCAGCTTTAAGTACAGTTCTTTATAAGGGTCTGAATTACTAGATCATTTTAATGTAATAAAATATAACATGGTACTGTGGTGAATTTATATTCTGGTTTATCCTACAAGCTTTATTTTTAATTTTGAGAAAAATAGCATTCTTAGTGGGAATTTTCTGTTCTTATTATGGCAGGAACCTGAGATGTGAAATGATCATCCTATACATTTCATTAAAAAACAGAACAAAACTCAGAAACTATATTATTAATCTCATGAGTAAGGATGCCAGTAGTTTTCCATATTTCAGTAGTTCTAATCAACTGTGCCCTAATACAACTATGTAATATAAAAATGTTATGTTATTATATGTATTATCGTTTTGTCTGGTATGTAAGAAGCTTGTTTTTTCTTTTTTTAAAACACAAATAGGAAAAAAATGAAGGAAAATATTCATGTGGTGCTTGTCTTTTACCAAAGCATGTAGTTTTGTGTTACTGGGTAGAGTCTCATAGGATAAAGATATACATTAATATGTTTGTTTTACTGTATTTTGAAATCTCTTTAGTTTACGGAGAACTATGGAAGACAGGAATGTTTGAACGCATGTCTCTGCAGACAGATGAAGATGAACACAGTATTGAAATGCATTTGCCTTATACAGCTAAAGCCATGGAAAGGTATATTGATTAATATAAGACATCCCAGAGAAATCATAGATAATAATTTCTTTGGAATTATTTTAACTAGGGTAAGCTAATCATTAGTGTAAGGAGATTTAAAATTTTTATTTGAAATGAGATTAAAAATTTGGGGTTGGATTTTCTTAACGTGGGTTGAAGTTGATTTTGAGTATTTTGCCTATGAAGGCTGAACATGGGAATTGACATGGTTGTTTCATTAGGTGGAAATTTAAAAAACCCCACACGTGTGTGTTTGTGTGTATTGCTTTGCCTGTTATTTTATTCATTCGACACTTATTTATTTCAAAATAACAATTACATTCTTTAATGCTATGGTGCTATAAGTAAGTAATAATAAAATTTTAGATTTGGGTGTAACTTTGGAGGTCATTTATTTTAGCTTAACACAAAGTACATGAATCTCTTTTATAATATGCTTGATAGATTAGTGAGTAACAGATTGCTGCAAAACTTACTGGCTTAAAGTCAGAACTATTTTATTGCTTACAAGTTTTGGGTCAGAATTTTGGGCAGGACGCACCTTACTCTGGTATACAAGATGTTCACTGAGGTGGTTCACGTGGGGCTAGCAGATCAAGATGGCTTTAGATCTGGCCTTTAGTTGAGACACCTCATTTGTTTTTTAAGTGGCCTGTTTATTCATCTAACAAGGCTTTTCTCTCTTCTTGGCCTCTCTCTAGAAGGGGAACCCCGATTTCCTTACATGATGATTCAGGGTAGCAAAAGAACAAAACAAATTTCTTGACCTACGAAGGCCTAGGCCCGAAACTACATAGTATCATTTTCACTGTATTCTGTTTTTTAAAGCAGAACACAATGTCAGCCACTATTTAAGTGAAGGAGAAATAGGTTCTGCCTCTTCTTGGGAGACGTAGCATGTGTGTACAGGAATAGGAGGAACTGTTGGCAGCCGTCTTTGCAGGTAGACTGTCACAGTTCTTCCTCTAGTGGACAGTTCACCTCTCTCCAACATGCAGTGTGTACACTCCTAAGACGCCCGGAAATCTCAGGTTCAAAGTTTATTATTTTATGATATGCATTATTAGCTTGAGATGTGGATGAAGCAGTTCCTTGGGGTACAGTGCCTCTTTGGATACCCATTAACCAAAAAGACAAATTATACTCCCCTTCCTGTGGACACTCACTATAGAATTTGGAGACAGGGGCAGCGAAACACAGAGGATGCTCTCGTGGAGAGTGAAAGAATGGGAAGCATAAAGCAGTCTTTGGTCCACAGCAATTTTGGTGTAACCAGGGAATCGAGAACGTCTTTAATTATGGCTTAGTTCGGTCTTCTGGTGGTGGCTTTCATAATTCAGTATTTTTTTTCAGCTCTTGGCTGTGTCCTTTGGGCTCTTGGCTCTACTCCCTGAAATGGTCCTTGTTTGTACCTGAGTAGCAGTTTTACTGTGCTTCATGTATGCGACAGTTTAAGAGCTCAAAGACATCTTTTCATTTGGAACATTATTTTTCCTCCCCCCAAACTAATAGAATTCCATTAAACACTTGGTCAGTTTTCTGTATATCAGATTATAAGGGCATTCTATCAGACAAAAGTCACATTCATATTTTTTCTGAGACAGGACTCTCTTTACTTTGGATCCCAAGTTAGGGTTCTCTAAGTTTATCAGTAGCCCGTTTGCCTGCCTGAGAGAATATTCAAGCACTGTCTTAAGTCTTTCTGAGGCCTTAACAAAGGAGCCTACAGATGCATTTTTGATGGGATGATTGTGAGCCCATGGTTTACTGGTAGCACTCTGCATTTGATCTTTGTCCTCACGCTGTTTCTTTGACAGTATTTTGCTATCAGTAGAGGCTAGTTATAAGAAACGGTTATTTTTCAACCTGGTTTGAAATACAGTTGACCCTTGAACAACATGGGAGTTGGGATTGCTGACCCCCTGGACAGTCGAAAATCCCATATAAATTTTGACTGCCCCCAGATTTAACCACTGACAGCCTACTGTTGACCAGAAGCCTTACCCATAACATAAAGTCAATTAACACACATTTTGTATGTTATATGTGATATATATGTATTACAATAAAGTAAGCTAATGGGAAGAAAATGTTATTAAGGAAATCATGTGGAAAAGAAAAATATGTTTACAGTACTGTACTTACTTATTGAAAAAATTCATGTATAAATTGACTCATGTATTTCAAATCTGTGGTGTTCAAAGGTCAACAGTATTTTTAAAAAATTCTTGTAATTCTTCAGCTCGTTTTTTCTTGTACAGTCTCATACTTGGCTATAAAGAAGCCATTGACACTTTGAATATTTTGCCTGGAAATTTTTTTTAGCTCCATCTCCAGGTTCACCTATGTATATTTTTAATCTTCTAAGTTATTCATGTGACAGTTATGCTGATTGTTCTGGTACTGTATGATATGGGTCGTCTTTCTTCAGGCCTCCTGTTAGCAGCCTTATGTCTTCTTTCTAGCTTCTAGTCTCCTTGTTGCCCTTACAGCTTCTGTCTGCCTTTGTGTCCCAAAAGCCAATATCGTATGTTTTAGGTTTCTGTTACAGTAGTACTCTTTCCGGATACCATTTTTTATCTGTTGCAGCATGACAGATCATCTCTGTGTGCTAATTTGTTTATGGTTCTGTGAGCTAGACATGTGGTTGGGGTGAGTGGCTACAACTCATCTGCTTTATCTGCCAGTTGAGGCAGGTTGACCTAGGCTGAAGGTTCCAAGATGTCTTCACTTCCTGTCTGGGGCTGTAATATTGGTTGTCTGCTGAGGCACCTTAGTTCTCATCTTGGTGCTATTTCCACTTGTCAGTTATCCTTCAGGGCCTCTCTACATGGTGTCCTTCACAAGCAAGATAACCTTGGACTTTGATGAAATACATGGCAATTCAGGATTACAGGAACATAAAAGTAGAAACTTTCAGGCCTCTTAATACCTAGGTTTAGAAACCACACAGTATCACTTATGCCACAATCTGCTCATCAGAGCAAGTTGCAAAACTAGATTCGAGAGGAAGGGGAAATAGACTCTGCTTTTGATGGGAAGAGTGGCATGAGCATTCAGAGTTAGGAGGAATTTCTAATAATTGGATTTGCAGACTGCCTACCACAGTACCACTGCAGTTAATAGTTCTTTGGGTCTTGTAGATAGATAAGTTTGTTTCCCTTGCCTGACAGTTACCTAATCTGTTCTCTGCTCAAGGGCAGCTGGTCTACTCTGTATCTCTTGTACCCAGCACTGTACTTGGTACACAAAAGGATTTCAGTAATTAATTATTAAATAAATAATGATCTTTTCATTTTCAATACTTTCATTGAATGTTTTTCCAAAAATGAGGTCAAAGGTTCTTTTTTATTAACTGCTTTTCATGTCATGAACACATTTCCATGTCATTTTTACTCCTTTTTATTGGGTATACGTAAGACTTTATAGTAAGTCTGTGTAATATTTTAATCAATTGACCATTTGATTAACTTTTCCCTTATTTTTCAATATAATAAGTAATTATTACAGATTTACAAAAGTTAACTAAAGTATTATTTGTAATTCTATGTGTTATTTTAAACAGATTTAAACAATGTTGTTTATTAGAGCTTTTTAAAATAATGAGTAGTATAAAGGAGAAAACAAAATAATTAATAATCTTTCATTAAGAAAGTACATGTATGTGGCTTGAAAATAAACAGTATCAAAAAGTATAAAATGAACAGTGAAAGCCTCTCTGCTTCCCCTCAACCAGTGTTTACTGACAGTAAAAATTATGCATGTTTGTGAATACGTATGATTTATATTTACATGTTTATTTGTGTAAATTAAAACATGTAAAGAAGAGATCATATCTTGCTCTGAGCCTTTTTCCATATATTATCTTTACCATAGAAATTCGTAATTTTTGCTATTGTATATAATTGCTTTTGGGAAATTAAGTTAGAATATGTGGAAACCATCTATCTTGGAAAAAAACTAGTTAACTCAAAATAAACAGTATTGCATCCCAGCTTTTCTTTTTCTTTGCATTTTACTCTGTTCAGTTATCTTTTCCTCTCCTTTACTCCTTTCTCTATATCATCCCCATTCACTGTTTGTTTATAGTTTATATTTTTAGTCGATTTTTGGGGGGGTGTAATTTACATACAGGTAAATGTACTCTGTTGTTGTTGTTGTTGTTGTTTTTTTTTTTTGCATTTTTGAAGGGTCCTTTATGGGTGCTCTTTTTAAAAAAATTATTTATTTAAATTAGTTTCACGTATACAGTACATCAGTTAGACATCTGTATTGTTCATAAAATGATCCCCCCAATTGCTCCCTCCCTACCCTGGCCCTCCACTTAGCCATCATGTTAATGCTAACTGCATTCCTCATGCCAGGCTCACCATCCCCGTGACCAGCTATCAACTACTGATTTGTACTTCTTTAACCCTTCACCCCATTCTCCCAGCCCCCCAACCCTTCTCCTCTCTGTCACCAAATTGTGCACTATTACATGTAACCTTTATGGCATAGAATTCCATGTGTATTTACAAATGTTGACTTGTAGATATCCACACAGTTAAGGTATAGAATAATTCCTTTGCCCCAAATTCACTGCTTTTTGTTCAGAAAAATGTACTGAGTAAATAAGGTGCTTTGGTAACTTTGAAAGTGTTTGAGAAGTATGGCACTATAAAACTGTTCATGTTCACTGTAAAAATATCTTCTCTTCTTAGGCATATAATACTTTTTCTTACTGCCAATATTTTGGAACATGGACAACTCAAAACACAGCTTAGTGTATTTAAATTTGTTCCATCTTCTACTTTAGGTTTTAGCCAACCTTAAAATTCATTGTGGTTAGGATTTGATAACTCTTGCAGTACTTAGACCATTATTAAAGAAATCTTTATTTTGCATAGTTTACCCAGCTAGTTAAACCTAAGTCTTTTAATTCTTGTGTTTATTTGATTAATTATATTTTGAGTTTCCTGAGAACACACTACTCTCAGATGCCTTCATATGGTATCAAATACTATTAACTAAACAGTTTTTCTTGTTCTCAACATCTTGCATTAAATAATACCTACGTTAAAATTGATAAACCAATATTGATACATTATTGTTAACTAAAGTTCATAGTTTAATTAGGGTTCACTTTTTGTGATGGGTTTTGCCAGATGCCTAATGTTATGTCTCTACTATTACAGCACCATACAGAATAGTTTCACTGCCCTAAAAATCTCCTGTGCTCTACATACTCATTCCCTTCCTCAACTCAACCGCTACCCAACCTATGGTAACTACTAATCTTTTCACTATCTGCAGTCATTTAGTCATACAATTTCTGGAATGTCATATAGTTGGAATCACAGAATATGTGGCCTTTTCAGGTCGGCTTCTTTAACTTAGTTATTTACTTTCAAAATGTCTCATCTTTTTATATTTTGATGGCTTATTTCTCTTTATTGCAGAGTAATATCCCATTTTATAGATGTATCACAGTTTATCCATTTGCCCATTAAAAGATAATTGATGTAGTTGGATTAATATCTACTGTATTTGTTACTGTTTTCTTTGCATTGCTTTTTTTTAAAATCTCTTTTTTGTCTCCCTCTGGTTTTCTTCCTTCTCTGGTTTTAATTGAGTAGTTTATATGATTCCAAATCTTTTCATCCCCTAGCATATTAATAATTCTCCTCTTCTTTTTTTTTTTTTTAGCTTTTTTTAGTGGTTGCCCTAAAGTTTGCAACATACATTAACAACAGATTTAAATGTACTTTTAAATAACACTGTACTACCTCACAGTGCAAGTACCTTATAACAAAGTATTCCCAATTTCTCCTTGTACCTTAAAACATTGCCATCATTGATAAGCTATAATTACCAAACATATTGTTGCTTTTATTATTTTGAATGAATCATTATTTGTTAGATCAATAATGATTGAGAAAAACAAAAAGAAATAAAGATGTGACTTTACCTTTATGTATTCCTTCTCTAATGTGCTCCTTTTCTTTGTGTAGATAGGAGTTTCTGACCTGTATCATTTTCCTTCTCTTGGATGGACTTTTTACCAGTTAATAGCTCTGATTTTATTGTTGAAAACTTGCTATTGTAGGTCGGAGAAGGAATTTCTTTTCCTTTAACCATCTCAGGAATACACAAAAGACTTCTTTTCTGATATTTCTTTTACATTACATTAAATACAGTTATATATTTAATATGTGGGGAGTAGTAATTAAGAAGGTTAGTAAACAAAACACATTTTGGCCCCTCAATGGTAAATTTTTCCCCTTAAGTTTTATGATTTAATTTATGTAAAAATTTGATTGCTCTTAAGATGACATTTACTCTTAAATTGTTTTTAACTTTTACTAATCTTGAAATTTTCAAATTATAGAGCACCTAACTATACTAATTTATGTGTACGGAACGATGGGGAATATGAAAATAAGTAAGATTTGTGTGTTTCCTCAGCAGATAGCCTTGTAGAATAAATAGTAAGTGCATATAAATAAATGAAATATAATTTTAAATGTAATAAGTGCAACTGAAGTGTTTATGGGAGTAGAAAAAAGAGTTGTGCGAGCCAAGAGGTAATAGTTAAGGGAGCACAGAGGCAGCTCCATGGAGGAGATAGCGTTTGAGTGGACTTGGAAGATGGCTCTAATTTTTATAGAATGGAGCAGAAGGTATTTGTGGGAAAGGGAGTACCATAGACACAAAGTATAGGAGTAAGAAAGTCCAGGACTTACTTTAAGAACAGAAAATTATTTGACTTAACCTTGTGGGAGATGCAAAAGGCTTGGCTAATAACTTAGGGTCTGTCTGTACATGTTTTTTTGTTTGTTTGGCCTGGATAGTTTAAAAAGTTTTTCAATATATATGAATGTTTTTAGTTGGATATTGGTTCTACCACTTCCTATATGTTTGGAAAATTGAATGAAGTATTCAACTTTTCACACATATATGATATCAACCTGGAGCAGGAGGCATTTGAGTAGGTGACCTTTGGAGACATGGAGTAAGAGGGGTAGATTAGAAAGTTGGAACAGTAGATTGGGACCAGATTATAGAGGGCACTGAATGTCATTTTAGGATATTTGTATTTTATTCCATGATTGGTACAGACTTAGTTAAAGTTCCTTACCCAAAGGAGGGCAAGAGATGATTAGAACTTGACTATAAGAATATTAACACCTTGATGGTGTGATCTACTGTGAAGGATACATTAGTTTAATAAAGAAATAGTTTAATTAAGAAATCATGGGGGCTTTGAAGTAAGGCAGTGGTAGATGGAGTAGCAAACTGAGCAGATTATGGGAGACATGTAAAGGTTAGAATGAACAGAACATGGTAAATTTTATATGTGGGGCAGCAAGATGAATTTAAGAGAATGCAAGAGGCTAAGGCCTAATAATAAGGCCATTATGAGAGAAGGTAAAGCCGGAAACAGGTGTAAGTTTAAGAGAATGTAGAACATGGAAATGTTGACTTGTTTCTCACAAAATACTGGAACTTTTATAATTCTGACAGTAAACTTGGCCAATTTATGATCCTTTTTTTTCCCTTCAGATGGTTGAGTTTACAGAATAGAGTTTATATGGCTCTCTAGTACCTGAAATACGCCTGTCCTTGTAAAATCTTTCTTATTAGTGTTCCTACTCAATGGGAAATTCAGAAAGATATAACCGTTGAAATTGATTTTGAGAATCTCATTAGATTCACTTAACTGATTCAACAGTGAAGATTTTTAATACCTTAAATGTTAATTTTAGTTGTCATTGACAGCTAGCTTACCTTATCCCTTTTGCCTCTTTTCTCCCCTTCCCCAGTTTCCGGATCATGTTAGATTGTTCTTTCTCAAGTGAGAGTATTCTACGTAGAGTCTGCGTGCATGTCACGGTGTTCTGAAGGTGAATTTCATCAAGAGGAAAAGATGAGAGAAATTCTTCCTTATTGGGCTCTCTGAAACTCGGCAGTTATGATTCATTTTTGCCACTTTGTCTTCAATACCTGTTTCAAGGGACCTAGAACAAGTCAGCTGTATTCATGATGTGGTTTATTAGGAAAGACATGATGCACAGGAATAGCAAGGGAAAAAGACATGTTAGGCAGAATCCTGAGGAATCCAGGTGCAGGCTTCCAACGTTCTTCCCTCCCATTAGGGTTGCCTGAATAGAATGTGCTTCCTTTAGGATGTACATGTAACATTTCTGGCCAAGCAAACATGCTTTAAGATTCAAAACAGGATTTTTGCTGGAGACTGGTGGTTCAGGCACTCCGCCTGCATGTAACTAGCCATAGCTACTGAAATTCCGAACTCCCAGAAGGAAAGCAGCTGTTAGCCATAATCACATTGTTTATAAACCATCTGGGCAAGCTGGTACAGTGTCCCAAGTGGGTAAAATAACCATAATCAACATAAGGAACATTATAAAAGCCAAGTTCCCAGATGTCAATCAAGGACAGTCTTACAAGCAGGCCCTTCTAAAGACTGCATAACAGACCTGCTATGTTAATTCTCCAGCGAAATTCCTCTTTCCCAATTCCAGGCTGCCGCATTGCCCTTCCAACTCTCTGAATTTTTGTCTCACAAGCCATCCTAACCCTTATTATAGCTTAGGTTTGTATTAGATCTTAAGACTTTCCTTTCCTTTCCTTTCCTTTCCTTTCCTTTCCTTTCCTTTCCTTTCCTTTCCTTTCCTTTCTGATTGTGGCCTTAGTCAAGGTTTTCAAATATTAGAAATGGTCAGAGAAAAGTAAGATCCTTCTTGGATTGTTAGTCTTTAACACAATGGAATGGCTTGGTTTATCTCTGAACATAGAACAGAGATTTTTCTTCCTCTCTCCAGCTTAAATGACAGCCACAAGAGCTGTGCTATTTTCAATTGTGTTCTTGTTCTGTACTCATGGTTATTTGTATATTTCTGCCTGTCTTTAAGTTAAATCTTTTTTTATGATCATTTATTGAGATTTTAGAACAAACATGATTTTTCTTTATATATTTCTGAGTTTTCCTTTTTCATGGACATTGATTCGCTTTGAGTATTACCTGTACATTAGGAAGAGATTATTTAAAATTATGGAAGATGGAAGATCTCTGGAATAATAGCTAAAAATTTTTGGTTTGTCATAATGGAACAATGTTAAGTTCTAAGACCATGAAAAGGATGAGCAAGAGATAGTGTAAGGCATTTGAGAAGACTGGAATGTCTTTTATTTTTACCAGAGTAAAATTTTTTTATTTTATCTACATATGTTTGATCTCCACCACCCCCCAGCCAGGAATATTTTTTATCTAAAATAGGAAAGGAGAATAGATCCTACAGTGGTATTATTGGGCACCTTTGGGGAGAAGGATTTTTTTCTTTTTAACTGGTTTAGTTATGATTTTTTAAATTCTCACCATGAGAAATTCTGGACTGCTTCAGAAATCTTTAGGAGATTGGATGAATTTGTATAGAGAGGAACATTTTTGTAGTAATTAATGTTGTTTAGGGACACATATCCAAATTAATTTCAGAGAAAGCATAAGCAAATAACTATTTGTATACTGTACTTCATCTAGTTTAAGATGTCATCAATTTTAAGATTTCATTAATTTTTTACCACTATTTAAGTAAAAACCCTGACAAAATATTTTCTAATCACTTAGAATATTTAAATCAGAATTCACATTTTGTTTCTTGTGAGGATTTTAAAGATCTACTCTTACCGACTTTCAAATATGCAATATAGTATTAACTATAGAATTAACTATGTAACTATGTTAACTATACAATTCACATTTTTATGTTGGAATTTTTGCATTAAAATTTAGTTTTTTCATACTCTGTGCTATTAGGAGCATTGACATTACAGCATTATTGTTTATTTTTAAAGAGAGTGCTCCACTATTGATTCCAGGATTTCACTTCTCTTTAGTCTGTTACACATCTTAGATGTATTAATTTTCTGCAACATGGTATAAAGTATAAGACAGAAAAAGAAGGGATAAAACGTTCCTCTACCTTACTGAAGTGCTCACAAGAGCCTTGTAAATAGTATTAGCTTGTTTTTTACTGATGACAAAATTGAGGCTTAGGATCGTTTTAAGTAACGTGTTGCAGGTAGCCCAGCTTGCAAGAGGCAAGGATGGATTTTTCTCCCCGCTTCCCCGCTCCCCCGCTTTTTTTACACAAACAACTCTATTGAAGTGTGATTTACATCCTATGAAATTCACCCACGTAAGAGTACAACTCAGTATTTGGTAAATTTATTAAGTCGTGCAGCCACTCTCACAATCTGGTTTTAGAATGTTTTCAACACCCCAAAAAGAAACGTGGTATATATTCGAGGGCAAATTCGTGCACTCATTCTCAACCTGAGGCGACCATTTATCTGCTTTCAGTCTCTATAGATTTACATTTTTTGGAAATCTTATGTAAATGGGATCATACAGGATACAGTCTTTTATGTGTGTCTTTTTTCACTTAGCGTATGTTTTCGAGGTTCATCCATATAGTAGCGTGTATCAGTAGTCCGTTCCTGTTTATTGTCGAATAGTTTTTCCACTATTCGAGTATACCACATTTTGTTTCTCCATTCACCAGTTGATGGACATTTGTGTCATTTCCATTTTCAGCTGTTAGGAATAATGTTATAAACATCCTTGTAAAAGTCTTTATGTGAGGACATGTTTTCATTTCTTTCGAATAGGTACTTAGGAGTGGAATTGCTGGGTTATATGATGAGTCTGTATTCTAACTGTTTCAGAAACTGCCCAACTGTTTGCCAAAGTGACAACACCATTTTCTATCGCAGAAGAAATAATGCATGAGGGTTTGGGTTTCTCCACGTTCTGGCTGATGCTTGTTATTGGTCTTTTTGGTTATAACCATTCTGATAGATATGTAATGTAACCTCATTTTGGTGTTAATTTGCATCTCTCCTGTGACTCATGATGTTGAGCAACTTTTCATGTGATTATTGGTCATTTGTGTATCTTCTTTTGTGGAATGTCTATTCACATATTTTGCCCTAGTTTTAATTTGATAATTTGTCTTTTTCCTGAGTTGTAAGAGAAATTATATATCCTGGCTACAAGTTCTTTATTCATATATGATTTGCAAAGATTTTTCTCCCATTGTATGACTTTTCTTTTCCTTTTCTTAATAATGTCTGTTGAAGAGCAAAAGTCTGATGAATTCAGTTTAGCATTTTTTTCTTGTTTGGATTCTGCTTTTAGTATCATTTAAGAAACCTTTGCCTGATCCCGGGTCACACAGATTTTACCTTCCAAACAGGAATTAGCAGCCTATAGTGTAAAGACCACATCAGACCTACAGCTTGTTATTGTAAATATTTTATTGGAACATAGCCACACCCATTCATTCACATGTTGTCCATGATTGCTTTTCTTTACAGTGATAGTTAAGTAGTTGCTACAGAGATTGTGTGGCTGAGAAACCTAAAATATTTTGTTTATGGCCCCTTTCAAAAGATGTTTGCTGACCTCTCTTCTAGAAGTGTTACAGTTTTAGCTCTTGTTATGTCTGTGGTCTAATTTGAGTTGTTTCTTTTGTGTGTGGCGTGAGGTAGAAGTCTCAGTTCACCTTTTTTTTCATAAGGATGTACAATTATTCCAGTACCATTTGTTGGAAAGACTATCCTGTAATTTATGAGTCATTTACCTTTCACTGCATTTGAGATTTTCTCTTTTCTTTGGTTTTCATTAGTTTTATTATGCTATATCTAGGTGGGGATCTCCGTACTTATCCCAGTTTGGGTTGTTGAGTTTCTTGGATCAGTAGATTAATGTTTTTTATGAAATTGAGAATATTTTCAGCCATTATTTCTTTTAATATTTATACTGTACCTTTTCCGGGGCTCCGGTTACATGCATCCTGGGATGTTTGAAGTTATTTACAAGTCTCCAGTGCTCTGTTCGTTTTTCTTCAGTTTTTTTCTGTTCTTCAGATTAGATGATTTTGTTTAAAACTTTTCTGATTCTTTATGTAATATCTAATCTGCTCTTCAGACCATCTAGTGAATTTTCCATTTTGGTTATTATACTTTTTAACTCTTAAAATTTCCATTTGATTCTTTTTTTAATAATTTTCATTTCTTTGTTGATATTTATTATTTGGTCTTTGTCATCATTCATATAAATGTACAACTTCTCTAAGCATAGGTTCTTTTATTTTTCTAAACATATTTATACTAATTGTTTTCGAAGTCTAATAAATCCAGTATCAGGCTCTACTTAGATACAGTTGCTACTGGCTACTTTTTTTTTTTTTTTTCTCCAGATAATGTGTCACATTTTCTTGTTTCTTTCTTTGGCTCATAAGTTTTTTCTTGAAACTAGACTTTTTTCATGGTATATTATAACAACTTGATTCTGATTTTATTAATTTTTTCTGTAGGTGATAGTGGTGATGGTGATGGTGGTGGTTGTTTCATTCATTTATTCGTTCATTTATTTTTTAAAAAGTAACTTTCGTGGGTTATAACTGCATTATCTGTCTCCCACAGTGCTCAGCTGCTGATGTATCTCCTCAGCTTTTAAAAAATTCTTATTTAAATTTTTTACCTTGGCTTTCTAGAGTTTGCCCCTGTGCCTGCATTCTTAGTGCTTAGGCTGTGCTTGAACACTTTGAGCCAGGTGGATTGTGTTTTGGGAAGCACATTCAAAGTTCAGGCTGTTTTCAGGTTTGCCTCCTTTACTTTCTGTTGGATCTTCTCTTTTCTCTCTGTGCATGCATGCAGCTTTCTAGACTGCCAGGGACGTGTGAAAGCTTGGTCTCTCTTTGGTCTCTAGTTTTGCTTGTGCATACTCCTACTCTCTCATTTAGTTGGCATTCTTGGGCAGTTTGGGACCTTATGGGTTGACCTGCACATATGTGCAGGGTTGTATGGAGGATATCAATCCTCTCCTCAGACTGTTAACTTTATCAAGTTCCTCTATGGCTCTCTCCTTTCCAGGATCTCCATTAAATTTCTAGGTAGTCCTCAGGTTTGCTGCTCCCTTCAGCTGATACAGTAATCCCAGGCTACAACAGTTGTAGGCTTTTCTGTTTCTTGCTAGGTGTGGGTTTTCTGCTCTCTGCTCCAAATCAAAGTCAGCCCCCTTCAGTAGCAAAGCACCTGGTTTTCACAGCCAGCCTCACCTTGCTTGGAACTGTGTTGGTGGAGTGGAGTAAGGGGGTGGAGGCAGTCCTGGTAAGATGCCAGACTTTCACTGTTCTTCCCAAGAGCATAGTTTTTTTCATGAATAAACTCTCCTTGTTGTTGTTGTTGTTGTTTTGCCTTTGTTTGATTTATAGAGCACAAAATGGTTGTTTTTGACAGTTTGTCCAGTTTTATAATTGTTTTTTGAGGACAAGACTTTGTATCCTTTCACTAGAGAAGACCAGCTTCACAAATTGGATTCTAAAACCTAGGAATATTACATTTCAAAGCCAAATGCTTTATTCTCTAACTCATGCTTTGTGGGGATAGAGAACAGGTAACTGTTTAAAAAGATGAATGGCACAGAAAGGGGGATGTACGAATCTGGAAACAAAATTTGTATTTCTGTATAAATTTGCAAACCCAAACTGAGGTTAATCTCAAAGAGTTTGGTGGCTCTTGTGGAGAGTGGACCTGTTTCTTCTGAGTGAGCCAACTATTGTTGACAAAGTACTTTTCATATAGTATTCTTGGCTTTGTAACAGTTTTACGAAATAGATATTGTAATTGTGATCATTTTACAAATAAGAATATAGGTTAGTGACATACCAACGTTTTCAACATTTGCATGTGGTAGTACTTGAACCCATTTCTTCTGACTTGATTTTTTATGCTCTACATTACTGCTTTCCTGTCATGCCATAATTACTTGCAAACTCTTTGATCATCCTAGTGTATTTATTTATGCAAGTAGACTTGAAGTTAGAATAGTTCATAACAATCTTCTTGAAATTTTACTAGAGCTCAAATTTTTTTCTTTCTAGTGATAATCACTTTTTACGTATTGAAGAGCCCCTATTCATTCATGCAGTTAGTTGTTAAGCAGATTGTTAAGAGTCAGAGAAAGATATCCCATGGCAGCTTCCTCTGCCAGCTTCCTCTTTTTTTCTTACTCCATAGATGCAGATTCTGCCCAAGAAGCCCCTGCATTGCAGAGGGACTGGAAATCTGTATGATCTGTTTATTTCGCAATTGACAAGGGTAAGGGGGCCTTTATGGGGGAGGCGCTTGGGTGCCCTGAATTTAGCTTTATGAAGCTGGGCTAACATTTATTTTGGGAAAATTTAAATTTAGTATTTTTTAAAAACCCCTTTATGAATTCTGTTTGTCCTACACCAGTTAAGTGTCAGATTATCATATTAAAAGGCATTTATTATAATGGTAACCCCCCCCCCTTAAGTCCTGTTTAAAACAAGTCAGACAAACATTCTAAAATTCCAAACCTAGGATCATTTAGAATATAGATAATACGGAATATATGTAATTAGTATTTTACTATAATGAAAATTTTAAAGGTTTTGGATAAAAGTCTGTTTCTATGGCCCATCATAGTAATTCTTTATTAATCTGCTCTGTTCCTTTTCCATAAATCTGTCAATCTGTAGAGTAAAAAAGGGACTTGTGGATATGCCATAAACATTGTGGGTGGGTGTGGTGTCTTTTTCTTGCTGCTAGACATTAATACCTACTTTCTTGAATTCTGTGTTCACCCTAGATGCTAGTAAGATTTGAGTCGTATCTTCAGACTGTCCTCTATCTGTTTATTAGTGTAGGTGTAAAGTGTAGTTGGTGAATCTTATGGGAGCCAATATTAAGCGTTGTAAGTTTCACTTGGCAGGTTTATAGAACAAGTGCCAGAAATGGTGATATTAATAGGATTAAAATAGGTGAGGAAGAGTTTAAAATTGTAGAAGGATTAGGCAGGTAATTGTAGCTTTGATGGGTAATTGAGAAAACTTGACTTGGTGATGGCTTGATGGGCTTATTTTATTTTTATTTTATTTTCACCTGGTAGTAAAATAGCTTTGTTTACCGAAAGAAATACTGTACATTTCTGTAATTCAAATAGATATTTCGAGTATTCTGTACCTCATATTTTTAAATGGTCTTTTTAAAACATTTACTTTATAGATTTTAAGAATTCAGCAATATTATGTGTATTCTCTTTACCACTATTAATAAATGTTCCACTTTTTAGTACAAACACATTGGAAACTTTTTATTCTTATACTTCTTAAGTGACTTTTTTTCTGTTTTTTTGTTTTGTTTTGTTTTGTTTTTTAAAGCCATAAGGATGAGTTTACCATTATTCCTGTACTGGTTGGAGCTCTGAGTGAGTCAAAAGAACAGGAATTCGGAAAACTCTTCAGTAAATATCTAGCGGATCCTAGTAATCTCTTTGTGGTTTCTTCTGATTTCTGCCATTGGGGTAAGTTCTAGATTTTAACATATCATGGTAGATATATTATATACTGTGGTTAAAGGTATCTTTTCATTCCAAGCTCGGACTTTAAGTTCTTTATCATTTTTCTTGGAAAGTTTTACTTTTAGCAGCAATGTTTAAAAGTGAACAAAAAGTCTTTTGGTCATTTTAAAAGGGTCAGACTATAATAGTGGATTATGGCTACATTTCCAAAGGCGACTGGTATAATTGGATTCACACTGTGAGGGCATCCTTGCTTAGACACTTAACGCTAGTGGGAGTTAAGATCTTTTAACTCCATTTCCAGATAGAGTTGTATAGTAGATTCCCTGAAGTTGAGTTTTTGGTGGACAAAACAAATCTTCTTTAGAATTTAGAAGAGCACTGTGTGCTATGGCAGTCCTTTTCCACATTTCCTGTTTTGTAATTAGTCTTTTTTCTTTCTTTTTTTCCTTTGGTGCTTAATTTTTTCTCATAGTTGCCATCAGTTAGAGCTACCCTGCAAAGATTGTAACATGTGATTAGCACTGTGATCTTCATTGGTAATGGTTCATAAGGGTAAGGACTCCTAAATTATTTCTGTTATTATTGTGAATTAAAAGAATAAGGAAGCTTCACAGTGGATAGATCATAAAGGAAGTGAGGCATATGTGGATGTCTCTTTTAGTAAATTTTGTTTTTCAAATTCTTTGGATAAAAATTGCTCTCATTTTAATGTTTTAGAACATTTCCGAATCATATTCCTTTTAGGACATCTCTTTGGCTCATGTATTCGTTGGTTTAAGGATGCCAATATCTGTTCATCCAATTATTTCTTTGATTATAAAGCAAGCATAAGGCACAGGACTATAAATTTTAAGATATGAGTGCTAGGATGGCCAGAAAAACATCCTCAATGAGACATAGGGAGCCCTGGCTTGTCAGATCTTATGCACTGAATGCCAGAGTTGATTCAATATTTATCTGGCCTATTTTAGGCTGGTATTTTCTTCACTTAAGTCATGCCATGAGTGGCCTTGAGATTTCAGTTCAAACAAACCATTCTCCCTAATGCTATAGATAAATATTTTTGTTTAAGGTACTCATTTTTCAGCTGGGGCTAAATATCCTCCTGGGGGTCATTTGGAAATGCCTGGAGACATTTTTAATTATCACAACTGGGGTGGGGTGGGGTGGGGTGGGGTGGGAAGTGGGGATGCTTTTGGCATCTCTGAGTAGAGTCCAGGGAAGTTGCTAAGCAAACATCCTATGTAATGCACTGGAAAGCCTCTCACATCCAAGAATTATCTACACAAATGTCAGTAGTGCTGAGGTTTGGAGCCCTGGTTTAGAGGATGCAGGAAGCTCTCCGGCCTTGCCCAACTTCCTTAGAGCTCTCAGCGTTCTTTAACAGCAAGTTCTGTTGGCTAGTTGTTTTGCTACCTTTAGCAGAAGTTATTTTTTATGGATATATAGTATATTACTTAGATCTGAGGCCTACATAGAAGTTTAAAAAGAGTTCTTTTCTTGGAAACTCTGAAGTTTAGTAATAGTTGATCTTAAAAACTAAGGTGTCTCATTGAGAACAGGGCTTTTCCTTAGTATCATGAATTTGAGTTGGCAGTGTTTTAGAAATGAAAAATTCTCGGAGCATGTGCTCCCTGCCTCTTCACTTTTAGGCTCTCATGAATCACTTTAAATCACTCTATAATTTAAATGTTTGGTTCCCTGATGCTGTTCTTCAGAATCTAGGCTTTCCCTTTAGGCTGGCACCCTGTGCAACCACAACATAAATCCAGATAAAAACGTCGGTGAACACGTTAATGTTGCTCTTTTCTGTGGAATCATTTTTTTTTTTACTTCATTAATGAACTCTAAAGTAAACAAGCCCTAGTCACTACTATATTTAAGTACAGTGTCGAGAGAGAAAAAAAGAATTTTTTCTTTTACATTCTACCTAGATTCTCAGAAAATTATTTAGGCCATTTGATCTCCTGATTTCTTGAACATTTTGTTATTTAAATTGTAAGATTTTTTTGGTGATAATTACAGAAAAAGAACTCAGAATTTCCAAAGGTCAATAAATGTTAGCTATGGAAATTATCCAGAGACAAAAACATATATAAATATATATGTAATAGAACTTTATAGGTAACAGAAATATATAATTTATAGAACTTTCCCAACTATTTTTTGTAGGATTGCTGTCACTACAGTAGTCATTAAGTGCTTACTTCGTATCTATGGAAAGCACTGTATTAATTCTTATTAGGAAACTTGATAGAGGTTTGGGGTGAGTTGAAGGTGTTGCATGGATACTATTTCAAAATTGATAGTCTTTTTTCTATAATAGTAATAGTAACCGTTATTCTTAAGTAAGATTTACTTTCTGTGTTACATGCCTATTGAAATAATAAGAATCATTGGCTAGCTATAGGTTCAACTCTCTTTACTTAGAAATTAAGTTTCGTATTTCTCAAATTCATGCTTTCGTGGCATCTTTCCTAAATTGATGAACGCTGTATTCCCATCACCAAAATCTAGCTTTTTCTCGTGAAGATAGTACTTAGTGGTTTCTTCTTTTTCTTCTTCTTTTTATAAAAAAATACTACGCAGTTTGATTTTACTATATCAAAGTAATGATATCACTGAGTTCTAAACCATTTCACTCAGAGTCCTTAAAAGTTTCATTGAGTTAGGCTGTTAACACACTGCACATTTCTAAATAGCTCGGTTTTGAAGAAAAACCACTTACTTGCTTCTGGTACAGTTGACAAATTGCTCAACTATGTACAGTAGAATTTTTTTGTCGTTGAATAATAACAGAATATTGACAGTGAACATTTTTCATTACTAGACAGTGTTTCTCTGTATAGATTGTCCAGCTTCTGTGAAAAATAAAGAAACATGGTAATTGAGAAAATTGGGAGACCTCTATGCAGTTGGAAGGATTTGCCTTGTTGACCTTGTTTGTTAGCCAGTGCCCATTACATGAATGACTTCCTTTTTTTTTTTTTAAGTGTATTTTGCTTTAAAGATGTTCATCTTTTAGATTGCCTTTAGCTTTCATTTAGAATTGAAAGAGATACTAGATTAAAAGTAGAAAGACTAAAATACTCTCAACTTTTCTTTTTGGGTGAGACAAGCCAAGGAAGAATTGAGAACCTAGATTCTATTATCCTCCTTCCTCCTATCCCTCATTGACTGCCCCCCCCCACCCAAAAAACACCCTTAATTTCAATTTCCGCCTTTTTTCATTAGCCCAATAGGATGTTTCCCCGCTGATGCAATGATCCCACCTCTTTGCATCTTTCCTGTTGGTATCAGGAAGAGTGGCATAAGTGAAAGGACCTTTGCTGCTAGTGTTTGATTTTTGCAGTGGTTAAGTAATGTCGTGCCCACACTTTGTGCGCTTGTCAAGTTCCACATCTCTTAGGACGGCTCCATGTAAGAGAAGTTGTTGGAACCTAATTTAGTTTTTCAATCAGAATTCTCATTTTATTTCCCTAAGTTTCATTTTTGCTCTTCTTCATATATACTGTTACTACTTCTGTTTTCCTAAGACCTCCCTGAAATTTATGTTTCCAAATTTAGATGAACAGCTTTTGTTAACATAATTTTCAGTTAATTTTTAATAAGTTTGTAAGTAAAACTGGATCTAACAGATTGATTCTTTAGAAGTGGATTCATGCTTTTATTTAATTTTCTTTTTATGGTAGTTTTAAGCACAAATTATTTTCAATAAATTTACTTGGTAAATGTTAATTATGATAATTTTTATTAAAATATGAGTAAATTTTACTACTGTTACTTAAGCAATTTTGGATTTTTATTTATAAACTTACATTTGTTTAGATTTACAGAATTTTATTTTTCATAAGTATATGCCACCTATTAAAAGTGGCATTTCCCTAATATTTATGAAATTTATATCTTTAACTAGATTTTTGGTCTAGCATATATTAGCAAGTGATTATTTATACATACTCTTCCTTTCTGTTGTTAGTCTCTTGGGTATGAGGGTATTACTATTTTTAAAATATTTAAATTGGTTAGAGTATAAGTTTGTTAATTCCTGAAATACATCTTATTCTAGCTTAGATATTTGTCTTCTCAAATATTAGTATACACTGATTTCACATATATAGGGTTTTGATCTTTTGCAAATTGAGCGAAGGCTAATACTTTTACATTATGACTAAGGCTTCAGAATCAAAGGACTATAGTATTTTGCTTATAAAAATGATGAATGACCTTATTTGATGCTACTTAGATATGCTTCCTTTATGAAATGCATCGTGTTTTTTTTTGATAATGATTTCAATTATGAATGTTCCCAGTTTAGGTCCTTAATATAGAATGGCCTAATAATTTATCCCACACGTTGTTGTGAAGTTTAACTAAAGTGTTTGAAAACATTTAAACATACAAACAAACAGAAAGTATTAAGTGGATGTCTAACAGTACAGTTTTTACTGGACACATGTTTGAAAGTCTGTCTTATTGACTGATCTTTGGGGGCTTCATAGATCAACTTTCCAAGCTCATTGTTTGTTTCTGCAATCCAGTGTTTAGCTTAATGTTGAGGTACTTACTATTTTTTTTCATTTTTTGTTTTGAGGTACTTAAAAAGTAGTGTTGGTTCTTGTACCATTCATTGTTATGTTTGTCCTCATTAGTTGACTGTTGTGTGTTAAAAAGACATCCCTGGAGCTTATTCTCCACACTCTGTGAATCCACTCATTAATCACCAGTCACCTTTGGAGATGGGAAAATTACTTACCTGTATTTCTTTTTCTCAGAAAGCGTGCTCTGGAATGGATTCACAAATGAGCTACCCTCCTTCCCTCAAAGAGTAAGGTTTCTGCTTTACAGGATTTTTTTCTTGGGTTATTTTTCCTCTCATCTTTTGAATTTGAAAAGAACTGAGGGAAGGCACCTGAAGAAACTACTGACATACTCACTAGGGGAGTTCCCAAGCTTGTGCTGCCCCTAGGGGCAGTGTCAATGGCTCTTAAAGCTAGAAAGCTCATACTTGGAGTTGAAACAGGGGCTCAGAGAATCCATTTTCCCAGTGTACCTTCTGAAAGGATAAGTTTCAGGTAAGTAATTTTCTCTTACTATGCGATATGCTTTATTTATACTTATAAAAGTACACAGGTTCAGTTCTCCAGGTGTATAGGCAATGTATTTGTTCAGTTTAGGTACATAAGCTTTACTGCTTGTTAGAATTATTGTAAAACAAAATATGTCTGCTCATGAGGTACATGAAATCATAATATATTTTAAGTTAACAATAAGTATTTAATAAAGGTGCATTTATGATCAGGGTATTGTGTTAGTGTTGTCATTTATTTTATTCTTTATTGATTAAATCTTGATAAACTTACTTTTTTTAGGAATTAGAAATAGAAAAAGGTCTTTTGACCTCAAATTCCAAGCAATATTTAAAGTTTGTGTGTGTGTGTGTTAGTGCATGTGCGCACACACACACATATACACACACACACACATAGGCTAGGATGATGGCAGTTATTTACCTCAAATTAGATGCTTTTTCTATGTATATTGACTGGAATGAATTAAAGTAATTTTTATATATTTCTACCATTAAAAAAATTATTGTGAGATGGTTTGAGCTGTTATGAGATTTTTTTCAGTATAAGCTATATGTAGTGTGGATTTTAGCTTAAGTGTTATATTCTTTAGTGCTTATCAGATATTTCTACTCATTTCTTGTCTACTAAATGTGAGGTGGCTACTAGTGAGTAACCAAAAAAAGCAAAATATTAAACATTGGCTCACTGATATTCTGTGTATTTTGTCTTCTTAAAATAAATTACAGTTGATTTAGTATTTAAAGTTTCAAACATTCCGTATACTTTTTTCTTACTTCAGAAGTAGTTTTTAAGGGAAACTTACATTGAAAGTGGTCCATATTAACAAGACAGCATTTTAAAATATTCATTTCACTTACAATTAAGGTGGGTTTGAGCACCTTCATCCATTAGAAACAGCAGTTCTGAAGTTGGAAATAAGCGAAAAAGACTTTTGAGTAAAAAAATGGCAGTCTTGAAGTACATGCATTTTTCTCTGCACCCGAGAGGGCAGCCATGTCCCAGTCACAGGGATTAGTGACAGCTAAGACTAACAGCTACTTCCGGAAGGAAGAAAAAGAGTGCATAGTACATACCTGACAAACAGTTAAGGTTCAAAGAATATTCATCTTGATTTCTTCCAAGGATATTACTTTTACTGCAGTGACATTGAGTCAGAATTTTCTTGTCTAAGATTTATTTAACTGATTCAAGGATTTGGGGCAGCTTATCAAAAGAACTTTGAAATTGAAGTAGAAATTTAATCAATGATTTGAATCAGTACATTTTCGTGACTGACTTTAGATTTGGCTTTGAGTCTTCTGACAGACACCTGGCAAATAGGAAAAATGGGGTCAATTATACAGTTCTCCTTATTAGGTAGGAGGAAGTACATAAATTCTTTAAAGACAAACAAATATATACCTAACTCTAAATTTTGAAAGAAATGTCTATGAATTACTTAACATAGAGGCGTTGAGTGATGAAATGTCACTGTTAAGATTTTTTTTAAGTGCAAGGACTGTAATGGATCTGCGTTTGCAAAAAAAGGTTTTTATATTCAGAAAGCAGATAATTGCCTCAAAAAACTTATTGCTTGATTCTAGGATATCATGAATTGTTAAGATGCAGTGTTGATTTAATAATGGCTCTGGGGTGGGTGGGGGGAGAGCTGCTACATTGAGTAATTGCATATAGTAATATAGGCAAAAAGTTAAAATGTGACTGTTAACGAAATAGGTATATTATAAAAAGGTGCCGATCAAAAATGGTCATCAGCAGCAAGTAAATGAAATGTTAAGAACTGTGATGTATGGTTTTTCCAAAAAGACATCAAAAGGGTTTTATAATTTTACACTGCTCCTTTTTTATAAGATAATATATTTTAGTAAGATAAAAAACTTAAAAAATATAATTATCCAGCCAAAGAAACCCATCTTCTCTGGTGTGAGGATAGTAATTGGATATATGAACTTGCTCTGAAAATGAAGCACAAGACACAGTGTGTGCATACATGATTGATGTACTGTAATCTTTAGGAATGCATTTTGGTGAATCTTTTAAAATAAGAAAATATAAAAGTAATGAGTTCTTGGAAATACATTGTTGAAAGAAAAGTTTAGATGTATCTGAAATGCAACATAATCAGTTTAATAACAATCTGCAATTAGTTATGAATATGTTTAACTTTGGGGTTTCCTATGACTATAGTAGGAAGCAAAATTGTTTCCTGAGTCTTTTGTTTTCTGTCTTCTTTTGAGCTTCTTCCATTTTACCCTCTCTGTTCTTTGGAGAACAGCTAACCATTGAATGTTCTGTGCTTGTTTTCTTACTGAAATTTTATTGCCAGAGTAGGACTGTTTATTCTTTTGTGAATCCTATTTTAAGGCACTTGTATTGATTGATCCTTTTCCAAGTAGAAAGTTTTGCAAAAATGAGAGAAAATTTTTTGAGGTCATAAAAATCACACAAGCCACATGTATCTCTGATCTACACGTTTTTTTTTTTGTAATAGAGATCAAATCTTTGCATTTGTACAAGAAAAGCTAAGCTTTCATTGATTTGTTACATTGAGACAGTTTCCTTAAATTTTCTTGCATCATATTCTTTGGGTTTACTCTTCATTATAGACTGATATATTATGTTTAACAATGCTTCTAACTTTTAAGCTGTTTTGTTTCCTTAGTCTTTTGTATTGCTCATGACTTGAAGGTTTTACAATTTGAAGTAGTTTTTAACATCATAAAACACTGGTGACATATCATTTCTTTATTGCATTCCCAAATATGCCTTTTATTTTTATGTACAAGGGCTCTTGGGAATGATTCTCTCAGAGGCTTAAGCTGTGCCTTGCCTTCCATGAGAACTGAAATTATTTGGTAAGCGCTTGCTTTCTTTTTAGCTTCTAATTTTTCCCTATTTTATTTTGTACATGATATTTGTTTCAAGGTCAAAGGTTCCGTTACAGTTACTATGATGAATCCCAGGGGGAGATTTATAGATCCATTGAACATCTAGATAAAATGGTAAGTCTTTCAGGTGTGGGGTTTTAATGCTCTAAGGTTTTTTTCTTTAATTTCAGATTAGTGATTCTAGGCTTAATATGTTGAAATATACAATGGACTAATAATTTTTTCCCTACCTTTAAGTGTACAAAATACAGTTTGTAATCATATGAATATTGATTATAAAAAGAATCCCTGTTCTGTTAGTACAAATTTTCTTCATCTTAATTTTATTTGATTAATGAGAGAACTTAAGAATAATTAGATACAGCTTTTAGATACTCTTTGGGAGTGTGTGTTAGTTTTAGGGACAACAGGAAACTGATGCCATTGTTTAGTGTTAAGTAGAAACAACCAGAGCAGTTTTTTAATTTATTATTTTGTTTTATTTTTTGGCCATTTTTATTTTCCTTAAATGGAATTTCAATTTGTCATTTTAAATATAGAATTTTAAAATGTGATTTTATTCTTTTCTAGCCCAGGAATACAATAGACATTGATCCTGTCATTTTTTTCCTTGAAGTAGTTTGGTGGTACTTCTTTTAATTAAGAAGTCATATAAATTTTTGGTGTTTACTCATAAATAGAATATTAAACTTGGCAGATATATCACTAACTTACTCTGACGTTGGACAGATCATTCAATTCTCTAGTCCTCAATTTGTCATCTATAAGACGAGAGACTTGGAGTAATTGGTCTCTAAATTATCTTTAAATTCTATCAACCTTACATCTGTGATCTGTTAAAATCAGCTTTACCGCTTGTGCAAAAAGCTTTATGTGTATATTTTAGTACAAGAACTTATAGTTTATAGT
The DNA here is from genome assembly GCA_003508835.1 of Eonycteris spelaea. Classification (NCBI taxonomy): domain Eukaryota; kingdom Metazoa; phylum Chordata; class Mammalia; order Chiroptera; family Pteropodidae; genus Eonycteris; species Eonycteris spelaea. The sequence goes on along the minus strand of PUFA01000014.1, from coordinate 17,406,452 downwards.
AGATAAAATATTTTAGTGCATAAAATATTTTAGTAAGAAATCTGGATCTGAAACTATAGGTAGATTATATCACGTAGCATATTTTATTAAAAGTCAAATAGAATGAATGCAAATTTAGTTACTTAGGAGATTTTATTTTTTCAATTTCATTTAAATTTATCTTATTACTTGAAATCCAATTATGGCTTATACTTTTACCTTTGGAATTTTATCTGGATTTTAATTTACTGACTTTTCTTTTGGCTTTATTATGTCATTGTTTCAGTCATTTGAGTCTTTTCTGGCTTCTAGTTCTACTCTTATTTTTCTGAGGTTTTATTATTAGTTCCCTCAGAAAACTTTGCTGTTCTTTCATCACTTATTTTCTTCATATAGCAAATGGTTAATGGGTGCCTATAATGCGTCTGGTACTGTGTGGAGTATTGACAATATTAAGAAGAGAAAACATGGCCTCTGACTTAATGGAACATACTGTCTAATCTTCAAACAATCTTAGAATGAAGTTATTACAATATAGAAACATAAGCAATATTTAGGCAGCGTGGACACACTGGTGTCCTTATTATTCTTTGATGATGCCATGTATGTGCCTAGCTTAGGGCTTTTGCCCTCTTTGCAATTGACTGTCACACTTAACTTATGGCTTTGCTCAGCTTTTACCTTCCCAAGGAGGCATACTGACCACTCTGTCTAATTTTGCATCCTATATACCCTACCCTTTCAGGATTCCCAGTACACCTTACCTTGCTCTACTTTTTCTTGTAACAGACTAAATATTTTACTTATTTATTACAGTTTTGTTCGAGTATTTTTTGTTCACTGACGTATTCAAAGTGCTTAGCATAGTGATTAGAACATAAATAGGTGCTTAATAAATATTTCTCAAATGAACAATTTAGTGAATATCATGTTTGTATATACCTAATTAAGTTAAATAAATACTAATAAATATATATTTAATAATGTAAATGCCCAGGCACAACTATATTAGAAGACACAATGAAATAGTTAAATGTTTTACACATAGTATTATTAATGTAGTAGCTACAAATGCAAACTTAACATAGTTATTTTGTATTTGTGACTCACATTACTAAGTTGTGTGACTGGGAGACTTGATTTTCTAAAATGGTGATCAATTCTTATCAAACTTGTAAACCAAAGTGTTTAGTCTTCCTTCACTTTATAAGATAGATTCCTGGGAAATCTGTGTATTAAAATCATGCAAAGCTTTTTTGTATTTGTATATAAAATGGTATTGGGATGTATATAATTATAAGCAGGTTTTTTACCTACATGAACATGTAAAAGTATCATGGGATAAGAACAGTCCTTCGTGTGTGGGACTGTCCTGTATTGCCGACAGTCAGCATCAGGGGACTCCACCCAGTAAATCCACCAATAGCATCTTTAATTTTAAAAATTGCCCACAATTTTTTGTTATGTCCCTATGGTGAGTAGTGTTCTATGACTTTACTGTATTTTTCTTCTTAGTACTTTGTTCAATGATTTGATGGCTGAATGGATGGGAGAGTGGTGAGAAATGAAGCCAGAGAATCTAAAACAGGCTATTTAAAGGATATTAAATAGGAAAGCGATAAAATCAGATTGTATTTGAATAGATCATATAGCTGCAGTGTAGCATATGGGTTGAAAGGAGGCCAAGAGCGTACATGGGTAGACTTGTTGGGTAATTTAGATGAAAAGTGGCAATATGGACAGTGGATGGTGATGGTGGAAGAAGGGACAGAGTGGATTTATTCAGTATATTTGAAAGACACATTTACGATAGCACTTGGAGATCAAGTATACTTGGGGAGTGGGGGGAGTCAAAGATGACTCCTAAATATCTGGGTTATGCTGCTTGCGGGGTGTTATTCTCTTAAGTGGGAAGCAGAAGATAGGAGGTAGGGAGGCCATAAATCTTATTAGGGATATGACAGCCAAGTGGAGATGTCAATAAAGTAGGCATTTGGATTTTCATCTTGCCAATTATTTTTGAGGACATTTACAGCTATAGGCACTGGTGGAGATATGGCAGTAAACAAGCAGACTTGATCTCACAGGAATTTTATTCTTATAGGAGGGAGGTACACATTGTTTTAAAAAAGTAAGGATGTAGGTAAGTTAGTTTCTGATAGTGATGTGTGCTATACAGAAAAGATAAAAAGGGTTTTGAGATAGTAATTCCAGGCTGATTGGAGAAAGACTTCCTTGAGGAACATTAAACTGAGATATAAATGATGGAGAGCAAACCAAGTAAAAATCAGAGGGAAGAACATTCTAGACTGAAGGAACTGCCTGTGTAAATGTGTTAGAAGAAAAGAAAAAAAGCTAGCATTGCATGAGTATTGTAGATAAGGGTAAAAATGGTATAATCTGTGATAAAAGAGGTAGGCCGAGGTCAGATAATGGAGGGCTTTATATTCCAGGGTAAGACATTTACTTAAGTGCAATGGGAAGTGAGATGATATAGTTTGCAGTATTTTAAAGGTTTCTCTGGTTGTTGTAGAGAGTGAGTCCTACAGCAGGGTCAAGAGTAGTAACAATGGGCCTTAGCAGTAGTTTAGGGAGAGAAGATTGATGGTAATTAAAGCCAGGGCAGAGATGAAGTTGTCTGCTATAGTAATCATCAACCCTGTTTTTACAACTGAAATAATTTGTGGAAATTTTTCAAAGTAGACTTGCCCATACCTACCCCCTGGAGATCCCCTTTTCATTTGTGAACTTGAATCAGGCAACATTTAATTTGACAAATGTAAGAATCCATAAATCAGTGAATGATGCTTTTAGCACAAGGGAGACATTTTCCCCAAAACATTGGCTTACCTGGTGAGTGAACATAGTAGCATCCTTTGACTCTAGAATTGTGGTCACATTTAAATACTTTAATATTCTTTGTTATTCTGTATATGTGTTATATAGAAACATTCATTCTTGTAGCCTTTCTACTAACTCTCTGCTGATTGTTAATATTAGAAGTACTAGCTTTATTTGTCTCTTGATGTATATGAACAGTTAGATAGATAGACTTTGATTTCGTAGTTTGAGGCAAAGCAAAAAAAAATAACATCTACCCATTGGCTTAGATCTCATAGCTTCTGAAAGTGTTGCTTTTTCTGCTAGCTGCTAAGACTTTGAAACTAGAGATTTTTGTTTAAAATGTTTAAGTAGAACCAATGAGCTTTAGGTTGACTTCTGAATCTGCATCTGAATTACCTTACTGTAGATATCCAAAGTTACTAGAGCATAACTTTAAAAATCTTATTTAAATAGTCTGAAATACAATTTCTGAATAAATATCAAGTATTCAATTTAATATTTGATATAATATTCCGAGTTGATTATTGTCCATTTATTGAAACATTTCTATTTGTATATAAAATTTTTAAATGACTCATAAGTGTTCTGTTCTTTTATTAGCATGCTATTCAAGTTATAAGCCAATTCTAGGAGTTAGAATAAATAGATTAAAATAAGAGTGGTTGGCTCTGTTTCTATATTCATGTATGTATGTTTTTATACATATATGTATATATGTACACTTACTGTTAGTAGATTCATTTCATATAATGTGTTTTCTTAATTGATTTATATAACCAAATGGTGAATATCCATCTGTATATTCCTTTCCTTTCCTAAAGTGCATTTTATGTAATAAATAATTTCATTTATTCGAGAACCAGTATCTTAGTTCCTGCATGCAACCTTTCCAGAGCAAATACAGTGCAATGGTTCTCTGTGTATTATAAAAATGTTAGCAATTCTGAATTAAATATATTATACATTTTGAAATAAATTATTTTTAAGTAGAAAACTTTAGGTTTAACGTGTTCATAATTAGTGTGTTAATTAAGTTTGGTCCTTCTTTGTTATTAGAAAAGTCTTATTAAATGTAGTTAGTAAAAAGCTAGAAAAGAAATGAAAGTATTTCTAGGTTGTAGAACCAAATAAAAATAGCTATTCTAATTACAAAATGTTCATATCTTTAGCATTTGAATATCTTGGAAATCAATTATGTGAAATAAACATATAATGAAAGAAAAAAAATAGGAAATCCTGATCTTCCAGATGTTGAAGTTGGGGGGACAGGGAAGGTAACTAGCTATAGGAGATGCAGAGTCTGAAAGTCATAATGTTATCAGCTACCGACCATGGTGTTTGGTAATTAGTACTTTGTAATTTCAGTAATTATAGCGACAAAAGCAGAATGTATTTGAAGACATTGATTTTTAACTTTTTAGATCACATACTTGAAACATTAACCATTCTTATACATATTTCATATATGTTACATGATCAAATATTCTTTTTTTCTGTACCACTTTGATGTAGACCAGTGTTTCAGTGTGGACATTGGCAAATTATTTATGATTTGGCAGAGAGAATCTGAAAATGTCATTGTAGTCATCCTTATAACTTCTTTTCCTTCCACATTTATTAGTAGTTACTTCATTTACTTTGAACTTCAACTACTTACTTTCCTCCTACTCTTTTGATAATGAAATTATTTGTATTTATCTATTCATTCTTCTTTCTCTTGAACTTAGTTTTATAACATCATATTTAAGATAGCTACATATTATCTTTAAGATAGTACATTGCTTCTTAGCACTGCTATCTTTAGGGTGATGTTTTTCCTTGTAAAATTTCTTTTACTGTAAGGTTTTATCTTGATACCTTTTACAGAAATTAGAATATTTTCTTTCCTCATCTTACCTCCCTAAATATGTACCCATATCTCTAACATAAAAGTATATCCTTACTTAAAAAAAGAAATCCTAATGAAAGACGCCGTTCTCCTTCTTATTTCTTAAAGACCTCTAAGAAAGTTTGCTACTTCTTTTGTGTTTGCTGCTTTAGAGGGAGATTACTTGTCGGTGATAGTATTTAAAATTAAATAAAATTTAATTAAATATTACATATAGATAAACTCTGTAAAAAGGGAAAATCTTTTATTATTATTAGAGTGTTGAATTTACAGTTCTGTCATCTAAAAGTTTAGGATTGCCACTTGGGATTTGACATTACAAGCTTTCATTCATTACTTGGAGAGTCAGGACAATGATATATTCCCTCTGCTCTTGTTCCCCTCAAGGTAGACAGTTAGCTTTCAAACTGAGGATTTCTTGCTGATGCTAAATTGCTCAGAAATCCAGATCATGATGCATAGGCTTTTGGTGTTTTAAATTCTAATCTGAATCTTAGAGCTGAATGGGTTATGACCTACTCTACTGCTTCATATTAGATTAAATTCATATGAATAAATATTCAATATACGAGGCTGTAGGCAAGCTTCCCATTACCTGGACTTTATATTCACTAATCATATCTTCCAGTATTTTAAGGAATAGAAAAGTTAATTAGGCATTTTTGAGAAGTATTTTATTCTCATTATCTTGAAATTTTGGCAATAGTATTAAGCTAGTGTTTTTATCTTCTTGGCATTTTGGTAATAATAATTTCAAAATTGTTAGCATCAAAACTTTTAATATATACAGAGCGTATTTGCCAGTGTTCTGTATTAGTTAATGGATGTCTTGTTTTATTATCATTATTGCTATTGTTTGTGTACTTCATGAATTTTCTGACTGTAGAAGTTTACTCATGAGAAAAGCCTTTTTTTCTATCTCTCTTCTAAGAAAAGGCATACTTCTTGACTATCATATTTGTCAGAGAATTGAGTGTAATGAAATTAATTCTTGCTCTATTAAGTACAAACACAGTTAAGGGAAGTAAAATTTTAAATTTAATCCTTTAACTTCCATCATCTCAATTTAAAACTTTTTTTCTGTTGTAATTTAACCATTAAATCTTAATTTTGAACATTTAGTAGCGTTTTTTCTACACTTAAAAAATTTTATATCTTTCTATATGAAATTTCTTGGCCAGTTACTTTGAATTCTTAGTCTTCTGAAGTGTGATGATTAGCTTCGTTCTCTTTGATTTCAATATATATGAAACGTTTGTGAAAAAATGTGCTTTGAGATTTTAATATTAGGACATACATTGGAACCTCAGTGTCACATAACTTATTAATGAATAGAATTTATTTAAGGTAAGCTTTCTTAGACTTCATCCAGGAGCATTAAAAGTTCTTTTATAGTATGTATACCTATGATATCCATGTGAGATTATTTTAAGAATTGTTAGTATGTCTTTCGTTGTACTATATAAAGCAGTGTAGGCAATGAGAACGATCCTAGGATTAGAAATTTAGAGGCAAGCTTTAAATCCTTTTTATGCCTCAGTTGTTTCATCTTCAGGTAATTATATCTTGATTTACTGTATTTATGGAAGAGATTTGTTACTTCATCTCTAAATTACTACTTAGTATAGAAATATATTGTGTGATTTTCTTTGTACCAGAATTGTGATACTCTTTATCTTAGGTTTAACTTTTAAGTTAGTTCTCATTTCTCTGAGCTTGCACCAAATGTTAGTGGAGACTTCTGACCTGGAAGCCTCCTAATTGGCAGGGGAAAACCAACTTAGCATTAAATATTGGTTGTGGATAAGTCTGAAGAGTGGCTAATTGATGTGCAAGTAATTGAAACTTGATTATATATGCATACGCCTGTTTTTCAGATATATTTGTAGAAAAATGTCATGTTTATGAAGGACCTGAATTTTTTGAAAAACTTCCTTTATTAAATTTTGATGCTGCCACTGTAGTATTTGTATGTCACCCACTGATTACTATCATTTTTCAAATGAGTGTTTATCTGATTAGGTGCTTTTAAATTATGCTTGTTTTATTAAAACATGTTGAAATATAATTTTTAAAAAAACACAAAATTTATCAGTTAACTTCCTAGTTAAACTACCATTTACATTTCTCCCAGAGGATATTAATCCGGTTTATTGAATACAAATATAAAGCATTTTACCAGAATAAGAAAAAAGGTAAGGTAGTTGCTGAATGAATGAGTTAGAATTATTCATTTATTTGCCTGATTCAGATGAGTTAAAGTTGCTCTATATTAATGAGTTATCAACACATTATTTGAATGCATTTGCAGAATATGAATTTAGTGTGAACAAGTGTCCAAGTCATAGTGGTGGTTTTAATTGTAGCCTATAGACTTTGATTCTGAACTTAAGTCTTGAAAACAAAGCATTGTTGTTTAAGGTTTTAAAAGATAAAAAGATTTTCTTTTCTTTTTTTTAAATTTGTTCATAAAAGACCTATTTTGCTTAAGCTTTATTAATCTTTTGTGGGTTTTAAATTAATTAAAATATGTAAATTATTTTATTTGTTTGTAGTATCTTTTTAATCAACTAGTTAGATAATTCCTGATAATTTGAAATGTCTTATATACTCTTGATATTTCAGTATTGTTATGGAAAGAGGTAAATTACAATCAACTTTTGATTATGCTAGTGGTAGGAGAAAATAATGGAGACGGGAAAAACAGTGTATCAAATTTAATTTTAGATTTTTTATGAAAAATTTTCACAACAGATTTACTTTTGTAAACATTTTATATAAGAAAAATATACAATTGTGAAATGTTGGGGTATTATGAGCTAAGCAACAACTGGTGAAAATGGTGTAGAAACACCAGGAGGTCATCGAAAACTAAACTGAGGATTAAAAGTTTTCTGTTAATAAATGTTATGTATTATTGAGAGTTAACTAATCGATGAATGAGTTTGGTATTTCACAAGGTTTATTAAATGTATTTACTTTTCTTTAATTGAAAAATTAATAATAAGCTCTGAGTAATAGTTTTGAAATGTGACTAGGAAATAATAGTGTTTTTTTCTTTTTCATTTTCTTTCTCTCTCTCTCTCTCTTTTTTAGGGTATGAGTATTATAGAACAATTAGACCCTGTATCTTTTAGCAATTACTTGAAGAAATACCATAATACTATATGTGGAAGACATCCCATTGGGGTGTTATTAAAAATGTGAGTATCAATAAGAAGCCTTGATTTTTAACATTTTGATCCTATGATGTTTCAAAATATTTTAATTGTTATCTATGGTACCTTATTAGCATTGGTTTTAAGTACATATAATCAATTTTCTTTCTAGTACCTTTAAGAAAATTTCTGTTTGCATTGTTTGGTTGCTTGAATAAAGTTATTTATCACTGGAAAGATAGGCCAATACATTCTTTTAAATACAGAGAGTTATTTAGACTAGAAACCCCGTTTTCTCTAGATTCTCAGTCAGTTCCAATATGTTCTTTATAAACCAAAGGAACCTTTCAGGAGATATGTTCTCATTAGTTTCTTGGTTTTATTTAGTGTCTAGACTGTATAAAAAACAAATTGAAGATATTGCTCTTGAACTTTAGATATTTATAAGTTACTCAAGCAAGACAGATGATACTTATGTTTTCTCTTTACAAGAAAAATAGTATTTCATTTAAAGAATGGTAATAGGCAGAAGTTTTGGTTAGCTATATTTTCAAAACGAACATTTTTTCCCCCAATAAATAAAAAAGTATGGATTTTCTGAAAGATAATGTAAGACTCTTTTAAGAAAGAAGAAAGTGTATGCTCAGGAATGGGAGGAAGTAATTATGGGGTCATTGTTTGGAAAGGCAGAGAAATAATGGAGAAGGTAATATAGTCTAGAATAGTTCTAGGGGAGGCACTTGATGAGGACCAGTGTTAATTTAATGTGACTTGAAAGACAATACATTGTGGATATTTTGGAAGGGTTTTCTTTTCAGCAGTATTGATTAACTGGAAGAAAAGCCTGTAAAGGGCTTAAGCTGTACTTATTTCCTAACATCTGAATTGGATCAAATTAAATTTTAATAAAATAAATGATGAACCAATACACAAAGTTAAAATCCTGATATACCTCTTAGATCTGGAACCTAATTTATATCCTTTCAGATTTAGTAAAAGTCAGACAAAGACTCTTAACATTTCAAGATAGTATAAGTAGCTAAGATTTAGTTTACAGAATAGAGAGAAAGATACTATGGGTTTTTGTTTGTTTTTTTTTTAAGTGGCCTTATTAAATACAGAGAGAGGTAGGAGTGGAAGATGACTAATATTTATCGAGAAGCTGTATTAGAAGTTCTTTGAGAGAATGAAATAAGACATTCTCTCTTATTCCGCGAGGTAATGAGAAAGTCAAGAAACAGGTGATGAGAAGAGAGAGATCTAGGCTTCAGCTATAAAGAAGACAAAGTTAAGCCACCAAGACATTCAAAGAGTGCTCATTTTTGTTTACATGTCTGTCATAACCAACTTTTTTTTTTTTCTAGGCTATCACAGAGCTCCAGAAGAATGGAATGAACATGAGCTTTTCCTTTTTGAATTATGCCCAGTCAAGCCAGTGTAGAAACTGGCAAGACAGTTCAGTGAGTTATGCAGCTGGAGCACTCACGGTCCACTGAAGCTCTGACTCTCAGGGATGCCACCTGCACATACTCATACTCTGTTCGGGGTCCCAGCCCAGCCCTTACCAAGATACTGGTCCTGGTTTGGGGGGATTCTGAAACCTCAAACTAATAGAACTTTCTTCTCTTCTTTTCTAGTAGGTGTAGTCCTTCCTTAATTTCAACTCATTAAAAAATGCTTTATAGTTTAGGGCAGTGGAAGGAAGGCTGGCATCAAATATTTTGATCAAAAAAGATGGCAATGTAAAGGTCCAGTTATGGCAGACAGTTGTTTGAAAGTAACTTGTAAAGCATTTACCATATCCTAAATTTGCACTCTTTGCAGACTTGTGCACATATATTCCGCTTTCAGAATAGTTTTGCAAATTGTACACAAACAAAACAAAAAAGGTGGAAGCTTTTTAATAAAGAAATTGCATTTATAAATGATCTGTATTAGAATATAATAAATCTCCAGTTATAGTCAATTACTACCCATGTTGTACAACAGATACCTTCTATTTTAGTTGCTAATAAAGGGCTACACAACTCAAAAATAGTCTGATTTAAACTTATTGCTCTGTGGTATATATGAAAATTGTTTTTTATTAATTCCATCTCAGAATTTTTATGTTAAAAGTGGTAAACTTTAGCTCTTACATAAAAACATGTTAGGATGTATTTTATTAATTTGCATATTTATGTGATTTTTTTTTTTTCACAGACATCAGAATCATATTTAAAAGTTAGCTTTTTAAATTACATACAGTTTGCCTTTTTGTTTGTGACATCACTTTGTGTCATTATTATATTGTATATTCAAGATTGGTAAAAGAACATAGTTGTAGTTCTTCAAAGATAGTGTTTGATAGGCAGTAGTCTGCAAATGAGGAAACATTGAATAATGTTCTTAGAGATTTTCAAATCATTGCAGACCATACACTGCTGCTATGCTTTTTTTAGTGCTTTAAGCAATTTGAATCTCTTACTTGAATTTTTAGCAAGAAATCATTAATAATATCAACAACAAAAAGCCACTGGATTTTCTTATAGTTCTACAATTTTTTTTTTTTATCATGATTTTTGGTGCGGCTCTTCCAACTAAAATAATGGTATGGTGTTGTATTTCTTTAGTGTAGACCAATTCTAGTCACTTTGGGAAAATATGTAATTTAATTAGTTAATTATTGGCCACCACGCATGTACAAGATAATACCTATTTTAATCTAACACTTGGTATCTACACTACATTGGAGAGTGTTTATATCTTCAGTGTTATGCCAGAATAGCACAATTTTTAGATGCCTTGCACCAATTTTATTTAAAGATTTACATTATTATTTAATACCAACTTTTTATACTCAAGAATTGAGATAAAATGCTATCTTTTGGATTCAAAATTACCTACCTATACATGTGTGGAAATTATACTCTTATGTATTACTAATTTATTTCCCATCAGTTAGATGTACTTTTGAGTGCTATAAATATTTATTCCTTATTTATTATAGAGACTATAAAAATTTTAAAATTGACTATGGAGTGAATTTTTAATGTTTTATGAGTATAAAACTAATACATGATTGTTATGGAAAACTTAGAAGATACTGAAAGTATAAAGAAGAGAAAAATTATCTGCAATCTCACTATCCAGAGATAACACTGTTAATACTTTTTGTATTTCCTTTCAGTCTTTGTCTATGCTATTTATATGTATGAGTGTGTATATGTGTTTGTGCGTATGCATAATCACAGTATTAAGATTATACTGGCCATATAGTTGTATACTCTACTTTTTGTAACTTAACATCACAAGTACTTCCCCATGTCTTTGAAAATGTGATTTTTAAAAATGGCTGCCTAATATTCTGTTGTATGAATATACCATAATTGAACCCGTTCTTCCTTGGATCTTAGATTGATTCTGATATTTCATGATTATAATAATAGCGGGATGGACATCTTTGTATGTGAAATTTGAACTCTATGTTAGACTAGTTTTTTAGGATATATTCATGGGAATGGGATAATTGGTATAGATGCTGAGAACTTTTTAGGCTCTTTAAAATATGGCCAAATAACCCTTCAGAAACTTTGTGCCAAATTAGCAATATATGAATATTCATCATACTGCCCTTATCCACTATTGATTATTTTTTCTAATCTTTAACAGTTTGTTAAGCAAATATTTGGTTGTTCTTTTGATCATTCTAATTAATAAGAGTGGTTTTAAAATGAATCCTTTTTTTCCTTTATAGTTGATTGATTAATAAAAACACAAGCAGGTTGCTTAGGTTGAGTGGGCAGTAGCCTTATAAGTATGTTTACTGTACATTTAAATTCTAGAATATTTCAACATCACTCTACCCTTTCTTAGAACATTAGCATCTTTTATACTCGTCATTAAGTTAGAAAGAGTTCCAAACTAATAGTTAAATGTTAGCTTCTAGTTCTATCTCCGCCACTAATTAATTCCTCTCACCATAAATATTTCATGTTGTATTGAAACTTTCTCATCTGTAAAATGTAGAGGTGATCTCTTAAGCACTTTCTACTTTCAAAGTACTTTAATGTTGTGACTTTATTCTTTAGAGATTCTAGTATCACTTATGTTAAAAAGCCACAAGATTGAATTAGATTAGAAGTATTGTCTTCTGATTTCAACTCTACATCTATGAAGAGTTGTTATGGAAAAAGAGTCTTTTTTTTTTAACACAAAGGGGAAATTAATTTGCATTATTTAATGTGGTTAATATTACCTAAATTGTTGAACTTAAGCTTTCCTACGTTAAGTGCCTTTAAAAGTGTTTTTTCTATTTGAAATCCAAAATGTAAAGGAATTATTATGTAGTTCTATACAGTTTCTTCTTTATTTTTACTTTGAGTTATTTGCAGCAACTTTCTTTAAACCTTAGATTACAGAGATCAGTATATTCATGGATTCTTCACTGTTCCATCAGTGAGCCCTAGAGAAATGTTTGTTAAAGATTAGCTCAGTGAGCAGGTAAGTAAATGCTTGGTCTTGGGTGGGCAGCAACTCTCCATACAGAGTAGGATAAAGGACTGTTTGGTATTTCACTGTTTAGATTTTTCAATATGGATGGCAGGCATTCTGAACTAGGTATTGTTTCTCAAATTTTTCTTTGATAGCAAGTATTTCATTACCCTGGATTAGAGGTTGGCAACTGTTTGGGGTAAAGGGCCACATAGTAAATATTTTGGGTTTTGCACATAAAACCATCTCTGTTTCAACTATTTACCATTACTATTGTAGCACAAAAGCAGCCATAGACAATGTATAAATGGGTGAATGTGGCTGTGTCTTCTTCAGTCAAACACAAAAAGACATTGAGCTGGATTTGGTCTGTGGTCAGCAGTTTCCTGCCTGTTCTCCTGTCTTAGATGGTGTCGTTCACTTGCAGTTCAAATTATTAGCTAGTGATTTCAACTGCAATGAGTGGTTGTATTGTCCCAACCCTCTGTCAGTTTGATGTGGTCTAGTTGCTAGGTTTGAGTGTTATTTAGGATTATAAAGGTAAGTGGAAAGTAGGTAACAGAAACTAGGGACTCTTAGGAACTTGTGTTAAAGCACTTTGGGGACCTTTTATTTGCTAGAGCTCATTGAAAGGTTTGCTCTGCTGCCATAAATTAAGAGTGATGAGTGGAGGTTGTGATTGGTTGTTGCAAATTACATAAATTATTCTAGGCACTTGGCTACCTAGATAGAGGTAGAGAATGCATCAGATGAACCTTTTTACCTGAGTATTTTAGGACATTAAGAGAGATTGTGAAATGTGAGACTTTATTTTGCCATGTAAAGACTTTTGGGAAAATAACTACCATCTTCCATCACTATCACTTCATATACCGCTCCCCCCCCCCAAGTATTGAGGAATGACATAACTCAGAATGATAAGCGTTATTTAACGTGAATATTTTTAAGTTGATGGAAAAATTACTACACTGTTCTTTTCTCATTTACTCTAGATCACTGAAAACTTCATCAAGGAGTGGTGTCAGTCCATAGACTGACAGTTGGGAAGTGCTGTGATAGATAGTTGCTGAAAGACATAATGTAGCTCTAAAATTTTCTGATTAGGAGATATAGTTAACACATGCATTTTGATATTCAGAGTAAACTTTTATATCAATGTGTTAAATTGTAAGTGCCACATATTAAGGGCGTCATTATGAATTATAGATGAGCTATAGGGTTGATAGGCAACTTTTGGAATGCTGAAAGGCATGAGTGCTATAGAAAGTGGGATGCAATGAAAGAAACGTGATATTTATTTTGGAGCAGATAAGTTTAAAGAGGGAGTTTTCTTCAAGTATTTGACTGCCATTTGTAAGAAGGAATCACATTCTTTGTTCCTGTGGAAAACTTAATTGTAAGAAATAGAAGTTTCTGATTTCACACTTAATGTTCTAAGTGAAAATCGGCTCTTTAAAATCATCCAAAGCTAGATCAGGAGTTTGTAAGTAGGATCCCGGTACTAACCACATCAGCATTATTTGGTATAGATCTAAAATTACGGATCACCAAGCTGAAAAAAAGCTAATGAATTTACAAGTAAATTTTACAAGTAAAATAAAACTGATTACATTTATGTAAAACTCTTAAGGAAAGTCATTTTTAAGTAAAATTTATTTGGATCGTTTAACACTAACTTTCAACACATAAATTGGTAAGATGATTGTTATTTAACTGTTATTGATGGAACACTGGACCCTTAGAATAACTAATATACTTTTTTTTGTTTCAGTTAAAATATTTAAATATAAGCTAAAATTCTCCCTTTTACTGAAATAAATTTAAGTTGGTTTTGAATACGTGACTTAGTTTTCTTAAACAGAGATGTTTCTTAAACCTAAAACAGAGCTGAAATCTAAATCAGTAGCAGAAAAGAGTATTGAGGGAGCTTGCACTTTTTTATACCGTTAATGTCAAAATAGCTGAAGGGGAACCTGGAGCAGCTGGCCGATAAGCTTTTTTTGTGCTTTCTTTTCTCCTACCCTGTAAATAGAACTGAGTGGCATGTCACACTGTCATCATTGACCATGCTACACATTTGGTAAAATTACCCTCAACTTATGCTCGGAACTGGGACTTCTTTTTAAGTCACTGTTGTGGATGCATTTATTTGCCTATCATGAGTTTATTGATATTTTCTGCTTGTTGGGTAATACGTGAAGGACTTCAGGGTCTTAGATCTGTCATTTCTTCAAGGGTTCTACAGTGATCCCACAGGGATCCCACAGAGATTTGTACCCGGGATGTATTACATTTACTCTGTATGTGTATTTGTGTAATTCTAATGCAAGATTTTGGCCAACCACCCTATAAAAATTATGGAAAAAAATTTAAAAAACAGTTCTGATTTTTAAAGCCATAATGTAATACAATTGGTTTTTCATATAAATTGTAAATTATGTTCAAATGCATATTTTATACTGTAAAGTGAGGTTTGTAACTTTACTAGATGTAGTGGTATTTTTTTTTCTGTTATCCTGATAATGAAACCAAAGAGAATAGAAATATCATTATTGAGAAGCTTTGAAGGCCAAGTGTATTCGACTATGAACAAGACATGAGTTCTGGTCTTTAAATCTGCCAATGTAAACTTCTGGAAAATATTTTAATTTTTCTGACCATGATATTCTCTGAATTAGTTACTGAATGTGATGTTATATACATTTAAGTAAAGAGTATTAAAAGGATGAAAACTAAAAACACTAGAATGATATATGAATGACAAGAGTTTTGTGAATTTTTAAAATTAAATACTTAGACTGTTGAACTAGATTTAATAAAAGTATTTTTAACTTAATTTTATAAATGGAATTCTTTTTCTAAGTTTTTCCTATTTAAAATTTATCCATTTGAATCTAGCACATAACAGGCATTTTGTTAGTGTTTCTTTAATTTCCATGAACTGCATTTTAAAAGAAGGAGAATAAAAGGCAATCTTCATATGAAATGTTTTCTAAAGGATAGGAAAACATAAACTTTTTAATTGGAAGCACCTTTTAAATGGCCTTTTTCATTTTCAGTTTTTAATTGTGGAATCTGGCTTCCTTCCTACTTTTAAAAGACAGTAGAATTTAACACTTTGTAGGTTCTTTGTGATGTTAAATGAAATAAATGGTAATGTGAGTGAGTGATCTGATAAATTTGAAACCATTGGCCCATGATTCTTAACTAATATTTTGCAATATCCTCTGGTGTTTACTGTTATTTAAAGTGTTGCAGAGTTTTTAAATCAGTTAATTAAAATTTGTTTTAGCTGCTTGCCCAATGACATGTCCAGCCAGCTCTCAAGTAGAAAGGCACTGTGGAGTGCTAGAAGCATTGCACAGAATCCATTTTCATCTTTGCCAGTGAGTTACTGCTGATTTGCTGGAACAATTCACTGCTGTTTTCAATAGCAGAATTTATTGTTTTGTTAACATGAGTTAGAATTAAATAATATGACTCTTAAGGGCCTTTTGACCTTTGACTTTTTATGACAATAATAAAAATACCTTATTATTTAATATATTGTACTTTTAATTTTTAAAATACATTTCACAACTTTTTTCCCCTCTTACTAGCAACAATAAGTAGGCCAGACATCATTCTGTTTACTGCTAGAGAACCTAAGGCCCATACAGATGAGTCATCTAAATTTACATGGCTAGTTAGTATCAGAGCTAGGACAAAAGAATTCAACTCTTCTAATTCTCAGTCCTTTGTGTTACAAATACTGTACCGTATTATTATTCTTTATTTTATTTTTCGTGCTGGCTGTTGAATTCAAATAATAATGGACTTTGCAACTTTAAAAGTGGGAATCATTTATGGAAATGTCTAGATTAACTAAGGCAAAAATAGATTTCTTTTGGTAGATTAAAATTCTAAGGACTCCGCAGACTTCTTTTTTCTTTGCTGGGAGGTTTACTTTTAGACCTCAGAATTCTGTTCTATTGCTTGCATCATTAAAACGCACTACTTCTTTGTAATGGGACAGTGACAAAAATAAAATTTAAGTTATTTGGTATGTGAGTCTTACTGATATTGAGACGTTCCAGCAGGCACTTGACTCACCATTCTAGGCCATGCATGAAGTGTCCTGCAAGCACCTGTGACTCTGCCTTGGATTTTCTCGCCTGCACACAGGGCAGAGTGGAAATGCTAGGAAGAGAATGCCCTGGGAGCCAGCCATCAGCCAGTGATGGATGGGAATTGGAAGATAATAATTCCAGCTTTCTTGCCCTACTGGTGGTACTCTGAGGCATGTTTCACATTGTCTCCTCAAGTTCCAGTGGGACTGACTGGACCTCCTTGCCCACAGCAGGAAATTCTTAAATATGTATTCCTAATTTTCTTCCTCTTCTCTGCCTCACTTCCCAATCCTTAATTATGTTTCCTGGGACTACCTCCTAGATGAGCGTCTTGTCTTTGAATCCTTGTCTCAGTCTGTTTCTGTGACAAACTAATAATGTTTGATTTGGGAAATAAGTCATTACTAGTGTTCTTGGAAATCTAGGAAAGATTTTTTTAAAAGAATTATTTAGATAAGATCTAAAACAAATAATCTGACTAATTTGTCTCATAATCACATCCATGTTTAATTTAAAATTGTTGGCTTCATTTTATAACAAAAATTCAAGGTAAAAAAATCTTAGGTAGAAATTAAAGGTAAATATCTCTATGGAAATCTTTCTACCAGATCTATTTCCTTCTTCTTCTTTTTTTTTTAAATTATAGGCTGATTATCCAAATGACTTGAGGACACATGGGATATTTTGGTAGAAATTAAATTAAGACAATTTATTTCAACCAAAATTATAGATAATTTTCTCATTGAATCCATAACTTTCTCATTTCTTACCAGGACCTGCTTGTTCCCAATCAAGAACTAGAATTAGCCTTGTCTAACATTGACTGGAAGGATAATTTAGTTCCTGGATAATTTCACCAAAGGTGATTCTGTGATCCTTGTTAAACTTTTTGTGATCTTATTAAGGATTAAAGAATATGAAGTTTATAAACAATAAGGTCTATATTAAATTTTATGCATAAGTGCATCTTTTATAGTTCTTTTATACCTTTTGAATTAGAAATATAGTTTTTTTATATTTTTAGAATATGATGTGGGAAATATGTGTTTATTTTAGGCATATGTTAGTTATTAGTAATCAAATCACCTTCCTTTCCCATGTAAAAATTGCTTACATGCCTGAAATGTATCCTCTTGATTAGGTTTATGAGATGAAACATAGATGAATTTAAGCAAGCTTATACTTCTGTTTATAGGGCCACTCTAAGAGTATCATGCACAAATATTTTCCTACGGAAAAAATAAAATCGTTAATATATTTTAATTAGTTATCCTGATTGCAAAGTAACATCTTTAAACATCTCTGTATTTTTTTAAGGAAACATACCAGCATGTATACAGAGTGTTTCCCCCAGTGTAGTTGCCTTGTACCTTCCGATTCTGCCGTGCTCTTTTGAGTATATGGCAGGACATTTCTTGACATTTGAGACTGTATTTGTTTGTTAGAAATGTTCAAAGATCACCTGGGTGATTAGATTGGATAATATGGTTTAGGGGGAAAATATGTTAGTTATAAAGGAATAAGTCTACCTTTCTCTTGAGACAGACACATCAAACTTGCCAAAAGTGGAAACTCTCCCATAAAAATCTCCACAGTGGTATACTGGAGTAAGTGTATAGCCTTAAAATAACTTTTTGTTGTTTGTTCGTTTATTTATTTATCTTACACCTACAGCACCTGGTGTTCCTAGGTGGTCTCCCAGCCAAGTACTAACCAGGCCCGACCCTGCTTAGCTTCCAAGATCAGATGGGATCAGACACGTTCAGGGTGGCATGGTCATACACAAAATAACTTATTGCTTGTAAATGCAAGTTCTGTTACTTCAAAAAAATAATCTTGTTACATTTTGGACATATTACATCTAAATAACTACTAATTTATTAATAAATCCAGTCAAGGCTTTTGGCATTTCAAATATCTCAATATGATAGGTTGAAAACCTGGTGTAAAAACCAGAGATGATTTTTTAAAATGTGTCAAGAAAGCTGGCCCATTTCCTGAACACTATACTTTCTATAAAGAATGATTAGATAAAATGATTAAAATGAAGAATATCTTTTAAAAGTCTTTACTAGAAGCTGACTTCTTGTGTTATATGTGAACAATCTCATGATAACTTGATGTAAAACAAGCTTGAAAAATTGTCTCCTTTAAAAAATTTATGCATTTTTCATCACCAGTAGGCCACTTATGCAATACCTATGAGGTTTTGAAGTACAACCTGGCCTTTTAACGTTTAAAAATGCCTCCTGCCTTCTATTACTGTTAAGTACATAAATACAACATTCAACAATGTTGTATTTCTGGGTATTTGTTAATTTGATGGATTTTAAAAGATTAGTCTGTTCCTGAGAGCTCTTGGTACTATTGTCAGAGAATATTAACTTGTATGAAACAATGATCCATGTTTTAACAGTTAAAATATTTTAAAAATTCTATTTAAAAAGCAGATCTCTATAATTGTCACAGATAATGTTATATTTCTGGTTCTCATAATTGTTTTTGTGATAGGAAAATATTTACCTTGCAGTAACTGATTTGCAGTTTTTCTTTTAAAAAATGTCCCTTTTATTAATACAAAAGTAATTTTTAACTAAATGTTTACATTCTCAAATGGGGAAAATACCAAGTAGGCCGAAATTAAAGCAATGTGTTTTGCATGGAGTTTGTGATTGAATATCTAAAGAATGTTAGTTTTCACTCAGGTATTTACAGAAGTTAATAATAGATTCAAAATTGATTGTAACTTACATATTACATATAGAAATTTTGCATTGTTAATAAGTGTTTTTAATTTTCACATTGATGCTTATTTTTAAAATGGAGATTTAAGTTTTTCAGATAATAGGAATGTAGGTAAATATATAATATTTAAAATGTTACTAGTTTATTACTTGAAAGGAACTTTGGTTCAGTGAGTAATACCAGCTTTTGTATGGTGCAACTACATGTTCCTTTGTCTTTCCTTGAAATTTTACCTAAGGATGTCTGCCTTAGGTTTCTGTGACTGAAGTTGCTCCTGCTATAAAATGGCTTAGAAAATATTTTTAGCAGAAATTTTATAGAAATTTCAATACTACATGGTAAAAGAAGCTTTCTGGTTAAAGAATCTTGAGCTTTTCTTGTTCTCTTCTACTCAGTTATTTCCCACGAAACCTAGGAAAACTAGACATTTGTAAGTGGAATAATGTTCATTGAATTTTAGTCTTTCTGCTCAAGGTGAGCAGTACTGTGATAAGGAGATTTAATCTACTTCCCTCTCATAAGAGAGCTGACAGCACTTAATATTCTTAAAGACTAAACCTTTACTAAGTTTTGCATATACTTACAGGTCAGCCTAGAACACCCTCGAGAAAGTAACAGATGGATTGTGTAGCAAAAATAGAGATATTGAGATTTTTGAGCATGGAGATTTTGTCATGTTAATGAAGAAGAATGTTCTTTCAAATGAAAATAATGAGGCTTTTAAATGGAAAATATAAGACAAAATAAACATGAATAGTCAAATATTTTTTAAAATTTAAACTATTAAAGATAAATTGGTTATTCATAGGAAAAAGATACTGTATGTTTTAATTATCTTCTATGTATTTGAGACTAAAGCAGTAAATGCCAAGATTTATCTGTTTCTCTTCCCCATTTTAGTTGAGATCTTTCACCTTATAGTTAATTGATGCAAGTAATTATATATAATAGTGTTACTAGTTTAATTCTGTAACACTTATTATCTCCTAACATTTAAAAAGACATTTCCTCTAAGATAAAATATACTGATCTCCTCTCTTTGTTGTATTTTTTCCCCTGTATGTTACCATCAACAACAGCAGCCCTATTTTAATAGCCCTGGGGAGGCTACTTTCACCTGGCAGAAACTTTTTCTCGGTAGTCTAAAAACCCATGCCTTCTGGTAATAAGGGATCTATTCATTCTCTGGGATCCGTAGCTTTGTTTTTTAATACCCTTGGTACAGCAGCCCCATGTTTGAGTGCAGGAGTAGTGTTGGGTACATTCTTCCCCTTGTGGTGGTTTCTAAGATGCTTTATGGCCTCCCCTCCACAAAAAAATAGCAACCTCTATCTTGCCCTTTCTCCTTTCCCTGATTTTGTTTCTCCAGCCTCCTTCATTGAAATACATATGGGAGAATATGACTTTGTAAGTATGTAATTACTGTATTTCACATTCTTTCCCCCCATGACTATTTTGTAACTACCAATTGGTACTCGTTAATTCCTTCACCTTTTTCACCCAGCCTCCCAACCCCCCCATCTCACGTGGCAACCATCAGTTTGTTCTCTGTATGAGTCTGTTTCTGTTTTGTTTGCTTATTTATTTTGCATCGATGTTCTTAATTGGCATTCATTTTAGCATTATCTCCTAACTGGGCAGTCCTACCATTAGTCATACTACTTTAGTTCATTTCCTTCTAAATGTCAATGTCAATTTAGGTAGCCTGTAAGTGTATTGAATATAAGGAAAAGGGTGAAGGGAAGAAATAATCATTTATGAAGGTACTGAAATTCATTGCTTATGGTAAATAATGTTTTAATCTTTGCCAAATTAAAATTTTTTTAAAGAGAAAGGAAAAAATTTTACGCAAATGTTTGTAAACATGTATGTAAATATGTTGTTTTCTTTACCTCCTAAAAATCATTAATAAAAATGGATTTTTAGTTTCTTCTGGAATGGGGTTCCTTTGTGTATAGTAGGGCAAAGCAAAGCTAGTATTCTGCAAGCTAAAACAACACTTCAATATGAGTTTCTTTTATTACATGACATTAGAAGAGGCAGCTTTTTCTATTTTGTCATTTTTCAATGTTTCTTCCCCTTTTATATGAGAAAGAATGTCATTGATTCATTGAGGTATACTTGACATTGTATTAGTTTTAGGTGTATAACAAGGATTTCATATTTGTATATATTGCAAAATGATTACCACAATAAGTCTAGTTAACATCTGTCACCGCATATAGTTACAAAATTTTTTCTTGTGATGACGATTTTTAAGATCTCTTAGCAGTTCTCAAATATGCAATACAGTATTACTAATTATAGTCACCATGCTATACATTACATCCCATGATGTGTTTTATAACTGGAAGCTTGAACCTCTTGACCCCCTTTTGCCCACCCACCATCCGCTGTTTCTAGCAACCACTAATCTGTTCTTTGTATCTATGAATTTTTTAAAAATGATTTCACATGTGAGATAGTACAGTATTTGTCTTTCTCTGACATATTTCACTAGCATAATGCCCTTAAGGTCCATCTATGTTGTCAAATGACAAGATTTTTTTATGGCTGAATAATATGCCATTGTATATCTATACCACATTTTCTTTATCCATTCATCCATTGATGGGCACTTAATTTGTTTCTGTATCTTGTCTGTTATACTGCTGCAATGAAAATAGGGGTGCAAATATTTTTTTTCCAAATATGTTTTTGAATTAGTGTTTTCATTTTCTTTGAATAAATACTCAGAAATGGAATTCCTGGATCATATGGTAGTTGTATCTTTAATTTTTTGAGGAAGCTCATTCTGTTTTCCATAGTAGCTACCCCAATTTGCTTTCCCAACAACAGTGCATAAGGGTTCCCTTTTCTCCACATCCTCTCCAGTACTAATTTCTTCTTGTTGTTGTTGTTTGATAATAACCATTCCAACGAGTGTGAGGTGATATTTCATTTTTTATTTGCACTTCTCTAATGATTAGTGATGTTGAGCATCTTTTTGTTTACTTGTTGGCCATTTGTCTTCTTTGGAAAAATGTCTTTTTTAGATCTGCCTGTTTTTAGTCAGATGGTTTTTTTTTTCTGTTGAGCTATATGAATTCTTTATATATTTTTTATATTTGCCCTGAGCAGATATATGATTTGCAAATGTTTTCTCACATTCAGTAGTTTAACCTTTTCATTTGTTGATGATTTCCTTTGCTGTGCAGAAGCTTTTTAGTTTAATGTAGTCCCACTTGTTTATGTTACTTTTGCTTGGGGGATTGAGATCCAAAGGTTATCACTAAGACTAATGTCCAGCTAAATGCCTATGTTTTTTTTTTCTAGGAGTTGTATGGTTTCAAGTCTTTATGTTCAAGTCTTTAATCCATTCTGAATTAATTTTCGTGTACAGTTTAAGACAGTGGTTCAGTTTCACTCTATGTTGGTTTCTGCGCATTCAATGAAACAACCACCTCTCCCAGTCCTGAAGGAGTGGCCCCTTTTAGGAGAGGAACCTTATTGTTCTACCCTGCCTTAGGCCTGGTTGCCTCTCAAACCTCTGTTATCGTCCAAGCAACCTGTTTTACTTTTAATTTGAATGTGTGCTTACACCTGCCAGTGTCCCTAAGGGAAGGATCTCAGTCAGCATCTAGATTCAGGTCGATTGGAGAGCAGACACTCATGAGCAGCTTGTAAAGTATGCAAAGATATACAGTCCTGTGGGACTGCAAGTGTAAGCCCTGCTGGCTACCAGAGTTGCAAAAATTGGGGCTCAAGTCAATGACTTAAGCTCATTCTGAGTTGTAGTGAGGCAGAGGGAGGTTGCAAAGATGGCGTCCGCTGGCCTACATTCCCTGGGAGCTGTTCCGCAGCCTCTAGCTATGCGGCAAACCTGAAAGCTGCCCTTCAGGCTGAAGCTCCAGGACAAGCAAAATGGGCTTTTTTTTTTTCTCAGAAAGACTGAGGACGTATTTCAGTCTGCTCTCCTGGCAGTGTCTGGGGCATGGTGGTCTACCAAGAACTGTCTTTCCTATTGCAATAGTTCTGTGGGGCCCAGGAACATAAAGCCCCACTGTCCACCAGAGCCAGGAGGTCAAGGGGAATGCCCTGGGTGGAAGCCACAGAAACGCGGGCAGCAGACTCTAAAAGCTCCCCATGCGGGAGCGTGGCAGAGCGAGAGTGTGGAGATGGCGCTTACTGGCCTTGGTGGTGAAGGATAGCCCAGCAGGCCCACCCCTGCTGCCAGCGCCTCGAGCTTAGCAAGCAAAGCTTGGGCGCGAGTCTGGGCACTTCTTACTGGCTGTTTCTGCACTGGCCTCTGAGGTGCGTGCGTTTGGGCACTGGCCTTTTAAGAGCCACTTCTTAGTTTGACACAGCCCTTTGGGGTCTGGTGGACGCCAGCCCCACTGGGTTTCCAAGCCAGATGCTTGGGGGCTAGGCTCTTAGGTGCAGTTTGTAACCAAGTTGAGGTGCTCGATGTGGGGTATGAACCCCTTGCTCCTCGGAGAAGCACTGGGCTTGCGAGTTCCTCCCAGTGGCGGGTCGCTGCACTGGTGGTGGTCTAAGGGTGAGATGGAGTCTCGGCCTCTACCGCCGTCTTTGATGTGGCCTATTACTTGTTCGGCTCAATGTGAAGGGACTGCTCAGCTAGTTTTTGTCTTCAGAGGAAATTATTCCATATGTTGCTATGGATTCTGTGCGTCCCCGGGAGGAGGTAAGTTAAGGATCTTCCTGCGTCACCATCTTGAAGTGCTCTCACTGGTTTTTCAATGTTATTTTGCGGTGAATTAGGTCTCGAGACTGGTTGACCAATAGCATTTACTAAATATTGAAAAACGAATGATCGATTGGTCATCTCTGCCTATGATATACTTTTTTCATGGAAATAAGTTTAAAAAATGAAAAATCACTCTTTTGGAAAAAGGAATTTTCCTTTTGCTGTCCATTCATAATATGGCGTTGTGTGTACATTGTGAGAAAAATGGCTATCCTAACAGTATTTTGCAGAGTCCTCACACATCATATAAACATTTATAAAAATTTCGTGCTTGATTTCGGAGTACACACGTGGAAACAGGAGAAAAAAAGTCAGAGGTAAGTGGCACACATGGAGAAGGATTAAAAAATGAACGGTAAAGTGGAGAGGGCAGGATTGACTCTATTTTTAGGTTTGAGAAAGAATGTGTTCTGGGCGATGAGCTGTTTTTGTTTTAGTCAATAATTAGTTTTAAATTGTCATAAGTGGATCTTCGGAAAAACGTATCTCGTGTAGCTTCAGGAGCATTAAAGAGTGACGTACAGTCATGGAAAGTTTTGGTGAAAAAGGGAGATGACTTCATCAAGAATAGTTCAGGTTAGAATCTGCCGAAAAAGAGATTGACTTTAGAAATATAAGAAATTTATATAAAATTATATAATATAAATATATAATATAATACATAATATATAATATATATATAAATTATATAAATATATAAATTTATATAATATAAATATAAATAATATAATATAAATAGCTCTGGATAAGATTTTAGAATTGATTATTAAGGGTGACGCATGAACCTTTTGGTGTGGTATGTGTCATGGATGGGGAGTAGGGAAGGAAGCAAAAAGGAAGATCTCAAAATGAAAGTTGTAGAATTGTTGCTTTATCTTAAGTCCAAATCCATAAGCAGAATGGTCAAGATTTTAACTTGATGGATGACCTTATAACACAATACAAATTATTTATATTATGTATGTGAAACTCCTAGACATTTCAGTAAAAAATGATGATTGATGTAAAAGTGCAGCTTTTGAAAATGCAAAAGTTTAAAATTTTTTTTTGTTGTTAATAACTAGAATTCCTAAAACCACTATGAAATTTTGGAAAATATGAATTAGTGATATTGATATAGAAAAATGTTAACTTTTACTGAAGTAAACTTTACTTCAGTAAAATTTAAAACATATTTATATTGAAATTCTTTAGTTTTACTCTTTTGGTAATCAGTTGATACTCTTTAATCTGGCACAGAAATCAAAGCATCTGCAGCTGTGGATTCTAGGGGAAGTAATGTCATTTTAGAACTGTTAGCTGTGCTTTTTAAATAGTTTACTTAAATGGTTTTTCTTTTTTGGCAATACCCTTACAATTTCTTTTAAAATGTCACATAACATTTAAAGTTTTTTTTTTTTTTGTAAAAGCATTTAATGAACATTATGAGTGTATTATTATTAGTTGAAAATGATACTTAACATATTCAGCCAATTAGTAGGCCATAATACAGGTCAAATCACATCATAAGAAAGTACCAGTTAAAATAAAATCTGCATGGCAACACAATTCAAAAAATATACGAAGAGTAGACTTTCAGTAAAAGATAATTTGGATACTTGATTAGGATCCCCTTGAATAAGATGTGCCTATTGAGGAACAAGAAAGACCTTTGTCTTCTCCCAACTTGCCAGAAGTCATGCACACAGACAGCTGCTGTCCTTGCGGCAGTATCTTGGGTAGCTGGCCACCTATTCAGCACTTGGTACTTCCTGTAACTCCTCACAGCTTGCAGGGTATTCTTTTGATTATTCTTAATGATCACAAGTCTTAAGAAGGATATACAATAATGTTGGGATATGTAAGAAATTAGTTTAGGCTCTTGGCAGATAACCTATACCCATGAAATCTAATTTTTAACCTCATTTAAAAAAATAGGCTTTTCGAGCAGTGTCAGGTTCACCGAAAGAATGAGCAGAAAGTACAGAGTTCCCATATATCCTCTTTCCCCCACACGTACACAACCTTTCCCCTCTATCAGTGGCTGGAAGCGGAGTGGTGCACTTGTTCAAATCTATGAACCTACATTGACACATCATTATTACCCGAAGTCCACATGTTTCTTTAGGGTTCGCTCATGGCTTTGACATTCTATGGGTTTTGACAAATATGTAATGACATGTGTCTACCATTATAGTATCATACAGAATAGTTTCACTGCTCTAAAAATCCTCTGTACTCTGGCTACTCATCACTCCCTCCTCTGGCAACAGGAGTACTGATCTTTTCACTGTTTCCATAGTTTTGCCTTTTTCAGAATGTCACACAGTTGGAATCATAGTATGCAGCCTTTTCAGATTGGCTTCTTTCACTTATTAATATACATTTAAGATTTCTCTGTCATGTTACGGCTTGATAGTTCATTTCTTTTTAGCACTGAATAACACTCTATTGTTTGGATGCACCATAGTTTATCCATTTAGCCGCTGAAGGATGTCTTGGTTGTTTCCAAGTCTGGGCAGATTTTTGCGTGGACAAAGTTTCAGCTCATTTGGGTAAATACCATGTAGTGTGATTGATGGATTGTATGGTAAGAGTATATTTAGTTTTGTAAGAAATTGCCAAACTGTCTAACAGCGGCAATGAATGAGAGTTCCTGTTACTTTATGTCCTCCCCAGCATTTGGCATTGCCAGTGTTTTGGATTTTAGCCTATTAACTAGTTTCTGGATTTTTCGCAAAGAGAATTTATCCATGAATTGTTGTTAAATTGGTGTGTTCATTGAGGAAAGGAGGGTCCAGGGCTTCCTATTTTGTTATCTTGCTGTTACCACTCGCCTATAGACACTTTTATGTCATGACTTCAACCAAAGGAGTAACTGGCCAGAAAAAAATTTTTATTTAACTTAAAAAGTTATCTTCTTCGATTGTTTTACTGAGAACTTTGAAGAGTTAAAGTCTTTCCTGTGAGATATCTAAGATGAAACTATGTTATGTGGAATCAAACTATGTAAAAGCCCCGATTTCACTACAGGGAAATGTGTTTGCCTGTGTCCCTTTTTCTATTCTTAAGGCTTCTCTTACTCTTGCTCAAGAAGTGAAACAAGTTCTGGTTCTGAAAACTCTGGTTACAATGGTTTGATTTGAGGAAAGCCCTGTCTCTGAGAGCGTCTGCAGGGTGAGTCAGTGCAGTTTCGTGGTGCCCCATCTGTCTGTTGGTGTCCTAGCACAGTGTGTGTCATGCCACTTTGAAGTGACACATTAAGGGATTGCGAGGTGAACATTTATTCACAAATTTCCCTTAGGGTCCTTCTGGCAGAGTTTAACTTGAAGGTGAAAGGAAGATTCTGTTTTGATATCTAAGTTCCTATTAAATCTACACAGAGTATTTGTGCAACTCTCTAAGCTAGCTCTCTAGACAACCACAGATTATAGCAGCAGGAATACTTAAAAGTAATAGTTGCTACTCCTGTGAGTAGGCATGACTGCGTCTGCCCATCTGTGGACTCTTTCTATATTAGTAACAGGACATGTGGCTGTACTTCAGCACAGCTTCCCACATTTTTGCCAAGTCAGAGGATTTGACGTCGTCGTTTTGTGATATTTCAAAATGGTGGTGTAGATTTTGGAAGCCTAGTGCTTGATTGGGTTATGGACAATCTGAGTCAGAGAGATCCCAACGTTCTAATACGTGAGGGGAAACAGGAGTTAAAACGGTTGCTATTGTCTGATTGTTTTCTTGTTATTTTGATGGTAATATCTTTAAAGGTGCATTGTTACCTGAATTCCAAGTTTAAAGAAATACACGGAATTTCAGAATTTCAATACTCTTTATTATTCTTACTTCTTTCAGGAGGTCTTTTGATTCCAAAGTACCATGGGCCATTGGAAAAGTATTAGGGAATAAATAGTAGTGAATCTCAAAGATTTTCTTATTGCATAAGAGGATACAATAGTCAATACCTTTCAAGTGTGATGTATTTAAAGTATTCCAAAACTTAGATTAACTGCTGAGGTCCGCTGAATTATGCACAGCCTTCAGACGTAGGAAATTCTCATCACTACCCTATTTTTAGGTAGTAGAATCTGGACCTTGAGAAGTCAACTGGCTTATTGCCTTGGCTTTGAAGCAGACTTGCTGTTCTTTCTTTAATTTCCAGGGGAAACCTCATAACTTTACCAAACAATATTCACATGTTCATTTTTCCCTTATGTACTTGAAAATATTTTCTACTTCCTTACCTAACAACCCCAGACTACTCCTTCCTGGCCTAGTTTTAACTTGTCCTTGAATCTTTCTTCATTGTCTACTTCCTTTTAATCATCTTCAATGCTCTTTTCTGGGCTGTTTCTTTATCATCCTTGGATAATGGGAACATGATGTTACAATGAAGTCCTAGGCCTTGCTGCTTCCATAGTTTACCTCCTACCTCATAAAACAAGGCCACTTTATCAGGTTGCCATGACAGTACAGTAACATTTGTCCTCTCAAGAAAATGCTAGAGTGTTCTGCTTAGAGTCGATTGCTGTTTGTTAGGAAAGTATTGGCTCAATGAATGTTTTTCAGCCACTGTGTTAGTGCAAGATGATTCTACCAGTATGTGTTAGTCACCTATTTCCAGATAACTGCAACAAAAGTAGTGGTTTAAAACCACACGTATTTATTACCATGTAGTTTCTTTGGGTGAGGAATTTGGGCACAGCTTAGCTGGTCATCTGCCTCATGGGTGCCTCATATGGCTTCAAAGTATCAACCAGTGTTATTTAGGGGATTAAAGTTTCCCCCAAGATTAGGTCTGGGGGCATGGAGGGTAGTGTTGCATGGTACAGGCCTGTCTTCCTCCTGTCTGTGTTTGACCCATTTGCTGTGTTTCCCATTTACAACTCTTAAACGCTTTCCTTCTGCAGCTTGAAGGAATTTATCTAGCTCAGTGGATTAGGGACATAGATTCTAGCCGATGACATAGTTCGGGATATTTCTTCTTTGGGACTTAAATTATGGTTTTTAAAAGAAATACCCACGAAGTTTATGATCATACTTTTTTTTATTTGTTTTAGTTCTGCCAGGAAGAAAATATACTAGATAATATTTCATCTGTTGTCATGAAACATATGAAATATCATGATTTAAGAATTTTCCTACTTTGGGATATTTGATAGTTTTCTTTTTTCAATGTCTTAAGCAGTGCTCTGGTCCATTTATATAACTATCTTCATTTCTGGTTGTTTTTTCCTTAGGACAAATTTTTAGAAATGAAAATATTGTTTCAAAGTCTCTCCCCCAGCTTTATTGAGATATAATTGACATACGACATTGTGTAAGTTTAAGGTGTACAGTGTGATGATTTGATACACTTAGTATGCTTACCACAATAAGGTTAGTCAACATATCCTTCACCTCGCATAATTAACATTTTTTGCTGTTGTTGTTATGAGAACAGTAAAGCTCTACTTTCACAGCATTTTTTGAATATACAATATAATGTTAACTGTAATCAACATGTTTCAAAATTGTAAGTTCTTGAAATATTTTGATTACACATCTTGAAATATA
Organism: Eonycteris spelaea; assembly: GCA_003508835.1. Classification (NCBI taxonomy): domain Eukaryota; kingdom Metazoa; phylum Chordata; class Mammalia; order Chiroptera; family Pteropodidae; genus Eonycteris; species Eonycteris spelaea. The sequence goes on along the minus strand of PUFA01000014.1, from coordinate 17,376,977 downwards.
AGTGGAAGGTTGTAGTTCTATATAATAGTCAACAGTCTCCTTCAAAATTATTATCCTGATTTCCTCTTCTAGTCAAGAAGAGTTTAGGGACTTGACTTAGCTTTCTACTTTAAACAGCTAGTTTAAAATATAACAACAGCATCAGACATTGGACAAAAATGGAGACTGGAATTCATAAACTAAAGGAAACAGGTTCAACCATACAATTGTACCAGAACACTGCCTGGAGGCAGTTCCCAAGTCTTAGTGTGGCGAAGGCAACTCAAACAGCACAATAGATGAGCAGAACAGAGTTTGGGGAAACTGAGATGACTTGAATTTGTTGTGTAAAGTACCATAGAGGAGGTTTGCTTTATAAAGAAGAGGCTCTAGAGATCTGCAGAAGAATTCCATTGAGTCTTTGGGTGAGTACTAACCTGTGAATGTTACAATTATCTGAGGCCAAAAAGGATTGCAAAGGAGTAGGTATAATGGCTTCCATCAGCCAGAGTGGAAAGACATTATGATATATGGGAAGAATTCTCAGAAAGTGTTAATTTAGCCCTAGACTAGAGTTCTACTCTGTACCTGTCCTTAAAAAGCTAATGAGCAAGACTCAAAGTCAAACTGACCCAAAATAACCAGGCCAAAATAAATACCAAACATATTTAAATGAATTTAACAAAATCCAGCATTCGATGATGAAAGATTCAGAATATCCAGCATCCAATAAGAAAATCAGGTGTGCAAAGAGGCAGAAAAAGACAACCCATAATTGGGCAGGGAAAATCAATCAATAGGAGATACAGAAATGCCAGAGGTACTAGAAGGAGCAGATAAAGACATTAAAAGTGCTCATAAATAATGCTCCCTGTGGTCAAGAAGGCAGAAGAAAATAGCATGGTGAGAGAAATAGAAGATTTAAAAAGCCAAACTGGAACTTCCAGAAATGAAAATTATAAGATCTGAAATGAAAAATACACTAAATGGGATTAACATTAGATTTGCACTAAGACAAGACTGTCCAGAGTGAAACAAAAACAGAAAAGAGCTGGGAGGAAAGAGGGAATAAACAATGCATTGGTAATCTGAGATAATATTAAGCAGTTTAACATAGGTGTAATTGGAGCCCCAGAGAAGAAGGTAAGGAGAGTCAGAGGGACAGAAAAGGTATTTGAAGATATAGTGTGCAAAATTTCCCCAAATGTCATAAAAACTGGAAACCCGCAAATCCAAAAAAAAAACCCAAAGAATAAATGTTAAAAATCACAGCAAGGCTCATTATAATCAAAGTGCCGAAAGCCATTGATGCAAAGAAAGTCTTAGGCCGGAGGAAAAAAAGACACAGTAAGTACAGAGAAACATAGGTAAGAATGACAGCTGATTTACCGAGAACTAAATAGGCTATAGCACAATGGAAGGATATCTTTAAAGTACTGAAACAAAAAAAAAACTAAACATCAGATGTTTGACTCAAGATCAAAGTTTTTAAAGTTGAAGTTGAAACAAACATTTTTTTTTCAGACAAAAGATGAGATAATCCATTGACAGTAAACCAATACTATAAGAAAAATAAGTTTTCCCAGCAGAAAAAAATAATACCAGATAGCATTTTGGATCCACACAAAGAAAAGAATGTTGGAAATAGTAAATATGCGAGTAAATAAAAAGGATTCTCTCTTCACTGTTAAATCTCTTGAAATAATTGTTTACAGCAAAAATATAATAATGCATTTGGGGTCTATAGCATATGTAGAAGTAGAATGTCTGGAAGAAATATCTACTTGTGGGAGTGAGAATGGGAAGTATGCATTTGTGAAGTTCTTACAGTATGTGTGAAGCGGTTTAATGTTATTTGGAGATAGAATGTATATTGTAAACTCTAGCAATTACTAAGACAATAAGAAAACAGGTATAGCTAATTAGCCAATACCAGAAATAAAATGGAATTATTAAAAAAAAAAAACTCAGTGAACTCAAATGAAGTCAGGAAAAGAGGAAAGGAACAAAGAGTACATGAGGTGAATAGAAACAACTGAAAAATGTTATTTCTATGAATAGTTATATTAAATGAAAATGGTCTAAACATGTTTAAAAGGTAGATATTGTCAGTTTGGATTAAAAAGCAAGACCCAATTTTATACAAACTAATTCAGAAAAAGCTGGAGCGGCTGTGTTAGGTGAAATACACTTCACATCAACAAACACTACTACGGATAACAAGGGGCATTTCATTAAGACAACGTGGTTAGTTCATGAAGAGGAAATAAGAATGTCGACTCTTTTGAACCTCATAACCAAGCATTAAAGTACATGAATCAAAAACTGATAGAATGGAGAGAGGAACTAGACAAATTCACAGTCACAGTTGGGATATTTTAGAAGACCTTTTTCATAACTGACAGAATGAATTACGAGAAAATCATTAAGGATATAGAAAACTTGAAGAATATTATTCACCAACTTAACCTAATTGGCACTCCACCAATCAATAACAGAATGTGCTTTCTTTTAAGGAACCACCAAGGTGTACCACATGCTGGGCTATAAAACAAGTCTCAATACATTTAAGAAGGTTGAAGTTGTTCAAAGTATTTTCTCTGATCACAGCAGAATGAAACCAACATTAATAAAGTTATCTGGACCAACTTCAAATATTTGAAAATTAACATACTTTTAAATAATCAATAGCTCAAAGAAATATTTTGAGCTGAATGGAAATGAAAACAAAATTTACAGGATTTAGCTAAAGCAGTGCTTAGAGGAAAAATTTAAATGCTCATTTTGGAAAATAGAAATGATATCAAGTTAATAATCTAATCTTCCACTTTCAGAAACTAGAAAATGAAGAGTAAAGTAACCCAAAGTATAAAGATGGAAAGCAAAGACAGAGCAGAAATCAGTAGTATAGAAAACAAAATAAATGGAATCATAACTGATTTTCAGAAAGAAATGGATAATTTTCTAGCCAAGTAGATCAGGGAAAAAAAAACACGTAAAAACAACTAATAACAAGAATGGAAGAGGGGATATCACTACAAACCCTATAGGTACCAAAGTAAGGAAGTAAAGTTGACAACTTAGGTGAAATGGATAGTTCTTTGAAAGGTACACTGCCAAAGCTCAAATTAGATAAATAGGAAAAAGTCATGTCTTTTAAAGTAATGAAAGTTAGATACCTTCTAATAAAGAAAATTCCTGGCTTAGGTGACTTCACTGACAGTGTCTACTAAACATTTAAGAAAGAAATGATGCCAATTTTACACAAACATAAAAAGGACAGAAGGGACATTTCTCAAGTTATGAGTCCAGCACTACCCTGATACCAAACCAAACCAAAACAAGCAAAAACTCAGAAAAACTCATTACAAGAAAAAATAGACCACTATTCCTCATGAACATGAATGCAAAAATTCTTAACATTTTAGGAAATGGAATTAAAAACCTTTCAAAAGAATAATAACATCATGATGACCAGGTGCATTTTATCTTGAGAATGCAAACTTAGTTAACATTTAAGAATCAGTCAATGTAATCCACCATATCAGTAGAATAAACATGAAAAGTCATGAACATCTCAAAAGATGCAAAAAACTCATTAGACACTATTTAAGATAAAAATCCTCTGGGAACTAGGAATAGAACATGCTCACACTCAACCTGATAAAGAATGTCTACTGCAAACCTACAATTAATGTCATATTAATGGTGAAGACTGAATGCTTTGCCCCCAAGATTGGGTATGAGACAAGGATGTCTGCTCTAATTACCTTTATTCATCTTCATACTGGAGGTTTTCAACAGTATAGTAAGGCACACAAACAAACAAGCATACAGATTTCAAAGGAAAGAATGGACATATCTTTCTATGTAAATGGTACGATTATCTAGAAAACCCATAAAATTTTTGAAAAAAAAAAATGCCACTGAGAAAATAAGTGAATTTAGTAAGCTTGCAGGATTCAAAGTCAATATTCAATTTTATTTTATGTACTTGAAATTAATGACTGGAAATTGAAATTGATATCATTTAAAGTAGTACTAAAATATAAAACACTTAGTTGTAAGCTTAATAAGATACTTCAGTACCTGTACCCTGAAAACTCCAAAATATTGCTGAGTGAAAATTAATTAGTGGAGATATATACCATGTTATTGAATTTAAAAGTCTCAATTGCAATGTTAATTATAATCAAGTTTATATATTAGGTCAATGAATTTTCAATTATTAGCAGACAGTTTGTTTTCTTCTAAGCTTTCTGTCTATAATTCACATAAAACATTGTGTAAGTTTAAGGTATAAAATATGATGATACATGTATAGTAAAATGATACTACAATATCATTAAACACATCCATCACCTCAATTATCTTTTCGTGTGTGTGGTGTGAACATTTAGGATCTAATTCCCTAGCAATTTTCAAGTATGCAATACAGTGTTGTTATTATGGTCACCATGCTATGCATTAGATCCCCAGAATTTATTCATCTTATAACTGGAAGTTTTACCATTTGACCAATATGCTACTAATAAATAGTGAAGCCAGTGTTTCTGCCAAGTTTTTGGGAACATACAAACTCTTGGCCATCTGGCTTGGGTAAAAAAAATAATCTTTCAAGGATTGAACAAGGTGACCAAAGCTTCCATCACAGAGGCCAGTGATGCACCTAATTTTCCTAAATATTCACATCTTCTTGATCATATTCTTGTAGTTATCAGTATGGAATATTTTTCAAATATTTACTTGAATTTTAAATCTCAAATTGAAATTTTTGAAATGTGGTTCAAGGACCAGTTGCCTTGTAATTACCTTGAGTGTTTATTAAAACGATATGTTCCTCGGCTCCATACCAGAGCCATTGAATCAGAATTCTCTGAGGATGGTCTGGGAATCCCAACTCTTAGCAGTCATCCCATTTAAACTTACACATTGAAGTTTGAGGTCTACCGAAGAGATTACAAAATGTGTAGTCGGGAGTGCGGTTAAATGCATGTCACTCTATCAAAAGTTAGATAGCTTTAGTATCAGCAGTTTTCAGATAAAGAATTTTACTTCCTGGAACGAACTGCAAGTCAGTAATGTAACTGAATCTGATTTCTGTAAAAGGAGGCCATGTTACTGACTGTGGACTTGTGCAATTTTGTAGCGTTGATATGATATTAAGTCAACTCTAAATTTCTTTTTGCTTCACGTGAAAAGCCCTTAAATCAAGAAAACAATAGTCATTAATCACATAGATCTTAGTTTTAATTAAATTATAACAGTTTCCCAGAAAGGGTTTGCAGGACACTCTTATCCAGAATTGAGGATGTTTCTGAGTATTCAAAAAGGGAACACTACCAGTTTCATGTGGATATTTAGAGAAGTTTATAATCAAAGTCCAGGCCTGGCCCTTAGGAAAGACTTGCTTCTCTCTCATCCAAAGAAGTAAAAAAAGAAAAAAAGAAAAAAGAAAAAAAAAAAAGCTCTATTTGGACTTGTGATTCACAGTTGTAAAGTGTTGGTTTTAGAGCCAAATGTTCATCTGGAGCCTGACCTTGGATGAATTAATTTCTCTGATAATTTTCCTAATCCGTAAAACTGAAACAATAATAATTACATTCTTTTTGTATTGTGAAGTAAGATATCGTGTGTACTATGTTAAGCAAGGAACTTGCATATGCCAACTATTTGTCAGCTTTTATTATTTTCTCTCATATTAAACTCTCATGAGAATTCATTACATACTAGATACTGGAAATGGAGAGTAAAATCTAGTCTAGAAGAACTAGTCAGAAGTGTTTTGACAGGTTCTTTTCAGATTTAATTATGAAGATTTAGATACAAAAGTTTAATTGCAGGCTGATCCAAAGGGAAGCCCTGGAAGCAGCCAAGTTATGCTTGATCAAACTAACTGAAAAGCATGCCACTGGACTCGAAACTTCTATAACAATTTTATTTCCACTGTATTAAAACAACTGATGCCTTTTAATAGCAGATTTGAATCAATGGAACTGTGAGGAAAGCAGAGAAAGGGAACTAAAAGTTCTTGAGAAGCCTTTGGGTGGAGACAGTGTCACACCCTGGGGACGATATTTTCTGAGAGAGAAGCTAAGCAGCGCACTTGGGGCTTGTACTCACTGCCACAGTCTTAACACCAGGTGCTAAGCACCTGAGCTCAAATACCTGCATTTTCTAAATTAAAGGTAAAAGAAAATAACTTCAGAAAAGGAATAACAGTTCTTAGCTTTTTACTAACGTATTGAGCACATTATTGCTACCCACTATATGCCAAGGTTTTTACCTTCAAAAATGAGGTACGTGCTCTGGCTTCTTGGTGCACTCGGTCTTGAAGAAGAAAGAAGATAGCCTGGGAAGATAGGCTCACCCCACAACTACACTATCATGTATATGGCTCATAGGATAAGTGTTCTCTTTTTTGGAACAGCCAGAGGTAACCAGAACCTACCCAGAAAACTGTGAGTCTTCTCGCCCTCAGAGGGAGACCTGAATAATTCTAGGCTGACGTCCTGCCATGGAGACATTAAATCAACAGGAGGGCTGGCTCAAAGTTGCAGGCCTCAGAGTTGTCACATTTTCTACATTCACTCTTATGAATATTCTTGAAAGAAGTCTGTGTAAACATGTACTCCAAGTGAATACATATAGACTAACTTAACCATCCAAAAAATACTTGATTCCTTTAAAAATAGTAATTGAGTGTTCTAGCTTGAGCCAGACATCTGCATTTGAATCCTAACTTTTGTAATAACAACATTTGATTAATCTCTTTAAGCCTCTTTCCCTTTTTTTAGTGAAATAAGGACATAATAAAGAATTGTTCATAGTTAATGAAAATAAATATATTTAAAGTGCTTAGCACAATACTTAACATGTTTTAAGTTCTCAATTAGTGCTTGCTATTATTAAACTATATCCTAACAGCCATTCTTGAAAAGGAAAGGAAAAGAGAAGGGAGAGAGAAAAGGAATGAAGGAAAAGGAAAAGGAAGGAAGAAAGGAAAGGAAAAAAATGAATGGATGGAAAAAGAAGGGACAGGCAATGGAGGCAGGGATGGAGGGAGGGAGAGAGACAGGAGAGAGGGAAAATAGACAAATGAAAGAAAAAAAGTCAGTGATACACTAGGTGTCAGCATTGTACTTCAAATAGTCCTGCACACTCAGTGCCTGCTCTGGTTTTATTTAGAGGGTGTCGAGTTGAACTGGCTTGGAATAGGAAGCTATATAAGTAGATCTGGGAAATTCAGATCTAAAACTTCAAAAGAAGATATAACAAATACTGGCTTAGGCCACTGTGCACCAATTATCTTTCAAACTGCCAAGCTGTTCAAAGTTGTTGCCTATCTCATTTGATTCCTGCTGTTTTCATAAATGCAGCATATCAGAAATGAAGAACAACATCATTTTTGTCCAGGATGCTAGCATTTTTCTCATTTCTATACTTTAAATCTTATAGTCATTTTAGGAAGAAGATCGGTTTGAATCTTTTCTACTTATTAGGCATATAAATAGTGTAATGCCTGTTTTAACTACTACACAGGAACCATTGGCATGACTTTTGAAAAATATTTTTAAGAGCCTTACTGAACTGTAATATGTTCTTATTATTCTGTATACTTAGCAAATATTAAGAACAAATGAAATGAAAGTAGAGATGGTGGAAGAATTGGTCCAGTATTCTTTTGGGGATGGAGATGTGGTTGACGTATGATGTGTGAGTGTAAGGTGCACAGTGTGCTGATTGGATTCATTTATATACTGCAATGTGATCAGCACCATGGTGTTAGCTAGCACCTCCATTGTGTCACATAATTTAATTTCTTTGTGTGTTTTGTGTGTGTGTGTGTGTGTGTGGTAAGAACATTTAAGTCTAGCCTCTTAGCGACTTTGAAGTATATAGTACAGTATTGTTGACTATAATCACTATACTGAGTATAGAATCTCTAGAACTTACCTTCTAATTGCAAGTTTGCAGCCTTTGACAACATCTTTCCAGTTCCCTCAGCCCCCAGGCACCAGTCAACTGCCAGTTTACTTTCATTTCTATGAATTTGGCTTTTTACATTCCATGTATAAGTGATATTATATACTATTTGTTGTTCTCTGGCTTACTTCACTTAGTATAACGCCCTCAAAGTCTGTCCATGTTGTTGTAAATAGCAAGATTTCCTTCTTTCTCATGGATGGGTAATATTCCATTACATATGTGTGAATGTATATGTACATTTATATCATCTTCTTTATTCACTCATCTGCTGATGGAAACATAGATTGCTTCCATGTCTTGAGTCTAATGAATAATGCTGCAGTGACATGGGAAATTGCAGATATCTTTTCGATAACTCCATTCTCATTTCCTTTGGATATATACCCGGAAGTAGGATTGTTGGATCATATGGTAGTTTTTATTTTAGTTTTTTAATGGGATCTCCATATTGTTTTTCATAATGGGCTGGAACCAAATTTACATTCCCATGAACATTGTATGAAAGATGCCCTTTTCTCTGCAGCCTTGCCCCATTTGTCATCTCTTGTCTATAATTACCAGCCAGTTATAACAAGTATGAAGTGATCTCATTGTGGTTTTGATTTGCATTTTCCTGAAGATTAGTGATATTGAACATCTTTTTATGTTATCTGTTGGCCGTTTGTATATCTTTTTTTTTTCTTGTTATTGTGTTCTATGAGGTCTTTATTTACTTTCGGATAGTATCTTCTTGTCTGATATGTGGTTTGCAAATATGTTCTCCATTGCATAGATTGCCTGTTCATTTCATTGATAGTTTTCTTTTGCTGTGCAGCTTTTTCATTCGATATAGTCCTGCTTGTTGATTTTTGCTTTTTGTAGCTTGTTCTTTTGGTGTCATATCCAAAAACATTGCCAAGAGCAATTTCAAGGAGCTTTCCCCCTATGTTTTGTGTTTCTAGGATTTTTGCGGGGGGGTGGGGGTTTGGGGTTGGGTTCAGGGCTTATTTTAAGTATTTAATACATTTCAGGTTAATTTTGTGAGTGGTGTAAGGGATCCACTTTTATTTTTCTGCATGTGCTTGTCTTGTTTTTCCAGCACTATTTATTAAAGAGATTATCCTTTCCCCATTGAATAGTCTTGGCTTCCTCATCAAATATTAGTTGACTGTATATGGGAGTTTATTTATGAGCCCTCTATTCTGTTCCATGGATCTAATGTGTCTATTTTAATGCTAAGTACCAACCTGTTTTTATTATTAAAATTGTAGTATAGTTTGAAAGGAAGAAATGTCATCATCTAGCTATGTCCTTTCTCTGGATTGTTTGGTGATTCAGGATCTTTTGTGATTCCATACAAATTTTAGGATTTTTTTTCTATTTCTTTAAAAAATACCATTGAAATTTTAATAGATTATACCGAATCTATTGATGGCTTTGGGTAGTATGAACAATTTTTTTTTTAACAGTATTAACTCTTTTCATCCATGAACATGGGATACCATTTTTTTCCCCCCCTAAAGTGCCTTTGGGAGGACTATCTGCCCTGGTATTTGGGAGAGAAAGCCGCTGTCAGGCACAGAATGTGATCTTACTTTACCCTCTGGCTCTTCTCGATGAAGTTTGTCCAGAAAAAGCTCTTAGCATTTAGTGCCGGGGGTAGCTGAGAAAACAAATTCTTTTTATTTTTGTTCTGTGTATGGTTGTGAGAATTTTTCTTCAACTGATGGGAAACATCTCTGCTCCTTTACATCTGAATGACTTCTCACTCCATTTTTGGTGGGCAAAATGAGCTTTTCCCTGGGGTCCAATTTCACCCAAGTGTGAGGTCACAGGCAGAGGTGAGGGCCAATTTCTGGCCCCTTTTTTTTCCTGTGTTCCTGGCTCTCTGAAAGACCCCGGCAATTCATTGTTATGGACGCAGGTCTCTGGAAAATGGAAGGTTGCTCAATGAGCTCTGGACACTTTTCAGCTGTAAGCCTGAGTTCTATGAATCTGTCTCCAAAGTGGTTGGTCACAACCTTGAGCCCCTGCTGCCAGCCTGGGGTCTCTTTTGGAGGCAGTCTAATAGGTGAGATTAGCACAGGGAACTGCTCCTCCAGGGCACTTCTTCCTCACATTCTTTGGTGGTGATGGTGACAATCACCTCCACAGATGGCTGTGGTGTTCCAGTGGAGATCCACCCACTCTGAGCCCAAACACACACTGTGAGTTCTCAGGGGCTGGGTGTGGCACTAGGAGCCCACTGATAAATAGCCTTGCCTCACATCTTGACAGTTGACTCTTTCTTGAAATGCCACATTTCCTCTCTGGTAAAATTGAACCTGAAGGAAGTAAAGCTCTTTACAGAAAAAAAACTAAGTGTCCATCAGTAGATGAATGGATAAAGAAAATTTGGTATAGATATACAAGGAAATTATTCAGCCATAAAAAAAAAAAGACCTTACCATTATGACAACATAGATGGACCTTGAGGGCATTATGCTCTAGTGAAATATGTCAGACTGAAGCCAGTTAGTTAAAAGTAAAAATAAAAACAATAAGATACTTACATATAACCTTTTATCTTCCTGGAGGGCTTAGATTTATATCTGGTCTCTATTTTATTACAGATTCCAGGAGGCAAAACAGTCCTTTAGCTGGCCAGTTATCTGCCTTGCCCCCCCAGCCTCTTTCTCCTGGGCCTCCTGTGTCTTGCCAGCCTGGTGGCTTTTCATCCCTTGTCTGTGAGGCCAGAATCACCTTGTCACTTCTCTGGGCTGTATATGTTTCCACCTTGCATGTCACAGAAAGCCTGTGGTCTTGGAAGATGCCCTGGAATATGGTTCCATTTGTTTGTTTCTTCAGTTTTTTTCATTGGAGTCTTGTAGTTTTCATTGTACAGGTCATTTATTTCCTTGGTGAAATTTATTTCTAAGTATTTTAGTGTTTTTTTTAATGCTATTTTGAACGGAACTCTTTATTTCTTATTCAGACATTTTGTTATTAGTGTATAGAAATGCAGCTGGTTTCTGTGTGTGTCACTTTTATATTCTTTGTTGGTTAGTTTCAGCAGTTTTTTTGGTTGAGTCTTTAAGATTTTCTATATACAATAACATGTCATCTTCAAATAGTGAAAGTTTATGTTTCCCTTTTTGATTTGGATGCCTTTTATTAATTAATTAATTAATTTTTGATGCCTTTTTTTCATGCCCAATTGCTCTGATGGACTTCCAATACTATGTTGGACAAACGTGACAAGTGTGAGCATCCTTATCTTGTTCCTGATCTTAGATAAAAGCTTTTAGCTTTGTAGTTAAATTATGTTAACTGCGGGCTTTTCATATATGACCTTTATTATGTTGAGATATGTTCCCTCTATACCTCTTTGTTAAGAGTTTTATAATGGATGTTGAATTTTGTCAGATGCTTTTTCCATATCTGTTGAGATGATCATATGATTTTTATGTTTCAATTTGTTCGTACGGTAAACCACACATTGACTAATTTGTGAATATTGTACCATTCCTTGCACCTCTGGAATAAATCCCACTTGTTTGTGATGTATGGTCCTTTTAGTGTGTTGTTGAATTTGTTTACTGAAGATTTTTGCATCTATATTCATCAGGAATATTGATCTGGAATTTTCTTTTCTTGTGGAGTCCTTGTCTGGTTTTGGTATCAGGGTAGTACTGGACTTGTAAAATGAGTTTGGAAGTGTTTCTTCCTCTTTTATTTTTATTTTTCTTTGGAAAGAGTTTAAGAAGGATTGCTGTTATTTCTTCTTTGAATGTTTGGTAGAACTCACCAGTTAAGTCATCTATTTCTGGGGTTTTCTTTGGGGGAGGTTATTGATTACTTCTTCCATCACCTTACTAGTAATTAGTCTGTTCACATTTTCCATTTCTTCATGATTCACTGTTGGTAGGCTGTATGTTTCTAGGAACTTATTAATTTCTTCCAGGTTATTCAATTTGTTGGCATATAATTGTTCATAGTAGTCTCTTGTGATCCCTTGTATTTCTGTAATATGGCTACAGTATTTTAGAGTGGACAAAGCATGGGATTTATTTTGGGTACTGGTCCAGAGATACAGGTGGATCAATCAGTAGGTCGTTCCGTTAATATAGCACTATTGCCATATGAGAATGGCAATAAAAAACTGTCCTCAAAAATGTTCTCAGAATATTTAGATGTGATTGGCTTTTATAGTTCCTATTCAGTGCTCTTTATGAAGGCTTAAATATGAGCTATATGGTTGGCTTTGTGAAAACAATTCATAGCTATGTAAATATCATTTAATAATCTCTTCACTGCATTTAGAGCGTCTCACTTGTATAGCACTCTACAAAGTGCTTTCACATAATCATTTGAGTTTTACAACTCTATGAGCTAGAGAGGAAATGTATTATTATTGGCTATTTCAGTATTCTCTATTCTGTGGCAGGCATTGGTGATTCGTAGTGAACCAAACAAAGACCTTATTCTCATGGAGCTTATGTTCTAGGGGGAGAGAGAAATAAATAAATAGACATTTATGTCAATGTTATACAGAAAAATTAAGCAGGGTAAAAGGGATAAATGCTGCTTTATGTAGAGTGATCAGGAAAAACCTCTGTGATGAGATGGCATTTGGATAAAGGATTCCAGAGGAAGAATATTTCATGCAGAGGAAAAAGTAAATATAAAGGCCTGGGAAGGCAATTTGACTGGAGTGAAGTGAGCAAAGGAATGGTAAAAGACAAAGTCAGAAAAATAAGTAAACAGGCTATGAGTAAAGAGTAACTGAATTACTCTTGATCATTCAGTAAGTGACAGAATTGAGTTCAAACACAGGTCCCCTGACTCCAAATCCTATTTGTATTAAACCATTTTACTTCAATGACATAACCAATAGTAGTAGCTGCTTATTAATGCTTATTCAGTGCATCTAAGGAACTGAAGAGGAATATCAGCAAGATAATGTTAATTTGCATGATTTCCTTTTGGGGTGTTATAATTTGGTTTCATTTATGAGAATCTTTTGACCAAGGACAAGACCAGACCTTAACTGGTCAACTGAATAGGCCAACTAAGACTACTTCCACTACTTCCTCTAGTTTAAAATTTCCCACTTGAACAATTTAATCTCCTGTCTTTTGCCTTTAATATTGAGACAAGTTCTGACAGCAGAGGAAATGGGAATAGAGTAAATATTAGATTTGGAAGAAACCATGAGATTATTGGACACACACACTCACTCAGAATTACATATACTTAATATACATTCACACAAAGATACACATACACACATACTACCCCCCTATGGGAAACTTTTATTGTTAATGTTAGTAGTAGCAATAGATATAAATGATGATACAGACATTATAACATCAAAAGATGTCTATTCCAATAGGAGCTACTCAATGATTTCATAGTGTAATCACAGGTTAAATCAGACTAATACGAATTATAAATGTAAATTTTTAATAATAATATGATATAACAACATACAAACATTAAAGGTGAGAGTTTTATAAATACAATGGAATTAGGTAAGCAAGAATCTACTTTCTTTGGAAACAATATTATTACCTATTAAGTGATAAACTAATACATGATTTAGACTGAGCATTGAGCTAGCTCTCTCTTTTTTTATTAACCCTGAGAACTAGCTCTCTTAACATACTTCTAGGAGACTTAGCTTTACTTAATTATTACAGGAAGTTATCAATTATTTTGGTTTAGAGATTGCCATGTATTACCCAGCACAATAAGATTGGGAGACAGCATAGGGTGGTAGTTGAAAGAGCACAGTCTCTGGATTTAGGCTGTATAAATTGAAACCCAGCTCCACACCTATTATCTGTGTGATCTTAGGCAAGTCTTAAGTGTTCTCATCTGTAAACTGGTTTACTAATACCACCCACCTTATAGATAGTGAGGCTTAGTAAGTTAATATACATGTAAAGTGCTCAGAACAATCTTGATACATAATAAGAACTAAAGAGGTGTTACACTATTTTTATTAACATGGATTTAATGAATTTCTTGCAGATAGGATTGGTTGACTTAAAAGCATTTTGGATATATACTAATGAATGTGATGTCTGTACTGTTATGGAGGAGCTTGAGGTTTGGGGTATTGTTTCTCCATGTTTGACTTCTTTCTGAGCAAAATGAGAGGTTCTTTATGGATTGCTGCATTATGAGTTTTGACCTGGGCCAGGGCATTTGAATGAGGATTAGGTACCTGAGGAAAAAGACATGAAATAGGGACTCTCCTATAGTGGCCCACTGACCTCACCAGATCTTTCTTCTGAAGGAAAATTGAATGTGATAAGGCAGGCAACATTATGGATGCAGAGAGACTTGCAGAGAAAGAATGGAAGATGCTTTGGTGTCTTCCAAATTGAATGCGGGTAGGAAGGATGGCCTGCAGAATCAGCGCTGGTGGTAGAGTTCTCTGTAGGGGAGAGAACCATCACGGGAGATTAGCTATTATGGCTGTGGAAAGACTCATCCTCAGGACATGCTCTGGATGGGTGATAAGTGAGACAGAGAGATAATTGGGGGTCTGAGTGAGCCACGAGAGGGAATGACTCAAAGGAAAGACAAAGGGGGCCGAGGAACACGAGAAGGTAGAGCTTACATACAAGAGACAATCAGTGCAACTTTCCCGGAAGCAGGGGTAATTGAGAACTTTTAAAATGGCAGGAATATCTAATGATCAGTGCTTTGTTGGCTGTGCCACTGGAGCGCGACCCCTCTCTATTGCCCCAGACTCTCAGCCTGGAGTTAGTAGAGTTCCAGAAAGAAAGGTGATTAAGGAGTCCACCAGCTTGATAAAAGAAAGTGAAATACAGATCGGATTTCAAGAATTGCGTGAAAGTGGGCATTCAGAATTGAAATGTAACCCCCGCCAGAGATATTAAAAAGGTTGCCAGTTTTCCTGATTTACATGGGAGAGAGGTTTGAGCCAATTTACTTAAACCTTGGAAGCCAAGATGAGTCAAGCAAGTGTAAGATTTGGGGGTTTTCAAGCGACTGATTCATGATATGATACCATAAGCGCTGTCATTTAGAGTGGTGGTGTTCAAAGAGTGACTCGGAGCTCTGGCTTTGTCAGCGTCTCTTCACCAGGAAGAGTTTCATGATGAACTGAGTTTGGGAGGTGATGGGCAGAGTCTGCCACTCAACTTACCTTGCAGAGCTGCAGCTCACATTAGTGTGATATAACTTTGGGAAGTCTCACAGTGAAGATTAAGATTATCTAGTTGCTTTTTTTTTTTTTGAAGCCTAAAAACAAACAAACAAAAAACAAAGGAACACATTTTGGTTTCCAACTACTTGCTAGATTTTTCTACCTTTACTTAACAAAGGCATTGCCAAATCAACATGTCTAAAATTAATAGTCTTTCCTATGAAGTACAATTATCCTCTTGTCGTTTTACCATCTTGGTTAACAAGATCACCACCACCTAAGTCATCCAAATTAGAAATCTCAGTTTTTCTGACCCTTTGTTCTCTCTCACACCTGCCACACACATACGATCCATTTAATTTATGATCAGATCTTATCGATGCCTGTAAAATTATATATCCCTTGCCACATGCCAGAATGCCAGAGTTTTTATAATTTTCATACATGCTGAATATTTAAGATACATCGAATCCACACAACATGAAATTATGTTTCCATATCTCAAGCAACAAACAATTGGAAATTGAAATTTAAAAATACCATTTATGATAGCATCAAAAAAATGCAATATACTTAGGGATAAATCTGACCAAAGATGTGAAAGGCCTGCACACTGGAAACTACTAATATTACTGACAGAAATAAAGAAAATGTCAATAAAGAGAGATATTCCTTGTACATGAGCTGCAAATCTCAATATTAAGATGTCAGTTCTCCCCAAATTGATCTATAGATTCAGCACAATCCCAATCAAAATCTCAGCAGGCAATTTTAGGTAGAAATTGGCAAGCTGATTCTAAAATTTGTATGGGAATGCCAAGGACTAGAATATCTAAAACAACTTTAAAAATAATAATAAGAAAGTCAGAGGGCTATTTGATTTTAAACCTAGTTATTAAGCTATAGTAATCAAAACAATGTAGTATTGGCATGAAGATAGACAATTACATCAAAGGAACAGATTACAGAATTCTGAAATAGACCCACCATACATGGAAAATTTATTTTATTTTTTTTATATCAGTGCAAAGGCAATGCAATGGAGAAAGAATAGCCTTTTCAACAAATGGTGCTCAAATACTGGATATACATATATAGCTCAAGTCAATTCCATGCACCATATAGAAAAACTAACTCAGAATGGATCATATACCTTTAATGTGAACCCTAAAAACTATAAGAAAACATGGAGGAAAATATGTGACATTGAGTTAGGCAATATTTCTTAGAAAAGACATCCAAACCACAGTCAATAAAAGACAAATTAATAAATTAGACTTCATCACAATATAAAACTTCTGTTCTTCAGAATACATTCTTCAAAGAGAATAAAGAGAGAAGCCACAGGCTGGGGAAAAATTTTCGGAAAGCATATATTCGATAAAGGACTTGATTCCAGAATATAAAGAACACTCAAACTCAACAATAAGAAAACATAATCCAATAAAATATGGGCAAAAGATTTGTATAGATGCTTCACCAAAGAAGATGTATAGATGGCAAATAATTACATGAAAGTGTAATTATTAAATGTAAGTATTAAAATGTAATTACATGAAAAGCTAATATCACTACTTATTAGGGAAATACAGATTTAAAACTACAGTGAGATACCACTACATACCTATCAGAATGATTAAAATTAAAAATATATATATATTTGGAACAGAGGAAGATGGCGGACTAGGTAAAAGCAGGGTTTGTCTCCTCCCAGGACAGCATTGAAATTACAACCAAATTATAAAAAAAATCAATGTGGAGAATCACCTGAAGTCCAGCTGACCATAACAGTTACATCTGATAATATAAAGGAGCCACATCGAAGCCGCAGGTGACCAGTGCCGTGAACTGCACTTCATCGGTAGGGGTAGGCAGGTCACTGCTGCCATCATGAACTTGGGCAATATCGAGGGCCTGTGGACCCATCACAGACAGTAGCTGGTCTTGCTGTGACCTGGGTCTTCTGCAGGAACTCACAACAGTTACCAAATTTGCAGCGAGACTGAGACTGTATCAATCTGACTGCCACTGTCTCTCTGAGACCCGCCCACCCAACCTGCAGACTGCTCAGGACGCTGTTATTGGCTTGCTGCCAAGCTCAGCTCCGAGTGATTCAGGACCAAGTGTTCACAGCAGGTGGCCATAGTTGTGAGTGGCCTTCCCAATTGCAGCAAAAGTGGCCAGCCCTGTAAGCTACATTTCAATTCCCAGAGGCTGATAGTGCTATGAGCTGCATTTCAAGGGAAAACATGTGGAGTGAGACGTCCTCAGATCTCTCCCCTTGAGACAATAATAAGCTGACCATCTAAAACCCAACAAAAAACACCCAAACTGCACCCCAACACGTCTGAGTGTGGGATCTGTGCATAAGAGCTACCATAGGTATTTAAGGCATAGTATAAATCAGGCATCCTAGAGGCTTAGACGCCACCTACTGGACACCAAAAGGAAAACACCTTTGCAACAGACTACAGACCTTGAATAATAAAACCTTCTTTCTGGAAAACAGCATAATACACTTCCATTAATGCCCAGGCAGAGAATAGTCTATTAAACACCATGAATAACCAAGGTGACAAGGCATTCAGAAGAAAGAGAAAAATCTCCAGAAAATAAGCTTAAAGACATAAAAATATATGACTTAAATGACAGAGAATTTAGGATGGTACTTCTGAAAAAACTCAATGAGATCGAAACAAATCATGTCAACAATTTCAGGTATTGAAAAACAACTAGATGAGCAGAACAAGGAGATTGAAACCCTCAAAAAGAACCAAATAGAACTTCTGGAGATGAAGAAACACTGCAAGAGTTGAAAAATGAAATAGCAAGCTTAGGAAATAGAGTTGACTAAATGGAGGAAAGGATCAGTGATATCAAAGAAATCTAGAAATGCATCAGAAGAAAGAAAAAAGAACCAAAGAATGAAAAATAATGAAAGAGAAATATAAGAACTAGCTGATACCATCAGGAGAGGAAACATAAGAGTAATAGGCATTCTGAAGGTGAGGAAAAGCAGCAGGGACTAGAAAGCATTTTCAGACAAATAGAGGCAAGAATTTCCCAAATCTAAGGAATGAGCTGGAGCTTGGAATTCAAGAAGTCAATAGAACACCAATTATCTCAGCCCCAAAAGGCCTTCACCAAGACACGTTGTATTAAAGTTATCAAAAATCAGCAACATAGATAGAATTTTCAAGGCAGCCAGGGAGAAGAAAATGGTAACATATAAAGGTAAACCCATTAGATTATGATCGAACTTCTCAGCACAAACCTTACAAGCCAGAAAGAAATGGAATCGAATATTTAAACTATTGAGTGAAAGGAACTACCTGCCTAGAATAATGTATCCAGCTAAGCTCTCCTTTAGATATGAAGGAGAAATGAGGACCTTTTCAGACATACAAAAATTGAGGGAATTCTCCACTACAAGACCTGCACTACAGGAAATACTGAAAGGGGTCAGGTCATCTAAAACAAAAACGACAACAACAACAAAATACATAATTAGGAGTAAAGTGACTATCAGGCAAATAGAAGCAGAGGAGTGCAACCCTACTAAAACAGGGCATTATAGCTTAAATAATAAGAAGTGAATTGTTATAACAAGATAGTAATGAACATTCAGCATACATAGGGACAAATCAAGACTGACTAAAAAGAGGAGGATTCAGAGATTGAAATCTGCAAAGGGGAACGGAGCAGATAAGGCACGCCAGAAGAAAATGCACAACTGTATATATATAATTATCCTTTTCATATTTGTAATAATAACCACACACCAAAGATTCAGAGCTAAAGTATATAACATAAAACAAGAAGAGAGGCAAACCCACAAAAGCCACCAAAATAAAGAAAACAGAAACACAGGACAAGGAAATAAGGAAACATCAAGCTACCAGAAAGCAAAAGATAAAATGGCTATAAGAAGACCTCATATTTCAATAATCACCCTAAATGTAAATGGACTGAACTCCAATAAAAAGCACAGAATTGTAGAATGGATCAAAAACAAAACCAACCATATGCCCTCCAGGAGACACTCTCAGCTCCAAAGACAATACAGACTCAAAGTGAAAGGGTGGAAAATGATATTTCAAGCAAATGGCATTCAGAGAAAAGCGGAGTAGGTACTAATATCAATAAATAGACTTCAAAATAAAAAAGGTAAAGAAAGATACTGAGGGACACTTCATAATGATAAAGGAATCATGCACCAAGAAGACATAACACTTATTAATATCTATGCTCCCAATCAGGGAGCCCTGAAATATGTAAAGCAATTACTAACAGAACTAAAGGGAGAAACAGACCAAAACACTATCGTAATAGGGGACCTAAATACCCCACTGTCAGATATGGACAGATCATCCAAACAGAAAATCAATAAGGAAATAACATCCTTAAATGACACATTAGACCAACTGGACATAATTGACATTTACAGAGCCTTCCATCCCAAACAGCTGCTTATACATTCTTCTCTAGTGCACATGGAACATTCTCAAGAATTGACCACATACTGGGACACAGAGATAGCCTCAACAAATATAAGAGGGTTGAAATCATACCAACCATATTCTCTGATCATAATGCTTTGAAAACTAGAGATCAACTGAAAAAAAAAACGGGAAGAACCACATACGTAGAGATTAAACAACATGCTACTAGGAATAACTGGGTCAGGGAAGAAATAAAAACAGAGATCAAGAGATACATAGACACAAATGATACTGATAGTACAGCGTACCGAAACTTTTGGGACACGGCAAAAGCGGCATAAGAGGAAAGTTCATCATTATGCTCTATCTTCTATGTGAGATAGAAACCTAAAAGCAACAAAGGAACAGGACAAACAGAGACTCATGGACATGGACTAATGGTTACCAGAGGGTAGGAGTGGGGGAGTAGGGGGATAGATGGGGTAAAAGGGGTCAAATATAGGGAGGTAGGGGGAGGGTGAAGTGGGTAAAGGGATCCAATATAAGGTAGCTGAAGGGAACTGGACTTTGGGTGGTAAACACACAATAGAATATACAGATTTCGAGTTATAATGTACACCTGAAATTATATAATTGTATTAATCAATGTTACCCCAATAAATTTAATTAAAAATGAAGAAAGAAAGAAAGAAAGAAGAAAGAAAGAAAGAAAAAAAAAGAAAGAAAGAAAAGAAGAAAAAAATAAAAAAAAATGATAAAAAATAAAAGTTTGACTGGAAAAAAAATTTAAAAAGATTGACCATACCAAGTGTTGGAGAGGTTGTGGAGGAACTGGAACTTTCAAGTGCTGGTGGTCTGAATGTAAAATGGCACAATCACTTTGGAAAACAGTTTGGCAGTTTCTTAAAATGTTAAATATAAATTTACACATGAACCAGCATTCCACTCCAAGATATTTATTTACCAAAGAGAAAAGGGAATGTATATCTATATAAATATTTGTACACAAATGTGTATAACAGCTTTCTTTACAGCCCTAGATGGTGTGCAACCCAAGTTTTTACCAACAGATGGATGGATAAACAAATGACAGTATATCTGTACAATGCAATACTATTGGCAATAAAAAGGAATGAACTGTGAATACAGCCAACAACAAGGATGACCCCCTAACTATGCTGAGTGAAAGAAGCCAATCTAAAAAAGTATATACTGTGTGCTTGCATTCTTATAAAACTCTGTAAAATTCAAACAAGTCTTTAGTGACAGAAAGCAGATCAATTTGAGGAGGAGAGGGTCATAAAGGAGTGGAAGAGCAGAGAAGAGTGGGAAAGGAAGGGTTGTAAAGGTACACGAAATGAGACCTGGTGATGATCCAGATATTTACTGTCTGGATCGTTAAGTGATGATTTCATGGGTGTTTGCATACTTCAAAACTTATCACATACACTTAAAATATATGGCTTATCTTATGTCGATTATATTTCAATCAAACTGTTTTTATTAAAGAGGGTTCCAACATCTGTTTGAGTCTCTGAGGTGTGGGTGGGTTATTCTGGTGAACCAGTTTAGGGTTGGAAAAGGGAATCTGGAACTTGGGGGGAAAACTGGGAAAAAAAGATTTCAGGAGTAAGTTGTTCCTCTCTCTCTCTCCTTCCCTTCTCACTTTTCTCTTCTTCCCTTCATCTGGCCACCATAAAGACTTGAAATGATAAATATTGTTTGTATAGTCAATAATTAAAAGTATGGGAAAGGCTGGTTGCATTGAGGAATGGGTACAAAGAAAGGTTATTGTGGAAAGAAACTTTAGAAACACTTGGCAGATGCTTGAAGGGGATACTGAAGAATAAGAGAAACCAGTGCGATAAGAAGAATGGTCGGCACATAGGGAAAGAATTAGTGCAAGAATTAGGCCTACATTGCATTTTCCAGGGCTCAGGAACATCTCCACTGGGATAAAGAACAAACCAACCATCCACAGGGACTGTGCTAATTAATGCCCTGTTGTTTCTGATGGAGCAATGTGTTGTTTAAAGGATAAAATGCACGAAGCTAAACCTCAGTGAAACTAATATCCTCAGCAGATGGGAGTCATTTCACATGTAACCCTTCAGCTAGCTCCACAAAGCAAACGATATTTGCTTGGAACCTGCAACTTCTGCTTTTATAATGAGACCACATGAAATGCTGAGAGCCTTTAAAGAGGCGAAGTAATTTATCTCCTGATATTTGGCATAAAGCGAAGAACAAAAATTTAATTTTATAGAACAAGAGTAGGAAAAAAAAGTATATAGAAACACGTGCGATGTCTTTAAACTGGTGTCCTGACTGCAGGCTTTTTGAGATGCTTTTTAGGCTTTCCTGCTGCCCCGGTATGAAAAGGCCTGATGATAATTTCTAACAACTGCTCAGTTCTTGGATTAGTAGTATACAGATGTACCAAGGGTGAATTAGTCAGTTATTTCAGAGAAACCACAGGAAATTGTAGGAAAGAACCCAACGGGGTTGAATTTCTATTTTCTTATACTTAAATTCCTATAATAATAAAGAAATGATTATTGAAATCTTAAGACTTTTCAGGAAAGATTTAATATTAAGGTTAACTGAATGAAGTATCTTATCCAAAATCTTTGGAAAGAAATGGGCTGGATTTTATACCTGTGGCTTAAGTTAACAGTATTCATGGGAGAGCAGGAACCAAAGAAAAGCCAACCAACTGATCCAACAAATAAAAACTGAAACTCACAGAAATAAAAACACTCTATATACCAAATAAAGCATTCTATGCTGAGTGGTTTATACGATGGCACACAGACCTGTGTTCTAATCTCTGTTCTGCCTTTGATTAGTGACTTTGGAAGGTTGCTAGTCTCTCTGGGTCTCTGCTCCTCTGTAAGAGGGCCCATACACCTAGGTTACCAAGAAAATGTGATAAGGAGTATGAGAAGGGATCTCTGGGCAAGTGCCAAGCCCAGGTTACCCATAAATGATCATTTCGTTTCCTCCTCTTTGTCGGAGAGTAACCAGTGCTGACAGTTTAGGGTGCAGGCAGATAGTTTGCTGCAGAGTGTAAACCAATACCAGTCTCCCTTCCTTTGCTGCTTCTGCTCCTGTACTCTCATTGGGAGTCTGAATGAGAAAGGTTCTCTCCTTCTGACATACAGGTTTGGGTAGGGTTAGCCAGGACTGTGATCTGTCTGGCTTTTTCCCTGTTGCACTATGTCCTTGACCATGTTTCCACCAGTCTGTGGCCTCTGTGCTCTGCACTAGCCAGGCTTGGGTGTTGAGTCATCATGGATGAGAGAGTAAGAGGTGAGGAGACAAGTTATGTGCGGAGTTCAGAGCTGGTATTTTCAAATTCTTATGAAGTGCCTCGGACAGGGCACTAGCCTGGTACAGGCAGGTCCGCTCCCCAACAGGCTTCTCCTTTAACCTTCCAGATGCCCTACACTGTATCAGGGGAGGGAGTGGTCCATGGCTTCAGCACTAAAGGAGTGGAAAAGTCCTGTCCCAAAGAGGGTGCTTCTGTTCTGGCTCTCAGTTTCTACTTTGTTTTTAAACTTCAGGTTTTCTTTATTAGGAAGGATTTAAATTCACTTACAATAATAATCACCATTTGTTATCTGTCACATGCTTTATATTCATTAACTCAATTCTCACAACAACCTTGTAATATACATATTAGTCCCATTCTACAGATGAGAAATTGGAGGTTTAAACAGCTATCAGGATTGCAAAGTGACAGGTTAGTGACAGTAGTATCAGAGCCCAGATATGTTTTATTTAAGAAAAATTAAACCTGTTGTCTCTGATCCTAATTTACTGATTCTCCACTCCCTTCATGCCACCTTGCATCCCCGAAAAGGCATTCTGGCCTGCAGCAAGTACTAATTTAAAGGATTTATTTTCCATGTAAATCCTGAAATGTGATCTGTCTCTCATTGTCTCATCCCTGGGATGTCAATATAGAGAACTTGCCAGCTGGGAAAAGATGCAGAGGACCCCATAGCATCAATGAGCACAGTGTGTCCTCATAAAACTGGTGCTTTAAAAACAGCTACATTTTACTGAGAATTAAATAGCCAAAAAATTGAGGGTGATTTTTGCAACTGAATGAATGGAGCTATATTAATTATATATGAATCTTATTCTGAAGTGGTCCTCAGTTCACAAATTCCAAAGGAAGCTGGAAGAGTACAGTATGCAACCTTCTCTGATGTGACTGATTGATCGGTCTTCTCAGGTTAGGAGGTCTCATTGGGAGCAGTTATGATACTGAATTGCTTTATGACTTTACTCTTTAAAAAGGCTCTTTTAAGCCCACAGAGCAGAACAAGCATGGCCCATCTCAGAGCTCCAGGGCTAGAGCCTAAGGGCATCAACTTCTTTTTTCTAGCTAAACAAAAACAAACACAGTATTTCCTTTAAAACTGAAAAAATAAAATAAAATTAAATTAATGAAGAGTAGTCTGAGAAACAGGGTAAAAAGAAGGACAACTTATTTTGTAAGAATGAACTTTCAGAATTTGAAGTCCTTGTGAATTGAATCTGTTTTAATTTTCATTCACATAAAGGCCTAGGCCCAGGTCTAAAATTATTACCATAATATTCCATGAAAAACTTTCCTTTGTCATCCACATTGTAGTTGAGTGATTGGAGCAATAGAATTCTCTTTCCAGCCAGAATGGACATAGAAGCATGGATGGTCGTGCAGTATGCACAAAGCTGTTAGCAAAACTCAGAAATAAGCTTAGATCTCATTGCACCAAAAGTAAATCTTATATAACAGGATTTGGGGCATTAAGTGGTTTTAAAACTTTAGTGTTCAGTATGACAAACTTTTATTGCCTCAGAATTTCTTTGTTGTTATAGGCATTCAAAGCACCTTATTTATTCTGAGAGAATCAGTTTTTATGATGGTAATTAACTCTTAAACAGATGAGGAAAGTGACGCCTGATGTTATGATGAACTCTGCTAGTCAGCTATAGCTATGAGTTTAATTTGTGACTATCAAGTGACTTACTCTGTTGCAGCTGCAGAGAAAGGGGCACAGGCTTCGGAATTAGGTTTCTTTATATTTTTATTTTGTCTTGGGAAAATCACTAAGGATTCTTCATCCAGACTCTGCTTGCATAGATCGAGGGGGAAGCTGAGATTCTGCTTTTCCAACCGGCTCCCAGGTGATGCTGAAGCTGGTGGTCTGGCAACCACACTTTGAGCGGCAGAACCTTAGTTTTCTCATATGTAAAATAAGGATGGAAAGTTCTGGTTGGGAAGATTGTTAGGAGCAGTAAGTGAGTCAGTGAGGTAAAGCATCTGATACATGGGAGGATTACCAAAAATGTCAATGTCTTACTCTCCTTTCCCCATTTTATTCCTACCTATCTCTACAGCTTGTTTGACTTTTCAATTTTCCTCAGTTGCAGTTTTCATTTGGTTCACTTCCCTAATTGTGTGGCATGATCAGGTTCATGGCAGAAAGGCATGTATGAATAATTAACAGTCCTCCTCCGCCCTCTTTCCCCAAATCAGTGTTTTATATGATATCCAATGTTACATGGAAAATCTATGCCAAATGTGAATGCTCAGAATTGAATTGACAAGCAACTTATTCAAAGAGATCTAAACTGTTACTTAACCATTAACAAAAAAATGATAATTTGGGATCATAGAACAAAACCTAATTATATTTTATAAGATACACTTTAAAAATAATTTTTTCCCACAATGATTAAAAATAAAAGAATGGACAAAAGTATGCCAGGCAGTTAAAACAAATGAAAGGAGGGTTCTAAACTTAATACCAGGCCACTTAGAATTCAGTTCCCAAACTATTCTAGACAGTAGAAGAGAACACTTCCCTACCCATCCTCTGAGGCCAGTTTTATCTGATACCAAAACCAAAGACATTTCAAGAAAAGAAATCTATAAGCCAATCCCTTATGAACATAGATGCAAAAGTCACTCTTGAAAAAATACTGCAAACTCAACCTATCAACATATAAAAAAGAATTATATAGATCCCAAATTGGACTTATGAACACAAGGGTGGAGTGGTTTAACATTTGAAAATCAATAAACGTAATATAACAAATTAATCAAAAGGACAAAAATCACTTGATCAGTGCAGAAAAAAGACACAGAAAAAGAATTTGATAAAGTCTAGTTTTACTCAGGATAAAAAGTGTTTGACAGACTATGAGGAGAAGGGAAGTCCCTCAACCTGATAAGGCTCCTCTGTGAAGACCTATAGTTAATGTCATACTTGATGGTGAAGGAGTGAATGCTTTCCCTCTAACATTGTGAACAAGACAAAGATGCTATTCGTACCACTTCTATTCAACACTATACTGAAGGTTCTAGCTAAGGGAACTGTCTTAATAAATTCAGGCTGCTGTCATAGAATACCATAGACTAGGTGGCTTATAAACAAAATAAATTTATTTTTCATAGTTCTAGAAGTTAAGTCAAAGATCAAGATGCAGGCAGTTTGGTGTCTGCTGAAGGCCACTTCCTGGTAGACAGCCATCTTTTTTGCTGTGTTCTCACATGACAGAAGGGGTAAAGGACCTCTCTCAGGCTGTTTTCATAAGACAATAATCTAGTTCACGAGGACTCTGCCCCCATGGCCTAATTACCTCCAAAGATCTCACCTCCTAATGCCATCATGTTAGAGGTTAGGATTTCAACATGAATTTTGGAGGGACACGAATATTCATTCTATAACTAGTAATTAGTCAAGAAAAAGAAATAAAAGACATCCAGACTGGAAAGGAAGAAGTAAAACTATTCACAAATGTCATGATCTTATATAGAAAATCCTAAGGAACCCACTAAAGACCTATAGGATTAATAAACAATTTCAGCAAAGTTATAGGATATAAGATCAATATGAAAAATCAATGGCATTTCAATATATTAGCAATACATAATCTAAAAAGAAATAAAAGATAATTCTTTTTATAATAGCTTCAAAAAGGATAAAAAAGTCATTGTAACAAAGAAGTTCATTTATGAAGGGAACATAATAGTTAGCACAACTTGACAAAGATAAATACACTAAAACAGAAAAACAGACTAATCTTACTTATGACTATAAATGAAAATGAATAGATAAAATACTAGGCAACAGAATCAGGAGCACCTTAGAAGAAAAATCCATTATGATCAAGTGGGGTCTCATCCAGGAATACAAGGAAAGGCTCATTTTAGAAAATTAACAATAATTTTTCATAAACAAGATGAATAAAGTAGAAATAGTGGAAATTTTATTTGAAATAACAAATCTCAGCTCAAATATCAGAACCATGCATTTTAGCATTTAGCATTTTATGCTAAAAATCAGGAACAAGTACCTGTTAGCACATTGTTACTTTACAATGTGCTGGAAGTACTAGCTAATGCAATTAGAAGAGCAAATAAATTATAGAGACATACAAATTATAAAGGAAGAGGTAAAACTCTCAAATAGAGATGACATGATTGTAAACTTTGAAACAGAATAGTTTGAAAACCTATGTGAAACAATAACAAAATTCAATAAAATAGCATACAAAATTAATACAGGGAAGTCAGTAGTGATGTATTTATATATCTATATATACAGATATTAACTAGTTAGGAGATTAACTCACTTAAAACAGCAATAAAAAGATAAAAGACCTAAGAATTTAGCAAGACACTTATGAAGAAAACGAAAACTCTCCTGAAAGACAAAAAAGAAGATTTGAACAAATGCAAACTTTTTGCATGGTAGAAAACAATTTCATAAAGTTGACAGATCTCCCCAGGTTAAATTATACATTTTTATAATCTCATTAAAAATACCCGTACATTCTTCCCCTGAAATGGTAAAGTTTATTCTAAAATTCATATGACAAATGAAACAAACAAGATCATTTGGTGATCATTTTGCAATACATAAAATATTGAATCATTATATTGTATACCTGAAACTAATATGTTATATGTCAATTATAAAATAAAATAAAAAGAAGAAAGAACAACCAGGAAATTCTACTAGAGAACAATGGGGAAGGTTTACCTTATCAGATATTAAAGCATAAAAGGTCAACAATTTTAAAAGTATGGTAATGGTGTTTGAAAGAGGCAGATGGGTCAGTGGAACTGAATAGTGTCCAGAAATAAACCCATATACACACAAGAATTTAGTAGATGATAAAGTGATAAATCAGTGTTGGGGGAGAGGGGAGGTGGACTGTCTAAATAGTGTTAGGACAACTAGAGAGCCATCTAGATAAAGATAAAATTGGATCTATACTTCATGTTACAGTAGAATAAATTCCAAATGAGTCAAAGATTTAGATGTAAAAAATGAAGCCAAATCAATGCAAATAAAATGTGACAGTTTAAAAGTCTTTGTCTAGTAGATTCAGCCATCAGGTCTTCAGGGAGTTTCTGTTGATTTTTTTTTTCCCCTTTGGTGGGCCATACTTTCATGTTTCCTTGTATGCCTTGTGATTTTGTTGAAAACTGGACATTTGAATCTAATAATGTGGTAAACTCTGGAAATCAGATCCCCCACTTTTCCCTGAGTTTGCTATTTTCTGGACTTTTTTGTGTGTTTTAATTGTTGTAGGCTGTCTCTGTGTGAAATATCAATTTGAGTATAAACTTAAGTCTTAGGTCTTTTCTGAGCTTTTACCTTTCCCTGGGCATGCATGGTCACTTTGTAATTTTCCCTGTCTGTGCAGTTTTTTTATATCTCCTGAAAATTACTTTAACTGGAGCGTGGGAGGGGCTTGCAACAAACTAAGGGGGTGCTACAACAATGGTTGCTGTCTGTCTGTACCTCTGTGATCAGTAGCAACAATAATAATTACAGCATAGACCCTTTGTTTGGAGGACCAGGTCCTTTTTGCCCACCCTGGCTCTCATAAGCTATATGTGAGCTGTTCCAGGAACATATGCACAGCTGCCTGCCATGTGGCTAAGGGTGAAGGTTAGGTAGCTAATACCATGTCAAGAGCTGAAATTGACCCAAATTAACCACACTTTAGTAGAAGTCCTTTTTGAATTTCTTTCTAGCCTGGTGGCATGCCCTTTGACTTTCTACCTCAAGACTATGACATCAATTCTTACTTGAATTTGCAGCCTGCTGGTCTGCCCTATAGATTCTGGACTTGCCGTCTTCCATATACATGTGAGACAGTTATCTAAGATAAATATCTCTGCCTCTATCTCTCTCTTTATCTATCTGTCTATCTATCAAAGAGAGAAAATGGAGCAAAGAACAATTGAGACAAGTAGAGAATAAATAGCAAAATGACAAACTTAAGTCAAACCATAACAATGTTAACATTAAATGTAAATATTCTAATTACTTCAATTAAAAGTAGAGATGAACAACTTGGATAAAAAAGTAAAACCCAATTATATGCTGCCTCAAGTAATGCACCTAGATTATAAGAACATAAATGGCTTAGAAGTAAAAGGATGGTGTATCAGTGTGGGTTCTTCAGAAAAAAAAGGATAACCAATAGTCTCAGTCTCTTTTTTCTCTCCCTGCCTGACTTTAAAATTAATGCTTCTATGGTGCCACCTAACTTCTGATAGGTATTGTTTATCAATATGAGGTTTTAAAAATATCAGTAATAAATTAGAATTTTGTTAAATAATTTTTTAAGAATTTGTTGAAATGACCACATGGTATTCTCCTTTGCATCTATTTTGAATTAAATTAGTATATTGTTTTCTATCTGTACTATCCTTATTCTGTATTTGTATAAAAATTATCTTAGCTTCTTAGAAAAAGATAGGAAACATTCTCCTTTTATATGCTCTATAAATCTTTGTGGGCTTGTTTTAGTAGCAAATATTTTTATTATTTTTACATGCTTTTATGTGGTTAGTATTCTGTTAAATTTTCAAAAAATTCAAAAAGTTTTTTTATTATATCTTTCTTTTAAACATCTTTATTGAGATATAATTCACATATCATAAAATTTACCCATTTAAAGAATACAGTGTAATGGTTTTAGCATATTCAGAGTAGCAAAATGTAGTAGGTTTCATGGTGTTCCCCCCCCCCCCAAAAATAGACCCACTCAGAACCTCAAAATGTGTCTTGTTTGGAGTAAGGACCTTGCAGATGTGACAATGTAAGGTAACGATCTCAAGTGCAGACCACTCTGAATTAGGGTGGGCCCTAAATCTAATGACGAGTGTCCTTCTAAGAGACAGCAAAGGAAAGACATGGGGAGACACGGGGGTGAAGCCATGTGATAATGGAGGCAGAGAGTGAGTGATGCATCTGCAAGCCAAGAAATGTCAAGGAAACGCAGAGCCACCAGAAAGAGGAGAGAAGCATGGAATGAATTTTCCTTCAGACTCCAGAGGAACCAATGCTGCTGAGACCTTGATCGCAGACTACTGCCCTCCAGAGACTGTGAGAGAATACATTTCTTTACTTTTCTTTTCTTTTTTTTTAAGCCACAAGTTTGTGGCAGTTTGTTTTGGCAGCCCTAGGAAACGAATCCAGATTTCGGTACCAGAAAGTGAGGTGTTGCTATAACAAATGCTCAAATGTGGACTTGACTTTGGAATTGAGCAATGGATAGGGACTGAAAGAATTTTGAGGTACGTGATAGAAAAAAGCCTGGATTTCCTAGAAATGCAAATGGTAGAGATGATTCTGTTGAGTACAGAAGAAAGTAAAGAGTATGGTAGAGAAAGCTTCTTTCATCCTAAGGAATACATTTATAATCATGAACAGAAGTGTAAAAATATGAATGTGAAAGATGCTTCTGGTGAGATCGCAGAAGGAAGTGAAGAACATGTATTGGAGATTGGAGGAAAAGCAGTCCTTTCATCAACCACAAAGTGAAGATCTTAAAAACAGCCAGATAGAAGACAAATCACATATGAAGGAATGACAGATTAAAACCTGACAAATAATGAAAGCCAGAGATGATAGAATAATATCTTCAAAGCACTGAAAGCAGTTAACAGTCTACTTTGAATTGTATATTCTGGAAAACAGTCTTTCAAAATTAAAGGTGAAATTAAAAAAATTTTCAGGCACACAAAACCTGAGTACTTATTGTTGACATGTTTTCACTAAAGAAACTTCCCAGAGACACATTCAGGAAGAAGGAAAATAATCTGAAAGGAAAAGTCTGAACTGCAAGAAAGAATAATAAGCCAAGAAAGTCATGTAGGTAGTTGTCAATGGTCTACAATGGCTTTGGCTGAGATGACTCAACCCACCTCCATGTGCTTGTCACATTTGTCTGGCAGGCTAGCTTGGTCATGTTCTTGTGGCAAAAAACAAAAACAGAGACAAAAACAAACAAAAACACCCCCCCCCAAAAAAACGAGAGAATGCAGAAAGACACAAATACTTTTTAAAACTTCTACATGTATCAAGCCTGCTAACATTCTATTGGTTGAGTCATATGACTAAGCCCAGATTCAAGAGGAGAAGTAGACTCTACTATTATATAAAAAAAAACTGCGGAGTTCCAGGCCACAGGAATGGCTACAGAAGGAGGTGAAGAAGTGATGCCATATATTCATCTACCATAGTATAAAAGCAAATTCTAGAAGAACTAAGCAAATAATATGATCTACTAAAATTTGGTGGTGGAATAAAAGGAAGAGGATAGATAGAAAGTGAGAGGAAGTAGAAGTGAGGGTGATATTAAAAATGTTATTTAACAACCAGTAAGGCATGGACATCCATTAATTAGAATAGACAATGGCCGTTATAGGAGTAGGATCCTGGGGAGCATTTGCTGTGTAAGACATTGATCCGTTTGTTGCATGGAAGGGTCTGGGGGTCCCAGAGGAGAGGTGGGGAAGGGCACTTTAAAGCCTATTGCGAGGGTATGTCAGAATTTGAGACACCATTACTGCTGTGTAGTGAGAGACTGTCTATTACAGACAGACAATGGCCAGACCATCTATAAAAATAGAAATCTGATGTACAATCTGCAACAATCCCAGGAAACTAGCCCATTACCTATAGTAACTCCACCTCAGACTAGCCAGAGAAAGCCAAATATGCACATGTAACCAATCACATAAGATGCCTTGCTTCTAGTTAGCCCACCTACAACTTACCCACCAATAGCCTCCAATTAGGGCATACTTGAAGGCTTCCCTTTTTTCCCATTATAAAGCTTTATCATTTCTCTGCCTGCTTTTGAATCCATCACAACGCAAGTGATGGCGACTGACTCCCTTGGTGTAGAAAGCTCTCAATAAATAATAGCCTTTGCCTGTTCTCATTTGGTTGATCATTTATTTCCACAGCAGTGTGCATGTCTTAATACCACTCCTGAATGGCAATGTACTAATGTCATCATTGCTCATCATAGGGAGCTTATAGATTCTGTCTAAAGAAATAAAGTGTTAAGTGTATATAAAGAGATTAAGAATTGTATATATTACGTACAATCATAGTAATTTTATCAGACAAGATATTTTCAGCTGCATGTTACAAAAATAACCCTCAATTTATTTAAACAAGAAATAAGAGTCTCCCTCACCCTGCCCAAGGGGGTCTGCTTCTTTTCATGTGTGCTTTTCAGGTGAGTGAGATCAGTGAGTGAGGAAAATGTTTCTCTTCACACCTTCTTCTCATGTCTTGGTTGGACTGACAGGAAAAATGGGACCATCCTGCTTTGCTTAAATCAGTTATGAATCATACCTTTGGCGCTGGAAAGAAAAGAGCCCATTTACTAGCAGCAAATACAATAAAATACTCAGAAATACACTTAACAAGAAGTATAGAGCCCCATAAAAAGAAAAAATTTAATGCTATTGAGGGACACAAAAGACAACTTGAATAAATGGAAAGGCATACTTTGTTTTTGGACATCAAGACTCAATTTCACAAAGATGCCATTTCGTAAATTTATAAATTTAATGCAACTATAGTGGAAATACTAAAAAGATTTTAAAACCGGATGAGTTAATTTTAATACTTGGGTGGAAAGGGAGACATGCAAGAATAGCCAGAAACAATTTTTAAATTTGAAAACTGGCTTTTTCTGAAGGTGGGAGGGTGCTGGGAATCAGTTGTCCCTCCACTAGACATAACTTCCATGGCAGGAAAAGTATCATTTACAATTTAAAAATTAAATAAAATTTATTTACAATTTTACTTTAGAATTGTAAAATAGCTCAAAGACATGGACAGGCCGAGATAAGCTGATGAACTAGGCAAAACACTCACTAATCTTTTTCTGTCCATTTCTAAGCTTTCATAAATTTTTTAAAAATTAAGTTTATTGGGGTAACATTGGTTAATACAACTATATAATTTTCAAGTGTACATTATAATTTAACATCTGTATATTCTATTGTGTGTTTACCACCCAAAGTCCAGTTTCCTTCAGCTACCATATATTTGATCCCCTTAACTCACTTCACCCTCTCCCTCCCCGCTGTATTTGACCCCCTTTACTCTATCTACCTCCCCACTACTCCTCCACCCCACTAGTAACCACTAGTCTATAGTCCATTTGCATGAGTCTCTGTTTCATTGTCCTGCTCATTTGTTGCTTTTAGGTTTATATCCCATATATGAGTGATATCATGTGATTTTCAACTTTTTCTGTCTGACTTATTTCACTTAGCATGATTATCTTGCGTCCATCCATGTTGTCGCAAATGGCAGGATTTCATCTCTTCTTATGGATGAGTAATATTTCATTGTATACATGTACCACAGCTTCTTTAGCCAATCATCTATCATAGGACACTTCGGTCGCTTCCATGTCCTGGCCACTGTGAATAATGCTGCTATGAACATTGGTGTGCAAATCTTTTCAGATATGGGTTTCAAGTCTTTGGGGTAAATACCAGTAGAGAGATTGCTGGATCATATGGTAGATCAATTCTTAGTTTTTTGAGGAAACTCCATACTGTTTTCCATAGTGACTGTACCAATTTGCTGTCCCACCGGCAGTGTATGAGGGTTCCTTTTGCTTTCATGAATTTTTCTGACAGCACCCCTAACTTGTGATCATAATAATCTCAAAAAAAAAGAAAAATTATTTTGATCATAAAAATAAAGCTATTTCATTAGATTTGGCTTTATTATTTATTACAGTGTTAATTTGCTATAGAGGCCTCCTAAGTTGGCTTTGTCAAATCAGGAGCCATGTGGTATTGAAGGGTTACAAAATTAAGTTCTATTTGGAAATTGTCAAAGGAACCTTAAATTGCACTTTTAAAAGCCTCTATTTGGGGGGATTTTCAACATACAACATGATATTAGTTTGAGGCATATAACATAATGATTTGATATTTTGTATATATTACAAAATGATCACTACCTAAATCTGGTTAACATCTGTCACCATACATAGTTATAGAACTTTATTTTCTTGTGATGAGAACTTTCAAAATCTACTCTCAGCAACTTTCAAATACACGATTCAGTATATCATTAATATATAGTCACTATGCTGTACGTTACATCCCCATGACTTAATTATTTTATAATGGGAAGTTTGTACCTTTTGACCCTTTTACTCATTTTGCACCCTGCCCAAGTGCCTGCCTCTGGCAACTAGCAATCTCTTGTCTGTATCTATGAACTTTTTTTTTTTTATCTGTTGATAGACACTTTAGTTGTTCCCATATCTTGGCAACTGTAAATAATGCTGTAATGAACAAAGGGGTATCTTTCTCAGTGAGCATTTTTGTTTTCTTCAGACAAATACCCTGAAGAGGAATTGTTGGATCATATGGTAGTCCTATTTTTAACTTTTTGAGGAAGCTTGATGCTGTTTTTCATAGTGGTGGCACCAATTTACATTCCCACCAACAGTTCAGGGATGTTCCCTTTTTTCTACCTCCTCTCCATCACTTGTTATTTCTTGTCTTGTTGATAATAGCCATTCTAATAAGTGTGAGGAGATATTTCATTGTGGTTTTAATTTGCATTTCCCTGATGATCAGTGATTTTGAGCATCGTTTCATGTACTTTTGGCCATCTGTATGTCTTCCTTGGAAAAACATCTATTCAGAACTTCTGCTTTTTTTTAGTTAAATTGTTTTCTTTGCTATTGAGTTTTATGATGTATATACATATACACAATAAGTTTCAGCTGTGCACTTTAACAGTAAGGCATATATAGATTTACACTGTGTGTTCACCACCCATAGTTAGATTTCTTTCTGTCACCACATATTTGTCCCCCTTTACCCCATTTACCTTCTCCCTCCCCCTTCCCCTCTGGTGACCACTAGTCTATTGCCCATAAAAAATTTTTTTTAAAGATAAAATCATGACTCCAATACAAATATAAAATGAACATGTGTTAAGATTTTATTTAACCAATTTATTAATGAGGGGACCAGTACAATATCACAACCATTACCTTGTTCCCAGTATTATCAAAAACAAACCCAAAACTCAGAATGGAATCTCATTGGTCTGGCTTAAGTCCTTTATGTCCATATTTGAACTGATCACTTTGGTCAGGGAAATGGAATGCTCTGATTGCCCATGTTTGGATCTATGCCATAGAGGGACTGAGAATGGAGGAGGGATGGTTCTTCAATAAAAAATGAGGGTGTTGGTTTGACAATAAGGAAAGAGGATGGATATTGGGCAGACAAATATAAGAGCTGTCTACTATGTCAGTATTTGGCTGAGTAAAAAAAAAATAGAAAGACTAGAGATGGGCAACTTAATTTATTCACTAGAATAGGCTGTCTAATACTGGAGAGATAAAAAAGAGATTGCAGGTGTAGACTTGACTAAACTTGGCGAAAGGGTTAATATGAAAGTAAAAGATGTCAGAGTCTTCTAGCCTGTGGACCTGGGATGATGATTGGAGTCATAATAAAAATGAAGAACGCATAGAAATAGCAGATACGGGTAATAAGATGAAGAGTGAAGTCTGAACACCTGAAGGTATATTGAGACTTTGGTGTATTTCCAGGCTCAGTCGGAGAAGTTAATAGAGCAGGAAAGGCTGAAATAAAAAAGAAGAAATAATCGATGGGGCAAGAGCTCAGCCAAGATGGGATTAAATGGAAGGGCTGGTGTTGCAGATAGTTTGGTATGCTTTTTCTCCAGAAGCAAAAGGTAACAGCCAGAGGATGGCTAAAGCTACGGAAACAATTTGAAATAGAAGAGAGGATTGAGGAAGTTCATGTAGGATGACTTTAAACCTCTTAGAGGAGGAGGAGGAGGAGGAGGAAACAGAGATGGATTAACTATAAACCTAATAAAACTTAACGCTTTAGAATCTCTTACTTTCACGGGCCCCTCTCTTTCCTATCAAAGTGCTCACATGTTTTTATAAAATTTGCAGAAGTACGATATTTAAGCTGCAGCTAGTTAAGATTGCTGTTTCTATCAGCCTCTTTTTTTTTAGTCACAGTTTTCCCTCTTGTGGATTGGCCATGGAGTGGTGAGAACATTTTTGGGATCTGGTAAAGGGGAAGCTGAGTTGGGGACATATTTAATTTGGGTTGAGTGGAATATGTTTATTTTGTTTTCAGTCATTTCTCTATCAAGTCATTTCTAGCAAACTTGGTATAGGAATGGCTTACTGGTACACTCTACTGCCCTGAGCTGACTTAACCTGACATCATGACTTAAAGGTACAGAGCCACAGGTCATAACCCAACATAAACATTTTCTACAGTGCTTGGCATCAGAAGTATATGGATAGTGGAGAAGAAACAAAATTTGAAAAATAAAAGGAGGCATAAGCTAATTTGTGGGAATTTTTTCCATATCTTATAGCTTATATAGCTTATATATCTAGTTTATAGAAAGAAACTAATAGAGGTTTTTCTAAATTTGACAGTGATCCTAAAAATTTACACTACATCATCAACAACAGAATTGGGAAATCAAAAGAAACTTTTCTAAAATATCAGTATAAAAAACCTATAAATTTTGATTGACTATGCTAAAGGAGAGACTGAATTATCTTCCTGTTCTCTCTCTAGAAAATGAATTACAAAGCCATTTGTCATATAAAGAGATGATTAAGAGTATATAAGAAAAAAATTATAAGGAGAAATATAGAGGTATGTTGGGCAATTTATTACTAAAAATATTGTGTAATTTTTCTATATATTATAACATTGTGGCATTTTCCACCTACAAAAACTTTGTGCTTTGTGTTATTTCTTATGAATACAAAATACATTGATAATTTTGTACTCCTTTCCTTAAAGAGCCCTTCTCCCCAAATCATAGAAGCTTCAGACTTCACAAAACCTCCTAATAGGAGGCTAGCTCATCTGTGCAGATGGTGTGGGGCGTGTGTGTGAGAGTATGGTGTGAGTTTCTATTTGAGGGCTTCAGGAGAGTGGAAAAAGTCTGGAGTGATGCTTGTAGACCTGGGCTGGAATCAACCAGGAAGAGAGTGAAGGGGCAGGAGAGCTGACTGGGGGTTCTGCTCAGGGTACGTAGCATATCTTTATTTTTGAAATGGAGAACAGCTGACAGGAATCCCTTGTAAAACAGCATGGCACCATTATAGATTTTGAGTGAGCAGTGAAGATCAGTGTCAGATTGAAGATTAAAAAAACAGATCTGACGGCTGATAGAATGGCTATAGCTAACATTGGCAGAATCTCATGAATCCTTTACCGACTCACTAACATTTGCTCCTGAGATGAGCTCACTTTACACTGGGCTCTTGCCTTGTTCATCACTGATTTATCTCTTGTCGAAACACCTGTTCTTATGGGCATGGGTTTCACAGTTTATGAGCCATACACCAATGTAGTTCCTCTGACACACATCTGTGCATAGCCTCCTCCATGGGGATAAGTCTCTTTTCTCTCTTGGGATGATCTAAAGGCAGATGTGTGGTCTGACCTTAATTAGTGCTCTTGAAACAATCTCAGTAGCTGGAGCAGCTTCTCTCTGCTTGGACAGTGTCTCTTCAAATGTTTGGGACAAGACCCCAAGTGCTGATGCGAGTGAGTAGAGAGGAAACAGTGTAACCTGGCCTTTGCATCCATGCAGTCTTTCCCGAAGTCTAGGAAACTAACCCCATGGATGGCCAAGTGGAAAAGTGGTCTTTGAAATGCAGAGGGGAGCTACTGCTTCAACAATGTACCGTGAAGGCTGATGACTAAACTCGCAATCATCCTTATTACTAATGCATCTCTTAATAAGGTAAACCCAGCTAATTTAGGGTGACTGGGTTTCAGGAGAAATTATACAAATGTTGCTTAATTTGATTAGGTTCCCATTCTAATTCTGTTTATAAGATCTTACTGTTTTCCTTACCTGGGAGGTAAAAACATAAGCTATTCTCCACAGTAAACAGAGGCTTATTAAAACTTAACAGAAGAGGAGAGTGGAAGAAGTAGATTGGATAGATATGGGGTACAGTAATAAAAACATAGTTGAGATTTATTCAATGGTTAACACTTGTCAGACAGTGTGATAACTTGCATTCATAATATCTATCTTTCTATCTATCTATCATGTATCAATTATCAACTACATATGAGAAAACTGGTCTTAGAGAAACCTAGTAACCTGCCAAGGTCATACAGTTAGTGTCAGGGCCAGGATGCAATCCAAGTATGTCTGACTCCAAATGCCATGCTCTTTACCCGCATTAGAAGCTGAGAGGTTCCTAGGTGAAGGTGAGTGTCAGTGGTTGTAGATAGGAAACAAGAGCAGGCATGAAGAAGAATAAGTGGTCATCACAGGAATGGAGCCACAGGTATTACTTCTGGTGACACTAATTGATACTACATTGCAAGTAATTTGTGCTACTAATAATTTGTTATTACTAATAATGTAATGTTTGTAAATGACTTACATGAAAATAAATTAGCACGGATTTAAAAATCACTCTTAGTATCACTCTTACCTAGATTCTACTATGCGTCTCTTTAGCGAAGAAAGAATGGAGTTACAGATGGCTGCGTTCCTACACTGAGGAAGCGATCCTAGGTGTAAGTCAACTGTCATGGGAGTGAGGCGGCGGCAAGGTAAGAACCGCTAGACTGAAGATGCTGTATACAGAAGGATGTTGCAGCTCCTGTGTATATTGCTCTCAAACTCTGTGCAGCAGATAGCAAGCAAGCAAGACCTTTA
Organism: Eonycteris spelaea; assembly: GCA_003508835.1. Lineage (NCBI taxonomy): Eukaryota > Metazoa > Chordata > Mammalia > Chiroptera > Pteropodidae > Eonycteris > Eonycteris spelaea. The sequence goes on along the minus strand of PUFA01000014.1, from coordinate 17,338,362 downwards.
GTTTCAGTGGGCTACAGGCCCTGGAAAATGGCACCTTAATAGTATATGGGAATGTCCTTAACTCTTGTGTCTTTCCTCTATCCTCCCACACACAGACACATACTTTCAGTGGCCCTACCCCCACCCCTCCATTGCCCAAATCTCTGCCTCCCCAAGTACTTGAACACATCACTTTCCAAGCAAAAACTTTTAGGAACACTTTTAGAGGAGTTGGGATCCCTGACAGGGTTGGACCCCATTTTTTGTTAACATTTGATAGGATGTTTGAGAATTAGTCCTGAAAATCACTACTTTTCTCCTAAATGGATTTTTTTTTTCTGGAAACCCATAAAGATAAAAGGGATTAACATTTTTACTAGGTTGATCAGGTTACATACTGCCAATGGCCTGATACATCACAAACAATAAAATAATAAAAAGCATTTAAACACAGTCTTTTTCTTTCTTTCTTTCTTTCTTTCTTTCTTTCTTTCTTTCTTTCTTTCTTTCTTTCTTTCTTTCTTTTCTTTCTTTCTTTCTTTCTTTTTTTTTGCCAGCGGCCTTTTCAACAATCATAAAACATTAGGACATGACAAGTAAGAGATTGGAATCAGACATGCCTATAAACTAGTGCTCACTCAGCTTGTGCAGTCAGGATAGGAGAAAATTGAAGGGTATGACGGGTTACATAAACCGGGATTGTGAGCCAGGGATGAATGCTCTGGGCCCACCTTCTTCCCTCAGCCCCTTTGGCTCTTCCAGAGTCCTCCTACTAATGAAAATGGGAACCTAGTTTGTTCATGACTGCTCTGACCAGCAGCTTTGGGCGCCATCTCTTCCTGATACTAAGGGCATTTAAAATGCTGCACATGACATTTTACCCAGTGCCTAAAGCCCTTTAAATTTAGTCTTTGAGAAGTTAAAACTAGAAGAGTGATGTTATCAAACATGGTGATTTCCTTTGGAGAAAGTTAAAAAGCGCAGATCGGGGCAATATTTCAGACAACATTCAGTTTACATTTGTTGACTCTTATTCACAGTCTGTCCCCTGTAACTGGACAGGGAGCTGGATAGAGAGGGATCCTGTCTCCCATGCAAGTCAGTCTACTTTGCCCATATTTTATCATAGAATTTACCATTGCTTTGTCTCTTCCATCTCTTGAGTGACTGATATTTAGCATTCATTAAAAGTTTGCCTTTATGTTCTTTGCCTAACTAGGTCTATTAATTCTTTTAGATTTAAAAATCACCCTTTTATCAATGTAATTTCACCCCAAATTATATGATCTCTCCTTGGCAATTATCTACTTGACTTATGACTTGTGTGTGTGTGTATATATATATATAACAGTGTCTATTGTTCATATATAATGTGTATATTACACTGCACACACATATAGTGTAATAGTTATGGATGAAGATACTAAGATTTCTGAGATTTGCTTACACATTATATATGTAAAAGTCATAAATCTCTCATGGAAAGCTCAAAGTCAAAATGTAAAAAAGTGCCAACAGAAGTTTATTCCCCACCAACCTGCCCTTCCTGATACCCATCTTCAGATTTTCTACATCTCAGTAAATGATACCAAATCCACTCAGTTACTCAAACTGGGAGCTGAGAAGTCACCTTCGGTTCTTACCTTTCCTTGACCCAGACATTCTATTCACTATCGAGGCCATCTCCCAAATATGTCTAAAATTCTACTTTCCTTTATTGCTTTAGTCTGAGTTACCATCACCTCTCACCTGGACACAACAATGGGCTTCCAAATGGTTTCCTGTCTGCATTCTGGTTCCTACCAACCCATTCTCCCATTCTCTACACAATAGTCTTTTTATTCTGCATCCATACTCACATCCACTTCTTACATTCCTGTGTTAGCTTTAAGCAAATCTCAGACATCTTAGTATCTTCCTCCATAACTATTACACTATGTATGTATAGTATAGTATAGTATAATATTATAGTATAGTATAGTATAATATACACATTATATATGTTCATATACATACGTTTGTATGTATATGCATACGTATATATTTACATGTATATGTATGTACATACAAACACATATGTACACTCCTCTTTTGTACACATAACCACACCAGTATTAGCATACTTAAAAATGTAGTATCTAAAAATATCAAATTCTTTTGAGTCAGTATTCAAATTCTCGATTATATTATAAATTTCATAGCTTAACAGTTTTTAAATTATCAGGATCCAAAAATATACTTTGTGATTCTTTGATGTGTCTTATAAATCTATTTTAATTTCTTTAATTAAATCTCTCTTAATCTCTAGGGCCTCCCTACTCTCTTTTTTCCCCCTTGCAATTATATCCTACAACCTTGCTGAATTTATTACTCCTAATAGTTTTTTAGTGGATTATGCAGGATTTTCTATACAAAATCATGTCATCTATGAATAGTGTTGATTCTTCCTTTTCAATGCTTTTTATTCATTTTTCCTAATTGCCCTTGCTATAACTTCCATTACAATATAAAAATAGGAGTGATGAGAGCAAGTATCCTTTTCTTGTTTCTGATTTTAGGGGAAAAAGATTCAGTGTCACTCTTTATAGTATCTAGTTCCTTGATAAAAGTTTTAAGCTCCAAATTTATCTCCACGATTTAGTAAGCATAATAGTTCTACAGTACATATCCGATAATTTCAATATCTCATGTCTTTGCGGATCTGCTTTTTTCACTGGTTCTGGATTCTCTTGTTTTATCTCTTGGTGCATCTTATTGTTTCTGAGAGTCTTCAGGTCATTTTCTTTTTAAATTACTTACGGAAGTAATTTGAAGACTTAGATGGTATTATCTTCCTTCAGAGGGGGTATTTCCCCTTCTACCAGGAACTTACAGATTCCAGCTGTTGAAAACCCAGATTTTCTGCATCACCAAGATGATCTACTGAAGTATAGTTGTATCCTCAATTCACAAGGTGTATCTTCTTGAGGTCTTAGTCCTGAGCAAGGAATATTTTAATAGTTTTTCTCCTTTTGACTGTGCTGGACTCGAATCCTTGTCTCTGCCAAGGTAAAGTATGATTCTACCATCCATCCTTCTCCCGGGAATGGGCATACCTCCAGGGCAGAGACATTTTTAAATGGCACAGTTCTTCAGGATATCAACCTCCTGACTCCAGTTCTTGTCTCCTTCCAGCACTAACCTGCCAAAAGTATAGCTCTATCCCAATCATTGAAGACTTTCAAGGCAGAAGTATCTGGTTCATCTTTCAAAATCACCACCTTGTTAAAATCACCCCCATATTAAAACACTTATAAGAGCATCCTAATGTCTTATAGGATTAGAACTGTTTGATTTATAAGGATCCCAGATTGGGATGCCAACCTACCCTTCCAGCTGTGTCTCCTACAACCCCACTTATAGAAAATTCTGCTCCCTGAAAACTCATTTCCTTTCCCAAACACATTATGCTCCATTTGATTGCCACACTTTTCCAGTTCCCTCCTTTTTCCTTGGAATGCCCTATTCATACTCTTCCATCAGAGATAGGGTTAAGTCTTACTTTCTCAAACAATACTTGTTCTGCTCCATGTTGCTGTCATAGCAATTATTTATATGATCCTCAACATAGACTATAGTCTTGCATTTTTAAATCTCTAACCTCAAGTTCCTCTTCTATAAAGTGAAGCAATTAGAGGAGATGCTTTTTGAGTTTTCTTCCAGCCACAGTAGTTTATTGTTTACCCCTTTCTTTGTGATATTGGCTTTTTCTTCATATTGACTGAAATGCCTTTCAGTTTCTCAAATTTCTTGAGACTCTGCTATGTGTCCAAATCTGTATTTGGCTTGTGGAGAGTGCAATGGTGAATATCAGAATCCCAGATTCCCAGGGGCTCTCAGTCATGTGTATGTATGTGGGAGTGATGGGGGAGGGAGCAGAGGGGAGCAGAGACAGATTCATTCATCAGAAACTTTGACATAAGGCAAATTAAGAGAGGTGCTATTGAAGAATCAAAAGGTGGAATGAGAGAGGGGAGCAGGAGAGATTAATTTCAACTGCAATCATCGGGAGAGAGTTCCAGGGCAGAGATGAGAAGGAGCTGGATTTTGGCTGATAAGAAAGACTTTAAGAGTAGTTCTGAAGAGGAAGGGCAAAGAAAAGGCAATAATAAGGGCATGAACATGGAAGTGGGAGAAAACAAGGAGGGCCCTAGAAATGATATGGACTTTCGACATGGCCAAAACATCGGGGGGGGGGGAGGCGTGGGTGGGCATGAAGCATTCTTCTCTGAGATAGGGAGTAGAAGGCCGAGACATTTGGATTTTATTCTTTGTGATATTAGTAAAGGTTTATTGAGCAGGGCCGGACATGATTATTAATGTCTGTTGGTAAAGTGAAGAAAAAACATTGAACAGAAGTTTGAAAGGTGGACAGTCTTCCCACCCATAATCAATGAATAACTATTGCTAACAGGAGAGAGGGAGACAGAGCAGCATATTGGAGAGGTGAGGAGAATTATTTTAATTGACTATTTAGGCCTCTTGTGTGCCTAGAGCCCAAGTAATCCCTCTTTAATAAGGATCTAAGGTAAGGCAAACTTCACTTTAACATTTTATTCATTGTTCCTGGGTTGCCTTTTTTAACCCTGTGGATGGGAATGAGGTGGGCTGTGGTGGTGGGGAGGTGGGGACAGTATGTATTTGTAGAGAATTCTGAGGAGTGTCACTTTCTTTGTGTTGGAACAAGGTGGCAAGGGGCCCAGCTCATCCTCTCTCCCACCAGGTTGCTGTGGTACAGAGGTATTTCTGGAACTCCCCTTTGTTAATATTATTAACCCAGGGCTCTCAGAACTAATAGAAAGGAGGTGAGATTTAGAAGTAATCTTTAGATTGGCGCGTGCTCACGTCTCTGTGTGTGTGTGTGTGTGTGTGTGTGTGTGTGTGTGTGTGTGTAGAAACTCAAACTGATAAGACGGTCAAGAGATCAAAAGGTCTCCTGTTTTGTCTTTTGTATGTTCCTATGTTCTTATCTCTTGGATTATAATTCCTCAGTTCTCTGGTTCTTGTTTTTCTGCCCACCTCTTAAATGTTCTGCTATAAACATCTCTTACTGCTCCAAATGGTTTTTGGTGGCCTCCATGGTTTCAAATTCCAGTGACAGACAGATGACTCATAGATCTTTATCTTCAGCCATAACCTCTCTCTGAAGCTTCACACCCTTTTTTTCCAACTGTGCTCAGTATCCCCACCTGTGGTTTGTCCCTTAGGCACCTTGCAACTGAGATGCCTCAAACACAATTCCTCATATCCACTAAATAAATATGCATCTTCTCCTCCACGTTTCCATGAATGGCACTATCTACTCGATGAGTCAATCTAGAAACTTCAGACACATCCTTAGCTCTTGTTTTCCTTAATACTGTGGCAATGTGATGGAAAGAAGAAGGGGGGAGAAATAAAGTCAGGGAATTTGGGAAGCAAACCTTCTAATGAGACAAACAAGACAAGGAAAGCAGGAGGTGGTGAGTGGTGAGAGAAGTAGACAGGGGCCAGATCTCACAGGGCCACATAAGTCACGCTAAGAAATTTGGACTTGATTCTGGGGCAACAGGGATCCATCCCTTGGAGGGCTTTACAAGTGGGGGCACATGTGATGAATTTTGGGCCTTAGAAGGCTTGCTCTGACTGCAGTGTGTAGGGCAGAGTGCAGGGGCTCACATTTGAGTCAGAAGAATGTCGAGATCTGTGTGCAGAAGGGGAAATGATGAGATGACAAAGAGGAGAAGATTAGGTCCTGAAGAAAGGCAAGGCATGGGCGCAACGAGACAAAGCTGGAGTTTTAGGTGAAGAAGAATCCTTGGAGGGTGGCTACTTGGAGGGCGAGTCCTACCTCAGCTAGGGAGATAGAGACGGGGCTGAAAGGGAAGTCTGAGTGTGAAAACATTCAGGGACAAAAAAACTAGCCTATGAGAGTGAGGGCAGGTCTGGGCTCTGACCCATCTTTTCCTTCCATCATGGAGAAACAATCAGAAGATAATGAATAAAAGTAATTGTGGAATAAATTACAAGGGCAGAACTTAATATTAGAAATTGGTTCACAACCACTGAAATAGGAACTGAAAGGAAAGGATTATTTTCTTACAAACTGTAGTGTTGATTATTCACAAGTCTTTACTGTCTTCTTCAAGAAAGTGGACCAATTTTAATGTCTACCTGTGGTTCATGGCCCTAGTTACACTGTGAGTGGTTGCAAGGTTGTTTTCTATTGCTCAGAAGCCTATCTATAAATCATTCTTTGAAGATAAAGCTTTCTTTCAAAGAGATATTAATAAATTTACAGTGCTTCTCTGCTTATAAGAAAGTGAAAGGAGAAACTGAAAAGTCAGGAAAGAAGAATTACTCATACATAATATCTCTGCTAACAGAGACTTAGAATCATGCCAACCAAGCAACATTTGTCATTTTTGTTGAGAATAATTTGAATAAGGGAGAAGAGAAAAATTGATTTCTTTTCCAGTGTGACCTCAGGACTGATAAAGGAGGTGTGATGTGGCTGAGGGTACTAAGGTTGGTTTCCATTAGGCTCTTTTATGTCTAGAAAAAGTGAAACTTAAGTTGTTGTGGAAGAGATTGGAATATTCACCTTCTCACCCGTGTAGTAATGTGGAGGCTTTCCTGTTAGCTTGGTTAAGCAACTTAAGCCTTTCTTAAAAAGTCAATATAAAATTTAACAACTTTTTCCCCCTCATAAAAAACAACTCAGTGAAGATTAAACTTCATTTACAAACTTTTCGAGTTCACATATGATCCTCATTAGTGAACATTCAGACACATTTTGTATTGTTGCATGGTTTCATGTACTGAACTTAAGAATCATTCAGTCACTGAGCTCTTTATTATCTCATCTGCTTTGCAAGTGCACAGCAAGAAATGGATCCTTAGTCTTAGGTGGCCAAGTAATTTCAGCAACTGAGCATTTGCTGCTTAAATCATGCACATGTATAAGTCTTTAAAGGCAGTATTTTTATATATTTGATGCAATTGTTCAAAACTAGTCTTATTAAAAAACCAAACCTACTATTTATTGAACACCATACCCTCCATAAATGCATCTAAGCAAACAGAGAAATAGATCTCAAAATTGCCATCAGTTGCTCTAGGGTAAGAAAAGAACACAAAAATTTTCTAAAAGGTGGAGGACGTAGGCTATAGCTAAGTTTCAAGAGAGGATGGAATATCATTCAAAATGGGATCTCAGTGGCCTTGTTCAAGTATTAATGATGCTCACTTTTAAGCGAAGGCTCATTTCATAGTATTAATATTACAAATGTGGACAAAGTGTTCCTGAGATCTAGCCATCAAGAATGGCGAAGATCTAAACCTTAATGACTTCATCTCTGAAATTCAGTTAAAAAAATCAATGATTGTCATTAACTTTGAGAGAGAAGGCCCTCAAATGTGTCTTCTCTGTCTCATCCTGACATCGGACGTGTCCTTCATACACTTTTGTTTCTTTTCTTTCTAGTGCATTAAAATTAATGGGGGGGAGGGGAACCTAAAGAAATGACATTGAGTCAATGGGCGTGCTAGACCTTGTTACTTTTTAAATTGAGTGTCTAGTGGCTTGTAGTCTTGCCTTCTTGGAAAGAACAGGAGGCTAAGGTGCAAATTTCCATTTCAAATAGAATTTTATGAAATGTAAGCGTGATAATTTTTAACTTAATAAAGTCTATATTGTTTGAATAAAAGGAATATCGATACCTGGTCAATACTTTAAATCAGGCCAGTATTCTCAACAGTCAGATAAATGATGTGAATTTGAAATAATCAAATTTTAAGTTATGGTTTATTCCGATAAGAATAGAAATTCTGCTCGTGTTGCTGAAATAAAGGAAAAAGTAATGCCCTTCCGACCCTTGGAGGATGTGGTGGCCCCTGCCAGTTGCAGGTGGTGGAGATGCCTGGTGGCTGTCAAGTGTGGCACTGGTTTGTTCCAGATGTTTGGAGTGTTGTTCAGTCTGTGTCAGCAGGTTAGATACAGGGAACCCTTTTGATCATTTAGTATTTTTGTATTGTCACTATAGCAGATTACCATAAACTTGGTGGTTTAAAACAACACACACTTATTTTCTTACATTTCTGGAGGCAAAAGTCTGATCAGTTTCACTGGCCTAAACCAAGGTGTTGTGAGGGCTGTACACCCTTCAGAGGCTCATGAAATCCGTTTCCTTGACTTTTCTAGCTTCTGGAGTGACATTGTTTGTATTCCTTGGCCCATGGTCTTTTCCTCTATCTTCAAAACCCACAGTGTAACATCCTCATATCTCAATCTCTATCTCTATGTCTGCTGAGGACATCACCTTGCCTTCTCTCTTCTGTAGTAGAATCTCCCTCTGCCTGTCTTTTTATAAAGATATATGTTATTATATTTAGAGCCCACCTAGATAATCCAGTATAATCTCCTCATCTCAAGATTCTTACCTTAATCTCATCTGCAAGGCCCCTGTTACCATATAAGGCAACATTTATAGGTTTAAAGAATTAGAACCTATATATTTAGGGGACATTTTTCAGCCTATTACAGTCATGAATCCTCCTTTTGCCCTTCCTTTACTTGAGTGCCTATAATGTGTCCATTATTGCGATAGTTCCTAAAGACACTTGGATCAATTAGAGTTTACCTCTACCCTCAATAAATTCAATTTAAATGGGAGACATATATGCATATAATAATGACTGTAATGGTATAGACACCACCAGAGAGGTTTCCAAACCAGGTTTTCAAAATATCGAGGAAGGATGGTCAATTCTCGCTGAAAAAGTAGGAAAGTCTTAGAGATTTTATCTATGAGAATATTTTAAGTGGAACAATAACACTGCAATCTAGAGAATGATGAGGATGGTAAAGAGTCTGAAAATTGCCATCTGAGGAATAATTAAATAACCCAGAGAAAAGAAAATTTAGAGGATATTTATGGAAGAAGAATTGTTCTTACTTGCAGTTACATGGGAGAGAAGAACTAAGATTAATGTGTTGAAATAATAGGAAAGTAGATTTGACTCCTCATAAGAAAGTACTTCACAATAATTTCCGACAAGATAGTGCATGTCCATCACTAAGAATGGACAGGCAGAGCAGGATGGGTGTCTGCTGGCATTGGGGCAGAGAGCATTTCTATTTTTTAGGGCATTTGGGATAGACATCCTTCAAGGAAAATTTCTAAATTACAGAGATTAAGAAGATTTCAAAATAACTTAGAGATCTTATAGGAATGGTAAATCAGTCATGATATGCTATGTAATGCTATAGTAAAAAAAAAATCACAAAATAGGCTCATTTCTTGCTCAGGTTACATATTTGTTTCAAGTTGATTCGGGGCTTTGTCTATATTGTCCGCATTCAGGAACCCAGGATGACAGAGGCTCCACTTGGAATATTGCTGGTTGCCAAAGCAGGGGTTCTGTAGTGTTTTATACAGGCAAGCAATTAAAATACTCCAGCCCCAAGTCATCGCCCTATATTACATATGCCCCACATTATTGCCCAGGACCAGTCACATGGTCAGTTCTACCATATATCTTGAAGGAGGAGAACTAGAAATATATGTGAATAAAGCTAATATCCACTATAGCCCACTTTTTGGACACTAAATATTTGGCTTACTCTCTTCCCCACACACAGAATGCCTCCATCTCCTCCACAAGAGAGATTATCCCAAACCAAGGCTCTCTGGGTGAAGACTGGAGTCTCTACATGTAGTCCATGTGTGGCTCTTGATTGTGAGATTTATGAGATTACAAGTTATCTTCACCTTGCCCCCTGCAACTTGAACTCTGTCCAGTGCTTGAACAGGGATGGGATGACCACAATAAACATTCCCACTCAGAAAGGAAAAAAAAAAAAAAAAAGGAGGAACAAGAGATATTGATATCTAGCAATTCTGAAATCCACGTGGGTAGATATTTCTGAGAGCTCTTTACCCAGTGACGGTCCCTAAAGACACATAGGTGAATGAGAGTTTACATTTACCCTCAAAAAAACTCAGCTTAGATGAGGACATAGCTGCATATAGTTGGCTGGAATGCAAGAGAATGCAAAACTAATTTTTTGACATAAAGGAAGGATAGTTAATTCTCAAAGAGAAATGTGGGAAAGTCATAGAAGTTTGTCTTATGAGACTGTGTTAAGTGGAACGTTCCCATATTTGGCCCCAGTTAGGCTCTCTGAGGACCCTGCTGTGCACTTGCTGTAGCCCTCGGCCCCACCCCCAGGGAAGCATCTCCCCTTGACATTAATCTCATTGACCACAAACAAAACAGTGAGAACAGCCTTCTTGGACAACTTGCTTGTCTCTAGAGATTTGGAGTCCTAGGGTTATAAGTTTTAAACGGTAAGTGCTTCTATTAGTCCAAGCCTGTACTTCTTTGGTAGTTCAGACATCTCTTTATCGCTGTGATTAAAATCAATCCCAAGTGCCAAATAGTCATATCTGCAGTTCCTTTTAAGACATCATTCTCGGATTTTCTGTATTATCCTGATCTTCTTTTGAGTTTAATAGTATTCAGTGGAATAACCATCCCTTTAGCACATTTTTCCTGAGTTATTTTACCTAATTAAAAGGTGGTCCTATAATAGGATTTTTTGTTTGTTTGTTTGAGATTTCTTAATCCATTTATAGGTGTCAACTCTCAGCATAATGGCTCTTGCTGTGATTCTTTCTTCAAGCTGAATTTTAATCAAGTTTATCTTTATTGCTGGAGTTGAGAAACAGGTGCCTCTTCCAATCCTGTTAAGACGTCTCGTATTTCCTTTTACTCTAGTTTGAAAAAAAGCCAGTTCTTTTATGAGCTATTTTTTTTTTCATAGTCCTTTGCCAACATGCAGCAATAAACACATTCGACTCTTGTTTCTGGTTTCAGATTTTTTATACAAGTTCACTGAGTACATGATTGCCTCTCATGTTATTGTTAGCTATAGTTTTACCAAATGCTATGCCACTAGGTAACTGAATAGCTGTCTTTCCAGCCTCCAATATCAGTTTCCTCACTTCCCATTACATGATCTTTTACCCAAGGCCACAGATTTTAGATTATTATTTAGCAATATCCATTATCCCTTCTGTTATCAGTATCTGTGTTATTTAAAATAGGTTAAATTAGGTTACAGCAATAAAAAAGGCACCAAATGTCTGTGGCTTTAATCAATAAAAATTTATTTCTTGTTCTAGCAAAGTCCATTATGGGTTGGGAACTCTCCAGAACATCTGTCCTTTATACGATGTTCAGCATCTTACCTCCATATCAACATTTGCTTCTATGATTATTCCAACAGTGGAACAATAGGGTGGAGTGTTGAGCCTTAGCAATTAAAAGAATTCATGTGGAATTAAAATGTCTGACTTCTAATTTCTTTGGCTAAAGGAAGCTACACCTCAAGGAACTCAAAGAAAATCAATTCCCTGATAAGCTTGGGGAACAAAAAAGAATTTTACAGCCCTGATATCTATCTATCACAGATGTCAACTTTCATTTTTTTCCAGGTAAGAACTTGAACACACACATGTACACACAGTACATATATACACTATACTGCATCATAATATATAATGTTATGTTATACCGCATTACAATATATATGTTACATACACATAATAATACACACATTTTATATCTATATCTATGTGTGTGTGTGTGTGTATATACTATATATACGTATATATATGATATATGTATACATATATACATATATATATTTTATATCTATATCTATATGTGTGTGTATATACATATATATAAATATATATATATATATGTATATTGTATATATATGTATATACACACACACATATGTGTGTGTATGTGTAATAAAATCAGGGTTGAGCAAGCACTAAACGTTCACATAAGTTGTATTAGCAAGTAGCACAGACTCCTGGGGAGTGCCCTTTGACCAATTAACAAAGGAGAAAGTACTGTGCTTAAAGAGTATTCCACATGATATTCTGGTACCAGCTATGGCATCACAACCCCACTCATGGGTAGCCCTGAAGACAGTAAAGAAATGATCTATTGTTTAGTTATGGGGCCACAGGAAGACAACACCTGGTAAGTTGAGGGTGCTGTTCTACAAGTTGTGGAATATCCTCTGAGCCAACATTTTATATAAGGTGCTGTTTCTCTCATTTTCTCCCATTATTCCATAGTTCACCAAGAGAAGGAAGTAGCCTGGCTCCTTGCTCTATTGTACCTAATAACCCACTCACATTCATTTTGCTTCCCATTTCTGTAACTTTGGGATCTGTTGATTTAGGAGTCTTAGTTTCCAATAGAAGTTTAGTTCCACTAGTGAGTACAAAATGGTTCAGTTAACCTGGAAGTTAAAAATGCCACTTGGTTACTTTGGATTTCTCATGTAACTGAGGCAGAGAAGGGAATTACTGTGCTGTATAAAGTTATTGATCCTGGTTTTTAAGGGGAGATAGGGTTGTTGGTACAGACAAATATGTTAAGAACCTAAGAGATTCTTGCAGTGGTCCCCAATTTTTTGGCACCAGAGACTGATGCTGCTATGAGAATTTAATGCCTGATGATCTGAGGTGGAGTTGAGGCAGTGATGCTAGTGCTGGGGAGCAGCTGCAAATGCAGATGAAGCTTCACTTGCTCGCTGGCTGCTCACCTGCTGTATGGCCTGGTTCCTAACAGACCACAGACCAGTACTAATCCATGGCCTAGGAGTTGGAGACTCCTGCTCTAGAGCATCTCCTAGTGCCTCTATGCCCAGTGGCAAAAGTTAATGGCAGACTATAGCAACCCAATGCAAGCTAGTAACTCAGATTCTTCAGGAATGAAATCTTGAATTATCTGATAAGATCAAGAAACTTCAACTGGCTGAAGGCAGTGGGAACATGGAATAGATAGTGGAAGAAGGAAGTTATAGATACCTATGACGGATCAATTGTAGAAACAAGGACTTTAGTAGCTATGAAGAACCTCCAAAGTAGCTTCTATATATTAGTTCCATTTTACAGATAAGGAAACCAAGGTGAACAGAAGTTAACTTGCCTAAATTCACACAGCTGTCAAGTGTCTGGGCCAACCTCTGACCAGATCTATCAGACTTCAAAGCCCATATTTCTTCAGTTATACTCCAAAGAAGACAAAGCAGGAATGTAACTTAAAAAAAAATGGGTAAATAATTGGTATAAGGAAATGATGGTATAAGGAAAAAAGTTCATGTAGAGTTTCAATTACCTGGAAAAATCAAGACGAAACTTAGTAGGATAATCTTGCCATAATTCCAAATCCTGTGGCAGGAAGCACAAAAGTCCCACAAGGAAGGAGACATTTAGCCGAGGAGCCTTCTAGTGTGAAGGGAAGGTACACCCACCCACCCTCCCCTCTGCAGCAAACCATTTCTGTGCATGTGGTTGTTAGGTAGGTAATGCCAGCATTGAGCCAGGCATTAATCCCATGGAAGAACAAAACCATGGGTCTGTCGTGCACTTTGCAACTCTTAAATATCACGCACTGCTAAGTGATCAGGAAGCTAAGTGCTTACTTAGGACATTGTGGGTGAGCCTTAAAGATAATCTGTTAGGCACAATTTTGCATTCTCTTAAATCCGAGATGGTGCTCAAAAGGATCCAAGACCACAAAGAGCATTTTTGGGTCTCAGCCTACTATTGTTTGGAATCAGAGCTGCTTCCGGTGTTCTGGAGGAGCTGGAGGGCACATCTGGAAGGTCACATCTGTGGAGGGTTGCTCAAAACACCCAAGAAAGTTCTGCCATTTTATCTTTCCAAAGTACTGCATAAAAATTTCTCAAGCATGTGAATGGAATATCAATTCCAGACTTTGTCCCTTTGGAACGGCAGAAGTCTTTGAACCTTCTTTAAAAACAGGATTCAGAGTAAAGAAAGAGAACAGTTTACAATGGGAGGGAAGGCCTCACAAAAGCCTCTTTCAAAATGGGAGGCCCTGAGTATTAATAGTACTGAGGTGTCCTTGTCAAACTCCTGCTGCTCTGTGCAAGGCCACGTTTTGGTGCTCAGAGGAATTGGGTAGAGGTATGGCAGGTGCCCCAGGCCACAAGAGAGCAGCACCCACTGCTGTCTCTGTCTCTCTCTCTCCTCTGGGGTTGCCCTTACAGATTGCCCCAGGTTTTCAAATGGGCTGGGGAGTTGCCACCACTACATGTAGCCCTCAGGGTAGAGTTCCTCACAGAGTACTTGTAAACCACAAGCATCAGTGTCACCTCGAGTGGCTCTAAAAAAGGCAGGTCCCTAATATCGACTCTAGACTCCCTTGGCATCTATATTTAAAGACGTTTCCCTGGGGATATTATGCATTAAAGTTGAGACCCATCTATGTCACCGACAGTAGCAGTTACCATCTATTGAATGCTTATTATATGCCACACATTATTTTTAGAGTTTTATCTATATTATTTTATTTGCTCTTGACTCTATTCCCCAAGGTAAGAGCTATTATTATCCCCAGAATTTTTACAGAAACTGAACCTGAGGCACAGGGAAAATAAATAACTTCTTCCAGGTCACACAGTAATTAGTGAAGTCAAGATTCGAACCCAGGGAGTATTATAGAAAACGTGTTCTTAGTCATTATGCTATACTCTGTGAATTTGTCCTTTTCCTTATTTTGGCCAAGACAAATAAAATTTTTAAAAGATGGACTATCCTAAGAGATGAAGGGAAATTGAGTTTCAGGGTGGAATTTCTTTATCCCTGCATCACAAGACTATCTGGGCATGGTTGGTTTGGTTGGCATATCTTCCTCGGTACAAAGTCCCCATTCACTTCCTGTCCCTTACTCAGGAGGAGACATGTTACCCCATCTGTACTCCAGCCTGCATTCCGCCCGACTTCCTGCTCTCTCTGCAGGAGCCCCAGCTCGCCGTCAGCGGGTCTGTACTTCCTCGTACGTAACCTTGGCCCAGTGCGATTGCTCTGGTTTTCGCACCTAGCGAAGGAACAGCGATCCTTAAGGACTGGCCAGTTCAACTCTTTCTCAGAGAATTCTACCAAGAAACCACAAAAAACCTTTTTCTCCTGAACGTGTCAGGCCACTTTTCAGCCCTCAGCCCAGCTTTCCGCATTCTTTTTCTCTCCTGTAGTGGGTGGCAGTGCTTAGCTACCTCTCTTAGAGCTTCTCTAACTGGAGGGGTTCTGTTCTCCAGCTGTGACAAGAGGCGCATAGGCCTGTCTCCTTATTGCCCTAAAGCAGACACATGGTTCTTTTCATTTGAAGGGTTTTTAGTGCCGTTTGTTCACAAGTAGAGCAAATCGTGCAGTTTAAGGAACTTAACTCTATTTTTGTTGTTGTGCCTGAATGCACAGCCCTTAGTTCTCTTCCTGAGATGGCTACTGAGATGGACTTTCAGCCCTCCGTTCCCCTGAGGGTGAAGTTTCATCAGCATCTTTCCTCTCGTCAATGCCAACAAGGTTAACATAGTGCAGTGCAGTATGATATCTGCACTCCAGTGACTTTAAACCCGGTCACCAAGCCAGTGTCCTGCTCAGAAACGCCTGCTTTTGGGCATTTGCTCTCAGAAGGCTTCCTGGCCATTTCTTCGTGAGATGCGCTTCCTCAGCTCTTAGGTCAGGTATGAGAGAACAGCCCCATCCTTACTTTATCATCACTGTTACTGTAAGTATATATGTTTACTTTAATATTATGGTACTGTTGTACTGAAAATTCTACAAATTAAATAGCTAAAATAAATGAAAACGTAATTAAATTGATTAATTTACTTAATTGATTTAATTAAAATGAAATAAAATTAAATACATTAAAATCTGTGAAATTAAACTCTGACTATTCCCCGGAAAGGAAGCCAAGAGTCGTAGAAGAGCGGGTTGGCGAGGCCACATCAGGGCTCACGATCCAGCCATCATCTCTTAATAGACATTTTCTGGGCAGGAGAGAGAGAAAATCTGCTACTGTTCTGGCTTTGGAGGTTTTGTCGGTGATGTGAGGTAGAGAAATGCTGAGGAAGATGGAGCTGGCCTTGGGGGGCACTAGAGTGTACGGGCTAAGAATGGACATCGGAGTCAGACGGCCCGGGTTTGAATCTGTCCTGCTTAAACGTCTGTGGAAACTTGATGTGGGCAAGTTAATAAATTGCTCTGTCTCAATGTTCTTATCCGTCGAAGGATAATAATCATACCTACTTTGTAGGGTTGTTGCAAAGACTAATGAGATAATACACTTGGCTGATAGGAAATGCCGTGTACGCGTTAGCTATCTGAAGCCACATGGCCAGAGAGAGATGGGCGAGAGAGAGAGAGAGAGAGAGGCTGCTGCTTCTGGTCTGAGTACCGCATTTTGAATAGCAAGACTGAGGGCAGGCGTCAAAGTCCAGGGGAAAATGCAGGGAAATCCTGGAATGATTGCAAGAGGAAATGAGAAGTGGGAGAGTTGGAAGGAGTTGTAACTGCTCTTTTCCTGTCTTATGTGTAGACAAAGTAGCTTAATGCAGAATCACCTGACATACAGAGGCAGTTATAGACTCCTAGGTCCTATCTTAGACTTACTAAATCAGAATCTTCGGGGGAGGATTTCAGGAGTCTGTGTTTTTCATAAGCATCCCAAGTGATCTATATCATTAGACAGGTTTAGGAAATACTGACAAGAGTGTTAGGAGAAAGGCAAGACAAAACTACTCAGCTAGATTCAGACTTTGACCTTACAATGGAAATCCGAAAATTACATGTGCTATCAGGGAGGTTTTTCTGAGTCATCTGTAATTGTTTTACTCATTGCTTGAAGAAAATTTCCATTTTACTAAATATTTGTTTAATAGTTTGCAAGCAAAATTCACATTGTTTTATGGCTTTAAGTCTAGAAGATGGTAGGAAAACTTTGGAGATGAGAGAAAGTGGTAACAAAAAATTGGCACAAAATACCTGAGAAATGTGAGTTCCTGAAAAATCTGAGTTCCTAGAAAGAAAAGTGACATTAACACATGAAACATTAAACTCCTATCATATGTAGTATTAGGAGATCATTGAAACCCTGGTAAGCTCTAGATTTTAATTGTTGTCTTTGAAAATCAGTGTTAAACTTGAAACTCCAGAAGAGTGTCTTCAGGCATACTTCGTAAAGTTGAAAGTCTTGATTAATGGGGTAGCCAATATCATCATGTTAGGGGCCACAGATATGTCTATAAATGTGATCCTGAGGACAATATGAACATTTTGAGAGATTAGTAATAAATTCATCATTGTGTTTAAAGCAAGCCCCATAATTGAGTTTATTCATTATTTTTTTTAACTTTAAAATAAAAAATAATTTTGATGCTTCAGATATAGTTTCTGCTTATGGAAAAAACTGGAATACTACTATAAAGGAAAGGGGTGAAAATGGTATAAGTGCATATCAAAAAAATGAAAATAAACAATGATAATAAAAGTCACCAGATACAACTACTCTTAATTTTTTGATGTATATAATTTCTTTCTTCTAATTTTTATTTCCATATTTGAATGCATTCATACTGTACATACTTAAAAAGAACTTTATTGTGGGGCAATTTTGAACATAATACAGAGCAGCCTGAATAGTATAATAATCTTCTATTCTCAGTCACTTCACTTGTATCATTTTCAACTCATGATTCATCTTGTTTTATCTAAACTGTCTTCACTTCTTCCTTTCTTGAATTGTTTTTTGAAGCAAATCCAAGGCAGTATGTCATTTTCCCATAAAAAGTTTTTAAATTTACTATATTATAAATATTTTTCTGTGTCACTAAATATTTTCCTATTACTCATTTTTAATGGCCGTATAGTAGTTCATCCTATGACTCTATCGTTATTTATTTGGACAAGCCCCTATTGTTGGACATTAAAATTGTTTCTAATGTTTTTATTACTAAATAACAAACCTTTAATGAATATCTTAGTGAGTCTTAGTGTACATTCTTGATATTTAACAAAATCGATTCTTAGAAGGGGAACTGGTAGGTCAAAAATTTTGCATGTTTTTAAACATTTTTTACATGTTTAATCAGATTACCATATTCTATTAGTTAGAAGTGAGTAATGAGGTCCAGCCCACACTCAGTGGAAAGGAGTTACCCAAGGGCAGGAATAACAGGAAGTGGGCTTATCGGGAGCCGTTTAGAAGCTATCTATCACAAGTTCCATGCCAAAATTGAAGCTTAACTTATCTCCAAGAACATATGAACATAGTTATTTTACAGTCTGTGTCTAATATTTCTAAAATTTCTCTGGGCCTTTTAATGTAGACATTTATTTCTGCTGGTTCCATCTCAAGGCTTCTTTTCTCCTGGCATGTCCGATTATTTTTAGTAATGTGGATTATCCTGTCATTAAAAAAATTGTAGAAATAATTTGAGGCCCAGGAGGATGTTGTCTTCTTCTGAAGAAGATTTTAAAAATTTGATTTGGTTAGATTAGGGGTGGTACAGGGGAGAGGTAGCAATTTGGATTCACCTGAATCCGAGGTCAGGGAATGGGATTTTCTGTATTACCTAGAGAGCTTGAAGTTGGTTTGCAGTTCATGTAAAGGCTTGTTTATTTTTAATTTATTCTTCCTCTTAACAAGTAAACTTTCAAGGTTCAGTCCAAGATGGGGGGGTTGTTTCCCAAGGTCCCACACCCTTTATGGTCTTGGATTCTGACATTTGTATTCAATTCTCCAAAGCATGACTCTGCCCTTTACTTATCCCTTCCAGAGTGACAAATGTCCCCAGGACAAAACCAGCCCAATTACAGGGATCACCTTTTTGAGTTCCTGTCTTTTCCTAGATCTTGGTCCAGTAATTATTCTACCATCATGTTAGCTTTTTGATATTTAAAGAAAATTTAAAAAATATTTCACTGCCTTTTTAATCCATCTTCGGTGGCAGGGTTAGTCTAAATGACCCAGTCCACTCTTCAGAAGACCCAGATGCTTTTCTTTAAGTTTTACCACAGGTTTATATTTCTAAATAAGATATTATTTAGGTTTCTTTTTTGAATTTATAAACACTTTTTATATGGTATGTGTTATTCTGAACCTTGCTTTTTTTTTTTTTTTACACACAATATTATGTTTCTCAGTGTCAGGCATGTTGATGTGTGCAGCTGTACATTAATTTTCACCAAGGTATAGGATTCTATATATGCATATATCACTTTATCAATCTCCTATCAATGGATATTTGGGTTATTTTCTATAATTTTTTGATTATGAATATACATGTAGATGGCTATAGTTACATTTATAACATTTAATGAAATACTTTGAAAAAAACTAAATAAATGGAAAAATATGTCATGTTCACGAATAAGGAAATTCCATATTGCAATTATGTCAGTTTTCCCCAGATTGATTTATAGATTTTCTTCTAAAACAAAAACAAACTAACAGGTAAAACCTCAACAAGCTCATTTGTTATTTTGAATTCCAGTGAAATAACTTTTGCATCCCAGAGAAATAATTGCTTCATTCAGAGATTACCAATGGATATAAAACCATTAGCTGAAAGTTGTTCGGAAAAAGGATATTTGCACAATGCCAAGGTATCATGCCACAGCTGACTTGCTAATTGCAAATGGAAACATGGACTTTTACAATGGAGAGATCTGGCATTCACTCTCTTAACCAGGGAGCAAACTCACTATCAGTAATGGCGGGACAATCTGTCATGATGTGACTCATGAAGCGATGCAGTATTAAGTACCCAACAATAACGATGAAATATTTGTGCCAAAAGTATTTAACCTAAAGTTAGCCAAACTTTCAAGTTAGCCATATGTTCCACTTACAGGAAATACAAGATACAGAAGAGAAAATTAAATAATGCTATTAAGAAATAATCAGACAAACCTAGAATGTGAGACAGGTATAGGACAACTAATTTGATAGCTATAAAAGTCAATGTCATTAAAAAAATGATGAGGGGATTATTCTAGAATACAAGAGTCTTAAAAGATATAATAATTAAACATGATATGTGTGCCTTGATCACATCCTGGACAACATAATACTAATTTCCAAAGACATGAACTGAATATGAGATGCTTATAGGGAATTGTTAGTTTTTAGAGGTGATGATGGTATTATAGTTATGGAGGAGGAATCTTTCTAGCCCTGGAGAAGCTTGAAGGGCCCTGGCAGATGTTCAAAGTCCCTGTAATGGATTGATGGACATTGAAGACATTTGAGAACCAATTGCTTCCTGTAGCCCTTAACTCCAGTCTCCTTCCAAATCCATATGAAAACCCCAACTACTACAAATGGGAGAACTGACATGCTGAGTTACTCCCTGGACTCAGGCTTAACAAAGGTACATATGGCCAAAAATCTCTAAAAGGGGAGAAAGGAGTAGCCATGCCCGCCAAAATGCAAATGCGCCAATGTCAATCTCCAAATATCCAGAGCTGGCTGAGAAGCAGCAGAACTGATGTAGGAATGGATGAAATCTAGGTCACACATGGGTGCCAGAGGCAGGTGGGTGTTCATGATGAGCCATATCAAGTGCTGTTTTCAGATTTGCCTCGTTGAGATAATACCCAACCCCTCAGGGTTTGGGGTATAAGTTCGTTAATTATTTGGATTTCCAGGTCTCTCTCTCAGACTTGCTTCTTCTTAATATGCAGATGCTAATGCTAGAACTTTCTTTTAAAGCATGTTTAGAAAACACTGGCATGAAGGAAAGTGTATTCTAAACTGAGATTTGGCCTGTTAACCTAATCCTCTCTCAGCCCTCTGCCGAAACCTTTCCCTTTTTCTGACTGGTGATTTACATTCATGCTATGATTTCAGACTCTGGTAACATGTGGGGGCCTTATTTGGATAGAAATAGAGATTGTTGTTGCTCAGTGAACCCTTTCAAAAGTCAGGAAGGGGACACATACCAACCCTTTTCTAGATGTGGTGCCAGGCCTTTTAAACATGCGCTATTTCATTTATTTCTCATAGAACCTCAGGTAGGTAATATTTCCTTTTACACGGGAGGAAATGAGGCTCACATAGGTGTAGTACCTTGTCTCAAATCATAAGTTTAGAAGGGCAGAACTGAGAGGTCTTTGAACATTCTTTGGTTGACATTAAAGCCCTTAGCCTTCTCTCGAGAAAGGAATGGTTACATTGCCTTTGCGACGAGCAGGACACTCCATCTTGGTGAGAAGGAAAGGGACACAGAATATGAAGTGAGTTGTTTGAAAGTCATACGGAGAGTGACGGTGGATCCAGGATGGATCCCAGGACCCTGAGGTCCTGTCTGGGGGTCTTTATATCAAGCCATGCAGGTGCCTGCTTGTGAGAGGAAACCAGGATCCTGCGAGCCCCGAGGTCTCCCGCACAGAGTCCTTCCAGCGCAGAAGGTCCCCTGTGGAGGTTTGCACTCTGGACTGTGTTATGTACTTCCTGGCCAGCTTCACTGCCCAAACTCAAACCCGAGTCTCTCTGCCGCGATCTTCAGGCCTTTGTATTACCCATCTCTCGTTTGCTATTTCCCATACATTGGAACAACTAAGAAAACCATATAAAAGCACATGAGTATGAGTTGGCTCTGTTAGATGAGGTTTTAAAAGAAATTCCCCTTGAAATAGAAGCCAGGCGTTTTGTTTTAATGGCTGCCTGTGAAAACTTACCTTGTACTCATTAATAAAGCAAAAGAGGAAAATTGCCAGGCAGGGGCATGGAAAGTGACCACAGGAGGCAGATGATTCAGTGGGCAGAAGGCTGTGTTCTTTGACCTGGTGAACCAAGGAAGCTCTTTCTGAGTCACAGTTGGTGCCCAGCAGCCTCAGGACACTGTGGGAGCACGAATCTGCGCATTCCTCTCCCTCCTCCTCACCCCCATTCCACAACCTCACCATGTTCTGGGAACACTCCGAGCTTTCTTCATGAGCGGTGCAAAATATGTTCCACACCTTCTCTCATGAAATCCCCTCACCAGGGAAGCTTTTCCTCCTGATTTTCTCTCTAATCAAGTCCTAGTCCGTTTTTAAAGTTCAAATTCTTTCTCCTTCGTGAACAGCTTTTCATCCCTCACATGGAGAAACCACTCTTACTGGGGTAGAAGGATGACTATGTATTTCTGTGCCTGAAGCTGTGGAACTGGCCAGCTTGGAGAGGAAGCGAAGATAAGACAATGGAGCCCTAAGGGAGGGGAGGGGACGGCCTCTGGGAAGAGGAATGGGTGCTCCCCCAGCTCTCCTTCTGAGGACATTAGAAGCCTAATAGAGTCCTCAGAGAGATGGTTGCAATGGGCTGTGAAGAAACTGAAAGGACTTTAAGAGAAATTTGAGGGCAGACTAGGATGAAGGAGCTGACACCAGAAGTGGTTTTTCAGACAAGGACTGTTCAGGGTAACAAAATCACAGGCTGAGTAGTCAGAGATGTGCTAAGTCCTATAGTGGAAAATGGTACAACCACTGAGCCTGGATTTTAGTGACTTCATAGAGTGTCATTGGGACCTAGGCAGAAAAGTCTTGACTTTTAAAAGACTGAGAAAGCTCAGAAAACTATTATGGCAATGAGATGGGCTCCATTTCAGTTGGTCTCACACACACTCTTTGAGGACGCCTCTGTGTGGGGGATTTGATCTGGAACCATCTAGCTGTGTGCGGGCCACCACTGACCTGTGTCCTACCTATGTTCCTTAGGATCACCTGAAATCGTCAATCTAGTTTTGAGATCAAGGTTTCTCTTAAAGATATTTCCATAGTTAATAGAAAAAAATACTTTTTCAGTGGTTAGACCCTGCTAGTGCTCTCTTTTCCTATAGTGTCTTACAGAGCCCAACCTCGTCTCGGACCCCACAGTTTTCTGAGGACCCCTCAGCTCAGGTTAGAGTCAGATTAGTTCCATGGCCTTGCATGGGCTTCGAAGGGAGAAGGAAAGAGGAAAGTACAGCTATCCTTCTGAGTAGAGAGTGAAGATAGAGATAATGTTGGAGGTAGATGGGATTGTATTATTAATTTTATTGGAATGGGTATAGAGGTATGCTTATGAAAAGTTGACCCCAGAGCAAACTCTTGAAATTGGAAATATTTTTTTTGTTAATCTTCATAATTAAACAGAAGGTGATTTTTCAGCAGGAAATTTTAATCTTAAAGTGGTACAAATCGTACTTTCCAAAAGTAACCTCTTAAAAAAATGAGACACTTGAAGAGAAAAATGTTTTGATAAGACATAAATGATGATTAGAAGTTGCAACCTATCCATTTGATGATGAATGGAACATGTTGTATTAGAAACTGGGTCCCTTTCATTGCCAGACTCCTTGGTGCCCTAATGGAGACTTTTGTGGCATCTGGGAGAATGTAGTGAAAAGAAGGACTAATTGGTCTTGCAGAATCTAAGGAAACTTGACTGACCTGGGTGTGCCATTAAAGCATGGCACCCACAATGAAGTTTTCTACTTTCTTCCTCTTTATCAAGCATATAGAATTAGTACAATTATAAAATACAGGCACTCCTCACTTTGCATGGTTCCAATATGAACAAATTTCTATGAACGTGAATTAAATAATAGCAGTCTCCCAACAACACAGTTCAAATGTCACTTACCACAGTATAGTAACTGTGAGCGATTGCATAAAGTACAAACTTCACTGCTAACTCTTCCACAAATTACTGTGTAAATAATAGATGCATATCATGACCACTGACCAATTACATCACTTCTTTCAAAATCTCTCGATGAGTGGTTACTGAGCCCCTGTTATTCAGACCACCTGCAGACAGGAGAGCCATCTGTAGTTATATTGTTTCCTTGTTACATATAACAGTAAAATTTTTTTTAATTGAGAAATTTTAAAAATGAAAATGAAATTGAATGAAAATTGAAAACAGAACTGCCCAACATAGATGAAAGTGCCAGAAGGAAACAAGGAATGATAACAGTGGAAATGAAATTTGAATTGAACATAAATGGAATTCTAGCAGAAATAGCTGGCTGTGGGGATGTCAATACAAGCAAGCTGTTCAAGAGATTCTAGATACAAGTCTTGCCTTCGCCAAGACGTAGAAAACAATCTTGTTCCTTATCATAAGTCATACAGCAAGGAGGCAAGCACTGTTGGAACTATCTTGATTTTTTAAACAAATAAATCGCTTTACTTCTCAATGTTTTCTAATTTGTTAAATTATAGTATACTAAACAAACATTAGCTTTACTGTATTTCATTTCCCCACACATTTATGACCAACAGTAAGAGTTTTTAATGCTTTGACAAAAGTGTTTAAAGGTCATGGAACAATTGTAATTTTTCCCATTGATTATTAAACTGTCTTTGCATGATTACAGCTTGCATAGTCATTTTTAAGGTACCATACTACTGTGCAAAGTGAGGACTGCTTTCTCACACACACACACCACACACACACACACACACACCCACAGCCTTCTGGCTTTGATTTGCTCATTTTTGTTTGGGATGTTCATTAGAGATTGGCTTATAGTTTTGCTTTTATAGTAGTGACCTAATTAGGTTCTGTAATCAAAATTTTTTGGCCTCAAAAATTGGAAAATACTTCTTTCCTTTCCTATTTTCTGAAAATGATTGTGTATAAGATTGTATTATTTTTCAAATATTTGAAAGAATTTACAATTGAAACCATCTTGTTCCAAAGATTTTGTTTTTTTGCAGGGAGGTTTACAATTAACACTTCAATTTTGTTAAAAGATACCAGATTTTCTTTTTCTTCTTATCTCAATTTTGATAAGTTTTGCTTTTCCATAAAATTTTCACATCATCTAAAAGTTTAAATTTATAGCTATAAGCTCATATATGATATCCTTTTACTATTATTTTGATATTTGTAGAAATTCCAGAGATATCTCCTTTTGCATTCATGATATTGGTAATGCGTCTTTTTTTCTTAAGTGTTGCTAGAGCCTATCAATTTTATTAAATTTTTCAAAACAATTTTTGGCTTTGTTTTCCTGTATAGGATTGTTTTCTATCTCATAATATTTATTTCAACTCCACTCTTTAGAAATTCCTTTTTATTGTTTTGAGTTTAATTTACTCTATTTTTCTAATCTATTGTCTGATACTTTAATAATTGATTTTTAGCTCTCCTTCTTATCTAATTTATATATTTAATGTTAATAGAGTCTCCTTTTAGCACTGCGTTAGCTGTTTGCAAGTTTTGATGTCCCCCTCTTTTTATTTCTGTGTAACTCAGCCTACTTCCTAACTTCATTTGTGAATTCTGCTTTGACCCACGGGTGATTAGAAGTATCACTGGTTAATTTCCAAGCATTTGGAGTCCTAGCTGTTCATTTCACCTTGCTGTCTAGCTAATTTCACTATGGTTAGTGTCCTGAGTAATTTCTGTCCTTTTAAATTTGTTGAGGCTTGCTTTTATGGGTTAAATTGTGTCTCCCCAAAGATGTTGAAGTCCTAATCTGTGAATGTGATTTTATTTGAAAACAGGGTCTTTGCAGATTAACAAGTTAAGATAAGGTCATTGGGTAACCATTGACATATGACTGTGTCCTTATAAAAAGGGGAAATCTGAACATGGAGACAGAAAAATACCAGGGGAATGTCAGGTGAAGATGAAGGCAGAAATCTGGGTGATGTATCTATAAGCCAAGGAACAGCAAAGATCGCCAGCAAACCACTGGAAGCTAGAAGGGAGACATGGAACAAATTTTTTCTCATAGATCACAGGAGTCAATCTTGCCTATGCCTTAATCTCAGACTTTTAACCTCCACAACTGTGAGATAATAAATTTCTTTAAGCCTCCCGATGTGTGGTACTTTGTTATGGCAGCCCATGAAACTAATATATTTGCTTCATGGTTCAGCAAATATTTGATTATGCCGCATAAAAGAGTAATAAAAGATCAAGAAAGAGCTCCTGGAAGATTAAAATAGGATAGCTAAAATAAAACATTCAGTAAAAGGGTTAGAAAATTGAGTTGAGGGAATATCACAGGCAATGAAGAGACAAAAAGAAGGTGAATAAGATAGAAATATATAAGAAAATTAGAGGATTAAATTATGAGTACAATATCTGTTTCATAGAAGCTGCAAAAAACAAACTTCTGAGTTAAGTTCAGGTAGAAGAAATAATAAAAAAAAGTGAGAAAAGTTTCCATAATTGAAGAATATATCTCTACATTTAAATGACTGAGTCTGCCTATAAGGAATGAAAAATACAGAACACAAGGAACATCATTATGAAGTTTCAGGGTATTATTCTAGGTGATGGTTCTAAAAACTTCCAGAGAGAACCTATATGATGAAAACTATAAGACCCTATTGAAAGAAATTGAAGAAGATACAAAGAAATGGAAAGATATTCTATGTTCTTGGATTGGAAGAAATGACATAGTTAAAATGACATTACCTAATACAGATTTAAGGCAATTCCCATCAAAAATCCCATTGGTATTTTTTAAAGAAATAGAACAAAAAAAGCATCAGATTTATATGGAAGCACAAGAGACCCTGAATTGCCAAAGCCATCCTGAGAAAAAATAACAAGGCTGGAGGGACTGTAGTATAATTCAAATTGTACTACAAAGTCACATAATCAAAACAGCATGATATTGACAGAAAAACAGACATACAGACCAGTGGAACAGAATTGAGGGTCCAGAAGTAAACCCTTGTTTATATGGGCAAATAATTTTTGACAAAAAAGCCAAAAACACAGTGGAGAAAGGAAAGCCTCTTCAATAAATGGTGCTGGGAAAATTGGAAAGCCATCTGCAAAAGAATGAAACTAGATTGTTGTCTATCACCATACACCAAAATGAATTCAAAATGGATTAAGGACCTGAATATAAAACCTTGAAACAATAAATTATAGGAAAAAATAGGAATGAAACTCAGGGACCTTGGACTTAAAGAGGAATTTTATGAATTTGACCTCAAAGGCAAGTGAAGTGAAAGCAGAAATAAATGAATGGGACAACACCAAATTAAAAAAACTTCTGCACAGCAAAGAAAACTGTTAGTAAGGTAAAGAGACAACCATCCGAATAAGAAATTATATTTGCAAGCAATGCTCGATAAGGGCCTAATATCCAAATTATACAAAGAACTCATACAACTCAATAACAACAACAAAAACAAATGATCCAATCAAAAAGTGGACAGAGGACCTGAACAGATACTTCTTCCAAGAAGACATACAAATTGCCAACAAATATTTGAAAAGATGCTCAGCATTGCTAGCTATTAGGGAAATGCAAATCAAAAGCACAATGAGATACCATCTCACACTCGTTAGAATAGCCATTATCAACAGGAAAATTAATAACAAGTGTTGGAGAGGATGCAGAGAAAACGGAACCTTCATACACTGCTGGTGGAACTGCAAATTGGTACAGCCACTATGGAAAACAGTATGGCAGTTCTTCAAAAAACTAAGAATTGATCTACCATATGATCCAGCAATATACTAGGTATTTACCCAAAGACTTGAAAACCCATATCCAAAAAGATATTTGCACACTGATGTTCATAGCAGCATTATTCATGGTGGCCAGGACATGGAAGCAACTGACATGTCCTTTGAAAAATGACTGGCTAAAGAAGCTGTGGTACATATACACAATGGAATATTGCTCAGCCATAAGAAGAGATAAAATAATGCCATTTGTGACAACATGGACAGACCTTGAGAAAATCATGCTAAGCGAAATAAGCCAGGCAGAAAAAGGTGAACACCACATGATATCACATTTATTGGGATATAAACCTAAAAGCAACAAACAAAGAAGACAAACAAGCAAATACTCATCGACATGGGCAATAGACTAGTGGTTACCAGAGGTGGGGGTTGAGGGGGCGGGGAGATAGATGGGGTAAAAGGGGTCAAATATGTGGTGACATAAAGAAATCTATCTGTGGGCGGTGAACACAGAATGTAATGTGTATACATGCCTTCCTGTTGAATTGTATGCCTGAAACTTACTGGATTTCGTTAACCAATGCCACCATAATAAAATTAAATTAAAAATAAAGAAAAAAAAGAGATCAAACAAAAAAGATAATAATGAGTTTCAGTGAAAACAAAAATAAAAAAAAATAAATAAAAAGTTCCAGAGAGAAGGAACATTCACATTTAAAAAATAACAAAATAAGCATAACATCTAATTTTTTAACCTCAACATTTGGCAACTAGATGATAGTGGAAAAATAAAATTCTGAATAAAAATACTTTTTAACCTATAATTTTATGTTGATCAAAACGTGAACTAGAATGAAGACTTTTTTCGAACATGTAAAGTTTCAAAAAAATTTACCTACCATATACATTTTATCAGGAATTTACCAGAGAATATACTCCACCAAAATAAGGAAAAAATCCAGGAACTAGAGATCCAGTTTAGAATAGCACTAATGGAAGTTCCTAAATGGTAGTTATGCAGCAATCCTAGAGAACAAACTGTGCAGAGAAAAGTAAGAGTTTGGGAGAGTCTGCAAGGGTGGAGTGTGCTTGAGAGAGAGGAAGTGGTATGTTTACAAGAGAGGCAAAGAATATTCATTCTCTATAATTGGAGACCCTGCCTGAAAAAGAAAAACAAAACAATAAAGCAGAACTGATATGTAAAAATTATAATTCGAGGAAAATCACCTGAAATAAAAGAAAATCCCTATTAACATATTAAAAGGATACACAGTGACTTGGGTTAAAATTCCCATTATAGGTAACTTTAGATGTTTCCTAATAAAACTATTATATTTTAAAGATAAAGGAAAAAAAAACCCTGGGCTTCTAAGTAAGCAACCTAATCACTTACAAAAGCAAGAATATTAAGGTTCATCAGACTTCTCAATAGCCATATTCAACGCAGAAAGTTGTTAAAGAACTTCTACATAAGGAAAGAAGTATGAGCCAATGATTTTATAGCCATCCAATTTGTTCTTCAAGTATCAAGGAGACATAACAGCTGTTTTGAATATGCAAGTACTTGTTAGCTCATGCTGTGCAAGCTACTAGAAAACAGGCTTCAGCCAAGCAAGAGATGATTGGAGAAACTTAGGCCAAAGAATGGATGATGAGCATTGGATATATTCAGCTATAGACCTAAGAATAAATCAGAGGAGGAAATAAGAGTGGAAAATGGTATCGAAATGTTATGTATGATAAAGTATAAAAAATCAAAATTATAAGAGGGAAAGGGGAAAGGAGGGGAAAAGTAAAACAAGTGAAATGATTTCCATACAGGTTTAATTACATGTAATAATAAAGCTGTCAAATCCAATAATAGAAGCCAAAATAATATTAAACATGCTAAGATGGGCACTAAAAATAGCATTCAATGACATTCCAGTAGCAGAGAATCCCAAGTGGCCAGATTTTGGTTTATCAGACCCATTTCCCACAAAAAGGCACAGGACACCTTAGGTAGATGGCTGATTTCAGATCTGGGGCAGAGAATATATATGATGAGCCGAAAATCACTTGTTTTTCAGAAAGCAAGTAAGTGGTCAAAGAGTAATGGGGTCATGTCACAAAGATACAAGAGCCAGCCTGGGGGCTTGCACTGGCCAAAGTTGGGACAATTTGATGATCAAAAAGAACAGTGACTATAAATTATTACAAGATATTAAAGATAAAAAAAAATCAGTGAATCCTAATCATTTGTTTGAGAAAAATCCCAAACAAAGCAAAACCTTGCTTACTAACCATTGGGGTGACTACGACAGCAACTTCTTACTCTGGATAT
The DNA here is from genome assembly GCA_003508835.1 of Eonycteris spelaea. Classification (NCBI taxonomy): domain Eukaryota; kingdom Metazoa; phylum Chordata; class Mammalia; order Chiroptera; family Pteropodidae; genus Eonycteris; species Eonycteris spelaea. The sequence goes on along the minus strand of PUFA01000014.1, from coordinate 17,308,730 downwards.
TAGTATTTAAAAAAAAATCAAGCACAGAGTAGAGACTTGTGTCAGGACAACTACATTGATTTAGGTTTTAAGAGATGATGTTCCTTACTGAAGAATGCCTACTGAAAAACGAAGAGTTGGAGAACTAGATAGTCACAATGTATGCTGCTCAGACCCAGAGCTGAGACCAAGGGGAAAAATGTGAATTTACTTGGAGGGATCTGGTAATCACCATATTGGCCCCAGTGATTAAATCAATATCCGAATGGTGAGATGACCAGAGGCCATGTGCTGTCTCCAGGGGTGAGGCAAGGTGATGCACGTGGCATCACTTATGACATATTCTCGCTTCGAACATTTGACTTAATTAAGCCGTTATCTGTACTTCAGTTTATAAGTAATACAGGTGATACAGGAAAAAAAATTAAATAATACCATAAGAAAACATAGAGAAATCCAAAATGTGGCTGTTCTACAAGACAGTTAATTCCTTTGATCTTTTTTAGTAGGAGAAAAAAAAAGGAAAGGTTGGCTGTTTCAGTTAAAAGAGACTTCAGAGACGCTTTCACCAAATGCAGTGGGTGGTACTTGCTTGGACATGGGCTGAATAAACCAGTTACAAAGGTATTTTGAGGGGGGGGAGTAACTGGGAATTTACATATCGAGTAGGTATTAGGTGATATTAGGAGATTATTAAGAATTTTGTTAGGTGTGAAAAATGCTATTGTGATTATGTAGAAACAGGCCTTACTTTTCAGAGATATATTGGGGTGAGATATTGTAATGTCTGTTATTTGCTTGAAAATACTTTAGTAGAAGAAAAATAAAGCAAGCATTTTGGTTTTATTATCTCATCTATGAGTGAAATCATATGGTTCTCAACTTTTTCCATTTTACTTATTTCGCTTAGCATGATAAGCTCAAGGTCTACCCATGTTGTCACAAATGGCAGTATTTCATCTTATCTTGTGGCTGAGTAATTTTCCATTGTATATATGCACCACATCTTGTCCAGTCATCAAGGGAGGTCAAATATTTGGTGGCAGCAGGAAGTTTAACTTTGGATGGTGAACACACATGCAATATACATATGATGTATTATTGAATTGTACACTTGAAACCTATTTGCTTTGATTAACCAATGTCACCTCAATAATTTAATAAGAAAACAACAAGAAAAAGTTTTAAGACAATACTAGTAAAAATGTTTTTTCAACAACAACAAAAAAACTCCAAAAATTAAAAAAAAAGCAAAACTATTGCAAAATATTAACAATTGCAATGTCTAGGTGATGGGTATATGAAAGTTCATTATATCATTTTCTCTACTCTTTTGCATGTTTTGAAAATTGCAATAATTAAAATTTTTTAAAGCTTTTGTAGCTAAAGATGTCTGACAATTGAAATGTCTGGCTGCCTCAGTGTGCTTCTGGTTTCTCTACAAGGTTCGTGGAGAGGCAACTGGAAATTATTCGCTAGAGTGATAGGATTGTTTCATTACTGGCTTTGAGCTTTAAGGCCCTTAATCATAAGGTTGGAAAGTGACCAAGGACAACTGGCCAGGACACAGATCACAGGGTGTGACCACATGTCCAACGGCTTTTTCCTCAGTCCCATCTTGGCCTGAATCTTCAAGTGCCATCTCACTGGAGGCCAGACTGTCCTGGACAGAGTCTCTTAAGCAGTGGAACAGTCATTCAGATGGTATTTCACAACTTGTGGCCTCCCCTCTACCTCATTAGGGAGGTTCAACTGGGATCAATTATTGTCTATTACTTCTAGCTCTGAGAGTCATTTATCCTCACATTCTTGTTCGTTTGGGCCAGTGAAGACTTGGGACCTAGGAGAAAGCATGAAGCTCCTCTAGAGAACTAAATCACTCTATTTTGCCTGAAACACACAGATTTTGAGAGAAAATAGAGACTTTGGTATTTACATAATTACACTCTAATTTCTAACCTCAGCAGATTAAATACAGACTCCTGTAGTGTATACCTGAAAATTTGAAGTGATCCTTCCATTTACAGATAAAGACGATGTAGTGCAGAGAAAGGAGTTTGTAGGTAGAGCTGGCCTCTTCTTTCTGAATTCAGATCCTTTTCAATTATCATACTTCCTACTCAGTTCCTTCAAATTCTTTGCCTCCATCAAAATCCTTTCCTGGTGTTATAGCAGTTTTTCAGATGTTTCTGCCTTCTTATGCCTTATTATCGACTTTGATAAACATTTAAAGGACCAGATTGTGCTTTACTTGGAAAATTGGGGGACTCATGGCACCTGTAACATAGGCAACATATGGTGAGGACAAATGAGTAATGGTACTGATGTCAGAGGATACTGCTGGAAACAGACGCAGAGGGAGGCTGGGTGAGGCTGCAAGGTGTATTCTCAAATTGAAGTCAGTCTTGTAGGACAAGAAATTTTGTTTTTGTCTGTGTTTCCAGAGCACGAGACTGTCCAGACCCAATCTACCCATCTGAAATTAGCAAGAAGATTTCTGTGTAAACCAGCAAAACTTTTCAGAAAGAGCTGCCTGAGGCTCTGTCCAGAGGCCCAAATTTGTGTCTGTGTTCAGGGCATTCTCTCCCCAAGGGACATACAGTCAAAACCATCATCAGCAGTTTGCCTGGTGAATTTTGAATCAGAGCAAAGGATGTTAGGTAGCCTGGGAGGGCAGAGTATTTTATGTGACATCAACTAAACAACACTGAGGGAAGAGGGACACTACTTTGACTTAGGCTCGACTGTCTCCCCATGTTCCTCTACATCCTGGTGCCCAGTATCAGAACTGTGCAAAACCTCTGTTAGCTTGACTGCCTCTCAAGTAGATTCAACGAGATGCTCAAGGGTGTTTGAAACAACTTCCATCGATGCTCTAACTTGTTTTCTCCCCGCAGTCTGCTGGCATGGTTAGAAATCTCGCTCCCTGACAGAAAGGAATGGCACTGAGAGACAATAGCTGCCTTCGTGCTTTGATCCTACAGTCCCGGGTCCAAGCCAGACTGTGTTTGGGGACAGGAGAAGAGCACGAATTATTTTCCAGGTGAGCACCATCTCACTTCAAACCCTTTCTGTGTCAGGTGCTGCTTGAGGTTTGGACTCACTCAGGTGCCGCAAATTCTGATTCGCACCAAGGTAGGAGGTTTAGGGAAGGTTTATTGGGGAAAGCACAATGAGGCCCCCTGTTGAGGTCTAAAAATAGCCACAGGCTTTTGTGAGACCCCTCCTGATGATAAAGCTAATTCAGATTCCTGGGTGGTGTCAAACCATGGCCCTGGACAATGAACCCAGAGTGTGAACTTGGTTTTGGAACAAAGGTTGCACCCCGCTCACTTCTAGGACTTGCCAGTTCATGGCAAGGTCTTCGCTGGGGTCCTACGGAATGTCAGTGTCAGATAGTTGACTGTTCTTTATAGAATGGTAAAGACTCTCCTTTACTCTGTAATTGTATTTTTCTTTTTTTTTTTTAATTTCAAAAGGTTATTCTTGTATGAAATACTTATAATGGCAAATATTATTTTTAAAAAAATTATATATTGGGAGGGGAAAAAAAATAGCATAGATGATAGACGCTCTGTTCATCCCTCTGGCAACCAAATCAAAGTTTGACAGAAACAAGGAGCAGCAGCAAAGAAAAATCGCCTGAGATCTAGCCATACAACTAGGGAGAAATTCAAAAGCACCTTGCAACGCCGGAGTAAGGTAAGATGGGGCGAGGAAGTGGGGCTGCTGGGTCTGGACAGTGTCAGAAAGCCTCTTAAAGGGGCCACGTCCGCAAGCAGATTTTTCGAGGTGACAGACCTGCATGCTCTGAGCCCAGTGCCATTTGGCTGCGCATGGGGGTACTGGGGACTTACGGGAAGACATTGTCAGAGTGAGGCCGAAGTGAGACTAGCTCTGTAAGGAAGTGCCCGCGGCATCCATATTTCCCTGTTCAAGCCCTCCCCCTCCCAGTGCTTCAGACTGAGCACTGCCCTATTCCGTGACATCCTCAAACTGGATAACGGAGGTCGCTCTGCCCAGAGGATTCCCTGAAACCCCACCTCCCCCAACCCCACAAGCCACTCCAGTATATCCTCAGCTATCAGATGTGCCTTGCCTGAGCAGCACCTACACTCACACTGGAGGCAGCTGGCCTTGTTTTCTGGCAGGCCTTTTGAGGCAACTTAAGCACAGCAACTGTTGGGTTGCTTGCTGAATCATAACAGGTGGCTCTGGAGGGGTAGAGGCTGGGCTAAATTTTGGCCTGCAGGCTGAACCCTCTCAGGACTGTGCCTGAACATCTACTACCCCACACTAATGAGACCAGGAGAGTTAGGAGCTTTGCTTAGTACATAGAACAGACATGGAAAGGCAGCCAAAATGGGAAGACAAGAAGCAGAAAACATATGAGAGAACAGAACAGAGATCCAGATATAATGGAGTCAAGTAATCTAACAGATACAGAGTTCGAAACTCTGGTTATAAAGATGCTATGAACTTTTGGGAATGTAGAAAACTCTAACAAAGAGATTAAAAATGGAGATAGAGATTATAAGAGGGAACAGTTAAATAGGAACACAATATCTGAGATGAGAAGTATATTAATGGAATAAACAAAGTAATAAGTGAATAAAGAGAGGATCGCATTGCCCTATCTAGAGGACAGGAAAGTCATTCAGACACTCAATCAGACTGGCAAGAAAGGAGGCCAAGACCATAAAAGATGATTAAGGGCACTATTAAGGCTCCAAATATTTGTCTGATCGGTATAAGTGAAGAAAGAAGTGTTGAACAGACGTTTGAAGAAATAATGATGGAAACTTCCCTAACCTGGTGAAAAAAATGGACATAAAACCCCAGGAAGCTCAGAGGATTCCGAAAATCAGGGATCCAAAGAGGCTCACACCAAGACACATCATAATTAAAAGGCCAAAGGTTAAATACAAAGAAAAAAATTTTAAAATCAGCAAGAGAAAACAATAATTACATATTAGGGAATACTCATATGACTGGCAGCTGATTTCTCAAGAGGACTATGAAGGAACAGAAGGGTTTGGCAAAAAAATGTTCTACGAAGAAGACCCAGGACGACCAAGAATAATTTATCCAGCAAAGCTTTCATTTAGAGTTGAAGGGACAGATAAAGAGCTTCCCATACAAAAATAACTAAAGGATTTATCACTAGCAAGCCAGAGTTAAATGTTGGAGGAACTCTTTAAGAAGAAAAAACATGTATCAGAAACAGGAATAAAGAATGGTAACAACTACATCCCTATCAATAAGGACCTTAAATGGAAAAGAATTAGGTGCTCCAACCAAGGGATAGAGTGGCTAAAAGGATAAGAAACAAGACTCCTACATATGAAAAGGAAGGGAATGGAAAAAGGTATTGCGTGATGAACTAGAAGGTATTAAGTCAGACAGAGAAAGATTAAACACTATATGTTTCACTTCTGTGTGGAATTTAAGGAATAAAAAGAACAAACTGATCAAAAACAGGCTCACAAATATAGTGGACAATTTTGGTGATGGGCAGAGGGTAGGAGTTGGGGAGCTGGGAGAATGGTGAAGGGTTAAAGAAGTACACAATTAGTAGCTAAAAGGATGGTCACAGGGATGGGGAGCATTGCATAAGGAATGCAATTAGCATTAACATATTGGCTAAGTGGAGGGTCAGGGGAGGAAGGAGCAATTGGGGAGATCATTTTACTAAACTATATAGATGTCTAACCAATGTACTGTATACTTGAAACTAATTAAAATTTATAAAATTAAAAATAAAATAAAATTATATATTTAATTAGCAAGTAAAAAGTTGGCAATTCTTGGTTCCCAATTTTTAAAGAAATTAAGTGTAGTCTGAAATTTCAAAGGTAAGAACCACTGTTTTTGGTTTTCCGAGAATAAATTAGTTCCCCAGGGGCCTGGGACTGGGAGGGAGTGTTTTTTAGAAGGTCGGATTTAAAGCTAGTTGCTTCTAGTTCACTCAGCTCCTACTGCCCACACGCACTGTTCCTTTATTACACCTTATTTGCCCTTTAGCTTTGACCCAGATTTTTCTTTGTGTGGACTGCTTCTTCAAGAACGCAATGAACTTGGCCCACCAGAGCTTGTGGTCTGTGTCCACCCCATAGCTTTATATCCTTTGATGTTTGTACTTCCCTTGCTAGCTGCTTGTTCATTCTCGTTCAGTTACACAGAAGGGGATGTCTCCTATTTTTCTAATGCTTCCTTTGCCTGACAACTGGGGAATAGGGTCACATTAATAATAGAGCGTCCCACAGAACAGGCTCTAATTTGATGATATGATTTGAAAGCTCTGTGTAACACTAAAATATTTTCCAGGAAGACCTTCTACCTGTCTAAAAATTCTCACTGAGTCATCGTTTAGGAGTCTTCCAGAAAAAAAAGTTGTTGTATTGAAATTTGATATCACTGGGGAGTAGTAGCACGTTGGCATAGTTTAATAGAGCTGGATAGCCTGCTATCATAAAAGAATTTACTTCGTCAATATTTTCTTATCACAAGGCCCTGGGAGAATAGGACAGGGGCAGGCAGGTTTTTGATGTTGGGTTGAGACAGAATGTGCATCAGAGTTTTCTAATTAACATAGGTTTCCATCTGGGTAAAGTAGTTTGCTGAAAAAAAGTCATGATGTGTATGTAAGTGTGTGTGTGTGTTGAAGCAGAGAGAGGTAATGATGTTTAATAAATGACTGGAGCAAAAAGAAGGTATTGCGTGCTCCCAAATGTATGGATTAAAGGCATTAGGTACAAACTGTGCCTGCTTCCCAGTTCTGTCCAGGTCTGGGCTTAGGGAGGGGCACCCCCAGCCCCTAATATTTGTGGGGATGGGCAGAGCCAAATCGAAGCAGCAGTTTCATATACCTAAATATTTAAAAATTATAAATCAAGCCATCGAACTATTAAGAAAGTATGTTCTTTTTTTAACTTAACAAATATACAGTTGATCCTCATTATTGTGGATTCTGTATTTTTAAATTTGCCTTCTCTCTAAACTTTATTTCTAACCCCCAAATCAATACTTGCAGCATTTTCTCAGTCATTCACAAATGTGCAGAGTGGTGAAAAATTTGTGTTGCCCAGTGTGCATGTTCTCAACTGAGGTCAAACAAGGCCACACTCTGCCTTTCTTATTTTTTTTTTAAAATTGAGATGTAATTGACATATAGCATTATTTAGTTTTAGGTGTACAACATAATGATTCAATATTTCTGTTAACGTGATATGATCACCGTAAGTCTAGTTAACATCCATCACCACAGTTAAATGTTTTTCTTGTAATGAGAACTTTTAAGATCTTTCTCTTAATTAATTTTCAAATATACAGTATAGTATTATTAACTATAGACCATGCTGTACTTTACTTCCTTAGGAACTATTTATTTATAACTGAAAGTTTGTATCTTTTGACCCAAGTCACTCATTTCATGCACCTCTATCCCCCTCCCCGCGGCAATCACCAATCTGTTCTCTGCATCCGTGAGTTCAGTTTTTTTTTTGTTTGTTGAATTCAACACATACGGGAGATCATATGGTATTTGTCTTTCTCTGACTTACTTCACTTAGCATAATGCCCTCAAGGTCCATTAATGTTTGTCACAATGGCAAGATTTTCCTTCCTTCTATGGCTGAATAAAATTTTATTGTACATGTATATGCATATATATCACCTTGTCCTTATCCATTTGTCCATTGATGGTAAGGTGTGTCCATCATCTTGACACTTGTAAAATAATGCTACAATGAACACAGGGGTGCAACTATCCATTCATTTAGTGTTCTTGTTTCCCAAACTGCAGTTCTATTTTAATTTTGGGGGGGGGAAATTTTCAGATGTTTTTTTATAGTCGCTGCAGCAATGTATATTCCCACAACAGTGCACAAGGGTTCCCTTTATTTCGTCCTTGCTCAAACTTGCGATCTCTTGCCTTTCTGATGATAGTCATTCCATCAGGTATAAGGCGATATGTCACTGTGGTTTTCGATTCACGTTTCCTTAATGGTTAGATGTTGTGTACCTTTTCATGTAGCTATTGGCCACCTATATGTCTTCTCTGGAAAAAATGTATGTTCATATCCGCTGCTTATATTTTCATCTGATTGTTTTTTCTTTTTTTGCTATTGAGTTGTATGAGTTCTTCATGTATCTTTGGATTTAACCTTATTAGGTATATGATTTGCAAATATGTTCTTTCATTCAGTAGGTTGCCTTTTCATTTTGTCAATGATTTCTTGCCATGCAGAAGCTTTTTTAGTTTTATGTAGCCCCTTCTTTTTATTTCTGCTTAGCTTGCCTCGCTTTGGTGTCAGATTAAAAAAAAAAATTATTACCAAAGCTGACGTCAAGGACTTTTATGGTTTTAGGTCTACATTCAAGTCTTTAATCCATTTTGAGTTAATTTTTGTGTAGAGTATATTATAGGGGTCCAGTTTTACTCTTTTGCATGTGGCTGTCCCGTTATCCTGACTGTTTATTAAAGACTGTCTGTACCTCATTGTATATACTTGGCTCCTTTCTTGCAAATTATTTCATCATATATGTGTAGGTTTATTTCTGGGTTCTATATTCTGTTGCATTGATCTATGTGTCTGGTTTTTTTTTTTTTTTGCCAATTCCATAACTATTATGATTACTATTGCTTTGTAATACAGTTTAAAATTAGGGAGCATTATACCTTCAACTTTGTTTGTTTTTTTCAAGATTGCTTTGGCTATTGGGGTCTTTTGTGTTTCCATGCAAATTTAGGATTGTTTTTTTTTCTATTTCTGTGAAAAAATACCGTTGGAATTTTGATAGAGATTGCATTGATCTGTAGACTGCTTTGGATAGTATGGACATTTTAACAATGTTAATTCTTTCAGTCTAAACACATGAAGTATATTTTCATTAATTCTTGTCTTCTTCAGTTTCTTTCATTAAAGTCTTATAGTTTCAATGTACAGGTCTGTCTTTGGTTAAATTTGTTCCTAAGTATTTACTATTTTTGATGCAATTTTAAGTGGTATTGTTTTCTTAATTTCTCTTTCTGATAGTTCATTATTACTATATAAAAACAACAGATTTTTATATATTGATTTTGTATCCAGCAACCTTATTAAATTCATTTATTAGTTTTAACAGTTTTTTAGAGCTTTTAGGGTTTTCTGTACATACTATCACGTCAAGTAAAATGGTAACAGTAGTATTTTTTCCTTTCTAATTTGAATGCCTTTGTTTCTTTCCCTTGTCTAATTGCTCTGCTCGGACTTCCACTGCTATGCTAAGTAAAAGTGTAGAGGTGGGCATCCTTGTCTCATTTCAGATCAGAAACTGAAATGCTTTCAGTTTCGAGTATGGTGTCAGCTGTGAACTTGTCATGTATGGCCTTTATTATGTTGAGGTACATTCTCCTTATACCCACTTTGTTGACTTTTATTATAAATGGATTTTGAATTTTGTAAAATGCCTTTTCTGCAGCTATTGATGATCTCAGATTTTTAACCTTCATTTAGTTAATATGATTAAATCGAGGTGATTGAAACGATCTTGGGTGGTAAACACACAATAGAATATACAGATGTCAAATGAAAATGTACACCTGAAAATTGTATAGTTGTATTAACCAATGTTACTCCAAGAAACGCAATTAAAAATTAAAAACAAATAAATAAATTGAGGTTGTTGAATCATCCCTACATCCCTGGAATAAATCTCACCTGACCATGGCATTGTGATCCTTTTAATGTATTATTGAATTTTATTTGCTAATATTTTGTTGATGATTTTTGCATCTATGTTCATCAGGGATATTGGCCTGTAATTTCTTGTGGTGTCCTTGTCTGGCTTTCATATCAGGCTAATGCTGGCCTCATAAAATGTGTTTGGAAGTATTTATTCCTCTTCTATTTTGGGGGAAGGGTTTGAAAAGGATTTGTATTAATTCTTCTTTGAATGTTTTGTAGAATTTGCTAGTGAAGCCATCTGGTCCTAGACTTTGTTGGGAAGTTTTTGATTATTGATTCAATCTTCTTACTCGCAATTAGTCTGTTCAGATTTTCTATTTTTTTATGATTCAGTCTTGATAAGTCATATGTTTCTAGGAATCTATCCATTTCTTCAAAGTTGTTCAATTTGTTGGCATATAATTGTCATAATAGTTTCTTATGATCCTCTGTATATTTGTGACATCAGTTGCAACAAGTTCTCTTTCATTTCTGATTATTATTTGAGTTTTCTTCCCCCCCCCTTGGTGAATCTAGCTAAAAGTTGTCAATTTTGTTTGTCTTTTCAAAGAAACAGACCTTAGTTTCATTGATCATTTCTATTCTGTCTTTAGTCTCTATTTCTGATCTTTGTTATTTTCTTTCTTTACTAACTCTGGACTTCATTTGTTCTTTTTTAGTTTCCTGAGGCATAAGTTAGGTTGTTTATTTGAGATCTTTCTTGTTTCTTTTTTTTTTTCAATTACAGTTGACAATATGTTAGTTTTAGGTATACAAACATAGTGATTAGACATTTATATAACTTATTAAGTGAGCACCCCAATAAGCCTAGTACCCATTTTACACAATACATAGTTAATACAATATTACCGACTATATTCCCTATACTGTTTTATATCCCTGAGACTAATTTATAACTGGAAATTTGTACTTCTTTTCTCTAACTTTTCAATTATAGTTGAAATATAGTATTATAGTAGTTTCAGGTGTACAGATAATGATTAGACATTTATATACCTTACAAAGTGATCACCTCAATAAGTCTAGTACCCATCTGACAAATACATAGTTATTACAATATTATTGACTATATTCCCTATGTTACTTTAGTACAGTCCCTGTGACTATTTTCATAAATGGCAAGTTGTACTTTTTAATATCTTTACCCTTTTTACTGATCTCCCAAACTCCTTCCATCTGGAGACCATCAATTTTTTCCATAGGACTTTTGTTCAGCTAGTCTTCGGGTGGTTCTCGATGATGGTTGTTTTGATGTGATTATGGGAGGAGGCAAGCACAGTTTACCTATTCAGCCATCCTGACCAGAAGTCCAAATTAAGTTATTCTTTAGCTTTACTGATGGTTGGCACTAATTCTAAAAACTGTCTTTAATTTCTAGTGTGGTAGTCATAATGTGTGCTTTCTTTTTAGCTTTGCAAACAATTATTTTAAATACAGTATTGGTTCGGCTCAGTCCATTGGTTATTTTTTCCACCTGAAACATTCCAGAGATGTTGAGGAGTAAGATGTACAAGACAGTTTCTCGGGGATGGCAACTCTAGGACCCCATTTATTTTCCACACTTTATACAGGTGAACCATTTTTATCTTTTATACCATACTTTTACTATGCCATTTCTATGTTTAAATATATTTAGATACATAAATACTTACCATTGTGTTAAAATTGCCTACAGTATTTTAGTACAGTAACGTTCTGCACAGGTTTGTAATCTAGGAGCAATAAGCTATACATAATGTCTAAGTGTGTGGTTGGCTATACCATTTAGTTTGTGTAAGTGCACTTTATGATATTTGCACTGTGACAAAATTGCCTAATGATGCATTTCTCAGAATATATCCCTGTCATTAAGTGATACATGACTGAAATGAACTTGATTTTCTTTTCTCTTGAGAATGTGTTTCATTTCATTGAGGCTTCCTATGTCAGGTAATCTTGACTTATATCCCAGACATTGTGGAATGTTGAATTGTAGAGATTATAGGTTATATTATTTTTCTCTCATGTATATTGTTTACTTTGTTTTAGCAGGAAATTTTCCTGGCTATGCTTGAACTTTGAACTCTGTTTCTTAGGTCACTATTCAGAACTTTTGTCTTAAGCTGAGTTGCTTTGTGTCTGTTTTGTTGTGTGCTATTCAGAATGTGGGTAGACAGATATTCTTTTTAAGAATATGATAGGTTTGTTTGTTTATTTTTACATATGCCTCTGCTGTTGCTGTGTGTACTATTCAGACTGCACTTAGCTCAGGCTTAAAGTTTCAAAAAACAAAAAAAAAGAAAGAAGACACTTATGATTATAGCTGTCCATTTCCCTCCTCTGTGTGAATATAAACTCCTCATCAGTATCTGTGTGCTGCTGTTAATTCTCCAGAGTGTCTAGTCTAGGTAGGTTTTTTTTCTTTCCCAGATTTTATCAGTGGCCCTTGCAGTGTGGTGTGTGTGTGTGTGTGTGTGTGTGTGTGTGTGTGTGGCAGAATCTTAGTCCATCATGCCTAGAAGTAAAACTCACCTTTATTTTTGAAGGATATTTTCACCGAACATAAATTCTTCGTTGAAAAAATTTTCTTTCAGCACTTTAATATATAATTACATTGCCTTCTGGCTTGCATAATTTCTGAGAAATCTGTTGTACTTATTACCTTTGTTCCTCTATGTCAGTTTCCCCCCCCCCCCCCCCGTTGCTTTAAAAACTTCCCCTTGGGTAAAGTGGGTAAAGGGGATCAAACTGGACTTTGGATGGTAAATACAATAGAATATATAGATGTGAAATTATAATGTACACCTGAAAATTATATAATTGTATTAGTCAATGTTACCTCAATAAACTTAATAAAAAAAACTTCCCCCTTTTCACTGGTTTTCAGCAATTTAATTATGATATGCCTTGTTGTGATTTGGGTGTGTGTATTCATTTTGTTTAGAGTTTATCAAAGTTCTTGGATCTGAAGATGGAATTTTCATCAAATTTGAAAAGTTTCTAAACATTATTTATTCAGCTTTTTTTTCTGTCTCCTTTCCTACCTTTTCTGGGATTCTATTAAATGTATGTTATATTTCTTGATATTGTCATTGTACAGGTCACTGAGTTTCCATTCTCCCATTTATTTTTCATTTCAAACTTTTTCCATTTTATTTTTCCATTTCTCTCATTATATTTTTCTTAATCCTTAAACATATTAAACATTACTTAAAATGGGTATTTTGAATATTTGCCTGTTAATTCATCATCTCTGTCATTTCTAGGTCCGTTTCTAGTGATTGACATTTCCTCTTGATTTGTGTCACATTCTTCTGCTTCTTGCATGTGTATAGTGAAGAATTAACTTTAGCCAAATTGAAGTCTGATCTTTGTCCTAGGAACTTGGGAGATAGTCTCTAAACTGTTGGGATTAAGAATTGGCTGTCTTAGGACATAGAAGTAACCGAAGTGTCCTACAATAGATGATTGGATAAGAGTTATGGGACATATATACAATAGAAATTACCCAGCCATAAGAAAGATGAAATACCGCCATTTGCAACAACATGGATGGACCTTGAGATAATCACACTAAGTGAAACAAGCTAGACAAAAAAGTTGAAAATCACATGCTATCATTATATGTAGGACATAAACCTAAAAGCAACAAATGAACAGGACAAACAAAAAGAGACTCACGGACTGGACTATAGACTAGTGGTTACCAGAGGGTAGGGCGGGGGAGGAGAGGGGAGGTAGATGGGGAAAGGGGTCACATATGTGGTGACAAGAAGAACTATAACTATGGGAGGTGAACACAGTTGTAAATATACATTGCCTTACTGTTAAAGTGTACAGCTGAAACTTATTGGATTTCATTAATCAACATCACCAAAATAAATTTTTTTTAAAAAAAGAATTGATTGGTCTTATCTCCAGTTCCTGGAGAGTTACTTTTAAATCTTTTGAATTTTTCTGAGTTATAGAAATTTCTTGCTATTCATGGGAGCCCTGATAGTTTATACTGACTAGATGACTCAGAATCGGGACTGGTTATGCTGGAATGACAAACAATGTAATTAGAGGTTGGGGCTTTGCCCACGTGATATCAACCTGACCTCTGGGGATCAGAAGGGTCTGGAGGTTGATTTCAATCACCAGGACCAATGATTTAAATCGATGTGCTTACATAATAAAATCTAATGAAAACTCTGGACACTGGAACTTGGGTGAGCTTTTCTGGTAGATGATATACTATGTATTGTCCCACATGATGTGCTGGGAAGGTAGTGAATCCTGGTTGCATGGGGAGCGAACAGGAAGCTTCATGTTAGGGACTCTCCCAGACTTTACTTCATGACCCTTCTTTTGGTTAGTTCTGATTTGTTTCTTTTTTTGTTATAACAAAACTATAATCATCAGTATAATGCTTTCCTGAGTTCTGTTATTGAACCTGTAAGGTTAGTGGGAACCTTCAATTTATAACCAGCTGTTCAGAAGTGTGTGTGTCTGAAGACCCCTGAATCTTCTGGTGTTTGAAGTAAGGGCAGTTTTGTGGAGGACACTGTCCTAAATTTGTGAAATTCTGACTCAACTCCTGTAGGCAGTGTCAAAAGTCAACAAAACATGTTTAGTAATTTGGGTGATGATGGATATTGCGAAAGCTACATTGTTTTCTTGTTGGATTTTATTGCCATCCTTTCAGGAGGGTTGGGCTTCGTTAAATCACTTGTGAATCATCTTGATCCCTTTGGGTGGTTGATTTTACATTTTGTTAGGGAGGTAGCTTTCAGTCTAAAAATCCCTACCACTAAAGCATGACCTTCTGGGATCATTTACTAAATTTTAGATGATTTCTAAGTTTCCTCTCTCTCTCTCTCTCTCTCTCTCTCTCTCTCTCTCTCTCCCTCACACACAACACACACACACACACACACCATACCACAACCATCTCTAATTTCAAGCTCTAATACTCCAGACCACTATTCACCTGTCCTAATCACCTTAGAGCCATGTACCAGACAACTAGAGATAGTCCCTAAAATCAAGAGGCACGCTGAAATTATCCAAACTATCTAGCTCTAAATTGAACATACTCACCCTGTGGAAACTACAATAAAAGCTCTTGTCCGTGTTTTTCTCTCACTCCTGACTCCCCTGGTTCTTCCCTCTGTAGTCTTATATGATGTGCTATGCCTCCTGTTTCTAGGGATCTGTGCATATAAACTTCCTTCACGACAGTCATTTTTGTGTCTATGTGTCTTACCATACCTGATTAAAACAAATCTTGGGTACCATTAAAGCACACACAAATAGTAAATACCATAGTGATTACATTTGTATTAAAGTTCAAAATTGGCTAGTCATAGCAAATTATGGTGTTAGAAATCAGAGTAGTGGTTATTCTGCAAGGAGCTATAAGAAGGCATGAAGGGAGATTTTGAACTGCTAATAACCTAAGTGCTGATTAGGCAAATGTGTTTAGTTTGTGCATATCAATCAAGCAGTATATTATAATTTGAGCACTTTTTCTAAGTATATAATACAGAATGTTTGCATTATTGGTTCCAATTCTCTATCTCTCCCTGTATCCTTGTCCTTTGCAATACTCTCCCTTCTGATTCTGGAATCCACCACGTAACTTGATTTGGCCAATAGAACGAATAGGGACTAAGAGTGTACTAGTTCTTCGCTTGAGCCTCAAGATGTCTTGGTGTTTCTTGTACTCTTGTGCTTCTATTTGAGATTCACAGAGACATGGCGGAACTAGCTCACTCATCCTAGAATAAGAGCCATGTGGAACAGAGCCGCCTCAGCTAAGTTTCCTTATCCAAACCCAGCTTGCAGCTTGTGGGCTCTCAGTTGCTCCACAGGTGAATGAATGCACACAGCCGAGGTCAGCCAAACTCAGCTTAGGTCAGCTGACCCATCTGACTCACAGATGTTATAAACTGAAGATATGGGTTCTCATAAGCTACTGACTTCCAGGATAGTTTGTTATGCTACAAAAGCTAACTGATACCATAATGAACAAAATAATGAGGGCCAAAATTGGACACAGTTAGAAAAAAGGAGAGGAGGAAGTTGAGACAGGAGAAGTTTCATTTAAAAAAGAATTATTCTGTTGATATGGGTTTGAAATGTCACATTGCTTTTTCTCCCAATATTTATGGCATCAAAAATCTGTGGTTTCCTGCATCTACATGCCAGCCTCTTAGGGAAGCCATGGCTATTGACAGAGAAGAAGTAACAACGAGGAAAGCCAGAGAGAGGATCTGGGGTGTGGATAGGTCATAGAAGAAAAGATAACTTGGTTAAGCTTTGGGTAGGGGGAATTTCGGGTCACTAAAGGACATCAAAGTGGAATGATTCAGCAGGAAGGAAATATAGATCAGAAACTCAGGTCTTTCCTGTAGATCTAGAATGGAGTGTCTTCAAACTAGCAGGTAGTAACTGAGATGCTGTAAAGTAAGTGCAAAAAAACAGCTCTGAGAAGCTTCTGAGAGCCAACACTCGGTTACTCCATGGGCAAAGTGCTTCAGTCAGTATGTGATTCTTACGTGGTCATCAGTTGAAAATTGAAGCATGATTGCTGTTTAATTTATAACCTAACATGGAGATGAAACTACTCTTGGTCAGAAAGTAGAGGGCACTGTAGCACTAAAACATCACCATATTCCATGTGTCCCAGAAATCAGAAAACACCGCCAACGGGGCAGATGCGACAGTGTGGCTTTCATTGGAACATGAGGCAGGAGTGCGTGGGGAGATAGGAGCAGAGCCCCTGAGAGTTGGGAGTTGGAGCTAAGGGGGGAAGCAGGAAGAAGGCGCTGAAGAAAGACAAGAGAGAGAAGGAAAGGACTGGGTGGAGTCCGAAGTAAGGACCAGGGGAGAAAATTAATAGGGCTAAAGTCATCAAGAAAAGTGGACAGACGCTGTGCGACAGCAGGTGAGGTGTACCACCCTCAAGAGGAAGCCAGGCAGGCCAAGAGGGATGAGAGGACAAGGGGTACAAAACGCAGGAGGAGGGCAGCAAGGAAGTCTGGGTGCTGACTCACAGAAGGGAAGAGGAAACATAATGAACGCGCTAGGAAAGACTGGGTGGCGGCTGAGAGAGGGCAGCAAATAGAAGGAAGAGAGAAACGGCCCCGGCAGGGAGTTGAGAGCGCGGGGCTCTCCAGGGGCGCCAGCCCGCAGAGCCCGGCTCATCGGGAGGAGCTGGGGGAGGGCGTCTCGCGGGAGAAGCCCTCGACGTTGCCTGGGCCTGGCCAGCTGCAGGGGTCGTAGGGAGGCTTAAGGCACGCGACGGGGTCACTGACTGCTTCCACGCTCCGCGCTCCGCGGATGCGCTTCTTTGACAGGCGGGAGGCTCAGGGGCGCCCCCGGGGATGCCGAAGAAACCAAGGAGAATTACTTAGCCTGGGAGAGGTTGGTACCTGCTGGAGACGGGGACAGTGCAGAGAACGCCTGAGGCTGAAAGTGGCCAAGGAGCGCGGTGCCCGTTCGGAGCGGCTGGCGGACGCGGGCAGTGCCTGGAGTCGAAGGGCCGGAGGTCGAAGAGGGGTACGGGGTGAGGGCGGAGTGAGGAGGGCAGGAAGCACCGGGAACCAGAGGGGTGGGGGCGATGCTGGCCTTCGGTGGGTTCTAGCGGAGGGCTCTGTGGCGACAGCGCCGAGGAGCGTGTGGGGGCGAGAAAGACCGGGGCGAAATCGTCCCTGGGGCGTTCTCTCCTAGTTTCCTGTCTCAGAAGTTGTAGCGCCGGCGATTGATGGATGAGGAGGAAGTTTTCGAAGGCGGTCTAAGGGGGACGAGTGGCAGGTTGTGGAGAGAGTGGCCGCGTGGGTGGAGGCCCCGACATGGGCTAGTCGAAGGCTCCGGGCCTCTGGTCCAGTTTGGCCGCACGAAAGCCTTCCTTCCTTCCCTCCACCTTGTCGCCTTCCGAAGCACCTGCCCTGAGAAAGGGCCTTGCTGCGGAGCCAAGACCGAGGGGGCCGACCCAGGGGGAGGCAGGATGGAGGGCGGGAGCCAAAGCTAAAGGGGCGGACACAGGGTGGTGTCTTGCGCTCCATAAAGGGGCCGTGGGGGCCGAGATCTCTGCGCAAGCAGCAGCCGCTGGCGGGGGACACGGCGCGATGCCCCTTCGCTGCCAGCAGAGCCCGGTGCTGGCGGGCAGCGCCACTTTGGCTGCCCTGGGTGCACTGCTACTGTACTTTGGGGAGCCCTCCGGCTACGGGAAGTACACAGGGAGCCTGACGCCTACGGGCACCCGCCTGTCAGCCCGCGCCGCCTGGTTCCTGCAGGAGCTGCCCTCCTTCGTGGTACCGGCGGGGATCCTCGTCGGGCAGCCCCGCGCTCTCTTTGGCCCGCCTGCGACTGCCCTTCTGGGCCTCTTCTGCGCTCATTACTTCCACAGGTAGCGTTTCCCCGCTGTGGACGCACGGCGAGGCTCCGGGCGCGCACCGAGCACCGCTAGGGGCAGTGCTGGCGGCTGCTAGGGGCGGGGAGCCACCTGTCAGGGCCCGGGCTGCGGGCGGTAAGCGAGCAAGCGGAGAAGTGGAGGGGTGGTCGCCGGGTAGACGTCGCCTTCACTACCCCGGGCCCCGTGAGCATCTCAGTTCCGCTCCGAACTCTGGCTGCTCTGGGGAAGAAGGTGGAATGGGTGGGAAGAGAGTGGAAAGCTCAGGCTGGGCAGGCTGTTGACCTGGACAGTTCCCTCTCCACCTCTGCAAGGTGTGGCGTCGCCTGTGGCATTCCCTTCCCCCCGCGCCTTCTCTTTCTTCCTTCACTGTTCCTGTGCAGGGAAGGGGCGGGCTCGTTCAGGGATCTTGAGAGAGTCTAAGTGTTGGCACCTCTCGAAAGAAACTCTGCTCAGAGGACTGATCAATTTCATCTGTGCTGGTCTGAGGAAGGAGGTGGGCAAGTAGGACTTGGACTTTCAATCGCGAGAAGGAGAACTGATGGGAACCCACTGGCCAGGAGAGGAGAGAGCCCCATCCTCAGGCTCCACCAAAAAGGGACGGCCCTCACTACCCACTCCTCCACCTTTCCAGTTCCCCTGAGATGTGAGTGTGACTGGGTCGAAGTTAACTTAGAGCTCAAATATTCCAAATTAAAAGCACCACATTCAGGAGAACTTTGCCATCTGGTCGAGAAAGACAGAAAGAAACCAAGGGCTTTTCGATTCAAATGACTGCCAAACCCCACCCCCCCCCCCCAACGACACACAGGAGAAGGAAGAAACACATGATTGAGTTGCCAGCATCCCCAATCATTTAGCATCTATTGTCTCATATAACCCCAAAAGTAAACTTGGGAGACATGCATTTATTATTCCTACTTTATACACAAAGAAAATGAGACCGAGTGAAGTTAAGTGACTGAATGAAGATGATACAGCTCGTGCCCAGCTAGACTAAAATCTAAGCTTGTGAAACTCCGTGGTTCAAGACCTTTTCACCATGTTGCAGCAGATACTCCGTGCAAGGGAAAACAGGTCCATGGACAGAGAAAGGTTGCCAAATCAGGTCAAGAACTTGGAACAGAAGCACACAGCCTTATACTTAGGTAAGAATTTCTTGGATCCAAAATCAAGGGAATCTAAATTAAAATCAGGGTAAAGACTGTCTCTGGAAGCTGAAAGGCATAATTCCCTCTCTCTTGTAAGGGAAAAGTGATGCCCTATTTCAGGAGAAGAGATGTTGGAGAAATTCCAACCTGTTTTTCCTTGTATATTTATTATCCTCTGTATCATTTTTATTAATCAAGATTTAATATTTACACAATCATAACTGAGTTTTCACTCTTTTTTTAAAAAGTATTGCAAGCAATAAGAACTACAGTTTCAGAAATGGGTGTCCTTTCCACAGATATTTACTAAAAGCCTGTTATTTTACCCAGATTTGGATGTTTTAATCTGCACAGAAAGAAGGATGTTGGGTGCAGGAGATAAGAGACCAGCTTTTTATTTCAGTGTTTTTGGAACAGACATTTGATAGAAAATATGATTCAATCAGATGATTACTTTTTTAAAAATTTAATTTTATGGTGACATTGGTTACAAAATCCAGTAAGTTGCAGCTGTACACTTTAACAGTAAAGCATAGATGTATTTATACTGCGTGTTCAGAAACTACTTTCATCTTCACATTTACTACTGTTAGTACCATAAATAATATTTTTATGCAATCACTTAATCTTAATGATTAGTTTTCTGAGAATCTTATTAACAATTTTTAGACTTGTTATCGAAACCAAAAGGCACTTTGCATAACAAATTATGACTGGCACATTAAAAAACCAAGGTAATTACCCATAAAATGAATATTGACATATCTTCATCTTCTTTGAGGGTAAATTTAAAATATAAGTAAAGGATTTGGGTATTGATTCTGCCTAGGGAAAATTGCCCACCGAAAATACAACTCTGATTTAGTAGTCCTGAGGCATGAAGATGTGATGTTTGTGCATCTTTCCACTTGTGTGAACTCTTTCTTTGAATCCACTGTAATATTGGATCTGTTATCATTTGAATACTCACAAGATGTTCTGCTCTGTGCTAAATACTCTATGTGAATTATCTACTGATCCTCATTGAAATCCATTTAGATAGGCACCACTATCACCCCCATTTTGCAAGTGGGAAACGGGGCAAGCGAAGATTATGCAGTAACTTGGGACCCCGGGTTCAGACTCAGAGAATTTGAGTCCAGACAGAATTCAGGCTCATAGATAAACTATTTATGATTAACTATTTAATATTTGTACATGCTGCCTTGTTCTTGGCTTTTAAAAACTATATTTAGGTTTAAGTTATATTTTTCTTTAAAAATTTAAATTTATTTTTTATGGTAATGTCGGATTAACAAAATTCAATAGTTTCAGCTGACACTTTAACACTAAAGCATTAGATATATTTACACTGTGTGCCACTTCCCATAGTAATAGTTCTCCTGTCACCACATATTTGACCCTCTTTTCCCTGTCTACCTCCCCCCTCCTCTCCAACCCCTACCCTCTGGTAACCACTAGTCTATAGTCCATGTCCGTGAGTCTCTTTTGTTTGTCCTGTTCATTTGTTGCTTTTAGATTATATCCTACATATAAGAGATACCATGTGGCTTTCGACTTTTTCTGTCTGGCTGTTTCACTTAGCATGATTACCTCAAGGTCCATTCATGTTGTCGCAAATGGCAGGATTTCATCTTTCTTACAGCTGAGTAATATTCCATTGTATATATGTACCACAGCTTCTTTAGTCAATTATCTATGTAAGACACTTTGGTTGCTTCCATATCCTGGCCACTATGAATAATGCTGCTATGAATATCAGTGTGCAAATATCTTTCTGATATGGGTTTTCAGTCTTTGGGAGTAAATACCCAGTAGAGGGATTGCTGGATCATATGGTAGATCAATTCTTAGTTTTTGAGGACTTCATACTGTTTTCCATAGTGGCTGTACCAATTTGCAGTCCCACCAGCAGTGTATGAGGGTTCCTTTTTCTCCACATCCTCTCCACATTTGTTATTACTTGTCCTGTTGATTATAGCTATTCTAACAGATATTTCATTGTGGTTTTGATTTGCATTTCCCTAATAGCTATGATCTTGAGCATCTTTTCAAATATTTGTTGGCCATTTGTATGTCCTCTAGGGAGAAGTGTCTGTTCAGGTCCTCTGCCCATTTTTTGATTGGATTCTTTTTGTTTTTTGTTTGTTTTGTTGTGTCATTGAGTTGTATGATTCTGTATATTTGGATATTAGGCCCTTATTGGAGGCATTGCTTGCAAATATATTTTCCCTTTGATGGTTGTCTCTTTACCTTGTTGATGATTTCTTTTGCTGAGCAGAAGCTTTTTAGTTTGATGTAGTCCCATTCATTTATTTTAGCTTTTACTTCTCTTGCTTTTGAGGTCAAATTCATAAAATCCTCTTTAAGTCCAAGGTCCTTGAGTTTATTCCTATGTTTTCTTCTATGCATTTTATTGCTCAGGTCTTATATTCAGGTCCTTAATCCATTTTGAGTTAATTTTGGTGTGTGGTGATAGACAACAGTCTAGTTTCATTCTTTTGCAGGTATCTTTACAGTTTTACCCAGCACTATTTATTGAAAGAGGCTTTCCTTTCTCCACTGTATGTTTTTGGCTTTTTTTGTTGAAAATTATTTGCTTGTATAAATATGAGTTTACTTTGGACTGTCCATTCTGTTCCACTGGTCCATGTTTTTCTGTTCTGGGGCCAATACTATGCTGTTTTGATTACTGTCCACTTTGTAGTATAATTTGAAGTTGGGCAGAGTGATGCCTCCAGTCCTTGTTCTTTTTTCTCAGGATGGCTTTGGCAATTTGGGGCTTTTGGCTTCCATACAAATCTGATGATTTTTTGTTCTATTTCTTTAAAAAATGCTGATGGGATTTTGATGGGATTGCATTAAATCTGTATAATGCTTTAGGTAATATGGTCATTTTAACTATGTTGATTCTTCAATCCAAGAACAAAGAATATCTTTTGTATCTTCTTTGATTTCTTTTAATAGGGTCTTATAGTTTTCATTATATAGGTCTTCACATGTTTAGTTAAATTTATTCCTAGGTATTTTATTCTTTTTTGCAATTGCAAAAGGAATTATTTTTTCCACTTCTTTTTCTGACATTCATTATTAGAGTATAGGAATGCTATGGATTTTGAACATTGATTTTGTATCCAGAGACTTTACTATTTGCTTATTGTTTCTAGTAGTGTTCTTGTGGAGTCTTTAGGGTTTCTATATAGAGAATCATGTCATCCACAAATAGTGACAGTTTGACTTCTTTGTTTCTATTTGATGCCTTTTATATCTTTCTCTGCCTGATTGCACTCACTAGGACTCCAGTCATGTTATATTAAATAACGTGGTGATAGTGGACAGCTTGCTTGTTCCTGATCTTAGAGGGAAATTTTTAGTTTTCACTATTATATAATGTTGGCTGAGGGCTTGTCATATATGGCCTTTATTATGTTAAGGTACTTTCCTTCTATAACGTTTAAGTGTTTTGATCATAAATGGATGCTGTGTCTTGTCGAAGGCTTTTCTCATCTATTGATATGATCATATGATTCTTATTTTTTAATTTGTTTATGTGGTGTATCACATTAATCGATTTGCATATGTTGAACCATCCTTGTGCCTGGGATGAAGCCCACTTGATCATGTTGTATAATCTTTTTAATATGTTGCTGTATTCGGTACACTGTATCTTATTTAGGATTTTTGCATCTGTGTTCATGAGAGATATTGGTCTGTAGTTTTCTTTTTTGTGTGTTATCCTTACCAGGTTTTGGTATCAAGGTAATATGGCCTCATAAAATGATGGAAGTAAGTATTGCCTTTCTTTGATTTTTTGGAAGAGTTTGAGAGATACATATTAAATCTTTGAATGTTTGGTAGAATTCACTGGTGAAGCCATCTGGTCCTGGACTTTTACTTTTTGGTAGGTTTTTGATGATTGTTTCAATTTCCATACTGCTGATTGTCTATTTAGATTTTCCAGTCTTCTTGATTCAGTCTAGGAAGGTTGTATTTTTCTAAGTACTGGTCCATTTCTTCTAGGTTATTAAATTTGGTGTTATTACTTTTTCATAGTATTCTTGTATGATCCTTTGTATTTCTGTGTGTCAGTCATAATTTCCCCTCTTTCATCCCTGATTTTGTTTATTTGTGTCCTTTCTCTTTTTTCTTTAGTGAGTCTAGCCAGGGGTTTGTCAATTTTATTAACCTTCTCAAAGAACCAGCTCTTTGTTGCATTTATTTTTTTCTATTTTTTTTTTGTTTGTTTTCAATTTCATTTATTTCTGCTCTAATTTTGATGATTTCTTTTTCTGCTGACTTTAGGCTTCATTTGTTCTTCCTTTTCTAGTTTTTTAAGATGAAGAGTTAGGTTGTTTATTTGGGCTCATTCTCGTTTTTTGAGATTGGCCTGTAATGATATGAACTTTCCTCTTTATAAGTAATCCTTTGCAGTGTCCCAAAGTTTTGATATGTTGTGCTATCATTATCATTTGTTTCTATGTATCTCTTGATCTCCTTTTATTTCTTTCTGACCCAGTTTTTTCAGTAGCATGTTGTTTAATCTCCATGTATTTGTGGTTCTTCATTTTCTTTTTACAGTTGATCTCTAGTTCAAAGCATTATGATCAGAGAATATGGTCAGTATGATTTCAACCCTCTTACATTGTTGAGGCTATCTCTGTGTCCTAGTATGTAGTCAATCCTTGAGAATGTTCCATGTGTACTGGAGAAGAATGTATAAGCAGCTATTTGGGGATGAAAGGCTCTGTAATGTCAATTATGTCTAGTTGGTCTAATTGTGTCATTTAAGGATGTTATTTCCTTATTGATTTTCTGTTTGGATGATCTGTCCATATCTGACAGCTGAGTATTTAGATCCCTTACTATATAGTGTTTTGGTTTGTTTACTCTCTTTAGTACTGTTAGTAATTGTTTTATATTTTCAAGGCTCCCTGATTGGGAGCATAGATATTAATGTGTTATATCTTCTTGGTGTATGAATCCGTTATCATTATGAAGTGTCCCTCAGTATCTTTCTTTACCTTTTTTATTTTGAAGTCTATTTCATCTGATATTAGTACTGCTACTCTCACTTTTTTCTGAATGCCATTTGCTTGAAATATCTTTTTCACCCTTTCACTTTGAATCTGCATTTGTCTCTGGAACTGAGGTGTGTCTCCTGAAGACAGCATATGGTTAGGTTTTGTTTTTATCCATTCTGCAACTCTGTGCCTTTTTATTGGTGAGTTCATTCATTTACATTTAGGGTGATTATTGAAATATGAGGTTTTCCTATAGTCATTTTATCTTTTACTTTCTGGTAGCTTGGTGTTTCCAATGCTTCATTGTCCATGTGTTTTTTTTCTGTTTTGGGTGTGTGTGTGTGTTGTGTGTGGTGTGTGTGTGTGTGTGTGTGTGTGTTTTGTGGATTTTGCCTCTGGTCTCTTCTTGTTTTATGTTATATAATTCGGTTCTGAATCTTTGGTGTGTGGTTACTATTAGGAATATTTAGAGGACTGTTATATATATATAGTAGTCATTTTCTTCTACATGTGCCTTATTTCCATTCTCCTTTGTGAATTTGGATCTTTGAATCCTCCACTTTTCAGTCATTGTTGTCTCAATATGTTTCTACGTATGCTCAATGTTCGTTACTATCTTGCTATAGCAAATCTATTCTTATTGTTTAAGTTTATTATGCCCTGTTGTTATTAAGGATTGCACTCCTCTGCTTCTATTTACCTGCTAGTCGCCTTGCTCATAGTTATGCATTTTTCTGTCATTTTGTTTTAGGTGAGCTGACCCCTTTCAGTATTTCCTATAATGCAGACCTGCTAGTGGAGAATCCCCTCAATTTTTGTATGTCTGGAAAGGTCTTTATTCTTCCTTTCATATTGAAAGGAGAGCTTTGCTGGACACCTTATTCTGGGCTGGTAGTTCCTTTCACTTAATAGTTTGAATACTTGATTTCACTCCTTTCTGGCTTGTTAGGTTTGTGCTGAGAAGTCTAACGATAATCTAATGGCTTTTCCTTTATAGGTTACTGTCTTCTTTTCCCTGGCTACCTGAGAATTCTTTCTTTGACATTGATTTTTGAATAATTTTAATACAATGTGTATTGGAGAGGCCTTTTTGGGTTGAGATACTTGGGTATTCTGTTGACTTCTTGAATTCCACGCTCCAGCTCATTCCTTAGATTTAGGAAAACCTCATCAACTATTTGTCTAAAAATACTTTATAATCCCTGTTCCTTTTCCTCTCCTTCTGGAATGCCCATTATTCTTATGTTTCTTCTCCTGATAGTATCAGCTAGTTCTTGAATTTCTCTTTCATTATTTTTTCTTTCTCGGTTTCTCTCTTCTTCCTTCTGATTTATTTCTAGATTTCTGTCTTTGATATTACTGATCCTTTCCTCATTTGCTCAACTCTATTTCCTAAGCTTGCTATTTCATTTTTCATATCTTTTAGTGTGTTTTTCATCTCCAGAAGTTCTACTGGTTCTTTTTGATGGTTTCAATTTCTTTTGGATCTCATTGAGTTTTTTCAGATGTACCATCCTGAAGTCTCTGTCATTTAGATTGCATATTTTCTATGTCTTTAAGCTTATTTTCTGGAGATTTTTTTCTTTTTTTCTGAGGCTGCCTTGTCACCTTGGTTGTTCACGGTGTTAAATGGACTAAATCTTCACCTGGGCATTAATGGAAATGTATTCTGCCTTTTTTCCAGGAAGATTTATTATATAAAGGTCTCTCTTTAGCCTGTTGCTAAGAAGCCATTTTTCTTTTGGTTTCCAGTAGGTGGCGTCTAAGCCTGTTGATCCCCGCTTTATTATAAGCCTTAAATCTCTTTTTTCTTATATTCAATCATATCACTACCCTCAGTCGCAGTCCCTCTCAGTGTTAGTTTTGGTAATGTTTGCTTAGATTCTCCTGGGACTCTGTGGTATTAGGTCTTGGAGGATATCTGGATTGGGGTATGAGGGCTGTGGCTCAGCCTCGTGTTTTGCAACTGTGGTTGGTGACAATCACCTGTTGCTTCTCTGCTGTTCCACTTCTCTGCTTTCTGCTCTGATCCCTGGGCACTGCCACTGTGTGGAGGTTACAGCTCTCTCAGGCAGGGCTGTTTGGGAAACCTGCTGCACCTTTCCCCCGCCCCTTCATTCTGCAGGAGCTCCGGCTGTGATGAGGCAGCTTCTCTGTTTCTGCCAGTCTACCCCTGACTCCCGAGGTTCCTGACCTGTGGTAGCTTTCATTCACAGATCCTCACTCAGACATGCTTGTGTGTTGGTTGGATATTTTTTGTTAATTGTAGATGTTCAGCTTATTGTTGTTCAGAGGTTTCAAGGGAAGATCTGGAGACATCTCTCACTCTGCCATGTTTTACCTCCATGACTATTTTTATAATTGGCAGTTGTACTTTTTTAACCCTTTTTGCCTTTTCACCCATGTTCTCCAACTCCCCTTCCACCTGGCAACCATTAGTTTGTTCTCTGTATCTCTGATTCGTTTCTGTTTTTGTTTCTTCATTTATTTTGTTTTTTAGATTCTACATATAAGTGAGATTGTATGGTATTTATCTTTCTTTGTCTGATTTATTTTTTCATTTAGTGTAATACTCTCTAGGTCCAATCCATATTGTCACAAATAGTAAGATTTCATTTTTTATGGCTGAATAATATTCCATTGTATATATGTACCACAACTTCTTTACCAATTGTCTATTTATGAGCACAAACTGATTCCATACTCTTGCGTTGTAAATAGTATGCAGTGACATAGGGGTGCAATATCTTTTTGATTTGTGTTTTGGTTTTCTTTGGATAAATACTCAGAAGTAAAATTGCTGGGTCATAAGGTAGATCTATTTTTACTTTTTTGAGGAGCCTCTGAATTGTTTCCCAAAGCGGTTTGTACCAATTTGCATCATCTTACCAACTGTGCATGAGGGTTCCCTTTTCTCCACATCCTGTCTAAATACTTGTTGTTTGATGATAGCCATTCTGATAGGTGTGAGGTGGTATCTTGTTGTGGTTTTAATTTCCATTTCTCGATGGTTAGTGATGGTGAACATCTTCTCATGTGTCTGTTTTGGTCCTCTGTATATCCTCTTTGGAGAATTGTTTATTCAGGTCCTCTGCTCATCTTTTAATGGGATCGTTTGTCTTTTTGGTGTTAAGATGTATGAGTTCCTTATTTATTTTAGATATTAATCCCTTATCAGATGTATCATTGGCAAATATCTACTTCCATTCAGTAGGTTGCCTTTTCATTGTGTTTTCCTTTGCTATGCAAAAACCTTTTAGTTTGATATAGTCCTTTCTGTTTATTTTTTCTTTTTGTTTCCTTGTCTGAGAAGTCATATTCAAAAATTTCTAGGGGCATGTCAAAAGAGTTCACTTGCCTATGTTTCCTTCTAGGATTTTTGTGGTTTCTGATTTCACATGTTAGTCTTTACTCCATTTTGAGTTTGCATTCTTGTATATGGTGTAAGAAGGTGGTCCAGTTTCTTTTTTTTTTGCATGTATTTGCCCACTTTTCCCAACACCAATTTATTAAAGAGCTATCATCATCTCATTGGATATTCTGGCCTCTTCTGTCATAGATTAATTGACCATGTAGGTGTGGGTTCATGTCCAGGCTTCTAATTTGTTCCACGGGTGTATGTGTCTGTTTTCATGCCAGCACCAAAGGTGTTTTGATTACTTTGGCCTTGTAGTAATTTTTGTAGCAGGTAGGCTTGGTAATGAGGGTACATTAAGGAAAAAACATCAGGCCACTTTGCTTTTTAACCGGTCTTGTTCATATCTATGACACAGAGAATAAGATGGGAGGGCGAAGAGGTCAGGTGTGGCTTAGCGTCTTGCAAATGTCCCCTGGGGCTGTTCAGAACAGGAATCTGTCCTGTTGGATAGAAGTGAAAACTCTTTGCACATTTCTCCATTCAAGGGTGACATGCTAGAATTTACGTTTCAGAAGGGAAAAGATTCTTGTCGCATTTTTTGAGGCTGCGTCCTCAGTGTACAGAAAAGTGCTCATACATAATTGATTGGTACTCACTAAACTTTGTTGAATTGCATGAATGATCTCTACTTCTGACATCAGTACAGGCAGTTAGAATTGTGGGAGAGCTAGCAATTACTTAGGAATCATTGCTGAGATTGCATGGCTATGTCAATTCAGATAATTCCCTTCCCTTTGGAATCTATTGTTGTGGATGTTTGGATAGTTTGGCCACATGAAAATGACTGCTGTGTAAGCATATTGCCTAATCCCACTGCCAAGATTCTTTGAAGTTTATTATCTCACCTCCTGTTGACCTTGACTATAGTCCTGGAATGATCCTTTGCCCATACCCTTCAATTATCTTCATTTTTCTAAGAATCCTTGGTATTCCACACAATGGTTATCGCATCACCTATACCTATAGCAGTTGATGTGAATTCAAGACTTGGATGTGACCTTAGTATATGAATGAAGAAGAAAAGGAGATCTCTTTTCACAAAAAGGTGACTTATTGTAAAAAGTTGCCGGGCAGCGTGACCTTCCATAATAGAATCTGTGTGAATTTAGAGAGTTCTTTCTTGGGGTTTAGGTGCTGAAACAGATGACATTTTCTAATTAGCCAAATATAATGATGGCTTCAGTAAAATACCTTTCGCTTTATTAGTCAGTTTGTTCTTCAGCAATATGAATTCTTCCCCATTCTTCAAGACTAAGATCAGGCACCACTTTCTCCAAGAAGTCCTTCTCTATAAATCCAGATGTGATGCTGTGCCTTGGGCTTTCACAGCATCCAGTGTGGCTTTCCACAAGGCACTTCACACACTAGATCATAATTACTTGTTTTAAGGAAACATCATCCTCACCTGTCCCACCTCCTCATTTTACAGAAGCAAAGCACCAGAAAGTTCGGTCAATTAGGGGGAAAGAGGGGACTGGAACTTGAGTGTCCTGATGTGCCCTGCCAGTATTTCTCTATCTCATCAGATGTGCATATGTCTCAAATATTCAGAAGTAATCAAATATCACAAAGAAAATTATTCATGGGTTGAGAACCAGGGTGATGATTAATGCCTACACTGGAAATCATCTAGACAAATCTCTCCTCTTACAGATTAAGAGAAAAGCCCAGGCAGGGTAAGCCGCATTCTTCTGGCCACTTAATCATGTGTTAAGGATATTAATGAGGTATAATTTGGGTCATTTAAGGTTAACTGAAGGGTTCTTTAGAAAGGGATCAGCAAACTTTTTCTGTAAAAAGCCAAATAATGACAATTTTAGGCTTTGCAGCCATATAGTCTCTGTCCCAACTACTAAAATCTGCTGTTATAGCATGAAAGCAGCCAGAGACAATATGTAAACACGTGATTGTGGTTGCGTGCCAATAAAACTTTGTTTACAAGAACAGGTAGTGGATTGTGTTTGGCTGGTGGGTCATAGTTTGCCAGCCACTCCTTAAGAAAACCATAAGTGATACTGCTTTATATTCAGTGCCTTGGTAATTCTATAATAAAATTTTGTTAAATTCTATAGCAAAGCAGTGGGTATGTTTTAGAAGATTTCTTCCACATATTAGTAGGGATTTGGTAGTAAACATATTTCTTTTTGAGAATTCGTGGGTTCCAATTTCTTTATTTGAACTTTATGAGAAATAGTAGTCTTGGAGTTTATATTATAAATGGGATGACATCATAAACACATCTGAAAACTATAGAGCTATGTTTGCTAAAAATGTAAACCTGCTTTAGCGACCTTGACCATTTAACTTTTACCACGTTGAAGGAAGGATCAACTTTTTGCTCATTTTAAATCTAACTTCATGTTACTTAAAAAGAACAAACAAGGTAAGAAGACTCAGGCGAATTGGCATGAACCATAGACCTTTCCCAGTGATGCCCGTTCTGAAAAGACAGCAGAATGAGAGAAGGGCTGAGCTGGACCTTTGAAAGCTTATGCTTTCCAATTTACAGCCAGGTAATTCACTTCTTCCTTGAGAAGGAAAGGGTGAGGGACAGTGGCCAGGCCAAGAGGAATGCTTCAATGAAAGGCCCGCAGCAAGCAAGAGTGGGGCATAAATGAATTCTTCACTAGAGAGAATACAAACGTTGTCTACCTGTTGATTTTGGTCAGAGCCTGGCAACTTGGTTCTGGCTACGCCTGTCCTGCTTTTTGACCCCCTGCTATGTATGGCAACAGGGACATCAAAGTCTGGACTCAAGTTGTTTAAAAAGTTTCTATGCTCAATCCAGGAGCCTCTAATTACAGTCAGCTCTGCATCAGAGCTCTAAATTTTCAAACCCTCTAAACTGGAGCCAACAGTGTACTTTGCCTTCTATTTGGTAATAAGGGAAGGGGAAACTGAATATTTGTTGAGCTCTGGGTGTTCCAGGAATTATGTTACGTGTTTTACATTGGTTATTTCATTTTGTCCTTGAGACAATCGCTATTATTAATCCTATTTCACAAGTGGCTAAAATCTTTCTGATTGCCGTAATTGTGGGAGTGAGTGGGAATGATGAGCAAGCACTTGAGCTGGTCCTCAAAAGATGATCTATTCCCAGATTTGTGGGCGGGAATAAGCTCTTCAGTCAACAAAAAGGGCCCATTTGGTGACCTATGACTGAAAATTGCTCTCCAGATACTCTGTTTTGGAATACCTCTCTTCTTTTCAATTTCCAAATATCTCTTGCGTCTGTGCCACAATATCCAATTCTACTCTCCAAGCCTTAAATCAGGCTCTGTGCTGTATTCAAAATTCTTTCATTATACTTGCTTTGTGTTGTCAAGGCTGATCTTACAAGTTACTGTGAAGAAAATATGGCAGCTTGCTTTTAATGTTTTTCCTGTCTTGCCATGAAATGTCTTAAAATCCATTTCTGTTTACAGTTTCTACTTTTCTTAAAGACAAAGAAAAGATAAACTAGTTACTCAAGTGAATTTATAGTTAGTTATGCCAAGAAGTTGACCTGATTCTCTTTTTATACTAAGATTTTGATCTTCTGAGGTATGTACGTATATACATATATATGTATTTATAAAGAAAGAAAGAAAGAAAGAAAGAAAGAAGGTCAGTGGTCAATAGCCCATTTCTTGTAGAAGGTTGTAACTCAGGGGCGATTACCTTTTCATTACTCAGAGAAATCATCAAAGTTTCTTAAAAACTTGGTGACCTATTACATGTTGAGATTGAACTTTTATTTTGAGATAGAGGAAGGAAGAACGAGGGAAATTGAGTGAGTAAGCAGTTCCAGGGTCTCCCAATATCACCAGGGTACAAATATAAAGGTTTGAAAACATATAAACAGAAAATTTAAAAATGGTGTGCTGTATTTTAGGTCTTTATGAGTCAGTCATCTCAGTGGTTTTCATAAGTAGATCTACTGAATTGTCATCAGATGACATCTGCAGGGGATTGACAATGAGACTTGGCTGTACTCACCTCCAGGGGATCAGAGCAAGATGGGAAGAAGTCCCAGGAGCCTTGCGGGAAACTTCACATTGAGTTTTCCCCATGGGACTGCCTTTGATAGGAAATGTTTAACCACGCCATTGCAGAGAAAGGAAACTGTTTTCATTGAATTCAGCCTTTCTTTTACTAGATTTGGCAATCTAATTTTTCTGTGTGGACACAGACTTTGGAGAAGCCAAAACATCTGGTCAATGCCAATTTGAAAAAATTAGTTACATCTGCCATTGGCGGTTATTATTAGGTCAGTGGTTGTTAAACTCTAAGTGCATATTTGAATCATCTGGGGGAAACTTTTAAACACTACTAATGCTCAATGTCCTATGGCTAAGATCCTGGTTAATTTGTCTTGAGTGTGCTTCTTCCCTTTTAGTGTTCCTAAAGCCCCTCAGGTGATTTGATTATGCAACCAGTGGTGAGAACCTCTGATGTAGACAAATGCCCATGCAACTGCTTCATTTTTTTTCACATAGTGACATAACATTAAAAAATGTTCAATATCAAAAACCTGGAACTAGCTCCACGAGGACTTGAATCCCAGCTCTGATATTTTATATCTGTGTGAGCTTGGGCTAAGTTAATCTCACTGTGCCTCAGTTTCCTT
The DNA here is from genome assembly GCA_003508835.1 of Eonycteris spelaea. Lineage (NCBI taxonomy): Eukaryota > Metazoa > Chordata > Mammalia > Chiroptera > Pteropodidae > Eonycteris > Eonycteris spelaea. The sequence goes on along the minus strand of PUFA01000014.1, from coordinate 17,276,447 downwards.
ATTTGTAAAATGGGGGTAATAATTCCTATCTGAGGGTTATTATAAGGATTAAATGACTTAATATGTGCAGAACACTTAGAACATTACTTGGAGCATAGGAAGCGCTATATAAATATTAGCCGTCTGTGGCCCTTTGCTGGCATTTCCTCTGCTGGATGTCTGAACCGAACTTAATTTCAATGATTTAATATTACTCTAACAAGGAGTGTTAGTCCCCGGTAGCTGCTGTCATGCATTACTACAGATTCAGTGGCTTAAAACAACAGAAATGTTCCTCTCACCATTTCGGAGGCCAGAAATCTGAAATCAAGGAGTCAGGCTGTGCTCCCTCTGGAAGCACTGAAGGAAAATCCATCCCTTGCCTCCTTCAGCTTCTCGTGGCCTGGCCATCAGCATTCCTTATCTTGAGGTTGCATCTTTGCGCTGTGTTCACATCGCTTTTTCCTCTGTGGGTCTTTCTCTTTTTTTGCCCCTATCTTGTATAAGGAAACATGTGATGGCATTCGGGGTCTACCTAGATTATCCAAGATAATCTCTTTTCAAGATCCTTAATTTAATCACATCTTTTGCCATATAAGATAATATTCACTTTTTTTTTTTTTAATGCTCTAATAAAGTAATAGTCGCCAGTTCTTGGGATGAGCGTGTGGGCATGTCTTGTCTAAGAGCCACCATTCAACCTACTCGAGGTCATGATAAAAAATAAGCAGATGGGAGGCAGCACTGGTTTATTCTGGTTAGTCACCTTTTCATTTGGCCTGCACATCCAACTCGCTAATATGCCCGGAACCATTATTTACAATGACAGGTATGATCTGAGTATACAGATAAGTGACTGTTCATTGACAGTGTTTGTTATCTTTTGGGAAGGACTCAGGAAAGTGTGCCAAAGGCTCAGGGGACTGACTGGTTGGCCCAATGCCCTTTGGCATACAGAGAGGCTCCAACAAGGAAAGACATCTTGCGTTCTGTTCCAATGGAATAAAATAACTCTATTTTATGATTAAATGCAAGCTAAAATGCTCACCAATTCTGGCTTTAAATTTGGAAAAGTTTGATGCTTATTTCAAAAGGGAACAGTACATTAATTAGGACTCTCAGTTCTAAGTGACAGAAAAGTCAATTCAGATAGGCTTAAGTAAAACTTGAACTTATTAATTCTCATAACTGGAAAATTCCAACTTCAGGTCCAGATTGATGGTGTGGTTCCAAAGATACTATCGAGACCTGGTTTTTCTCTCCAGGTCTTGGCTGTCCTCCTTTTACTGGCTCTATTCTCAGAAAGGCTGTTCTTTGGAGGTAGCAAGATAACTGTAGCATCAAAGAGCTTATATCCTTTCAGATCCACATGGAAAAGAGCAGTTCTAGAAGAAATATAAACAAAACCTTATTGGGGCTTGTTGGGTCACATACCCATTCCTGAAACACCCAGTGTTATTGGGCTATCCCTTTTCCGATTGGCTGAGGAGCCTGGAGAAGATGAACCCTATCATGGGTTAGGGCTTCGGAAAGAGGTAGATCCCTGGCAAAGAAACAGGGTAGTTATCATAAGAAGGAAGAATGAATATTAGGTGGAAAGTATAGTTTACTACTATAGATATAGCAAGGTCCTTGGACTGAAATGACTAAAAACCAAATCTGGATTCTCTTGAAGAGCATGTGGAATTTTTTTTTCAATTGTATACTTCAATCTTGATTTCCCTTTCCAATTGGAAATGAGTGAGTTATTTTGAAGCAGAGGACCCTCATTTAAATCCCATCCTTGCTGCCTCTTTGGCCTTGGGGAAAGCTCTGTGGCCCTAGGGAAATTATTACACCTCTGTGAGCTTCATATCTTCACTGGCCCAGCAATATCACTTACTCACTCACTCACTCACTCACTCACTCACTCCTTTTTTTTAAGGCCCTAAATTCCTATCATTCAAGAGTTTTCTTTGGTTTAAAGCAATGTGTTGTAAAAGGGGTCAAATATGTGGTGACAGAAAGAAATCTAATTATGGGAATGAACACAGTGTAAATATATATAGATTTTAGCTATCACTTAGAAGATAATAGAAAGTAGAACAACATGAAAGATTTGGACAAAGGAATCGTGTGTTTCAAGAAGAGAACTGGAAAGATTTGAAGACCGAGAAATTTCCAGGAAAAATAAAACTTTTAGGGTGTGACAATCTGTGTCTGGGATCCTGGAACTTAGGAGAAAGAGGGAAACAGACGGAGAGGTCCCCACAGGAGTTATGATGAGAGCAGACATAACGACCAATTTCACCACTGGGCTTAGTCTGGCCCTATACTTTCTACAGAGAAACTTGAATGTTAAATTTCCTTGACTAGGGAAAGAAAGAAACACTTAGTCATTAAATTCTAATATTTTCCAGTTATATTTAGTTATACCATTTAATTCTTTCAACAGCCTTCTGAGATTGGTACCATTATTATTTTCCTTTTATCAATGAGAAACTGAGGTTCAGAGGAGTTAAGTTGTCAAGGTCATCATGGTGATTTAAAAATATGTCCACAAAATTTTTTGATATGGCTTCCTCGAAAAGGTGGTACCCAATTCCCTATTCCTTGCATGAAGGCCAGAATTTCTGACTCACTTCTAACAAATACAATGTGACGAAGTGATGGTGTGTGTCCTTTGAGACTAGGTCATAAAAAAATGGCTTCTGTTGACATTCCTTGGATTGCTTGTTCTGGGAGAGGGGAGGGGAGAGCCTGCCACCATGTCATTAAGCTTAAGCCACTTTTGCTTGAAGCCAATGTGGATAAGGCCCATGTGAGAAGATGAGGCCTGTTGCCCAGCACTAGCACCAAATATCCTTCCATGTGAGTGGGCCATCTTAGAAGCAGATCCTCCAGCCCTGGTCAAGCCTCCAGATGTTTAACAGAGTTGTCTCCAGTTCTTGACTATTACGAATAAAGTGCCCTAACAATTTGTATGCAGGATTTTGAAAACATATAATTTTTGTTTTTCTGGGATAAATGCCCAGTAATGGAATTACTAGGTAATATGGTAGTTTCATGTTTAGGTTTTGAGGAAATTGGCAAACTATTTTCCAGAGTGGATATACATTCTCACCAGCTATGTATGAGTGATCCAGTTTCTTCATATCCTTCATAGCCAGTATTTGGTATTATAAGTTTTTATCTTAGCCATTTTGATAGGTATACAATAATATCTTATTCTGATTTCTTTTCCCTGCTTGCTGTGGACTACTTGAATTTTTTTAAAATCCCAATGTTACTTATCTATTGCATTTATTATTTATTTTTATTTAAATATATTTTTTCCGTTTTATTGAGATACAATTGACATATAACATTGTGTAATTTTAGGATATACAACATGATTATTTAAAATACATATATAAATGAAATAATGACTACAGTAAGGTTAGTGAACACATCTATCACTTCATGTAGTGGTCACTTTTTTATGTGGGTGGTGAGAACTTTTACGATCAACTCTTTTTAGCAATTTTCAAGTATACACTATAGTTCTGGTAACTTTATTTACCATGCTGTACATTAGATTCCCCAGAACTTCTGCATCTTACAGCTGGAAGTTTGTACCCTTTGACTACCTTTACCTATTTCCCTGTCCTCCCCATCCCCACTCCTACTTCTGGCAAGCACCAGTCTTCTCTCTGTTTCTGCAGGTTTAGTTTTTTTAAGCATCCGCATATAAGTAAGATCATACAGTATTTGTCTTTTATCACCTGGCTTATTTCACTTAATATAATGCCCTCAAATTTCATCCATGTTGTCAAAAATGGCCAGATTTCCGTCTTTTCATGGCTGAATAACATTTCATTTCATGTATATACCACATGTTCTTTATCCATTCATCCATCAGTGGACACATAGATTCTTTCTGTGTCTTGGCTATTGTAACTAATGCTGCAGTGAACATGGGGATACATATATCTTTTTGATATCCCATTTTCATATTCTTTGCATATATACCCTGAAGTGGGATAACTGGATCATAAAATTGTTCTATTTTTAATTTTTTCGAGGAACCTCCATGGTGTTTTCCATAGTGGATGCACCAATTTACATTCACACCAGCAGTGCACAAGGGCTTCCTTTGTTCTACATCATTGCCAACACTTGTTATCCCTTGTCTTTTTGGCAATAGCCATTCTGATAGGTGTGAGGTGATAACCTCATTGTGGTTTTGACTTGCATTTCCCTGAAGACTAGTGATGTTGAGCACCTTTTCATGTACTTTTTGCCATTTGGATATCTTCTCTGGAAAAATGTCTATTTAGTTCCTCTGTCCATTTTTAAATAGGATTATTTGTTTTTGTTTGTTTTTTCTATTGAGTTACATGAGTGCCTTACGTTTTTTGGATATTAATCCCTATCAGATATATAATTTGCAACTATTTTTTCCATTCTGTAGGTTGACTTTTCATTTTTTTGATTGTTTCTTTGGCTGTACAGATGACTTTTAGTTTGATGTAGTCCCTCATGTTGGTTTTTGTTTCTGTTGCTTGAGCTTTTGGTATCCTATCCAAAAAATATTTTTCCAAGACCAATATCAAGGACTTTTTTCTCTATGGTTTTTTTTTCTAGGATTTTTAAGGTTTAGATTCTTACGTTAAAGTCTTTAACCCAGTTTGAGGTAATTTTTGCGAGTTGTGTAAGTAGGGGTCCAGTTTCATTTTTTTGTATGTGGATATCCAGTTTTACAAATTATTTACTGAAGAAATATCTTTTCCCCACTGAGTATGTTTGGATTTCTTATCTAATATTAGTTGACTGTATATTTGTGGGTTTATTTCTGGGTTCTTGATTCTGTTCCTTTAGTCTACATGTCTATTTTTATGTCAGTGCCATGCTGTTTTTATTACTACAGTTTGTAATGTAGTTTGGAATCAGGAATTGCTTGCTTCTGCAGTGTCATTTGTGGTTTCATACAAATTTATGATTGTTTTTTCTATTTCTATCAAAACAGAAATTTTGATAGATAGCTTTGGATAATATGGGTATTTTAACAATATTCATTCTTTTGATTCCTGAACATGGGATATCTTTCAATTTGTGTCTTCTTTCATTTCTTTCATCAATGTCTTGCAGTTTTTAACATATAGCTCTTTTACCTCCTTGATTAAATTTATTACCACATATTGTTTTTGATGCTGTTATAAATAAGATTTTAAAAATTCAGATAATTCATTGCTAATGTATAGAAACACAACTGACTTTTGTATGTTGATATTGCTTCCTGCAATCTTACTGAGTTCATTTATAGTTCTCATTTACTAGGCTCCCTATTGACCTTTTCTGGTGTGTGTGTTTGTGGGGTTGAGCTGGGGCCACAGTTTTTTCTGTGGTGTTTGGCTATAGTAGAGTAGCTATTTTTTTTAAGTGTTCATTTTGCTAAGTTGCTCCTTTTCCTGGTCATTTAACTAGAGAGAGTAACCTTTTGTTGGGCCTTTTTTTTTTTTTGTTCTGGGCCCATTGGCATTTAGTGGTTGCCAGCTCCTTCTCCAACTCTAGGATATATGAGGGAAAAAGAAAACTCAAAGAACTACTGCCAAGTTATTCTTCAAAGCCAAAGGTTTCTAGTGTGTGACATCTTTTCTCCACCTTTTAGAGTCTTCTTACGTTTGTTTCATGTATCATACGCAGGAAATTAGTTGGAATTTATCAGGAGGAATAGGGAAAACTACGTCTACTTTACTTCTTGGAAGTGGAAGTTATGATGCATATTCAATATACATGGGATACTATTTGAAAATTTGTATGCATATGATATAAACTGTTTAAAGCATCTGAAAAACTCATTCATTCAACTTTTATTATAGGCCTACTCTGTTCCAGGCACTGTTCAAGGTACTGTAGATACCGTAGTGAACAGAATAGATAACATTCTTCTCCTTACAGAGAATACTTTCTTATGAGAGGAGACAAACAATTAGGAAATAAAAGGTAGTATGTTACATGGTGAAAAGTGCTATTGGAATAAGGAAAGCAGGTTTAGGAAGACATCGAGTGCTGGAGATGTTGGTGGTTTGGTGTTTTGTTATCGGTTGGTCAGCAAAAATACCATTTGAGCAGAAACATGAAAAAATGAGCCTTTTGTATATCTGGAGAAGAGCTTTCCAGGTGGTACATGCTGGTCCTGTTCAGGTAACAGCAGGGGGCCAGAGTGGCTGGAGTGAGATGGGCAAGGGAAAAAGTGAAGACAGAGATAGAGTTGGGGAACCAGACTGTTTAGAACCTTGGAATCAATGATAAGGGTCTGAGCTTTTCCTTAGCAACGAGGGGGTTTTTCAGAGGGAAATAGTATGATCCAGATTACAGCTTTACTTTTCTGCTCTGTGGAGGGTAGACTACAATGAAAGAAGTACAAGTCAAATGAGAAGGCTTTTGCAAATGTCCAGGAGAAGTTTAATGATGGCTTGAACACAGAGTTGGTAAGATGTGGCCAGATTCTGGAAATATTTTGAAGGTAGGCTGATGAGATTTGCTAATATATTTTATGTGGGTGATGAGAGAAGGAGAGAGAGAGAGAGGAGACTCAGGGAAGTACAGCTTTTGGGAAGGATGGGCAATCAGGGACTTGGATTTTGATGTATAAAGTTTGAGATATTCTTTAAACTAGGTATCTACTAGGAAGTTGGCCATATGGGTCTGAGTTCAAGAACTGCAGACATCCTGTCTGGAGACATAAATTTGGGGATTGTCATTCTGTAGGTGGTATTTAAAGACGTGATATGAGACATGAAGGAAAGAGTCCTGGGCCCTGGGGCGCTCCAATATTTAGAGGTCAAGGGGCTGAAAAAAAATCAGCGAAGGAAAAGGAGGAGAAATCAGTGAAGTAAGAGAAGAACCAAAAGAAAGTGGTGTGCTGGAAGCTGAAAGAAGAGTTTCCGGAAGGATAGAATGATTACTTTGTCAAATAAGAAGAGAGACAAAAATTGACTCTTGAATTTGGAAATGTGGAGGTCTCCGGTGATCTCGCAGGATGAGTTTCTATGTGGGGAAGGGAGGGAGGAAATAAGAGGAGGAGAAGACATTGAGATGGCAAGGGTAGATGACTCTTTGGAGGAGTTTTGCTGTAAAGCAAAGCAGAGAAAATGGGAATGGTGGATGGAGGGTAGGATAGGGCTGAGGAAGGAGTTATTACTACTTATTAGAAGTAAATTTATACATAGAAACCTTGAATTTAGATATAGAATTTAAATTTATTTTGATAGACAATGAAGTCTAAAATTTCATATAGTGAAATGTCTTCAATAGCCTTGATAATCCTAGCAATAGCATTTATATTTGAAGAAGACTTAGTTAAACTTCAGTTGGTCTATGCAAGAAGTATAATTTTAAAGGTTGTTTCTTTGGCTTGATTTGGATTTGCAATTTCAGTTAACCCTTTCTAATAAGAGTCCCCCCAAATGAATATTTACTTAGCAGTGATAGAAAACCTTATATACAGAGTACTCATCAGTCTCTGGTTTGGAACAAACACAAAAGAATGAAAATATACATTAGAAGTATAAGAGGGAATTAAAGTGAAGTAGTATTAAATCAGGGAAACTGAGTCTCAGGCTTTCTGTGGGCCATGGACCCAAAGGTGTGACTCACCTGCAACCCCTCCATAGTACTGATTTCAGCCTCTTAGGCTACTTGACTCTTTTCCCCTTCCTCCTCATTCTTTTTATTCCTTTCTATATTGAAACATTGGGTTTGAATTGCTTCCAGGTTTCCAACATTAAGATCATTCAGATCAGAACTTTATTTGTTGTCCAGGACTCCTGGCTCTCTAGAGTTTTTTTGTCTGTGCTGTGTGTTCACCAGCCTCCTCTTGTTTCCTGCTTGGAAATCCAGCTAGGCTACACTTCCTAGGCTCCTCTGCCGTTGTAGGGCCGAAGGAAGAAGGTGGGAGTGTTGTATATCACTTCCAGCCTGCAGCATGACCCTTCCGATAACCTTTACACAGTCCTTCATGTTCTCCCTTCCTTTGGTGGCCAGAGGAGAAAGATACCCTGGAAGAACCTGGCTGTGAAATGATCGTCAGCTCTGAACAGCTTTGCACCACGGCCTGAACAAGAATGAGCTTTTATGATGTGGAACCTCTAATACTTCGGAGTTATTTATTATACTAGTGAGCCTGTCCTGATTAATACATACTCCTCTGCATGAGATGCGATGAATATTGATTTTGCATTCAGACTTAGAAGGTCCAGAGGGTAGGGATGGGGTGGACACATGGTTTAATTTGAAAGCACGGGCTACATGCACTCTGTCCTGAGTTTTGGGTTCGTTTTGGGGGTGTTGTTGGCATGAACGTGGCCACATTAGGAGGCAAACACTGTTTTTAATAGCCTTTCTATAGACCTCTAGGACTCTTTCCCTTGAAGAACTTATGCCGCATTTAGGCCCTCAAAGCTCTCATGGGGTATAAGTGGGAGGAGAAATCAGTTATTGGGCAACTTTCTTGTGTCAGGCATTTTTTCCTGAATCATCTTATTTAATTTTTACGAGAATCCAGTGAGGTAGTAATAGTAACTTAAGTTTATAGAGGTTTATAATCAACTATAATCATTATGTTTTTTGATACCCAATTTGTCACAATTTGTCCAGTGGAACTCCTTTCCAGTTGGCATTTATGTGATTTTGAGAACTCCTGTTTCCTCTTTAATATTCAATTGTTTCCTTACTTTTCAACACGACAAACTGACTCACCTTGTACTTTTCCTGCCCCTGGCTTAAAATGACTATTTCTCCGTGGTTCGCACTGCCTTCGCGTAATGATATTTACAAAGACCTGGTTGTTTATTGTGCTTGTTGCTGCTGTGCGTCATGACGCCTAAGTTTTTGAGTGGGCCAGTTTTAAAAGTCATCAGTCCATTTCGATATTTCTAATTCAAATTTAACATTACAACTCTTCATTTGATTTTACATTTGTTTCTTTTTCTTTTATACTGAAAATTTTAGTTCTTAATCGCAATAGCATATTTACTTGTTTGCTTCATCTGACACTATTCATAAAATAATTTATAAGCTACGATATTATTATTACTGATATAAATAAAAGTTTCTTATTTCTATGCCAGTCTTTTTATCTTTTGAATGTATCCCACTAAGGTTATACAGTCAAATCACTTTGTTCAAAAGTCACTTGCAATGATTCTTCTTTTATGTATGCTAGTGGTACCTAGTTTACATACAATTGGGTTCAGGTATCAATTTTTTCAGTTTTACAATTTGCTCTTTCTTCACTTTTTGACGTGGTTTTATTTTTTAAATACGTAAAGGCATTTATGTGGTCCAATTTTCAAAACCATATTAAAAGGTAAATTCAGTGAGGTTTCACTTCCATTTCAATGTCTTTCGTACTTTATCTTCTTCCTTCCTTCTGCCTTTTATAGGTAAGCATCCTTTCAAATTAGTTTCTCATTTATTCTTTTAGGGTTTTATCTTTGACAAAAGTAAGCAAATATGGCCACTTTGGTAATCAGTTTGTCAATAGTGTCAATTCCTCAAACGTTAACGTAATCATAAGACCCAGAAATTCCACCCCTAGGTATCTACCCGAGAGAAATGAAAACACACATTCACAGAAACCTTGGACATGGATGTTTATAGCAACATTATTCATAGTAGCTAAAAAGTGGAAACAATCTAAATTTCTACCAACTGACAAATGGGTATACAAATGTGGTACATCCATACAATGAATATTGTTTAGTAAAAAGAAGGAACGAAGTCCTGATTCATGCTAGAACATGAATGAACTTTGAAAACATTATGCTAGGTGAAAGAAGTCAGTCACAAAAGACCACATATTATATGATTCTGTTTGTATGAAATGTTCAGAATAGGCAAATCCTTACCGACAGAAAGATTGGTATTTGCCAGGGACTAGGGGAGGGAGACTTTAGGATTAACTGCCACTGGGTATGAAGTTTCTTTCTGGGTGATGAAAATGTTCTGGAATTAGATAGTGGTGATGGTTGCACAACTTTGTAAATGCACTAAAAAACATTAAATTGTGTACTTTTAAAAGGGTGAATTTAAAATGTGTGAATTTTATCTAATAAAGATTTTACAAATATATATTTCTTTTTGTGTTGTTTACAAAGAGGTGGCAAACTATAGGTACTATTTTGCCGTTTTCTTTTTTCACTTAAAAATATATCTTGCAACTTGGATGAATCTTGAGAAAACTAAGATGAGTGGAAAAGAACCATTTCAAAAGATTACATATGTGTGATTTAATTTACATGATCTTGAAATGACCGAACTATGGAAAGGGAGAACAGATTAGTGGTTACCAGGCATTGGGAGAAGGTGGGCATATGGCTTTGGCTGGGAAGGACAGCATAAAGGGCCATTAGGTGATGTAGTAATAAGAAAATATACTGGGAGTTTATAAGTTTCATAAAATATCCTCTTAACCTTATACAAATACATTTAAAAATTGAATAATATTTGTGATTTTCTATGAAAATATAAATTTTCCAGAATTTATTAGGGTGCCCCAGAAGGCATCTCAATAAATCAATTACCATGAGAGAAACAGAGATATTATCAATAATACCAGCAATCTCTCCTCCCAATAATAAAGTCCTAGATAGACTGGGTAACTCTAATGCTATTCCAGAGCATGGTCAAAGAATGAAGGCTTTCAGATTCTTTTAAAGAGAGTATAATATTATTTGCAGATGCTGATATCCCTGGGAAATTCAGGAAAATATACTGAAAAACTACTTTAAATAATAAGGGAATTCAGGATATGGCTGGGAACAAAATTAATATTAAAAAAAAATCAAAGACATTCTTTTATATGTAAAACAACAAATTAAAAAATGTAAATGGAAACTCCAATTTATAGTAATACATACACACAAAAAAGATTTTTAAAATCTTGGGATTAAATGTAACAAAAATTGCAAAATCTCTATGAAGAAACTTAAAAACCTAATGAGGAACACAAAAAAAGACTTGAATAAGTGCAAAGGAATCATCTGCACCTGAAAAGAAAGGTTACGTTAACAACAACCTTACAAAGATAATGTTAACAAAGAGAAAAATACATTTACTGAATTATTATTTGTCCTGTTCTAAGCACTTTGTATACCCTGACTCAACCTCACAACCCTATGAGATTGGCGATAAAGAAATAGACACAGCCAAATTAAGTAACAAGGTCATAAAGCTAGTAGTGGAAGAGGTCCTACAATTTAACCTCAATGCAACATTGCCTGAATTTTTCTTAATTAACTTAAAACTGACATGTAATTTCATACCATCGAATCCAACATATTAAAGTATACAATTCAATGGTTTTTAGTATATCCAAAGGTTGTGCAACCATCACCACTCTCTAATTCTAGAATATTTTTATCAGTCCCCACACCCCCAAACAAATCCTGTACCTAGTAACAGTCACTCCCCGTTCCTCCATCTCCCATCCCTTGGCAACCACCATCTCTAAAGATTTGCCTGTTCTGGACATTTCATATAAATGAAATAATACAATATGTGGCCTTTTGTGATTGACTTCTTTCAATTAGGAATTCGTTTTTAAGGTTCATCCATGTTCTGGCATGTATCACTACTTCATTCCATTTTATGGTTTAATAATATGCCATTGTATGGATATACAACATTTTGTTTATGCATCCATCAGTTGATGGATATCAGGTTGTTTCCATTTTTTGCCTACTATGAATAATGCTGCTATGAACATTTATGTACAAGTTTTTGTATTAATACATGTTTTCATTTCTCTTGGGTAGATACCTATGAGTGAAATTTCTGGGTCATATGGCAACTCGGTTTAACCTTCTGAGGAATTGCCAGACTGTCTTTCATAGTGGCTGCACCATTTTACATTCCTACTAGCAATGTATGAGGGTTCTAATTTCTCCACATCCTCACCAACACTTGTTATTTTCTGTTTTATTTTTTCTAGTCTTCTAGTTGGTTTGAAGTATATATCGTTGTAGTTTTGACTAACGTTGTTGAGCATATTTCATGGGCTTATTGGACATTTGTTTATCTCTTTAGAAGTAATGTCTATTCGAGTCATTGCCCTTTTAAATTGGGTTGTTTGTTTCTTTGTTGTGTTGTAGTTCTTTATATACCTGGATATGAAATTGTTATTACAAATGATTTGCAAATATTTTCTTCCATTCTGTAGATTTTCTATTTACTTTTTTTCCCCTTTCATCTCTTACTTATTTATTCATTCATTAAACTTCTTGGGTCTACTTACTTTCATGATAACATTTTTTTGTTGCACAAAAATCCTTAATTTTGATAAAGTCCAATATATCTATTTTTTTTCTCTCCTTAACTTTTAAAGGACTCCTTCTAGCAAATTTTTCATTATTGTTGTACTTTTCAACTCCAGATTTATTTGGTTCTATTAATCTGAAAATAAAAAGCCAAAGTGAGAGGCAACAGTGTTTATTTGTGATCCAAAGATTAGCTATGTAGGAAGCTGTCATTCGGTCAGAAATACAAATAGTGTTTTGATTATGGGGTGAAGACAGGGTTTGTTTTTTTTTTATGAGAAAGAAAGGGAATAATTACATGAATAGAAGGAAAGAATTTCTATAGGTACAAATAAGCGAAGTTATTTTTTTTATCTACACATGGTGGTGCTAATTCTAAAGAATGTCTTTAATTTTCAGTTTGGTAGGTAGGATGTCTTCTTTCCTCTGAGCTTTGCAATTTACTTGTAGGTACAAACAAAACCATTTGCAGTGGTCAAAATAGTGTGTTGCTTTTGCCCAGTTCAAAGGTTATTTTGCCCAGGTCAGACATTCCAAAGGTTTGAGGAGTAAGACGTGCAAGGCAGTTTATCTGAATTGGCTACCCTAGCTCTATTTTAAAATGGCTCCATTTATGTCAACTTTTCTCAGTTCCTTATTATCATTTCTATCTTTTTATTAACATTCTTTATTTGATGAGACATTGTTCTTATACTTTCCTTTAGCTCTTTATGCATGGTTTCCTTTAGCCCTTTGAACATATTTAACATAGTTAATTTGAAGTTTTTGTCTATTAAGTCCAATGTCTGGGTTTCTCAGGGACAGTGTCTACTGGTTGCTTTTTTTTCTGATGTCTGAGTTGTTTTTTGTTTCTTTGCATGTCCCATAGTTCATAGCTGTTGAAAATTAAGTATCTCAAATAATATTATGTGGCAACTCTGGGAATCATATTCTCTCTTGCTCCCCAGATTTTGTTGTCGTTGCTGCCTGTTGTAGTAGTTGTTAATTTGTAGTAGTGGTGACTTTTCTGAACTCATTTTGTGAAGTCTGTTGTTGTGGCCACTGAAGTCTCTACTTGGTTAGCTTAATGATCAGTTAATGATTGGACGGAGATTTCCTTAAACGCCTGGACCAATAAGTCTCCCTGTCTTTGCCAAGGACCTTTGTATACATGTTAAGGAACTCCTTTGACAATCACCCTGTACTTTACAACTCTGCTGGAGCCTCACTTGCTACTTGTGCAGATCTCAAGGTGAGAGCTTAGGATATTTTCAGGTCCTTTTTGAGCATGCACATGGCCCTGTTCATGTGCATGGCTGTCTGGATTCCCAGGAATATGTATCTGAACTGTTCAAAGTTTCTATTGGCATCTCATTCCTCAGCCTTTCCTTTTAAACTTTTTATTTTATTTTATTAAATGTCTTGGGGTAACAGTGGTTAATAAAATTATATAGGTTTCAAGTGTACAATTCAATAATCTGTCATATGTATATTGCATTGTGTGTTCACCACCCAAAGTTAAATTTCCTTCTGCCACCATATATTTGACCCCCCTTTACTTTTAAACTTTTTATTAGCCTATCTATACCCCACCTGTCTTCCATTGCCTCAGGCCACTTTACTGTTAAGACATTCAAAAAATATCTCCCCTCCTCAGAAACTTTGAGTACTGGGTAAGTATGAGGTGGAATAAAGACCTCCCTCATACTTAAAAATTGTAAAATATTGTAAAAATTATAACAATACAAATTAATGAACTATAGCTATACATGACAACATGCTTTAGTCTCAGAAACATAATGATGAGTTAAATAAAACTTTGAAGACTATGCTAAGAATCATAGAGTATGATCGATTCATATGGAATTAAAAATGAGCAACATAAACTGTATTTTAGGGATGCATACAAATGTGGTAAAATTATACAGAAGCAAGAGAAAATGATTATTATAAAATCAGGATGGTGGTTACCTCTGGGGTGATGGTGGTACTGTGAGCAGGGAGGGACCTGTGGGAGGCTTTCTGGGGTGATGACAGTATTCTATTTCTTGACTTGGTAAATGTGGGTATTTATTTGATAGTTATTCATTAACTTATTCATACAGGCTTATGAACTTTCCTGTATGACTGTTCTATATACCATAAAAAAAAGAGAAATTATAAAGAAGATAGTTTAAGGTCTAAAATTTAGCATTATACCTTAGGCAATATTTTATTTTGAGGTTCTTTATATTTTTTAAGCTTTCCTATATTTCATAATGCCTAACATTTAAATAAGTTTCTATTTTCTCAAGGGATTCTGCAGCCACTTTATAGAATGCTACAGCATCAGTAATTAAATCATATAGAGACATTATGGAAAGCCATATGATCAAGTGGCTGCTATCAAAATGCCATTCCACTGCCACATGGGGTAAGCCAGGCTTTACCTTTCTTCCCATGTAATCTGGATTTCACTTCTTGATTATAGAAGCATCCAATTCTGGGCTCCTAGGATCGAATTTATTAACTACTGGATGGACATCAAGCTGTTGTAAGAATAACATAATAAATGGTGACTATTATGGATTTTAACAAAACAAGACAAATAATATAAATGCTTGTTTTAGAGCCAGATAATAATGTTCTTTCATTGCAGAAACTTAAGGGAAAATGGTTTTCGCAAGTGGGCTTGATGTGATCACTTGTTTGAAACCTTTTCCTCTTATTGAAATTTTTCTAACTACGGGTCTTAAATTTCCTCCCCCTATATCCCAGGACATTTGTTTACTCATTCCTCACTAGAGGGAGACCTTTTCCAGTTGCGTTACTTTTCAGAGGCTTTTTCTTCTGCATGGGAAATGGACTCCTGCAAGGCTACTATCTGGCTTACTGTGCTGAATACCCTGCTGAGTGGTACAAGGACATACGATTTAGCTCGGGTGAGTAAATCCGAACCAACACTTTTCACCCAGCACTGCTGCCCACCGTCTAAATCGCCATCATCTCTTCTCACCCTATTACAGCAACCTCTCAATGCATCCATTCTCTTCTTTTTTTTCTACGCTGCAGCTTGAGAGAGCTTTGAAAAACATCACGTCTTTCCCCATCTCTACAAAAGGCTTTCAGAATAAAATACATTTTTTTTTTTTTACCCCTGCCTATGAAACCAAAATGTCCTTAGTTCAGCCCAGTGTCTCTGTGCTGCCTCCACCCACCTCATTGACTGTGCTGGAGCCTCAGTGGCCTTCCTGCTGGGCCTGAAATGTCAAGTTTGTCCTGCCCCAGAGTTTTGTGCTGACCACCCTCTGCTTAGAACGCTCTGCCCCTTTATATTCATGGACCTTGGTCCCTCACTTTATTTAGGACTCTCAATTTGTGCCTCCTCAAATAGACTTCTCCTGACTACCTATCTAAAATTGTAGAAAATGCTAATTACTGAATTTATTCCATTATCTGCAAGAGTAACTAAAGTCAGGAAGATTCAACTGTTGATACATTACTTTGGCTCAGGCAAAAATATAGGGATTATTCATTTCTTCTCTTTACATCTCACATCACATTTGTCAGCTTAGTATTTAGCTCAAAGCATGTGCCCACTGGGCTCGCTTCTCCCAAACTGCACTCACTTCATCCTAATCCAGGCCATGATATCTTGCCTGGATCACCACAGTGACCTGTAAACTAAACTTTCTGAATATCAATAACCCCTTTTTCTTACAACAGTCAGAGTAACATTTGAAAGCACAAATAACCAGAGGATTCGTTGTATGAATGCTAATACATGTGCACAATGGAGTATTCTGCAGCCACAAAAATGAACAAAGCAAAAGAAAACAAGAAATATCTCTGTGTGCTCATGTGGAGACATCTCTAGAAATGTGGTAAAATAAAAACGAAGTGTTAACAGTGTATATAGTATGAGACTTTTTATATAAAAATGAGGTAGGAAGAAAATGTGTGTGTGTGTGTGTGTGTGTGTGTGTGGGTGTGGGTGTGTGTGTGAAATTGGAAAAGGAAATATTGGATTGATAAAAAAAGAAACTAATAAAATACAGGTTACTTGTCAGGTGTAGGGTAAAAAGAATGCCATGGTGGGCAGAACTCTTCTTTCAATATAGTTTTGTCCTTTAAATCATGGAACTTCATAACTCAGTTAAAAAATATAGATGGATAAAAGGTCCTTAAAATTGAGAACAAACAATAAGTATTTGAATGAAGAGTGAATGAATGAATACAAGAATGAATCTCATACCATCCTTATGAGATAGGTACTGTTAGAATCTACATTTTACAGTTGAAGAAACTGAGACTGAGAGGTCATGACTTGCTTGAGGACATATACACATCTCGTCCAAAGTCCCTGCTTTTTCCACTGCTGTGCATGCTACTACCCTCCTTCTCTCTACCCTTAACCCCCTACGCTGGCATCCCTCCCCAAGTTCCCTTTCTGCCACGCCAATGGTCTTTCGACTAGACAAGATTGAAATTCATTGTTTCATATCACAGCAATTGAGGTGAGAGTGGATCTGACTGTTTTTAATTCAACTGTTCTTGGTTTTGGCCTCATGTATTTTGATCAGCTCAAATTCACATTGTTGAGAGGAGAGGCTGGGCATCTGTGTGGGACAGTGAGAGTTTCTGGAGCGTAAAGATGCCCGTTGGGATGCAAGACTAGCATCCTTGATCTTGGCTCTCCTTGCCTTACACCAGGGCCCTTTCTGACCAGTGAATGTGGAGACGAATGTATGTGTGATTTTGCAGTGGTGGAAACCAGTTTTCTGCGCCAAAATTTCCTATCTGGTTCATATTACTTTCATCAGTCAGGAGTGCTGTCAGCAATGAGTCATGAAAATAATGCACAATGATTTAAATAATTAAGAATTGATGTTTTATACATAACAAGAACATTCAAAAGTAGTTGATTTTTTAGTTGCTAGCTGATGTCATAAATAGTGCCTGGGATCTTAGTGATATCTGCTATATTGTTCTTAGCATGTTTACTTTTGTTCCTCATGATAGTTATTTCATGGTTGCAAAACAATTGCTGTAGTTCAAGGTGTTACATCTGGCAATGAAGGAGGAGGGAGGCAGTAGAGTTACTGGTTCCATCTGCCCCTTTTATCAGAAAAGAAAAAGATTCCCAGGAAACCCTGGAAGATTCCCTATTATATCTTCTTGCAGAACTAGGTCACGAGACCACCTTCCAGCTTTCCAGTCTTGATAGTGGATGGAGATGGCAAAGGAGAAAGGGTTGGGATTGGTTGTTGAGTTAGCCAACCACAGTTTATTTGTGAGTGAACCAAAGGCTTACTATTTCATTCATTTCCTTGTTTATTCACTTATTTACTTAAGTGTTTGAAGGGGTGCCGCCTCCTTCTCTCCTCTCCCCTCTGCCTCCAACACATGAAACGGGCACTTTTTAGTCTACCGGTCTATGAAACAGCACAGCCCCTCCACCCAAAATTTGGACCAGAGCTAATCACTCCCTTCTTTTTAAATTTTAAATTTAAATTTTATTTTATTTTGTGCCCTATCTTAGTACCATTCTTAGAATTTGAAATTAAATATCCTTCATTGTTAGGAAAATATTTAGCTTGTGAGAAAAACACCGAAATCAGGATACATTTTTAACTTCTCCTCTCTCTCTTCTTTGCCCAAGGTATCTTCTTATTTATTTTGGGAATGGCAATCAACATTCATAGTGACTACATACTGCGCCAGCTCAGGAAGCCTGGAGAAATCACCTATAAGATTCCACAAGGTAATGTCTCCCCTGTCCTCTGGATTCCCACTCTTCCTTGGGAGACTAGCTGAGGGATTATGCTGTGAGTAACGAGCTCCCCTGATTTGCCCCTGCCTTCTCCTCCACATCTCACCCCACCCCACAACACATTTGCATTTCAGATTTGGACCCGAAGGTTCAAGAGAGGTACAAGGGTTCTCAGAAAGGGGCATGATCACAATACCCTGAAGATGAGGGGGAGTGAGAGGCTTGGGGTAGGGTGAGGTAGGCTGTGACATCATTGCAGTAAGTAAGGTTATCATATAATGTATTGGGGTTCTCCAGAGAAACAGAATCTGTAAGATATAGATAAAGATAGATGTAGAGATAGAGATAGAGATATATAGAGATCGAGAGAGAGATTAGATATATAAAGAGATTAGATATATAATGAGATTTATTATAAGGAAGTGGCTCACAGGATTGTAGAGGCTGAGAAGCCCCATGATCTGCCATCTGCAAGCTGGAGATGCCCGAGAGCTGGTAGTATAAGTTCCAGTCAGAGTGCAGAAGATTGATGTTACAACTTGAAGGCAGTCAAACAGAGAGAGTGAATTCTTCCTTATTCCACCTTTTTGTTCTATTTAGGCCTTCAATGGATTGGATAAGGCCCATCCACCTTGGAGAGGGTAATCTACTTTATTCAGTCTGTCAATTCAAATGTTAATCTCTCTAGAAATACCCTCATGGGCATACCCAGAAACCATGTTTTACCAAATATCTGGGCACCCAGTTGCCCACTCAAGTTGACACAAAAAAATCAATCATCATGTTTTCAGAGAGTGTCAGTCCTTCCTAGGTTAGCAAATAGAGCTGAATCAAGCATGACCAGCAAATTTGTCCTTTCCAATAAGTCTCACTAGACTTATCTAGTGAGTAGTCAGGGACAGTGAGTGCATATTTCCTGCCACTTGTATATTCTTATAGTATAGTGTAGGCAGCCATATTTACTTAAAACTTAGGAAGGGAGGTGTTATAAGTACAAGCGCAGTTTCAGAGACAGAGGCTCAGAATTTTTGAAATCCTAACTGCTTCCAAGAAAACAGAGTGTGAGTTGACAAATATAAGCAGGTGGGAGTGAATCAGTCCAAGTAATTCTCCAACATTTTTAGGTGGGTATTTGTGTAGGTTCATGGCTCCTATCCTTTTTGATGTCAATGGAACCCTTTACATTTAAAAATTTCCTGAACCAAACATGGCGTTATTGCAGATTAATATTCATTGATTACCAAAATTACAATAAAGCTGCTATGAATTCGGTAGCACGTACTGTAAATGGATTTAAATGTTGTTAACATCCTCACAGTGTCAACATCAAACAAAAATAAGACCATAGGTTGAGATATACCGGTTGCCACATTCACAGGCAATTTATAGACCCTTTGCAATACATCGGTGGTTCCTCCCAGGGTCTGGGAATCACAGGTTGGAAACTGCTGGTGCAATTGTCATCCTTAGGGCAATACCTGTAAGGGGTTTCGATTTTTAAAATCTTCACTCAGTAACTAGACAAAGAAGAAAAGAAAAAGCTCTTAAAAGCTAGATTGTCCAAGTTATGAGTTATGTTAGAGAACGATTTAGAAACAAAATATTCTTTATATAACTATGGAAAGAAAAATACTTATAAAATACTTTATTTTATAGGTGAAACTTTCTCAGTTTAGTGTGGGGGCAGAAATTTCAAGTGTAAGTATGTATTTACTATGATCAGAAGTGTGCTGATTTCTAATTTAGTTCTGATATTAGAATACATGGCTAGATAGGAAGTAAACTTTAAAAATCAATAGAAACAGACCTCACCAGCCTCCAGGTGGGTAAAACCCTGCAGCTCCTACTCTCTCCTTTAAACTTGGACTTTGCAGAGGTGGAAGGGCAAATGCCAAAGGAGAATCGAATTACTTCTTACATCAATTCAGGGTTTTTATTACTATTTTCACATAGCGTGTGGTTTTACCCCACGGACTGTGAACATGAAGTATGCTGACCAGCATTGTGGCTGTCCAGGGAAAGAGCGAGAAGGTGAGAGGTGGCCTGGAAACGTTACTTAATGCAATGAAACACAACCGAGACCTCCTGGTCCTCATCCTTGTCCTGTCCAGAGTCAGTGGTCCAGAAGTTGTTCGATATTTGGATGGAACCCATCAAGCATCTGGGACCATTCCTTGTGATTCGAGGATGTTCTGAGGACAACAGGCTGTCGTGTGCTTTGTTTTCTTTTCTCCCCAGGAGGATCCCACCAAACTGTGACGACAGGGGAGAGTCTCCAGCCCCACATTTGGTTCTAGCTGCCCTTGTGTATTTTGGAACAAAGCAGAGGGGTTTTAATGTCACATGATCCAGTTCTGATGACGGACTTTTTGATTCTTCTGCTCGCAGGCGGCTTGTTCACGTACATTTCCGGAGCCAATTTCTTGGGTGAAATCATTGAATGGATCGGCTTTGCCCTGGCCACTTGGTCCCTCCCAGCACTTGCATTTGCATTTTTCTCCCTTTGTTTCCTTGGGCTGAGAGCTTTTCACCACCATAGGTAAGTTTTTCAGTCACGGTCATGGTATTCATATAGCTTTCTTCTCCAAACAGGCTGGTAGAAACCCAAGACATTTATTTTTACAAGGAGAAGTCGATATGACAATCTTGGTGAATTCTGAGCTCTTGGGCTCTCTCTGCGGCTGGAGTTTAGCTGGATAACAACAGTAGCAACAATTTCTCTTTCTGCGTGCAAAAATAAACCCGTGTAGACAAAGGCACTCAAGGTGACTTGGGAAGCAAGCCATCCTACTGAAGGCTTCCCAGGGAAAAGTGCCTTGCATCCACACGAGTTGGTTGTCCCAGGGTTTGTGTCTTCCTAGAAGGCTCAGCTGGTGATAGCTACTGGTTGGCAGTGAGCTGCACATAAGAGTCAAGAGATACAAGAAGTAGCTTCCATTTCCATGCTTCAATTCAGTTTACTTCCGCCACATTTTCTCAACGTGTATTCCATGGGTAGGACCATGGGCAGCACTTTCCAAAGCTTCACAGGTAATTCTGAGGGGCGGCCAGGATAGAGAACCACAGGGAAAAAGCACTAGACCTGTGCCTAGTGTGGTGGCTATTTTTAATTAACAGTTCAGGTAATCACAGAAGCCTGGAAACTCCAGGATTATTTTCCCCAGGATCTGTGTAATTCCAGGGTTTATTTGGGTACTCCCCTTCTTCCCCTGTCCTCACCTTCCATAAATCATAGCCAAGGTCATTGCTGGCTTCCTGGGAAGACAGGGTAAGGAACCACTCGTGAGATGCAATCTTAGGACTGTCCCATCACCTGGGAAATGCCAGGAAATTGCAGGGGTTTAGAACCTTTCCTCTGTAGGTCTAGCCTAAACCTTTCCTAACTCCTATCTCCCTCCCAACCCCTGCACCTGGGATAGGGAGGGGATAAATAGTTAACTAAAAGTATCACTGGCAGGAAAAGGCTAACATATGAAATTGTTATCAGGCTTTAAATGCAAATTTCGATCCTTTCTCTAGAATGGCATTTGTATTTGGAAGAAAGAGAAAGCCTATGATTACTGGAGAGAGAGAGGGAAAGAAAGAGAGAGAGAGAGAGAGAGAGAGAGATTAGTTACCCAGGGCTGTTGAAACAGATGACCACACACTGAATGGCTTAAAACAATACAAGTTTATTCTCTCATAGTTCTAGAGGCAGAAGTCTGAAACCAAGGTGTGGGCAGGACCGTGTGTGCTGTCTGCTGGCTCTGGGGCAGAATCCTTGCTTGCCTCTTCCTAGCTTCTGGTGGAGGATGGCAAGCCTTGGTTTTCCACGGCTTATGGCTGTGTCACCCCAGTCTCTGCCTCTGTCTTCACATGGGCCTTCTCCCCTATATGTCTCTATGTCTCTTCCCCACTTCTCATGAGGATACCAGTCATATTGGATTAAGAGTCTGCCCTGCTCCAGTCTAACTGCATTTTAATTTAAGTTATATCTGCAGTGACCCTATTTCCAAAATAAGGTTACATTCTCAGGCACTAGAAGTTAGGACTTTAGCATATATACATATATTGGGTTGGGGTACACAATTCAATCCATAATACATGGTAACATTTTCTTGGCATTCCCCCACCTCGTGAGGGGATAGTTTCCTGTGTTAACCTTGCCCATCACCTTTGGGGGTCTCTGCTTCTCTGTATTTCTCAAGTGGAATCCACTGAGTACTTCTTTCTGGTTATTACATTTTCCAGTTTGTTAAAGAATACATAACATAAAATTTACCATTTAAAGTATACAACTCAGTGGCATTAGGCACATTCATGATGTTGTGCACCCATCACCACTGTTCTCTGGTTATTTTATTTCCCAACACAAAAAGTATAAACATTTTTAAGAGATAGGTTGCAGGAGGGAGAAAGATGGACAAGGAGACACAGGGAAGAGTCAGGCCCTGAATAAATGGAGGTTGATTTGGAAGGGTTTCAGACACTGCAAACCTCAACTGTTGACCATGGCTTGATTATATTTATAATTATTTGTTTCTTGTCTTTTAGGTTCTACATCAAGATCTTTGAGGACTACCCCAAATCTCGGAAAGCCCTCATTCCATTCATTTTTTAAAGAAACCAAATGAAAAAGGAACAAAGCTCCCACAATACTATTGAAAATCATCAAGCTGCTTAATCTGGAACTTCTAAAGTTCTAACATATAAATACATATAATAGTAGGCTTCTTGACAGCTGGCCTAGGGAGACTGCTTGATACTCACCTCGTATGTATTCTCGCCTTTCCAGGGGCTCTACCCTGATCTCCTATGGTAGCTTCCATAGGCCCTTAGTTATTCTTCCCAGAAAGTACCAGCCTTCCCTATGTATTTTCTGTGTGTGTGACCTAAGCACATGTGGCTTTTTATGTGTGCTCTATATCAATGTAAGATAGCCCTGTAGTCAAGGAAGTTTGGGGTAGAGGGTAGTGTTTATAGACTTCATTAAAGGTACATATTTTATACCTATGCAGATTAGCAGAGATTTAAATTCTGAAGCTGAACAGCCACACACACACACACTCACACTCACACACACACACACACACACACACACACACACACACACACAAAACCCAGTCCCATCTTTTGTTTCCTTGGTTAAGTATGAGAGATGTGGAATGCTTAGGTAGACTTTTAACAGAAGAGTCCTCTCTTCATATTGCTGAAAATGTAACCATCCATTGACACTCTTCAAACTCACCTGTTGTCTTAATGCCTCTGTCTTTCTGACGTTTTCGTAATCACTGTTAGAGAGAGCATAGCCTAACCCAGTAAACTGGTGCGGGTTTTATTGAAAGTCAGGTTTTAATGACCACCAAGAAAAAGACATGGCAGCGGATGGCTCCTGAGAGAATAAAGAAGTGTTTTAGAGTAGCTACTGCAAACTCTCATGTCCTTGGAAACCGGTGGAAATATCCAAATAATGAGCGTGTGTCAAATAAGATTTCTGAGGAAGCTCAGATGCCGCTTGCCTCAACAGTGACAGTGAAGCATATCAGAAGCACCCAGCAACTTTTCTCTTCTGAATTCTTCATTACAGTCCTCAGGATATGATCAAGAAGGTGTATCTTGGGCATCAGTCTTCAAAGGTCCCAAGGGCAGAGGCTGAAAGCTGCAACCGGAGGCAGGAATCTGGGCAGAAAACTTCTTTTATTTAGCTCAGTATTTCACAGAGAGTTTGATTTTCCTTTAGTTACAGTCAAAGTTCCCAAAATGTAAAAATGAGGAGGTTTCTACATTCTAGTTTCCTTAACATAATTGCAGGGTCTGGGCCCATGGAGCTTGCCAAGAATAGGAACTCATCAGCTAGTTCACATGAGAATTTGTAACCCCAGTGGAGGGATCGCCCTAGTTAGCATGGGTGCTGAGACATTGGGGTCTGGAAGGAAGGGGCTGGAAACTCATAATGAGAATGGATGGGACATTTGTCTCCTCTGGCGTAGGTTTGTTGGTAAGCTTTGGAATATTTACCAGCTCTTGAGAAATGAATACGAATTTTATCAGACGTGGTGCTAAGTACAGAAATTCACTGTACGAGACACATAGGACACTCAAAAGACCTGAGAATGATGTAGATTACTGAAAAAAACTTATAATAATATAAATAAGTGTTTTGTTGTTCATTAAGTGCTTCTCAAATCATGGATATTAAGGAATGTTGTTTGAATTAAAAGCTCCTGTGTCCCATGAAAATTTTTATCATGGATATTAAGTAATTTTGTTTGAATTAAAAGCTCCTGTGTCCCATGAAAATTTTATAAGGCATTGAGTTGTGTGTTTTTTTCTGTTCTTCTCCTCCTCTTCCTCCTCCTCCTCCTCCTCTTCTTCTTAGCATGCTTCTTCTCTCTTCATTTTGCCAACTTGAAATTAGAGGCTTTGAGCTGAAAATAAAGAAGGATGACTTGCAAAGCTTCTCCACCTCAGTTCAGAGCTCCGAGGAGGTGCAGTAAAGGTATAGGAAAATGTGCTAAGGTTGGATGCTACCCCTAGTGTTCAGTAATGCATCGTAGGGGAGGGGCAGGGACATATTCCGTGAAATGAATCTTAAAGCGTAGCTTGGGCTCTGTGAAATAAGACTTCCAGTTCTCTCCATGACATTGAAAACTGCCTTTCTTAAATCCTTTATCTTATAACCATGCAAAATATCCAGGCTAGTCCTTGAAATGTAATGTGCTCAATAAATGGCAATATTATTTGCTGAGAACTTGTAATCTCAGGACAAAACTGCTATTTAGTAGTTGACAGATGGTCACAGGGATGGGGAGCATGGCATAGAGAATGCAGTCAACATTAATATGTTGGCTATGTGGAGGGCCATAGGAGAGAAAGAGCAATTAGGGAGCATTTTATAAACTATATAAATGTCTAACCAATGTAATGTATACTTGAAACTATTAAAATAAAATTAAAAACATACAAAAAATACAAAACTTCCTGCTATTTAGTGATTGCATTTTTTGCCTCTGAGGGATGCTCTCTAGAATTTTATTTTGGTCAACCCTGATTTAATAAGGTAATTTACATATTTGGAAATTAAAAAAAAACCCTATTGTCATTTCAAGTTAATATTATCATGGGCCTTCTTAATTTAAATATGTGTAGAATTAACTCGGTATAATCATAAATCTTCCCTTGATAACCAAAGTATTCATAGTGATCTAAAACAATTGTTTTGATCCCATTTTTCTATGCTTAGGGCTAGAATATGTGTGTGGATTGAGTACAGTAAGTTCTGAGAGTGTGCTCATCCATAAACATATTTCCCATTTTTCCAAAGAATAGAGTATAACAAAAATATGGTTAATTTAGGTTTCTAAGGAGTGCTTTTTGGTTACAATATGACAGTCCTTAGCTAACAAGATACTATGTCTTGCTCTTGCCAAAACTTTAGTGTTTTCCTGCTGACCTTGTAAGAGCTGTTGTAGTGTTTTATTTTTCAAACAAAACTTTAGACATCAGCTAGTCCACCATACTGTTGATGGAAACACTGAGACCCACGGTGTTACGACGCCTCCTAAGTTCACATACCTGGTCAGAGCAGCCAGCTTCTCTACTGCTAAGGATCAGAAGTCTTTTTTTCTTTTTTATGGCACAGCAGGCTTTCATAAGAGAGACCCAGCAGAGCCTATGCCGATGGGTGTGAATTTTCAAGCCTGAACACACTTATTCACTCAAGAATCATTTATCGAGTATCTGTGGTAAGAAAAATAATGGTAAGGAGTTGGAAGATATTGTTTACTTAGACATGATTCTTCCCTTTAGGGGTTGGCATTTAGGTTTCTGAAGAACTCATGCAGGAGAGAAACAGCCAGAGCTTGAGAGCTGTGCCACGGTTCAGATCGCCACCGCCTGTCATACCCATCGTGTGGAACCTGTTTCCCTCACTCTGTGGGGAGGATCAGACCGATGCTCTTATCATGAACCTATTTTATCAAGTGAAGGTGTAGTAGAGATCTTGGTGTGGTAGAAAGAACATATGTGTTCAGTCTGGAAAAGGTTTTAAGTCACAAATTTCCCTTATCCCCAACACTTAACTTCATAAAGAGCAACATTTGCTTTGCTGTGTTCTAAAGAAGAAAAGACCTCTAATGAGAAATTTGCAATTAAACAGTGATTTAGGTGGTTAAAATCCTTTCAGGAACAAATAAATAAACCTAGGGTTTTTATTGCCCTGTCATTTCGCAATAGCTGTCCTGACTTTTTGTGGTAACTGCATGGCTATCTCACCAAGCAGCAAGGGAAAAAGCTCTGTGCACATGAAGGAATGTACTCATGAAGAGTCGTTTTCTTTCTTGCCTGGCTTTTTAATTCTCTAATAGGCTGTGGGCTGAGGTCCAGGCATGGTAAATAAATAGGGTAACAATAAATGTAAAGCAAAACCTTCTAGAGAGGGCTGTTGATGGTTTTATAGCATCTATGCTATCCCATGATTAAAAAAAGAGGCATAGTGCCAGGTTGTAATGTGGGTGCTTGGACAATTTAAAAGCCATTAAGTGCATTTAATATCTAAGAAAGAGATTTTCTCGTTCTCTCTATAAGTCCAGTGAGCTGTGATCTTAAAAAGTTCTATATTATTTGTATTGTTTCTCATTTCTTCCCATCAACCATAGATTGGTATTTGGATGAATAAAACATATTGGAGAAGGTTAAAAAGTATGTACTAAGCTATGTTGGTTCCTTTTGTCCCAACCTTCTTGGGTTTAGGGTTTATCTTTGCTCAGTATAGTCAGTCTAGGTGAAGGATATCAAATATCTCTCCCACATGGCAGGCTGTGGTTGGGAGGCTGGGGAGGAAATGGAAGAAGGTGGCGAGTGATGGGGTAGGAGCAGGAGTGAGAAACGGGGAAGGTTGACAGTGACGTGAGGCAAAGGGCCTTCGAAGAGGAGGCCTAACCCTGACAGAGTGAGCTTCTTCCCTTTTCTTTGTGTCTCTCCTCATCCCTATCCTCTCAAGGAGAGAAGTCAGAGAGAGAGGTGGGGCAGGGGGTGGGGTGGAGGTGAGGAGAAAGAGAGAGAGAAAATAAGCTCTTCTTAGCGTTCCCTTTTCATAAGAGAAAATAACTGAATTTCTTTAAACACAAGCCAGATGGCTGTGCCTCACAATAAATAATTTTCTTGTATTTCTGTCCACTCGCCTCTTAAAGATGGTTTTAAGTCTGTGCAGCAGTGAAACTGTGAGAAAGATTTGAAGAAATTGTTTTCAGAAGTGTGTGCAGTATCCAAGTTTGGTGAGGCCAATGGGGAGATGAGGACATCCAGAAGAATAAGCATCCATCAGAGTTTTTCCTTTTCATATGAAAACATAAAAAAGATCTGAAGTGGCTACAGTGATATCAGACAAAATATGTTTTAGAGCAAGGAATAGTACAAGTGATAAAGAGAGACATTGAATCGTGATAAATGAGTCCCTTCATCAAGAAGATTCATGTGACTATTGTTTCATATATTTGAATGCACCGAATAACAGAGCTTCAAAATATGAGGCAAAATTTTGTATAATTGAAAAGAGAGATAAACAAAGTAGTTGAATTTCAACACTCCTCTCTATAAACATTATCCATACACTTTCAGATAGCCTATATGTCAAAGAAGAAATCACAAGATAGAAAATATTTTAAATAAAATGAAAATTTTAAAAAATGACACAATGTACTGTATACTTGTAACTACTAATAAAATGAAATTTAAAAAAAACATGACATATCAAAATTTGTGACTTGGCACATCCACAAGTGGTCATGATATAGTAATCAGAACTGTATTTACAGTTCGAAGATACCAGAAAAATATATGAAACAATGGTCATATGTTGAACAATAGACAATGCATGACAGTGGTTTTTGAGCAAAGGGAAATAAATAAGGCAAGCCCACAATTTCCTCAGCTAATTGACTAGAGAAAGTTTCCAAGCCACAGCGCAGAGGCTGATGGGGTTCCTGAGTTGATAACATAGAGTTGAGGATTTGAGAATGCTCAGGAAGCTAGAATTCTGAGGACAGAGGTATCTGGAGGAGTCTGGGAAGGGTTTGGAGAGGCAGTCACATAGACTGGGTACTCATTATGTCCATTATTAAACGAGAGATGATTTTTAAAGATAGACAGAACCCCAATATATTTAATTGGAATTTGAGGTTAGAAGAATTTAAAAGATGAAAACAAATCTTGTAGCCTTCTGTACAGCAGTCATTTGGGTTCTGGGGACTCTTAATTCTTATGTGGTCTCTCTCTTCAGCCAAAGTCTACTCTTCCCCACAAATGAGGCATTCTTCTTCTCCATTTTACAGGTGCTAGGAACACTCTAACCCTCATATTCCCCACTTGGCTACTAGCAGGATTATTAGCTGGGCATAAAATGGCTGAAATGCCATCACACTTTGTCCACAGTGCTAATGCACTTTCTTCTCCATTCTAAAAATCTTAGAAATATGTTAGGTAAAAGCAAATTTGTTGTGTCCTGTATCAGTTTAATAGATTCATTATGTTCCTTTAGCATATAAGAACTGTAGGTAAAACCTAGATGCCTGGTGATTTCTGAGGAGAAATCATATCAAACTTCTCATTCATTAAGCAATTCTATATTAAGACAATTGGTTAGGCATACAGGAGAGTGGATGTGAGCCCCTATCTCACACAGCAAACAAAAATTAATTCAAAGTGAATCATAAAACTAAATGTAAGAGCTAAAATTATAAAACTCATAGAAGCAGGCATAAAACGAAGTCTTTGTGCTGTTTGGTTAGTCAACGATTTCTTAAGATACAACACCAAAGCACAAGCAATGAAAGAAAGACTGGCAAGTTGGACTTTATCAAAACTGAAAACTTTGTACTTCAAAGAACACCCTGGAGAAGGTAAAATGGCAACCCACAGACTGTGAGAAAATATTTGCAAATCATATCTGTTAGACTTACATCCTAGAATATATAAAGAACTCTCATGACTCAATAATAAGACAAATAATCCAGTTAAAAATGAACAAAAGATTTAAATAGACATCTCTTTAAAGAATATATACAAATGTCCAATAAGGACATAAACATGCTCAACGTCATTAATCATTAGAGAAATGTAAATCAAAGCCACAATGAGATACCACCTCACACTGCCAGAATGGCTATAATTGAAAATACAGACAAATAACAAGGTTGATGAGAATGTGAAGAAATCAGAACCCTCATCCATGGCTGGTGGGAATATCAAATGGTGTAGTATCTTTGGAAAACGGTTTAGCAGTTCCTGAAAATGTTAAACATAGGGTTACCATATAACCTGGCAATTTTGCTTCTAGGTATCGACTTGCTTTTAGTTGGGTTAAAGCACAAAGTGACCTGAAATGACAATTAAATATCTCTTGGCAAGGGATTAGTTTGGTGGCCTCCTTGTCACAAGGCAGAGAACAGGATGAAGAAATAGAAGCAGAGGCGGTGAGAGACTGAGTAGTGCTTGGCGTGCAGAAAGGGTGGTGGGCAACTAGGGGTTGGGGAGAGAGGCCAAAAAGGAAATAAAAAGTAAACTTCAAGGGGGAGAGATCTGATTAACCGTAAGAAAGACGACAAACCTGACTGTGACCTCCTTATTACTGGAGTGTTCAAGAAGAGGCTGGAAGATGACTTGTTGGGTAAGGTCAGGTTGAATGTCATTAAACAACATTATAAAGAAATTAGAAGAAACAGTCTTGTATATATATCTCTCTATATTTACTCTTTTCTGAGTTTTCTGTGGCATCATTTACCTTCAAGCTAAAGAATTCACCGTAACATATTTTGTAGTGCAAGTGAGAATGGCAATGAATACCCTTAGTTTTCCGTAACTTGAAAACATCTTTATTTCACCTTTATTCTTGAAAGATATTTTTGGGGGCTACAAAATTCTTAGTTAACAATTTTTTTTTTCCCCTGTCAGAGCCTTAAAGATGTTTCATGTATTTTGGCCTCCTTGGTTTCTGAGGAGAAGTTATGCTCATTCAAATAGTTGTTGAATATAATATGTTATTTTCTCAGAAATTACCATTTTATAATTTTCTTTTTGTCTTTGGTTTTCAACTGTTTGAGTATGATATGCCTGGGTATAGTTCTATTTTATTCTGTTTAGGAATTATGGATCTATGAAATCTGTAAATTTAAGTCATTAACCAAATTTTGGAAGTTTGGGGCCATTATTTCTTCAAATATTTTTTTCTTCCCTCTCCTCTTTCCCACCTCCTTCTTTTACTAATTTACACATATGTAAGACCTCTTGAAACTGTTCCATATATCCATGGTCATTTTTTTCCTGTTGTTCAGATCATATACTTTCTATTGATCCATCTTCAAGTTATTGCCTTCAGAGAAAAGCCACGAAAAATGGAAACTCATTGTGTTCCATTGTTTTCCTTGCTGCAGATTTCGACTCTCCTCAAAAAATTGCCTGCTTTTATTTCGTCTCTAGAGTCTCAGGTAGTTATTTTGTATTTTGTCTAGATATTATACCTCTTATTTGCAGCAAGATCACGTTTTTAGGTGTTCATTTCCCAATACAGTGAGCAGAAACTAAGGGTAATATTTTATTTTGAAGTCAGCACAGGTTTAATTTAGTTCCTTATAATTCGTGCAATCATATTTATAGACAGTTGTTGTTGGATTACTAAACATAACAATTAAAGTCTGTAAAAAGAATGAAAGAGAAGTTAAAAACTATTCATTATATCATACTTATTAATTAAAAAAAAGAGCTCATACATTTACATTTTTTATTGATTTGCTCTCAGTTAACTGGAAGGACCTTAACAATGTTCAAAGCCTTGATGTTTTTTTAATCAGTTCAAAAAAGTTAGACTGTATTAGCTCATCCTGAAAGATTCTACAGTGATATGTGATGTTGCTTGCAAAAAGGTTGTGAGTAAATATATGGAATCTGGAGGAGTAAACAAAGATGGATAGGGTTCTTTTCGGCATTATTTTTCAAAATCTTTAATATGCTAATACATGCCATGGGTTTCCAAAAAGAAGACAAGATTGATATTACTTTAGTTTGCTTTTTGTCTCAGGCTTTAATATGGTTCATCATGCCACTGTTACTGATCCTATCTTTATTTAAAACCTTGATATTTTGTTCATCGTGGTTCTTTGTACATTAATTTATCTTTTAAATGCTGCATTAGAAATTTTTTTTAATTTTGATCACAGAATTTTTTGGTGCTCCCTTAAATTTTGCGCTGGAGGCGAGTGCCTTATTCACCTCATTTTCCTCACTCTAGTCCTGATGCTGACAGCGGCTGAACTGATAGATGTACTAATAAAACTTTTATTTCCTAAAGCATGAAATCAAACTCGTCAACCTTCAAGACTCTTTATGGCTTAGCTCTTATCTTATGAATCCCCACCTCCTCTCTTTTTCTACTTCCTTTTTGCCACATGAATATTCTGTAATCAATCCCTTCTCTAAGTTTTGTTCCGCTTCCACCCAAACCAAGACCGTCTTCTCCTTCCCATTCCTTCTCCTCAGCTAATCCAGTTTCTTCCTCAGCATTCTGCTCAGATCTTACCTCTTAAAAGCTAACCTGACCTCTGGAGGGAGGCCAGACTCACTCACTCCCTTTGCCAATTTGTTGTTTGTGAATTTCTCAGTGGTACCACACTACTTGGTTCTGAATTATGTGCTCCCTAGGATGGGTTCTTGATCATCGTATGGGTGCATGTCTTGTCCCACCTGTGGTCTAGAGCCCACTTCTCACACTTCTGTATCCTTTTAGCATGAAGCATTGTGTGAAGTCATACAGGACTCAGTAACTGCTGTTGATTTGGTAGGTAGCTCCAGAATGACTCTTTTTTTCTTATCCATAAATCTGTGAAGATTCATAATCTCAGGTTCACTTGGTTTCAGACTGTACTCATCAGTTTTGAATTCAACTCTAAATTCTAGGGGTTAACACGAGGTAAAATTTTGAAAGAGTTCTCTTGAAGATATGCAAATTCATGAACACTTTTCTTCAAACACCCCTCAACTCACCATGTGTAGATATAATGCCTGTGGTAGACTGGTCCCAATCTGCCTCCCATAGGTATAAATACAGAACTTTTCCCCTCAGAAAATGTAGGCATCTGCCAACCATATGCCTGATGGAGTAGTGGTAGGGTGGTGTGTGTTCTTGCAACGCACGTCTCTATTCTTTAAGCTATCAATCACTTTGTCTCTTCCTTCACTGAGAACCTAAAACTATGCTGGGCCTTATGCCCCTCAAACTTATCTCTGTGCTGTGTAACTGGCTGCCTTATCTACCTAGAGTGTTGGACTTGGGAGTGGATGATTATTTAAAGGGCTCTTCAGAGTTTACTGAAGGTTTTCTTCAGCAAACAAACATCTGAAACTTAGATTGAGGTGAAGGATCTGGAACCAAGAGATCTAATAAAGAGAATCTGATGTAATTCCTTTCAGGCTTCTTTCTGTTAAGTTGGTCTTCAATACCAGAAACAGAGCCCATGTTTTGTGCAAAGAATCAGCTAACTGGTTCTTTCTTTTGACTCTATTCATTTTATTAATGAGTACCTCATCCTGCTACAGCCTGCAATAAAGAAAAGTCTAATGCTGGTTTGCAAACTAATTGATCCTCTTAAGAAGGGCCAGAACTGGCCAGAGACTGCCAAAGCTGTTATCTCTGGCATGGGCAAGAGCAAGAAAGCCCTTGGGGAAGACTGGACTGTTGTTAGATGCTTGTCATGCTGTTTTTGTCCTCACGGTGCCTGTATTGTTATAAAAATGAACACGGGTCTAGGGAATGAGGAATCCTATGTTAGCTGTTTGTTCAACTGAGCGATCTTTTACAAGCTCTTAAGATCCCACAAATTAGTCACTATGGACACACAGGCTCCCCAGGGAGCTACATGAAGGAAAAACTGTAGTTTTCTCTTGAAATACTTGGTGAACTTCAGACTGGGTGGTTAACTCCAAAAGCAGGTAAAGGGGCCTTTTGCTCTGGGCCACTCACTCTCTGTTCTCAGCCTCCCAAGTGTGGAAAGGTGAAGAAAGAGAAATTCAAAAACGAGGTCCGTCAAAGACTAAAGGGGGACGAGGTTTTTCTGCTAAGGTCTGGCTCAGAGGTCACCTAAGTCAATTTATATATGTCTTTTACCTTGGTGTCCAAAACTTCCAAGCTGGTCAAGGGACAGAGTAGGGGATTTCCAAACAAGAGGAAACACCTAAATTATCTTACAATCATCTAAAATGACTCAAAAGACAATACTAAAGCCCAAGAGCGATCAGCAGAATTAGAGGGCTAGTGTCGTAGGCTGCTGAACATATGACCAGCCAGTGTCACCTGCTAACAGACTCACAGAAGATATATAGATATATGTACAGATTAATGCGTGATTCTTTGTGTATCAGTAATGCATTATTTATTTGTTTTGTGGGTAGTATTTCATGCTATGAATATACCACAATTTATTTATCTTTTTTCACTTATTGATAGACACGTGGGTTGTTTTCATTTTTGACCCCTGTTAAAAAAAAAAGCTACTACTGACATTTTTGGAAAGACTTTTTAGACACATGTTTGCATTTCTCTTAGGTATATACATAGAAGTAGAATTTATAAACAATAAGGTTGATGTACGTGTATTTTTATCAGAAACTACCAAAGAGTTGTCCAAAGTCAAATACCATTTTACATTTACACGACAATGTATGAGAGTTTTAATTGCTGCACAGCCTCACAACATTTATATTGTCAGTCTTTTTAATATTAACTAACTGTCCCAATGGGTTACAAATGCTATCTCATAGTATTTTTAAAAATAAGTTTATGACGTATAATTTACACACAATAAAATAAAATATACCCTTTTTTTTTAAATGGCACAGTTCAATGAGTTTTAAAAGTTTAGGCACTTATGTAACTACCACCACAACCCAGGTATAGTATATACTGTATATACTATAGTATATAGTATATAGTATATAGTATATGTATATAGGTATATACTATATACCTATAGTATACTTCAATCCTGTGGAATTTGTGTCCCTTTCCTGTTAATAATGACCCCCCCCCAGCCTCATCACAACTTCAGATAACCGCTGAGATGTTTTTGTCATTATTGATTAGTTTGTCCTTTCTAAAATTTCACATGAATAGAATCATAAAGTGTATAATCTTTTTTTTTAACTTGGCATAGTTTTGTTTTTTTTTGAGTTATAGCCATGCTGCTGTATCAGTAGGTTTTTTTGTTGCTGTTTTGTTTTTTAATTGAGTAGTTTCCATTGAATGACTATGCCACAGTACATGTTTTTCGTTTGCTTGCTGATAGACATTTGGATTGTTTCAGATTTTGGCTCTACAAATAAAGCTGCTACTAATATTTGTGTACAAGTCTTGAGGGGACAAAGAAGCAAGGAAGTAATAAAGGCAGAAAGTAATGAATTATGAAAATAAAATAACTTGCATAAGTTTAGCATACTAAAAATTAGTTCTTTGGAGAAAAAAACTAGACAAACCTTAAGCAAGACTGATTGTGGGGAATAAAGAAGGCATATAAAATTTTTAATGAGAAAATGAGAGACATAATTATAGATGAAAAAGCAATGTGATAAATAACAAAAAGCAATATGACAGATAACAGAAGCAATAAAAAATAACTTTTTTTCCTAAAAGTATAATAATCTAAATTGTCTAAAGAAGAAAGAAGTTAAATAAATGAATAGTAGTAATAAACTTTAGCAGTAGGTACAGATGATGAAACTGAGTGATAAAAAGTTTACATGGTTTATAAAAACATGAGTCTATACATTAATGATAATCATTATTAGGAAGAGTTGCTAGTTAAAAATTCTCATGCCTCATGCCTAAAAGAAGAAGATTTACAGGTAGGTTTTACTGAACTTTCACAGGACAGATCATCTCTAGCTCATGTAATATTGTTTAAAATGGAAAGCTACACAGCTCATTTAATGAGACTAGGGTAACCCTGATGTCAAAATTATAGTCAACTTACGAGTGGAAGCAGAAAAATCTCAGATAAAATATTTGTAAAATGTGTTTATAAATAACATATATCACAACAAGAGAGATTATTCCAGAAATGCAAAGATGGTTCAACAGTCAAAAATCTATTAGTGCAATTCTTCCCATTAACAGATGAAAAGAAGTGCTGTATGATTTGAATAGGTGCTTAAAAAGCATTTGAGAAATGTCAATCCTCAATCATGATTTAAAAAAAACTTTTAACTAAGCATAAAAGAGACTCCTCTCTTAACTTGACAAATAATGTTTTTAAAATACTATAGCAAGCATCCTATTTAATAGCTAAAATCCAGGAATAAGAAAAATATAATTTATGAATTATAAAGGAAGAAGTTTCTCACCAGGAACCGAACTGCCTGGCACCTTGATCGTGGACTCCCCAGAATTGTAAGAAAGAAATTTCTATTATTTAAGCCACTCAGACTATGGTATTTTTGTTACAGCAGCCCAAACTGACTTAAGACACCAAATAAGGGATTTTGCCTGTGTGGGATTTCCCTCACCTGACCACTCCCTTCTTCATCCCCTTTTCTCTCGGTGTTTGTGCTTTTTCCTTCACCCTCCACCTCTTCTCCTCTTCATTTTGTCTCCTAAGTATTGATGTATTCTCCAGGAGAATGTCCTCAGGTCCCTGATTTGCTCTCCCAAACTTGGTGGCCCTAAACTAAATTCGTGATCCTCCTTTCATACCTTGTCATTCTGTGGTCACCATGCCAGTGACCGATCTGGGACCTCACCTGCTCCCCAACATCAGAGGTCTCAGCAATGTCAGAATGAGGTTGCAAACCATGGAGTCTCAGGAATATTTTTCTGGTTTAAGCTAAATAGTGTTTACGATAAATGAGAAATAACACAAATTCAGATTTTCATCTGCTCTGGAAACCTGAATTTCCACATGACAACCATGAGAGTTGAGTGGCAACCACCTCCTTTATTCTAGGCACTGCCATCCCATCTGCTGTGCTGTTTGCCATGGTCTCTGTAATTGTCTATTTTTCTCCAACAAGATACCTGGCATGCTTTGCTTTTTTTTTTTTATTACCTGCACAGACCTTGTAGTAAGGCGTGTCACAAATTTGTCTGTCTGGAAACATGCTGGTGCTTCTAAAAAAATGTTGAGTTATCATTGCATGTGCAAAAAATATAGATACTATTACAATAGTATAGAAATGTGGGCTTTATACGGCTCCATCTCAATCTTTACACAGAAGAAAATGAAATCAAGCCCTCTATGAGTGAAGAGGGGTTCCTTTTAGAATCTGTGGTGGCTGCTCTCTGCCTGTTGTTAATTATAAATATGGCAGAAAAGCAACCTGCTTAATATGTGCTTATATACAGCATTTAGCAAGAGAACTTAGAATATATTTGGTCCAAGGACCATGATAACGTCCCCTCCCCCCAAGATCAATGATCAAGTTCCCCAAGTTTGCTTAGTGATTTGCTCTCTTGGTTGGACCCAGTTACTGAGTCAGTTGGGTTATTACTGAGTAAAGGTTTCCAGATCATTGGTTTTGATAGGAGCTATGTGCCACGTTTCTACACTGCAGACTTCATCCAGTGGGGGTGGAGTTAGGCCCCAAGGACACTAGACAGTCATTCACTTTTCTTGGAGATTCAGCTCCTTCCTGAGCTGTGCCTCCACTAGGAGATGGTGCCAGGCTTTGGAACACTGGGTCAGTTTAATAGCCTCAGCTCCATGCAACAGGAGTGTCAAGGGCACGCACCTGAGCCCAAACAACTGCTTCTTTACAAACAAAACAGAAAATGGTGTTTTTGAAAACTCCAAAGAGAAAATTTATTGTATTATTAAACCAGGGATAGATAACATGTAGGAATATATTATAAACAAAGAAAACAGCTACCAAGTGATAGATGGTCCTTTGAATCTGTTTCAGTTCCCTGATGACATTTTGCAGGTGTAATCAGGTTCTGCTCTGCTAACACGAGGCCACAAATCACCTTGTTTGTCAGCAGTTGACTGGTTGTATTTACGATCATATTTTCCCACATATAAAGATCTCCAGGAACCTTATTAGTTTAGGAGCTTTCATTACTTTACAAAAGTTTATGTACTTCTCTTCCTCTCTCATGAAACAAGGGAGACATTTTAAGAATAGGTTTCTTCTTAAAGGTCTGCATATTTTTTTCACTATACTAAGCTATATTATGTGAATAAAAATATGGTGTG
Source organism: Eonycteris spelaea (assembly GCA_003508835.1). Taxonomy (NCBI): domain Eukaryota; kingdom Metazoa; phylum Chordata; class Mammalia; order Chiroptera; family Pteropodidae; genus Eonycteris; species Eonycteris spelaea. Next base: position 17,239,245 of record PUFA01000014.1, on the reverse strand, counting down.
AGCCAAATACACCCATAATCAACAAAACAAAGTTTCTCTGCAGGCGCTGAGATTTAAGTATCCTATCAAATGAAATCAGCTTCACATTGAATTTATTTCCCCAAGCCACCATGTTTCTGAGATCTTATTACTTCTGGAAATGGAAAATACTGGTTGCTCTTACAGAAATTCAATCTGGATAGGTAGGGGAGTAAAACCTGGTACTCTCAATTCAAGCAAAGCCAAAGAACAAAGTTAATCTCAAATGGCATGATTTGTTGTTTTAGCCTGAGAGTCTTCATGCCCTTAAAAGAAGGGTTTGAGAGCGTCAGCACAACTTGGCCACCTGTTTCGATTTCCATTTTATCTTGGCAGATCTCCTTTGGCTGAATGTATATAAAGTTGACTCTTCATTCAAGAAAAAAACAATAAAAATAGAAAAAAGGGAAAGTAAGTCGATATTGGGAGAAGAAAGTAGGAAAGGAAACATTTATTGAAAACTGACCATAGCCAGGCATTTTGTTTATTTTATCCCATTTATTGTCATAAAACCATAAGGAGTAGGTATAGTGTCCATTCTATTAACGAAAGATATGAGACTTTGAGAGAGTGACTGGCTAACTCCCAAGTCCATATTCTTTCCGTTACTACACGGAGAATGAGAAAAGTGAGAAGAAACAAGTCTGAAGATTATGACCCATTCACTTCAGGGATTTATTGAGAAACTGGTGTGAGGGAGGTGATGAGGCTGGATGGGCTAAGGTGAGGATGACAGGCTAAAAACTATCATTTTAAAAGGCTGAGAATCAAATACGAGGCCCCAGGAGATCTGGCCAACCTCTTGACAGCAGAAGCTTATGTTTCGATGGTTTTGGAGTGTTTGGAAGGATTTCGTGGCTCCTTGATTTAGGCTGATGTGAATGGCGAGTGGTGGAGTATGCCCCATCCATTAAGAAGCAGGAAGTGGACAGGTACCAGACATGGTCTAACTGAAGTGTTAAAAGATTGACTCTGCTTGTTTTGTGGAGAACAGACAACAAGGGCTCAAATGTGGAATTGAGCAAACCAGTTAGGGGGCTGGGGCGAGATAGGGTGATGGCAAGAACTAGAGTGGTAGCGGTGGTGAGAATGATGAGTAGCCGGGTTTACATTATATTTGAAGAGAGCGCTAATATCATGGCTGAAAAAGCTGGAGGTGATGTTTGAAATTGAGAAGTCAAGAATTATGCCAAGGTGTTCTTTTTGGCTTGATTGAAAATGTGATGGGAAAATATCAGAGTAGAAATATTTTTGAAAAAGTAGAAGAATTAAGTCCCGTTTGGGATATAATAACTTTGACATATTTATTAGTCATTCAAGTGAAGTTTTTTGGAAGACAATTGAATATGCAAGCCTGAAGATATCATATATCAGTGGATATCGGGCTGGAGGTACATAGAGAAATGTATGGCATTTAAGACCATGAGATTGGGTGAGATCACTATGGGAGTGAGTATAGAAAAGGAAGAACAGAGGTCCACGAATCAAGGGCCATCCTGGCTTTCGTGATAAGAATAGCCAGTGAGCCATCTTGGAGCCATCCACAATTTCTCTCTCCTTTACCCCACATCCAGTTTATCAACAAATCCCTTTTCTAACCACCTCCACAGCTGTCACTTCGACCCCAGCTGCCACGTTAACTCCTCTGAATGATTGCAGCAGCTTTCTAGTTTTGTTTCGGCAGCCCACGCCGACTGATACAGATGGCAGTGACTTCTTACGGTGCCCGATCTCTGGGTACTAGTACCTCTCTCTCCCTCTCCCCACTTGGTTCTCTAGGCCTTTTAGCACTTTTAAACTATATCTCCCCTATTAAATCCCTTTAGGGGCTGAAAATGCCTAAGGTGATTTTCATTTTTCTGACTAAATCCAGACATATTATATTTGCTACCAAGTATGCAGGCATCATGTTGGACCAAACTTCATTTATCAATATAGGTGCAAGTGACAAAGATTTTGAAACCTCTGTGTTATCTGGAGCAGCTAGGAGTGGTTACAGTCAGTTTGCTTGTTTAGTTAACTGAAATCTGGACTTGACAGTGGCCTAATTCAATGAAATCAAGATGCTATAACCTCTTTGGTGTAACGAAAAGGAAGGAATCCAAAGGCTTGGGAGAGGAAGGCTGGAATACATTTTTTATATGTGATCCTCCCACATTCCACTCTGAAGACACAAAGCACTGAGAAATTCATTGATGAAAAAACCCCATAATTCCATAAAACTCTGTCTATATCTTGCTAGCTAGGGATGAAAGTGGTAGATACCACTTTGCAATACACCCCCAGAGTGGCTGAGACCAACTGGCAGCACTTAACTGCCTGAGACTACATGGACCCAATTACTGAAATGGTCAGTAGGGATGAACAGCAATCTGAATGTGGTGACCCATTATGGCTATTTGATCGGTATTCTTAGGACTGATAGGTCGGCAGCCAACTAAAGCAATAAGTATAACAAGAAACGTTTGAGATCTGGTGTCACCACAGTGAAATTGTGTCCTCTTACTCTGATCCCAGACTCAAGCCAGTTCTGTGACTTGGAGCCTTTGGAATGAATGAGAGGCTGGGTCTCCTTGAGGAAGGAGCCTGTGACACTGCCACATTATATAGTGTAAATATTCCTCCGAGACTTCCCCGAAGGACCTGCATCTATATTATCAGAATGACAGTGAACTGAGGAAAGAGAAATAACAATATCGTGAGGAACTGTAGATAATAAATTGGAATTAATGTTAATCCCTGGGGACTTGAAATGCATCCACAGTTTGCCAGAGTGTGGGCTTATGGATTTGGGGTGATAAATGGTGTTTTAGTCTAAATGCATTTCACAGTGGGCCTACAAAGTCTTTTAATTTACTTCGGGACATCTACTAAGTTCCTGAATGCATGATTGGAATAGATCCACTGGTAACTGGCAGAATCACCACCTTGGTTTCCTGACTTCTGGACTGAGGGCTATGAAGATAGAGGGATCCAATCAGAGGTCACTGGGACTTCCTATCAATTCCTGGGTGCATTGCAATAGTTAGTGCCATCATTAAAGACTCGAAAGATGTAGGAATGGTGTTCCTTCCATATCCTCGCTTACCTTGCCTGCTGGCCTGGCAAGAAGGCAGATGGATCTTGGTCTGTGCATTGTTGGAAACTTAATCAAATGCGATTCCAAGTGCAGCAGCGATGGAGCTAAAGTAGGTGCCGTGGGAGACTGAGCCACCTGTTCATCCAACTTACTTATGTTTCTGAACCATTTCTACTCAATTACGGCGTGGTGTTTTGTATGCCCAATGCTGTAAACTAGGATTCAGATGCTATCCATCTCGTAATGAGCAGCTGGGACCAAATTGTGCTTTGGGCTCCATTCAGGCATTCAGTCTCAATGAGGGCTCAATACTAAGCCAGAAGCTCTTTCTCAAAGTAGAATAGACAGTTGAAGAGGAGGACATGGCTTTGCTCCAAACCCTCAGGGGGCTGTACTTCTACTGGGGCTTGTCAGAGATTCTGTAAAGTATCTTTATCTGCTGCAGACACCATGAACATCACAGGATCTTTTGCATTATAAGGCTCAAATGGCTTAATAAAAATTCCCCAAAATTGGATCCTTAAATTTAATTTTTTACTAACTGGCCTAATTGCAAAGGCTTCTCTTGCTCCCAGCCTAATTCAAATCTGGTGACTTTATGAGTTTCTCGATAAATGAGTCAGAATAACTAATGCACGTAAATGTGGTATATATATAGCATGACCTGACATTCCAATTTGCCCAGGCCAGTCCCAGTTGATCTTAAAAGATAAAATCTCCACCAACACATAGTCCTTAATGTTTTATTCCCTTAGGCAAACATTTTCATTTTTACATAGATCTTCATCATTTTACTTTCCTGGAAAAATACTTTGAATCCCTTATATGTTACTCCCTTGGACACATACTGTGACCCTTTATAGATCTTTAATATTTGCTGGGCGAATACCCATCCTCTTTGAATGTATGCTATCAGCATCCATTTCAAATGGCCTATCGGGAAAGTATCCAATTTATGATGGCAAAGTCTGATCCCACAATCCTGTTGAGTATCATGAGGTCCTATCTCCCTTTGGGACCTCCTCCCCTAGAGACTTCTAGTAAATTCTCAGAGGATTCTTTATATAGGAAAGAAACTGTGATGTGTTAAGAATATGGTGATCAACGCCTTGAGCTGGTAAAACACTGACCATCTTCATGTTGGCCTTTCCCAGGCAACACTCCTCATGCCTTTCTATGGATCCTATTCTTCGGTTTGGGAAATAGAATTGACTTTGAGATTTGATTCAGAGAATTAGGTCTTTTCAAATCAATGGAAGGGCTTAAGGATCAGGTTCCAGAATGGCCTTTCTGAAGTGAGCCACAGAAATACAGAACTGATCTACCCGGGGAGCTACTCCTCCGAGACTGTCAGTGTGGCTAAAGAAGCAAAGAGCCACTATCCTGCCAACTGCTGCTCATGCTCATAAAATTGGAGAATGGACACTCTGAGCCACGGTCAGGGTTAGAAGTTAGATCAAGAAAGTACGCAGACTACCACTCTTTCTCTACCCTCCAGGAATCTGGAGACTGGACCCTGGAACCACCTGTGGGAATGCCATATGTTTCTATAGCTTTCTTTCCAGGAAAATGGCCTCCGTTGCACCTCTTTCTGAAAATCATACAAGTGTATCTAATTGGTAGAATCAAATTCACATCCTCAACTCTAGCTACAGTGAAGCCTCGGAAATGCAGTTTTTACTCCTCCAGTCTCTCCTGTAAGAACAACGGTAAAATGGAAACTGGACCTGGGTGACCCAATGCAGAGCACCCAGCACAGATGCTTTTACCCCCTTTTTATGGAGAATTTTCTGAAGAGGGAAAGGAACTTAAACAAGTCTATATCTAGCAAATGGAAGACCTGGAACTTAGAAACAGTTGCCAAATTCATATTCTTTTTAGTCCACCCTGATATTCAGATATCTGGGTATGTTCGTTCTGGAGCCCCATTGGAGGGCTTCCCATGCAGGCCAAGATCAGCTGCTGACTATGACCGGCCCAGGGCTACCTGGTAGGAGCTATAAAGCTATCCATATTTGGTTGCTGCCTGAGCTGGGCCTGGAGGTAGAGGCCACATGGAGAAACAGGTTTATTGCCACCAATACCAGGCCTGGAGGAGCTCAGCAAAAATCCAGGGGGCCCCTCAAGCCTGAGGCTGCCTGCTAGCTGCCCATAAGTCTCAGCAGCTGAATGACCCTTGGGGGACCAGAGTTGAATGCTGCAGAGTCCAGGGAATCACCAGGGTGTGACAAATGGTGCACCCATTTAGTGCAGACTCAGATTTGTTGCCAGTGCTGAGCCTGTGGCCGCTTGCAAAAGCCTCGGTTTACACCGAAGCCAGCCGCTGCCCGCCTCAGGCCCACAGACACCCCCCCCCCAAGATTTGTCTAAGAAATACTGTAGCTCAGGCTGGGGCTGGTTTCCCACCCCTAAAAATGTCTCCCGAGGTGGGAAGCGGAGGCCTGTTACTTGCTGAGGAAGGAGCCCCACTCCTGCGGAAAGCAGGGGTTGAGGCTGGTTACCCAGCAAGCACCTGAAATTGCTACGAGCAAGTCGCAAGTTGGGTGGGGCGGGGTCTCAGGGACTGGGGCGGAGCCAGTAGATCTCACGAGGCCAAGGCAGATTCCGTTTTGGCCGCGTGGGGCGGGGCTCGACCCCGGCAAGATGGCGCTCACCTGCAGGCCGCACCAGAGGCGTTCTCAGCACAGGGACAACGGTAGCTGTCCCGCCAGCCCTCACGCAGGAGCCACACAACTCAGTCTTTCCCTGTATGTCTCTAGCACCTCCTGAGCTGCTGCCCCTCCGCCAGAGCGCAGGGTGAGTGCCTGCGAGCGGGTGCGTCTGTGCGCGGGCCCTTTAAGGGGATGTCTGGTGTTGCAGCTGCCTTCCGTCTCACCTGGATGGCTGGAATTTTCACGGATTTTCACAGCCAGATTTTGTGGGGACTCCTCTTCTTGGCACTTTAACCCTTGGCTGGAGGGCCCTGGGTGGGGCTGGGGTCCCTTGCTTCTCTGGGGGCAGGGGTGGCGCTCAGCCGCCAAGATATCCTTCCCATTGCTCAACCACCACACATGGGCGCGGGACCATCCCATTTCACATCTCCACCCCTCCTACCAGTTTCAATGTGGTCCCTTCTTTATATCCTCAGTTATAAGAGCTCTGGTCAGCTAGTCTTCAGATTGTTCTCCAGGTTAACTGTTTCATAATTTAGTTGCAGTTTTAATGCGGTCACGGGAAGAGGCATGCACAGCATTTATCTGCCCCCCCCCCCACACCATCTTGACTGGAACTTCTCTTTAACAGCATTTTTTTTTTTTAAAGGAGGTGAGAAGACAGGGGCAACCCCATCATTTTTTCAGCTCTCGGGGCTTTAAGAGTTTGTCTGGCCCTGCCATACCAAAGTCAGTACCGCAATGTGTTTCAGAGTCCTTACTGAAAATGCCCCTTGTGGTTTGGTTTTATTCGGTGATTTGGCAATGAAAGTTGTATTGGAAGATGGATTTGCAGGGATTTTGAACTGGCCTGTGTATCCAGTACAGAGGTTTTTCTTACTGGGTCACAAGTTATCTTCCTGACTCTCTGTTCCCCTAGGAAAGCTTAAGGCCCAGGAGACACCTCCATGCTCGAAACAACTTCTGTTGTCAGAAAATCTTCCAGGCACACGTGGATTATGTTTGATTCAAAGTGTGGGCAGAGGCTCTTGCTGGGACCTAAGCCATAAATGTTTAGCTTAATGGACCATCCTATAGCGTTCCTTAATGTTTGGGGCCACCTATAATTAATGACTAGTGGGATGGCCATTTATAACATGGGAAATATGGTTGTCTCAGCATAGGGGGTTTGGTAAGGTGTAGATGGAGAAGCTTCTGGGAGCCAGGGGTCAAAGTTCCTAATCTCACACACACACACACACACACACACTTTGTTTTAAAATAAAATGCAAACCTCTGAACAGGGTAGGTAGATATGGCTTTTGCTTATCACTGACCTAATTTATCAGCTACTATAGATATTATCCAAGGGCACAGATGGGCCTCAGACAGGAAGACAGGAAAGAACAGGGAAGCAGGTTCTCATGAGGATGGGAGTCCAGTCATTCCAAGGAAGAGTATGTGGATAACGCACACGCAGAGGCTTAAGCTTAAGTCAATATGTAAATTTCACAGAGGCAGGAAAGAATGGTCAGGGAGTGGGATGGCTGGGAACACTTCCTGAGGTTGAGACTCAGAAGGAGGGGGCGGAGAGAACATTAAGGGGCAAAGGCAGACGTACACTTGTGGAGTTTAGCAGAGATGGCAGAGTCCATGGAAGAGGCACCGCACGGTTACAGCCAGTGATGTTGGTGCATTCCTTCCTCCTCTGCATTCTGGCACATGTGTAGTGGTACTGGGAAGAGCCAAGACCCCATAGAGGATTATAACCGAACTATGATAGTTACCTCACGTTCAGGGAAATACGTCCTTTGCAAAAGTGAATTGTCCAGATATCTGAATATAGGGTGGTGGACTAAAAAGAATATGAATTTGGCAACCGTTTTTAAGTTCCAGGTCTTCCATTTGCTAGGTATAGACTTGTTTAAGTTCCTTTCCCTCTTCAGAAAATTCTCCATAAAAAGGGGGTAAAAGCATCTGTGCTGGGTGCTCTGCATTGGGTCACCCAGGTCCAGTTTCCATTTTACCGTTGTTCTTACTGGAGAGACCGGAGGAGTAAAACCTGCATTTCCGAGGCTTCACTGTAGCTAGAGTTGAGGATGTGAATTTGATTCTACCAATTAGATACACTTGTATGATTTTCAAAGAGGTGAAACGGAGGCCATTTTCCTGGAAAGAAAGGTATAGAAACATATGGCATTCCCACAGGTGGTTCAGGGTCCAGTCTCCAGATTCCTGGAGGGTAGAGAAAGAGTGGTAGTCTGCGTACTTTCTTGATCTAACTTCTAACCCTGACCGTGGCTCAGAGTGTCCATTCTCCAATTTTATGAGCATGAGCAGCAGTTGGCAGGATAGTGGCTCTTTGCTTCTTTAGCCACACTGACAGTCTCGGAGGAGTAGCTCCCCGGGTAGATCAGTTCTGTATTTCTGTGGGTCATATCAGAAAGGCCATTCTGGAACCTGATCCTTAAGCCCTTCCATTGATTTGAAAAGACCTAATTCTCTGAATCAAATCTCAAAGTCAATTCTATTTTCCGAACCGAAGAATAGGATCCATAGAAAGGCATGAGGAGTGTTGCCTGGGAAAGGCCAACATGAAGAAGCTTCACAGTAGAATATGGCATTTATCTTGCTGAATACACTGAGATCCTGGGTGAATCTTGTCCTACCAACTTAGAACCAAAGATACTAGGTTTGATGGGGCTTAGAGGCCGACTCATGCTAACACAGCCCTCAAGATGAAGATTTATGAAACCAGAATACTGATTAAATAATTTACAGTAAGGAAGGCTCCAAGAAGACCAGATACAAATTTTAGCCTGACTAGCACCTCTGTCAACTGTGGTCAAACCACATGGGAATGCAAATTATCAAAGGCTGCTCAGTGAGCAGGCAGCAGGAGCAAAGGAAGAGCCACACAGAGATAGATTTGCCTCCTGGGTCAGAGGGACCATGGGCATCCTCTCCCCTGGACAGTGCTTGAGTGGACCCTCCAAAAAATATGTCCCCGAGCTTCTCCTTTTCTGTGCTCTCAAGGCTGATCAATATCCCTTCTAATCCTAAACATCTCCCATCAGGTGTGAGCCAAATTTCTGAAGACCTGAAAGGAATTCTTCTTAGGGGATGCTGTATATTTCTATTCTATTCCATAAATAGTGGGTTCTTCGCTTTTGGTCTAATCTCCAATTTCCAAGGTTTTAGAGAAAAACTTTCCAAAGTACATACTTGTGAGGGTTGTTGTGAGGATTAAATTAAGTAAAACCAATGTATGCATTCTAAATACCTAATTACAATATCTGGCACAAAGCTGCATACATAATAAACTTTCATTTTCTTCTTATTCGCTTTTTCTTCTCAGATTTGAGCATAACTTTAATAATATTAAACATTTTAATAGTGATCTTTCTAAAGTACATTGTTTACTCACTCATTGTTTACAAAGATAATACTAAACTTAATTTGGCTTCTTTTTATTAACATTCACTCATCAATATAAGGAGCCATTATTATACTATGCTTTAATATAATGATACTCTCTGGGTTCATTTGGATATATAGTAATTTGTTTCTGAACCAGACAACCTTTCATTCTTTTTCTGGTTTCATGTCTCCTGCTTAATTAAGATTTATAGTCTCTTCCTTAGAGCTGATTTGTACTATGTTACTTCTGGGTACTGCCAATCTGCCCATTTTTATCAAACCACACCACCTATTTTAATATAATAATACAAATGAGCTGTAGTTTCAAAATCAGGTAATAAGCCTTGTCAGCAATGTGTATAAACTAAGCTCCGCTAAAGCTGTGAATGGGTGTCTAATAGCATTGCCTATGGGCTCCTGGTGGATGAGAGAAATTCCATGAGAATGGCTGAAGGTAAAGAAGCAGCAGCAAGTTTGAGAGACCCATACAAGGCGAAGACAGGGAGGCCAACCAACAAGGGCATGCAGGTGTCTTAAGCCAGTCCAAAAGGATCCTAAAGCCAGGAGTTCAGAGCTAACAAGTAGCGCTGAAGCCCTCCTGGAGCCCGAGCTATTTTCCCTTTGCTCTAATGCATGCTGCCTGCTAATCAGGTGGAATGTTTACCATATAAATGTGAGGAAATGCAGGGAGTAGGGAAAGGAGCTCAGATGAATCAAGAAGAAAATTCTTTTGGAAATTTTCGTGTGGAATTCGAATCCTACAGCCTACACCAAAACAGTAGAATTTCTCTTTGTCATTCCCAGACTTGGTTTTTGGAATCGCACCTCTTCTCTTTCAAGCCAATCCTGTGTGTTGTCAAGATGTAAATATTAACACTTCTTCTCCCGGCATCTTAACCTTGCCTCAGGTACGGAGGTGAGCACCCTCAATCAGCAGCCCTTAAAAATCCACGCTTGATGGGAAAATGTAACTGGGCTTCCGAGAGAGGGCTGACACAGAGATAAGATGTGGAAGTGCAGGCAGTTAAGGGGGGAAATTACAAAGTGAACAGGAATTGTGCCTCCCTAGGCAATCTGTCAGTGAGAGAGACGACCTGGATTGTTCTTACTATAAGACTTTGCCCTAATTTATGTGTAACCCTCACCATCTTTAGAGAAGTATGTAAAGAGCAAAGGTCAGCTCTCATCAGGAAGCGGAGGCTTAATATTGGTCATAAAGAGAAAACTATGGCCCTTACTAGAAGGACTATATTTAGGAAAACATCTCGAGATTCTATTTTTTGACATGAAAGAGTAGCCCTCAGAGAATTTTCTGGATTGGCTGGCATCAATCAAAGAAGAGTAAATCATTCTGCACAATTAATGACAACAGAATCTTGAATGTCCAAGGGCGACCTAAGAGGGAGCAGGGTGAGGAGACCCCCACCCCCAGCTGCTTCATCTTCCTCCTTCCACCAAAGACACAAGGAATAATCTAAGGAGAAGAGAGAGAGAGAGAGAGTGTTGGGGACAGGACGTAGAAAGATGCACACAGCTGAGAAGGGGAGGCAGGTAAGATGTTCTGCATCCAGTCCTGGGGAAATCATGGAGGCTGTGATCTCCCTGTCAGTGTCCCAAGATCTTCAGTGCAGCCCTCCCCTTCACAAAGGCCTATATGGTGGCGCTTTGGAAAAACCAGGCAGAGGGACTGAGTTCCAGGTTTGGGTTGCCGCAAGGTGGAGAAGGAAAAAAGCTGCAGGAGGGATGTCAGAGAGTACGAGAGTTCTCTGAAAGAGATTGGGTTAAGTGATAACTGGGAGAAATAACAGCCTCTAGGAATTCTCACAGGTGGTAGTGAAAGAGGGTGCTGAGTGCTCATCATATTCAGGATCAAGTTCATTTGTGTTTCAATATCAAAGAACGGGCAATCTGAGTGGACTGGAGAGTGAGTCACCTGGGCAGTCAGGAGCTACAAGGTTTGGCTTGAAGAAGAGAAAGTGTCAAGTACAAAACAGTGTAATATAGACCTTATGTCCTGCGCTTGGAGCAGATATTTCGACTTCTTAATATTCCCCTCATCCTCTTGTAAGGTGCTAATAACTTTCCATAAGTTGGAGAGGGAAGCTTTTCTTCTAGTACCTCCTAGACTCTTCCCACACTATGTTGTCTGACTGGCCAATGTGGTTTCTTGCTAATTCCTAAAAGAATCCCTGTACTTTCTTCCCATTGTATACAACAGGAGGTCATGTCAATTCATGCTTCTCTGATTTTAAAAACACACGGTACCTCCTTTTTGTCCTTTAAATCTTAAAAGACCTTTGATGGAGAGCAATAAAATCTCATCTCAGTAAAGAAGCTAATTGCAGGGTTTAAAATACTTGATGAAAGACTCTTTCCTTTGAGATGAGGATACCTTCCAATTAGAAAAAAAAAAAAATAGATCCTCAAGGTCAAGTCCCTCAGCTAGATGCCTGGTGCCTACATGAGCTTCTGAGCACTCCTCATCTGGGTTTGAAGCCGTGTGGTCTAAATGACTGCTCTTTTTGGAAGAGGACAAAGCCGAGCTGGGGAGTAGGAACAGTCAGACAGCTATGTGTGCTCTTGGAAGGTTTCATGTAGTTGCCAAATGCTTCCCCTGAAAGAATGGAACAGTACCTGTGAGAAATTTTGCCATCAGGTCATCCAAAGCTTGTAAGAGCCTTAGCCAGTCAGAAATTCTTATTCATCAGAAAAGATTTTATGGGTGAACTGAAAGTTTTGGACTAAGTTTTTTCAGTTTCATGAGTAAACCAGAGTGAATTTTATAGTAAATGAAGCTTAGTGAGTCATAGTAGCATTATTCACATTGGTCAAAAAGTAGAAGCAACCAGAGGGGGGGGTAGGGGAGGAGTGAGGAGATAGAGGGGGGTAAATGGGGTAAAATATAGGGGGTTAGGGGAGGGTGAAGTGGGTAAAGGGGATCAAATATATGGTAGCTGAAGGAAACTGGACTTTGGGTGGTAAAAATTATGTAATTGTGTTAACCAGTGTTACCTCAATAAATTTAATTTTTAAAGTTAAAAAAAAGAAAAGAAAATTAAGAGATAATCAGTTAGATATTTTTTACCTTCCTAAAAAAAAAAGAAGTAGAAGTAACCCAAATGTCCATCAACAGATGAATGGATAAACAAAATATACTTACACATACAATGGAATATTATTCAGCCTTAAAAAGGAAGGAAATTCTGACACATGCTCCAACATGGATGAAACTTGAGGACATTATGCTAAGTGAAATAATCTGGTCACAAACATACTGCGTGATTCCACTTATATGAGGTACCTAGAGTACTTAGATTCATGGAGACAGAAAGTAGGATGGTGGTTGCCAGGGGCTAAAGGAGGGGAGAATAGGAAAAAGATGAATAAGCAGGAACCTCATTTAAAGTAAAGTAGGGAGGCCAGAAGGGGGAGCGCTCATGTCCTCTGTTGATCCAGAAGCATAGTAGGGGAAACTGTAATAGCCCTTCCAAACTTCCTTTTCCTCTAAAAAAAAGCTCCTCTTTGTTTTAGTGAACTTGGACGTTGGTTGCATGTTGTGGACTGCAATTACTTGTTATTTCCAAATAACCCTATTTTGCTGAGAAATAGCTGGCTGACTTTTTGTTTACTGTCAACAAGTGGGGACAGAGTTTCAGTATGGAAAGTTGAAAAGTTCTGGAGATGGGTGATAGTTGCACAACTATGTGAATATACTTAATGCTACTGAACTGTACATTTAAAAATAGTTAAGTGGTAAATTTTATGTTATGTTTCTTTACTACCCAAAAAAGCTTAGTGAGAAAGAAATTGTGTTATTTGCAAAAATTTTGCATTTCTTTACATTACGTTTTTTAACATGTGTTTTATGAAAGCACTCATGAGAAAAAGATTCTGTTATTCAAATCAGCTAGGGAACCAGTTAGGCACAGAGCACATTAAGCACAGAAAAGTCTCTGACAAGGCCTGCATTGGACATTATTAAGCTTTGTTTAATTCAGCGTTTCACATATATATTTTGACCCTAGAATACCTTTTCCCGGAGATCCCTTGAACATGTTAGAACTGGTATTCTGTGAAGCAGCAGTTTGAAAAGCATTATGTAAGTCTTCCTCCAATCCATATAGGAGGTGTGTCTGGAAAGTAATGGGTGGTTTTCTCCATGGCCTGTAGAGGCTTAATTCCTTCTAGATATACCTAATGAATGTTGTGATTAGCAATTAGAGATTCATTAACTTGTTATACTTTATTAGTTCAATAAGGAGACCATAAATAAAAGGCACTCAGTGTGTAGCTAGATCCTCAAACTAGCTACTTGAAGAAAACTGGTTGCCTGGATTTTGCTGATAATAGGGGCATCCACAATCACGTGGGGGCAGCTACCTGGATTGTAGGCATGTGACTTACAAATAAATATCAGTCAGGTGACAGTAACTGTCTAACAAATGGCTTTTTTTTTTTTTTTTGTCTACCAGGGGCTTCTCTTTACCCTGGCTGATGTAAATGGTCTATTAGTCCAGCTTGATCTCGCTTTGGTAATTTTTGTTTCATGCTTAGTTTTCTCTGCATTGCAGTCTGAGAATCATTGCAGAAAAACGATCTCACAGTGTATCTCATTCCCACAAATCAACGTTTTGGGCAAGTTATGTTCACCTACTGGATTTCATATTCCCATTTCTAAAATAAAGAGTATAGATTGGCTTGCAAAATTTTCCTTCAGCTTAATAAAAACACCTTTTTTTTTTTTTTGAGATAAAAAGAGTAATACTTCTTTTTCTCAGCAAGTCAACATTTCTGTCTTTACCTTGTGAAAGTTTTGAGGGCAACATAGTTCCTGTTTTATATTTGCAATCTGCACACAGTGTTTATATTTCACACCTTCAAAACACGTTTCTTACCAGTTCTGTTGTTCTTGTGCCACATTTACTGCCAGGTTTTTGACAGATTGCTCTTAGAAAAGGTGGAAGTTTTAAAATTTCAGCGATTTTAGAAGAGAATAAAACATTTCAAAGTGAAATAAAGCCAAGTTTTAAAAACACTTAGAAATGGCAACACTCAAGGGCAACCAGTAAAAGAATTGAAGTGGAGGCTAGAACTTCTAAACAAGAAAAGAGAAATTAAAGAAGAAAACAAAACAAAATAACCTAATATTAAAAAAGGAAGAAAAATTATAGAAAAGAAAGAACAAAGTAAAATGGTTGGAACAAGCTCAAATATTTAAATAATTAATAAAATGTAAACGAACTTAAATTTACTAGTTAAAAGAGAATGGTTTGGAAAACAACACAAAATTCAACCATGTGCTCTTACAAAAGATACACTGCAAACAAATACATGGAAGGTCAAAAGTAAAAAAAGGATAGAAAAGGATAGGAAAAAACCTAAATAGAAAACTAGCAACAAGATATTAATTTCAGATAAAATAGATTTTAAGACAAATCTTTAGGAGTAAAGTGGTCTCTACATATTTAAAAAGCCTAAATCACTAGAAAGATGCTTTGACATAGTTTTAAAAACATGAAGCAAAAATCGATAAGATACCTAGAATTACCAAGAGAAATGGATGAATTCAGCATCAGATTGAAATATTTAGATTAAATCAGATTGAAATATTTAGATTAAGAAATTTACAGTTATCAAGGGGGTGAAACAGACAAATATTAGGGCTGTAGTTAGGATTAACTGATAAAGTATGTCATTTCGCTTATAAAATTTAGCTGAGTACCTCTTTCGTATTAGGCACTTCTCTAGATTTGGGGGTAGAGTGGTGACAAATAGGTGCGGTGTCTGATATCATGAATCAGAGTCTAGTCCTGGGCAGTAAGAGAAGGGTGACCAGGATGTGCCCTCACTATGGCATGGAATTTAGAGGTGTTGCTCACATACTTTGGACTGAGGTCTTTGTTTGAGCCTTGTCTCTAGCACTTAGAAGCAGCATAATTTGGGACAGTAATTTAACCTCAATCTATTCATCAATAAAATGAGACGCAATGCTGTATTTGAAGCTTTTTATATAATGCTTGGCATAAGTTCTCAATAATTGGTAGCACTTAATATTATTAATGTTTCAAAAAACTTTGGATCAGTAGTTGCTACTGAACCCAATGATAAAGTTTTAATAACAATCTGATAAACAACAGTACTTTGCGAATGAGTATCATCAGATGGATGAATTTTTTCCCATGAATCCTAGTTTTCCAGTTTCTAAATTCTTTTTAACAAACTATATAGTTTTATATATTTGGGGCTTACGACTGATGAACCTGAATGCTATGGCTACTTTTCACAGTTCATTGTGTGCTTAGAATTTCAGAGACAGGGTAATGCAATAGGTTTTCCTTAGCATTCTTGTCAAAATGATCACTTTCCCCTGGATACGTCTGGACATTCTAAGAAGATATTTGTGTAAAATTCAAAATCTTGAACTATTAACCCATTATTTATAATAATTATTTTATCAGTGGCTGCCTATTAATGAGCTACAACTCATTTTAAAATATAAGCACCAAATGTGGCCAGGATTCAAAACAGAGGTATCAGGGCATTTCTACTCTCTGTTATACATTTAGTACATCAATCAATATTTACTAAAATATTCTGAAATGTCAGAAACTTTTCTAAGTCAGACTTGGGGGAAAATACGACTATGAATATGTCGTGATTCCTACTGGAGTATCTGTTTAGTGGGAGAAATAAGACAAATAGAAAAATAACTTTAATATCCCTAGGAATAGGAATAAATCACTCCCTCTACTCAACATTGCTCTGGAGATAATAACCAATATAATATGGTATAAATTATAAAGAGAAATTAAGCATAAATATTGAAGATGAATAATTAAAACACTATCTCAGACAAATAAAAGTACTAGGACAAGTGAATTTACCTATGTCATAGGTTACAAGGTCATTACACAAAAATCAACTATTTTTATATGTAGGCAATAAAACCTTGTAAAATGAAAATTAAAGCAGTATCATTTAGAATAACATCAAAAATATAAAATACTTGGAAATAAGTTTAACTAAAGATGTTTTAAGTTCTCTACACTGAAAAAAATTACATAGTATTGTGGAGAAAAATTAAAGATCTAAATGAATAGGGAGATAGACAATGGTTGTGGATTAGAAGGCTCAATATTGTTAAGATGTTAATTTTCCCCAAATTGTTTTATAAAAATATAATCTTCCCCAAACTCTAGTAGCCATTTTGGGGGTAGAAGTTGACAAGCTGGTTTTAACACATAAAAATAGGAAAGACCAATCAGGAACACGGTGGAGTGAGAGATGTTCCCAGATCCCTCCCCTTGAAACAACAAGCTAAACAACTAAAACTCAATAAAAAAAATAGCCAAACTGCATATCAGCATGTCTAAGCGTGGCATCTGCACATAAGAGCTGCCATAGGTCAGAACCCTGGGTGTTGGGCAGTGGACTGGGAGTAATAAAGAAGCTGCCTCTCGCAGCCAGCCGCCAGAGCTACCTGTAGGAGGATGGGGAAGGGAGAAGGAGTGGCCAGTTCCCTGAAGAGCCCTGCCTGCGAGAGGTGTGAGCTCCCCACGGCTAGCAGCAGCGCCCAGGGCAGAAAGCAGAGAAATGAGAACGGCACAGAAGTGGGGTTGGCAGAGAAACAACAGTTGATTTTTACCAACCTCCCCTTGAACTGCTTTTCCACTCATTCACTATACTGATTTCCCTCTTCCAATTAGTACCTCGAGTAATAACAAGCTCTTTTCTATCTTATGGAGTTTGTACAACCTGTTCGCTCTGCCTAGAATATTCTTTCCAACACTCTTTGCTTGGCTAACTCTGAGTTAGTACTCAGTTAAAGCAGAGAATGGCCTTCTCTCTGTTTCGCCATCTCTTGAAAGCCCAATATTTTTCATTATGAATAGCCCAATTTGTAAATAGATATTTATTTGTGTGTATATTGGTTTAATGTCAATTTTCTCTAAAGATATTTAATTTCCATGAGGCTAGAGACTAGGCCTGTTTTGTTTGCCCCCATATATTGGTGATTACAGTTCCTGGCCCATAATAGGTACTCAATAAATATTTGTTGAATGAGTTTATTGTTGAGTATAATATAGATAATGATAAATTCTCCAAACTAGGCTAGGATTAATTGTCTGTTTTTCTGTGTAACTGTCCCTAATTCCCTAATCCCTAATACAAGATGTACCATTTTCTCCCACAAAGTTCTATTTATAGTCCTCTGTATTTACATTTACAAGTCTACTAATGGGAGATATTACTCACTAATAACACCCCATTCTCTTCTACTTTGAGGTATAGGTTGGATTATATTCTCCTGCTGTGTTAGATTATGTTATTGTTTCCAATGTCTGCTGCCTCTCCATGTGAAAAGATCATTTCTGACTTTGCATCAAGGCTTGTTCATGTGACCTGTGGTGCCTCTCCTTATAGGAGGATTTATTTCTCTGATATCAGATATAGGCCATGTGGCTCATTTTGGCCTAAGAGTAGAAGTGAGGTGTGCCACTTCTGAGCAGAATCATTAGAGCTATTGCATCAATCCATAAACTCATTTTTCCATTATCACGACAATGGCAATGTCCCATATAGGGACTGCTCCTTCAGCCTGGATCCCAAGGCCTCAGATGACCTGCAGGAAACATGTCATGTTAGTGAGAAATAAACTGTTGTCAGAGTTTAAGCCAACCTAAGCCGATGGACTTGCTTCCTTGAATTTAGATGTGGCCAATGTGACTGGTTCTGCCAACAAAATGTGAGCACAAGTCGCATGTATCACTTCTAGGTGGGTTTAGCTTGGTCACATCTCTGAAGGCTTTAGAAGTCATGTCTCTGGGTCCCAATACAGTAGAGCAATAAAGAATCAGGAACAAAATGTAGAGAAGATTAGATATCAATGACTTGGTAAATCATAGAGAGAATACGATTGCATGGAAGAAGATCTCTTTTCCCTGTATAAGTGGACCTTGACTCTCTCATCCACATCCTTACTGCTGTCTTTGGGCAGCTCAGAATTTTCTGAGATAGGATCTGACCTGTAAGGTCCTGGAGTTCTGCATGTCAGACACCACTTAGTCCCTCTCTGCTTGACTCCCCAGGAGTAAAGTGAAGATGTGTTGTGTACTCACTGCAGCAAGCTCCCAGGAGGAGTTCCCTCCCTGCCTATAGGTGAGCCTTTTGTCTGTGAGGTGACTAATTGACACCATTGGTTTACTGACAGATGCACAGGGTCAAGACATCCTTTAGAGAGTTGCTTAAATACAGTACAAAATACCACCGAGCTCCATCTTATGCTGCAAGAAACATTTCTGGTTATAGCTGCTCCATTCCTGGTAATTAACAAACATTGTCTCCTTGCAACCACCAGAAGGAAAATATTATCTCCATTAGATAGATTAGGCAGATGGGGACATCGGTTCAAAGCGAATAGAAATCTTGTCCGTGAGTGCAGGGCTGGTGAATGAAGAATCTGGAATTTGAACACAAATATTTGAATTCTGTTCTCCCCCCCTCCCCCTGCCTTAGGATCTTTTTTCTTGGAAGCTCTCCCTACTGGCCTAGTGTTAAAAGACATTTTTCAATTTTCTGGAAACAGTGCCTTTGTGACACAAACTCGTTCTTAGAAGTATGATGCAACAGCCCAGAGAGGTTGAGAAGCAAAATAGCAAAACCTTGTTTTTACTCCTGTAGATTCCTCCAGCACAAGCTTCGCGAGACCAGGTATCACTAGAGCTCCCAGCTGGAGCCACAGGCCTAAGACAGTCCCCCCAGGAGTGCTTCGGACATCTGAAGCATCACCTTGTGTTCGTTCGAATGCAGTAAAATGCTCCAGAGGAGAAGGCCAGCTGCAGGATTCCTTTCCCCATAACGCTTCCCAGAAATAATTGTGGGCTTCCCAAGCCGGAGAGCACGCCATAATTAGGGGAACATGCTGAGGCAGCCACAGCAACCACATCTGAAGCATTGCCACCCATTTCCCCTGCTGCTGTCATGTCTGCCAGGAAGCCGATCTCCCCGCTCTTGGAGCTGACTAATCCTTAGGTGGGGGCCCTGCCAGGTGTTTTAGGGCCTATGGTCAATTGGGCTTTAGGAAGTTCTCGGTAGGAATTTGAATGGCGTATCTGTGTTGTGCCAAGTTTTGGACAGAAATGGTGTCTTCCTGCCCTCCTTGCCCACATTTCCCTTCCTTTCAGTGGATACTGGTAGGAAAGGGCTGCATCTCTAGGCCTTTACTGAGAGAGAAAGCAGGTGCTAGGCATGTGAAAATGGGAGCAAATTTGGGCTTTTAATTCAGGTCCTGCCTACTACTGCTTCTTGGACTTGATATCGGCTTCTCATACCCCATCTTTATACTCGGGAAAACTGGCCTTTGCCAACAAGAGCTGGGTGTTAATGTATTCCTTATCTCATTCTTTAGTGATGAACTAAAAAGAGAAAAGCAGAAATTTTAAGCATAAGAAGAGAAAAAACCCAAGTAGCCTAAATGGTCAATCATTGAAATCAACTATGATCTAAAACAAAGGGGCCTCAGTGCGGGGAGGTGCCTGGCTCTTTTTTAGTCTTGTGGCTAGCAATATGTTTATTTGATAACATTTTAGGGCTGGACCAGGGCAGAGCCACCTCGTATCTGAGCCTCCAGGTGGAGCTGTGATGAACCATCTCTTATCCTTGGTAGGTCCTACCTTCAGGGTTACTGGGCTGACTTTGCAGGAACACCAGACTTACTAGCAGGAAGACTTCTTGTCACCCCCATCCTCCATGGATCTTTGAAGGATGTCCATCCACTCTCTACGTGGGTGGGCAAGAGTCTCAGGCTGTCAACATGTTTTGTAATGCCACAAAACATTAGGAACATTTTAGAGGCTTACTAAAGAGAGAATTACTCAGGACACTCTACATTATAAAATACTAGGAAAATATTTACATGAAAATGATAAGCACAAAATAAATTAGAGCACTTCTGGTATCTGATATTATTTTCTTTTCTTTAAAACTCTGGTTACACTGATGCTAGACAAGAATTGGTAGTGTCCTGTGGCAAGGCACAACTTGTTCAGAAATGGGTGAGGCTCAGAGGACATGAATGAAAGGGCCATTGAACACTTGGACAAACTTTGCCTTTGGAAAAAAAAAAGATGAAAAAAAGTCTAATTATTACCCATACTGTAATATCCTAGAATGTCAGGGCTGGAAGGGTCCATGGCATTTTACAGATAGGGAAGGGTCTTGCTGAAAGGGTCAGAGAGAAGAGCAGGTTCTTGGCTGTCACCTGAGTCTTTTATCTCTGAGGCTAGGAGCCTTTCTGTGGTTTCATCTCAACCCAATGCTTGGTTGGTAAAATTCTCTAGACGAGTTGAATGGGGTCTCTGTCTGAACAGTTCATAGCAAAGTCATAGCTGGTGAGATTTTTACCTAGGAAAAAAGGTTTTTTTTTTTCTTTTCAACAAATTCACAAGCTCAGATGCTTACCAGTGAAGTAATCCCGTTTAGCAAGGTGCTTTGTACATTCGCCAGGAGCTTCTAGCTGCTGCTTTACTGGCACCCACACATGGCTACTGGGGCTGCGTGATTCATTCACGAGATTCTTGTCACCCCAGTTCCTACTTCCATATGAGATTCTCAGAATCATGGTGATAATCAGATAGAGATGATGAATAGGGGACATTTAATAGAGTGAAAACACTGATAGTGATCAAGACTAAAAGGTATAGTTGTCAGGTCGCTAAAGACTATTAACTCTTCTGCTCTGGCTACTCACCTGGAGATAAAAGACAGCCAAGAATCACAGGGAATGGGAGCTTGACTAAGGCCACGGCATTGTCCCTGAGGTCACTGTGGTGCCATCCTTGGGATCCACTTCTATTATCCCCTCCTTTGGGTTTTCTGTCTTTCTTCTCACCTGCTTATGTCTGTCTGTCGATACCTTTGCTTGAGCCTAGGCAGATGTCATTACGGGGGGTTGAAACCTTCCGCGTTCAGGTTCGTGTTCCTAGTGTTCCAGGAAGCTACCAAACCACCAAGCAGCGCTGCTTTCCAGAAGCCTCCTAGTTCTCCTGAGGGAAAAAGGGCCAAATTCAAGTGCTGGGTGGGCCCCGCAAGAATGCTCTTGCCTTGGCCCTTCTCTGCACATCCTGGGCCTGAGATCCTGGGAGAGAGGTGGCAGTAGTTACAATTTCCATTTCATCTGCTTTTCCTGGCAGAGGGAGGCCGGGATCTGGGCCCTTTTCTAGGTCTCCCTACAACTTTTTTTTTTTTATAGTCTATGTTTTATTCGCGATCACAGCATTCTCCAAGATTCTTAGATACCTGATTAGCGTTAACTGGATGATGTCTGTCTTGCAAGCACTTTATAAGGACTGTAAGAGCGAAAACAGATATAAATCACCTTTGTATTTTTCAGCAGACAGGCCTGAAGGGTCCCAAGCCTGCACCTGCCATACTGTACACCAGTCTCCTTGCCGTTTCATCCTCTACTCTCCTCACTCCCATTCTCTTAAGGGCACAGTTTCTCATTGCTGGTACCTCTTCCCTGTTAAACGAGACCTTGGTCAAAGTGGTTTCTCCTCTGCCTCTGACCCCTGTAATGGGTAAAGGAAACCATTCTGGGTGGCATCAAGCTAGGGAAAGCCTATTCTTTGCTCTCTGTTGCTGTCAGAAGATTCTAGAATCCGAGGGACTTGGGTCCACATTCTGGTTCCCCATTACCAGCCATGTGAGTTACTTAACCTCTCTGAGCTCAGATAGCTTCCACATACATAAAACAAGAAATTATAGCCACTTCATAAGGATGTTTGGAAAGTAAAGAAGACCCATAGAATGCCCGTCCTGGCACATATTAGCAGCTTCATAAACCTATGT
The DNA here is from genome assembly GCA_003508835.1 of Eonycteris spelaea. NCBI lineage: Eukaryota > Metazoa > Chordata > Mammalia > Chiroptera > Pteropodidae > Eonycteris > Eonycteris spelaea. The sequence goes on along the minus strand of PUFA01000014.1, from coordinate 17,217,249 downwards.
CTTCAAAAAGTCTCCCACTATGAAGGTGATTTAGCCTTGACTAGTAGACGAGCCTCAGGACTGGAGGTCTCCCACTGGCACCATTTTAGAACTATATGCTCTCCAAAGAGAGCTTAAAGTTACTTGCTAGAGTGGTAAGAAAATGTGAATATCTTAATTTACTCAGTCATCATTAAAGACACTAAAACGAAGCTAACAGTTTAAGTAATCCCCTTAGGTCACTCAATGAGACTTGCTCAGTGTGCTTTTGTGTGAATGCAGTATTGTAGCTCATGAGACTGAAATTCATGCTTCAGAAAAAATGACAAATATCATGTCAGGAAACTTTGAGATTACTCATGAGTAGCTAAAATCTTAAATATTTATCCACATATATCGAGGATCAACTGGCCTTCAAGGCTTCGGAGAGAGAGGTAGACCTCTTCCAAAAGTGCAACCAAGAATGGACGATAAGGTCCCATCAACGGAGGACAGCATCGACCAGGCACGGACAAGGCCCCCAGCGAGGGACTCACGCAGTAGGGAAGACTCTATGCTAAAGGTCACTCCGTTTTCCTTTTTTTCTCCTCGAGTATTGGGAAAACGGAACAGACTCTAGAAAACAGGTGTGAGGTGGCCAGGTTGCTCTCTGCCCCGATCGCTTTGGAGACTATGCTTCCTTTTTGAGCTATATGCCTTGGATTGTGAGCAGTGGTTTAAAGGACTTTTTTTTTTTTTTTTTTCCCCAGGAGAGAAAGGATTCCTTCCTTTTTGAAAGGAAAATAAAAAGCAAATACAAGCATTAGTCACACAAAGTTCCTGTGGAGAGTGTTCTGGTTCAAGGACAAATTGAGGATGAGAACAGGAGGTATCTTCCTGTAGACCTCTGCGTCCGGAATTGCGAATTGTGTTCTGAGAGGCTGTTGTCATGTAACTATGGAGGTAGCCCTGGACATCTAAAAGAAGGGCTCAACTTTTCCTGTGATGATTGTTTTCAAGCTATCAGTATATAAACCTGAAATCTGCATCTTTGCTCTGGGGAGTGGTGATAGGAGGTTTGATCTGTGCTGTGTTGGCTCAGGGCTCATGAATTATCTATAAGGTGCTGTGAGGGTGTTCTTTAAGCCTCTTTGACCCTATAGTTAATCAAGACCCAGCACAGTGCCTGAGACACGCAGAGTCTCATAACGTTGGTAAATGAATAGATATGTGAACATTGCCCAGTATAGAAGTTGCTCTAAAGTTCATTCATAAAATAGAGTGTGGGTTTGGGGACAGTTAAGGATGAGGAGTTGGATGAGTCCTTGATGATACCATTTACATGTGGAACTTTGCATGTGGGCCAAGCCAGACATCTGCATGATCTCTTGCCTTTAACTGAAAACATTCTGTCATTCATTCATTAGTTAATAAATACTTCTTGAATAAATATTGTGTCTACTCTGCCCACGCAAAGTTTTGCACTGAAGAAAAGATAAACGGATAAACATCTCTTCCCTTGGGGAATTAAATGTATTAGTGAATACAATATGGGCAAACCCAGAAATCTCGGTGGGCGAATGTAATAATACTCTGTGGGCAAAAACAAACACACACACAAAAACAAGTTTCCTTCTTTCTTTCTTTTTTCTTTTCTTTCTTTTCTTTTCTTTTTTTCTTTTTCTTTTCTTTTCTTTTCTTTTCTTTTCTGTTCTGTTCTTTTTTCCTCTCTCTCTCTCTCTCTCTCTCTCTCTCTCTCTCTCTCTCAGCAACCCTTGATTAACTTCACAGATTGCAAGGGTCTTGTCAGCTCACAATCCCTTATTATTTTTTGTTAATTTAATTTTATTTTTTATGCCTATAGCACCTGGTCTTACTAGATGGTCTCCCGTCCAAGTACTAACCAGTCCTGACCCTGAAAAGCAAGTTTATTTCTTGCCCCTATAAAGTAAAATACACAACAAGGGTGGGGAAGAGGAGTGCTCAGATCACTGTATTGTGTGTGGCTTCCAAGGTCACACTAGGCATTGACATTAACCCTCAGACACTGGGAGAAATAAAATGGAAGCTGGGACATGGTGAACATCACTTTCACCCATATTACATACACCAGAACTCAATCATGTGGCTTCCTCCACATGTAAGGGGGCTGAGAAATGTCATTCTTGGCTGGGTAGTGACTTCCCCACAGAACTTCTTCAGTAGAGAAGGAGGGCATGAATGTTTAGGAGGCAGGTAGATATGTCTGCCACACTAATATTCTAATGGATGTAGGGAGACAGACAAACCTGTAAGTATATTGCATAGCATTTCAGATGATGAGTAAGAAAATGAAGTCAGAAGGGAGATAGGAGGTGCAAACAACTGTGAAAATACTTTTCCCCAGCGGTTACTCATCAGGCCGTATTACCTACAGAGTACATGTGAGTTGATCCTCCAAGTGAGTGAGGTAATAGAGGGTCTCCTTCCTGAACTGTGCTAGAGCAGCTCCGATTGGAAAGAGAGACCTTACTTTGTGTCCAGACAAGCCCATATTGTCATCACCACAAGTAGCCCTGGAGTTACTGAGCCTATTGAATGCAAAATACATTATCAAAAAACCCTATAAAGTAGGTTTAAAATTGCTTCTGGGCCTTTTTGATTCCTTGAGCTCTTGTGGGCCTGCTGGACTAACCCAGGCTGAAGTTCATACCTTTTTAGTTTTGACTGTGTCTGCCTTTGGATAACCCCGACTTATGATTCTCGAAAGATCTGCTTCCCAGATGTGTGTAGTATATCAAAGATTGACTTCCTCCATATTAATAGAGTAATGCGGTCTTTATGTTTAGGAATACTAGTTGGTTGCCTAAGATCAACGATGGAAGGTTTATTGGAAAGGAGCTGGGGAGGAAAGTTGAACAGAAGTTTTTGTTTTTTTTTAAATCTTATTAAATGTATTGGGGTGACATAGGTTAATAATATTATATAGATTTCAAGTCTATGATTCTATAATACATCATCTGTATATTGCATCATTTTTTTTACCCGCCACAGTCAAGTCTCCTTCCATCACCATATCTTTGACCCTCTTTATCTTCTTCTACCCCCTTCCCCCATTCCCTCTGGTAACCCCTGTACTATTGTTTGTATATCTATGAGTTTTAGTTTGTTTGTCTTATTTGTTCATTTGTTGCTTTCTGTTTTTTATCTCATAAGTGAAGTTATTTGGTTCTTGACTTTTTCTGACTGACTTATTTCTCTTAGCATAATACTCTCAGGATCTATCCATGTTGTTGCAAATGGCAGTATTTCATCCTTTCTTATGGCTGAGTGATATCCATTGTATATATGTACCACCGCTTTATCGAATCATTTATCGAAGGACACTTCAGTTGTTTCTATGTCTTGGCCACTGTGAATAATACTCACAGGGCTTTTATAAGGATCAAATGAAATCACATTAAGTGAAAGAAATGCTTTTCAGGTGTTAAGAACTATTAGTAGGATTGGTTAATAATCCTGCTGTTTGTAGAGCAAGGAAGGATTTGAGTGCTGGGCAGCGATGCTCTGAGAAGTCAACAAAATCTTTCATCCAGAATGGGCATATAAAGGAGGAAAATCAGGTCTTTGAAAAGAAAAATTAGTAAGAAAAATCTGAACGGTGGAATATGTCACAAAAAGGTGATGTTTTTTTTTTTCCTTTTAAAGTAAAGTTTGCTGTAGTTAAAGAAAAAGGACAGGGATGCCTGTAGGGTACAGGCGAAAATGCACATCTGGAATGCCGAGGCAGGCAGCGGGCGGACCAGGGCAGCGGCTGCCGAGGCAGGTGAGGGCCGGCAGGAGGCCTGCAGGGGGCTGGGGACCTGCCAGGACCCGTGCTCTCGGAGCACCAGCTCTGACCAGGCCTTCAGAGAACACGAGAACATGCTAACGTTTCCAGGGAACGCTTGGCCCCAAAGGAGCTCATTGTTCTAGAAACGACTTGGCTTTGGCAGCTTTGTCACTCTTCTTATCTCTGCGATTTCCCCAAAGTGTTGTTCAACGAGGAAGGCTTGTGTCCAGGAGGCCTCAGGACTCACTTGGTGTTTCCATGGACCTTGGGGTCTCCTCTGCCAATGCAGTGCATATTATAAAGCAAGACATTCTTAGGAAAATGGGGTAAGTTAACGTAAGTTATAGTTGGCCTATTCTAAGACCATTAAATCCCATGAATTCAGCCCCAAATTGAGAATTCATCCAACATTGAAAGCATATATAGGAGGTTGTCAGTTTTAAAAAATGCTTAATTTAGACTGTTTCCCCGATTTTATAGTACCTTAAAAAAAAATCACAGAGAAAGAAATGGCCATAAATATTTTGCTGAATAAGAAATAATCCTTACTAATGTAAAGTTTTTGTCAAAACTCAGGATTATAGAAATAAATGAGTTACGGTTAGTACAGAAATAAAACCTGAATGATAACATAAGCCCTTATTGAAAATTTATTTCACTCCCATTTTTCAATGCTCTACAGTAACAGAGGCAAATTCCACCTCCAGATAAGAGAAGGAGGCTGAAGACTGGCTGAGTGGAGAGGAGTAAACCAACATGTATATATTGAGCATCTACTGTGGGCCACATAGATAGCCTAAGTCTCCTTCCATTCTCACCAGAGTGTATTCTTACAAAGTAGGTATAGTCGCTCCCATTTCATAGATGAGGATACTGAGACCAAAAGAATGATTTTTGCCACAGGTTACATCAAAGTGGTAGGGGTAATATCCAGTTCACCTAACCTTAAATCCGAGGTCTTTTTTTAACCCTCCAGCCCTTACCTTGAGAGTTTCCTCGAACTTCGGTTGAGACGGGCCAGGAAGTGGAGGGCTTATCAACTGGGTGGGTTAGTAAATAGAACAGCCTGCCCATTACAGAGGTACAGGGTTAGGGAGAATTCCTAACACACCCCTAGGTTCTGCTCTTCTCCTCCTTCCCACATCCTTCCTTCTTTCTTTTAGGTCAGGGTTTTTTGATCTTGGCTCTATCGACACTTTAGACCAGATGACTCTTCGTCATGTGGGCTGTCCTCTGCATTGTAGGATATTTAGTATCAGCCCTGGCCTCTATCTACTAGGTATCAGTAGCAACACTATGCAGTCATAACAATAAAATATATCCCCAGACATTGCCAAATGACTTCTGGGTTTGGGAATTTTCCCCTGGCCCCAGTTAAGAACCATTGTTTTAAGGTGACCAACCAACCCAGTTTGTCCTGGACTGAAGGATTTGCCAGGGATTCAGTGCTAAAAATGGGATAGTTGGGGGCAAACTGAAATGGCTGATCACACTACAGATGAAATTTCATCTCCTGCTAAAAGGAACTTTGTGGTGCGAGAGAGGCATTGTGCTGATAACGTGGTTGCCCCGACAATTTTCAGTTTCTCTGAGCTGTTGCTGTACCAAACACATCTGCTTAATACTCCTTTTTCTCTGCTTCAACCCCTTCCCCTATTTCCCATGTAAGCTGCCAGGGGTGTAAGGAAAGTTACCAACTTCAGAGGGACTGTTTGAGTAACTGGGTGGGTCCAGGTAGGACTGAAGAAGACCAGAGTGAATGCTGGTGAGGGTGTGCATGAGAGAGAGAGAGAGAATGCGAGCGAGCTGGGAGGGGCAGTTGGGTGCTGAACTAGAGAGAGCCCATTGGCACTGCAATAGTATGCGTGTTTGCACAGGAATTAATGAATACCGGATGGGGGAAGGTTTTCAGCTCTGAGTTAACTTGGCCTCTGCCTAGGTGGTGTGAACATTTTAATTTATTTGGTATTACAAAATATTTCTATGAGTTACTCTGACAACATATTAAGGGCATATTCTTGAGAGACATGAATAAAAGAAAAGACTCAAAAATGGTGTGTTATCAGGATTATTTTGGTTGTGTTGTTGAGGATATATTAGTAATAGTAATGAACATTTTGGTTCTTTGCAAACTTACAAAGCACTTCCGAGATATAGCTTGTGCCCCTCAGCCTTCTGCTCCTGGTGCCATTCATACGCCCATTTACAGGATGAAAACAACTGAGTTCTGAAGGTGATAAGTGACTGCCTGAGGTCAAATGCCAGGTTTTCATCTGGATCACTGGGCACCGCACCTCATCCTGTGACCTCCGTATTCCTCCAGTCTGAGGGACAATGAGGCCTGTATGTAAGGCTGAGTCTGCATTGCTGTAAATGCGGACGGTGAAAAGAGTGTAGAGATGGAAGGTAGGAATCAGCTGTGCTGCCCTGACCCTGACAATGGCCCTTCCCCCTTCTCCATCTCCTGCAAGTGGGAAGGTGAAGCAGGTTCCACCAGGGCAGTGCCTCAGACCCATGGTCACCTGGCTTGGGGCTGATATCCTTGCTGGTCCTATGCCTTCCTGCATGTTCTTTGACACAGGCGTTGGGGGTGTGATTTGCTGAGAATGACCGCCTGCATTTTCCTTGATTATGCAAACCAGTAGCTTTTGCCAGGAACTCTTCATGCCCTGAAGCCCTAAGCTGGTTCCCTCCCATTGGCCGACTTCCTTTCATTTGTAGGGGAGGCATATTGTTCAAGTTTCAGAGCTGTGATACCTGCCAGTGTCTACTGGGAGTGAGGTACCTGGAGTTCAGGGAGCCTAACTGGTGACAATGACAGCAGATGAGTTGGTTTTCTTTGTAAATGGCAAAAAGGTAAGCAGGAGCTGATCTTTGCTCTGGCTTCCCTGCTCTCTGAGGAGGAATGTGTGTCCTCTGGAAGAGGCCCATTCCTAGTCTCTCTCTCGTGTTTTCTTCTCTCTTTCTTTCTCTTTTCTTTCAAAGGTGTCACTGCCTTTAGGGAGACATTGGGGAAAGAAGACCTTTTCAGGACTAGAACGTAATCCAGGTATTCAAGGGGCAAAGGAGTGAGGGGGAAGGAAGCGAGAAGTGAGGTGTCTGTGAGCTCCCCCACCCTACCACATCTCTGTAGTACTAGAGACACTGGCACGAAACTGTGACGGGGGACAGGGTTCTAGGTGAGACCTGAGGGCACGCACCACACTTACGCTTCTGGGTTTCATCAGATATATCCTAAGGCCTTTGTTGCTCTCTTTACTGGGAGAAGGAATAGGAACCTGTTTTCTTGTTAATATCAGGATATAAAATGTATACAGCCTTTGCTTCCGATACTTCATGTATGTACATATAACAGATAACTTGTGTGAGGGCATATACTGACACCTTGTGGCAAGCCAAATTTTTTTTTTTTCAAAAGGGCTTGCTCCACCCTCCCTTAGTTTTACACATAAATATTGCAAATCTTTTACTTTGTCAAAAATTAACCACTTGGATTAACTTCATTCATGCCCAGGGACCTAAGGAAGGTGGGCGTGGGGTGAGCCGACCAGAGGGGGACTTAGGACATCGATGCTAGTCCTTGCAGCACTGGACAGATGAGGAGTGTTGCAAATTCTAATGCAGGTGCAGGGAGAGAGAGTGCACGCACGAGACACTGTCTCCATCCTCCACTTGTCTTCCCTACCCCGGAGCTGACGTGCTTGCTTCTGCTTCCACTCCCCAGCTGGGAGTGAGAGGGAAGTAAAAGGGTAGCCATAGTTGAGCATTGTAAGTGAGTGATGAATGTAGTGAAATTCCCAGCGGGCAGTTTTATTTGTTTTGCGATATTGTCAGTTTTGAGTTGAGAAACAGAGTGACTTTTGAGGTAATTTTCAAAGACAAAATATGCTCTGTAGGATATCTAGTGCTTAACTTGTCAGGGTGTGTTTGGGTGACTAGCAAGAAAGTTCCGTGAACCATTGCAACGTCAGTGTTCCAAAGACTGTTGATTCAGTTTGAGTAGTGTCACCTGGAGGCACTGGGGCATGGGGTCAGCCACGTTCTTCTGGGTTCAAAGTTGTCTCTCAATGACATTTTCCTTTCAGAATTATCATCTGGCTTCAAACCAAGAGGAAGGGTAAAAGCTTCCTCATAGGTGGTAGCAAGACTTTTGCACCCAACATTTCAAACAACTTTGTTGCATTCAGCAATTACGTTGTAGAGATTCAAGAAACAGTTGTTTGATTGGCTTTCTAGAAGGGTTACTTACACAAAAGTATCTTCTGTAGAATTTTTCTAAGCAATTTTTACACTGAGTAAGCAGCTGAATTCAATGACTTCCAAAGCCACGTCTCTCTGTAAGGTTTAATTATTTATTAAGCCATCATTTCCTCTGTGACAGTACAAGGTTCTGTTCTTTACATGTTTTGCTGTGAGGCCCTGGATCCAGAAAGAAGCATTTCAAATCTACATTGGTGAAACCTGTTTCCCTATGTATTTTATTTTCACTTAAGGAAAGCAATTACAAATTTTCAGATGGTATCATCACATCAAACCCCGCAGTCGCTGGAAGCTTCTACTACTGCCAGTTTCTGTGATGAATATTCATGTTTGTAATTTATAAACATGCGTCCCCTTGAGAAACTGCTGGAAAGGTGGAGAGGCAATGCAAGGAGTATGAGGTAGAAGGAGTACTATAAAAACCAGACCTAACAAGGGAATTCCCAGTCAAATTAAGGCAGCGGTGAGTAAGTTTCCTCCCATTTCTATTCCCAAGATGTTCTAGACATTTTGTTACACCATGTTATGCAAAGAAATCACCAAAGAAGCTCTCAGAACTTGGTGACTCACTCTTAAATATGAGCCTTCTATGCTCTTCTGTTTCAAACTGCTGTCCAGGACTCTGTCTTCACTAGCTGGGGTTCCGGAAAGAGTGGTATGGCCAGTGATCACACACCCCAAGGGCCTTCTGTGCTGGTGAACGGGCCTTGGTGGCTGCTGGTTTTCACATCTCCTGATCTAGAGTCAGAATCGAAGGTAAAGAGCTGCCCAGGATTTTGTTATCATTGTAATGATAGTCTTTTTGAAGGGTAGGATTTTTGCTTTTCTGAGCAGTCACTCTCTGTTCAGAAAAAATCATGGCATCTGGAGGATTCTGGGAAGATGCAGCATGTAGGGTTCAGCTGCATGTCTCCAACAGTGATCCCCCTAAGAACAGGCTATCAGCGAGTCAACTCACTCACTCACGTCGTCAATACTTAGTAAGTTCCTCCCAGCCCCGAGCCTGTGGGACGTGTGCGTGCTGGAGGAATGCGTCTCTGAGACCAGGCATGCCATTTCGGAGCCTATGAACTAGCTGGAGAGGGGGGTTATGATTAGGCAAAATACTTTATCCCAAAACGTATTTCACAGAAAACTATCCCATGAAATGCTCTTCTTAGATATTCTTAAACCACTTAACCCAATTTTGACACAAAGTAGGTGCCTTATTAATGTGGCTGTAATGAATGGATGAATATTAAAAGTACTAAGAAATCCTCTAGGACAGAAATTTATTTTTTTAAAAACTTTATAACATTATTTTAAATTTATAAAAAATTTTGAAACAGAATACAAAGAAATATTAAATAGACTTTGCTCACATTCCCCACTTGTTCATATTTGCTTATTCTCTCATATATATACATACATACATATAATATGTATTTACATATGATATATATGTATTTGCACATAGATATGTATTGTAAGTACGTAAATACTTTTATATATTTACTTACATATGCAAATAATATAAATAAATATATAAAGCATGACATTTTCTTTTGACTCATCTGAGGGTGAATTTCTCAGACATCATGCCCCTTTACGCTTTAAACTAGGAATAAGGATATTGTAACAGAAGCACGGTCTGTTTATAAAAGTCAGAAAGTGTCGATTTGATAGGATACTGTAATCTACGGACCTTATGCAATGTCCTTCCAACTTGCCCAGTCAGGCCATTTCCTCCTGCCCCTCCCCCGCCCCGCCCCGGATCCTGTCTGGCAATTAGTCCTCAAGCCTCTTCAGTCTCCTTCAATCTGGGACGGCTCCTTAGCCACCTTTGTCTTTCGTGACACTGATGCTTATTGTAGAGAACAGGCTCGTTAATTTTGAGAACGCCCCTCATTTTGAGGTTGTGTCTTGCTTTCTTATACCTAGATTCAAATCTGCCTCTGGGGGAGAAATGCCAGAAATGTGATGCGTCTAAGTGTGCTCGATCAGGAGGCACATGATGTCACGTTTACCCATTGGTTGTGATACCGGCTTTGATCACTTGGGTAAAATGGTGTCTACCAGGTTTCTCCACTGTACGGTTGCTCTTTTCCCCTTTATAATTAATAAACAACCTGTGAGCAGGTATTTTGAGACTCTGTAAATATCTCGATTTTCAAACTTTCACGCACTAGTTTTAGTAACCATTGATGATTCCTGACTGGGTTAATTATTGGGCAGATTACAAGATGGCCACACCTATGTATGAGCTGGCATTCTTCTGCCAGGAACAATTTTCCCTTCTCTCCCATTTGTTTGTTTCTTTACTAATTATCAGTCTGGACGCACGAGTTTTAATTTTATTTAATGGATTTTAACCCATTACGTGAGCCATCATTTGTTTCAATGCTCGAGTTTGAGCGGAGCAGCCTGCTCGACCCAGTGTTTCCTAAGTTTGCTTCCCCCTGCGTGGTTTTTTCTTTCAGACGCCCATTGGCATCCCGTGGAGACAGGGTTTTGTGGCGTTTTCTGGGGCAGACCACGAAGCCATGATGTGAGAGTGGCACAGCCGTTCTCTGTAAGAACGCAGAGGGGATGGGCCCCTTGCAGCTGGGGCGATGTGAAAAACCGTCACCAGAGAAGCATGTAGGGTCTTCGGATAAGTCAAAACGCAGGTGGAGGGGAATGAAAGGGTCAAAGGCTTAGGAACCTAGAGGTGTGTGGTGTGTTTTCACTGGGGCGTGAAGCCCCGCTTGGAAGGAAAGTAGGAGAGGGGAAAGCTGAAAATGGAGATTGGGGCCATATTGAAATGGGCCTTGAAACGACAGTCAAAGGAACTGGGAGGTTACTTCGAATATGTAGGAGGTCACTGAAAGTGTTGAGCAGGAAAACTTATGTGAGGTGATGGGAGCAAAGCTGCAGGGTTGGAGGAAGGAACGATTTGGGGGGAACGTAGTACGCTGAGGCTCTTACTGCTGTCCACAGAAAGGTGACAAGGATCTTTACTTTGTGCATTTATAATTTCTTCTCCAGAGAAGGAAATGGCTCCTTGCATAAACTTTGTGACCAGGACTTTGAATAAACTGTACCTATGGGGCGATCTTCCACTTTCCTTTAAACTGTATCCAAGAGGCGAATTCTGGCCGTTTTGTGACCTCTTCGATTCGTTTTGGTCAATTAAAAACTGCTGTGGCCATTTCTAAGTTGTCAAGCACCGTCTCAATTCAGGGCAGAGAGGCGAGTGTAGCCAGAGAGTTCTCCTTTAATTGACGGTGGTATACGATGGCTTCCCACCACTAGGAACGTTGAGTTCCATCTCTGTGACGTGGGGCATGCGCTTCCCTCAGGCCAGCTGCTCTCCCCCAGCTTCCTGTTCTGGGGGAGCCCATTCCATGCGAAATCTGTGAGAGTCGCCATCACCTCCTGCAGTCAGTTTTTCTGAGAACGACTGGGGACATATTGAAGGGATGCTCACCTGTTCTGCTCCTTCCCCTCTTGTGCATGGCCTGCTGCTGGGTCTATGGCTAACACTTCACATCTTTTGTTCTCCCAAACTCCGGGACTGCACCCCGATCCCAACACTGCCACTTCTTCAGCTTGTCTGATAAGCCCATCTCCAGCTGTTCAGATATGCCGGACCACCACATCCCCCCGTACTGCAAAGGTCACATGTCAGCTTCCCACGTCGTGCCGTGGAAGTCCCCTCACAAAGTTTCAGGTGCGAGGCACAAAGTCGCTCTCCCGACTTTAAAGATGTGGGACTCCTAGCACTGTTCTCTCTCAGGAAATCTTATCACAAATTCTATCCCCTTAATCATCCCAATCACCCAAACCCTTCTACCCTTGGTAACGCATGAGGAGTAGTGAAATGGTTTTCCATAGATTTCCTTGGACAATTTACATCGGGAGCTGCCACTTCACTTTGTAGACAGACAGCCTTCTCCTTCTTATTGAGAATTCCATTTGTGGCTCATTGGTGTGAGATCGCGCCTCCATTTCTGACATGCAGCCGGCTGCGGTAGCCCAATTCATACAGTGCTCTGCTGTGAGCACAGGACCACAGGCTGGCTGCCTGCCATCTGAGCGTGTGCACTTCAGGAGGCAAAGCCAGAGGTCTGCACGGGGTCATTCTCAGCTGTCTCTGGAGTCCGCAGATGTGATCCAGCAGCTGGAAATGAAACAACATGTTTGATTTCAAGTGGACTTTGCCTTGGTCAGCCCAGCTTTGTACCTAAGCTCTGTCTAGTGGGTCCCAAGCCCTAATGTAGAATTTTAGACTAGAAGGATGTTGGCACATACATAGTTTGGCTTGAAGTTAATATGCTCATTCTTATGGAATTGTCCAGAAAAACACTTTAGTTTTCATAAGTTACTTAGCACATCCCATTAACTTTACAAATTCTTGGGTAAGACAATAGTAAGTATACTATTATATATTTTGTTTCTGTTTTTGTTATTACAGGTGGTGGAGAAAAATGCAGATCCAGAAACAACTCTTTTGGCCTACCTGAGAAGAAAGTGTATCCTGACTTTGGAGTGGCAGTGAGGGGGAGGGGGCAGTGGGACTCGCCCTCTGGACTACATACCATTTTCTAGTGACTGGTAGGCAGGCCGTGAAGTGCAGAGGAAGTAGCAGTGGATTGGGGTTCCGGACACCTGTGTTGTAGTCACAGCTCTGTCACTTGGCAGCCGTGTGACCCTGGGGAAGTCAGTTGAGCTTTCTGGGTCTGCAATTCTCAGCTGTCGAATAAGAAGATTCTTCTTGATGTTCTTTAAGGTCTCTTCCAGCTAAGGCACTAGTAAAGCCAAGATCGAATTCTAGGCCTGTAGAACAAGTAGCTCCAAAAGGCCCTCATGAGCCCTGGCCAGCTTTGTGGTCATTCTGCCTCAGTAGCAGCCGGGCCTTTCTCAGCAGATGTTGGCCTACTACATTAGTGGGCCTCCTGGGGAATGTTTCTAGATCTGGGAAGGGGGAAAGAAAGTCAGGGGAATGAGTGTTCGTGGTGGAAAAGCTGCCCGAGGTGGGGAACTGTGCAGAGGCACCATCCATTGTGGAAATGGCAATGTTTGGGAAACACTGGGCAGGGGACACCTGAGGAAAGAGCCCCTGTATCTTTTGTTATTTCAGAGGAGGAAAGTATTCTGAGACCCTGGAAGAAAAGCCACAGCAGCAAATATAATAGGAGCTAATATTTAATGAGCACTTACTATATACAGGTGGAGTTCAGGGTGATTCACATAGATTGTCTAACTGATGCTTGTAGCAATCCCTTTGACAGAGGAGGAAGTGAGGCCTGCATTTGTTAAGGGACCTGCTTCTCACGCCTGTCTTTTAGGAAACATTGGCAGAGCCTGGACTAAAGCCTAGAGCTATACTCTTAACTTGCCACCTGTACGGGAAACTCCCCAGGGGTCTTTTGTCAGGACCTTGCTTATCTTGACTTTTGTCAACAAACCCCTTTCACTCCCAGAGGCAGAAATATCCAGTGGTTCCTTCTAATGACATATTTTGGGGCAACAAAAGAGCGTTTCAACTCCCGCAGAAGCGAGGTCCCAGGGTCGTTACCCCACGTCCACTTACTTCTTGTCAGATGTGGCTGGCTCTTGTACTTTAGACTGGCTTTTTGACCTGGAGCGGGCAGCTCTGGAGGTTCAAAGCACATGAACCCGGTGATTTTTTTTTAAGTTGTTGATGTGAATTTTAGTTTTCTATTGAGGTTTTGAAAGCCCCAAAGCCTCAGACAGTCCTGATGGTAGACATTGGCTGGTGGAAAGGTGAACTCTCAAACAAAACCCCAAACTGCAAGTTGACACATAAGTATGAAATCCTTGTGACTTGCTGCTCATTTGTGGGAGTTCCAGGCAAGATAGCAGACCCCAGCCTTGACTTCTACCCTGGCTTCCAGAAAGACTCCCAGGCGAAAAAAACGATCTCGCTGGACATTAAGCGGCTACCGCTGGTCTTCACATGCCCCTAGGGTTGTCCAAACTGCTGACAACTGCATATAACCTGGCCAGTGAAAAGAATGACTTAGGGCATAGAAACACCTCCCCAGATGTGTTTTGAAAGAGGAAGCAGCACAATGAAGGGAGAGCTCCCACATCTGGAGTCTGACGACTGTGTTTGCGCCCTAACCCTCAAGGCAATCCCAGCGACTGCGCTGGCTGGCAGGGCTCAAGTTACCTCTGGGGGCTCAGTGTTTGTTCCTGTTTTTAAAATCTGTGGGGAAATAGTAGTTCCTGTCCCACCTGCTAACCAAATTATTAAGAGTCCGTGGGAATAAGATGCTATATCATTGTAACTTATTAATTTCATCCCAGAAATGAGGGAAGTGACCATCCTCGTAGGTCACTGAGAGGCCTGCGGGTCTGAGGGAAACGCAGCAATAAAGCCTGTGTGTCGCTGGGAAGGTGGGCTGTGTGACTGCTGTTCTCTAGAATAGCCTATTACTTAGGCACTTTTACAAATGCAAAGTATTAGATTATTTATTTCTGCAAATATATGTAAGCATGTCTCAATATTGGTCCTCGACCTCAAAAATGCCTTTGTTTTAATTTCTGTTCACGTATCCTATGGGCTGGATATTCAAAAGCCCTGGTCCAGCCCTAATTTGGGTTCCTGGACTTTATTAGCCCCAAAGATTCATGGAGACAAGCTGGGACTCAGCCAATCCCAGAGCTGATCGATGTCTCACCCTGGCCCGAGTGGCTTCATTGCAGACCAGTCAGCTGGATGTGAGGGCTGCCTCACGTGCTCAGATGCTAAGGTGCCTGACTCACCTGCCCAGGGAGATCATGGGGTTGGGCCCCTATCACGCCTAGAAGACCCAAGAAATGTCTCCACGATTCAAATCCCAGTGAAGTTCAAGTCCTAGAACTCAGATTGCAGGGGGTGATACTTGGGTGCTGTCTGACGGCGGAACTTTGATGTCTTTCCCCTTTGGGGTAGTGGAGATGGCCCCATTTCCTCCCTCCCTGGGGTACAGTCCAACCTCTCTGAGGAAGAGGCCATGCTGCCTCGCTGAGTGGAGGGACCTGAGCCTGTGTGTGGCAATGGGTGGCTCGACACTCGTAGCTCTACCCACGTACTTCCCAGCAGCCCCGCAAGGCTTCTCCTCTGAGTTCATGTTCCTTAACCTTGACCAGTGGGGCTGAGCGGGACCAAGCTGGGCTGCGGAGAAGGGGGCTGTGGGGCTTGCACCGTGATGCTGTCCAAGTATGATCGTTCCAGAACAAGATTGTGTATCCTTTGCCTGTTTGCTGAGTGCCCCTGTGAGTGAGGACTGTGATGTAGGGGTCAGCTTGTGAGTGTGTCTGTGTGCACATTTGATCTTTCTAAAGTTCAGACTCATTTCACATCCCATGAAATCTTTCCAAAGGTCTCCAGTGCCCCTAGGGTTAAGTCCAACGTCTTTGTTTAGCACATGAAGCCCTTCACAATAAGCCTCACCTTTCCTCTCCAGTTCTCTTTCTCTTCATGGATGCAACACTCCGCTCATGCAGAGACAACTGTGAACAGCTAACACCTCATGCCCACTAATTTTCTGGTCTTTGCATAAGCTGTTTCCCAAGTCTTTTAAATATCCTTTGCCCAGGACCTTTCTACATGGTTAATTGTTACTAGCTCTTTAGGACTGGGCAAAATATCACCTCCTCCAGGAAGTCTTCCTTGATATACCAAGATTGGGTTAGGTGTCCTTAGTCCCATAGTACCCTGTGCACAGACTTCCTGAAGCAGTTACCATAAGATATTTAAATTGCATCTTCACACTGCTTCTGTTTTCCTGGGTTGACTGCAAGCTATTAAAACAACATGAATTTTATCTTATTCACATTTATTAATCAGTCCTTCGAGAGCTCCTGGCATATGGTTGGCATTCAGTCACTGATGTTGACTGTATAAGTGAATGAGTGATAAATAAAGGAATGGATGTGGGCAAGCTCTCTCTAAGGGGTTGATGTCTCATGTTCCCTGGGGATTTCGTTCTCCCACAGGAATGGGAGAAATAGAGGTGGGCGAAAATTTAAAAAAGTGCCGGGAGGTTCTGAAATTGAAGAAGCTAAGGAAGGGCCCTGCACAGAGAGCAGCATATGTTGGGCCTGGAGCCTGCTAGAAATTTTCTTTTAACTTGGCCTCCAGTGTCGAGCTGAGTAGAAGTGGTGGAAAGTGACCCGGGATTTCTTGCCCAGCTCAGAGGCCTGGGGTGTACTGATACCTGACTCCATAAGACCCTGGAGAGGCTCAGGCCTCGTGTTGGGGGGAGAGCATCCTTTGCTCCTGGCCCAGATTCTTGGGAGAGGGTTGAGGACCCCTGTGGAAGAGAAAAGAACATAACGTAGAGTGAAGAAAATGGTATACACCATCATAAGGTCTCCTGTGCCCCGCACTCTGGTCCACTCTGATGACCCGAGTGGACAATGGAATGACCTTAATCTGGGGTTCCAGCCACTTTTCTGCCAATGCCTGCTTGGCTCCCATCTGCTCCTTGCACCATGTTGCCGTGACAACCATAGAAGGAATAGGAAGCACCAAGACGAGACTGCATCCTGTGCAGGTAACCAGAGTAAAGGGAGTTCGCGACAAGGCTGCAGGTTTGCATTGGGTTGTTGGGCTGAGTGTCACTGCCTGGGCAGAGGAGGCAGGTGGCCTGGCGGCCTCCCCATCTCCTCCAGGGTGGGAGATCTGTGAGGTGCCAAGAGGGGGCACCCAAGCCTGAAGCTCCCTCCTTTATCTGGGGTGGATATAACATTTCATGACCTCAAGGAAACTGAGAGGCCAACAGGATCTGATGGCTGGACAGTCAAGCTGCACCAGAACTGGGGGGTAGAGGGGCAGGGTAAAATCCTCACCTTGCACCTGAGGGCTCAGGAAACCCCTTGCCTTCCCAGATTTGAGATTCCAAATGCTCTGCACTTCTTGGTAAAACGCCCACCTGCTCCCTGCTCCCTCAAATGGTAATTCTGTTGCACCTCTCAGTTCCCACCGCAGATAAATGAGTGTGGGCTGCTAGGCCTCCATCCTCATTAAAATAGAGGTTAGCAAGAGCTGAATTAGAGAATAGAGACATGTGAGTGTCTGACCAAGGCTTTTTTCGTGATGGTATCGGGCACCCTGGGAATGAATTGAAATTGGGAACACTTTTGGAGAGAGTGGCGGTAATCTGGAAGGTTTTGCAGAGAGAATCAGAGTGCTCTCAGGCAAAGTAGAATGGAGCACACATGGGGACAGAGCACTGTGGGAAGGAAAGGCCATTGTTCCCAGTGCTTTCTGTTTGGGGAAACTGAGGCAGAGCACTATTTGGATATTACAAGCACAGGCGGTGCCAGAGCTTGGCTCAGATCTTAATCCTCCCTTGACCATTTGGGGAAACCTGTTGTTCAGAGCATGACATCCTGGGGCTCCTTATGAGAATCTGGGAGCCGGGCCTCTGGTTGAGCAAGCCAATTACACACCTTGGGAAGAGCATCTTGGACTGGTCAGGTGAGGTCAGAGCAAGGTGGGAGTGGTATTGGTTCACCTCTATGGCTTTGTTTCTTAGGCAAGAAAAGGGAAAATTACTAACCTTGTCCAACCTGCAGGGGATGTGAGGAGGTTAATTAGGACTTCTAATTTTCGTTGAGATAAATAGATGAAAGAAAGAATGACTAGTTTAAACACCGGGATCATAGCTGTATAATTAGGCTAAAACCCTCCCTTTCGTATGGTCCAGATCCTTATTCCTGATACTCTTATTTTGGCTCCAAATAAACTAGATTCTACTTCTTGTCCATCTATTTTTTTTCTCTTGGTTTCTGTGACACTATGGCTCAGAGAGACTTGGTAACATGGCCAAGGTCACAGTGGCACTAGGATTTGACTTTGTGAAGTGGCTCCTACCCCACACTGCCTGTTGACATGGGCTGGCTTCAGCTGACTCACATAGATTCTGAGAGGGGTTCTGCCAACACAGGTGTCCAAGTCATCTGTCCCTTTTAGGAGAGGATTGCTAAGAGCCATGGTTCCCAGTGTGGGTTCTGCACCCCGGCATCGTCATGAGCATGTACACGCTGCTCCGGAACCAGCCCGAGCCCACCTATGAGGAGATCGAGGATGCCTTCCAAGGTACGGGCCTCAGGGCACAGCCCAGGAGGTGAGATGGCACACACAGCTCTTCGGGAGTCAGGGCAGGGCCTGAGTGCAAGCCAGGAATGGGCCAGGAGTTTGAGGCACTGCCCTATGGAGGAATGGCTCAGGGCACCCCAATGTGGTGGCTTAGATCTGCTGGGAGGCTGGTCCTCTCCTAGTTTGAAGAACACTCAGGTGGGTGGGAGACCTTAGATCTCCTGCCGTAGTGTTTGTCATCTTGAGATGTCTTCCTGTCCTCCTTCGGCACTAGGATGGGGTGGCAGTGGATGGCTGGCACAAGAGGTGGTCATTTGGAAAACTCCACAGAGGCTGGTGATATTGTTTTCTTCCTTCTCAGCTTTTGCCAGAACAGGATTCTGCAGTGTAAAGGTTACATCTGAGGAAGGCAGCCATGCTTCTGAACCTTGGGCAGGGAGGGCTTCCCACTTTGCCTCTGTGAATGGGCCCAGGGGACTGGGCCAGATGTCTGCTCCCTGGATTGAACAGAGGAGGCTCCCCATTCCTTGGCCATTTTAGTCCATCATTTATGTTATCAGCGCTATTGAGTCCTAGTACATGTCATACACTGTATAGGGTACAAGGGACACGGGGATGAAAGACACAATCCCTGCTCTCAAGGCGTTCACAGGAGAAGGAGAAGAGAGTTGATAACGTGGATGATAATCTCACTCATGAAACCGTGACTAGGAACCGGGGGAGCACAGTCTGGGCATTCTAGGAAGGCTTCCTGGAAGAAGTGATAGATATTTTAAAGTCAACAGTACAAAGAGGAGGAGGGGGGTTCCGGGCAAAGAAAACAATATGTTAGGAGAGCATACGACTGGGCTGGCAGCGAAGCCACAAACCTTCATCTGCACTGGGGCCAGCACTGACTTCGTGGCTTTCTCTTGGCCCACAGGAAACCTGTGCCGCTGCACAGGCTACAGAGCTATCCTCCAGGGCTTCCGGACCTTCGCCAGGGTAAGTGGGGGCCCCAGGACAGCAGTGGCCTTGCTCCCCAGGAATCACGCCAAGAGGAAGGCCAAGGGCCTCTGGATTACAGAGAAGGAAGAGAAGATGGCCAGCTGGCAGGTCCTCCTGCTGCAGACGCCTGGCTGTGCAGTGGACCCCGCCATTCTTATTCAGAGAGGGGTTCTCCTCCAGAGCACTGGGGCTTTCCTTCAGGGAAAGCCTAGAAGAGGCGTGCTGCCTAAGCGCTAACTTCCTCCAGGGCGTTTGGGCTTGACAGCCTTCCTTGGAGACTGGCACGCTCAGCCCATGACACAGGTGCTAAATGTGGCATGTAACGACAACCCGGCCCGGCTCAGCACTCACGTCCCTCCTCCTTCCCTCTCCGGGCTGCCTTCGCACTTGGCACTCTGCTGGGCTTACGCGACTGCTAATCAGATCTCCAGACTGTTTGTGAACCTCTGCAGCATTCATAGAACTCTGAGCGAGAAGCCACAGCCAGGTGCTCGAGCATTGCTTCCATCAACACAGATACACTCCTGCCATCTGGCAAGGAAGACAAATGGCTGGCCTTGCCATTCTTGGCTTAACTCGCCAGATTTTACCTGATTCTCCAACCGGATCAGGTTGATCCTGGCTCCAATCAAACTGTCTCGTCTCAGTTTGATTCAGGGTTGATAGTAGGGTCACAGATGCCTGTGCTTTTTGCTGACCTGCAGGGTTGGTATTTTATGAAAAGAAGTGTTTCTTCCAAATGACTTCAAAGGAGTGGAGATGGGGCTTTTAAGGAAGGAAAACACAACACCCTGATGAGGAGCTAACAGGTGGGGATTTAAATGAAAATCATTGAAAGCTCAGATTCGGAGTCTGCAGGCCTGGGTTCAAATCCCATTCCATCAGGCAAATTTTCTTGTTTCTAAAATGGGGATTATAATAATACTTACCTCACAGTGTTTGTTGAAAGTACTTACTGTAAAGCTCTTAGAACAATACTGGGCTATCTTAAGTAGTCAATGAATGGCAACTATAAATTATGATGCTGGTACATTTCCTCCATGACTCCATATTGGACATGAATCAATTGCTCATTATCAGTTGTTAAGTTTCCCCACAAATTTATTTCATAGGCGGTTTCTCAAAGAGATACAACCTACCAGCCCTGCAAGTTTCTTTAAAAAGAAGGGCTTTTGAGCGTAACTGACAAGTATGCTCGTTCCCAGGGCGGAGCGGGTTGCCGGTTCCGTCGTATGGCATGGGTTCCCTCCATCCAGCTGCCTGGCTGTGTGGAGCAGAGCGGAGCGGAGCGCTCTGAGCAGCTAACATGACCTGCACGCACAATGTGCTCAGAAGCGCAGGCGTATGACTCCTTCCGGCCCCCGGAGCCTTTGTGCAGGGCCTTTTTACTCTTATTTTACACCATTCTAACAAACCTGGTGATCCCGTTTTATGCCCATAACACCGACTAGAAAACGGTGAAGAGAGTCTGCGGGCGGGGGGGGGGGCGGTGGCACTGTTCACAGCAAGAAATGGCAGAGGCCATCCCGCAGCAAGGAAGGGCATAAAGGCCACGTAAAAACAAGCATGAGCCCAGCAGTCTTAGATTACTGAGAAGAGCGGAAGTCTCTCTGGGGGCAAAACTAGCCATATCCAACCTCAGTAGACCTTGAGGGCAGTGACACAATGTTCATCACATTGTTCTTCACATGTCATGAACACGTCAATGGAAAAAGAAAGGCCTAAGTAAGAATGCGCAGGCATTTTAAATATCTGAAAGATGTGCTTTTGTGAAGTGCATCCTTCTGCACATGGACTGGACGCATGAGGCTGGTGCCGTACTGTGTGCGGGTCTCCTCCCTTCGCTTAGGACCCGGCGATTTTCCTTTTCCAAGAAGAAAGATGACAAGAGGCACCATAGGAACCCTTTTTCCTTTCTTCCTTTCTGTCTAAATAGAAAGGAGGAGGGCAGGGTGGTGGTGGGGAGGTCCAAAATCAAGCAGCTCTGAGGTCCGAAGGTGAAGCCGTGAATGTAGGCGGGCCTGCAGGTAGGGCAGCGTGTGCAGGGGGGTCAAGGCCAGGGAGGGCGTGTCTCCCGATGTCAAGTCTGACAGGGCTTTCATGTTCCCCAAGGCCACACCTTTGCCACCGTGACCTTTTGAGAGCTATCTTGGGAACGCTAGTGTGTTGTGACTCATCCTTCGGGAAAGGTCAGCATGGAATGAAGTCTCCCGTGATTCATGTACAGACAGACTGCCCCGGCCCTCTCCTCCAGGCACAGGCTGACCTGGCAATGGGCCTGGCCTGTGCCTGGGAGTTGTCCCCACTTTTGCCTCAGCACAACCATATGATTTTGGAGGGTCTCCTGAGGGCCTGAGCTGAGATTCCTGCCTTCTTGGGGCAGATGGTCAGGTGAACACACCCCTTCCCTGGTGCCTTGGTTCTCAGAGGCAGCGATCTGGGCTCAAGGCCATGCTCTGCCACTGGCACCGTGAGGGACCTGAGAAAGCCCTTTCCCCATAGGAGATGGGTCATGAGACCTGTACGCTTCCTCCAGAGCAGTGAGGGATAAAGAGTACTTAGCTTTCTGGCAAAAAGTATCTAATAAGCAATGAAGAGGCCATCGGGCACACAGGCTGGATGCATCTCTGGACCCAGCATTGGTCTTGGACATCCTTGTCAGGAGACCCCAGCCTGGGAGGCACCCAGCCAAGCCCCATAGCACTCGATTGATCTAGAAACAGAGCCTGTTGAATGCTGAGAGAACCAAATGGGAATTTCTGTCAGAGAGGCTTCTTAAGGAAGCAGCACTGAAGAGGGAAAATGGGCATAAAGATAGGTCCTGATGAAGTGGGGCCTATCTTCATGGATAAATATTCTTAAAATTACATTTCCCTACTGCTTCCGGGAGAGAGCCTATCTGTCTATTCATGAGTTATTTAGTCTACATTAACTAAGCAAGAGAAAGCATTTCAGACAGGCCTCGCCCATACACAAAGACGGGGGGATGGCTCAGGGTAGCTGCTGTTCCGAGCCGGGGTTCACTGGACGTTAATAATGGAGGCTCTTCAGCTCCTGTGAAAACTCTTTGCAAATGTCTTGTGTGTGTGAACGTGTGTCATCTCTCTAGGATGGTGGGTGCTGTGGAGGAAATGGGGACAGCCCAAACTGCTGCATGAGCCAGAAGAAAGGCCACACGGTACGTGGGTCCTTCCCTCCCGGAAGCCTGGGGGCCACTTCAGATCAAGCAAGCCAGTGGGCTCTCTCCACGCTCTTGCCAGTGGTGGCTGGAAGAGGAAAGAGTTGCACCCAGACGAAGAGGGTGGCGAATGTGCACATTAACCCTGCGTCCCCCGGCAAGAGGACCTCCTTGGTCTTGCCTTCCAGGAGCTGCCTGTCCTTCAGCCAGCCTGCGGGGGCTGCGAATGAGCTTGCGTGGAAGAAGGGCTGGGTTGGTCGTATAGCGCATCTTTAAAGGAGGAGATAGTATACCATGCATCTGTTCCCTGCCCAGCAGGTCACTCTCTCGCCATCTTTATTCAACCCAGAGGAGTTCATGCCCCTGGATCCCACCCAGGAGCCCATCTTCCCCCCAGAGTTGCTGGTAGGTGATGCCCCAGGGGAAGGCCCGGCCAAGGCGCTATGCCAGGAGCCCTGTAGATCTACTTTATTTCACCCTCCCTGGGAACTTCGTCTCCTCCTTGTCCTTTAGGTTTCAGCCTGAATTTGTCCTCCTTTCTCTGATACTCAGGGGTCAAGTCCCTCTGTCGCATATTCCCACAGGGATCCATATGTCTCTCCTCACATGTGGCACTCTGAGGACAGGAAGTGGCTCTCTCTGGCACATCATGTATAAGAACAGGTGCTCCAGAAGGATCTGCTGACCTCCTGGCTACATCTAATACATAAGGCCCCTCGCTCCCCAAGTAACCCATTCTCCTCTCTGTAAGCAGCCCATCTATTAGAAAGACACACACACACACACACACACACACACACACACACAAAAGAGAGATCTCTATGCCACGGACACAATCCGGGGCCTGCAGCTCTGTATTAAGGACACCTCTTGCACCCACCATCTCACGTTGATGATTCTGCTCCTCCACTTCAATGTTTATGGTGAGGAAAGAAGCAAGTCACTCTCAGAGATTTTCAAGTGCCGATTTCTCTGGGGTGTAGAGCCCATGAAGACTGCTCATGAGGTCAATGGATCAGAGAGAAGGGCTCTGTAGCAGGCCACTGGGACGTCTTTCTCTAGATTGTGCAGCCTTGAGAAAACTGTCAGTTTGATTTGGGGATTTTCTCTCCCAGTCCAACATCACCCCTCATGCACTAGAACCACCTCTCCATTGTGTTCCCTTCTGACACCTAGACCCCCTCCCACATCTCCTCTGCACCTCCCGGGGACAGTGGAGGACACTTCAGGGTGCTCTGAAGTGAGTGACCTTTGGGAGGCTCCATGACTTCCCTGATCCTCAGGTTCCTCCTTCACCTGTTAAAGATGGGGCTCCCAATGCCTCTTTACCCAAGGTCTTCTAAAGACGCCGTGAGATAAGTACGGAAGAGCTGCAACCTCTTTCCTGCCTCAGTACGTAGTAGTTACCCTTGCTTCTCCCCAGCATGTATTTTCATTCTGAGTTCAGTATTCCACAGGTCGATAGAAGGGTGGATCCCATTGTGCACTTAAAGCAAGGGCCGTGGGAGTGGCAGTGGGGAGAAGGAGACAGCACAGTAAGAAAACTACCTTTTCCAGAGGCTGAAAGATGCTCCTCAGAGGCAGCTGCGTTTCGAAGGGGAGCGTGTGACCTGGATCCAGGTCCCCACCCTGAAGGAGCTGCTGGACCTCAAAGCACAGCATCCGGAGGCCAAGCTCGTGGTGGGGAACACGGAGATCGGTAAGGGCCCGGGGCGCCCCTGAGGCCTGCCTGGGGGCCTGGGACCCCCTGAGGGACCCTGGACACTTGAATTCCTGCAACACTCCCGGCTCTGGAGTCACGCAGACCTGGTACAACCCCTTGTTGGCTGTGTGCCTTTGGGAAAATTACGTCTCGCCCCCTGCCCTCATTGTCCCATTTCATCTATGGGGTGGATTACACCTCCTCCAAAGGGTAGTCTGGGTATTAACTGGGCTCCTTGCTGACTGTTCTGTGTAAGCATTTGCAGAGTGCCAGCTCCGTGCCCGGTATGCCGGGAGGGCGGGGATGGCAAGATCAGTGGACTCAGGTCCTTCCCTTGCAGATCTCCCCGTCTAAGTAAGGAGGGAGCAATGAATAGAGCCCAGGCCGGTGCCCGACAGATGCTAGAGGTTCCATAAATGTCACTCTCTTCTCCTCCACCCTTTTTCTGGGGTGGGGGGGGGTGTGGTGTAAGGCAAAGGAGAAGAGATGCCTAAGTGTGATTTTTTGTGTTGCCTATGACCATGGCCACCTGCCCTGTGACACCACCTAGGATGTGTGTATTATTATGCAAATAGGTCAGGGAGACTGGAGTGGTGCAGCTCTGGTCCTGATGTTTGAAGAGACAGGAGGTAGCAGAGGTCCCCAGGTCACTGCTAATCACTATCCCTTTCTAAACCAGGCTTGGCCAATTTCTACTTTGGTGGATCTCAAGCCCAGTGAGGACTAAAGGAAAAGATCATGGTACCACTGAGGTCTACTCTGGTAGAAGATCTCTGGTTTGGGGGGACTTCACATGCTTGTCAGCAGCCAAGTCCAGCCTGTGGAAGACTCCTGGATCTGGTTCTTGGACCATGCAGCCATGGTCCAAGTATCCAGGGTAGCATGAGTTAAAGCGGAGAATGACTGGCTCGAAGAATGTTTGAGATCCTTTGACATGTGACATGTTCCTTGTTATAGGTTATATAATATCCCGGCCCAGTTATATTCTAAGAGAAAGGAATTTACAAAGATTTTACAAGCTCCAACTTAGAAATAATTTAATACCACTCCATCTGCTCCACCCCCTCCTCCCTTAAACACCCACCCAACGGTGTGACCACCCATAACCAGAGCAGGGTGTCGTGGGAAGCTGGGTGTAAAGGGGCCCTTCTGAAGATGGAAACTTACCGCCTCCATCTGTGTTCTTTGTCCTGGGAGCTGATACTTAGAATGGCAGATCCTCGGTGCCTGCGCTACCCTTCAGAAACCCTAAACGGCATGTGAGATGATCACAGTCATTTCTCTCTTAGCCTTTTCCATCTCTTGCCCTGTGGGTGGGGCCGGGAGAGGTGCTGTAACTGCTTCTGAGGAGCGAGCGGGTCTGTTCACAGAGCTTTCTACCTCGATTACCGGATTTGAAGTTTTCTCTCTCAAATTTCCTTCTTGCTTGAATGTTAAATTTCTGTGTTATTATTACTATTATACTCAGACTCTAATAATAGTTTAAAGACTAAAATGTGCCTATTTTTAGCTGTGTAATTTGGGCAAGAGACTTAACCTCTGTGTGCCTCAGTTTCTTCATCTATAAACAGTAAAATATCGCAGTGTCTTCATAGGACTATTGGAGGATTAAATGAGTTAAATATGTAAAGTGCTTAGGAGTGTTACTGACATTTTTAAATGTCCTGTGTTTTCTAATATTGTTACACACACACACACACACACCAGCTTTTGAGCTGACAGTGTGGAAGGCCACACTTAATCCCACATTTTGTGCACTGCACCTCCTGGTCCCAAGACACCTACCGAACATGTCCTGGTTGTGAATACGTCATACGCCCTGTTGGTGGTGATGGGAAGAACTGCCGAAGCCTGCCCTGGAGACAGAACAGCAGGCCTCTCGCTTCAGATCTTCCCGTTTCTCTCCAGGCATTGAGATGAAGTTTAAGAACAGGCTATTTCCTGTGATCGTCTGCCCAGCCTGGATCCCCGAGCTGAATTCAGTGGAACGTGGGCCGGAAGGTAAGGGGAGGTCCACCTTAGCCCACGAAGGGCCTGGGAATCTGGCGATGGGTCCCCTAAGGGGCTCGCAGGTGCCAGGACAACCTCTTTGGCTCTCGCTGCCACCTGCTTGTCCTGTACGGGGGAAGGAGCACCCTCATTGCCTTCCTCCATGGAGCATTTATAGTAGGGTGCCCGTGGGCAAGAGCTGTGAGAGTTTCAATTGTCGTTGTCAATCCTGGCTGCACAGTAGAATTGCTTTTGGGGGTAGGGGACAGGTGAGGGGAGGGCTTGGGTACTTTAAAAAAAAAAATGCCAGGACTTTATCTTCAGAGATCTGATTTTATTGAGCTGAGACCCACTGGTTTAGAGAAAAGAGCACTCTGGGTGTAGAAGAAGAGGCCTGCGGTTGAGTCCTGACTCTTTCATTAGCTGTGTGGTATTGGGCAAGTCACTTAACCTCTCTGGGCCTTACTTTCTTCATCCATATAAGGATGTGAGTCCTGGTTCAGCCTCATTCAGGTTACTGTAACGCATCCTAGGAGCTGGTATAAGACTGTTTTCTGAGCTGTGAGAGCGATGCCTGCTATTCTGAACTCATGTTCCCAGGATCTCCTTTGGAGCTGCCTGCCCCCTGAACTCTGTGGAAAAGACCCTGCAGGATGCCGTTGCTGAACTTCCTGCCCACAAAACAGAGGTGTTCAGAGGCGTGCTGGAGCAGCTGCGCTGGTTCGCCGGGAAGCAGGTCAAGTCTGTGGCGGTGAGTCCCTGTTCAGGGGCCTGCAAGGCCCCGGGACCCAGGCCTTTCATCCCAAGGTAGGGGGGCTGGCCTGGTCTCTTCTGCAGACCCCGTGGGCCTCAGACCTTAGTGCTTAGGACTGCCTGCAGGTGTTTGTTAAAATGCAGATTCCTGGGCCCTGCCCTCAGAAATTCTGGCTCAAAAATAGGGCTAGGTGGAGCCCTGCTGGTGCTTCTGATGGTGGTTTGCAAGCCACTCCAAGAAACACTTGCTCTGTGACAGTCTTCCCCACCTCTGAGGTTGAAGAGATGGAGCCTCCTACCCCTCTCTTCCTGAACTTGGCCAGGGCTCTCAGCATAGAGATAAGTTAGGGAGAAGCCAAAATAGGGAGGGAAACTGCCCTTTGGAGTTGGGGGAGAACCAGAGGTAGACCCCCTGAGAGGAGGGAGGGGTCCACCTGTTGACAATCGGCCTTCAGATTAGTCTCTAATTCCCAGTTTTCAGGTAGCAGTCACACACCTGGTGCCATTTGAGGCTTATAATAGTTGATGGTATTGGGAGGAAAGTATCCCTTCTCTTGTACTTATTTTACTGTTTTTTTAAGTTAAAACAAAAGAGAACAAAACAGCCTCCCCCCATTCTCTGTACCCTACCCCAAGCACCTGCCACTTTCCATTATAAATGAGGAGATATAAACTCAGAAATCTCTGCTGAGTTCCCAGCGTGGCCGGAGTCTACTTCCAGGAAGAGTTTGTTTTCATCGTGCAGCCAGTTTTCTTCCTCCTGTCTAATAATGAGAGCCCTGTGTCTGGTTCTCCTTACCGAGTTGCCAGGAAGCTCAGGTGCAGTTAGAGCGAATTGTCCATTCTTAAAGCTTCCTCCTCTTTTTCCTTGATCTTTATCTTCGATTTCTGTTTACTATCTCTATGTGGCCCCTGTGATAAACCACCTTAACCCTTTCAGAGAAAGGTTGAGTGAGATTAATCAAACAAACTTAGAGGGGCCGATGCCAGTTTGTGACTGGTAAATTTCAGAGCTGGAACCCGATCCCAAGCATTGGGATCTCAAGTTTTGCACATTGTTCTGAAGGCCGGAGCTCTCATTGTGCCGGTGTTGTGTCTACAGGGGCTGGAGGTCCTCAGGTCTCCCTTCAGCAGGTGTCACCCTCGTGCCCTGGGTTTAGGAGCCAGCTGGGTTAGCAAGGATTTCCTGGGTGGGCTCTCATGCACACTTTCTGCTCGCCCTAGTCCATTGGAGGCAACATCATCACTGCCAGCCCCATCTCCGACCTCAACCCGGTGTTCATGGCCAGCGGGGCAAAGCTGACCATTGTGTCCAGAGGTGAGTTGCCTTATGTAAAGGTCAGGAAAGAGAGCCCTGGGGAGAAAAGGCTCATGAGATAGGTCACATTCTGGAGAAACAGAGTCCATAGTTCAATGACCCAGCTGTCCTAAGGTTTGGATTCCTACAAGTTATAAGGGAGACGCGCCCAGGTTAAGGGCCCGGAGAGCTGGGTCACCTCTTTATTAAGAATTCACAACCCCGTCTGTCATCAGATGCTTTACCTAGTGGAACCAGAATGTACCAGGTCAACACAGCTGATTGCTGGATTTTCGGGAAGCCTGTAAGCATTTGTTGGACATGGCCATTATTAAAAATTAAATTATTTAAACTTACAATGAGATTAAAAACAAAGATAATAAACACTCAAAGTCACACTTCCTAATTATTTGACTTCATTTTGCTGTTGTCTATGTTCTTGAGATCACTTCCATCCACTGTGTCCGTCAGGCAGAAATGCTTTATAACGGTCTGCTACTGTGCATCTTCCCCCAACACTTCCCCCAGGTTTGATAACTTGCCAGAAGAACTCACAGAACTCAGCATATAGTCATACTCAAGGCTATGACTTATGTTGGAATATTCAAAGCAAAATCAGCAAAGGGAAAAGGCTCATGGAGCAAAGTCCAGAGGGAGGCACAAGCTTCCAGAGTCTTCTCCCAGTGGAGTCCACACAGGACGTGCTTAATTGTCCCAGCAACAAGTTGACTTGACCACACGTAGGAAATTCAGTCTACCAGGGAAGGCTCCTTAGAGACTCAGCTTTTGTTGGGGGCTGCTCACATAGCTGCCTAGCACATACCAAAGTCCAGACGCCAAGAAGGAAAGCAAGTATTCTGCATAAACCATGCCATTTGTACACACAATTTAGGCACAGCGACCATTCTTATCAGGGAATGATGTGAACCCTCCCAAGAGCCAAGTTCCCAGAAGACTGCCAATGACCAGCCTTGTAAACAGGCCTTTCAGAGGATAGCAGACCTGCCGTGTCAACTCTTTACCCTCTTTCCAGCTTCACATTCAGTGATGCCACTCTGGTAGCTTGAAATTGGCTATGGTGGAGGATTTATATCATATAAACCAGCAATCAGGGCCCTGCACCCCCCACTCAAAGAACTGCTTGGTAAACATTCAGCACACACCGTTGCTTAAGGATTTCAGATGGAGAACCTGGCCCCAGTGTGCTATCCACTCCCACTTGACTGTGGGCATCAGAGACCAGGATGGAGAAGCCCATCAGTGGCTTGTCCCGTGCTCTCTGCATTGGTTCTTCTTCACTTTGCCCCTGTACAGGCACCAGGAGAACAGTTCGGATGGATCACACCTTCTTCCCCGGCTACAGAAAGACCCTGCTAGGTGCGGAGGAGATACTGCTTTCCATCGAGATCCCCTACAGCAGGGAGGTGAGATGCTGCCCCCGAATCACTCCTGCTCCTGCCAGGAGATCAGAGTCAGCCTCAGGATGGACCCTAGCATCTCTTAACTTTTACATTGAAATTATTGTCTTTGAACTTTTGCCTTTGACCAACCATGTTCTTCCCTGGACAATGAAGTTTCAGGGTTCGGGGCCCAGGGCATGGACAGTGAGCCAGATAGCTGGATGTGTGATGCTGAGCGAGTCATTTCACCTTTCTGAGAATGTCCTCATCTGTAAAATGGGCATGATATTATAACCTATAAGGTTATTGTGAGGACTGAAAATAAGTAATTCACAGTGTTCCTGGCAGACGTCTGGGAGCCAGCGGAGATCACCAGCTGGTAGCCGGCAATGTGGCTTTAAGAATACATCCAGCTGTTGAGTAGATCAGGTCCAGCCCAGGTCAGAGGAGACTTGGTTTCATATGGTCAAGTGTGGGGTTTGCATGCTAAATGGAGAAGCCACCTGTAAGTCAGATCCTCATATGCTGACTTTGGGCTTGACAAGGGATCTATGCACCTTGCTTTGGGTTGGCACGGATGAAGATTTCTGCTTCACGAGCAGGTTTTCTGGCTTGTTCGGGGAAGGTCTGGGTGCCTCTGGCTACCTTGCCCTTGTTCCTTGGGGCCTGTGGTGGCTTCACCTGGCATGGTTCTCCCTCGCTCGGTGGCTACATGTTCCATGATGGGCTTTTTAGAAAAGTGCTTTGTGAGAGGCTGAGGAATTAGTTATCAAGGAGCATAATGAGGATTTGCAATAGCTAGTACTTGAGTGAGTGTTACCAGGCATGTTTTGCCCTTGATAATTTTGACCTCCTTAATGAGAATGCTAATTAAATTAGAGCAGTTACATCCCATAGGTGGTTTCTTAATGATTTTCTAGCCTTGTCTATATAGACCATTTTGAGCTGTAATTCCCAGAGTTTTTTATTGTACAGATTAGTTAAAAAAAAGAATTTTAATTATGAGGTTGGAAAAGAAGGAAGAAATAGGCATGGTACTGCCCAGTTTTTATTTTTCCAGGCAGGGACATTTAACAAAAAAATGTTTCATTAAAGAAAGGAGATTTCAATACCCAGAGTTAGGAAGCATTTCTCAAGAAAGGACAGTTGACGACCTGATGCTGACATTGCATGGGGCCCAGTGAAAAGCTTGCTGTGGACTGGCACCATCCGGGAAGTGAGCAGCTGGAACCTGTTTCCGAACCAAGTTCAAACTCTGGGTTCATTGTTCCAGAGCCGTGTCTGACGCCCGGGAATCGGAACCAGCTTTCTCATCAGGAGGGCCTCTACGGCTTCTTTGAACAAAAGCCTGTGGCCTCATTGTGCTTTCTCCCAAAAAACCTTTTCTGAAACCTCCTACCTTTGGTGTGAATCAGAATTTGTGGCACCAGGGAGAGTCCAACCTCAAGCAGAAAGGGCTGAGAGTCACCTGGAAAACAACTCGTGCTCTCCTTCTATCCCCAGACGTAGTCTGGGACCGTATGGTCAGAGCACAGAGGCAGCTCTTGTCTCGCAGCACTGTTCTCTCTGTCAGGAAGCAGGATTTTCTACCACAGCCAGCACACTGGTCTGCCAGGCTGCGAGCTGAAGGGGTGTTTCAAGCACTCTTCGGCATCCCACTGAATCCACCTGAGAGGTAGCCAGGCCACAGCCTCTGAGAGGCAGGGTGGGCTCTGTTCCTGGGCACCAGGTGGGGAGACAGGTGGGGCTGAGGGATTTCTGAGAAGACTTTGTGAAAGCACCCTTCCTCCTGCCAGCTGTTTGCTGGTTGAGAGCACCCCCATTCTCCTTTGCCCCAGATTTTCAGTTTTCCTGAGTATAGAGAGAAATCCTGACCCTCCCAGCTTCTGGGAATGTAATCGAGAAGTTCTCCTGACTATGTTATGCCTTGGTCTTTGACACCCACCACCAGCTCCTGGCTGCTTTTGATGGTATGATACCCTCCCCTGCCCTCCTTTCCCTGTGTGTCAGGCTAATCAATCATCTGTGGTCCTTGCAAAACAGGGCGGGAAACAGGGCCCTTTTCTGTTCTTTTTCAGGGCGAGTTTTTCTCAGCATTTAAGCAGGCCTCTCGGAGAGAAGATGACATAGCCAAGGTGACCAGCGGCATGAGAGTCCTGTTCCAGCCAGGAACTACACAGGTGGAGGAGCTGGCCCTTTGCTATGGCGGAATGGCCGACAGAACCATCTCAGCGATCAAGACCACTCGGAAGCAGCTGTCACAGTAAGAAAGAGCTAACAGCAAAATAAAACTGCTTCTGCTCCTACAACCACCACGTCACTGCTGCAGCACTGCTGCTGTAACTACTGCCCTCGCCATGGTTACTACTACTACTATTACTGCTGCTACTATGACTGCTGCTACTAGTAGTATTATGACTCCTAGTGTGGCTGCTGCTATATCATTATCATTGCTACTACTGCTGCTACTATGGCTACCGCTACGACCACTGTTACACAACTTCAACTATTGTTACTATTGCTACTAGGGCCGCTGCTTCTACTACTGCTAGTATTGCTGGTGCTTTTGCTATTGTTATTACTACCACTGCTGCTGCTGCTGCTGCTGCTGCCGCCACTACCACTACGACTTCTGTTTCTACTGCATCTGCCCTGCTAGTGTTTCTACTACTAGAATTATTGCTGCTGCTACTATGACTGCCATTTCTACTGTTACTATCGTCACTGCTCTGCTATTACTATGGCTGTGACATGGCAGCAGTTGTACCAAGTAGTTCACTGGCCTATCCTATGTAACCCTTACAGTAACCGTACAGGTAGATAAAGCTTAATTTTGGAGTTTGGCTTTTTGGTTCCAATCCCTGGCTTCAACACTTACCAGATGGGTAATATAAGTCAACCATGCCTCAGTGGTAAAATGAGCATAAAAATTTTCCCTGTTATACTTTTTAATTTAAATTAAAAATGAGGTTTCATCTAAAGCACTTAGGACATTGTAAGGACTCATAGATTTAAGTATTATTTTTGTGGTCTTTCAACATTGGATCTTTTTAAAGACGAGGAAACTGAGGCTTAAGGAGGTTTAGTAACTTGCCTAAAGTCCCATCACTATAAAGAACCAAATTTTGACCTGCGCATGACGCTCTGCACAAATGCCTCTGAGGTCTGGATGGGAGTGTGCGCTTACAGCCTGCTCTCTGGCAGCCTCTGGAACGAGCAGCTGCTGCAGGACGTGTGTGCAGGCTTGGCAGAGGAGCTGCAGCTGGCCCCTGACGCCCCCGGCGGCATGGTGGACTTCCGGCGCACACTCACCCTCAGCTTCTTCTTCAAGTTCTACCTGACGGTGCTTCAGAAGCTGGGCAAGGAGGGCTTGGAAGATGTGAGTGTGGGCTTGGCTAGGCACAGACCCTCTGCGGCACTTTCGTTTGGGGATTTGGTCTGGGTGAGGGACTGCTGTGGACCAGGTGGTAAATTTGCTTCTCTCCTCTGGACATCAAAGGCCAGGGACACAGGGAGATGGGATCAGCTGGGTGGCTAAGAGGCAGAACCGTGGGCTCGGAGTTAGGGACATGGATTCGTGTCCTGCTGTGTCATTACCTCGCATGAGAACTTGAATAGGTCATGACTCTAAGCCTCAGCTATGATATCTATAAAAGGGAGCAGGTAGACCAGATGATCCTTCAGCAGTATAGCTGATACAACCATGGTTTTGTAGTTAGAATATGGGTATAGAGTGTGATGAAAATTTAAGGCGGGGCTGCTACAGCCAGGGGGAATGTGGTCACTGCAAGGGTGTGCGTTCAGGAGAGGGTGCTGGCGGGGGGGAGCCCAGCTCCCAAGACTGGCTCACCACCAGGCATGGAATTTTGCACCTTTTATACAGTAAGATTGCACGAGGCGGTAGTGGGCAGCCTAGTGTGGGAGAAACATGGTCAATTAGGGCCACTCTAGTGTGACAACTGCAAAGATGGGTGTGAGAGAGCAAAAGGAGAAAAGGCCCCATAGGTGTGGAGACAGCGGAGCACAATCCTTTCAAAAACTTTTACAATTCTTGCTATTTTTTGAATATAAAAGTAATAGGACTTAAAGCTTAAAAATACAGAATTGTGTGAAGAAAAGAAATAAAATTATTCCACTCTCAGATCCTAAAGAAAACCACTGCTAGTATTTTTGCTTATTCCTCTGATCTTTTTCCTACATTTGTCTGTTCATCTGTCCATCATTCTTTCTCTCTCTCTCTGTCTCTCTCTCTCTCTTTTCTGTTTATCCTTCCTTCCACCCATTGATACATTTATCTTCTTCCTAACTTTTGATCTGGATATATCATTTCCTAAATCAATTTGGGTCATACTGAATATAGAGTTGTATGCCCCCTTGATTCCATTGAGATTATACTGTGAACATTTCCAATACCATTAACTATTTCCCACAGAATTGAAGAGGAGAAGGAAGACTTCCAGGAGGGGATGAAAGGGGGGAATATTCCCACAGAATATCAGCATGCATAAGTGCAGGAAGGAGGGAAGCCGAGGGAGGATGAACGATTCATTATGCAGGGCCAGGGTAGTAGGATTGAAGTGGAGACTGTGATTAAACACTGAGCTTTCAGAGCCCATGTTCAGATGCCGTGATAGATCTGGCCAGTCCTAGAAAGAATATAAAATGAGGCAATGAGGGGAACAGTTACTTTTACCAGTTGGGGACAACCAAAGACAGGATCATTGACAGAAATAGTCATGATCTCCTGTTATTTTCCTCCACAGAAGTGTGGTAAACTGGACCCCACCTTTGCCAGCGCCACCTTACTCTTTCAGAAAGACCCTCCAGCCAATGTCCAGCTCTACCAAGTGAGTATAGATGGTGCATGGCTAATATCAGGGACCCTTGCAGGCTACAGCAGATGATGCTGACCGTTGGTGAATTGTATGTCAGTGTTTAAAGTTCCTCACTGTTGTGTATAAGTATCCAGTGAAGAAAATGGCACTTACACTAATGTCAGTTAAGCTATTTCCCCCACCCTTACTCATCTAACTTTCTTGGGATTACTCTCGTCTTCACCCGTTCCTTAATATATATATTTATATAATATATGTATATATTTTCCATTTTGTCTTTTCTAGCTCCTCTGTGTGACTAATGTGCAAAGTCGGGAGTTCTCTTGAGCATGTAGACAAAACAAAACAAAACAAAACATAACAGAAACAACTTTCTATCTATAGAAACTTTTTGAGAGAGACTAGGTAAAGGGTCAGCTTTTCCTATAAACATTTTAGATTCTGTGGGCCATCTAGTCTCTTTTGCAATGGCCCAACTCTGTCATTATAGCACAAAAGAAGCCAGAGGCAATACATAAATGAATGTGTTGTCTGCCAATAAACTTTATTTATAAAAACAGGCAGAGCATCAGATTTGGCCCATGAGTTACAATTCGTTAAGCCCCGCATTAGAAAGTAGTGGTCCAATGCATAGACTCTGGCCCTGACTGCCAAGACTTGAATCCAAACTCTGCCTTTTCGTGACTGTGGAAATTTGGACCTTCTCTGTGCCTCTTGGGCAAGGTAATTATGTCCGCAGTGTGGATAGTGAGGGCACCGGTTTGAATAGGATGGTTCTGAGAATGAAATGTGTTAGTAAAAGTAAATACCTTAGATAGTTCCTGACATACAGTAAACATTCAATCAATCTGGTCCATTATTATAATTACTTTGAAAAATACATAAAACAGAATTTTATTATAAAATAAATACATGTTAGAACACTTTTAAAAATGCAGAGAAGTATGAAGAAGAAAATAAAAATCACCCAAAATTTCACCTCCAAAAGAAATATTATCATATTTTGTTTAATTTGTTTTTGCACCTATATGGACATATATATATATACACACACTATATTTACAACATTTATTTTTATTCCTATTAAATTCAAATCATTTTATACACACGCACAATGTTTTATGTCCTGTTTTTACACTCAATATAAGCTTCCTTCCTTCTAATTAAAATTCTTCAAAAGTACATGTTAACAGTTGCATACCATTCATTTCAACATATGAGTGTAGCATAATTTATTCTCCCAACTCCAACGAATGGACATTTAGCTTCCTCTTTATTTATTTATTTTTGTTCCTGTACACGGTGATGCTGTGATGACCCTTCTCGATGACCTCTTGTGTGCCTTTCTGTTTCCTTGGCCTGTTCCCCTCCTGCCTTCTCCACCCTCACCCCTCGGGTTTGCTCTGCCATCAGGCCTGAAACTCTCCATGGTTCCCTTGGGCCTTAGGAGAACACTGTCCTCCACAGCTCAGCCTGACTGGTGACCATGTTGTTCCAGGAGGTGCCCAAGGGTCAGTCTGAGGAGGACATGGTGGGCCGGCCCTTGCCCCACCTGGCTGCAGCCATGCAGGCCTCTGGGGAGGCCGTGTACTGTGATGACATCCCTCATTATGAGAATGAACTGTCCCTCCGACTGGTCACCAGCACCCGGGCCCACGCCAAGATCAAGTGAGTGTAGTAAATACTCTAGGAGAGGAGGGTGCTGGGAGCATTCTGCCAGGCACTGGAGATGCACCCACTCCTTGTCTGGGAGGAAAGACGGGGATCATCTTAAAACCCACAGTCTGGAGAGGAGTAGAAAGTTAGGGCTCTGGGTGCCTGGCAGGGTGAAGAGCTGACTTGCAGAGGTAGACAGGGGCCAGATCAGCAAAGCCTTGGAGTGCTGAACAGGGAGGTTATACTTGGCCTGAAAAGCAATGTGGAGCTGCCGAAAGGCCTTTAACAAGACTAGGTTAGATCTACACTGTGGATATTGGGCTGAACTTTAATGCAAAATTTCAGGAGAACTCGAGTCAGCACTAAAGGGAAGAGCATGGCCTTTAAGTCTGACAGACCTGGGATTGAATCCCTGCTCCAGGGTTTGGCAACTGTGACTTTGGCCTCATGCTTAATCTCTCAGTTTCCCCATATGTAATAGAATGTTTTTGTGAGGGTCAGCCGAGAATGTCCACAAAGGACCTAGCAGAGAATAATCACTCATACATGCTTATTGAATTTTGAAAGCCTGAACAGCAAAAATACCACCACTGTAATAATTACGACAATAATGATGATGATGAGGATGATGATGATGATGATGATACCTAATGTTCATGTGGCACTTAATACTTGCCACAGTCTTGTTTGAAGCATTTTAAATATATTGACTCATTTATTCCTCACAACAATCCTATAGGCAGGTCCTACTGTTATCCTCACATTGTAGATGAGGAAACTGAGGCACAAACAGGGTAAGTTAGTTACTTGCCCTGTGTTGTACAGTGGTGGATCTGTAGTTTGAAGCCAAGCAGCACTAGCAGCTGGGCTGTGCTGCCTCTGGGTGTTCAGGCCAGAGCGTGTGGCCTTCAAATCCTGGTGGGTCTCAGACACATTCCCTGCTGAGTAGAACTGTTAAGAGAACCCCTCCCCTAGGCCATGCCACTGTGTGGATTAAAGATTGGGTAGCCTTGTCTTTGGTCTTTCTTCATGGCTGCTCCTAGCCTGGAGAAAGGTGACAGGAATGGTGAAACTCTTCCAGGTCCCTGAAAAAAAAAATGTTTAAGATGACGGGGTTGCCAGCTGTAGGGTATATTCATCTGCCTCTGTCCTTATCTTGAGCCCATATCGACAGTACCATGACCCACAATGTAAACACTCCGACACGTTTGTTCTATCCAAGCAGTGTCTGAATGGGTGCGGGAGGGTGGGGTGGCTGGGGGGACTTTGTAGAAACTGTAATGATTGGGGCTTTCTCAGCTGCATGCACTTGGGAGGGAGGCTGGTAGAGAAGAAGCCGACCAAACTTTGGCATTCTTCTTAACTTAACCTCAGTCCGAATCCCGGCAGTGCTGCTCTCTGGCTGGGTGAATTTTTAGACAAGATATTTAAATTCCCTGAGCTCGAGTTTCCCTGCATGTACAGTAGGGATAATGAATAACTTTCTGCAACTCTGGTGAGGATTACCAATTTGGTGGTTTGTTGGTACCTCAGAGCACTTTCTATATCTTTCTCTGGGGTACTTCTGCTCGATTCCTCCATGGGGGCATGGGCTGGAGTGAGTGGTATATGGTTCAAACTGTTATAATTAAACTCTCCAGGTATACTCCCTTTGAGTCCTGAATCGCCTAATTAGGGTTGGGGTGCCCTGCCATTCTGGGATAGCTCTGTGAATGTGCAGAGAAAAATTTGGCTGTGTAATGATGTTCAGGGTTATTGGATTGGCACCACTGTGCTGATTCTGGGTGGGTATTAGCTGTGATGCAGGTTTTAGCCAGCATTTACTGTGATTTGGTTCCCTGGTACCTGGCCACCAGAACAGGGCATAGGATTAGGTCAACGAGGGTGGGTCTGTGTTAGTCATCTTATATCCCCAGCAGGACTCAGCACAGTGACCTTCACATTATAAGCATTTAACCAACACTTTAGAATAGAACAGAGTAGAATAGAATAGAGTAGAGTAGAGTAGAGTTGAGGAGAGGAGAGGAGAGGAGAAGAGAAGAGAAGGTAGAGAAAAAGTGAGGAAGTAAGGTGGGAAAAAACCATCCAAACGAGGACAGGGTCATCCCGCTGGGTGACAGGTCTCCCACTTCAGTTTTCCTTCCTGGCCCCTCACACTGCTTATCTTTCAGGTCCATAGATATTTCAGAAGCTCGGAAGGTGCCAGGGTTTGTTTGCTTTGTCTCCGCTGACGATATTCCAGGGAGTAACAAAACTGGACTTTTTAATGATGAAACCATCTTTGCAAAGGATAAGGTATGTCCTGAACTTTTAAAAATATGGAATTAGTGGAATGAGTGTTTAAGTTTTAATTTGTACTCATTTCTCCCAATCCCTCATTCTGAGAAGGC
Source organism: Eonycteris spelaea (assembly GCA_003508835.1). NCBI lineage: Eukaryota > Metazoa > Chordata > Mammalia > Chiroptera > Pteropodidae > Eonycteris > Eonycteris spelaea. Next base: position 17,178,958 of record PUFA01000014.1, on the reverse strand, counting down.
TGTACATTTACGCACATTGTGGCCTTCATCCAGTTGGTCAACATTTAAGGCAATCAGGAAAGGGATACATGATGGCCGGTAGCACTTTTAATTTTAACTTAATGTTTACTTGTTTATTTAATTGATGGCTGCCATCTGTGTATAGTAAGATGACTTTATGCCAAAGTGGCATTAAAAATAGACTGGCGATTGTATCTGAACGAACGATCGGGTCCTTAAGGGTACGGTATTAGGTTCCTTTGTTAAAAGACAATGAAAATACATTAAACAAGCTAACCAGAATAGAAATCCCAATACCACCACTCCGTGTACATTGATCAGTCACTTACATGGATGTTCCACTGTTGATTTCAACTATATATGGAGTTCTTCCCCATTCACCCCCTGCGAAAAAGACTTCCAAACATTTAAGACAGCTGCTACAAAAATCCATGTACTTCTAGGATAGTTCTCAGAAAGTCACTTTATACTCCTTGCACAGATCAAACGTTGCACATTAGAAGTGGGTCGGTATTGCTAGAGGGCAAATGTACCTTATTATTGATGTAAAGTGTGGGAGAGAATGAAAAGGTACAGCAGGAGACACGATGACTCCGTAGGAAAGTATCTGATAGACAAACAAACTGCTTTGCACGCTGCAAGAGCCCCTGGGAGCTTTGCTAGCGTTATGGTTGGAGAGAATCACCCAGGTTCAACAACCACAGCACTAACCAATTAAGTCAATACCTTAATTGGATCCTCAAGAAATAATGATCAGAGACAGGCATGCTACGTGTTGGTTTCTATTGTCAGAAGCCTCATATTCCAAAGTGATAAGTTGAACAATTTTTTTTTGCTTTTTATTGTGGGGGAGGGGGAATGTTGGAAGAAAATGATCACCGAAGGAGATCCATTAAGGTTTTATAAGAACTGAATTGTTAAATGAAAATATTGATCATTATTCTATAAATCTAACAAAAAATCGTCTATGGGTCATCAAGTCTAAGAATCAGCATTTGGAAACTATTGCTTCTGTGCATCTAGATGCGTATACGATAAGACTGACTGCTGTCTCTGAGAAGTGTTTGGTACACAGCTGGGAAACAAATAAAAGAGAGTGGAGTGGAGGAAAGAAAATGAAACTGGGAGTCAGGGCCCAAGGTTTACTCTTGGTCTAGTAACAAGCCAAATGTGGTCTTGCCATCTGGGTCTCCATCTCTTCCCATGAAGGACAAGAGTGTTGGAGGAGATTCAAGTTGACAGATAGGCTTCATGCTGCCACATGTCCCATTTGGCTGCTCGTGGCAGACATCACTAATCAATCACTACATTCTATTCTCGGCAGCTTCTCAACTCGCCGCCAGTACTAAATGATCAGAATTGGCCCTTGCAATGAAGCAAGTTTGCCCTCCTGATAGCTAATCATCTCCAAGTCCCATTCCAGTTCTACTGATTCTAAACACTTATGAAGAAGCACCTAGCCCATGTAGGAGGTTAAGGGAATGAAAAGGCCCCAGAGAATTCCTAAAGTGTGTCTTAACAGAAAATTGTGGGGGCCAGGACTTCTTTTGTCTTTCTTTTTTTTTTTAATCCAAAATGATTGGCTTCATGAGGAGCTTAGTGATGTTCTTCAACAGTCTGGCTCTTCTTCTAGGTGACTTGTGTTGGGCACATCATTGGTGCCGTGGTCACTGACACCCCAGAACATGCACGGAGAGCTGCTCAGGGGGTGAAAATCACCTATGAAGAACTTCCGGCCATTATCACCATTGAGGTAATTGAGAATGGGCTGCCTGTGGAGAGAGGCAAACTCCCTGTCTCTGGAGACACCTTAATTAGGATCCTCTAAAGCAGAATACTGGTCCGTGGCCTGTTAGGAACAGGGCCACCCAGCAGGAGGTGAGCAGTGGATGGGTGAGCAAGGGAAGCTTCATCTGTATTTGCAGCCGCTCCCCAGCGCTAGCATCACTGCCTCAGCTCCACCTCAGATCATCAGGCATTAGATGTTCGTAGGAGCACCAGCCCCTGGTGCCAAAAAGTTGGGCACCGCTGAGAGGAGATTTGAGCAGCAGGTGGGATTTGACTGGATAGATTTTAAAATATCTTCCAGCCCTGGGATTGTGTGTTCCAATGAAACCTTTTTCAGTGTGATCCTAGACTTGGTCCACTAATGGCCATACTGAGTCCCTCCTTCCCAATTTCAGCTCCAGTTGCGTTTTTAAGGGATTCTTTGTTTTTCCTCAAGATCCAAGGTCGTCCACCTCAGTCTGAGGAAATGGAGGAATATGACTTTCTGGGCTACACATGAGCTTACTCTAAGTCTCTATAACAAGTTTGTAGAGACACTTATGTGAGAAGAGAGAGGCAACAGTTCATGGAGCTTCTCTTCCCCCAGTCAGAAACCACCTTCCTCCCTCTGAAAGTCAAGTCACTGAAGCTTCTTTCTGATCCTCAGGATGCTATAAAAAACAACTCCTTTCATGGACCTGAGCTGAAGATCGAGAAAGGAAACCTCCAGAAGGGGTTTTCAGAGGCAGATAATGTTGTTTCAGGTACAGCTGCACCATGCAGCAGTGGGGTGGGCCAGCCCTGGTTTATGAATAAAATTCAAGAACTGCACCTTGAGGCCTGGCAGGGAAGTGATTCCTATTATTTCCTTAACAGAAAAGTTCTTCTGCTGTTTGTAATAAGACGACGATGAAAACCTCAGTCATCTCATCTCCACACCCTGACTCTAGGCTGGACATACCTAGATGGTTTTAGACAGGTCGTAGTGTGTCAGATTTGGAAGGTTGTCTAGGGAAGGTAACAGCCACAGCGGAAGGTGGCAGCCTTGGCTCTGGCCTCTAACCTCACAGACTCCTGGCCCTCCCCCTTCTTCAGCTGGTGCTCCCCCCACTCCCCGCCCCTTCTCCCTCACCCTCTGCATTGTGAAATCAGGTCCATAGCCCTCGCCCCAGGTGGAGGCTGCTGATCAGACCTCTGATCCCTGGAATTGTTTTCTACACTGCCTGTTGTGCGTCACTAAGCCATGAATGAGTTCACTCACCAGCAGGCTTGATAGCTTCAGTTCTGGGAGGTGTTTTTAGCTTTCAGTCACATCTGTTAATTCTTTCTTTACCTTTTCCAAAAATTCATAGTAATCGTTTGAAAATCTTTGATTTCCGCTGGCTACAATGTGAAGAGAGCTTCATGCCTGATACATTTCAGTGTTGTTCTGGTTTCTTTGTTGAGGTGGGAGGTTCAGATCCTGGATGGCTAAGACTTTGATACCCTTTCCATGCTGGTTAGGGAACCTAGAGGTTACCTGTGAGAAGCTGGTTCCTGCCTAGGGCACTCAGTGGGTGCACGCTCTCCTGAAGCAAACTCACCCACTGCAGCAGCAGGCTCACTGAGGGAAGTCTTGTTGCTTCCCCAGGTGAGCTGTACATTGGTGGCCAAGACCACTTCTACCTAGAGACTCACTGCACCATTGCTGTCCCGAAAGGCGAGGCAGGGGAGATGGAGCTCATTGTGTCCACACAGAACACGATGAAGACGCAGGTAGGTGTCCTGTGAGTCAGTTCAGGGGCCTGGGGAGGTCACACTGGGAGTGGTAGAATGCAAAATGGGAAGGGGGGACCTAGGCTGGTCCAGGAAGAGATTTGAGGGTAGTGATTTTGGAGCTAGACCCTGTCACCAGCAAGCTGATGTCAATAAGCTTGTTACATAATTTTTCTCTTCTACAAACTAAGGCCTTGTAGGGCTGTCGTAACGATTAGATGAGTTTTAATAATTGGATAGAGCCTAGTAAGATGATGTTTCTAGTGCTATGTAGCCTGATCAAAGCCTCAGTCTCCTCGTCCATAGAATGAAGGCATTGAGTGATAGCCATGGCAACCACTAAATTATCTACAGCAGCTCCTACATTCCCCCTTTCTCTACTGCCTATAAGAGGACAGTGGTTGCCATCATTTTTGATATCTGGTCCTATCCTCATGACTCACCAGTTCCGGGCCAAATGGGATGAGTTTTGGCTTTGCAAGTATGCTGTGACCAGCTGCTCGCCCCTCTGGTTAAAAACAAGTGTCCAAATTCAGTCTGTGGTGAATGCTGGACCCCAGCACTGCTACCCGAGGGCTCCCTGGGAGAAGAGGGGTTCCCAGATGTAGGAATATCAGAATTCAGAGCAGTAATCAGACCTGTGCAATCAGGTAGGCTCTGGGTCAGACCTGAAATAAGTCCAAATGGTGCATTCGGAATGAGTATTTTTTTCCTTTTGTTCACAGAGCTTTGTTGCAAGCATGTTAGGCATCCCAGAAAATCGGATTGTGGTTCGCGTCAAAAGAACAGGAGGAGGTTTTGGAGGGAAGGAGACCCGGTCCACTGTGTTGTCCACAGCAGTGGCCATGGCTGCATACAAGTGAGTCCTGCTAGCGGGCTCTCGGAGGGAGAATAAGGCCGCCTCTGCCAGAAAGCCTTTCTGGATTTCCTCTTTGGGAGGTAGATTCCCCTTGCTTTTCATTTTCACAGCCTTTGGTTTTTAGAACTCTTGGGCATAGGGGTGAGGGTAACGTTGCTTAGTTTTTTTTCTGTTCTAATGCCTGTGTCTATATCTTATCTCTACTACCTGGCTGTGAGGGCCCTGAGGGTGAGGCCACATCTCACATCCTATAGTCCCACCTTGTCCAGCCCAATGCCTAGACAGCAAAGTAGCCCAGCACAGGTCTTCTCAGTGTGCCAGGTGGGGGGAAAAAAGCTTCCCTGCTGTTTTCACCCATGGGACTCATGGGGCTGGGCAGGTTTCTCATCCTCTGAAACCTCTCTCAGGACTGGCCGCCCTGTACGCTGCATGCTGGATCGTGACGAGGACATGCTGATAACTGGTGGCAGACATCCCTTCTTGGCCAGATACAAGGTGTCGGGGGCTGTGCCAGGGTGGGAAGTACCATCTCATTAGGAGATCCTGGGATGTGCTTGACTTTTTTTCATGACTATAGAAGTTCAAAGAAGAAATATCAATGAGAGAAGTTCAAATCGGCCAACAGCAACCTAGAGGAGGGATGCTGGGGGAGGTGGGCAGGTCACCTCCCAAGTAATGTCACAGGATGATGTTCATGGCTTCTTTGAATTGGCTGTGTTCTAAATCTGATCTTTGTCCACACAGGCTCAGAAGCATGATTTATCAACAGATCTGGGATAAAGCCATCCTGTAGGATGGCCTAATGTTAACATGTTCACAGCCTGATGTACAAGTCAGAATGGCTGCTTAGTAGTTCATGATGAGAAAACTTCCAAGGGCTTGGATAGGCACATGTTGTTAAAGAAGGCATCTGCTCTGCCAGACCATGTGTCTGGGTACTGCCCAATTCCCTGTAAGACAGGACCCTTTCCTGAGCTCCCATGGATGACCAGTTCCTGTTCTGACCATGCCTTCTGTTTTTTTACACACCAGTAGAAATTGACAGGTCTCAGTCTATTTCTATAAACCTCAGAGTCTTCTCTCTCCATGAGCTGGCTTTAAACATCTCCTGTTTGAACTCTCCTGACTTTGTGATTGAACTTCCAAAAAAGTGACTGTATTTCTCTTATTTCCAAATTCTTGTAGGCTCAAAGAAAGTAACATGGTCTTTTGGGGTCCCAGTTCCCTCCCATAATGAAATGGCCTATAAGGGTTTTTTTGATGGTTACATAAGGTCAGGGATATGAAAGTCCATTCAAGCTCATGCAAAGTGTAATATTTATTGTTTGCTGGCCAAAAGTTATGAGGGGAGTCTCTAGTCTCTTTCTTAGTTCCTCTTCTCAGCCCTCCCACTTGGCCCTATCATGACCAACATTCTCTTTTCTACTTCCTCACTCCCTCTGGTAGAGCCAGAAGCCCAAAGTAAGTAGAAAGGAGGAGGATTGTTGGGAGAAGGTGTGCCCAGGGTCAGTAAGCCAAGGGCACCTCACTGGGGAGATGTTAGTTCCACTCTCCTTCACCCATTTAGTTCTGGTGATCTCTTAAATTCATCTTTTATTTCACGGTGTTGTCTTGCTCTTTCTGTTTCCTCCAGGTAGCGTAAGTGCGAGGGAGAGTTAGAGACAGAGGAGGGGACTGTTGATAACTCACTCTCTCTCTCATCAGGTTGGCTTCATGAAGACAGGGAAGATTGTGGCTCTGGAGGTGGATTACTACAGCAACGCAGGCAACACAGTGGATCTCTCTCGGGGTGTAAGTAGAACCCACCCCTTACATGCCAGTGGACTGAGAGGTTCACAGGGGCAGGTACAAGCCTCCACTGATACCTGTTATTGTGATAGCTCCCCGATTGGTCCCTGCCTTGGTTAATCTCTAAAGCACGGAGGTGATCATGCTACTTATCTGATTAGAAATTCATCCATCTTATGCAAGATATTTTCACAAGCCAGCAAAGTAAGTTACAAAAGTTTATGTCGAGTACGGTGGCATTGTGGGTCTATGCAATATTAATTTGCATGTGTGTGTATAATGACATGCATTGAAAAAGTCTGAAAGAACGTACACCAAACAGTGAGTGATGGGTCGGGGGTGGCACACACTGTCATTTTCCGCATTACACATTTCTGTGATGTTTGAATTTTAAATGAGTTGAATTACTTTTTTAAAAACAATTTTATTAAATTAATTCATATGCCATAAAGTTCACCCATTTGAATTTTATAATTTAATGACTTTTAGTCAATTTAAAGTCATGCAACCATTATCATGATCCAGTTTTTGAACATTCCCATCACCTTTGGATAATCTCTTATGCCCATCGGCAGTCACCCTTGTTCCCATCCCCCAGGCCCAGACAACCACTTATCTCCTCTCAGTCTTTATAGATTTTCCTTTTCATATAACTAGAATCATATATACTGTGTAGTCTTTTGTGTCTGGCTTTTTTTTTTTTTAATCTCAGAATAATGTTTTTAAGGTTCGTTCATGTTATAGCATGCATCATTCCTTAATTCCTTTTATTGATGAATTATAATATTTCACAGTATAGATAGACCATATTTTCTTTTCCTTTCACCACCTAATAGACATTTTGGTTATTTCCAGTTTTCAGCTTTTATAGATAATGCTGCTTTGAACATTCTCTTATGAGTCTTGTATAAACATATTTTCTTCAGTTTTGAAAATTAACAAAGTTACCTGGGTGGCACTACTTTTAAAGTTCTTTAAATCTTAATTTTATAAACATACTAGTTACACAGGCATGGTTTCTTTTTGTAAAAAAAAAAAAAAGTCAAACATTTCAGGAAAAACAAAATTTCCTCACTGCTAAGGGTTCTCTAATTGGTTCAATTAGGAAAGTTCACACTTCAGATCCCAAGTAAAGACTGTTCAAAAAAGAAAACATTTTTAGTGTTCTCACCATTTATCACACTTGCTTCTTGGTGCTGTAGGAAGAATCAGATTGAAAAAGATATAGTACTTGTCCCCAAAGATCTTATAAGCTTTTAAGTTCAATCCAGCAAAAATTTATTGAGTGCCTACGGTGGCAGCATAAAGAAGAATATGACATTGTTTCTGCCCTCGAGAGATTCACAGTATGGCATGGGAGACAGATAATAAAAGACAAAAGGAAATAGAAGTACAAGTTGACAGAGTGCTAAGGGAAAGCAAAATGGGAATTAACTGAGACTTACAAAAACCATCTAGGGTGACTAAGACTGAAATAATCAAAGACACCATAAACCTGGGGGAAAGAGAAACTATACATGCAGAAGTAAGCTAAAGCCAAGATGAAACAAATAAAAACTACCATTTATCACATCAGAGAGATGAGTTATTACACCTCAAAGAAAGAACATTATGCTATAAAAATGGAACAGTCAGAGAATAAAAATGAGCTAAAATGAATTAAAATTGTGAAAGCAGGTTTGAAAGAGACTTGAGGAGCTCTCTCAAAAAAGTAAACAATATGGAAAAATAAGAGAGAAAATACAGAAGAAATAGAGGACCAGCCTAAAAGATCCATAGGATAGAAGTTTCAGAAAGAAAGTGGATAAAAGAGAGAAGAAAGAAATTATCAATAAGTAATTTAAAAAAAATCTTCAAAGAAGAAATACAGATGGCTAATAGACATATGAAAGGATGCTCAAGGTCACTAACCATCAGAGAAATGCAAATTAAACCACAATGAGATATCACCTCACACCTGTCAGAATGGCTATCATCAATAAATCAAAAAACAAGTGTTGGTGAGGATTCAGAGAAAAGGGAACCCTCATATATTGTTGGTGGGATTGCAAATTGGTATAGCCTCTATGAAAAACAGTATGGAGGTTTCTCAAAAAATTAAAAATGGATATACCTTTGACCCAGCAATTGCACTGCTGGTTGTTTATCCAAAGAATACCAAAACAATAATTTGTAAAGATCTGTGTACTTCAATATTCATGGCAGCACAATTTACAATAGGCAAGATATGGAAGCAACCTAAATGCCCATCAACAGACAATTGGATAAAGAAATTATGGTTCATATATACAATAGAATATTACTCAGCCATTAAAAAAATGAAATCCTACTATTTGCAATGACATGAATGGACCTAGAGGTTATTATGCTGAGTGAAATAAATCAGACAAGAAAGATAAATACCATACAATTTCACTTATATGCAGAATCTAAGGAACCAAAATAACAAAATAATCAAAAACAGACTCATAAATATAGTGGACAATTTGGTGACAGAGAGGGAGGGGCGTTGGGGGGCTGAGAGAATGGGGTGAAGGGTTAAAGAAATACAAATTAGTAGTTGATAGTTGGTCATGGGAATTGGGAGCACGGCATAGGGAATGCAGTTAGCATTAATATGATGACGAGGTGGTGGGTCAGAGGAGGGAAGGAGCAATTGGGGTGATCGTTTTATGAACTACATAGATGTCTAACCAGTGTATTGTATACTTGGAACTAATTTAAATAAATACATTAAAAAAATAAACATGAAAAAAGTTTTCCCCAAACTAATGGGTGTGCATTTTTAAGATGACTTAGTAATAAGTGCATAGAAAACTAAACAAATAAAAAAATAAAGACAATTTTAACTCCAGGGGAAAATATTATCAAGCAGGAGAGAAAGAATCATAGAATACATATATGGTTCAGCTGTGAGTAATATGTATAGAATAATAACAAACTGACAATTGATCAAATCAAATCATAACCACATGGGAAGGATGAGGGATAGGAAGCTGGTGTGCAGTCAGCGAAAGGGGGTTAGGCAGGAACCGAATCCTCAATGTCTAAAAACTGAAAAAGTCAGGAAGTGGCAATGTAAGCACATTATTTGGAGATGCGGAAGTTAGTGGAAGTAGCTGATAAAGAATAAGCTGCGAGGATCATAAGTGCTTGTTTCTGGAGAGTGGGAGGAAGAAAAGTGAGGGACAGCTGCTTTGCGTGGTGCGACTCCCGGAAGTGTTTGACTCCTTAAACGATTCGCAGCGCGACTTTCATGAGAAGAACAACTACTCGAAATTAATAATTTTTTTTTTTTTAAAAGAGGTGAATGATCAATTCCAACTAGAGAGTCTGGGGAGGGCTTCTCCACAGAGGGACTGGAGGAGGATTTTAGCAGGTGGATAAAGTGAGGAGAGGCATGACAGGTGAGAGGAGCATGTCATCAGGAAAGAGGATAAAAAATACAGTGGGGAAAGGCATAAAATATCTGGAATTCTATGCGGAAAGATATGCAGACTTTACACTGGAGATATTAAGTGCCAGTTTTAAGCAAGTGCTTGACCGGATGCAACCTAATAGTTTAGTGTGAGGCACAGATCAGAGGGAGGAGACACAGAAGTCCAGGAGCGCAGTCAGAAGGCTGTTGCAGTGTCTCAGAGAAGAAATCATTTGGGCCTAAAGAAGAGCAGTTGACAGTGGGGCTGGGAAAGGCAGTCCTTGAAATGCCCTCCCCAGCTTCATCGAAGTCTAATAGACAGTTATTGCTCATATTTACATTGTGCAATTCAATAAGGTTTTTTTTTTTCAATTATAGTTGGCATACAATAATATATTACTTTCAGTTGTACAGCATAGTGATTAGGGATCTATATAACTCATGAAGGGGTCACCCCACGAAATCAGGTACCCTTCTTCGCCCTTACAAGTTTACTACAACATTTGACATCCCTTTTTTGAGGAGCCAATGAAATGAGTATCCTGTCCTCTCCCATTTCGGTTTCCTCTGTTTCAGGTAATGGAGCGAGCTCTATTCCACATGGACAACTGCTACAAAATCCCCAACGTCCGGGGCACTGGATGGCTGTGCAAGACCAACCTGGCCTCCAACACGGCTTTCCGGGGCTTTGGTGGGCCCCAGGCGATGCTCGTTGCTGAAAACTGGATGGATGAAATCGCAGTGACCTGTGGGCTGCCTGCAGAAGAAGTAAGCTGGATATTCGATGGCTCGAGTCACACGGGGTTAGCCTACTTTGAGGGGACTATGGCTTTGTATCTGGGGCATCTCCCATGGGAGAGAGGATGGGCTGGTGCTATTGAGGGGGGCAGGAGCTTAACTTTAGGTTGTACCCCTTTCGTCTGTTGCCAACAAAAGTCCTCAGTATCCCTCTCCTTGGGAAGGTGCGGAGGAAGAATCTGTACAAAGAAGGAGACCTGACACATTGCAACCAGAAGCTTGAGGGGTTCACAGTGCACAGGTGCTGGGATGAATGCCTAGCAAGCTCTCAGTATCACGCTCGGAAGAGTGAGGTTGACAAGTTCAACAAGTAAGTGCTGGGAGGGGAATAGTCCGATGTCCTGGTGCTCTCTTGGGTTTCATATGCTACAGCCTATTTGCTGAACTCAGAATATAAAGCTAATAATTTAATGGATAACTTCTGAGGCTGCTGAGTTTACCAACTCATTCATAGCCATCTCTTTAAGATTGTGAATTGATATTAGCCTTGAGGCAGGTGGGCTCCCAGCCTGCACTCAGCATCACAGCACATCAATGTGGTTGTCTTTACACAGTTGTCTTCTTTCTGAGCATACTGTGTTCTAGAGAACACCAACCCAGGACCAAGAACATTACAGTTACCCACCTGCCTGTGACACTGATCTGTGAATGTCACCTTGGCAGTCACTCCGCTTCCTTGGGCCTCAGTTTCAGCATCTGCAAAGTGAGGATAATTGTGCTGGCTCTGTTTTCCTTACTGAATGACTCAAAAACAAAATAGAAAGTACAGAGAAGGTATTATCATTATCATGAGCAAATCGCAGCTCCTCCCAGGGATGATCACGTCCAAGATCACCAGGGCACTCTGATCCAATTCGAATTCCACTTGGGGAAGAAGAGTGATGATACTTTAAAGTCTAGAAACTCAATGGTGGGCCCTGCTCCAGCTGCACTGAAGGATGCAGAACCCAAATTTCTACCTTTCTCATTTTTTTCAATGCACTTGGGCACAACTCAGTTATGACAATGACTATATGGGCAGCTCCCAGGATGCCTTGTTTCAATTTTACAAAGATGTTGACTGGAAATAAGCCCTGTCCAACATAAATATGATAAAGAAAGTTCTATGAAAATGTTCCTTTTGCTTCAGGGAGAATTGTTGGAAAAAGAGAGGATTGTGCATAATTCCTACCAAGTTTGGAATATCCTTCACAATTCCTTTTCTGAATCAGGTAATTGCTTTACATAATTCTATCTCTACAGGACTAGGGCCTCGTATCCCCCTCTTTGCAAGGGAAAGAAAGCCCACTGTCACTGGTGACAGAGCTGACTAGAGTTGCTCTTTACTGTTTAAATGAAAGTTGAATTTGCATACCCCCATTCGTCCAATGTCATGGAACAGCGAGAGCAGCATGAGTGAGACTCAGTGATCTGGGCTCAAATGCTAGATCTTACCCTTCCTGATAGCAGGACCATGGACAGTTCCTCTGCCTTTCTGATCCTATTTCTTCTACAGAGTGAGGACAATGATATTTGGTTTACCTCCCTCTGACGATGGGAAGCAGAGGGAGAGAGATGAAAAAATTTTGCAAACTGCAGAAGGCCTATCTAATTAAATCATGAGATTGATACTGCCTTAATTTTCGTCTGGGGTTTACATGCAAAATGTTGCTGTTGGTTCCCTTTTCCCTCAGCTCCATCCAGTACCTTTGGTCTCCAGGCTTAAGCTGAGCCAGGATTTACTGAATTTTGTGTCCGGCATCCTTCTCCTCTCGTAGGCAGGAGCTCTGATTCATGTGTACACAGATGGCTCCGTGCTGTTGACCCATGGGGGCATTGAGATAGGCCAAGGCATTCACACCAAGATGGTCCAGGTGAGCAGTCTGGGGACTGTGGGAGCCCTCTTGGGCGCCGTGGTGTCTGAGTGAGGGGAGACGCTGTGAGAAACTGAGTGGTGGAAATACTAGAAGCAGAAGCAGGCCTAGGCTCTCGCCCTGGTTTTACTGCTCCTTTGCATGTGACCTTAGGCAAATTTCCCCCCGCTCCCCTTGACCTTAGTTTCCTCATCTATGCCAAGGGGTTGGCCAAGTGCTCTCTGAGGTCTCTTCTGTTACCAACATTCTAGGACTCCATGGCTGTGTGTGTAATGTGGATGTGTTGTGTGTGTTAAGGTAGCTAGTTCCACACACACGTGAGACTCCTCATAGTGGTGCCAGATTAGAGTTGGCATACCTGCTAGGCTCATGGAGACCAGCCATATTGGATTTTTTAAAACAAGGGGTAGCTTTAAAAGGTAAAAGGCATTTTTAGTCACCATGAGGTCAGTGAAGTTTTTTCCAAACAAATCATTCTATCAAGTGCTGCTTCAAATTCAGACAGATGTGAGAACATTCCAATCTCAGTTGGATTATACTTTATAGAATTTTCTTGCCTATAACCCAAACCTGAATCCTGTCTTGGGGACTAGGGTCGCCAAGCCCCTTGCTCACTCCTTCCCTAGAGAATGATGTCATCTCTCTTCACAGGTGGCCAGCAGAGCTCTGAAAATCCCTGTCTCTAAGATTTACATCAGTGAGACAAGCACCAATACGGTGCCCAACACCTCTCCCACGGCCGCCTCTGTCAGCACTGACATCAATGGACAGGCTGTCTATGTAAGGGGCCTCAGGAACCGGCAGAGCTGAGGGCCAGCCCAGGCCTGGGGGCCCAGAGAATCCTCAGGCTGGCAGCTGGAATGGTCTCTGCAGGGTTTTTGGCTATAGCCATGCCTTTGGTTGTCTTATCCAGGATAATGGTGCTCTTCCAAATGCTGAACTAAAAGAGAGGCCCAGGAACTGTAATCACTTCCATCAGAGTCAAGGGGGTTGAGTGTAGGAGTTGGAACAAATGCAGGGGCTTCTGGGAAGACATACTTCCTGGTGTGGGAATTGACCACAAGACAATGAACTAAAATTGAAAATCAATTTGAGGTTGGCTAGGTCAGACCCACTTCTTTCTCCTTTAGCGTGGGGGATGCAATCAAATGAAGGAGTTTGATAGGAGAAGGAACATCCTTGGGGACCCCCCCCAAACATTTTACCCTTTGTTCAGCCTAAGAACTGGGTCTGAAAGTGCTCCCCAAGCAAGGTCAGTGGCGGTCCCTTTGGCAAGGCCCTGTGGCTCCCACCCTGGGCCTCAGTCATTTCAGAGAGGGTGGCAAGGCAATTTGAGTGACATTACTTGGGGCTGGCCTTGCCAAGGCACTCAGGTTTCTCCCTGGGCTGGTGAATGTGGAGCTTTGATGTGTCTGGTGTGTGGTGGGTGTGTTTTTTAGGATGCTTGTCAGAACATCCTGAAAAGGCTGGAACCCTTCAAGAGAAAGAATCCCAGTGGCTCCTGGGAAGACTGGGTAAGTCAGAGCTGATCCAAGTCGCTTTTGCAAATGAAAGGGAAATGAAGAGCAGGGCCTCTGTGCCCACCCTGTGCCTGAGCAGGAATAGAAGATCATGATAAAGTCACACAAGCAAAGAGAAGTCGAGGTGGACTGTATGCTTTCCCAAGACAGGGAAATGCTCAGCGCACTGGGCCCCTTTCCCTACAGTTTTCATGGTCATGGGCAGTCACTTGAGGACAATTTTTAATCCAGGATTTGACAGCCCTGTGGGAATTGGGGCTTTGGCTGCCCTGAACCTTAGAAGATGGGGGTGACTATTGAACAGGATTCATTGAATTCTGTGCTCACTCAGGCCTGGCCTCACACCGCATTCGTCCACAGTCTGGGAAGCCTTGTTTTCTTCAACTGTCCATCTCTCAGAAGCCACCTCTCCCCTCACCCAGCTCTGAAGTCTGGTTCCACTGAGATTCCATCTGTGAGGGAGCAGGGAGAACAGCGTTACCCTAGCGTTTATATCATTCCTGTGGTTTGGGGAGTGACAGAACAAGCCCCCTAATAAGAATGAGCCTCACCCTCTCGTTTCTAGTTCAGACATCTGCATGTGAGAGGTGGCAAGGAGGTCTCCTTCAGGTCAGGGAACTTCAGCTAGTCCGTGAAACAGACATGTCAAAGCCAGCCCTGCTTTGCTATCCCCTGGTGTAGGAGGGGGAGAGCTGGGCACGATGGCGACACACTAAATGTGACAGCACGTGGACCAGATCAGACGGACAAGTCTCCTTAGTAGATTCAGAGAAAATAAGCTTTTTTCTCTTAGATCCACCCATCGCACTCTGCCTCCCATGACCCCTGCTTCCCATCCCACACTCACAGATATCGCACCCATAAATGCCACTGGATGTAGTTGATTTCGGTAGCTTGGATGTTAGCATATGTGTGAAAGGTGATGTCACTGTTTTTGAAAACAGCCTTTACAATCTGTCGACCTGAGCTTTGTCCTCAACTATTAGTCATATAGTCCAGTGTTCCTTAGAAGCTGATAACCTCCCAAAAGGCCATGATCAAAAGGGTGTGGTCAGGAGATGACAGGTATCAAATCTCTTCATTGTCTGTACTGTATTGAAAAGTAAGCCATTACTACCACCACCACTGTATATAGATATAGATAGATAGATAGATAGATAGATAGATATAGATATCATATACATATGGTAAGGATCCTAGAGAAATTTCCCCTAAACCTTAGTTTTCTCATTAAAAATGAAGGTAATAATAGGACTAATTTTATAGGGTTTTACTTAATATTAAGTAAGATAACTAATGCAAAGTACTTAATAGCATCTGGTACATAGTAAAGAGCTTGGTAGTTGACAGTGATACAAACCATTTGAACAACAAATTAAATCTTAATGCAGTGTAGTGCTGGGGATATCCCCCAAGATGTATTATGTATTAAGGAGATTGATGGGTGGATAGATGGGTAGCTTTGTTAATAGGAAAGTATCAATAAGAACATAAGTCTCAAATGAGCAATACAGAGGGTTGCTGTTGTAATGGCCAGAGTAGGTAGTGATCACTGAGGAGAGGCAGTACGAGAGGCAAGCTTTAGCTGGTTGTCCAAGGAAGGAAAGGATTTGGATAGATATGGCAGAAGAACTACATAAAAAAGGTGCACAGGTATGGGGACATGGAAGGGTTGGGAGAGAGTTAACACTTGAGTTTGGCAATGGGGTGTGTGCTACATAAAACCAGAGAGGATGGGGCCCTCAGTGTCAGGCATCGGCTCTCTAGGCAATGGGCAGTCATTGAAAGTTCCAGACTAGGAGAGTGGCATGGGGAGAATGGTATGTTCAGATGACCACTCTGGCTGGGCTGGGGTACGCAGCAGACAAGGGGGCAGCTTGAGGCAGGAAGACCGGATGGGAGGCTACTGCAGCACTCCAGGCTCTGGGTGCTGTGGACCTGGGCTAGGGGTTGGTGGTGCGAGGTAAGGTACAGAAGTGAGGGTCCCTGGTCAAGTGTTGATCAGCTTCCAGATGAGGAGGATGACCTTGAGAAAGCGTAGTGCTGGGTCAGGGTTTCTGGAAACCATACTTACCCCTTCCTGATGGCCGTTTCTCCTCCTCAGGTTACAGCTGCCTACCAGGATGCCGTGAGCTTGTCCGCCACTGGGTTTTATAAGTAAGTCTGCTGCTGATGTCCCCCACCTCACAATGTGCTGTCATCCTAACCTCCCAGGTCCCCTCCAGCACTGAATTCCGTCATCCCGTGGTCAGGAGAGAGCAGCTGAACCGAAACTCTTCTCTCCTCAACGGACGTCTACTCATTTTGGTTTAAAGAAGTTCTGAAATACATGGGATCACCAAACCGTGTGCCGAGGCGGCAAAAGCATGAGCTGCCATGCCAGAAGCCCCACATTCTAGTGCTATTACTCGTGGGGAAATCAGCGAGTTTCGCTGAACCCGTGTCCTCGTTTGTGACAGAGCGGGACAAAGTGAGAACCAGCGCTGCCCCGTGTCCTAAGCCGCCCGTGCGTGTTACTTTGTGCGATGCATTGGATTTCTTTACGGGGGCTTTCCTTCAAAAGACTGAGGGAGGATTTTAGAGCACGTGGTCTTGTTACCACATGCAGAATTCGGCAGAACTTAAAGTGAGATTTAGAAAGGAGCACATAATCTTCTCTAACTTGCAAATTCAGTGGTAGTATGAAGAGCTAGAGACCCTGCCCATCTTTTTAGAAGCTCTAAAGAAGGTGATCAATTTACCGTCAGCCATAATGTTTGCGCTTTCTCTGGGAAATTTAACTAGGGCCTTTTCTTTCACATGTCAATGGATTTGGAAAATAGTTCGATGTTTGCTTTGAAAGATCCTGTATGAATATATGAATGTATATATACTTTGTGTATATAAATATATATGTTTTAGGCAAAGTCATGTTTTGCCAGTGCTCCCTGGATTATGTATTATTTGATCTACACAAACGTATACAGATTTTCTCCTCAGTTCCCATTTCATTTTTGGAGTAGCTAAAACTGGGGTCGTATAAGGGAACAATCAGATGCAGAGGGTGAGGTCAGAGATCGAAGAGGGTAGTGATTTCTTCTGAGAAAAGCCTTCTCCCTCAGCCTTGTATTGATTTTGTTTTCATATGGATTCTGATTGCATCAGCTCATATTATTTCTGTGTAATGTATAGAATAGCATAGATACAGAGTACTGTAAACTCTGGGCACACATATGTATACCTATATATGACTCATGCACAGTTGCAGTTATATAAGGTACTCAGGACTGAAAAAGAAAAAATGTATAAGAGAACACCTGCTTTTATTAATAATACTTTCTTCGAATCAGTCATTGAAATTTCACAGGGGCCAGTAGACAAGGAGTAATGCAGGCAAGTGGCGGCTCAAAGATGCCCCAGGCAGGTGTAAGAAGCTGGTCTCATTAACCTTCACCTTGAGAAAGGCAGAGCAGCCCTGTGGGCAGGTGAACCAGTGTGAACAGCCCAGGAGTCAGCATAGCAGATCCTTTAGTTCTGAGAGCTTAAATTCTAGTTCATTAGCTCTTTTGGAGTGTGACTTTCATATCCTTTGTGAGTTCAGAAAACTCTATCACCTCTGTTTCTATCACACAGAGGCCACACACTGATACTAAACATCGCTCAGCTGTACAGAATGATTCATATGAAAGCCCCTGGCAAAATAGAACAGAGACAAGAGACACAACACTCTGGAATTTCATGAACAGGTTCAAAATATTAAAAATACGTAGCCTTTTTTTAAAGAACAGCTGAATAAAAATATATAACCTTTGGGACTTAAGCTTCTGTGGGACAGCTATGTGTGTGTGTGGGAGGACATAGTCACCTTAATGCATGTGCCATGTTTTTTCCCCTTTTCTCCCCCAGAATGCCCAACCTCGGCTACAGCTTCGAGACCAACTCAGGGAATGCCTTCCATTACTTCACCTATGGGGTGGCTTGCTCTGAAGTGGAGATTGACTGCTTAACAGGGGACCATAAGGTAAGAAATTTTCAAAACTTTAGTACTGAGGGGGAAAAAAGAGAAACAATTGAACTGCCGTACCAAGAGCTGGCAGAGACAAACTTTCTGCTCAGAAAAAATGCCACACATCATGGCTGGCAAATTTCCTATAAAAGACCAGAGAGTAAAAATTTTAGGCTTTCTGCCTCAATACTCAATTCTGTCATTGTAGCATGAAAACAGCCATAGACACACGGAAACAAGTGAGCGTGGCCGCGTTCTCACAAAATGTTATCGAGGTGGACTGAATGTGAATTTCCTGTAGTTTTCACGTTGCCACAGGTTCTTTCTATTTTTGTCAGTCATTTAATAATGTAAAAATCATTTGTAGCTCGGAGGCCCTACTAAAGCAGGGGACAGGCTGGCTTCGGCCAATGGATTGTAATTTACTGACCCCTTCCTTCCATGATCTAGCCAGACGCAGGTTCAAAGCCCCAGCAACCTGTGAACCTGGCCCTCCCACTCACACGTGGGTGTGAGCACAGTTATTTCGGATCTAGGAGAGAGCATTGCCTCCCCACCCACTCCCCAGCTGCTAAGAACTCACCCTTCAGCGGTGCGGAAGGCAGTGGAGACTGGCAAGAGCGTGAACACTCCTGCCTGAGCATTCCCAGAGCATTCTGCTTGTGAACGTATTCTGGTTAGCACTTCGTAGCATAAGGGTCACGAAGGCTCGTCTATCATTCCACACACCACACGCTTTTATTTTGTAGATTCTCCGCGCAGACATTGTCATGGATGTTGGCTCCAGTCTGAACCCTGCCATCGATATTGGGCAGGTAAGGCTCACGGTGAACCTGTGTGATGATGAACTTGGCCACTGATATGCCCCATCCCCCTCCTAGGGTCACCGGCCACAGCATCTTGTTCAACATCATTTTTAAGGGGGTCTGCACATAGTACCAAGCGAGTCCCCCATCAGGGTGGGATTTAGATAGCTGAGAGCCCACCCATCTCTCAAGGCAGAAGACAAATGAATGTGAATTGACTTGGATAGGGCACTCACACCTTGGAGAACAACACGATAAATGGGAGAAATCATTGTGTGTTCACCTGCATGCACGTGTGCGTGCACACAGTTTGACAGGGAGCACAGTGTGGGCTGGAGTCAATGTGTAGGCCATGGGGGCTGAGGTCAGAGGAGCTCTCTCCCTTCTCATTCCTCTTCTACCCAGGACAGCAATGTACTCAAGCATGGCATGGCGGGGGGCACTTGGGGGCAGAAGACACAGGTTTGAACAAGGGGAGTAAAGGGATGGCTCAAAGAAAGTCATGTCTGGAAAATTTGAGTATTGAGCAGAGCCGGCAGAACAGGAGGAGACAGGGAGAAATCCAGAAATGAAGTTCTGAGAATCTGATAAAAATGTAAATTGGATTTCTCAAAAGTGGAGAATTACTGAATATATAGAAACCTAGTTATTAGTTAATTGGTTCATGAATTCATTGAGCAACCATTGGGAGAGCCTCGCCATAGGTGGGCACTGAGCTGGGCACACAGACACAAAGCTGGTTGGTGCCCGGTCTCTTCCCTGTGCACCCTTGTGGGGCCATGCGCACCGCCTGCCTGAGGCTGGGCAAGCAGGGAGAGCAGACAGGCGGACAGCAGAGCATGGCAGGGACCTCCGAAGAAACCTGTAAGCTGTAGCAGGGGCGCTTTTCCTCCCAGCGAGCAGGCAGGTCTGGGAGTCATAAGGCCTGGAATCTACTACCTGAGAAATGCCTCCTTTCTTGTGAGGCTGCTCAAGAGCACATGACCCTACTTAGCACCCAGGAGCAGCGCGGGCCCCTGGCCTGTGACTCAAGCCTCAGCTGGAGGCTGCCATGTCCCCATTGGCGACGTGGGAGAGATATCTCCACATGCCCTGACGTAGGTCTTTTTACCGTGCTTGAGGGGATATGTCTGAAAATAAATTACTAGTAGCGATATCAGAGAGATTACTGCCTATGTTTTCTTCCAGAAGTTTGATGGTTTTGGCTCTTACATTTAGTGCCCTGTGGCAGGTTTTAATGACAAATTATGCCTATGACTGTGCGAGCCTCCTGGAATCACTGACAAGTTCTAAAACAGACCTTCAGTGTCTATGCCAGTGCCTGGTGAAGGCCCCGAGGGGTGTCCCAGGTGGGGCAGGAGCCAGGTAGGCAGTAGAGGGCTGTTTTCAGCTTCTTTCCAGGCCCCGCTTCAGGTGAGGCTTGGTGCCAGTGTGGGAAGCAGTACCTGTCTCTGGGATGGGATGGGTTGGGGCGGGGCAGGCTAGCCACTATCTCCTTCTGCCTTGCACCAGGTGGAAGGGGCATTTGTCCAGGGCCTGGGCCTCTTCACCATGGAAGAGCTGCACTACTCTCCCGAGGGGAGTCTTCACACCCGGGGCCCCAGCACTACAAGATCCCTGCATTTGGGAGCATCCCGATTGAGTTAAGGGTGTCCCTGCTCCGCGAATGTCCCAACAGGAAGGCCATCTACGCATCCAAGGTACCGTCCAAGGGTCTGCGGTGCCTTCTGGTCTGCACTGAGGGAGGCTGCAGGTGGTGACAGGGGCTCCAGCCAGCCACCACGTGAGTCTGCAGGGGTCTCGTATGGAAGAGAGAGAAGAGGGTTTGACACCAGCCTTGATGATGGAGAGGGGGTAGGGGCAGTCCTGCCTGACGACCAGGGAACTGAATTGAAGATGACAACACCGCTGTGTGGTTGAAGCCAGCTCCTTCAGGGGCACTCAAGAATCCCTTAATCCAACCCCGTAGGTCAAATCCTGACCTATATCCATGTCTCAGGTGTGCATTCCTGATGCTTGGTCCTGGAGATGATCTCACAGGCACAGCACCCTTGTCGTCCCGTGAGAACCAGCATATTCACTGCAGAGGGGGTGGTGCCTCCATGCACCCCCATTCACCTCCTTCGGTGCCGCCACCTGACCTTAAGATCAGCATGCCTGAAGGATAACTATCCCTAATAACCATTAAAAATGGTTGAAAATCAATTAAGCTGATTGATACAGGTCTATGTCAAAGAAGGGAGACAGATAACCACCTGTAAGCAATGACACCCACCCATTTGCTTATCTCATGGGTTACATTAGTGGGGGGTCTGGGACACTTTGTGATCCCTGCCATTGCCTCTCACACGTTGGCATGGATCAGAATCACTGGGGCTCATGATAAAAATGCAGTTTGTGGGGCCCACCCCTAGGAATGTTGATTCAGTAGGTCTGGGGCAGGGCCCTGGACCTGCATTTTTCATAAATGTTCCTAGTGATTCTGATACAGGTGGTCTCTGGTCTATGTTTTGGGGGACAAAAAACCACCTCTTCTAGAAAATGTTTTAATTCCTGTTTGTCAGGATGCTTGTATTTCAGCAGATGCTGTGAGTATAATTAATTATGTCGCCTGTATAAATGTTGGTGTCAGCATTGCAAGTAGATTATCGCCGAGGCTTATAACTGTGAGGAAAGGGTTAAAATTCATGTCAGAATTTTTTTGTCTATAACATATAATTCATATAACTTTTACTATATTTGCATATTATATTTGCATGGCATCATAAGAAAAACAATCACATAGTGAGAAGTAAAAGAAATATGCCAATGAGGGTGAATCATTTACTAGATTGATTGTTCTTGGCCCCTTAGTCGTTTACTAGGTTCATTGTGGCCCATTGGCTGGGGTTCCCTGGCTTACCATCCCTCCTGCTGCGGAGGCTGGGGGCCCCTCTGCCTGATGCCTTGTCCTCCGCTCTGTCTGCCCAGGGTGTCGGGGAGCCGCCCCTCTTCCTGGCTGCCTCCATCTTCTTTGCCATCAAGGATGCCATTCGTGCCGCTCGAGCTCAGCACACAGATAATAACACGAAGGAGCTTTTCCGGCTAAACAGCCCTGCCACGTCGGAGAAGATTCGCAATGCCTGCGTGGACAAGTTCACGACCCTGGTATGACGCCTCTCGAGTGGCTGCTCAGTCTGTGCCGCTCCGTCCCGGGGAGCTGGGGCATAGGCCTGTGAACTGCAGGGGGAAGTTCTACAGAGAGGAGAGTGAGATGTTAGACTCACTCTCGGCTGGGCAGCTTTGGGTCAGTGCTGCTTTCCACTATGTGGTTGAGGCACTCCCTGGAACTTGCAGGGAAATAATAAGAAACCCCCTGAAATTGTAGCTTCTAGCTCGGCCTCCTTAGAGGAAAGAGAGCTGTTGGATGCACAGCTATCACCCACAGATTTCATTATTTTCCATGAAGATGAGAGTGATGGAGAAAACGCTAGAAGAGCCTAATCTTTAGTGTTCATCACTAGCATTTTTTTTTTTTTTGAGACCCTTCTTTGTTTCAGACACTGTGTGAGGTACTATGGAGATGGAGAGAAAAAGAGAAACTAATTAATTAGATGGCCCACATTTGTCCTGGGATTTTCATGTGCCTTGCTCCTAGTGGGGACGCATATGTGCCCTTGAAGGCTTTGTAGCCTTTTTGGTAAACCAGATGATTGCACTGTATGGTGATTGGTCACCACTCTGGAGGTGTATGTAGCAGAATATAGCAGGAATTCCACGGCCCTTGGAATGATTTTGGGAAGGCCCTAGGAGATACTTGAAGTGGGCAATGCCTGGCACAAGCAGACCGTGCTAGGATAGCTTCTTCCACTGCTGGAACCTCAGAACCAGCCGAGCCTCTCGGTCCTGCATGCACAGGACCCTCTGGTTGCTTTTGCAACAGCATCTGTTGAGGTAGCAGAACCGGGTTCTTTCTGATACTCAAGTTGGATTTCTTCCTGAGTGTTTGGTGGGAAATTTGATAGGCCTTGGGGTATATTCATGGACCCAAAGTGTCCCAGGAGTAGGAAGGGTACAGGAGACTCCCCTTCCTCAGTTCAGGCAAATCTTCCATCCCAGACCTCAGAACGGAGAATGAGGGAGGCAGACGGGCTGCCAGTCAGGCCACCCTTTGTCTGCCAATAAGTTAGCTATGGGGTGAGAGCCACACAGACCATGTGTGGGGCTCCCAGGCAGTGAGGATGCCCACAGCTGGGCAGCAACCTTCCCACAGCCCAGAGCCTTTCCACCATAGCCCCGGTGCTGACAGTTACCGAAACCCCATCCCCTGAGACGAGGGGCTGCATGGCTCCCAATAAGCTTGCACGGTTGCACAGTTAGCTCCTGGCAAGCAATCTGATGTGCGACTCAGTGATTTAATGAGCCCCTCTGAGGCCCCAGGATTAGAGGTTCTAACCCAAGAACTTTGCGATGTTACGACACACTGGGAACTTAAAATCCCTGCGGTAGATTTGACCGAGTAGCTGATTGTATGAACCAGTCATGCTTTCGAGTGACTGTGAGTGTCAGGTGAGAAGGGACCACTGCTGTATTTGGTCATCTCTATGTCTCCAGAAGCTAACAGAGTGCCTGCCACAGGGAAAGTGCCCAATAAAAGCAAATGAACGACCAGGAAATTAGGGGGTCCTGCCCTGGGGGCATGTCTAGCAGCTGGGACTGCAGAGTGGTGCTTGTTTTTGGAATGGTGGCTGGCAGCGGTGGCGGGTGGCATGTATGTGAGAGGGTGGGAGGGGCACTGTGTTTCACGCTGTGCGAAGACCTGGGCAGTGAGTTCTCTGTTGTTCCTTCCTAGTGTGCCACTGGTATACCAGAAAGCTGTAAACCTTGGTCTCAGAGGGTTTGACGAGAAAGCCCCCAGCGGAGTCTTCTTACGCTAACGGGGGGCGTCCCGTGGAGTGTGGAACATGCCTTGCAGAACACAAATCTTTAAAAGTCGCAGGATAACAATGCTGTCGTTCATCCGGATGGTGTCTGGAAGAACACTGAATAAATACATCGGAAGATTTTGATCAAAAATGGGATTTGTAAACATAACAGTAAGCAGATTCAGAACTGTTAGGTCCAAGTGGCTAATGTGCGATTAGGGTCATTTCATGTAATTATTTTTCTAATTTAAATTTAAAATTTTTTAGGCGAGGTAACCAGATTGCAAAGAACTTGTCAGCTTACCATCCCTTATTTCTAATATGTACAGCACCTGGTCTTCCTAGGTAGTCTCCCATCCAAGTGTTAACCAGGCCCGACCCGCTTAGCTTCCGAGACAACACGGGATCGGGCTGGTTCAGGGTGGCATGGCCATAGACTTCATGTATGTTTTAATCATGTATTTGAAATTGATTTAGGAAGTGTTTGTGCTTGTCCCAACTCACTGATGGCCTGAATTACCTCAAGTACTGACAGTGGCTGTCCTTCAAAGAGGATTCCCACAAACCCCCAGAAGCCTAAACCAAAGTTACTTTAAATCCATGTGCCTTCATCAGAAAGACTTTTTCCAAACCAACTGATGTCATATTATAACTTCAGATTCATACTGAGATTTGCAATGGGACATTCAAACCTCTAACCACCTTTGGAGAGAATAAAGAATGAAACAAATTCAAGGTTAATTGGATCCATTCTTGTTAAGCTACAAGAAGTAAGGTTATTCCATAAGACCAAAAACCAACCAACCCAATTATTGAGCACTTACAATGTGCTAAGTTCCTTCCTCTTCCTCTTAGTGCATTTCAAAAAAAGAAAAAAAAATCAGGTTTGAAAACCTTCACTGGAGAAATCTTACCATTCGTGACAGCATGGATGGACCTAGAGTATATTATGCTAAGTGAAATAATCATACAGAGAAAAGGCAAATACCATATGATCTCACTTGTATGCAGAATCTAAAGAACAAAATAATCAAACAAAATAGAAACAGAGTCATGGATATACAGAGAACAAACTGATAATTGCCATATGGGAAGGGGATTGGGGAGCTGGGTGAAGGCATTAAGCAGCACAGATTGGTATTTACAAAATAGTCACAAGAATATAAACTACAATATATGGAATATAGTCAATAATATTGTAATAACTATGTATAGTGCTAAGTGGGTACTAGAGTAATCAGAGGGATCATTTCACAAACTATATAAATGTCTAACCACTATGCTATACACCTGAAACTGATATAAAATAATGAATGTCAACTCTAATTGAAAAATAAAAATAAATCCTTTATCTCAAGTCAGAGTAATTTCAATCTAAAAATGATGCTACCAAAATCAAGATCAACAAGAGGGAAAACAGTCAAGAAACCTGGGTTCTTATCCCAACTGTGTCTCTATCTGTGTGACCTTGGGCTGTCACTTCCCTTTTACACTATTCATTTCACTGCAGAATGAAAGATTGGGCTGGAATAATCTCTAAGGTCTTCTCCATCTCTAAAAGTCTATAAATATGTGACCTGAAAACTCCAGTTATATAAAGGATCTGCAGCTCTCAGCAACTTGGGTCCCTTACAATGATGTAATATCTGGGCTTAATGAATCTGCTAAGCTTCCTCCAAGCTCCTGAGGTTGATGAAGAGAACAGGAGGAAGGAGGAAGGCAAACATTCCCTGTAGTTTCCAACAGGTGATTTCATCACTGTGTGGTATTGGGTGGATGATAGGACATTGTCCTGTGCCTTCGCTCTATAACGCACCCACCTTCTGCCATATGGAGTCCATGGCTCTGGCCATGGAAGTATATGGAAACCATGCAGATGAGCCAGGTGCCTGATGTCGCTAATAAATGAAACTGTTAGCTGGTTGGCACATGAGAAGTGTTTGGCAATCCTTATAACCACACCAAATGCTAATATTTGCTATATTTTAGCCAGCCTTTATCTCTAGACAAGACGCACCACACACACACACACACACACACTTTTTTGCAAAATTCACCTGAGTATTTTAGACAGCATGAATAAAACTGAAGAGCTTTAGAAATCAAAGAAGTATTTATATTGATATTCATACAAGTCTGTTTCGAATGATTTTCTGGAATGTTCTAGGGCTACCCTGAGATTGAGACGGGTCAGCTGTTAATGGTGAGGCTGTTAAGGGCTGAACAATGACTGAATTCTCTTCTGAACTTAGGAACAGAGGCAAGGCAGACTGGTCATAAAAATCAAATGGGTAAGTGCTTCGTGAGCTGTAAATCACTGTGTCCTGCTGAGGTACTGTCCTCCTCAGACCTACCTGTCCTTGCCCTGAGGTCTTAATCTGTGAACTGTCTCAAGTTTGCAGAGTGAGGGTTCTTGATCACAAGGTTCAGCCAACACAGCCTGCAGTGCCCCACGAAAACCTGCAGAGGGCAGTGGAACATTTATTATGAGACCAGAGTCTGCTGGCCCAGCAGCATCGCATCTGTGGCGAGTTACTGGGGCACAAATTTAGGATCTCAGAGCAGACCAAATGTCTTCAAAGGTCCCTTCAAGAGCTGGATTTGAAGCTGCTTAGGGTTTCAGAGTGACAAAAATCTCCTCAAAGGAGCTTTCTGAAGACATAGGTCAGCTGTGGGAGCTGAGCTCCCAACAATGGCTGGCAGGAGAGGTGGGGCAAGTTTTATTCTCTGAGTGTCTGCAACCTGCAGGGTGTCAAATTTAGTGCTTATAGGGTCTCATTTAATCCTTGCAGTGGCCTTAGGAGGTGGGGCTTCAATCTCTGAAATGACATGAAGGAGAAGCCTTACCCACAGCCAGGCAGACGGCTTCCTCAGGGATGTCTACTCCTCAAAAACCCCCACATCCCATGACCCCCGCAGCCCATGACCCCCGCAGCCCATGGGCTGCAACTCGGCCAGGCAGGCTGGGCAAGCTGGCGAGTCCTGGGAGGTGATCACCCTGTCGGAGAGGACTCAGGCTGAGCAGGCTCACAGAGGCTGGTGGAGGCACCAAGCCCATGTGTTCCCCTGTAGGCAGGCGTAGGGCCCTGACGCTGGCCTGGCTGAGCTGCTGAACTGCCCTCTGTCTGAAGGCAGAGGATGGACCTCCTCCTACTTCAGAGCTAAGGTGGCTGGAAGACCAGGACAGGGAGGACAGGATGAATGGACGTCCTCAGGAGGAGCCCTGGGTAAGGGATAAGAACAGAAATAGTCCTAACTGATTGATTTATGACTGGGAACATCCCTGAGCCCAGGATATTTTTATCTGTAGCTGAGGGGGAGCCTAGAAACCATTCTTTTTGCTGCCCATTTTAGATCCTGGGATAAGGCTATTCAGAACATACAGCTTCCTGGACCAGCAGAGGTTTGACATCACTCTGGGCCCCCAGGCTCAGGGTCCTGCCCTTTTTTTGTCTCTATCTTGAACTAGGGGAGTGCTTGTCCCTAAGGCAGGAGACAGATGCTATGATAATCTTGTCATCTGAAACAAAGCAGCCTTTTGATGGGAGTGGAAATGTCAGGCACTGCCCAAAGGGCTTTTGGCGTCATTTCTGTCCTTGAACTGACCTGGCCCTGGCCTCGCACAATCCCCCAGACCAACTCAGCATCCCAGAGCTGGAAGGACCTGGGGGATTATCAAGTTCAAACTCTTTGTTTTAGAGCTGAGAAACATAAGCCCAGAGAGGGTAACTGACTGGTGTAGGGTCTCGCAGCCCTTTAGTGAGAGAGACAGGCTTACAACAAGGCTGTGACTCCTGGTGCAGACTCTTTAAACTAAAGCACACATCCACTCATCAAGAGAGCCTTCTCTTCCACAGTCGGGTCAGATGGCTGGGGGATATGATAGAAACCTAGTTGCGCTGTTTGGGGAGATGTTATGGAGAGCTGGCGGCCCAAGATGAATACCGTGGCAAGGGGCATAGGTCTTGCTGCTGCTTATGCTCCTAGGACAGAATGCTAAAATGGGATTCTTTTTTAAGTCCCACAGGCATACACTGAACACTAGTAAGTGCAAAACATCCTCTCACTGCAAAGTGAGGTGCTAAGTCATCTATGTAAGACTTGGCAAAAACTGATTTTGCCACCTTTAGCTCATCAAAGGAATAAAAGATTGAAATATAGAGTTTGAGAGATTTAAGAAAGATGATTTCTTTGAAAAGAGCAAACTGTGTATCCTCCCTGCCAAAAAGGAGAAAGAGGGAGGGGGAGAGAGAGAGAGAGAGAGAAGAGAGAGAGAGAGAGAGAAGAGGAGGAGGAGAGGAGGAGGAGGAGGAGGAGGAGGAGGAGGAGGAGGAAAGAGAAAGGGAGAGGAGAGGAGAGGGAGGGAGGGGAGGGAGGAGAGGAGAGGAGTGGGGGAGGGGAGGGAATGCTGCCTTTCCTTGCTTCCCACTGAGGCTGGCCTGAGTTCCTGCTCTGGGGCAATGGCAGGCAGCCCCTCAGCCCACACCTGGTTGTTTAGGAACTGACTGTAACCCTATGGAGTTGGCCAAGCTCCTCTGCTTCTCCTTTTTCCCCCTCTTCTCTCGCTGCAAGTCACTCAGCTCCTCTGAACCCCAGTCTTCATCTGTAATAGGCATGGATAATCACATCTACCTGCCAGACTGCTGTGAGGATTGTAAGAGAGAGTAGGGTTAAACACCACTTTGAAGAGTGCAGAGCCGTCATTTCCAGGCCTTTGATCATGCCTTAAGGGGGACAGACTGCCAGGGGATCAAGAGTAAGCTTTCCAAAACACGGGTGGGAGGGAAGATGCAAGAATGAGTCAAACTCTCAGCCAACTGTAGTGGGCGTTGGGTAAGCTGGCAGCACACGGAGAGCTATGGTCTTAAACCCAGTAAGACCAGCTCAAGTTATTATATTTTGGCACAAATGACCAAAATGATTAATTAGCATATCACAACTTCTCACACAAATGTGATTTCCCCCAGTGTACTGGGTTAGAGAGGAAGGCTGCCTCTCAGCCCCCATGGCTGACGAAGTGGCACAGGTGAGGTTGCGGGAGAGGCCCATCGGGCTCACCCAGCTGTCCTTCCCAGGCCTTTATCGAAGGAAGCGATCTCTTCCTTTCATTACCCATGTTCAGTCTCGTCTGATAAAGACGCCAGCTGACGTCCTCATGCAAGTCACTTGGCTTTGCATTGTTCTGTGTAACTCTTGCGATAAACCTACGAGGTATGTGCAATGACCACACCCGTTTTCCGGGTGAAGGAACAGAGGCTCAGGGGGCGAAGGTGGCAGGGCAGTCACGAGCACTCGCTGTGCAGTCAGCTGATGTGTCCCCGTCTGGGCCCCCTCGCTCGGCTGTTGTGCGATCTTGGGTGACTCGCTTAAATCTTTGTCCTTCTGCTTTGTCATCTGTGAAACAGGGATAATGACGGTTCTTCCACAGAGTTGTGGGGAGGATGGTATCAGAAAGTGCAGGCAAAGCACCAAACTCAGTCGCTGGCAGAAAAGTTTCTACCTTTACACACACACGTGCGTACACGAGCACGCGCACACATACACACACACACACATACACACACACACACACACACACACACACACACACACACACCTCTTTCTTCTTATTCCCCTCTATCTCAGTCTTCTGAATTCAAGGGAAAGAGGGGGACCTCGTCGCCAGAAGGAAGACTCTTCATCTCTTTCCAAACCCAGAACAGCCCTGTTAGGGCCAAAAGCATGTCCAGATGGTCTCAGGAGAGGGAGAGGAAAGCACCATGGACAATTGCCCCAGGGTCTCTTCCCCTACAGCCACTGGGGCACCCTGATGTCACTTAATGGCAGGAGGAAGGCTCTATTAGGTTGGACCAGTTGCAAGATGTATGTACAGAATGCATGCATGGGGTCTTGCTCCTTTTCTCCATACTCTTGGAGAGCCATGGGTCTGAGGAAAAACCACTGGAAGTGTTCTTTGTCCTCTTGGAGGTGTGCTAAGGGCTTCTTGCAAGAATCCTATGCACTTCATAGGCTCTGGGATTGGTGGCATTGGCCCCATGGTAGCTGGTGGCTCTGAGGTGGGTCTAGGCTTTCCTATGAGCCACACTAACTTGGTAACAGCGCCCTCCCCCATCCCTCACTCCCATTCTGCCCCCGGGGGCCAGAAGTGCCACCTCTCTGGGAGATTTAGCTGTGGTAGTGTTGCTAGTAATTTGTGGACACCAGCTGATGAGGATACTGGCTCTCAAGCAGCTCAGTCCTCATTCCCACACGTCCCACAGTCAGGTTCTCTTGTTCCTCAAATACACATGCCGTGTGCCTCTTAAGGGCCACGTGCCGGGCCATGGTCAGGGTCACGCTGGAAAGAGGATGGGCTGCACATGGATGCTCTACTCTGCTCTGACAGCCAGAGAACACTCTTCCTTTGGACCAATTACTTGTCCTCTGAGCCACAGATTCTTTATTTGTAAAAGGATAGTGAGACCTATTGTCCGGATTGTAACACTAACATGAAACAAAGAATCATTCAGCCCAAAGGTCAACCATGCTGAGGGTGAGAAACTCTGGTTTATCCCACCTACCCCTGTGATATCAGGGAAGTGACTGAAGACTCCTGAGATGGCAGTGGCAGAATTAAAACCCGACTCATTCTTTCTGCTGCTCTTGCTATCCCATTACGTCGTCGTAGTATCAGTAAGTATGTAGCAAGGTTGTTTATCTCTCTGTAGAATAGGAATTGCCTATTGCAAGAACATATCTGAAAATTCTTGTTTCTAAATGGGCATTCATGAGATTAGCTGCACCAGCACAATGAATTACCCTCCCCACAAAAATAATATAAATGGTGAAACTCAATGATGTTTGAAACTATATACTACAGTTTCTTAAAACATTTCAATGTATGGAGACGATTAATAGCCAGAAGTGGAATATCTGGTTTATTGGTCATGTTTTGACTGTTGTCTTTATAACCAGATACACTGTGAATTTGTTTGCTTCCCTGTGGAGGGTCTATGTTTTCCCTTTAAGAACCTTTTCTTAAATAAAAAAATTAATTACAGCATGTATCAAACATAGGTGATATAGAGAAAAATAAAAGACACATATATACTTTCCACCTAGTTCTAAAAATATTTGCTTGCCCATATTTGTTTCCTATGTTTGAAAATTAATGCTATAAGTAGTTGAAGCCTCCCATTTTATCACCCAACCCTCAGATTTTTCTCTTTGCCTTGAGGTGATCAATATTCCAAGGTTGATATATATTTCGCCCATTTATGTTTTTATAATTTTACTGTATATATATCCATTAGCAATGTATAGTACTTGCATGTGAGAGTTTTAAAATTCACACCCATTAACCACCAGAATGACTAAAATGAAAAAAACTAAAAAATTGGGAGCGTGAATATGGTGCAAAGTATGTGGAACTCTCATACGCCGCTAGGAAAGTAAATTGGTAAAACCAGTTTGGAGAACTATTTGGGAGCCTCTACTAAAGCTGAAGGTATACATATCCTTGATCCGACAATTGCTGAGCGTATACCCAAGAGAAATAGGTGCACACATGCACCAAAAGAAAGGCCCAGATTGATCATAGCAGCAGTGCTTGTAATAGCCCTAAACAAGCAGCAGTGCTTGTAATAGCCCTAAACAAGTCCCAAAGGTAGAGCGCAAAAATGAATTGTGGTGTATTCATACAATGGAATCCTAGCACAGCCAAAAGAGGGAAAATCACAGCTATATACTTCAATGGGATGCATCTCTCAAATATAACATGGAATCAAAGAAGCCAGACACAAAATGAATACACACTTTTTGTGTATATCGTTCTATGTACATAAATTTCAAAAATAGGCAAAAACCAATCTATAGGGTTAGCGGTTTATGCTAAGTTACCCCTGGAAAGGATGTAGTAACTGGAGGAGAGAGACAGGGGTGGGGGGTCTTCCGAGATGCTCGGAAATGCTCTATTTCTTAATCAGGGTACTGGTTACAAGGGGGTGTCACTGTAAAAATTCATTGAACTGTTTATTATGATTTGTACAATTTTATTCTGTAACAAAAAGTTTCCTTTGGGAAAAAACGGCGTCCATGGTATCATACGGTGATAGCCTTCTGTAACTTGTTTTCCCATTCAACGTTATGGTTTTAATATGTATCCAACTTGGCCCATTTGACCTAGTTCAGTCATTTGTCTGTTCTACTGTGCTTTAATATATGTATAGCCAAAATTAATTTTTAAATCCCCATGCTAATAGATGTTTATGCTGTTTCCAATCTTTTATTATTATAAACAACATATTTGAACATCCATCCTCTTGCAGTGTGTGAGAATTTGGCCTAAGACCAACACGCCAAACTGGTATTTCTGGTCATGTTTTTTCTGCTCCTTTATTTTCAACTGTTCATGTTATGTTTTATTTGAGTCTCTTACAGATAGTGTATTTGAAATGCTTGTGCGTGTGCATATGTGTTGGCAAATAACGTGTTTAGAGCAATGTGACTAATAATATCTTTTGATTTATTTCTATCATCTCATTTTGTGTTTTTCTATTGACTGTATTCTTTATTTCTCTTTTTCTCGTTGTCTTCCATCTGTTTAATCGAGTTTTTTTCTTTCCTTGCCCACTCTGTTCTCTCTTCTAGTTTGGAAGTACTACATTATATTTCTACTCTTTTAGAGGTAACGGTTAAATTTTTAACATGCACATTGTGTTTAGCAAAGCCTATGTTTAATGAATATTTCTTTGCCGTCACCAAACAGTATAAGAACCTTAGGATGCATTGACTCTACCTTTCACCCTCTTCCTCCACGTTGCTGTAAGTACTTCCTCCTTGTTTTAGCATTCCCATTACTTGCTGTATTTTTGTAAAAGCGTCTTTATTTTGCTCTCATCCTCAAATGATGATCTAGCTGGGTATTAAGTTCCAGGTAGCAGCTATTTCCCCCAGTTCTTATAATATATTTTTCTGATGTCCGTCTAATTGTCATTCTTTTGCAGGTAATATATCTTCTTTCACTAGCTACTTTTTTTTTTATTGTTTTTCTGTTGAGGTATCTTATTTTATCCATTATTTAGGTACCAATTAACTTTTTATTCATTATGCCGTGGAGTCACTCTGCTTCTTCATTCCTATGTCAACATGAAAAGGTGTTGGGGAGGGTCTACTCTGTACAGTCCCCCAGAGACCAAGAACAACAGAGAATGTGAGGTCTTTCTGGAGCTCTTGCTCTTGACGTTCTGCTTTTAGTTCTTTCTTCAGCTCTGGAACTTGGGGGCTTCCCTTTCTTTCTTTTGAGAAAGGTGTTAAAACGTTATGTTATATTTTATACAATAACTATATCCAATTTGAAACAAAAGAACATGCTTTCAATTAAAACTTCATGTTACCAGAAGGTGAACCTCTTAAGAGGTTGTATTCTAAAACATTTTAGATCATACATTTTAATCCTATTTATTTTGTGTATGAATTTACATCTCAGAGCCAGCCGCCAGAACACTCAGATTCCAAGCATCCAAACATTAGTGTCTCCTACTTTTGCACATTCTCGTTTCTCTTATGCCGTCAGTCTTCATCATCAGCCAGCTATTCCTTTCTATATTTGCAAATATTCCTAGGGGCTATCTGTCAATTCCAAACTGCCACAGCAATTCGTTTTATTAAACAATAACCATTCATACAGGTCATGAGGCATCCTTCCGACAAAAATTAAGGACTGACTACATATGAGGAATGTGCTGTGTCCTCGAAAGAAAAAAAAAAAGATGAAACAGCCTCAGATACTGCCCTGAGTCTGCCACAGTCTAGTAGAAGAAATAGAACGTGTACACAAACAACCCTGATGCCAGGTGGAGGGCAGAATACTTTGAGGATTCGCCTATGGATGGAGGAAACAAAGAAGGCTTTATGGCATTTGTGCTGGTGCCGAAAATGCTGTGTTCGATTTCTGTTGCTGCCCTAACAAATTGCCATGGATTAGTATATTAAAACAACACATTGTAACGTCTGCCATGATGACTGTAGTTAATCATACCGTATTGCATATTTGAAAGCCACCAAGAGAGTTAAGACCCCCCACGTCTGTAGGTCAGTGTGGTCAGCTGGGTTTCACGAGGTTAAAATCAAGATGTCGATAGGGCTGCACCCTTTTCGAGAGGCCCCCGGGAATCTGTTTCCAAGCTCATTCAAGTTTTTGGTCAGATTCGGTTCCTTGTGGTGGTAGGACTGAGGCCCTATTCCTTCCTGGCTGTCATCTGGGCATCTGTCTTTGCTCCTAGAGGCCACCCACAATCCCCCTCTTGCTTTCCACGTGGCCCTCTCCAGCAGTGGGGGTAGAGTCCCTATCATCCTTTGAATCTCTCTGACTTCTTCTTCTGCCGCATTAATCCTGACCCCAGTTAGAGTACTCTGCTTTCAAGGGCTGGTGTGATTGGATTGGGCTCCCCTGGATAGAATTTACTGAATATGCTGAGCCATGACAGAGTGCTCTTTGGGCAGAGGGAATGGGAAAAAAAACAAACTGTGGATGCAGGTGGCCACGTGCAAGAGCAGTGACAACAGACAGCCTTCCTCGGGGTGTAAACTGGCAAGTCCCCTCCAATGCGAGACGTGTGCAGGTTCTTGGACAGAGTAAGACCTGCTACGTGATGGTAAGACAGCCACAGACCCCTGACCTGGGGGTCGTGGGAAGTGCAGTGCCTCTCTCCTTCGTTCTGGAGATGAAATTGCCGTGGAAGCATTCCCACGCTTCCTGTGCATGCTTTGTTCCTCGGGATCGAACAGTGAAATACTGGGTGCCTTCAATAAATAACTTTTATTTAATAGTACATATTTGTTCCACACAGTACTGGCAAATCGGCAGAAGAATGTAATAATCACCCCTAATCCTGACACACAAAACAACTGTTAAGGCTTCGTTGTTTTGTGAGACGCCATTAAAACTTAGCGATTTATCCACCCAGGTTTCCATGTCTATTAATATTCTGCCTCAATGTTATTTTAAATGGATACATAGTTTTCTATTGCATGGATGGCCATGGCTTATTTAAGGAATCCAGTGCTGACATTTGACTTGTTCCCAAGCTGTTTTACTATCATAAACAACACCGAGATGAACATAACAGGGCTGCTTTTACAGACATGTTGAACAGGATGTCAACAGACTCTCAGCAGGAATGCAGGAGGGAGCCTGGGTGCAGTCTCAGCTGTTCGAGTGAATGGCCCCTTGTCCAATTTCTTCATCTGGGCCTCTCGGCTGTACCCATGTGTCTTACTTTGCTGTTAACTGGATCCAGCTGCACCCAAGGAAGGGGCTCCAGTTGGGATTCTGAAGCTGCAGCATGAGGAGGGGGCATCGGAGCAGCAGCTGAGGGGCTGTGGAGGACAGTGGGAGCTCAGCTGGGTGCAAGTCCTAAGGTGGGGGCAGCTGGGTAGGTTCTGAGTCCAGGTGAGAACAGCCACCAGGGAGACATGCTGGAACTCCCTGGGACCCTCTCTTGGAAATTGTTTCCTTTGGCAGGAAAGGGAAGAAAAGAGCAAAAGGCATGTTTGCTTCAATTGGATGAGGGGGGAATGAATAATCTTTTGCTACAGGCCGCAGCTGGGACAGTGACAATACTTCTGCTTCTTTCACGTTACCCAGTTTCTGAATCTCTGCTTTTCCCCACGGCTCCTTCTGCTGCTTCCAGCTGCTTGGACAAACTGGATGGTTTTAAAACTAAACATGTTCCTCAGCGGTTTCCTCTGAAGGGTGGGGATTGACTGGGAAAGAGCAGGAGGATCTTCCTGGGGCGATGAAAACATTCTGTTTGTTGAATGGAGCCGTGAGTTAAGCATCTATCTAAACTCACTGAATGGTGCACTTAAGAACTATGCATTCCACTATATGTAAAGGACCCTCAATATTTAAAAAGATTAAGTCTGTTCTACATTTGCAACTCAGCAGAATGTTGCAATTTTTGTGCAAGTTCACCTAAATGGGATAAGGCAGAGTAAAAACAGGAAGAAAGGCACAGGAGGGGCTGCCCAGGTGCAGACCTCTTGAGATGGTGAGGGCGGGGTCCCTGGTGGAAGGCTCAGCTCCCACCCTAGTTCCCTCATCTGCACAAAAGAGACAGACACAAGCCCCACATTGTAGGCTTGTGCCCTGGTGAGGGTTAAAGAGTCTCTGCATAACAGCCCACCATTGTGCCTGACACACGATAGGGAGTCGACGTGTGGGAACCATTCCCGAACCCAGGGGACCTTTTGCAGGGAGATCTGCAGCCAGCTCAGGGCTGCCACTATGCCCTGTGCCTTCCCAGGTAACGTGCTGAACAGTCAAGGGGACCCTGGGAAGAGCGGAAAGGAAATAGAGGCTGGGGGAGCTTCCGAACCGCTATTTCTGAGGCCATGCAAACCCCAAGCCTGGCCTGCTGGGCTGGGCCTTTTCAGGATGGACACTGAGGAAAGCGGTAAGTGGAGAAAAACTCTGTAAGGGGTTGAGGCAGGTGCCCGAGGACTTGGCAGTTCTGACTGACGGGGCCAGGCCTGGGTGCCAAGGAAAGATTGGCTTTTCTTCCCACGGCAATAAGAGGGAAGAGTAACAATAACAGGGCTGGTTAAATGACTCTGCGTGCAGCCCACCAATCCCGCCCCTCATACATCACGCGGAAAACAAACTCGACTACGGCAATAAAATGATAAAATATTCTAAAGCAAATTTTGGAGGAATTATACACACACACACACATATACATCTACTTTAGCTTTAAGATTATTCATATTTGAATAGTAAGCCGCATATCTTAAACTCTCATATTGGGAATGTATAGGCCCACTGTGTTGATGCTAGTCCGTACCCCTATATACTATAGGGGGGCACCCATAATAAACTAAATCGACAATGATGAACCAAAAATCAGTCTTTATTAAAAACCGAAATGGTAGCAACGTAAAATCATGACCAACTCAAGATAACAGTGATATAGCGAGTCCTTCTGAATGTCTGTGGGGACTGCCAGTGACTTTTGTGGACACGCACCCCATGAAGTCCATGGCATGCCTCCGTCCTGCCTGGACATTTTCCTGGAAGAACAGTGAATCGGGGGTCCATTGTGAACCTCAGTAAATTTTGAATTTGAATTTATGAGTCTCAAATAATAGTAATTCATTTAACTCACTAGGTAGGTACTTGGTAAATAATCTTTTGATATTACAGCAAAATTTTATAGACATTAACGGGAGGATCAGCCAGTGACATATCGGAAGAACCCTCCCAGTGCTCCCTGGGGCTAAATATTTTACACCAAGAGGCTTGAGCTAGAGCAATAGAATTGTCTAGGCCAGTTATTGAAAATGCAGCTTCCTGGGCCCTTTTAGGTTAAATGGGTCAGGATTTGGGGCCCCGGGAGCTGAATTTTAAATAAGTACTGAAGGAGGGCTAATACACGTGGTCCACCTATATGAACTGATCGAGAACGCCCTAGAAAAAGAACGAGACTGCTGTAGGCCAGGTGCTGGCACACCTGCTATTCTGAGAGCAGTTCCCGGATCAGAGTATGCCTTTATGAGTTCTGCTGGGCAGGTGGGTCAGGCCAATTTAACAGCCAAAGATGGGGAGGGCAGTGAGGAGAGGCCCAACAAGACAGGCCATCTATCAGTTATGGCAACTTAAAGGGAACTAAAGGCCACTTAGAAGGGGTGGTGAGACTGAGGGATGAGAGACTTAGAGGCCAAAGCCAGAGATGCAGTGTGAGGGGGAGAGGAACACAGAGAAGGCTGGAAGGACATAGGGGACGTGATAAAGGAAGAGAAATGCACATACATGCAGCACTGACGACGTGCTGATGGCTTTATGTATTTCATCCACCGCTCACGACGACGCTCTGAGCTAGACAATAGCACTCCCTCCTGCGTGTGGGGAGATGGTGCCTTGAAAAGGGTTGACATGGCTAACGTAAGCATGGAAGTCAGGATTTCCTTCCAGCACCACATGGTGCCTGAGCTCTTGCTCTTTACCTAGTGCTTGGCAAGGCAAATAAATGATGTTTCGTTATTTCATTCATTCACCCAAATCGAATGAGCGTCACTAAGTGTCAGGCACTGAGGTTGGGGCCGGGAATTGATTGGTAAACAAGAAAGACACTATCAGGCTTTCATAGAAGACACATACATTAGAGACTCACACCGGGAGCTATAACTTTGCAAACAGTGTAAGAACTAAAAAGAAAAATTGCAGGCTCTAGAAGAAAGAAACTAGGGCCCTTGGTTTGGAACGGAGGATCAAAAGGGACCTCTGTGGGAATGTGATATTTAAGCTGGGACTTGAAGGACGGGTAGGAATTAGCCAAGCTTGAGTGTGGCTAATGTTCCCGCACTGTGCTGCCCAGAGGAGCTTTCCGTGGTGATGGCAATAGTCCATATCAGTCCAACATGGCAGCAACAAGTCACAAGTGACGACTGAGCACTTGAACTGGCCGAGTGTGACTGAGGCACTGAATATTTACGTTTATGTATCTCGATTAATTTCAATGCATGTGTTTAAACAGCCACACGCGGCTAGTGGCCATTGTATTGGACAGTCCGGCTCTGGAACAACGGAAAGTTTATGCAAGGCACCTGAGCTGGAAAGGGGTTTGGTGGCTTTCAGGAGCCTGAAGCGTCAGGATTCGAGGGGGACACGGGAGCAAGGTGAGGCCTGAGGGTGCGGGGTTCAGCGTGTGTAGACGCTTGCAGGCCTCGTGAAGGGTTTTCAATGTTACTGCCGTGGGGACATTATTGAAAGGTTTGGAGAAGAGGAATAACTTGGTCGATTTAGTGTTTTAAGAAGATCACTCTGTGCTGCGGGCAAAGGACCGTAGTAGACAAAAGTGAGAGGAGGGGAACCAGAGAGAAGATGGTGGTGGTCTGGCCCGAGGGTGGACACCGCGGAAAGGGGAAGTGGACAGATGTGTGGTGGCCTTTCCAGGTAGGATCGACAACACATACAGTTTTAAAGAGAGAGAAGTCTGCTCCCTGGACCTGTGTCGTCTGATACGGAAGCCACTAGGCCTTTGTGGCTACTTAAATATCAATTAATTAAAATGAAATGAAATAGAAACATGCTGTTTGTCCACACTAGGCACGTTTCAAGGGCTCGGTGGCCATGTGGGCCTCCCGGCTGCCATTCCTGGGCAACTTAGCTTTAGTGAACATTTCCGTCATCAGATGCTTCTACTGGATAGCGCTAAGGTCATTTAGAGAGTGTTTAAAAATGATCTAGGAAAGTTTAAAAGAAGTCAGAAGTCCAACACCTTTTCTTTGGAGGTGATGCTGAAGTAATGTCACTGGAATGGTACCTATGTCGGCCTATCAGCCAGCAGCCTCCTCCACACACACACACACACACACACACACACACACACACACACACACACGTTATAAGCAGAAACATCAGCTTTTCAAAGGAGTTTGCTTCCAGACGGAAAGGGTAGAGCCATTCGTTCTTGCTTCCCCCCAAGCTTTTCTTCACGAGGAGGGAGATGGGAGCAGAGGTGAAGGGCACACTGATGGCGTGATGACCCCATTTGACAGAAGACTAAACTAAGGAGCTACTGGCAGTGACGAGTAAGCAAAAGCTCCAGAATTTTGACTCAGAGCACTTAATAATTCCATCGCAGCCTGGAGAAGGAAGGGTGGGATATAAACCAAACCAAACCACCATTATTGTTTCCCGCTAGCATGGCTCAGTACTGGAGGCTCAGAGAACGTGACTTCAGTCTCTTTTACAGAAAAGAATGCAGCGTCTTCTGAAAACCACACACCATGCTGGGCACCTCATTTTGTCATTCAGTCCCACCTGCTTACTCAGCTTCTTCAAAAACATACCGAAGAAGTGGGTTCCAAAAAAATACCATTGGCTCACACTTTACATAGGTCTAGACCCCAAGTAGGCCTTGATTCCAGAGAAGCAAAAAGAAAAACAAAACCAAAAAAACCCCAAAAAACTCCTGAGCTAGCAAAGCTTCCTGGTGACCTATTTAATTCTGGGAACAATGAAGTAAGTTCACAGGAAGTAGGTGAAAAGAGAAAACGCTTTGTTTTTGTTACCTCCCAGCTTCTGGTTATGGGCAGGGCTTAGCTTCAGATGAGTCAAGTGGAGGAAGGGGGTTGGGAAAGCTGCCTGAGGGGCAGGCTTGGGAAGGAGAGGAACACACGGGAGGACAGCAAATGTCTAAGGGAACATGATCCCGCCAAGACCCTGACTTGTTAACCTGGGACAAACTTCACTGTGGGACCATGGGCTTAGCTCAGCCTCCCCTGCCCTATCTCAGGCTGCTCAGGAGACCACCACGTTTTTCTGGAACGTGGTGCCCTGCTAGCCTTCCAGGGTTCTTGTTGCCCTGTGCCTTCTCGGACTGTGGACAGATGACACATGACCAAGATGTACTCATATGTCACCTCCCTTGGTCAGGGCTGGGACTCACATCTCTCACATTAGTGCTATATTTTGGCTAACAAGCATGGATACCACTGTCTGTTTTCTGTACACTGTGCTGCGTGCTTCATGTAGATTAGTTCTATTAAACATCACAATCGTCATCTCCATTTTTACCAATGAAGAAGATAAGGCCCAGAAAACACTACAGTAACCATGTGATCTAGCAGTCATGCTCTTCGGGATTCACTCAAATGAATTGAAAACTTCTATCCACACAAAAACCTGCACAGGGATGTTTATAGCAGCTTGATTTGTAACTGCCCAAAACTTGGAAGCAACCAAGATGTCCTTCAGTAGGTGGTGAGTGGATAAATAAACCTAGCACATCCAGACAATGGAATTTTATTCAGTGCTAAAAAGAAATGATTTGTCAAGGCATTAAGAGACGTGGAGGAAACTTTAATGCATATTACTAAATGAAAGGAGCCAAGCTAAAAAAGCTACATACTATATGATTTTTAACTGTGTGACGTTCTAGAAAAGGCAAAACTATGGAGACAGTAAAAAATCGGTGGTCACCAAGGGTTAAAGGAGAGGGAGGAATGAAAGAGAGTGAAAAGGGATGAAAAACGGGATTCTTCGGGCAGCGAAGCTACTCTGTGTGATACCATAATGATGGATGCATGTCCATTACACATTTGCCAAAACCCACAGAAAGGAGGTCAAGAGTGAACCCTAAGGTAAACCATAGACTTTGGGTGACAATGTGGATCCATCGATTATAACAGAGGTGCCACTCTTGTGCAGGATGTTGCCGGTGGGCGAGGCTGGGGAGGCGGGGAGACGGGTATGTGGAAGTCTCTGTAATTTCTTCTCAACGTTTTGGTGAACCTAAGACTGCTCTGAAAAATAAGGTCCATATGAAACAAAAGTTTTAGTGCTGGCCAAGGCCCCAGCACGAGTGACAGTAGAACGAGAACCCAAATTCCAAACGTCGCGCCCTTCACCTTCGCACTCCCCCACTTCATTGCTCTTTCATAGCTCACGATTTTGTTTTCAGTTCATGCTTTAATTCATGCTCATTAACATGACGTGGGTGACAATCCTATTTTCCAGTAAGGAAATAAGCTCAGAGAGGTTAGCTTATTTGTGTACGTCATGAATTGGGTGAGACAGTAGCTGAGTCAGACCTTGAACCTAGGTCAGCTGACTTGAAACTGCGCTCTTATGACAACCCATTGACCTCACTGATCCGAAACTCGTCTGACCCAGAAACACACACACTGGTGTCCAGGCTGATTGCCTTCGCCTACCAGCTAGTATACTGCATGACCTTCACTAGTTGAGTTATTTCATCATCTGCTAGCAGTGGATGGAGCCCCATGTACTCCGGGACTTGGGTCATGTCTCCACCAAGGCCAGCTGAGCAAAAACCATTGGTGCACACCCAGAATAAAGGGGTGCATGTGAAAAACGGAGAGGGAAGGGGCAGGGGGGAAAGTGGGCCAGTGTGCTGGGAAGTGAGGTGGAAGCCCAGCATCTCTCTTCTCACCCAAGAAGGCTCAGCAATTCTTCCCACATGGGCGGCCAGACCTCCTGGTTGTGGGGGACAGCTTGCAACCGCAGTGTAGAAGGCCCCACTGGGAACCATCAAAACTCCCTTCTCTCTGTGTCCCCTCTCTGAAGGCAAGTTTGACAGACAATGCCTTCCCCTCCCCCATAAGCCGAGAACCCACCTGACTGAAATCCTGACCACAGGCTCATCTCCCTCTGACCCTCTTTCCTCCCTTAGCGTCTAGGCCCCAACCCCTTTCCTAGGCTATCCTAGAAAAGGAGGAGATGCAGGAGGCTGACCCCTGTGTCTGTCTGTCAGATTGGCATCGCTCTTTTTTGGCCAAAGTCTACATCCTCACTGATTTCGCTGTTCTATGAGGGGCCGACCTGGGACTTGGTAAAATATTGCGCACACAACCATCCTGCTGTGGAAAAACAACTCAGACTGAAGGTGATGCCGCTGGGGGATGCCAGCGTGGAGCCAGGCAGTTCGTGCACTGCCCAGGGGTGCCCGGCGGAGGGGCTGCCATGACAGGGTCTGAAATAGAGACCTTGCTGTCTTCGTGAAGCCGTGGCCCTGAAACAGGCCATCGGGCCATCGTTTGCCACATTCTTAACCCTTTTTAGAAGCCTATTTGAGTCTTTTCTTTCCTCCTTTTTTTTTTTGGAGAAAGACCCTCTCCCTCAGACTTAGATAATTACCTTGAGACTGGGGGACTCAGGTCCTCTGGCTATTGATAAGGATCATTGAAACTCAGCATTCTCCTCCGGCCCTTATAAGGCAGGAGTAGCTTTAGGCCAGACAGGGCCCTTAGAGTCCCAGAAAGGAGGGGACCTTTAACCCAAGTTTTTTTCTTCCTTTTATGAAATATATTAACTAAGTCTATTTTCCTTTACCTGCTTATGGGCAAATTAATGATAGAAACTTAACTAGATATATGATTC
This sequence comes from Eonycteris spelaea, assembly GCA_003508835.1. NCBI lineage: Eukaryota > Metazoa > Chordata > Mammalia > Chiroptera > Pteropodidae > Eonycteris > Eonycteris spelaea. Next base: position 17,136,622 of record PUFA01000014.1, on the reverse strand, counting down.
AAATAACAAGTTTGTAGCTTCGTTTTTCCTTGTCTAGGGACTGAGGTGGCACTTTAGCAGGAAATCCAAGACCCTGTCCTGACGAAGGTGGAGAGGGAAAAAGCTCCATGAAACCCCATAGGCAGGGACTACGACCCTCCTCAGCAGGAAGCAGATACAGAAGAGGCTTCCTGTCACTCAACATCCACTAATAAGAAGGGGGTTCATGGCTTGTAGAAAAAGTTTAGGCAGGAAAGTTGTAGATAGGGAGTTTCGGGTCCACCTGCAAAGACACTGTGATCATCCTATTCTAGAAAGGGTCCGCCCTAGTCTGCCCACAATTAAGCAAGCCAGAAGGCTCTTTAACTGATACAAGGAAACAAGCAAGCAGACAATTTCAGCCAGTCACTAGCACCTGCACAATGAAGACTCAATGACCTTTAATGCACCTGAACCTCATTATACCATTATTATAATATGATGCATATGCCTGGAAGTTCATTAAATCATTATAACCGACTGAATTCTGGGAATGAACATGAGCAGAAAGCAAACGATGAGTCACAGAGTCCTGCCCATCTTCGTTGTCAATCAAGAAAGCCCACTCCTCCAAGAAAAGTAACCATGCACAGCAAATCGAGATAAAAAAACCCCAAGAGTTCATTGCTGTGCCTTTGGGCCCTTGGGCCTCTGAGCCACTCTTCTCTTGCTCAGGCTGCTTCTGCGTCTGGAAGAGTATTATCGCTTTACTTTCCCTGCTAATAAAGGTATTTTTCTCTTTTCCGTTGTATTTCGGTGTCCTGCTCAATTCTTTGTTCGAAACATCAAGAGCCTGGACAACGCGCTGAGAGGGGAACCCCACTCAGTAACATCCCCTCAACCCAGAGGCATCGCTCATGGACCCAGAAGTGCCAAGTGGCCTGAGCTATTTTAAAGGCAATGGCGCTCACTGTTTGTAATGAGCATCACTGTTCTATTTATTCCTAGATACCGCTGGACCCGGATGAGCTTGAGAGTGGAGGCCTGGCCTGGGTGCAGTCTCACTTCTCCATTGATGAGGGGTAAGAACTTGATAAGTCTCTTGGCCTCTGTTTACCCTCAAATGCTAATATTCCTATTGACCCTGTAAAAACAAAAAAACAACAAAACCAAAGCGAAGCATGGGTTCCCACGTCCACTTAACAGAGGAAAACTTGAGTGATTTTTCCGTGGCCACCACGTTAGTAAGTGGTGGACAAAGGGGCTCTGCTATTTCGGTTCCATCCACCCCTCACAGCCCCACGCATGCACCCAGCGGATCACGGCTGTATAAATCGGTGTGATCTTTCAAAGCATTCTCGCATCCTTATCTTACTTGCGTCTCGAAATGAACCAGATGAGCAAGACAGTGGGTGTCTTTAGGGTGGGTCCTACTGGCATCTCGTTTATGCAGTGCTGTGGGGATGAGTGTCCAGAATTAGCTGCGAGCACAGTTAGTGAACGCAATTCATTGGCCACCACTAAGTGATATACTCTTATTTTTGCATAGCCTTTGCGGATTAACATGTGCTTCCAAATGTAATATTTGAAAGTTTCCTTTGATGTCCACGACTCAGGGAAGAGGCAGGGCCATTTGGATAGTGGCTGTTTTACAGAGGAGGGAGGGCCTTGCAGAGGAGTGGGCTGACTTGCCTAAGCTCCCCCAGCTGAAGGGGAAGAAGCACAGCTCACACGTGGGCATTCTAACTTCCCGGGGCTCCCTTCTGTCTAACCTAGTGGCTTTCGGAACACCGGAGGGCTTCCTGGAGGCAATGCCAGGGCTTCTCCTTGAGGTTTGTGTGTGTGTGTGTTGGTGGGGGGGGTGGGTGGGGCAGGTGTTGAGAGGAGATTATTTTAATCTGCCTTAATTATATGATTTAATTTTCTGGTAAGTATCACATGCATGGTGAACAAACTTCAAAGGGTGTATTTATTTGACCAAACACATCTGGGGCGGCGGGGGGGGGGGTGGTCGGGGCTCACTCTATTCCAGTATGCCAGACTGAGGCAAGCTCAGCATGCAGTGCACAAGGTGTGTTAGGGAGGGCTCTTGGGATCAACCTCTGTAAGAGGAAGGGAAGGAGGAAGCAGGATTGGAGTGAGAGAAAAGTTGGGGTGTAGTACAGCTGCTACAAAGACCCCGGCCATCCCTGTGGGGAGCCTGGAAGCTGGGGTGGACCTTTAGAATTGTCTGGAGTTGTAGTAAGGATACAGAGATTTTGTACCCTCATGTCAACCAGTCACTATTTGCAGCCCTGGGAAGAGGGTGTGACTTTGAAGTGACTGACTCTCTTCTACCAGGTAAACCTGAAGGGAGTTGTCAGCTAGCAGTACTTCCAGAAGCTTCTAAGGGATGAAGTCTTCAGTCCTGAAGGGGCATCTGGCTGCTCAGCACGGCATCCACTATGGTCCATCTTTTGTGCCACTCAGACCCTCTCTTCTTAGCAGTTCTAGAAGCATTTCCTCCAGCATTCCGGTGTCCTCTTTTCCTGGGGGACACTGAAAGGCAGTGGGACAAACTCAGCCCCTGCCACTGCAGCTGGGCTCAGGGCCACGTCTAACTCGCGTCTCCCTCCTCCACGATCCAATCCAGTTGTCTTCCTCCTCAGCCAGCCTGTCTCAGTGGCTCCCCAGATAGACCTTCATCTCTGAGAACCTCTTCAATGCTCTTCTAAGCCCATGACAGCTTTATTTGTCATTTAACGTCAGGATTGGGCAAAAGAGTACCTAGAAACACCCGAGTGAATTACCTGGTGCCATTACTCCTCCGTGACCTCACGGAATAATGGTAGCCTTTCCTCCCGCTATCAGGGTCAGTTACCCCTGCCAGGGTGGTGAATCTCGGCACGAGAAATCTGAAGTGCTTAGGTGACAGCTATAGCTTATTGCTCAATGGAACTCTTTCCGTGATCTCTGGTGGAAGTTCCCCTTTAGAGAACTAGGACCTAGACCCTCAGAGCCCAGGGCTGCGAGGATGGGAAGAAAGAATTCCCCAAGAAGGCTCCCGAGAGGGATGGTAAGTACAGCCTCTGCCCCGTGTTCCCCAGGCTCACGTATTCTACCCACTGGGGCGGCTGCCTCTTAAGGGGACTGATTGAACAGATGACGAGAACGTGCACAGAGCCAGAAGCAGCGATGCTTTCACCGATCTGCCTGATGTTGGCCTCGACGCTTAGCAAAAGCTTCTTTGAACCCAGGTAGGACTCTGATGATATCTTGTGTTCAGGGAAGGTGCAGTACGCTCCCTGCTCAGGGGACTTGTGGCTGTAAACTCACTTTTTTTTTTTGCCTGTTTCCATGGCTGCCTTCCAGTGTCTGTGTGTCCCCTATCATCCCTACATAGTCTCTTTCATTCTCTCCAACACACACACACATGCACACACAGACACTCACACACACACACACACACACACACACCAGCCGTGGGTGTGACCTCTGACCACAGCCTGCTCCCCAGGAGAGAAACTGTCCCTCTGTGCCTCAGCGCCTCTCTGGGGGCAGCTCCGCCCTGCACGCACCAGGCCTCTTCCTTGGGCTCCTGAAAAGGCAAGGATGGGCCTAGCAGTGGGTCATGGAGGGGCGACTGGAGAGGAAAGAGCAACACCTGTTCCACATGCTGGTAACTACAGAATTTTCTGCTGTTTATTTCCTCAGACTTTTCAGCTACAAGGCCAGTCACCCAGACCTTAGTTGAGCTTCTTTGTAAGTAAGAATTGACAGGCCTCTTGCAGCACGTTCTTCCAAGGCCTTCCAGGCTCCAGGGTACTTCTCTTTCGGCTTTCAGGAGCAAAGACCCTCGGAGCAGAGGCGCCCGGCCCCAGCTGGAGAGGCTGCGGGCTCCCTGACTCTGCTAGTGGTTGCTCTCGCTGTCTCAGGGTCCATGGCCCCATGTCAGGCTCTCGTGAGTAAAGTGTCCCTTCCAGGGCTCCAGGTATTTTTAAACGATGAGCGTATACAGGACGGAATGGGGCAGGGCTCAGTAGGGCTCTGTGGTTTTTGTTTTTGTTTTTTTTCCCCCTGACAATCAGCTGAGCTTGTCAGGAATTTCAGGCTGTAGTATTTATGAAAGATCATAGGGGATCCCGGGAGAGGACAGTGACTCGATGACCTGCATTCTGACAAGTTCCTGGGAGCCTAGAGCTATCTCCTTTCCACTCCTCTGAGCCTATTGCCCCAAACCCAGGACACCATCCAGGGTGGGTCACTGAATTGTGCAAGGACAAGAGGGTACCTTGGCAGCCAAGCCTTTCTGAGCCATAGCTTCTAATCTGGGCTGTCACCCACCTCTGCCCTTCCCCAGTTTGCAAGTATTTCCAGAATGTCTCTTGTGGGCACACTGTGCTTTCCTCAACCTGGGAAACTGCTAAACTCTTACCTGGTTAAGGAGGGAACTGAGAAACAGGTGCGAGCACAGCCCCTGACGTATCAAGGCTCCCAAATTACTCATGAAGTGAACAATTATTCCCAGCTGATATGTGTACCTATTGCTGACTCTGAGTGTGAGATGTGTTCATTTCAGCTCCATCTACAGCATCCCCAGGTCTCATGGAAGCCCCCAAAGAAATGTCAGTGAGTTGCTATGTGGGAGGGGCTTAGACTCTGATCATCAATCACATGATTTGACCACCACCTCTTTCTTTACTGGCCTCAGGCTTTGTGGATATTTTTGTAGGGTGCTTACAAGTCTGGGCACAGCCCAGATCTTCTTTTACCTAGTAATCCTGCTGTTGGCAGACAGGTGTGAAAAGAATAGAAAGCAGACATCATGGTCTGCTGATTTAATTGCTGCTTTTCCGAGCAGCTGAGTTTGGGCATCTAATGGCAGGTTTATCTGTGGAACAAGAACAGACATGTGAGCTTTAAATAGGGGGTTGACAGGCCATGGTTGACAGTAATGTCAGCTCAGCCCCTGGGGCCACTCCTCTGGCCCCTGTTCCCTTTTCTGTTTTGCTCAGGCCTGGGTGTTGTGCTCAGACAGCTCCAGTGCTGGCCAGGAGGGACAACGGGATGGGGTAGGACCAGGCAGGGACACCCCATCAGGGGACGCTGAGCTGGATACTGCAGTGTTCAAAAGGTGCTTGTGCTTTTCATTTATCAGCTCAACAAACATTTGTTAAGCATCTATTGTTTGCCAAATGCTATTCTTCCTTGGGGATACAAAGGTGAATAGTGACTCTCAGGGTGAATGGTCGAACACCCTGTACTCTTTGGCAGGTGGCTGGCTGTGCCTGGCTAGGTTTATGGAGAAGAAGCCTTTAAAGCCACAAAGTCTCCTTGAGCATCATGTAGAATTTGGCCCCAGGCCTGAGGTGATGCCAGTGTTGGCCATGGAAGACCCCAGAGAAGAATTATGGAACTGTTTGCATCCCCTTGGCAATCTTGGCTGCCTCAGATGTCATGATGCTCCAGATGGCCATTTCCTGTGTGTGTGTGTGTGTGTGTGTGTGTGTGTGTGTGTGTGTAATTCCATTTGTGTTCAAGCTAGAGGTCAGTGCCTTACTTATCCCTTGTGTTTTTTCCCCCTAAATTGGGATTATTTTATTTTCTTGACCAAATTCAAAGCCTTGCCTTTTCTTTCCTTTTATAATGCTAGTATAACTTTATTTTAAAATATTGTTATTGAAGCATAATTGACATATAACATATTTTATGTATACAACATAATAATTTGATATATGTATATATTGAGGAATGATCACCATACTATGTCTAGTTAACACCGATCACCTCACATAGTTACAGTTTTCTTTGTTTTGGCCCAGATGGCTATTTCTGATAGCATGTGTTTTTTGGGGGGAGGGCAAACCTTTTATCTATAAGAATGGGCTATTATTTCAGATATTTTCAGGGGTATAAGAAAAAAATCATGGGCAACTGAGGCCGTTTCTCAGGGCATTCAGATAGAATGAACTGATGGGTAGAGGTCCATCCATTTGTCTTTGAGCATTCAGAGACTGTGGATCAAGTTCAAGGCCTTTGTTGTGGCTCTTGGGCTGCCATGTTCCAGCCCAGGCCACTCCTCCACCTGAGCCAATGTGTGGCAGCCACATCTTCCTGTGGCCTCCTCTGGATGTGCTTGACTCCCTTCATTCCCCGTGACATTGCTCTTGTCTCCTCAAACCATCTATGGCTGAGCAGTGAAAAGCAAAACAAGGATGTTTTTAGCAGCAAAAGGAGTAAGACTAGGAGCTTGAAGACAGAAGGATAAAGAATAAGACTGCTGATTCCTCTGCTCTTCGGTTATCTCAGTTTACTATCCAGTTTTCTGTCACATACTTTTATTTAAAACTAATATGGAGGGTCCACTCTGTGTCAAGCACAGTGTTTATAGGAACTGTCTCACTTAATCTTTAAAACAGTTTTATGAAGAAGCATCATGAAATCTTATCTCACAGAAGAGGGAATTGAAGCTTAGCAAGGAAAGGAGTTTGCCTGCATCCTCCAGCTAGTTACAGGGTGTGACACCCCTAGTTTGACCTCTGAGCTCCTGCTCTTAACTACCATACTATGTGGATCCTCCAGGCCAAGTGATGCTTGTCACACTTGTCTCATTCACGGTCAAGGCTTAGGTTCATCCTTGAAATTGTCACTTGATTAACTAAAATCATTTACAAGACCTGGGGCTCCACCTCTCCATACCTGAGGTAAAATCTGCCCAGTCCTGTAACCCAGAGGTCCCATGGGAGTTACTTGCCTCTCCAAGGTCCACCAAACTAAGTACCCAGAGAGGGACCACAGAGATGGGGAAGGGGGATGATGCCTATAAATACCCTTGAAATCCTGCTCCGATGCTCACTCTCTGTGCTATCTTAGGCAAGTTACTGATCTCTTTAAACCTCAGTTTTCTCATGTGAAATGGAAGGAAAATGAGAATCTACCTCATCATGCCTTTGGTGGATTACATAAGGTAACATACAGCAGGCATGGACCAGAGACTCTGGCATACAATCAGCACTCGATAATTATTATCTATTATAGCTCCACGTCTGTTACCTAGTCTGAAGTCAAAAAAGCACTGAATATTGTATGGTTGTTGTCAAACCTTATTTAGAAAGCAAAACCTGTCCTGATGTAGCATGTAGCTGCATTCAGAAATACTATTGAGATGCCTCTTCGAACCCCGCTGGGGTTGGTACATGAGGAAGAATTCTGAATTTTGAAACACACCTGGTTCCAAGAGTTTAGGATGAGATTGTGAACCTAAATTACTTTTAAAAGCAGAGTCAGTATATCTCTTGATTGACGTTCAATAGCAGGGACTGTCGCTTTGAAACTCTGAGAGCCAAAACCTGAAAGAATGGAATTAACTCTCATTTCTTCCAAGAAGAAATTGCTATTTAAGGGCAAAAAGAACTAGAGTAGTGAAGTCCATTGAAACAATATATTTCTTTCTTCGTTTGCTCACGTGACCACTGGGGAGCTTCTGTAGGGGTCTGGTCCTAGGTCAGAGCAATCTTCAAAGACCATTTCACTTTGCAGATCCCAGGATGCAGTGGTCACTTCCTGTTTTGGTCGGCGGGGATGGAGAAAGGGGAGCAGAACAATTGTCCTCTCTCAAGGAATCTATGTTTTTATCGAGGATGTAAGATATGCATACCTGAAACAAATAATACTATGTCAGAAGATAGGTTTAATAAGAATATATTAGAAGATTATGGAATCAATGTTCAAGTGAGTAACAGAGCTGGTATGTACTGTAGGAGTCCAGAAAAGGGACTCCAAAGTGGGGAGGTCATCTAAGGTCAGCTAATTCTTAGAAGAGCCCCAAAGAATGGACAAGGCAGGAGAAGGGAAGAGGAATTGACATTGGCGTGCAGGGAAAAGCAGGGGCTTTGGAAGTCAGACTACACTTCCCATTTACTAGCTCTGTGGTTTGGGCAATTTGGCAAGTCTTTCTGAGCCCCAGTTTCTTCATTTTTCTGTGGAGCTAGTTATATCTCTTGCTTAGTTGTAATTATTGTAAGAGTTAAATAGTACCTGGAAAGGGTGACCAGAACACCCTTTCTTCTTCTAGTGGCCACTGTCCATGCACTTCAGCTGTCAGGATCTTAGTTCTCATTCACTCCATGATGCCAGTTGGCCATGGGCTGGGCAGCTTACAGCCTTATTCAAAGGTCTCTGTTTGACAAAGGCATATAAATCAGTAGCAAGCAACTAACCAACCATTCAACTAGCCAAAACCCCAAGCAACTAACCCTCTATCCTCATGGCAACACTTAACAACTCCTCCCATTCATCCCCTCCTGTCTCTCTGAGCCACATCTTCCATCCAGCGGTGGACAGGGGAAGCCAGCCTGCCCCTGAGATCTGTTTGTTCTCGGGAGAGCGCATTCTCTCTTCTTAACACCTTTTGGCCTGTTAACACACCGTACCACACCCCACAGGAAGGTTCCTGATAGATGACAATTGTCCTGATATCTTGGCTATAATTCCATTGTCCAGCCTTAGTGGGTCATACAACTATCAAGACCACACATATTCTACATATCAACTAGGGGAGAGGTTAATGGGAAATGTAAAACAAAAAGGATTAGAGGTTATCATGGTAGAAATGCAGGATGAGAGAAGGCCGCAGAAGGAAAGGGGGTGAAATAGTCACCAGCGCAGAGTTAACACCAGAGCCCACTCACAAGCAAGGAGCACAGGAAAACTGTCCCAGCTCTGATGGGAAGCATCCCCACCCCAACTTAACACCCAGGAGAGCTGGGGCATGTGAAGTTTGGGGCAAATGGAAGCAGTATCTAGTAGCAACACAGTGGTTTAGTAATATCCCTGCCACCATCACCACCACCACCACCATCATCACCCACTTTTATAAAGGATGAAGGTTCATGAAGATCATCTCTCTGAGGTCAGGAGAGACGTGGTCAGGAAGAGCACAGGCAAAGCGGAGAGGACGCTTTGCAGTTTAGTTGCAGAGAACGGAAGATCTTTAACAGCCCACTGCGCCTTCGTCTGTAGTCACTGGGGTGTCAGTGGGCGTTGTGGGGAGAGCATGATTAAAAATGGTGCGAAGTGAGCCTGGTGGTGACAGGTAAGTGTGAATGTTTAAATGAGGAAGGGAAGGGAGTCAGGGAGACGGCTAGGAATAATAAAAAAGAAAGGATGGGTCCCAATGACATATTTGTTTTAGTTTGTTTCAATTAGTTTTCTTTTCATTTATCAATTTGAGTTTTGTATATAATGTATTGAGGTGAAATTCATCTAACATCAAATTAACCATTTTAAAGTGAACGACCCAGTGGCATTCAATACGTTCATAACGTTGTCCAGCAATTATGTTTATCTAGTTACCAAAATGTTTCCATCATTCAAAGTACCGCTCTGTCCTCATGAAGCAGTTTTTCTCCATCCCCACCATTCCCCAGCCACTGGTAACCACCAATCTGTCTTCTGACCCTATATATTTCTCTCTTCTGGATACTGTGCATAAATAGAATCATGTGACCTTTTTTCTGACTTCTTCCACTTAGCACATTTTCAAGAGCACCGCATTGTTGCATGTATCAATACTTCGTTCATTCTAATGACTGAGTAATAATATTCCATCGTATGGCTATACTAAAAATTTTTTAGCCATTGATTTGCAAAGGGACATTGGGCTATTGTGAATGATCAATAGGAACATACCCATACGGTCCGAATGACATTTTAAAAATGGTTTTGAAGATGTATCTTTATGTGTCCTCTGCTTGAATGCTATGGCAAGCCAGACTTTGTGGAATATATGTCAGAGGTTAGGTTTCCAGTTTCAGTGACAGGTGAGCCAGGACATGGGCATGAGTAGGCAGAAGAGGCTAAGGACCAGATAACCCCAGCCTGGAGAATAGATCCACGTCCCTTAGGAGGCCTGGGCAGGATGGTGTGGTCTGGCGGAACATTCAGGTTGGAGTCAGAAGACAGACCAGTGTCTAAGTAATGGCTCTGCTGCTTCCAGGTTGTGTAGTAGCAGGGTAGGTCTCTGATCCTCAGCCTCCTCGTCTCTCAAAAGGTGCCGTGATTGTTGCTTGATTTCCTCACAGAGCTGTTAAAAGACTGAAGGAGCTGTCTATGTGGGGGTGCTTCTCAAGTAGTCATGGATCACACACGTCTGTGCTATGATTATTATTTCCCTGTTAGAAGACATGCAAGGTGATATTTCTGACTCACCATTGGTATGTGCTTGCGTTTGTCACATTGCATTATTTGCAAGTGCTTGAAAATGGAAAGCTTCAGGTTATTGGGAAGGCCACAGAATTGGAGAAATGAACAATCAGGCTCAAAATGGCAGGGGCTAGACAAGATCTGGGGGGTCCTGGGATCAGGGACAGACAGCTGGGGTGAATGAGTGATGGTCATTTTCCTGTCTTTGTGTCACTCCAGTCAAAGTTCCAAATTCCAGGAGAGGGTCTGATCAATGAGTCCCTTGACCACGGGAGGGAAAAAATCCTTGATGGACAACTCCATGAGGCTTGCACAGATTGGGGAAGAGGTGATTCCTCAAGTGGAAATGAGGGAGCCGATAAAGAAGGAAAAGGAAGTAGAGGCCGGGAGTCCCCGAAGTCTCAAAGATCCACTAGAAATGACCCCCTTGAACTGTTTATATGCAGAAGCGAGCACAGCTGGCTGCTGGGTCACAGGCTCTGGGGCTACCCTAGAAGCAGAGCACAAGTTGGATTGACTAGGGATTTGGGGTGAAGTTTGGGGCCTGGCGCCTACACACCCCTGCAAGGTGTCGCTGTTATTTGCATGTCCTATGTGTGAAGTGCGACACCCAGCCTGAGAAGTCTCAACCAAACTGGCGACTAAAAATATCCAGGCTCCAGGGAAACAGCAGAAGCTTTTCCAAAGGCAGTCAAGGTCCTCGACGTATGTAGGAAATTGTTAATCACACACTGTGATTCCTTTGGGTATGCGCTGTCTTACACTTTAAAAATAAATGATTGTGAACGAGGCCTACTCAGCCCCTCCTTTCTTTAATCATCCATCTCGGAAGTGGTTGGTAAACCCCGCTTTCCATGCCCCCAATATAGGCTGCCCTGCTCCCTGGAAAAACAGGAATTTCTATCAGATCAACAGGAAATTCTATTTTTACTTGATGTTAGAATTAAAAATACCATAGGGATAGAGGCACTTCCATATCTCAGCCGGGCACTAAATTTATATCCCTACTGAGGCACTCTCCTCCAGAGCTGCTGCTCCCAGGATTTGCTCCCTCCTGAGACTGGCCCCAGTTGGCACAACGTGACAAAGGGCTATGACATCCCAACTAGGTTTCCTTCTAACCCCAGGCAGCAGTGTTGCCACGAGGCTCACGTATGACTGAGGGGATGATGTTCCGTGTAAGTCATAGGTGGGCCTAGAAAGCCGCTCCAGGGACGTTCATGAATGTGCGGCAATAGCTCTGGTTAGCGATACTCTAAAGTTAGCTAAGTGGCCCCAGCCCAGAGTGGCCCTTAAGCCAGAGGACCCTTTTCCTAAAAGCAGGTAGGAGGATGGCATTGATCTGCCGTGAGAAGCTGGGAGCATCAGGGAAGGAAAGCCAGCATTTATCGAGGCCCGACTGTGCGCCAAAGACTTACTAGCGGAGCTGCTGGATCTTTCCAGCAGCCATCAAGGGGAAGTGTCTTTGCACGATCAGCCTCTGCCCCATTTCAGAGGAGACAGCAGAATGCAGAGAGGTTGTTGGGGAATACATCTGAGTCAGCCTACGTCTAGAACTCACGCTCTTTTTTTGGTACCACTGCTATTTCGTTCAATGTCTTGCTGCAGGTCAGAAGCACAGCTATTGGACGCGGTGGCCACTGGTGTGGGCGCTGACAGCCCTTCCAGGGCTCCTTTCTCCTGGAAGGAACATCTGTCCGCTTCGCAGGCAGCTGACTTTGCTCAGCTTTCACTGTAGCGCAATAACTACCTCACTTGGTGGGCGATAAGACATTCCCGCAAATGCCCAGCTGCCTTGAACTTGAGTGCCACAGGGTTCTTCCTTGTAACCCTGCCAATGCACCCTTAGCCTTTTGCCTGCGGTCTGTAGAAACTGATACCTTATTTGCTTGCTGAGTAGAATTTTTGTTTCGTTCTTTTTTTTTTTTTTTTCTTTTTGCGGTACAACTAAGAGAGTGTTGCAAAACACCTGAGCTTTATTTTAACCCAGCTGCTGAAGCGGGATTCGATGTCATTCCCTTCTCACCCCAAGGCCTCAGCGTCTTCATCTATAGCAACAAGCGGCTGAGCCAGGTCTGTGCTGTCAATACAGAGACCACGAGTCACAGAGGCTATTGCGCGCTTGAAATGTGGCTCGTCCACATTGGGATGCGCTGTCAATGTAAAACACGCGCTGGATTTTGAAGATGGCTCAAAAAACCAGAATAGAAACTTCCTCAATAATCATGATATTCATTACATGTTAAAATGATACCATTTGGGGTATACTGGATGAAGTAAAATAAATTAGGAAAATTACTTTCAACTACCCGTTTCTTTTTGCGAATGTAGTTACTAGAACATTTTAAAAAATATGTATGTGTCATATTACATTTCTCATGGACACATCGGACTAGACATTCGGGGTTCCTTTCCATTTCTGGCTGGTTAGTTCACTTGTCCAGGAGTAGGTGAAAGGGTGCTTAATGAAAGGCTCTTGGTGGTGGCAGACACCCTTGCCTCTGGCTGCTCCTCAGTCATTTGCTTGAATGTCCCTCACAGAGCTGGCCCAAAGTGAAAAGGGCACGTCCACAACTGTTCGTGTTCTTGGGAACTAGCATCTGTGGCACGATGTTTGCTCTGAAAGGAGCTGTACCAGGTCGTGGCCTGCCCGCTCTGCCACCAGTGTGAGGAAGGGGTCCCCCAGACTCTGAGACCTTCTCCCTCTGGAGTTGAATATCCCCTTCTAAATGCTGACGTGTGGCTAGTGGCTGAGGGGCAGCCTCAACTTTTGACACTATGTCTAGAATAAAAAATAGTCTGCCAGGTTTTAACACCTTGATAAGTGTCTCAACTTCCAAAGAATTGGCTCTTTTCATACTGAGGCAGCCTAAAGAAAAGGAGATAAAAAGACAAGAAGGAATTAGAGCGTGTCCTGGGCAGAAACCCAATGACCTGGTTAAAAATTCGACAACTCTTAGAATACACAAGAATTGGGGTGTGATAAGGAAAAACAAAAGAAACAAACATACCAAAACACAAGCTCACACCTCTCACTGTAAGGTACACTCTGTTGCCAAAAGCCAGGTAGTTCTGTGGAGTCAGTTAAGGACTGTGAATGTAAGTTCAGTGAGTAACCATTAAAGGCAGGGCCTGGAGAATGAGAGTCAAGTATAAGCTCATACGTTTTGGCAACTATAAGAGGAAATGAGAGATGTGAAGGGTGATTCAAGAGTGGGTCAGTGCCCTTGGTCAGACCTTTGCCTACCTGGAGAAAGCAGTACGGATTAGTCCCATGGGAAAGATGGGATATGCCTACAAGCCGGCTCATTGTTCATCAACACAACAGGAGTGCCCACTCCGTGCAAAGCATCATAGTGGGCTCTGTGGGGAAGACAATGCACACAGAGGGGTCCATAGCAAGATAGCTTAGAAGGCATTTTGTCTCATAGTCTCATTCTAGGAAAGGAGAAACTGAGGCCTGCAACTTACCCAGGGTCACATAGCTAAGTCAGGGAGGGCAGGGGCAGAGATCTCAGACTCCTGATGATGGTTCTTGTCTCAAGGACCCGACAGGTGGTGTTGGAGAAGAAGTATTGGGCTGGACATTAGGGGACCTGGATTCTAAACTTGAGTCACTGTTACTGATGTGACCTTGAGCAAGTCATTTCCCTTCCCTAAGCCTTCGTTTCCTCATCTGTAAAGCAGGGGAGGAAACTAGATGGTCCTTTAGGTCTCGTGCTCTGGCAGTCAGGATAAGCTAGACTTTGTTGTAATAACAAATAACCCCCACATGTCAGTGAAGAAGCACACAGGGGTGGATAAGAAGAGGCTGTGAGTTGGGGAGATCAGGTGGAGGCCACTGCTACCCTTGGGGCTGGTGGTGATGGGGCCCTAGAGCCCCGAAGCTTTATTCTGGGGTGGGAACAGCAGGGGAAAAAGGACAAATGGAAGGGAGACCACATGTGAAAGACCCTAGCACAGGTCTTGGCACACTAGTCGAGTGGCTGAATTTGGTGACGGTTGATGGTGCGTGGGGAAGAGAGAGGAATAAAGATAAGCAGGAAGTTTTGAGTTCGGATGACTGAAGAAAGGGTGGGCACCTACAGGATGGGGGCCTGGTCTGGAGTGAGGAGAGTGAGTGTGTGCTCAGTCCTATAGTCAACCGGGGAAGCTCCTTCTGTCTCTGGGTGAGGGAGGGCGTGGAAAGCAGGAGGATGGCTGTGGCGTGCAGCGGGGCTGGAGCAGTCCTCCCAGGTGGGAGATGGCAAGCCAGAGTCCCCAGAACCCCCAGAGAGGATCGCCAAGCTATCTAGCCTTGTTCCCCGAGTGGGTCTCTCATGAGTTGCCCAGAGCTGCTCCCGAGGTTCATGCTGCTAAGGGCACCTGGGCTTTCTTAGGACAAAAACGTGGTAACCTCGAGGGCTTGTGGGGGCTCCTTCCTGAACTCTAAGGTGAGAATCAGGCTGAGTGACAGGCAGGACACTCCTGCCTGATCTGGAGTCATGGGCCTTTAAAGGCAGGGACCCCCAAATCTAGTGCCAAACAAAAGAGGGACCTCATGTGTCAGCTGGCCTCCCTTATTCCTGACTGGCCATAGCGTGCATTTTGTCCAGATCTCCACTTGCCATTTCTAAAGCTGCTGCAATCCTCCCAAGTTAATCTAGAAAAGATGTTGACACACCCTCTCAGACACTGCCTCTTATGATCCTCCAAGACCTCTGAATATGATTATTTAAAGTAATAATGAAAAGCAAAACAGGAAATTCTTATCCATTTGGGCCGGAAATTCTTTAGCTGCATGGAAGGTATTGCTCCAGGGGTTTGTGCCCTCCAGGAACTGTTTGGAAATGATTTATGGCCCAAGATGGCGCCAGCCCTTCCTCAGTCCACTGTGGTGGAAGCGGGAGGGATAAGCCAGACCCTGGGAAGCAGGGCCTGCATTGTCTTGGAACGTGCATTTCTGTTGATAACGTATTTATTGTCTCCACTAATAAGTTATGGTCCCCTTTCTTCTTGCCCTGAAATGGGAAGTACCAAATTTAGGCAAAATAAAGACGTTCCATTTCAAGTTTGAAAAGTTGAATTCTCTACTATGTATTATTTTATGGGGAATCTTAGGTAATCAGGCTTAGGGGAGAAGATTTATTTATTGAGGATGCGTGAGTTCTGCAGATTGTGATGGACCCTTTATGTGTGTGTGTGTCGTTATCTTCTGTAATTATGGGTAGTATTTTCTCCATCTCTCAGATGCGAAAACTGAAGCTCGCTGAAGTTAAGCCATCTGGTCTAAGCCACATAAGTAGAAAAGGGTGGAACCAGAAGGAATAATGTTTTCTATGGAGTTGGAGTTACCTGACAGCCCAGGCCAGGTTGGCTTTGCTCTCTGCTATGACCCCAGCACCTGGCAGAGTGCCTGGAGTAGGGTAGGTTCAATTCCAAAGAGGATGATTATCTGACATTCGCTGCACCCTCGTAACTAGGTCCCCTTGTTCTGTTCTCATAAGGTCTTTCAATTGTTTCTAGTACACACAGTGCCAAAGAGGCAAACCTCATTAAAATGTTGTAGGATTGTTGATTTCTATCAAGAGCTACTGTTACAGGTGGAATTGTGTCCTCCTAAGATTAACATGTTGAAGTCATAACCCCCAGTACCTCAGAAACGTGACTGTGTTTGGAGATATGGTTTTAAAAAGGTAATTAAGGTTAAATGAGGTCATTAGGGTGAGCCTTATTCAATATGACTGGTGTCCTTATAAGAAGAGGCCATCAGGACAGACACACAGAGCAGAGACCATGTGAAAATACATAGAGGAGATAAACCAAGGAGAAAGGCTTCAGGAGTAACTAACCCTGCTGGCCCCCTTGGTCTTTCTTCCAGGACTGTGAAGAAATAAATTGCTGTCGTTTAGGGCATCCACTCTGTGATTCTTTATTCAGGCTGTGCTAGCAAACCAATACAGCTCGTCTTCGCTACCTACTGGGCATTATGTCCTCCTGTTGGCTCCTTATTTCACTTTTACCTCTGAATCTGCATCAGGACATGGCCAGTGCTGAAAGTGATCTGAACCTGGTCTTGAGCTGAGGACCATTAGCAGATCTATGTTCACAAAGACCCTCCTTTCTTCCCCAAAGTCTTGGTGTGTTGCTTGCAGTTGGATCTAGATTGCAGTAATAGGGTGTCGTAAACTGGCAGGCTCTTCCACTTTCTCTGTGTTTGTTTGGCTGGCAAAGGCTTTGCTTTTAACTGATTTTTAAATGCCTTCTTTTAAAAGGACACGTGTTCTCCAGTTCAGCAGGAGCCAAACACCTATTGTCTTACACTTGTCTGCTTTCCTCGTTTACATTCTAGCACGAACCTCTTCTGGTTCTAACAGCCTCTGTGTATGTGATTCCAGGACGGTTTAGCATGAGGCTTACCTTGTGCTTGGCCTTGTGTTATGAGGCTTCTCCCAGCAAGGGCAGTTCTCTCCCCTGTGAGGCCTCCTCTGTAGCTAGTGCTTTGTACCTGGTGTCCCGCCAGCTTACCTGTGTTCAAGCCTCCAGCGTACTTCAAACTTCCACCTCCACGAACTTGGGACTACTCACTCTTGTTCTTGATGCCTAGGTTGGTACTAACTGGTTTTTATGTTTTCTGCAGGGCTGAATGACCTTAGCAATTCCATATTTACCCATTCATTTACTCATTCATCTAAGAAATATTTATTGCTGGCTTTTTGGTATGTCTTTTTAACTCATTATTTCTGATGCTGCTGTTTTATTTATAGTGTGTCTAAGCATTCACAAACTGTTTTTGTTTATCCTCTAATTTAATTAGGCTGACTCTGAGAGGTGGGCATCATATCCAGATTTTACAGATGAAGGAATGGAGGCTTAACAAGCTTAAATTACTTATAGAGAGTTGTGTGGCTAATAGCAGCAGAACTAACAGCTTTTCTCTGATCTTCTGGTTCTATTTTTTCAAGACACCCTGTTTGCTTCTCACTTCTGACAGACATAAAGGGGAGAGGTTTGTCAGCTTTGGAGAATTTCCTAAACTTTAAGATGCACTAAAAAAGAATTGTGTGCCTAAACCCTGCTCCCGTGAAACCACTGTTAAAAGAAATGGACCCAGGGTGAGGGAGGCAGGGTGACATGAAATTTCAAAGCAGGATTTGAGGATGTGGGTTCTTTGGGGATGTGGCCAGATGGAGCAAGAGAAGGTTGGGGGACATTCGAGCAAGCCTGTGCATGTGCCTTAGGCCTGAGTACTTTCCCCCTGTGCAGCTGTTGAGAAAACATTTTGATACAAAGCAGAGGCCCAGCCTGGGGCCTCTTCAGGCAGCTTTATTTATCAGGGGCTTGAGGACTAACAGAGTGAAAGCTTGACCTTGAGTTTGGGGGCAGAGAGCTGGAAGGTCAGTGACCAGAAGGCTCCAGATAGTTGGAATGAGCTAACCAAAAGCACAAAATAAAGGATAACAGGACGAGACCAAGACTCGAGCCCTGGGAAGCTCACTGAGCAGCTGAGAATGTGTTTCTGTAATACATAAACCCAAATGTTCTTGTGCACCAAGATACTTCTCAGGAGAATAAAAATCAGTGTCTAGAAAGCATGCATCTTTGTTTTCTAGGCTAGCCTTTCTACCTCTTCCAAGATCCCATTATTATCTTACTCCATCTTCACACTGTCACCTTTGCATTATGTAGGATGACCAACTCTTCCGGGTTTGCCTGAGACTTTACCAATTTTAGCATTAGACATTCCATATACCAAGAAATTCTTAAGTATGGGCAAATCAGGACAGTAGGTCACCCTGAAGATCTTTTCCTCCGCTGAGTTCTTCCTGACCTGTGACCATGTCTGTGACTCCTCTTTGTTAAGCAACTCTGCTTCCCCTTGAGCTCCTATCCCATCCTCTTTCATCTGCAGAGTGCTGAGTCACTTCCATGTGTAGTTTATCATTACATCCCTATACCTTCCAGATGACTCTTGAGCCTTCCTTTACCAAATCTTACCAGCTGTCATTCTTGATAACCACCGGGTTCTGGGGTCACATGTTCTCCTTCGAGCTCTGAAGCTGCTGCTTCTCTGTCTCAGGTCTGGAGAGTGAGTGATCTCTCTGTTCTCTCTGGGATACCCCTCAGAGCTCACATCTTAGTCGCGTGCTCTCACTTATCTGCACAAACGCCTACAAGAGTCAGTAGGGTAATACAATTCATTTGGTAGACTAAGTAGAGGCAGGACGAACCAGCGTGTATGTGCTCCATCTAGAGAGGTTTTCAAAATAGTCGGTCACTCTTGGCTTGTACACACAATTTTTGAAGTCCGGCTGTTATATGAAGTAAATTTACAGTAGGCCACACTATCCAACCTAGAAATGGAATATTTTCACCCAACAGTATAGAGGTAAATGTAGATATATCTTAGGCAAAAATTCACTCCTCAGAATTAAAAAAATATCCCATCTTTGACTTAAGAGAAGAGTTCTTGGCATTACATTAGGATGAGAGGCTCTGTCCTTACCTGACTTTGTACCCTCTCCTCCTCCCAAGCAGGTAATCAATCAAGTTCCTAATCATGAGGCTCTCACAGTGCCATCAAGAGCTTGGTGGGGACAGGTGAGAACCAGCTAGTCAAGTCCTACGAGCATTATTAATGTGGAAAAAATTCTTTCAGCTGATAAGTCTTTTCACTCACCACGGGCTCATTCATCTTTCCATTGAAATTAAGGGGGGCAGAGTTTGGCAATATAGTGAGAGCGAGATGGTCAGCAACTACTGAACAGACAAATCACAAGAAATTTCAGACACGAACAAGGTCGACGGCTGGAATACTTAGGCTATTTTTAGTATCCAGTGTCACAAGTCTAGAAAGGACTTTGAAGAATAATTGGTCTATTCTTCTGGTTTCTAGTGGGGTGGTATATAAACAATGTCAGATTTTCTATATTCTCATTCTTATTATTTTCCTAAAGAGTTTCGTGACCTCTACTTTAAAAAAAAAAAACAAAACTCTATGTTCCTTTATGAAGCATTTTGTGGTGTTTTTAAAAGCAATATGGTTGGATATAAAACAAGTAGAAGGTGTATCTCTATCCTTGAAAAGTCTCCAATTAGAGATGGGAAGACAAGCTGTGCATAAGAACAACCCTTGAAAAGATTTCCTGTTGCTAATCCCTGCCCTGCCACTTAAAGGATGTCAACCTTGGGCAAGTAACTTTACCTCTCAAGTCTCATCTAAGTCTTACTTTTTAAGTCTCTCATCTGCCAAATGGGGTCATAATAATAGCACTTACCTTACATGGTTGTTCTGGGACCCAGATGAAATGCACACAAGCAGCCTCACCTGGTATACAGTAAATACTTTAAAATGTTAGCAATCATTGATTACTTTGTTAGAAAAGTTCTGGTGATAGAAGCATTTTTACTTTATTTTACAGGTGTAGAATAGTGATATTTAGTCACCCAATACATGGGAGATTTGGGCTTCCAGTTGGGGCCTGCTGACCCCGTGGAATGAAAATGTCCTACTGGATGACTTCATGTCCTCTGCACAGGGTAATATTGTCCCAAATACCAAGAACTTCTGGAAAGTAAAATAGAAGGCTTCAGTACCTGGGGAGATGAATTTCACAACTGGTCTGAAAGTAAGTGATGGTTATTAAAGTTGAGGTTACATGAGGCCTCTGGTGTTTAGTGGGTACAGGGGTGCCCCGATGGGGAAAGAGGCTTGAAGAGGAACTCTTGACAGCAGGCATATGCTTCTTTTCTAAGATTTGTCATTGTCATCATTTGCCTGCCTCAATTTCAGGGGACAGAAGGGGCAGATGCTTTGGGTATAAGAGGGCTGGAGAAGTCTCCTCTGATGGCCAGGCTGAACCTCAGGCTCCCCAGCACTGGTGTGTGACCCCCTGTGTTGTGCAAGGCCAAGGCTCTCTGACTATGGACCTCAGAAGACTCCATTCACTGGGCGTGTGCCCATTTGTCCACGACCATATACCAACAGGTCGCCAATGGTTAGTCTAAGCAGTTTGGGAAGAAACAACAGGAAAAAGAAACTCAACTATGCCCCCTGGTAGCTTATAGTCTGGTTAGCAGATAAAATAATGGCACTTGACATTCTTAATAAGCATCTCAGTCTTGTGTTACTAGGTGGTGAATTCATGGGTGTAGTAAAGTTCAGGAAAGGGAGAGGTCCCTGTGGATTTATGACCAGGGCTGCAAAGAGGGGATGTGGCGACGACTCCAGAGTGCTCGTTCTCAGTGCCTTCTGTGGGAGCAAGGTGATGGGCAACGCCCCCGGAGGAAAGGGCACAGAACTGTGCCTTTGCCTGAGCGCCACAAGAGGGGGAGCGAGAGGAAAGCGCTTGTTACAGACTGAGCACCCCTTCTGCGCTGGGTCGTGAGAGACATAGTCTCCTTCTATTCTCGTGAGAACGCTGTGACAGCGGGTTTAATGATCGGTATTTTACAGAGTTGGTTCACACAAGGGTTCAATTACCTGCCCAGGCGATATGTTGCAGAGGCTATAGTAAGGGCTTGGTGGCTTTGAGAGGTGACTGTTTAATAATATGTAAACATTGTCCTGAATCTTTGAATTTGCTCAGCTGGAGGCACTTTTCAGTATTATCTTTCCAGAGCTGGAGATGCTTGATGGAAACAAGAGAGGAAGGTTCTGGTAAGGAGTGCAAAGTGTTTCTCAGGTGCTCTCCAAAACTGTTGTACTATTAGAGAACAGGACAAAAAACCCCAAAAACACAAAAAACAAAAAAACCAATGATCAACACAAGCACAAGGACACGGACACAAATAGCAAGTGCACACACTTGTGCTTACATGATGCTGAAGCCCTGTGGATACTGGGGTTCTCCTGACACATACTTTTGCAAAAATGTTAGATTAGGGCCAGAAGCTGTAATAACTGAATAACTTTGTATGAAACCTTTGTGGGCAGTGGGAAGAGTCAGGGGAAGGGCATTGGAAGGATTATCTTACTTTTCATCCTCATTTAATTAATACTCACAGAGAAAGGGAGTGGGCTAAAATTGATCATTTCTGCCCCCATCCCAAATTTGCCTTTTTTATTTAAAAAAACAATGCATGATACATTTAGTTCTCAAAGGAAATTTAATTTTTGCTTTGGAAGAAAATGAAAAGAGGTTTTTTGTTTTTTTTTTTTTTTTTTTTTTTTTAAACTTATCTAGAGACTTGCATTTCCTGAGCCACAAAGAAAAAAAAAAATTCTTTCCCTTCTTGTGACTTATCTCCTTTTCTTTCAACAATAAGTCATCTTGGCTTATTTTTTTTCCCATGTATGAATCAAATGAGACCAACAACAAAGGGAAATGATGGGACTGGATCATCTGAAAGCGTGGCCATGGGAGAAGGCAGGCCCTCAGAAGGAGAACTGGCATAGGGGCATGGGGTACCACGAAGAGGATATGGAAACAAGGGGAACCATGTGCTCCCAGGAGAGGCTGCAGTTGTGAAGATGAGGACGTTGCCGATAACTGAATGATCGCTCTTTTTTAACCTCTGTTTTCTCGGCCTCGATTCCTCCAACGTAAAAGCTCCAACACCTCCTCACCATACACAGCAGTCACCGATTTTCTTTTCTCCAAGCGAGATGGGGAAGGAGTGAGTGAACTCAACCCCGTTGACCCCAGAACGCATACCAGAATGCACTTCTGTGACTGGCTGCACATGAACGCTGGGCTGACGCACACGCAAGGAAGGCCCGGACGTATTCATCTATTTACTTATGTATGGATGTATGTATTTAGAATTAAGAAAACATGTTTTAGAGTATTTTTAGGTTCATAGCAAAACTGGGTGGAAGAACAGAGAGCTCCCATAGGGCCTGTCCTCACACAGGCCCAGACTGCCCCACTGTCAACATTTGGCCCCAGAGTGGTACGCGTGTTACATTGAGAAACTTGCATTGACACATTATCACCCAAAGCCCATAGTTTACATTAGGGTTCACTCTTGGTATTGTACATGCAGTGGGTTTGGATAAATGTATAGTGACCCTATTTTTTTCAGATGCAGTTCCTGTCTATGTTTTAAGGCAAAGTATCATAAGAGCTAGGTAGTGACTGCCGGAAGATATTGCATCCAGAAAAAATTGGTCTGGACATATGGGTGGCCAGGGACAGTTGTTAAGGAGACAGAATTCCTTTGGCGGGTGTGTGAAGCTGGGTGGATGTGATGGTTTCCAAGGTCCCATTCAGCTCCAAGGCCTGCAGGGTTTTTCTGACCCAGGCCAGACACAATCAGGAACAGGCCTTAAGAATTCTGGCCTTAGTAATTCTGGCCAATAGGTTCTTACCACAACGGCCAATTAAAATTCACTATGTGTAGGCTTATATTTTTTGAATAGTGCTATCTGAAGAGAATTGTTTTTTCTGCAGAATTTTCAAAGATATGGAATAAGATCTGCATGGTTTATCAAACTATTAAACTATGTATAACATGAATTATTTATTATAAACCACCTATAATATACATATGGCTCTGGTGTTAAATTCAATTTTTCTTTTTTGAGGAACTGGGGACATTGTAGCCTAGGATGAATGTGCCACAGGCTCCCCCATTTCTAGGCCAGCATAGTCATTGCTGACTGGTCATGGAAGCCATGCTGGGTCTCAGACTCCTTCTACCACCGGTGTTCCAGGTGGCTGCTACCTGTCCAGGGGCAGCTGGATGTGGAAAGCAGCTGTGGGTATCGTGATCCCCACCGGACCATCTTTTGAGGCTCCAGTTCTTTGTCACCCACTGATCTTCTTTTATATCCTACAAGTCGGTAACTTAACGACAATCTCATCCTGATCACCAAGGCTTATATCAAATGTACACAAGTCTCTGTCTCTCTACGCAGTGGTTCTAGAATGCTGCGAAGACAGCACCTTCATCATCACTTTGCTTCCTAAGGAAGCATCCTTCCCGCTGTGCTTTGTTCTTGAAAGGCTGTGGCTGGAGCTGCAACTCGGGAAAGGATGCTCTCTCCTGCATCTATTGATCTCTGTCTCTCTTGGAGCTATGGCAAGTCCCAAGATGAGAGGGACTGGCTTTTGGTAGGAAAAGAAGAAATTGCAGAATGAGAGTGTTTTGAGTAATTATCTTATCCTGCACAGAATGAGCCACGTGGTCCTTTTCATCACTGGTTGCAGCTGCCTGAGGTGTAACTCTGAAACCGTTCCGGGCTTTTCCTCTGTGTCTCGTGGCTCCAGCTTCTCTTAGTAATTCAAAGTGCCCTGCCAAGTAGGGTCTGGTGTCACATGGCATTTATTTACTGGCAAGGTCACTGCTTCTATTTGTATGCTCAACTAATTAGTCCCCGTTAGGCCATCCTCTGACTGGATTATCGCTGAGCAATTGGCTGTTCAATTACGCCAACCAGCATTTGTTGAGCAGCTCCTCTTTGCTGGACCCTCTATTGCAGGTTGGGTTCCCAGGGAAGTGGATTCTGAGATGCATTTTAGCATGCAGGAAGTTTATTAGAGAGTGCTCTTGGGTTTAACACATGGAAAAACGAAGGAGAGGAAGCAGGAGGGGGCAGAGGGAGCAGCTGGGCAGAAAGGCAGTCACGAAGGCTCAGCTGACCTTGTGGAGAGTTCTGAAGCTGGGATGGCCCTTCAGAACTACTCCAGGTTGGAGCAAGGGGGCCAGGGCTTATAGTCCCTCTCTGACCATTCACTGGATGCAGATGCCTTGGAAGGAGGTGTGGCATTGGGGGAGGCAAATCTCTGCAGCCGAAGGCAATTTCTGGAGATAGCTGGCACCACTATCTTCAGCTGGGGAAATAAGCACTCAAGGACAATCTAGGGTGACACAGGAAGGCATCCACTGCACTGTGCTGAGCTCATTCTATAACCTTAAGGAGTTTATTATCTGGATGGTGGAATTAAACAAGCATGAGAATGACCATGGCAGCAGGCAGATGAAGATCCGAAGCTCTGGGGATTTGCAGATGGAGGGGGTGATGGTGGAGGGGGAAGTGTCACATGTGCTTGTGGGGAGCATTTCGTGTTTTTATTTTTATATTAAGTTTATTGGCGTAACATTGGTTAATACGATTATATCATTTTCAGGTGTGCATTATGATTTGACATCTGTATATTCTATTGTGTGATTACCACTCAAAGTCCAGTTTCCTTCAGCTACCATATACTTGATCCCCTTTACCCACTTCGCCCTCCCCCTAACCCTGTATTTGATCCCTTTTACCCCCTCTACCTCCCCCCTTTTCTCACACCCCTTACCCTCTGGTAACCACTAGTCCATTGTCCATGTCCCTGAGTCTCTGTTTGTCCTGTTCATTTGCTGCTTTTAGGTTTATATCCCACATGTAAGTGATATCATGTGATTTTCAACTTTTTCGGTCTGGCTTATTTTGCTTGGCATAATTATCTTGAGGTCCATCTAGGTTGTCGCAAATGGCAATATTTCATCTCTTCTTATGGCTGAGTAATATTCCATTGCATGTATGTACCACAGCTTCTTTAGCCAGTCATCTATCATAAGACCATTCAGTTGTTTCCATGTCCTGGCCACTGTGAATAATGCTGTTATGAACATCGGTGTGCAAACATCTTTTTGGATATGGGTTTTCAAGTCTTTGGGGTAAATAATTGTGGTGAGCATTTGAATTAGGTCTTAGAAAATCCTGGTATGAAAAGTTTTGTCATTATCCACTCAAGGTAGCCTGATTGAAATCCTTGGTGCATATGGTGGCGTTATTTTATTTTATTTTATTTTTTAACACAGATTGCTAGATCTGGATTCCAAACTAGACAACCAGTCAGTCTCAGGGGCTGAGGAGTGACGTCTGGCCAAGTACTGCAGCTCAGAGTTGGTTTGCTTGTTTTCTCTTCATTTCGAGGAGTTCCAGGAAATGTCACGGAAGAGTTCAGGGCTACCGTTATCTCAGGCCTCACTTCCTAAGGCCACTGGACACACCAGGGTATCAAGGGGACAGGCTACATCTGCTCCGAGGCCTGGACAGTTACTCTGCTCAGGGTGAGAAGCACCAGCTGACTTCTCTGCAGTGAGTTATATCTTTTCATTCACTGGCATGTTTCTGAAGAGTAGGATTTCTTTGGAACGAGGGGAATTACCCCTTACTGCCAAGAAAGCTGTGAAAGCATTCGGGAAGCAGATAAGATCCGGTGGGGAAAGCCTGAGTATGAGCAGGAGGCTGCAGGGTGTGCCCCAACACCTGCCTGGCCCTGAATCTCCTACCTTCTTTGCTGGAATGATAGGAACCTTTCCCACTGGGCTCCTGCTAGACTCATACCTGTGACCAGAGTCACGGCAGCAGCATCCGACCTCTTGGTCACACATGCAGACTCTTATTTCCTCATATCAGCCAATGGTCCCAAAGCAAGACGCAGGTCCATGGGATGGAGTAGACATGGATGATTGGAGTGGTGTGTGTGTGTGTGTGTGTTGTGTGTGTGTGTGTACGTGTGCGCAAATCACTGCCCTGGAGAAAGCAGAATGTCTAGTCGGGGAAGGGGTGGTCCTCTAGCATCCTGGGATGGGGGTGGGAAGGAGAGCAGGAAAAAGACAGGAGAGGAAGTGGCCTGTAACAAGGGAAACATGGAGTGAAGTCAGATTTCACTAGTATATTTATGCCGGCAAATTGGAGATTCTCTCAGAGGTGGACCAAATCCAGTCGCATTCCCAGAAGGGACCGAGATGAAATGACAGTCATTTCCTCTCTACACTGATCTGGCATTTGCTCCTTGTCTTATAACAAAAGCTATGAAAAGACCTGGCTGGCAGAAAAGGAGAAGAGGATTTCACCTTATGTAATAGTGTCTTTCTGAAACTTGGTGAATGAGATAAACATTTGCCACTTGGGCTGTGCATTCAATATACTGCAGGATCTGCTTTTACCTGTGAAATTCAAGAATTTCACAGGTAAGCCACGCTGTCATGCTGTCCCCTCCCCTTCCCCCAAACCCACCCCAATGGATGCACCTTGAGTGCTCACAGCCACTTGTCAACACCAGATCGCAATGGCTGGGAGGCCAGGCAGGGACTCAGGGCTGTGCATTGACCTAGTTGGCAGGGGCCACAGTGGGCCAGGGCCTGCAAGTACCCACAGGTAGTCTCCAGGCCCCTGGGCACCTTTCAGGAATTCAGGCACTGTAAGTACTGCTCTTCCCAGATCCTCCACATCTCCTCTTCCATTCTCTTCTCCTTCTGTGCCCTTATGGGGCTTGGGGGTTCTCTTTCCTCCCCTAGATAGGATTCTCACTTCTTCCCTGAACCATGCCTCTTCTAGCGTATGCCAACAAAGCTCACCTGTGCAGAGTGTTTATTGATATCCGTGAACTTTCCCATCTATTATTATCTCTTTGTATCCTCACAATATGCCAAAGGATGGAAATGATCTTTACGTCGGGGAAAAAGGAATGGAGGCACCGAGAGGCCACATGGCTTGTCCTGATGCAGGAATCCAGGGAGCCTGACTCCCCAGTCCCAGCGCTTTCTGGTCTCTTCTCTGTGTGATAGCATGGGGGAATGGTGTTACATGCAGCCCTGCCCTCGGGTCTTCATGTTGCACAGTGAGTTCTCTGGGGTAAAGAATGGGGGACGACCCCTCGTGAAATTCTAAAGGAGAAACGACTGCTATTTTGTTTCTATATGTTATAGTGTCAAGCATTCTCAGTGCACATTCACATGCTCTGGATTCTCAGGAGGATTATTACTTTGAAAATCCTCTAGTCATTATTTCGTGTGGAAAGCCTTGCCATGCCCTCTCCTCCTCACTTATCCAGCAAGAACCACTTCAGGTATGCTTCCAACACACGCGCGTACGCGTGCGCGTGCGCGCACACACACACACACGTCTTTATTGCTGCAGCTGGGTGCCCCTGCATATCTTAGCACTGCTCAGGCACCATGGTTAGTTAGGTGGGCAAATACCGCTGGCATATAGTCACTTACAGGTGCTGTCACCAGTCCAGGCAGCTGCTTCAATTGACCTCACAAACAAGACCTCTAGCTTCTTGAGCGTAGAAAGAAAGCTGCAAAGTCAGGAACCTGCCGAGCTAACTGCTGGGCCCACCTCTGGCATGCTCTGCTTCGGCAAACCCTCCCGTGTGCACATAGAGTTGGCAGGACCTGAAATCACATCCTGCGCCTGGCCGCGAGGAAGTCTGGGAATGGTACCTTTTCTCTTTCTGACCTGTAAACCCTCTGTTTCAGGTCTAGGCAGACAAACGCCTCAGTCAATCCCCAGTGTCCATATTATTGCAGAAAGAAGACAAGTCCTATCAGGGCGTGATTACATTAGCACACAATTCTTCAGCTTAAAAAGGTCACAGAGCCAGGTCTGGGACAGTGCGGAATGTGGCTAGACACCTGAGGACTTTGTGCAAACCACCAATGCTTCACTTTCGGGTGGCCTTGGTTCGTGAGAAGGCGGGAACTCAAATCGCCTGGTCTTTTTCTCCTTAACACTTGCTCAATGGACAAAACTAGTGGAAGAACTTACCAGGTATTTTGGACATGATAGCTCGGGTCACACTGGCTAATAACTAACCGACTATTAGGCTGGACTTTAAAACAACTAGGGTTTCCCACTTGTTAATGCCACCTGCCCAGTGCAGGCTGGTCAGGGATTTTAGAGTGACAGAGGGACTGGGCTGACCAAGGCTCCATCCATCGTCACACTTGCTCCCACGTGCATTCCTGGTGAGGCAGGAGATGCAAGACACAGCAAACTGCACCATCGTTTCTGCCCAGAAGGGGCGTGTTGCTTACACTCATGTTTCACTAGCCAAGGCAGCTCACAGAGCTCACCTCGCTTCCAGGGGCGGAACCTTCAGTCCTTCCCTGTGCCAGAAAGATGGCAGAACCCATATGTGAGGACAGCACTAATTGCCCCCAGTGGGAGGTCGAGGGGAGAGCCTGCCCCTTATAGCCTCCCGTTTCCCTCATTGCTCCAGCCAGCTGGCTTACCGTTTCCTCATTACTATTTTTCTTCTCCTCCTGGCAATGAACATTTCAACTCTAAAGCTACGGATAATATTTTTCCTTGAAAATGGCCGTGAGAAACCAGCGCAGTCTCTAGAGGCAAAATGCTAATTATGCTTTTCCTCAAATACATCAGTGGTTCTGTTTGTCATGACTTTGTGGCCTGCAGGGCCGTGGGATTACTTCTCTCTAAAAACCCTGTCTTCCTTGGCTTAGAAAAGGAAGACGGTAGCAGAAGTGGCAGACATCAGGTTTCTCAGGTTCAAGAGCACGACCTTCACCCCAGGCTTTCTCTGACCAGCTCCTCCCCAGTTTGAAGCCATTTCTGACTTTCACGTGCTCCTACTTTGCCTGCCCACCCTCACCCTAGGACCTGTCCTAGTCCCTCGCTGTATCCCCAATGTTTCAGCACTATCTCCCTTCCCCGCTGCGCTGGCGCTCGCCGAGAGCAGGAATTTGGTTCAGTCCACCTAGAGTTGTCCTTACTACACAGATGGCATTTATTACGTGTTTTTGAATGGCTCAGTGAACGAATCTCTATCTTTACCTTAGGCCCTTTTCTGGAAGAAGTGTTCTCAGTGTCCTCTGAGTGAAAGAAAGAGCGGATGGATAGACAGATTAAAAAATAAAGAATTGAATACGGGCAGGGGCCATTTAACAAGTCTATCCTCCCCAGATAATGCTGCGAATTCTGACTAACACATAAACGTAGGCTCTTGAACCAAACGCAGTGGTGATGACTCAGGGCCACCTCTCACCACACTGCAAACTGAGGCCCAGGCTCTGCTACCACCAGCAGTGTCCCCTGTGCACCCTAGGTCTTGGTCACGATTCAGGTCTCGGTGCTGAGACAGGCTTTCCTGGGGCAGTGGGGCTTGGTGTCGCTCTTCGTATCTAATGACTTTCGTGGCCCTGGCTGGGCCGTGTTGGGGGAGGGAGCCACGGGACAGAAGGGTCTCAGGGATCCCTGCCTGTGAGACTCTGCCGTAACATGCCTCTGCCTTCTACAGCCAATGTTCTCAAGGCTGAGGCATGAGATCTGCCCAGACCCCTGGAGCCTGCAAGAGGTCAGGAGGCTGAGGCAGCAAGAGCCAGAGGGACAGCCCCAGAGAAAGTGTTCTTCCACTGTCCCCTCAGCCACTGAGAGGAGCCTCGGGCACCACTTCCTCGTTCTCAGGGGAGGGAAAAATGCCAACACGGCGTTCCCAGGCCTCACAGCTCTCTCTGGGTTGGAGTCTTGGAGAAGGGAGGAAGGAGAGGCAGGGAGAGGTAGGGCAGGAAGATGGTGGGTGAGGGGACTAACAGACCCCCATTTTTCTAAAATGAAGAGACAGAAACTTCACTTCCCTCTGCTGTCTCCTTCCTATTTCTCCTTTAGATCAAAGAAAGGCACAGAGCTGAGAAATGATCTCTCGGCTGGGCTGGGCACTCAAGTTAGAGGCGGCGACAGCTCTTTGCCTCAGCCTTCTTTTGTCCTTCATTTTGTGAGAAAGAGAAATGTGTGGGTGCAGTGGTTTGGGGACCGTCTCCAATCGAGAATGGCAGAGAGCAGTGGTTCCACCAGAGCAGCCTGGGTAGTCACTGTGCCTGGAGAGGCACCAGGTCAAGGGGATGTGACGTGTGGATGCTGCTATGGGCAGCCCGGTCCTCTGAGAAAGATGCCACCAGGACCCCAAGGAGAGAACCCAGCCCCTCTCTGTCGGCCTTGCATGGAATGATGCTCTGTGGCCGAGAGGGTACAAAGGATAAAGGTGCTGTATTAACGTGAAGACTAGTGACAGACACACTACAGTAGTGAGCACATCAGAGATACATAGAATATTCTCTGTAGAGTCTGAACATAGGTATAAAATAAGTTATACTTGTCTTCGTTTTCCATCTCGGGAGGAGCAGAGCATACAAGGTGAATGGTTCAGTGGCCGCAAAGCAAGCCAAGAGAGAAAGCATGGAGGAGGAGGGGGGGGGACCGAGAATGGGGGGGATTTGCCAAGGACGCTGCAGAGCTGCTGGGGGTCCTGCAGGGCACGCCACCTCCGACCTCTCAGGTCAGTCCTCTGAGAACCAACACCGGCTCCCACGTGATAGGTGGCTGCATCCGAGCTAGGATGACTCAGGCTCCCAGGTGGGAGGTGGGGCAGGGACCGAATCCAGCAGGCAGCCCCCTCTCTCGCTAGCGCTGTTGGACTTCTGTGATTGTAGGAACGTGGAGGGTGCAGCCAGAAGGCACGGTTTGCTTCTGCGATGTGACAGATGGCCAGACTGATGGCCCACCAAATGCGGGCTGGCCCCTTCTTCCCATCAGCGTGCTCTGGGAGGCCGTGAGGGGCCTGCATGCTCAGTTTGCTCTCTCTGGTCTGTCCTCAGCTAGCAATGCTGGGATCCTGCACACATCATCACAGCGGAGGGGAGGGGAGGCCCAGGCTCTGATCCTCTCTCCATCACGTAGGACTTGTGTGGCTTTGGGAAGGTCACTTAAACTCAAGGTCTCAGGCTCTTCATCTAAAAAACGGGGGGAGGGGTGGTAGTAGTGGTGGTGGCGGTGGCTAATGCATAGTCCCTTGGGGATTGGTGAGGGCCACACGGGTAACGGTAACATAAAGAGCCTGAGGCAGCTCCTGGCCCACAGGAAGGGCTGGAAAAACACAGTTGTGTCTGAGCATCCAGACATCAGAGGCCAGGTGGAGAATCTCACAAAATCTGTGGAACAAAAGCACCTTGACTGGCTTTGAGAAGACATGACAGGAATTTCTTTGCTTTCTTTCCTGTCAGTATTTCCTCCTCTGCTTCCCTCACTGGGGTTCTTTGAAATGAAGTGAACCCCCAGCAGGGTTCAATGTCAGGTTTGCTGAGGCAGACGGAGCCTAAGTCTGGGAAAGAACAGAGTTCAGGGTTATCCCTCTCCAAGTCTGGGACCTGGTCCCTGGGGGTGCTCTCTTCTTCCCCTTCCCTCTCTGCAGCAGCCCTGCCCTGCACATCTCTGGGCCCTTGAGCAGATTTCGTATTTGGAGCCATAGAGGGGAGGAAAGCTCAGAAAACAAAGTGAATTGCATATTAAGTGAAAGCTTTTCCATCTGCTCTGGGTCTGGGGAATCTGGAAGTGGGCGGACCATCTGTGGGCCAGTGAACTAACTGCTGCCTGGGGAGAAGGCAGAACTCGGGGCAGTGGAAGATAAGAGAGAGGAATGGAGGCCGCGGCTTGAAACCTGGGACCCTGGGCATGCTCCTGTGCTTCTACAACGCTGGGAACTTGTGTCCAAACAGAGATCAGCCTGGAAACCAGGGGATCACTGCCCCCCTCCCAGCTGCAGTGCAGTTCTCAAGATCTGTGCGTGCATGTGTGTGTGCGTGCGTGTGTGTGTGCGTGTGTGTGTTTGTTTGTGTGAGATTGCCTCTCCCATCTCCTGTACCACCTGCCTCCTCTGAAACTCCCCTGGCTCCTATCACTCTGTGACTTTCCTCTTGGATGGCGGCAGGAGGTGGGTGGGGAGCTCGTTGGGCAACTCATGCCCTTCCAGCTTGATTTTGATGAGGTGGTTGGCCAGTGCAAACTCCTCGTCATCCAACATGCCATCCTTGTTGATGTCAGCCAGCTTCCAGATCTTTCCCAGTACGCTGTTGGGCAGCTTGGAGCGTACCATCTCCTTCTTGGCGTTGGCACCTGTGATCTTGCCATCCACCGGTGACAGAGTGTAGAAGATCTCATCGTACATGGGCTTGTCCCTGGCCACCACCCACTCAGCATCATCAATGCCTTCCCCAGCTCCCCCCATAGCCGTGCCCAAAGGGACCATGCAGGGTGCCCTCGAATGCTCCACCCTTCACCATCTGGACGGGCTGCTGCGTTTCCTCCTGGCGCACCAGCACCATGAGCTGGGCAATGTCATGGGCCAGCATGTCATCTACCTCTGCCAGCAGCTTGCTTTTCAGGGGCTGGAATTTGCTGAAGTCCTGGGCCTGAAGCTGGTCCTGGGAAGAGGGAGAGAAAAGAAGGTGAGGATGAAAGACAACAAAAGGAGATTCTTGCCCTACTTGGGGAGGCTGCCTTCTGCTACCTGAGACTGTTCGTAAGCTGTTGGCTTGGAGGCTAAGCTGATCCACATCACACAATAATAACAGATGAGGGAGAAGGAGAAAAAAAGGCATCTGGGCTCTTGGGAGAATTTTTTAGGGGAGAGTAGAACAGTTGCAGGGGCCGGGAAAGAAAGGACAATTTAACACATTTGATCTGATCCATTTACGTTGTTCTAGAAAGCAAATAATTAAATTTCTCTTTCAGTTCGTTTTGGCTATTGAACAGTGGTTCCCGAATGCTGTGCCCCTCTGAGACTGAGGCACGTGGTCTCTACGTTAATAGGGTTCTACTTGAAAAACACAAAGTACTTTCACTATATTATCTCATTTGCTCCCCCCAGTGCCCTTCTGAGGGAGGGAAATCATATTCTATCTATTTTAGGGAAGGAACTACAGATAACTGAAAAAAATCGTAATAGAAGCCAAAAACCCTTCCCAAACCAGTGGTTCTTAATCGGGATGCTCATTGGAATCATCTGGGGGAGAGTTTCTAACTATCAGCTCCTTGCTCAGAGTTTCTGACGCAGCGGACATGGCAGGCGTACAGATTCTACAAAAGCTCACCTCCTGACCTTCCCACAGCACCCCCAGCACACGGTGAGAGGAATATGCTGTCTTTGTGATTTGGAAAGGTCTTGAGTCTAGAACACCTTTTCTCTTTGGCCTTTGTAGTGACAAAATGAGAGCTTTCTGCTCCTGTTCTGGCCAGAGCAATCTCAGGATACTGGGCAGAGGCCAGTGCACAGGGCACAGCCTCAGGGACAAGCACATAGAGTTCACTGCCGAAAAATTCTGAAAACACCCACAGCTACATTTCAAGAGCAAGTGATAGCTTGAGTATTTCTCACCTCCCTTCCAGGGCAGGGCTGAACCAGGAGGCAGTGGGGTGGGGAGGGGGTGAGGAGGGCAGATTGGGCAAGCCCTTCCTCCTGCCCTCAGGGCATAAGGTCCCTCACGGGTTCACATCTCATTGTGTTTGTTGGGCTCACAAACAGACGTCCCAATATCTTCCAGGGGGCGTAGTGGGTGCTTCCCATCCCCCCACACTTACACCCCACAGAGCAGCCCTTTTTGTTGATTCAGCATACCAAACAAGTGAGAAGGTACGTTGAGAAAGGATTCCTCACAGTAAAACGGACAGATGTCACATGGTTCCCTTCAAATGTCATCTTCTCAAATGTTTGCTTACAGAGTATGCAATTCTTTTTCTTATTAAAAGTTTTTGGGGTGACATTGATTAATAAAATCAAATAAGTTTCAAGTGTACAATTCAACAGGACATCTTATATATATTGCAGTGTATGTTCACCACCTAAAGTTAAATTGCATCACGAAATATTTGACCCCTTTTACCCCTACTGCCTCCCCCTTCCCCTCTTTCCTCGGGTAACCACTAAGTCCACTGTCTGTGTCCATGAGTCTCTGTTTGTTTGTCATGTTTGTTCACTGTTTTCAGTTTTATATCCCACATATGAGATAATTAAATTCTTATCAGAAAGAGAAACTAGAAGTTGAAGTGTTCCAAGCCACAGCTGGTGAGAACCTGAATTATGTTAAAGTAATTCTGAAATTAGTGACTGGCGCGTAGTAGGCAGTTACAGGAATGAATGGGTACAGGAACAAATGCATACTTTAAATGTCTATTTTCTCTTCTGATTTCACCAAATAAGGAAATAAGAATGTCTATTCGGGACTATAGTTATATTCTGAAACCCTAGTCTTAAACTGAGACACAGGTTCCCAAGCTAAAGATCAAAATCAGCACCAAGAGCAAAAGCAGTTTTACGACTACATCTGCTGCTACTTTTTCTCTAATTCCCTAATTTTTAAAAACTTTTTATTTTAGGATAATTATAGAATCATGAGAAGAGGCAAAAATTATACAGATAGGTAGGTCCCTTGTGCTCATCACCCAACTTGCCCCAGTGGCGACATCTTACCTAACTTGCTACTGAATTTTAAGGGTATAGTCTATAATAGGCTGTGTGCTAAGTGTCTTGTAAGTATTATCTCACTGATGCTCGCAACATCCATTCAAGGTGGGTGCTTCTGCAACCTCAGTTTACAGATGAAGAGACAGAGGCTCAAGGAGGATTTAGTTGGTGCTGTGGTCTCTTGCTTGGGCTGTAAAGATACCTCCCTGGCTTTTCTTCTGGTAGACTATGTGAACACTAGCCTGCAGGCAACTAACTGCAAAGGTTAATTATCTCTATAAACCTCAGTTCGCTCATCTTTAAAGGCAGGATAAAAATGCCTCCTTCAGAGGACTACTGTGGGGAATAACAAGAGCAATCATGTGTGATGGTCCCTGGACAAAAAGAGGGGCCCACAGTGTGCCCCCAAAGATAGCAAACTCCTGTGTGGACTCCTCTGTGCCTTGTGTCCCAAATCACTCCCAAGTGGGAGCTCAGTGAACAGCTTAAGCACTTGAGGGCCTGGAGAACCTTTGTCAGGAGACTTGTACCATGTCACATGACATGGTGGGGGTTCTGAGCGTGTGGTGGCTGTGCCTGAGGAAGATCATGAGCTAGAGATATCAGACCCCAAACATCACGTGACAGCTCTGCCCCTCTAGGAGCACTGGGGTTCTGTGTTTCTCTCCATGCCCAGATATGACACCTGCTGGGCCAATGACAGCTCAGCAGGGAGCACAGACCGAGGGTTATCTCCCGGTATTCTGATTCTGGGATGAGTTTCCATCTGGGGCATCCAAGCGTGGCCTCCTCCATACTCAGGCTGCTCAGCCAGCTTGTGTGATGCTATCCCTTGTCCTGGAGCACCAGACCCTGGTTACCTGCATCCTCTTGAGGTTGGGAAAGTCCCCAGGTGAGATCTGGTGCTCCCGCTCGATCCGGCCATAAATCTCAACCAGGTTGTTCACCAGCTCCTTCTTCTTGCTGTCCTTCCCGAACACTGAGGGCATCTCCTTCTTCAGAGAGCTGATGATGTAGGCATGGACCTGAGAAATGAGGGCAGAGAGAATGCTTCAGATCAAGACCCTCGATTCATTCCTTCCCTCTAGGTGGCTCGCACCCATCTCTTCCCATAAACCCCTCCTCTTCCTGCTCTGCTTCTGAAACGATCCCTATCTCCACCTTCCTACTCTCACACTGCTTGCAGCGTTGAGCTGTTTTTCCAGCTCTCATGGGAGAGGTGAGATTGTAGGGAGGTTAAGGTCAAGGCAGTAACGGGATGGTGATACTGGAGATGATGTTGAGGAGGAGGACAATAACAACAGCTAATATTTACTGAGCACTTCTGAGTTCACAGGCAGTGTGATGAGGGCTTTGACATTCTCTAGTCTACCTTATCCTCCAACCCTTTGAATTTACAGAGGTGGAAACAGGCATAGAAAGACGAAGGGCCTCGCTAGGGTTGGGATCACGCAGTTAGTAAACAATGGAGTCGGGCTCTAATCTGGCCATCTGACGCCTATAAGTATAACCATCACACTATCCTGCCCTGCAGCTGCTGGAGTTAGCACAGCTGACACTCATGATGCAATAGGCCTGTCTCATGTGGGCAGGCAATAGCTCAGGGTTGCAGGCAGCACCCCTCAGCTCTTGCAGCTGAGCCCCCCACCCCAAACCCTTGGTGCCACCCATGCTGCCCATCTCCCTAGGCGGCAGCCTCACCTTGGCCAGCCTGGCTCTCTTGATGAGGTCATTGAGCTTGCGCAGGGCAGCGTTTCGGGGCAGACTCTGAATGTCTCTGAACAGGTCCTGCTCCTCAGCCTCAAACAGCTTCCGGTTGTCAGGGATGAGCAGGGGGTGGGACCAGAAGGAGCCGATGTAGACCCGGATCACCTCTGGGGTGTTCACGATCTTCCCCAGGGACCACATGAGGGCTCCGTACACCCGCATTAGCTGCTGTGTCTCGATCTGGTCGGCCTTGTTCAATACCACCCGCATCTTGTCCTCGTGGTTCTTGAGGGCCTTGATGACTTCCGAGAACTCATCTGAGATGTCCAACTTGTGGGCATCAAAGAGCAGGATGATACGGTCTACCCGCTCGGCAAACCACTCCAGGACGGCGGCAAAGTCATATCCTGCCGGCAGAGGGACAGTCAGAGAGCAGGGCCTTTGGGGCACAAGGTAGGTGTTGGGGGAGAGGTCCAAGGTGCAGCAGAAATAACAGTCTTGGGAATCAGATCTGGGTTTAAATCCTGGTTCCTCCACATTTTCACTATTTGGCCTTGAGCAAGTTACTCTCTGGGCCAGCACTTTGTCTTCTGTAAATGGGCATACTAATAGTACCTGATTAATAGAATTATAAGGACTAAATATACTTGGAGCCCAGCACTTAGAAGCTTGCTCAATAAATATCAATTATTATTAACATCATTATTCCTATTTAGTCTTTTCATTAAAGGAAAGGGGCTCACTCCACTAAGGGTCAAGGCTCAGGAAAGGGATTTGGGGCTGGGCTCTGCCCAGTAAGGAGGTAGGTGCATTGTCTGCTACCTAGAGATGGTCACACAGCAACTCGCTAGGACAACCCTGCTCGTAGGAGGCAGCTGGTGAGAATGATACCTAGCTCTCTAACCCCAAGTTCAATGCTTGCTCTGCTGTCAGACGTTCATGTCATGACCTCATTTCACCCTCACGGCACCCTCTGTGGTAGGCAGAGTGAGGAGTATCATTCCCACCTTCCAGAGGAGGAAGCTGAGGTTCAGAGATAAGGTGAGAGTCAGACAGCTGGCAAGGGGTGGGGCCAGGACTGGACCCAGCCACCACTGGGGCCCTGAGCTTCCTGCATGAGCCAAAAGAGCAGCTGTCCTGTCCCGGGCCACCTCCCCGTCCCCTGCCCTCCCCTCCCCTCTCTTCTGCACTCCTCCCCAGGAAGGAAAGCCCAGCCAGCAGCTTGCACAGAGTCCAGGAGGCCTCACGCTTTCTAGTTTCAGGTGGGCCTGTACCTGCTCCCCTCCGCTCCCCTCCCCAGGGGTGGCTCCTGGCTATTTTTAATCTTCTCTCAACACAGCCAGGTAGAGGGGGCTGCTCTTGCTTCTCAAAGGCAGTCCCTCAGAGCTGTGCGAAGGACGGGGGCCAGCGGGCTCAGAAAAATCAGGACAACCTGCTCCGCCCCAACCCCCACCCTAGAAAACAGGTCACAGCTTCACTGCTCTGGTGCTTGGAACCAGCAAGCAGGCCCTCCTCGTGGCTAGGGAGGGCTGCCGGGCTCAGGCATCTGGTATTCTGCTGAGACCTATTCCCAAATACGACCTGACAAGGATTTAGCCGAGGCGTGCAGACCGTGGGGGTGGAGGGCAGCTGGGAAGAGCATGCTGCTGCCCCCTCCACCTGTACAGCCAATGCCAGCCCTCAGCACTCACTGTATCAGCCACTCTTAACCATCTGGGCAGCCAGAGCAGCCAGCACTGGGCACTCTACTGACAAGGAAATGAAGGGTCATGGAGGGTGAGAGACGTGCCCAGGGCCACAAAGCGGTAAGGTTAGAGCCAGGACCAGAACTCAGGGCTTCCAACCCCAAGTCTGCCACTCTAGCCACTGCTTGGAGAGCTGGGGAAAGAGAAGGGGCCAGAGAAGCTGCAGAGAAAAGAGCTCCCACCCTCCAGCCTCTCCCCCATCCCTGATGGCACCAGCCACGCAAGAGGATGCTTGGAGGCGGACAGGGGCAAATCCCAGCGAGCTGACCAGCCCCCGACTCAGGGTGGGGGGACAGTGACGGCACCAGGTCAGTGCTGCCAGAACAGGATGGCTCCTTGCCCGTTCCTGTCCCCACAAAACTGAAATGTGAACCCCGTTCTGCTCTTTACACCCAGGGGATAGTGAACC
Organism: Eonycteris spelaea; assembly: GCA_003508835.1. Classification (NCBI taxonomy): domain Eukaryota; kingdom Metazoa; phylum Chordata; class Mammalia; order Chiroptera; family Pteropodidae; genus Eonycteris; species Eonycteris spelaea. Next base: position 17,098,664 of record PUFA01000014.1, on the reverse strand, counting down.
AGTTATCTCTGGGCCTCAGTTTTCTGGTCTCTGAATTAAAACCCACCAGACCTTGCCATAGGGTCCCTTTAACTGTGAGGATCCAGTTAAAGAAGAGGATGTGGGTGAAAGTGCCCGTGACCTTGGCTGTTCCTATTGCTCCATCCCCTTTATGAAGAGCTCCTTCCAAGCGCCAGTTTTCCATGGGATGGGTGTGCTCTGAAGAATCACCTGAGGAGCACTGGCCTGGGAAAAGCCCACCTCTACTTTTGCTCAGCCATTAACTTGCTGTGGGTCCTTAGGCAAGCAGTCTCCCCTCTCTGGTCCTTGGTCTCTTTGCCTGTCAAGCCAGGGGGTTGGACTTGAAGATTTTGAGCTTCCTTTCTCAGTTCACGATTCCCTGCTTCTAAGACTGGAGGTGTGAGGGTGGAGAGTCCAGTGGGGTGGATGGAGATTCGATATAAGGAAGTCCTTGCAGGACAGGAAGAAGGCAGGGGCCGCTGTCTTAAATGTCTCGGGAGCCTGAGGACGCAGATGGTTTCTGGGAACCCTTTCTAGGATTTTCTAAGCACAGAGGCCTCCTATTCATGCTCCTACTTTTACAAATTCTGCGTGCTCGGGCAAGCTGCTATCAAATTATAGAGTTAGTCATGCCGGGCACTTTCTCCCAGGTGTGGCTGTAAGAACCCTGAGACTCAAGCAGGGACTCCATGGGTCTCCTCTGAAGCTCAGCCTCCTGTTCCTGGCTGTTCAGAGACTGGCAGTCGCCAGGATGAGTATTTACTTGTTTCCTGGCCTCTGCTTATGGCACATCCAGGAATGGGGGTACCTGAAAGGCAAGGGCAGGGCCCACTGAGGAAAAGGCATGGAACTAGCTCTCCCGTTTATTTTCCGTGCGGCCTCTGGCAAGTGTGAACCTCGAGTTTCTCCGCAGTAAAATGGGTATAATAACACCTGACTGCTGAGGGGTCAGTGGTACAGCCATGGCCATGAGATGTGATTGATAGCAGAGAGGGGGTCCGGGCTTCGTCTGGAGTCTCTCCCCGACTGTCTGGGGTGAACAGGACACCCAGTGACAGGCCCCCTTTTCCTCAGTGGCCCAGGGATAGCTCAGACCCACAAGAGGAGCCCTTGAGCTCTTGCAGCAGCCCAAGGGCTCATGAGATAGGGCAGTGGGTGAGGGAGATTCATGCCCCCGGAGACTGATAGTCAAGCTGGTTTTCCTGGAATTGCTGAGAGCTAGTCTGCTGGCTCCGAGAGGTCTGGTCTGCCGGCATCAGCCGCCTTCAGGGGCCTGGGGCTCTCCCTACTGCTCCCCACCCCACCCCGCCCTTGCCCCCACCACCATCCCCATCTGCCCCCCCAGACTCTAGAGGACTGAAAAGACAGAATTTCTAAGTAATGCCGGGCAGGAGGAAATCAATGACACAAACAGTATCAAGGCAACTTTTTAAATCACCCCCTGGCTTCCTTTGCAGTCTGAAGTGCAAGGGACAAGGCAGCACATTTCTGTGTATTTTCAACCACATGGTTTCCTTTGATCCTCACATCTCTGCATATGTCAGCAGGTGAACAGGGCGCACACATCCTATAGGGAAGGCAGAGGGAGCGGACAGGTTAAGGGGCTCACCCACGCTCATACAGCCACGGGGTAAGCAAACTCGGGACTGGAATCCAGATCCTGGATCCTTGTCCACATTTCATTCTGGCTCACAGCTGTGTATAAGGCTGGGGTTCAGAGGGCTGAGACCTCAAACCAGGCACTTACCTGTGGTGGGTACATAGGCCTGCCTCCAAAAATGCCTTCCAAGATTTAAAGACATTTTAGTGGAAAACAAACAAACAAACAAACAAACACCCAAAAAGGCATCAATTTCAAATATGTGGGAAGAATTTAGATGACAATAAGGAACATGCTTCCCAGAAGCGGCCCAACAGACTCGTCATAGGCCTACAGATGACCATAGGGCTGTCAGCGAGCTCTTTTGAAGGGTGTCAGGACTCTGCTGCTCCACCTGGGCACACATAAACAGCACATAGTCCGAGAGGTCTTTAAATGCAGGCCCCGCTCCAGTGAGGGTGCCAGGGATAGGCCAGGGAGGTGAGACTGTGAGGATCAGCCTTGACCCCCTTAAGGTCTCCCAAGGAAAACTCAGAGATGAGTTTGCCTTCATTCCTATTTCTTGCCTTCTTCCTGGGCAGGTGATAAAAATGGGCTGAAAAGCCACTGGACTCGGTATCAGGAAGCCAGACTTCCCACTCCAGTTTGGGGATCTGGAGGTTTCTACCTGCTGTGGCCCAGCTGAGCTCACCCATAGGAAGGGGTCTGCTGGGAGGAATGTGTGCTCCATGCCAAGAGGCTGCTCTTCTAGGGTGGGACCTGGGGGATTTCTAGCTGAGAAGCAGCCAGGAAGCGTGGTTCCCAAGTGAGAGGACACTCAGGCTTCCGGAGTCCTCCCACCTCTGCTGCTTCCTTGCTCCTTCCCAGTAATGAGCCCCGGTCTGGGCACATCCTGTCACTTCCAGGAACTCTGCTGCCCACCCCAATGCACCTTCATCCAGAGACAAGTGCCGGCCTGTGACCTGCCAGGTTCAAGTTCCCGGATGTCCCTCGCGCTTCCTGTTCCCCTAAGACACCCATCTCCAGGCTGGGCTGAGAGGCCAACCCTGAGCAAGGACCACACTTTGCTCAGCGCTGGCCTGGAGCCTGAGTGCACCTTTGGGTGAAGCCTGAGGCCTGGGGAGCCCTTTGGAGCAGCTTACTTTCCAGAATGTAGCACACCAGGACCGACGGCCCAGGGAAGGCTCTGTGCAGATTTGATAATGGTGCCCCTTTAATTCCGGTGAGACACAGCCCTGTGCCAGGCATGAAGCTCGGGCAGAGCAGAACGTGGGCTGGACTTTGGGCTCTGCACGCCCCTCAGCCAGGTCGGGGGTTCTGTCCCACCCTGGGCTGGCAGAAGGAAGGAAGAAACACCAAATCTGTGCTTTGACCAAACCCAGAGCTCTGAGGGCCCTGACAAGAAGCACACACTTGTATGTAGGAGGGCGTGTGGAAGGGGGTGTGGTGTGTGGGGATGTGTGTAGATGTGTGGGTGTTTGTGTGCACTGTGTAGGTATAGGCTGGAGCTTTCAGGTCCTATGGCTGATTGTGAGGAGGGAGGAGAGGGACTGCATAGTGGAAAATTCCTCATTTTGGGTCCCCTTGATATCTGAGAGTGTCTGACCCCCACCGCCTAGTGTTCCTGGTCTCCTTGGGGAGCTGAGGTGAGCACTGCCCCGGGAAAGTGATGCAGTGCTGGCGGCCTGGTCCCAGCTCTCGTTTTCATCATAGGCTTTTGCCAGCAGCTGCATTTATAGTCTGTACTCAGGGGACAGAGAAGAAACAGGCCCAGGGAGCCAATCATGGGGCTATCACTTCTAGAGGTGGAGCTTAGTCTCGTTAGATGGGAAAGGATAGGAAAGGCAGGCAAGATGACCAAGCCCTTGATTCGCACAGGGCAGCTGCTGAGGTCCAAAGATAAACGCAGGAGAGAAACTAGAAGACGAGGAAAAGAATGGAATAGGACAGACGCTGAGGAAGGCAGGGGTCCTGGAAGCCGGGCTGCCACATAGCTGCACAGGCTGCGCACTGCACAACTGCACGGGAGGCCGCTCGCTGGATCACCCTGAGGTCGTACGATGGGCGGCCCTGGCAGGAAAGGGGACAGGAGGAAGCTCCCTGAGATCCGGACCCAGAGCCGATGTCTCTGTTTCCATCACCATCCATGCACCTCACAAGGTCATATGATGGGTATCATTACCCCTTGTTACAGGCTCAAGGAGAAAACGTGACCTGCCGAGGCCCACACAGGCTCTAAAACCCCATGCTCTGAGCTCCCAGTACAGTGTTCTTGGAAACCCCAGAGGCTAGAGTCCTCTCTGGACCCGCCTGTCGGGCTGCACTGGCCTCCTTGCATGTGCCACCTACCTGCTAGGTAGTCCAGACTAAGTCTGGCTCGCCTGAGCTTTTCTTGAGGAGATAGATATAAGCTGCCCACATGAGACAGTAAATCCCCTTTAGACCTAAACTCGGGATGAGCCCAGGTGAATCTTGGGGTGTGGTGGTGGGAGGCGAGGGTGGGGACTGGTCAGGAGGCAGGGAGCGTTTAGGGAAACTATAGAAGTCCGTCAGAGAGCCACCTGAGCTGCATGCATCTCCACGGGGCCCTGGACAGGGCAAGGATGCTTATAAACGGCATGGAGACCAGAAGGGTGAGGAGGCGCCCCTCTCTCCTCAAGCCATGGGTTCTATGGCTTCAGACCAGCTCCCCCAACCCCTACACCACTGTGCTGCTCTCCACCCAGGCTTAGGGACCCAGGCTCCCAGAACCCTTTCACAGAGGCCTTCTATCTACATCCTACTTACACAGGCAGGCTACTAATTACATGAACTGTTCACACAGTTTCCAAGGCCCCCTCCAGACTCACTGCTCTCTTCCCCTTCTTCTTCCCAGATGTCACTTCTTCAGTGAAATTCGGGGAGGGGCAGGTTTTGCTGCTGGAGACTCCAGCCTTCCCCTCCCTCCCACCTGCTTCAGAAACAGGGAAGACTGGGGGTCGCGAGGCCCTTGAGCAGGCTGCTCCCACTGTCTTCCTTCTCTGTCCCCAGCCAAGACTGACCGTCCCCATTAACACGGCCACAGTGTACTCCAACTGCTGAGCCGGGTGCCTGCGAGCTGCTGTCTTCAGGGAGGAAGCTGACACAGCTCGCAGGGGCGCTGGACAGCAGCCCATTTTCGGCAGCAGTGGCCTGCAGCCGGCCATCGCCTGCAGCACTCATTGGCACAGGGCTCGGGAGTGCTGGCCTGGCACCTGTGCGCCCTGGGCGCTCACGGAAGGGTCTGGGGGTAAGTGGGCGCTGGCCTTTGCAAGCCACGCCCCTGGTGGAGGGGGTTTCTGCCACGCCCCACCCACTGAGGTGGCCCAGACCTTGTGTCTGCCCCAGTGGGGCTGAGGCCATGTGGCAGGGAAGCAGATAGTCATCAATGGTCGGCTCGTAGGGGGGGGGGGGGGGAGCCAGAGTCCCAGCTGCTGCCCAGGGAACTCTTGAGTCCAACACCTTCCCTCCCAGGATGCTGACTTCCGAATGCTGCTGTGTCTCCAGCCCGGCTCCCAACTCCAGCCTTGGGTGGATGTGGCTCATCCGCTTTTGTTGCCAGAGAGGCAGCACAGAACACAGACAGGGCGGGGGGCTCCCAGCATGCTGTGGCAGCAGCGGCTGGCGGTGGGGAGCCAGGAGCCGCTGCTTTTAGTTTTTTGACAGCACTGATCTAGCATTTTAGAGCTAGACAAAACCAAGAAGAAGATGATGGTGACCATCCACAACGTCTCATGTTTATTGGACACTGCTACGTGCCTGGCAGAAAGCTTTTTGTCGGTATTATTTCTTTTGATCCTCAAACAACCTATAATGTATATAGAATTATTTCTCCCTACTTTATAGGTGAACCAACCAGAGCAAAGGAACCTGCCCAAGCTCAAGCTGCCAGAAGTGGCAGAGGCAGGCTCGGAACCCTGGCAGGCTGGCTCCAGAGTTCTGATTCCTAACCATCCTGCTGGTGACCCCTGCTTAATGAACAATTACCCTGTAGCGGTCTGGAGTGAACAGTTTTCAAAGTGCTTTTAGATACCACTCCCTGCCCCCATGCCCCAGAGCGTGCTGTCATCCTCACGTGTTGAGATAAAGTTCTTTGCACGCACCGGCCTCCCCTGCAGAGAGGCGCCCTCCTAGGGCAGGGCTGCAGGGACTTCAGAAGCAACCAGGGTGTGGCCCATGGTAGGTGTTGCTTGGAGAATCAATAACCCGAGTCCGGGAAGTAAGGCAGATATTGATGTCTCCATTTCACAGATGAGAAGACTGAGGCCAGCTATTTCCTGAGCTACAGAGGACCTGAACTTGTCCGCTGCCTAGGACCACCCCACACAGCATTTGAGGCGGCGCTGGCTTGTTGAGGGACAGCAAGGCCCTGGGGGCCTCTCTCCGGATCTGGAAGCTAGAGAACATACCAGAGAGAACCCCGCATGGAGCCAGAGCCAACCATACCAGGTGCCTTGCTCACCTCGGCTGATCCTCTGCTTCTCCCCGGAGAGGATTCCTGGCGTGTCGATGATGCTGATGCTCTCCAGCACGGGGCTGGGCAGCTGCGCGCACACAAACCTGAGTGAACAGGAGGAAGCCCGGTGAGCCGCTGCCCTCTTGTTGCTGCTCATGCACCCTTGTTTCAGCTGCAAGTCCACCTCCCCAGCCCTGGGGCAGAGGTTCAGAAGCCTGGCTACCTTGCAATGCAGATGTCCAGGCCCCAGGTCGGTGGTAGGCCCAGGGACTATACTTTGAGGAAGCTCCCTGGGTGTTCCTGAGGCAGCCATACGTTTTGAAGCCCTGTGTCAGGGACATGAGGCATCCAAACCCCAATCCCTGCTCCTGTAGAAGCATGGTCTGGTCGGGGAGGAGGCGGGTACGTGGGCAAACACAGTACAAGGTATGATGGGCCAGCACCCCTAGGGAGGTCAGATGAGGGGCTCGGGAGATCCAAGGTGGCGAGATGGCTTCCAGGGACTGCTTCCTGGAGGAGGGGGAGGCACTGGAGCTGAACTTGATGAATGGGTCACACCACCCAGAAACACTTATTTGGTTTCAAAGAGCTATCCGAATCCTAAACTTCACTATTAGAATAGTGTCAAGCCTTAGTCAAGGAAATATTTCTAGCGCTACATCTGAAGTTTCAAAATACAGATTGGTAAACCAAACTTCGATCCTTCTTACTTCGAGCATTCTCTCTTCTAGCCATTTTTGGTGAAGGTGTCCTACTCTCCCCAGTCTATTATGTGGTCCCATAGTCTCAGGGAACCTCCGCTACGCAGTGAGATGGCTGCAGAGACGCAGGTTAGGTAAGGAGGCCAGGGACACACGGAAAAGGAGTTTGGGAAGTTTCACAGGAGGCAGGACTTGAACCAAGTCTCCAACAGATGACCTAATCCAATATGACTGGTATCTTTTTTTTTAATTAAATTTATTGGCATAATATTGCTTAATAACATTATATAAATTTCAGGTGCAGAATTTTATAATACAACACTTGATAGGCTAGGAGAATGCCATGTGAAGACACAGCCATGTGCGGAGGGAAGATGGCCACGTCACAGCAGAGGCAGGGGCTGAAATTATGCTGTCACTAGCCAAGAACAGCTAGGGCAAGCAGAAGTGGGAGGAAGCAAGGAAAGATCCTCTAGGGCAGGGGTCCCCAATCCCTGGGCCATGAATCACTACCGGGTTTTGGCTTCACAGCAGGAGGTGAGTGGTAGGCAAGCAAGCAAAGCTTCGTCTGTATTTGCAGCTGCTCCCCAGCACGAGCAGAGCATCACCACCTCAGCTCCATCTCAGATCGTCAGGCATTAGATTCTCATAGGAGTACTGGTCTCCTATGAGGGAGATCACTGCTCTAGAGTTTTCTGAGGGAGCATGGCCCTGCTAACACCCTGATTTCAGATTCTGGCCTCCAGAACTATGAGACAATAAATTTCTGTTGTTTTCAGTCACCTAGTGGCAACTTCTTACGGCAGCCTGAGGTAACTAACACAAATAGGTGCAGCAAATTCAGCACAGAATGAGTGTGTGTGTGTGTGTGTGTGTGTGTGTGTGTGTGTGTGTGTGTCAGAGAGAGAGAGAGAGAGAGAAAAAACGTTCCAGGGGTGTACATATCATTGTGGCAAGAATGAGAAGGTTGGAGTGGCCAGAGATGAGGCTGGACAGGGAGGTGCGGGCCAGATCACTAGGGCCTGCAAGTCACGGTAAGAAATTTGGATTTGATACTGAGGGCAGTAGAAACCCATCAGAACGTGTTAAGCAAAAGAATGCACGGTCAGATATGATGGCTGTCAGCATATTCAGTTCAGTTCAGCAGATATTTACGGAGCGCCTGCTGCGTGCTCTGTGCTAGGTAACAGGGCAGACGCGTCAGCGACAGGGCCCCCACGCATTTGCAGCCCACGGTTTCTGCTCTGCCTGAGGCCCAGTCACATTCTGGTCCTCAGATTCTATGGCACACTCCAATATCCTGAAATACATTCCACGTTTTGCTGACGCTAGCCTGAGGTAGGTGTCCGTCTCTGGTAAACCACATTCTTTCTTTCCTCACTTTTATTTTATTTTTTTCCAGTTTTCTCTGGAATGCCTTTTTTTTCTTTTTTTCTTTTTTTAACTCTTTCAGTGTCATTTCACCCATCATTGAATACCACAAGGGCCACATCAGCCTGCTTGCCTTGGAAGAGGATATTACTATTATCCTATTTTACAGACGGGAAAAGTGAGACATCAAGAAAGGAGGTAATTGTCTAAGATCCATGGGGCTGTTTGGTAGGCTTTGAACCCAGGTCTGTTGAAGCCAAAGCCCATAGTCTTTACCTTCATACCTTGCAATACTTCCAATTAGAGAAAGCAGTTTTGAAATTTTGAAGTGCAATCCGCATGCAAAATTGTGCTGTGGATTTACATAAAAAGTGCAGTCAGGATCGGCCTGCATTTTAGTGAAGCAGAATGATAACAGGAAGGCTCAGATCAGCTTGCCAAGGATTCCCTAGAGCTTTCTTCATACACACCATCACGATGACCCTTGTCCCATGGGAGGGGGGTGACCTGTCCAAGGCCACACAGTCAGTTTAAGTAGGAGAGTCAGTACTCAAACTCAGGGCTTCCATCTTAAGCACAGGGTTCTTTTCACCAAGTAGAAACAATGTCCAGGAACAGAGAAGAACCTTCTCCCCGCTCCTTCCAATCGAAAGTAAGTCCCTGCTGTAGGATAGGCAAGAGCAGGAATGGATACAGAGCAGCCCTCTCTGCTTTTATTGGCGGGAGATGCAGCTATGGGGGATGTGATTCGACTTGCTGTACCCTTCCCTCTCCGTCCTTGATCAGAAGGAGTCAGCCTAGCTTTTGCAGCTCCCACATCCCTAATCAATGGTGACTGACTCAGCTACGTTCCAGGAAGAAGGGGACAACCTAAAAAGACACAGTGGAAAGGCACCGAGTCTCCCAAGACCCTGCTCCATGCTTTCCCTTCTCATACTCCCAGAAGAACAACAGAGAACAGTCAGGGCGTGTGCTCTTTCCATCCTCACCTGTTCAGGAAGGCATTGCCGAAGGCGTTGAGCTTCCGGAAGGGTTTCTTGGGGTCCACCACCAGGGCGTTTCCAGGGATGACCCCCTCCACCTCACCCTGCATCACCGCAATGAAGGAGTCGGTGGTTGGCTCGGGCCCAATTCTCATGCCCGGAAAGTCCTGTTCCAGCAGGTACCTGGCAGAAGGGAGCACCATCATACTTCAGGGATTCTGCAGACAGGCTGACACGTGTGTCTACCACAAGGCAGACGACGATGCACGTCAGGGCAGAGGGGCAGATGCAGAGCAAGGGGATATCAATCACGGCCGGGAAAGGTGACATTGTGGAGGTGGGATTGCAGCTGAACTTAAAATATGGAATCTCTTTTTCTTGGTTCTGATCTTTTCCCCTCCCTGAATCAGTAGGGGGTGGGGGAAGCAAAGTTTGGGCTCAGAGCTAAAGCCTGGGTTGAAACTGATTCCTACACAGAAGACTGCAGTGTTCACCACTGAAGGACTCTGCAGTAGGTGGCAAGTCCTTTTCTTTGCTCTTCTTCTGATTGGGCAGTGAGAACCCAAGGCCCCTGCCCCTGTGCATAGCCCCCTTTAGAAATTAAGAGCAAAGGCACGTGACAAGCCAGAGAATGACAAGAACAGCCTGTAAGGACAACTGAGCCCGTTAGAAAGATTGAGCTGGATTCCAAGGAGGAACCCAGAGCTGCCTTGGGTTGGGACTGGCCAGAGGAGAGTCCCAGGGGCATCTTCCAAGATCATGATGGACAAGGACCTAAGTGATGTTGACCAGCAAACACAGGCCCATGGGGTGAGTCCTCAGCATGTGCTGAGAACCTCTTAAACCTTGAGGGCGCATATTTATGTTTAGGGGGAAAAAGCAAGGAGCTTTGGGGAGAAGAGAGGTGAAGTCAGAGACTGTTAGTTGGGAAGAGACCTGGAGACCTCCTGGACCAGTGGTCCTTAGCCCGCTGCCCATCCAAGCTGCTGTGGAGCACATCCCAGCTAATGGTGCCCAGGCCCCACCCCCAGGGATTCCAACCGTTCCCTCAGGGTGGGGTCCTGACCTCTGGTCCTTTTTAGGAGCTCTCCATAGATCCGACATGCAGCCTGGGCCCCCAGCCCTCTCATCTGACGCTCACACACAGAAGATAGTATTTCCACGTGCCAGACATTACACTGATCACTTGGGGACATGATCTCCTTCGGGCTCACAGCAGCTCTCTTAGTAGATACTGAGGAGATTGAGGCCTGGGAGGTTCTGTGGCTTTCTCCAGCTTAAACAGCTAACAGTGGAGCTGGAACCCAGATCCTCTGTCTTCTCCCCTGAGGAAATCACTGCCAGCAAGAGCTGATCAAGGCCTCGCAGAAGCTCAGGGCAGAGTAGCCATGTCTCCAGGGCCCAGGCTCTCTGCCCACACTATGCCTCCCTGAGGTAAGCCTGGGGCAGTGGTCCCGTCCACAGACTGGTGGCCAGGGAGACTTGCTGGGGTTTCTTCTGGCACGTGGACATCCTACTCATGCCTTCAAGGAGTGTTCTGAGCTGCTAGTTTACTCCTTAATTCAGGGCAGTTTAAGTGGGGTTGCTATGGGCTCCTCCCCAGGGAGCCGGCAGGGTTGCTGCTGCCACAGAGCACTGCAGCTCAGGAGGCCAGCCCTGCACACCCGAGGGCTTTAGGCTGCCTCGGGATGCCCTTGCTCTCCCTCCAGGAGCCCAGCCCAACAATCTGCTGTGAAGGCAGGCTCTCCTCCATCAGAAGGCCATTTTGGAATCTGGCACTTGGGCTGCAGTGAAGATACATCATAACGGCTACACACCTGGCAGCACTTCCTGCTTCTCAGTGTGCCTTCTCCTTCAGGGCCTCCTGGGAAAGGCAATCTCAGCATCCTGGGGCCAGCAAACCTGGTTTCTCTAACCATGAGGGATATGCCCTTGGGAAGATACGGGACCTCTGCAAACCTCTGTATCTTCCTCTATAACGTGGGAGGTAATAGTTCTGATTTATCAAGCACCTGTGATGTGCCAGGCACTGTTCTAGACTTTCCATGGATGATATAATTTCATCTTCACATCTCCTCTGAGGTGAGTACTATAATCCTTATCATCAAAGGGGCCTAATAAGAAAACCCACCTCATTGGGTATTCTGAGGGTTAAATTAGTTATAGACCTTAAGCACTTAAACCTGGCGCCTGGATTAGCATCCCATTTTAAAGAAGAGGAGCTAGAGGTTAAGCAATTTGCCTTTTATGCAATAGTAAATAGCTGAGCGAGGATTTGAACCTGGCGCTTGGATTGAGAATTTATGCTCTTAACCACTAGATTCTCTGTCTCCTTTCCTGCGTTAGGTCCCCTTGACCAGGAAATATAAAAGCGTTGAGCCCCACCTGGGGACTAGAATGAAGGATAGGAGGAGGCCACAAAGGAGTATGGTTTGGCAGGAGGCTGGCCAGAGCCCAGGCCTTGGGGGAGAAGTTAGGGTTTGGGGCCCACAAACCCAGCTGAGTATTCATCTCCACATACATCTGCCCTGGGGATTCACATCTAAGCTTCAGTGACTCAGGTTTGGCATGCAAAAGTTGTTGCTATGAGGTGACCAGAGCAGGCCCCAGGCCCACTGGCTCTAAAAGGACATTCTTGGGACTTAAAATAGTAGGGCCAGATTCCCCTGGGAAGAAGTTGCGTGAGAATCCATACCATTCCTGGGAAACCCCACCATGCCTGAGAGCTGGGGCATGTGCTCAGCGAGCACCTGGGTGAGAGGCCCTAAGCAGAGCCCTGCGGGGGGCGGCACGTGTAGATTCTGAGGCGGGGGTGGGAGGTGGCTGTCATCAAAGCCTTGAAGAAAAGCTGGCATACAGAGCAGTAGAAAGAAAGACTTCTGAGACAGCTTCGAGAATGCCCAGCCGAAAGGGCCAAAAGGCAGTGATGAACTAGCTTCGTGACCCAGGCCTCTCAGATTCCACCCCTGAGAAACAAGCTGTACCACCAGCAAGTGAACAAAGGATGTCGCTTCCAGCCTGACAGGGCCGCGTCTTGGGATGCTTTGGGGCTACAGCCTGAGTCAGCGGGGAACGGGCCCGGAGGTGGGCCTGCTGTCCTGCCCTCTTGGCTAAGCCCACATGACCCCGAACTTGCTGACCACACATGGGTCTGGAGAAACAGAGTCCAGCGAGGCCACCAGCACGTCCAGGGCCACAGTCGAGCTAAGCAGAGAACTGGAGCTGAGTAAATTCTCAGGGACATTTGAGTATGGCTTGCAGCACTGGGTGCCCCCTTAACAAAGCCACCACTGTGTCCAGAAAGGACAACCTACTGCGGATCTCATCACTGCTTCTCTATGGGAAGTGATACGAATCGCCTCTGTTGCCAGGCGAAACTGTTCCCACAGCAGCAGAAACAAAGAAAAGTTCATTCGAGCGTGGGTGAGAACGGCCGAGGTGACCACCCCTGCACACCGGAGGGCTTTGGGTTGCTGGGGACTGTCCAAGGATAAGGAGGGACACAGCAGGCTGTTCTGGGACCTTTACCTGGATGATTCCACTGAATCTGTCCCACAAGCGCTGTGGGATGGCAGCATTATTTCAATTTTGCAGTGGAGTGAATTGAGATCTAGGCTGCTCAAGTTCAGGGCCAAATGAATATATTTAGCGGCTCTAAGAGCTGAAAAGAGTTTGGTGCGCCCTCCATGGCCCCTCCCCACCATCCGATGCAAAATGAATTCTAAAACCATAAAATAGGTGTAAGGAAGTCCAACACAATTTTGATTTTTCCCATGAGGGCTATGCATATTTTTCTTCAGTAAATTCTTTTAGGACATTTTCTTCATTTTTTTGTTTGTTTCTGTGTGTCTTGCTTGCCTGGCAATCTAAACACGTGGTCTGCTTTACTGGTGACCTAAGCACCCAGGGTAAGGCATGCAGCCAAGAATCTTAACCCAGTCTGCCTCCAAAGTGCCCATCCACACAGCGGTGGGGCCAGACCTCAGGCTGCTGCTGGGACAGCACCCAGGGCAGGGGAACAGAGGGGCTGTGCTCCACAAACAGTGGTGCCGTGGGCTGGGTCCCCTGCCTTGGCTCGATTGGCGAATGCACCTTCATGAGTGGCTGCTCCATCACAGATATGACCTTGAACATGTCTACCAACGGCCCACTCGCTCAGTCTCTCTGATTTCTAAAATGGAAATAATGCTTGGTTTCTAACTAGCGCAGAGGAATAGGGTGGTTTTGAGATGACATCCATTGGTTTGGGGAAAGCAAAGCTCCTCCAGACATTTGCTCATATTGGCAGAGACAATAATTAGAGAAAACTAGCACCTCATTGTTAGTTTTGCCTGTAAGTACTCAGACATTTCTACCTACTCTCCAAACCCTGTCCCTGTGCCTCCTTGTGAAGCCTAAACTGATTCGTTCCCACCTCCACCCCAACCTGACTTACCCTCTTCCTGAAAATCTGCAAGTTCTTAATTTGCATATCTTTAGTAGACTCTAAAAGGCACATATCACTTTCTGCCTTATATCATAGGTATTCATGTTATATGTCTGAGTCTTTGGTCTCTCTAAGCCTTGCGTACTTCAGCTTTAAAATGGAGTCCAAATAATAATACTTGACCCTCCAGCCTCACACGGTTTTAGGGAGACAGTAAGGCACACGAAGTGAGGAAGTAGGTGGGACCCCCGATGGTGGAGTTGAGGTCTGAGTCAGTTCTATGCTCCCCAGAGCAGACACCACTGTCCTTAGGGCAGCAGCCTCTGCCATGGGATGAAGTGACCTGAGCACAAAGGACTAATGGACACACATAGAGCCTCCACCCGCCTCGCTTGCCTGACCTCACCCTGTGCCAGGCTGGCTGCCCAGTCTGCTTCCCAGCACTGCTGCCCAGAGTCCGGCTCATGCTCTTCCTTTAGGCCTCCCTGCGCACACCTTCCTTCCCCTTCATCCCAACTGTGGGTGGTGCCAGACGAGGGTTTCCCCTACCTCCTGAGGGCCAGCCCCGAAGCCTCTCCTCAGAGAATCATCTAGAATGAGGAGAGGGAGGGAATGATAAAGCCACAAGCACAGTGTGGAACATAACTGGAGCTACCTTGGTTCTTTCCCCTCCAATTCCTGAGAGTAACTCTAAGATGCAGTTGTTGCTATCCACGTGTGAGGGATAAGGGAACTGAGGTTCTGAAGGCTTAGGTCTTGCTACCAAGCTCTCTTGGCTGGTACCGGGTGGAGCCTGGATTCTACCGTGCCAGCTGTGCTCTTCTCATGGCCTGGCCCCACTGTCAATGGTAATGGGATGGAGCCCTTTCTCCAGAGGTCCCTCTCCTCCAATCAATGTTTCTCCTGATGACCTCCACGCACCTGACTTCCAATGCAGAGCTTACGCTGGACCTGAGGCAGGCGGGCCTAGCTAGGGACTAGCAGATCAGAGCCCTGCCAGAAAAAGGACATTCATTGTCCTCAGGGTGGACAGGAGAGAGTGTTTCAGGGACTGTGGCTGGCAGGATAGACCTCACGGAGGTCAGTGGGTCTACCTGGAATGGCGGCCCCTTTCTTTAGCCCTTCGGCTTTGCAGAGAATCACCTTTCCTGGGATGGTAATGCTGTCATACACGGAGTGAGGCCTGGGTGGCAGGGATGCCAGGGCGGTTAATGAGAGATGGAGCAGCCACAGGCATGCTGAGTCGTCTTTGGGGAGGATGCAAACAGCCCCCCTACAGAATTAGGGGAGGTCAAAAGGGCTAGCTGAATAGCATTCCCACCCTGACCCAGCAGCCCCACTAGGTGTTCATACTGCAGTGACCCTTGAGATCAGCCCAGACCTTCCCATGCAGACACAGGCAGCTTGGCTCTCTCTGGCAGCCCTAGGCTCCACACCTGACTCCCTGGTCTTCTATTTCAGCTCTGCCATGGTCCAGCCAGGCCTTCCTTATGGCCCATGAGAGCACTGGGCCTTCCTCAGTCCCTGGAAAAGCCAGCTATTCACCTCTGTGATCAGGGGGCCAAATGGTGCAACGGGGGGAGGGATTCGAGGATGCATGCCAGCAAGAGGAAAAGTGGAGGGAGACAAACAGCAGAAGCCTAAGGAAAGGCCGCCAGGGCCAGAGGGACACAGAGCTACTGTACTCCGAAGAGGCAGCCTGTGTTGGAAGGAGCAGCCACCAGGCCAATTTATTGTTTATTTTATTACTCTGGGTTGCCGGGCCTTAGGCCAGGGAAGTTATTTCAGGCAGAGATCATAGCACATTAATTAGTTATTAGAAGAATGTCCTTTTCTGCGTATACTTCCTGAGAAAAGAAATAGACCCTGCAGCAAGTACATATAACTGAAAGTGGGTGGGCACTCTGGAGGCAAAAGGCCAAGGGCTGGGGAATGAAGAGGCCAGTCTTTGTTCCCAAGAGAAAGGTCCCACACAGGTTCAGGCCAGGGATGGAGAGGAGAATCACTGCGCTCAAAGCAAGAAGCAGGGAAGGGAGGGGGCGGAGGGAAGGCATCTAAGATCTACACCCTGTGCACCTAGCTACCCCAAGCCCAGCCTCCTTGCTTTGAGGAAGGGGTGTTGTACCAATTTATCCTCCTGGAAAGCAACTCAGAAAATATAACTCTGAATATCAAAATTAAAAAATAAAACAAACAAAAAGAACCACACAGTCTTTGACCTAGTGATTTCATTGCTGGGAATCTCTGAGAAAACAGTCCAATCTGTGGAAAAATATTATGCACAGAAATATTCAGAGTGATTCTACAATAGCAAGAAAATCAGAAACAACCTAAAACATTCAAAAGAAGTAGGCTGGTGAAGTGAATAACTGCATATACGTACAACAAAATATCATGCAGCTCTTAAAAATAATGCTTATGAAGATTCTTTAATTTACATGGGAAATGCTCATACTATAAGTGAAATAAATTAGCATACAAAATTACATTCTAAATGATCTCAACTGTGTTATAAAATAGCTAAAAATACTGGATATATATATATATGTATATATATGAATGATATTTAAAATGGTTTCTTCCTCAAATTTATTCTTCTCTTGCATGTTCCAATTTAAAGAAAATAACTCTTCAGTAGATTTATTGAGCAGCAGGAAAATATGTAATTTGGTTTAGGAAGGCTTCGCTGTGCTATGACCCCTCCTGCCGGGCTGGTGCTCTCCCTCATGGGGGCACAGCTTTTGCTGCATGAGCTAAATTCAGTTACTGACATGAGTGGGGAGAGAGAACTCTTGGACTTGGATGATAAGAAAGAGGAGGGATCTGCCTCTCCCAGCTTTCCTGTTTCCCTCAGATAATGAATAATCTATGGCGACTCAACCCAGCCACTTTCTTAGACCAGTTAACAGCCAGCATGACTCAGGCAAAGCCAAGACACTGTCTCAGACAAGAGGCACTTAAACCAGTCTGCTGCTTGGGGATCCTGTCCCAAGGGACATTTGCCTTTCTCCACCTTCCCTCCATTCTGCAACTGTATAATAGAAACCTCCTATGGCTGAGACCCCAGGCAAAGCCCCCAGGAGCTAAGGCATAGTTGTTAAGTGCTGGTGTTACAGAAAGGAGAGGCTCTAAATAACCAAAGTGTGTCCAGAGGGCCAGGGAAGGCTATACAAGGGCAGGAGCCATGGCCTGGACTTCCTGTGGGGCAAAATTCAGGCCAGGTAGAAAACACCAATTACAAAGGAAACCTTGTAGAAAACCCAGGTACCGCTGGAGTGTCTTTGCACCTCTGGAGTGTCTTTGGTAGCAATGGGTGTTTAATAAAAGAGATGGATTAGGTCAGGGTTCTCACCCTAAGGTCCAAAGCGGCCCTTGGGCCCCTGAGGTTATATGTAAATTTGGGATATTTGTGCATTTTTCTAAAGATAAGCCCACAGCGTTCATCAGATTTTCAAAGAAAATACTGACCTTTTAAAAAGTTAAGAAGCAATAAATTAGATTCATGGCTAGGGGCTCTTGTAGTTCTAACAATATAAGAGATCCAAGCTAACTGGCCCATCCGCCCCCTCCCGCTTCCCCACCTGGGTACCAAACTTCTTCAGAAATCACTCAGCCTCTCAAAGCCGCTGAGCCCAAAGCTGTCCACCCAATAAGGGCAAACTTGATCTGTTACAGTGTTCAGCCATAAGTGTTAGTGTGGGGCATGCCCTGTTTTCAGAAGATTCGTGTTATAAGCTTAGCAGTAGAGAAAATTTATATCTAGAATATCTATAATCAGACCATTAACTTAACTTGGCTGCTTTTCTTCCCAGTGCTTTGCATGTTGCAGATGCTCCATTAATGAATGGAAGCAAGAGAATCCCTGCTTTAAACCTGCAGGAAATGCGCACTGTAGACTTTGAGGGGCACCAAACCCATTGCTACACGGTAGGAGCCTGACTCTCAACGTGGAGGAGGGTCACAAGCACCCTCAAGGAATGTCAATGGCTGTAAATGAGACCAAGGAAAATGGACTGGCCTTGAAGGTTGTGTGGGCTGAGGACTGGAGAGAAGCCTGTTTTCTAAAGATAGGAAGGAGTTTCATCACTCTGGTGCACAATATACAGACTCTCTGAATGCTGGGTGGACAAGTTGACTTCTGGAGGATCCCTCCAGCCCAAGGATTCTATAATTCAAGGGAATAGCTAACTTATCCTCAAAGTTCAGGCATTAAGCCAAGCATCTCCTCCCACGCAGCTAAGACCAGCATCCCAGGTTGGCCTCACCCCCAGTAATATGACTCTGGACAATGCATTTAACTTTTCTATGCCTCAGTTATCTCATCTGTCAGTTCAATGGGCTGGATGAGATAATCATCAATATCCTCCACCTCTAAAAGACTTTAATATTATTACTGAGCCATGAAGATCAAATAAGGGAAAAGAAAAAAGCATCGTTTATAGATATTGCTTCTGTCCATTTACCAAGAGCTGTATGTAGGAGCTCTGCTCGGAAAAGGAAACTGATAATAGGACAAGTGACACTATCAGGCAGGGAGGCCACAAGGTCCCCAGCCCATCTACTCAGCTGCAACTGTAAAGCACCCAAGCCATAAAGGCAAGAGAAGTGGTCCTGGCCATACAGGGCATGTCTCTAAAAACTGAGGGTGTAAGACACCTCCACCATCATAAGGTACTCTTGGGACCAGAAACTTTCTCACTTGTGCCTCCTGGGCCTCGCTTTTACCATCCACAAAATGGGGAGAATAGGGCTGGCTCTGAAATTTTACACTTCAAACAGACTACCTGAGCCGAGGTTCAAGGACAGTGGAGAGGCACTAGCAAGGATGCGGCAGAGGACCAAAAATGAAATTGTGGGGGTAAGCTTTGCGCGCGCACCTGCGCGCGCGCACACACACACAGACACACACGGATTTCTTCACAGATTTGAAGCGAAGACTGTCTCCAGGCAGGAGGGGACACCGGGGTGAACGGAGGGCCTAATCGCTGGGCGGCAGATTAGGCTGCCAGGCCCCTGGACCCGCTCACCTGATGAAGGTGGTCTTCCCAGTGGAGTACTGGCCCACCAGCAGGACCATGGGCTTGTTGTCGAAATCAGCATCCTCCAGGGCGGGCGAGTGAAACTCGTGGAAGCGGTAATGTTCTTCCAGGGGCATCAGCTTGCTCTTGTAGAGTTTCTTGAGCCCCTCGCTCACTGTCTGAAAGACCTCGGGGTCCTTCCTCCGGCGGTCGTCAGACCTCAGCCAGCTGAACATCGCGACTGCCGCTCACCCCCTGCACGCAGCCCCAGTGGGAGGGCGCAGGGCCCCGTGCCCTGGAGCCCTTGGCTCCTCGGGCGAAGATGCTCCGCAGGGCGGGCCCGCCGGGCTCGGAGTCGCGCCGCCGCCTCACCTGGAGGTCGCGCGGCTTCGGAGTCCCCAGGGGCGACGTCGCGGAGCCCAGAACAAACTCTTCCCAAGCTCCTGGGACCAAGCTTCATCCAGCAACCAAGGCCAGTCGGAGAAAAAATGTCTGGGCTGAGCAAGGGGAGTTGGATCTTGGAAATTAAAGTCTAACCTGTAATTAAACCGCCAGATGCCGGAATTCGCGATCTGCCCCCAGACCTCTCCTGCTCGGGCCGGGGTACGGTTAGGGGATGATTCGGCTCCGCTCCTGCAGGGCCGGGCGGCTCAGGGGAGGCGGCAGCGCTGCCCAGTCCGCAGACAGCTCAGCATCCGCAGCAGCAGCCCGCAGCCCTAGGCGACGGTTTAAATGCCAGCGGTGCAGGAAGCGGGCGCGTGGAGGAAGTCCCCGAGTACTGGCAAGGCCGGCCTGGCCAGCGGGTCTCGGCGAGGAGAAGCTGAGCCGGGCGCAGCCATGTTTGTGGGCAGACGCTCCTCAGGGGACCCGCGGCCGCTGCCTGGGAAGGGAGGGATGCTCAATCCTGTGGGAACGCGCTGGTATTTCAGACGCGGCCTCTGGAGGTTTGATTTGAGAATAGCGCCCTCTCAGGGACAGCTGCGAAGACAGAGTTGATCGGCTCATCACTCAGTGCTTTTAAAAGGACTCTCTTTGCAGAGTTCCATTCCTTAGGAAGACAAGTACTCTAGTATTTGGAAATATTTTTCTTGGGGCACGGAAAGAAGAGTCCAAACCAGGTTACACAAAATAACCAACAATGTCACTACTCAAACTTTTTTGCTAGGTCTAGGGTGAAGTAAAAACCATTCTCATTCATTCATTCATTCATTCCAATAAAACAAAACGAGCAAAAGCCCTGCAAGTATTGAGCTGGTAATATGGGCTCACCGATTTTGGTGATTGTGGATACAAAGTTGTCCGCAAAGATGAACACGTACAAACTCTGTCTTCCAAGAGCTCCAGTCCAGGCAGGATTTACAGAGGAGATAGGAGCAGAGGGCCATGGGCTCACAGGGGGAGGAGGCATTTCTTTTGTTGCAAATCATCTGAGGAAGGCTTCACAGAAAGCATGATGGTGAGCTGGTTTTTAAACGACGAATCTACAGAGAAAAGGGAAGACATTGCCGGCAGAATGAAGGGCATTTGCAAAAGCATGGTGTGGTGCAGGCAAAATAAACAGTTTCACTAGCTAGAGTATAGGGTTCAGGAGGGTGAACGGGACTGCCTGAGGCCAAGCATGAATGGCTTTGCCTGACAAAACAGGAGTCCTAGAGGGGTAAGGAACCAACAATAATGTTGTTACTAATCACTGTTAACATTAGGTGCCCAGCATGTGCAGGTGCTGGGCTGACTTCTCAGTGAGTAATGTTCCATTTGATTTACACGGCAGCTCTATGAGGCAAATTGTATTATCTCCAGCATCATACCAGTGTGCATGCGGGTGGGAACAGTGGGCTAGGAGTAGGCAAAAAGGTGCACATTGTCTGTAGGGAACTTAGACGCAATAATAAAACCAACTTAAAGCCAGTCTGCTTTATATTAGCACCATTCTAAACAGTGTCAGTGATAAAATCCTTCCTGCCAAGGCAGAAGAATCCCATACACTCCCTTCTACAGATGAAGAAACAGAGCAAACTAATGGGCCAGGCGGGACTGCTAATGCTGGTAGCAGTGCAGGGGGAGGGACTGGAAGAGCAAAAGAGGCTGTTGGCCAAGAGACTCGTTAGGAAACTATTCAAAAATTTAGGAGACAGTGGTAATTGGCATGGGGGAAAAGATTGTATTTAAGAGATTTTTTTTTTTATGGAATGGAAATGGTAAGCAATAAAAGCAGAAATGAGGATAAGGTGGAGTCCAGAATGATTCTGAATTTTCTACTGTAGAAGAGAAGATGGCTGGAGACACTGTTCTATCAACTAGGGGAGTCAGGAGGAGAGCAGATTTAGCATTTAAAGAGGATGTGTTCAGTCTGAAACATGCATGGTTCAGGTGCCTGTGGGAAACCCAAGTGGAGAAGTATACTCGTTAGGCTGCAGGGATTTGGGCAGGAATTACCAGAGGTTGGTGCTGGCTAGAATCTCCTTCGTTACCACTCAGATTTCCTAACTCCCTCTTTGAACTCCAGAGCCGACCGCCTCTTCTTGAGCTCTCTGAA
Source organism: Eonycteris spelaea (assembly GCA_003508835.1). Taxonomy (NCBI): domain Eukaryota; kingdom Metazoa; phylum Chordata; class Mammalia; order Chiroptera; family Pteropodidae; genus Eonycteris; species Eonycteris spelaea. The sequence continues at coordinate 17,077,555 of PUFA01000014.1, read as the reverse complement.
CCCCTGGTTAAGACCACTCAGACTAATAATTTACCCTTATGTTCACTGCTCACTGGCACATGAGCATAAGAGACAACATTCAAAATATTGAATAACTCACATGGCAAGGGAATGGAGCAATCATAACAGATGCCTACCTTTTCAGTGGAACAAGGCCTAAGGCCCTAGCTGTGCCAGCTGTAGAGGTGCAAAAGAATGTGAAAAGATGAAGGGTTAAAGAAGTACAAAATTAGTAGTTGATAGATGGTCATGGGATGGGGAGCATGGCATAGGGAATGCAGTTAACATTAATGTAATGGCTAGGTGGAGAGCCAGAGAAGAGAAAGAGCACTTAGGGGGATCGTTTCATAAATGTCTAACCAATGTACTGTATACTTGAAACTAATAAAATAAAATCTAAAAAGAGTATGAAAATATATTTTAATACATAAAACTGATTTAAAAAGCATCCAAAATATATAATTAATATCTGTACATTAGTAATAAAGCTTTCCAAACACACAATGCATATATATATATATATATATATATATATATATTATATATATATATATATATGACTTACTGTTGAATTGTACACTTGAAACTTATTGGATTTTTGTTAATCGATATAATCATAATAAATTTATAAAGAAAAAGAAAGAAAGAAAGAAAGAAAGAAAGAAAGAAAGAAAGAAAGAAAGAAAGAAAGAAAGAAAGAAAAAGAAAGGTATTCCAATAGAAGAAATTTGGGGAAAGACACAAAATTTCCTTTTATAAAGAAACGACACGAATGTTCAGTTAACACCAGAAAAGAAGATACACCTCATTAGTAGTGTCTGGAACTTGGAGATGTTTGGGTCTGTCCACGGGGAGTTCAAGATGACCAGGGTGCCAGGGGAGAAAGAAGGAGCTCCACTGTGGAAATATTTCAAAATTTTAATAACTGGTTCAGTGATGGTATTGTGTACCACTGAATGTCAGCCCTGAATATCCAATTTATTGAGTGCCTATTGACACATCTAACTTCAGCTCTCAATCTTGAAGAGTAGGAAATTTATCTTCTTTCAAAAAGAAATGAGTAGTAGTGCAGCATTTCTACATACTAACAATAAAGGATTATAAAGACAATTTAAAAAAAAGATACCATTTCCAGAAAACCAAACCAAACCAAAACAAAACAAAACCCCCCAAAAACCTAGGGATAAATCTAACTATTATTTTCATTCACCACATGGGCACCATCCTGTGTCCTGGACCTATTAGATAAGCTAGGAGTCAGTGAGCACCTCCTTTCAGTTCATTTGTATCTTAACTGAGGATGGCTCATTGACTCAAAGGATTATAATTGCCAATAGCAGAATTTGTGGCATTCGTTATAGGTCCTTGGGGTGACACTACGAAATCGGGGCCTTTCCCGTCTGTTCTCCTTCTCTTCCCTTTGTCACCAAGACGACCATGGTCTGGCTAGAAATGGAGGGAGAAAGAGATGGAAACTGCAGTGGAAACCTGGAATAATTATTGTCAACAATAATAAAAGCTCTGTTTCAGAGTTACCTATTCCATTTCGGTTATCATCAATGAAAGGTGGATGTCTTTGTACATAAATCTTCATCCATAGTTTTATTTACTTAATATATATTTTATAAATGGAATTGTTGAGAACATTATTAATGCTTTTGAATCTTATCACCAAATTGCTTTCCAAAAGAAGCACATCCATTTATATCTCTATCATAATGATGCCAGTGTTCCTATGATTTTTTTTTCTTCCAGCATTGTGTGTTGGTGTTTAAAACTATTCACCAATTTGGAAAGCAGAAAATAATCTCATAAAAAATTTAATATATATATTATTACAAAAAAGTAAAAATTTTCATTTGTCTATTACCCATTTATATTTATTTTGTGGTTATTTTTACTTCTTCATTTTTCTAAAATACTTAATGTTTTTCTCATTGTTTTGAAAAGAGCTTCTTATTTTTACAATAAGGACATTAATATTTTGTGTGTTTATTCATCCAAATTAGTCTTAAAGAATTTTTGTTAATTGCCTTTTCCTTGTCTCTTCCCTCCTCTACAGAACAGGATCAATGAGATTTTTAAAATCTGAATCTCATTAAAACTATAAATTAATTTTAGGAGGATTAACACCTTATTAATAATTAATCTTTCCATCCATGATGTTATGACTTCCCACTTATTCCAATATCTTTTACACCTCTATAAACTTTTCGTAGTTCCCCTTGAATAGTCAAAAACATTTCCTGTAAGATAAGTCTCAGTTATTTTATATTTTTATTGTTACTATCAATAAGGTATTTTTATTATGGTAACTGCTAACTGCTTATTATTGTATATAGGAATGACATTACTTTAAATAATATGTATCTTATGTATAGTTTATTTTACTTAATACTCATCAGTATAATAATTTTTAGTTCATTCCTAGGTTGTCTAGTGAGACAAAAATCATCAACAAGTTTTTTCCTCTTTATTAATACTATTTTGGTTTATAATTATATTTTATATTTTGGTCAGAATTTTCAGAACAATGTTGAAAATAAAAAAGGAGCATTCTTATTTTGTTCTCAATTTTAACGCTATTCTGATACATATCTGGATTCTTCTTTCTTTCACTCCTTTGGCTTGAGAGCTGTAATTTCTTTCAACACTTATTTTTTTATTTTGGTTATATAAATATATTCTACCAAAACAAAGCATCTAGTACATAACATCCTTTCAAATTTAACAGATACATTTATTTGTGTGTATATAGAATCCTACATACATAATTAATATATATGTATTATGTACTCTTAGTGGTTTTTTTTGAGAAGCCTGGGCAGATGGTGATGTCATTAATAGAAACTAAGACCACAGGAGGAGCAGTAGATTTGGGGAGTTATCTATCGAAATCCACAGGCACACAGAAGCATTGTCTCAGTATCTTCTCGAAGGGTTTTTCCTTTACAGGATGGGACAGAATTAACATGTTAAAGAGACATGAGCTTAAATATACAGCAAACTCAATGTGAGTCAACGCTGAGCTGTTGTTGCCAAAAACATTATGAGGAACTAGCTGTGTGAGGATCACATAGGAAATGACAGCTACCAATGCTGATTGAGAGCTTGTTATATGGTAGGCATTATGCTAGGTGTTCTCATATAGATTACTCGGTTCATTTTTAGCGACAGTTCAAAGTGTCACTATTCTCTCAGAGAGAGAAACCGAAGCTTAGTTACTAAAATGAGGCAGGGTAGGGGATATGCCATAGTTTTTATGAAGCGTAGGGTCTTGAGCTGTTTGATATACCCCAGATTTGGCCTGATATGGCATAAGACAACAGTCCCAATGTGTGCTGTGGATAATTTAAAGAACTAAAATTGAAAAGTTATATTTGAAGGGCTGTCACATAAGAGGGCAAAAACTATGCATACAGAATGAGCTGAAGATTGGTCTACTACTAATCAATCTGCTACTCAATTGCTATTGTGATATTACTCATGTGTAAGATATCAATTACCATTGTCATGCCTGCTATCTTAACCATTCCAGCCTAAGTGTCCCTTAGACATCCTATAGGCAACTCACACTCATTCCCAGGGGTCAAAAGATTTCCAAAGACCTCTTGGTAAGCACTAAATCCAATCATTGGAGAAATCATAATTATTCTTTTAATAAAATTTATTGAGTGCTCATTATGTACCAGCCACTGCACTAAATGTTTTGTATTCATGACAAAACAGTTGAATTCTTCCACTAATCTAAAAAGTAGCTGTGATTCCTATTTTGTAGATGATAAAAATGAGGCCCTCAGAGGTAAGTTAGTGACTCAAGGCTCCCAACTAGTAAGTAGTGGAGTCAGGTTTAAAGCTCAGGTTTATCAGGCTCCAAAGGTAAGCTCTTTCTAAGACCCAAACTCACATTCCAGAGAGGGCAGATCAAAGTAACATGCACCATGCACTGGAGAGGCCACAGATATGAGGGCCCTGTGGGTGAGTAATGTTTTCAGTGCTGCAACCCCATTCCCGAAAACCTAAGCTCAGAAGCTTATCAGAGATTATGCTTTTCAGTTAAAGGCATATTTGGTCTTTCATGTTTTGAAAGACACACACAAGCCCTACCATGGAATTGCAGGAGGAAAACGTATTTCAACACAAATCTCTGTCATGTTCCTGTTGAAAACTTTAGCCCACGCAACTCCTCCATAAAAGCATGTTGTTTTCTAGATATACAGAAAACCCGTATTTTAGGAGAATGCAAGGTGAGGATGGCTAATAGATGTAATTGTTAATGTGAAGAATTCCTTTGATTGCAGACCCTGAAGCCTCCATGACAGACATTAGTTTAGATGGTTTTGCATGACTCAGCTCTCAGGAATTGGAGCTACTATCTTGGTAACTCTATTGGAGTCATCATCCTAGCTGGACGCTGCTGACTTATGATGCTTTTCCGATCCTTTCTTGGATCTTTGTGGCATTAGGCATCATGTCTCACTCATTTTTGTACCTTGAGATTAGTTATGGTTTATTTACCATCAAAACTTCTTTCCTAACAGAAATCTTGCCACCACGTCTTGGAAGGAAATATGGAAACAATGTTATTTTCTTCAGCAGTCAATTTTCCTTGTCATGAACATCATAATGCCAAACTTTCTTCCTAGAAAGATAGGTCAGGTCGCAAGTCAAAAGAAAAACAAACAAACAAATCAACAAACCAAAATAGACAGATGAGTAGAGGCGAAACTGTAAGACACTCAGGGGAAATGATGTCAGGAACAAAGTCAGGGTCAGGAAGAGGATCGGTTAGAAATACATTCTGTAGTCACGTATTGATTTGGACAAGTTTAATAATGCCAAGAACACAATTAAGAATAGAGACAGAAAACAAGAAATGTACACTATGAGACTTTGAAAGAAAAAAGTCTAGACAACATTTTCGCCTGTCAGGGAAACAGACTAGGAGCTAGAAAGGAAATGAAAAAACATACTGTTTTTGTTTTTCTCTTTGGAGCCTTTCTTCGAGGGAATAGTCCATAGCTTCCTAATTGTGTGATTCCTGAGCAGACCAGGAAGGCCCATCATGCCAAAAGGATCTCCCCCTCCATGGCTTATTGTTAATAGATGACGTTCTTTGCTTCGAGGCCTGTATTTTCTAATTGAATCAATGGCAGTTGACAATTAAACTGTTATCAATCTTTTCTTACATGAGGTTAGCAGATGCTTCCCAATGATCATGGGAGAAAACATGTTCAAAATAACAACAATAATAATAATAATAATGATAAAATAATAATAATAATTAATAATAATAATAATAAAAGAGGTAACAGTGCTGATTCATGGGAGTTTCATGAACTTGCTAGAAAAATGCCAAAATGTCCTACTCATCTAACCGAAATGTTATGTGCCTGTCTATACCAGTATGTCTCCGGTATTGGCCCAGCATGACTCCACGTGCTATACAAACCTGCTCCCCTGCTACTATAATAGATCAGAGAAGGTGGTGTAAAAAAGACAATAACTAGAAGACAAAGTGATGGAGGGAGGCTCCTGCTTCTGCTTCCATTTAACTTCTGTCCAATCAAGATTTAGTGACCAATTTTGCCTCAAGACTGGGGAGATAGCTACAGCCCAATTTAGATAGTTTATGAGCCCTTAAAGTCTGTTGCAATAAGTTTGCTCTTTACTTGTTTGGCTTTCTATGATTAAGCAGTTGCCTTGCATCCTAATACCACTAAGGGCTTCCTGCCTAGGACCCTCTTTCCTACCTGACTGAGGTCGGCCTTACCTTTGCCACTTTCCCAGGAATCCAGGTGTGTTCTGTGGCCAGGTCACCACTGTTGTTTTGGACCCTCTCTGATGTTGCTTGCTCATGTGGAGCTTGACCTTGATATATTTCTACATGTTTTCAACTCACCCATACCAGACCAACATACCCTAATGCCTGCCCTGCCTCCCTGATCTACCTGACTCCCAGTGCACCACAAGTTCTTCCTCGATATAGCATACCTTAGAACTCAATTAGAGTTCACTCGGGTTATGAGTTAGAAATAAATGTCCTTGAGATTCTAATTAACTCTCTGCTAACTTAGGAAAACACTTTCCATTGCAAAAAAAAAAAAAATAGCTTGTCTGTTTTTATTTCCAAACTTCATAGTGAATCTCTTAAAGAAAAATTTCCTATGACATTCTAAAAATATTTTGAAAGTGAAGGAATTAATAACTTAGGTCTTAGAATTGACTTTGGAACCTTGGAGCTGACTTTTGTTATGAGCTAGCCTACAAAGCCTCTTTTTATTATCTTGGGTTGGGGATAAAGTTTAACGCTTGAGAGCTATATATGGAACCACTCATTATTTCTTTTATTCTTATGAGTTTGGTATTGTCCTTCCTCTCACTCACAAATCAAATCCCTTCTCTTTACCTTGCTGCATCCTAGTTTTGAAAACAAATGGCCAACTGAACAAAAATCAAGTGGAAAAATAGCACAGAATGGTGGAACCTGTCAATTGATTTTACGGAGGTTTGGTGCTGCCGTAGCCACCGTGGCATCAATGCATGGAGTGTTGAGAGCTTATCCACAAGTTTTTCATCAGTTTTTACCATTTACAGTTGTTTGGACACATGGCAGTTTTCCTTGGTTTTTAATGTGTCTAATTAAATCACGTAAAGAACCTGTGCGAGAATGAATGCACACTGTCAGCAGTTATTATTCACTACACACGACCCCTTAACTTACTCTTCAATTGGACTTTTTTGCTTATTATTTTACTGCCTAAAAATTCTAATAATTGGGAATTTATTTGGGTAAGGAGTTTTCTATTTCAAAAACATGCCAATGCCTCTGGTACGTTTACAGATTTGTGAGCGAGTCACACATTTTTGAGAGCTAATTCAATCAGATTTTTTTTGCCAGTGCCCCGAAGGAATGAGCATTGTGATCAGAGGTAAAGGAAAGAGGTACTTTAGACGGTGCACTTAGGTTTGTGGGAAGGTCAGGCTTGTGTGGGGGCACTTGGACTCTTGGAGAGGAAAGTACCAGGAAGTGGGACATTGGTCCTGGAAGTGAGGCAAGAAGGTGCCAAAGAAAAACTTGATCTTCGAATGTTTGCCCAAGGCAGGTTCCAGAGTCATAGAATGTCATAACAGAAAGCTGAAGATGACTAATGCTCTTTCTTGTCAAGGCATTACTGGAACAAGCTCTGTTTGTTTGTTGCTCTAATGAAATGACAGGATTTCAATGATATCACAAAGCCCTGGTGCTCTCCTCCCTTCCAGAGAACACCAGTGGGAGGAACAAACGCTCTGGAGGCGGGAACTCAGACTCCAGGCCAAGCCCCGTGCGTAGAAAGGACCAATGTATAAGGGGGAGTCTGGGCAGCGGGCTTCTGACTGCGCTGAAACTAGAACCTGTCCAGGTGCTTAAAGAATCAAGTTCTCCTGTGCAGGTAACTGTCTTTAACTCCCAGGTGGGCCCAATTTAGCCCAGAGCTGCTAAGGGCCACTGCAGGGTCAGGGTTCAGAAGGAGAGGAAGGAAGTTGCTGCTCTTGGTTTGAACTGTTCAGGTCAGTGCTCTTGTGCCTGGAGATTTGAATTTTGTTCTCAGCTCTGCTATTGCTTACCAGTGTGATCTTAAGGCGTAGACTTCAACCCTCTGGCTTCCATCTTCCTGTTAAATAAAGGGGTCTTTTGGCCTACGTGATCTCTGAGATCCCGTCAGCTCTGATTCACATTAATGGTCATTTGGTGGAGTTACTGATGCTGCTAGTGTGTCATTCCCAGAGTTCAGACCCTTCCAGGGGTCTTCTGAGCCTCCTCGATTTTGGCAGGGGTCTAGGAGTGGTCTGGGGCCTGTAGGCTCCTGGTATTCCAGGAGAAAAATGGCTACTCCCTGGGAGTTAACGGGCAGTGAGGCTGGCTTTATTACCCTGGGAAATCAGATGTGAAGAAGATACTAATGACAATGCTTACATTCTGTGAGAGTGAGACAGGTCCTTGCATGATAGTTATGGTGGTGGGCCTGGGGGATTGAGGGGCCCTCACTTAGAAAAGAAGTTTAAAACTTGCCCTGGGTGGAGCAGTTTGCTGGCTTCTGGGCATCTGAAATCACTAACTGAGGCTCTCGATGACCCTGGAGGAAAGCAGTCAGCTCAGCTTGTAACCCTCTCCTATGGAGAAGAGGGAGATATTATTTGTTTGGGTGGGATTCAACATTTTTGGATATGTATTAAACATTTTTGTTCCCAAAATGCCAAATATAGTCTACAGAAGCTAGGGTTGGAACTGTGATCCTAGCTCGAGTCAGTGGAGTGGACATAGGTTTTGAGTCTGGGGAGATCTCCCAGACCTGACAGGTGAGAGGATATCTTTGACTTTCTAGGCTATTCTAGAAAAGTCTAGAAAGGATTCTTGAATGGGTTGGGTACCAACCATTAAACAAAGTGAGCACCTCACAGTGAAGAGAAGAAGGCCCTCTTTAGACTAAGAGCCCAGCCATTGGAGGCCAGATAGCCCTAATTCATCCTGTACCTCTATCTCCTCGGCAAAACCTGGCCAGTGGAGAAGCACTCAGTAAAGCCTTGTTGGAATGAATGAATCTATTACTTTTCAAATTCCTCCTAAATCTCTCTCTTGACCATCGAAACCATCAATAGAAAAAAGTAGAATTGATTAACTATTAGTGGTATAATTGATTTTGTGATGTCTCTCTACCACTAAGCTGATTCCTAACACATAGATTGTTTTGCCTTTAAAAAAAATGTAAAAGAATCATAGAGTTTCTGTGTCTGGATTTTTCACTCAGTACTGTGCTTGTGAATTCCATCCATGTTGTAGCGTGTAGTTCTTATTTTTTCATTCTCAGTGTTGTGTAGTATTCTGTTCTGTGGCTGCAGCCCAATATTACTGAATCCATGTTCATGGGCACGTGGGTAGTTCTCAGTTTGAGACTATTTTGAATAGTGCTGGTATATATATTTTTGTACATGTCTTTCAGTGCTTAAATTTTAAGGATTTCTGTTGGGTAATACCCAGGAATAGAATTATCGTTTCATAGGGTATGTATATGTTCAGCATTAGTATTGCTGCCAAATAATTTTTCCTAAAAGGTATTTTTGATTGACTTACTTTTTTTCCGAAGTCACTAGATTTCTAACAGCATAGTTTGATATTGTGGAGTAGCATAAATCATAGCCTAAGCTGGGAGGCCATTCATATCCTCAAGTCTAGGACCACGTTTCATGGGGGTCGGGTGGTGGGGGGTGGGGGTGACATAGGCATTGCTGTTTGTCCAGCATCTTCCTTCCCTGTTCACACACTTGTATAAAAGTCAAGTGCTAGTTTCGAAACCTGATTTAGGACTGTTCTGTCATTGTGGCTCCTTTTATAAGAGTCTAACTGTCACACAAGCTCAGAAGTCCTTAGAATACCTTTTCTGAGGTGAAAAATATCTGTGCCTCAGTGAGATAACTCAGCTGAGGAGAAGATAAAGTGTGCTAGAGGGCTGGAGAAGGCTCTGGGGAGGAGGGAAAACTTGAGCTGAGCATTGAAGGATGGATGCAATTCAAGGCAGAGAGGGCAAGAAACATCCTGTGTTTGTACGTGAGTAAAAGGTACAATGGGATAGAGCAGAGGGCATGAGGGGCAGGTTGTTCCTACAGAAAAAGGCCAGAACCCTGTGAGCCTGACCATTTGGGTGAGGCCATGAACTATGGGATCTGAGGTGAGTGATGTGGTCAGAAGATAAATGCAGGAACAGGAGGGAGAAAAGTTGCCTCAGTCTAATTAGTAATACAGCTCAAAGTCTGATGCTTTAAGATGCAAATACTCCTGAAGAATGAGAGGAACAAATTTACATCTGTCTTAAGACTCTTTCCTGTTCAAACGTGTTTCTGAAAATGTTCAGAAAAAAAGTCAAAAGAGTTGATTTTTTGAAAGTGGGGAAGATGATGAAGAAATAAGAGTAGGAATGGCCTAAGACTAGGGTACTGCTGCCTCGTCAGGTGAGGACTGTAAGACCAGAAACAGGGGAATAGAGTGATCCCACTGAGGTTCTGCTCTGGAGCCAGTAGGAAAGAAGAGAATGTGCCAAAAGATGCCCAATGCTCCCCTAGGTGAGGCTGAGCAAGCCAGAGCCCCCTGGGACTGCTCAGAGGTCTTTAACTGCACACCAGAGTGCAGAACAGGTTGTGTTTCAAGGTCCTTCCAGCCTGATATTTTGGTTCATCTGCAAGAAGTGACATCAGAGTTTGGCTTCCACACAAGCCAAGTGGATTGAATGTTCCTAAGCCCAAGGGAAGGTGTCTCCACTACTTGGCAACTCAGACTGCACACTCATGCTCTGGCAGCGTAGGGTGTCTGTGCTTCTGCAAAGATTGGTGGCTGTGTAGCATCTCATGGAGTCAGATGGAAGATGAAGTAGTTAGGAGCAGGTGGGGAGCTCTGCCAGCCACATTTTTTATCTCCAAATAGACACACAGTCAGCTCAGAGGAACCCCCAGCATCACCAGTAAGGCAGGGGGCTTCCTGCCTCTCTTTCCCCAGTCTACTCCCAAGGTACATGTTCCCTTTAGGGACTCCTTCCTCCTGGAAAGTCAACCTTCATTTCATTTTGTTCCTCAGGACTTTTTGCCCTGGGTCCCACATACTCCCTTTCTCTGAAAAGAGCCCCCAAACAAGTCTGGACCTGAAGGGGGACTGTTAAGAAGACCCCTGAGAGCGAACCTCAACCTGAATCAATTCTCAGGGCTGTGATCAGAAGAGCAGCCAAATGAGTGACAGTTCACACCCTTTTTCTCATTTCAGCTTCATTTTATGAGGGATGGGAAGGGCAGGTTTTATCATTTTTTACATTTCACAAATGAAGACACATCCATACATTTATGCGTTCAGTCAGCCAGCCAGTTAATGTTTATCAAGCATCTGTTTATTCGTGATATAATGCTGGGCGCTGTGAATCCAGCAAAACGTGTGTACCATTCTTGCTTTCAGTAGCTCATAGTTGAGCCACATTCTTCATTGTTTCCTGAAAGGCAAATGTCTGCTCTAATAAATGAAGATGAGTGCTTGGAGTCTTGTGCTAAAAGCAAAATCTAAATGTAGACAAATATCTAAATAGTAAAAACTTTCAAGTTCTTTTAAACCATTACCTTTACAAACTCATTTCCTGTTTTTATGAACAGGTCATGATCTATAGATAGAGATGTAGTTTTTTCTATCCATAACCAGTACCCACAAAACCACCTGATTGCTACTCAGGAATGTCTGATGTCATCACATCTAAAAGATGAATCAGAGACTTTAGCAGAGAGAGAAGTCATGCTGTATCTCCAAGTCTTCTTGAGACACAAATGTAACCGTGAATGTAAAGAGTCTGTGAAAAAAAAAAAAAAAAGAAATCAATGACTCAATTAAGATAAAATTTTGTTGCATTAAGATAAATTTTTAATGATGGACTGAATTAACCACATTTTTTATTCTATAAATTGCTACCGAAAGCTTATCCTGGTGCCTAGCCTGTACAACAGATCTACCTGAGTTAGCCGCTTTTAGAGAAACTCGTCTGTAAAGGACCAGCCAGTAAATGTTTAGGCTTGTGGGCCACGTGATCTCTGTTGCTCCTATTTAACTCTGCTGTTGTGATGTATGTTTCAAAGGCAGCCATAGACAGTACATAGCAGGTAAGTGGGACTATGTTTCAATACAATTTTATTTATAAAAACCAGTGGTGGGCCAGATTTGGCCCAGGGGCCATGTTTGCCAACCCTTGCTTTAGAATTTTTTTCATGCCATTTCACATTATTATCTTTTTTGAGTTCTGAGAGCGGACACAGTGTGTGCCATCTCTGTTCTACAGGTAAGGAACCAGCTCAGAGAGGGTAAGGGGTCTGCCCACAGCTACGCAGGTCAGAGGTGGCAAACCTGGCCATCTCTTGGGGTTTCTAATCCTAAATCTAGTGCTCCGTGATCACTGATACTGCCCATTACACAAAAGAATTACAATTCCTGCCCAAGATAAATCAGGCAAAGCCCATGGTTAGTCTCGTTCTGTCCAGCTGTCAAAAGCATGGAATTGATCACTTTTGCAATCTGATGCTTTTTATCCTGCAGACAGGGTCATTACGCAAGAAGCCTATGTTTTATTTCAATTTTACCTCGGACAACTTCATGGGTTGTGGCGAGAAGGCGGTTCTCTGGAAACCAGTCATGCCCTAGGAGGTTGCTACAGTTTGACAGGATGCAGTTCTTACATCTTTTGTTTCCTTTCCAGAGCCCGCACTCTACCTTACTAGGTGAACCAAGGCCCGGGTGTATGTTTCTATCATGGGAACAGTGTCTGTCATTGTAGTAGGTGGTCAGTAAATATCTGAATGGACCACATATCAGGCAGGGACTCAAGGCATGGCCAGATTTAGGTGTCTCACCTGATGATCCTTCTCAATGTTCCCCAGTTAGTTAGCTCTCCAAGGCCTCCCCTGGGTCATCGGCACCAGGGGCCCCTCGTATCTCGCCACCTCAAAGCTGTTTCTAGCACCTCACATTACAGACAAGTGCAGCCAATGTGGAAAAAGTGAAGATTGAGGTTCTGCCCTTCTTTGCTGACTGAGTACAATGAGTTCTGTAGGACATGAACATGACCAAGGCGTCTCATACCCTCTGGGACTGAGAAAAGAATTCTTAGGGACTGGCAGTGTGCCCTTTTTTAGGCTGCAAATTCTAACACCTTGTGCTACAGTTAGTTTTCCGCTCTTCAATTACCTCGTCTTGTTGTATGGGTCTGTTCCAACACAGTTCACTTACAATAGTTAAAACGAACTTCCAGATCTGACCAAGAGCCATCTGGCCCTTGGCAGAGAGCTGTGGCAATCTGAGAAAGAGCCAATTTTACCGTCAGCTTGTAACATACAGAAGACATGTAAGAACAGCCAGCTGCCCACATCTAGGTCTAGACTGTCCTTAAGATGACTCAGGAATACTTGCAAAAAGGAGATTTGTGCGTGTGGCTTAATTTGGAGGATGAGAGGATCTTGCGATAGGCGTTTGTCCTCATAGCCTTATGCGGCCCCAAGGCTTGTCATGAGATGCAATGTTTTCGGGCTGGGAGAGGAATTTGAGTGCGACCGGCTCTTGGTAAGGAGGGCACAAGCCTGGTCAGGTTCTGAAGCCAGAGAATCTGCTTTGCTTGTCATGTCACAAGCAGCGAAGGATTGTTGCTCAGGCTTGGAGGAACACAAAGTAAGACCTTGCCTTGATGTGTCCTCCGGTTTGTTTACAAATGCAAATGGAATAGAAGAAACTTGTTGGGAAGGGAAAAGGATGAGGCTGGAGTAAGCTTTGCCTGATCACCTGTATTAGGAAGAAAAACTCAGGGGAAAACACAGACCTGAGTAACAAACAGCTTTTGGATCCTATACCTGGGTTAGAGTGCTGGGTCTTCCCCCAGGAAGTGTGTGTGCATCGGTGACAGCTAAGAACAGATGGAATCAGACTGTCCCGAGGTCAGAGAGAGGTCGGGTGTGTAGCCCACAGCATTCCACCAGTGTTAGTCCATGCAGGTTAAACAGCCAGTATTAGATACAGGAGCTTTCAGTGTGTGAATCACTCAGAGCAGAGACCACAGTGGGGTCTGAGGACAGGGCCGTTCCAGGAACTGGTCACTAGCAGTGCCTGATGAGCTAAGTACAAAACTAAGGGTAAGTATTTAGAACGTTTTATAACAATTGACAAATACTTTTTATTTCTGTTAAAGCTGAAAAAAAAAATTTTAAAGAGGGCTTGCATTTTGTATATCATTTTTTAAATTTCAGTTTTTCTATTAATGTATTTTCATTAAATTTCTGTGACAAATTGGAAATAAAGATTACAGGTCATTCACTAGTGATAATTTGAGAAGCACCAATTCGATGTCAGGAGGGTGCTCTATGGGGTAGATGGTGAGTCGACAGACAGTCAGATGACGGGAACTCAGTGAAAACCAGGCATCCAAGGAGGGCTTCCTGGAGGAGGGACTCAAGTTGAACTTTGAAGAATAGGCGAGATCTTGACAAACGGAGAAGACCCTCAGGTCACCCCTACGACCATAGAGGAGAAGGTCTTGGTATAGACATATTCTCAGGCTGCTTCTAGTTGCATAGATTTTGTTTCTCACAGGCTCATTTCTCTTTCTCGCATTCTCTTCATCTTCCTCTTCTTCTCTGTGGAAACGGCAAAGCACTAACAGGAAAAATGAGTAACTGAGCATCCGCTCTCCGTTTCAGGAGCAACAGAGAATCCCGCGGGGTTCATATCCGCGGACCCTGACATGTCTCTATGGTCATCCTTCCGCGGCAGAAGGAAGGAAGGGCAGAAGGACGGGATGGGGGGCTCTTCACAGCTCCCAAACAGGACTACGAGGCCCTAAAGAATAGGTGCCTGAGGGCAGATGCCTCTTTGAAGACAGCACCTTCCCTGCCACGCTGAGCTCATCGGCAGGGGGCCTCTGCTGCGGAAGCTGCCTGGGCGCCTGCAGTGGAGGAGGCCTCCGGTAAGGGGCTGGGGAGGGGCTTCTGAACAACCGCACACACAGTGTGTCCACCCAGACTTTCCTTCCCAGGGCGCGGGGCTTTCTTCTGGTGCCGCGTCTTATTCACTGTCATTGATCCCCATGTGAAGGGAACAAGGTTAAGTCCCCACATCCTCATTTTCAGAGAAAACCAAGGGTGATCCTGAGAGGGGCCTAAGATGAAGCTCTCTCTCAGACCAGAAGTACGCAGAGCAGCTGCAGCCAAACTATAACTAGGTACTGCTCGGTTTCATCTGAGATGGCAAGGAATCCTGAGTCACTGCCAATGCCATCTGCCAGAGGGACAGATTTTAACATATCATCACTCCCCTCTCCCCAAATTGGGCTCATGAGCACGTACATTAAGTAGCCATTAATCAGTTTATAAAAGTATTCTTCACTTTATAAATGCATCAACAAGTCCTTTAAAAGGTAACTTTTAAATGTATTAAAAGCAGTTAATTTACCCCAAGCTTGTTGGTTACATACAAGATTCCAGAACATGGTTAGTGAGCGGAGTGAAGTTAACTTGTGCTACAGATTCTCCCTTGGTTGGGGCCCTGTTTGTCACTGTAGCTCCAAGAGCAGCTTTTTGGTAAGAAGGACAATTCTGTCTGTCCCTGCAGGAACTGCACAGCGATCCCCAGTTCTATTCTGCCAAGGCCAAAAGACTGGATCTGTGCCAGGGATTGGTAGGTAAGTCTGCACAGCCCCTGGAGACACATGCCTGGCACCTGTGAGCCTGGTCTGGCCGAGGCAGAGTGAAGCCAGAAGGAGGCATCAAGAGATCCCAACAGGCAAAACGGCCACCCTGAACTTCACCTTGACGTGCCATGTCCTGTGCTGGGAAAATGATAACAACTGACCCTGTAGGGTCGCACAGAGATGTCAAAACCTGCTCATGATAATCCTCGTTGCCGGTTTTCCGGTCTCAGTTTTGTCCTGGGAAAATGTGCTCACTCTACTTTAGTTCCCGTAATGAGCCCTTCTTAGCACACCAGTCACTAGACACCCCACGATAGTGTCCAAGAAGGCCTATTTCACCCCAACTTTCTTTTATAGAGTAATATAAACAATGCTTCACTCTGAGGGAAGGCACAAATGTAGTGATACCCATTTCACAGACAGCGAGATGGAGTCCAGAGGGTTAAGGTTTTCCCCAAAGATGTAAATCATTATGGCAGGACTTAGAAGTTTGGTTGTGTTGGGTACAGGTTCCTGAGGATGGGGCATCCAAGAAGCTAACAGATGATTCAGGAATATGGCTCAATTCTTGGTGTCAAGTCTGGGATTCCAGACATTGTCCTTCCCTTCTCTACGCTCTTCTCACTCACCCTCTTCCTCTCTAGTATATAACCCCTCCTAAGCTCGTTTACAAGCCCAGAGAGGATAGCAATTGGGACCAGGCATTTCTTGCATGCAAGTTATCCTCAGTAGATTCATGCAGACACTTGTAGAATGTGCATGCATGTACCGTACATCCATGAGGATACTTGGAGAATGTGCATGCATGTATAGTACACCCATGCTGATGCTGTGTGCTGTCTGGCTTAGGCGACTGCTGGTTCTTGGCTGCTGTGCAGGCTCTGACTTTGCACCAGGACTTCCTGAGCCGAGTCGTTCCCTGAATCAGAGTTTCACTGAGAAGTATGCTGGCATCTTTCAGTTCTGGGTGAGTGTCACCCTGCTGCCCATCCTAGAGGTGTGCATAGAAAAGAAGGTTCTTGGGGGAGTCACGTCTCTGTCTCCTGGGCTGACTGTCTTGCACAGCAATTTTTACTCACCAGTGGGTACTCTCTCCTTCCAGTTCTGGCACTTTGGGAAGTGGGTTCCTGTCGTGATAGATGACCGACTGCCTGTGAATGAAGCTGGCCAGCTGGTCTTTGTCTCTTCCACCTACAAGAACTTGTTCTGGGGGGCTCTTCTTGAAAAGGCCTATGCTAAGTAAGACAAGAATATTCCCCGTCCCTCCCTCTCCCTTCCCTGTCTCTTTGTCTCTCTCAACAATATTGAGGGAGAGCAAGAGGAGGCAGGTAAAGTTTCTGAAGTGAGATACTGACACATGACTCAGTGAATATAGAATGATATATCCAGAATCTTTTATGTAGGGGTCACTCCATTTGAACAGTGGTCAGAAGTTTTGCTTTCCCTAATGGATAGAATTGTTAACAGAGACAGGAACTCCTCCTTTGCACCTGGCGTGGAAGGAAGGAGGAGCAGGCACATGCCCAGGGAATAATCAAGCACGGGGCTCACGAGGCCATCGGGACTATCCTGGGCTGCACTATGAATGCCCCTTCCCTTCTCCTCCCACATTTACTCCTTTCCTGGACAGGCTCTGTGGCTCCTATGAAGACTTGCAGCGTGGACAGGTGTCCGAAGCCTTTTTGGATTTCACTGGAGGGGTGACAGTGACCATCAAACTGGCAGAAGCCCCTGGAAAACCTCTGGGACATCCTCACCCGCGCCAACTACGGCAGAACCCTCATTGGCTGCCAGACTCCTCAGGGTGAGGCCGGGCTGGGCACTGGCAGGTTGTCCTTCTCCCTGCTGCCAAACTCTTCACCATCCAGTTGCTGCTCACACCTTGGTGTGGCCGCAAGACTTCACCACTCCTGCACCTACAGGCCTGATGTTCAAGGCAGAGCAGCCTCCGGGCTGGGGAGGCCACTGTAGGATACAGGTAGTGTGCAGAGAAGGGAGCTCGCAGTTGCGTGCCAACCACACGCATGGTATTTTCCTAGCATAGTTAGTCTCGACTATGTAATTTAGTCACAACCAAGAACATGGAACTGGAGTAAGGAATCCTGGGTTCAGCTGGGGCTCCGCCAGCGACCACTGTGTCACCTCTCATGACAACTTGGCAGCTCTGAATCGGAGTTTGTCCTCTGTAAAGTGAGGATAAAATCACTGTAGAGTGGCGCCCTGACTTAAAGGCTCAACTGAGACTGTGGGTGCTAAGGGGCTGTGAAAACTGTAACACAGTGCAGTGTAAGTGCGGGTTTCTCCGCCCCCTTTCGTAACCCCTTGCTCCAGCCAAATAGGTCTCCGTGACTCCTGGATAAGCTCTACGCAGCAGGGGACTGACAGGAGTGCTCTTGTCTCCACAGGATGAGAGGGTGCTGGAGAACGGGCTGGTGGACGGCCATGCCTACTCTCATAGGAATCAGAAAAGGTGGGTGGAACCACACCCTCTGTTTCCCTGCAGCCTCCCTCTTTTCTCAGGGTTTCTCACCAATGCCTGGGGTCATCTAGGTGAATGTTATTATCTGTGCCCAGTCACGGGGGGTGGGGGCTAAATTCTCTGGAGGTCCTCTAGGGCCTGCCCCCCTATACTTCCTGTACCTATTTTCTGGGGTGAAATGGTGAGTCCAGCTTCTGCCACCATCACAACACCATCCCAACCTCTCTTCCCACGGGGAAGCCCCAGCCAATTGGCCATCTGTCCCTGCTGTGATTAAAACCCTTCCTTGAGCTTCACTGTGCTCTGGGGCTGCCCGTGATAGCCGTTATAATGGGTCTTCCCTCCCAAATATCTGGCTTCTTTCTCACTTTGCTCCTTTTCAATAGTCTTCCCAGTTTCCTTCACTGCTTTGCCTGTTGAGCTCTATTAAACATTGACAGAAAGATGAATCAGAAAGAGACACTGACTTATGGTCAAGTATGGAGACAAGCCATAAGGAAGAAAGTAGAAAACTGAGAGAAGAAAGCATAGATGAAGGGCGTTAGGAGTTCAGAGGTAGGAGAGAAGACAGTCACCTGGTTGGGTTGGAGCAGAGTATAGAAAAGGCTTAATAGAGAAGTGATATTGAGTTGGTCCCCAAAAGATGGGTAGATTTGTATGAGAGAGAAGAGCATTCTCGGCAGAGTGTGCAAAGTGTAGAGGTAAAAAATCAGTAGGTTCAATTTAAAGAAACTCTGATATCCTCTAGAAAGCTTGACTTCCCGAAAGTTTTCCAATTCCCTTTAATTCTGTTTCAAATTCTCTGAACTTCAACTCACACCTGACTTCTCTTCCTCCTAGATCTCCATCGATCATGTTTGATGATTTTCATATTATTTTAACAAAATTTACATCTTGTTATATTCACATTTCTATTTCTATATTTTTATATTTAATAATATTTAAATTTAGCGCTTAGCATGTGCTAAATACTCTCCTAGCTGCTTGACGAACATGAATTCAACTCTCACAACCACCCTCTGAGTCGCTGTCTTCGTGTCCTAATGCTTCACAACAAACTGCCACAAGTGGGTGGCTTAAAACCACAGAATTTATTCTTAGTTCTGAGGGCCAGAGTCCTTTGGGGCCTCATTCCCTCGAAGGCTCCGGGGCAGAGTCTTTCCTTGCCTCTGACAGCCGATGGCGGTTCCCGGAATTCCTCAGCTTGGGAAGCAAAGCTCAATCTTTGCCTCGTCTTACCAAGGCCTTCTCTCCTCTGTCTTCTCGCTTTTTGTTTTCTCGTCATTCGATTTAAGACGCCACCCTAATCCAGGGTGATTGTATCACAAGATTCTTTGCTTACATCTGCAAAGACCCTTTTTTACAAATAAGATCACATTAACAAGTTCTGGATAGACACCCTTTAAGGCACCATTCTTTTTTTTAAATTTTATTTTAATTTTTAATTAAGTTTATTGGGGGTAACATTGGTTAATACAATTATATAATTTTCAGGTTTACATTAATTTGACATCTGTATATTCTATTGTGTGTTACCACCCAAGTCCAGTTTCTTTCAGCTACCATATATTTGATCCCCTTTACCCACTTCACCTTCCCCCTAAACCCTATATTTGACCCTCTTTACCCATCTACCTCCCTCCTCCTCTTCCCGCCCCACTAGTAACCACTAGTCTATTAGTACAGTCCATGAGTCTCTTTTTGTTTGTCCTGTTCATTTGTTGTTTTTAAGTTTATATTCCCACATATAAGTGGTATCATGTGATTTTCAACTTTTCCTGTCTGGCTGATTTTGCTTAGCATAATTACCTCAAGGTCCACCCATGTTGTCGCGAATGGCAGTATTTTCATCTTCTTCTTATGGTTGAGTAATATTCCATTATTATATATGCACCACAGCTTCTTTAGCCAGTCATCTATCGTAGGACACTGGTTGCTTCCTTGTCCGGCCAGTGTTGAATAATGAATGCTGCTATGAACATCAGTGTGCAAATATCTTTTTTCTGACATTTCATTATTAAGTATAGGAATGCTATGGATTTTTGAACATTGATTTTATCCAGAGACTTTACTGTATTGCTTATTGTTTCTAGTTCTGTTCTTGTGGAGTCTTTAGGATTTTCTATATAGAGAATCATGTCATCCAAAAATAAACAGTTTCACTTCTTTGTTTCCTATTTCGGATACCTTTAATATCTTTCTCTTTCCTGATTGCACTCGCTAGGACCTAACAGTGATAGTGGACAACCTTGCCTTGTTCCTGATCTTAGAGGGAAGGTTTTTAGTTTTTTCACAGTTAAGTATGATGTTGTCTGAGGGTTTGTCATAGATGGCCTTTATCATGTTAAGCTTCTTTCCTTCTATGATGATTTTGTTAAGCATTTTGATTATAAATGAATGCCATATCTTGTCGAAAGCTTTTTTTGCATCTATGGATATCGATCATATGATTCTTGTTTTTAAAATTTTTTATGTGGTATATCACATTAATTGATTTGATATATTGAACCATCCCTGTGCCTCTGGGATGAAGCCCACTTGATTGTGGTGCATAATTTTTTTAAATTTGTTGCTGTATTCAGTTCACTAGTATCTTATTTAGGATTTTTGCATCTGTGTTCATGAGAGATATTGGTCTGTAGTTTCTTTTTGTATTATCAGAGTATCAGAGTAATATTGGCCTCATAAAATGTGTTGGGAAGTATTGACTCCTCTTTGATTTTTTTGGAAGAGTTTGAAAAGAATAGGTATTAAATCTTCTTTGACCATTTGGTAGGATTCACTGGCGAAGCATCTGGTCCTGGACTTTTCCTTTTTGGTAGGTTTTTAATGATTGTTTCAATTTCCATACTGCTATTCGATCTATTTAGATTTTCCAGATCTTCTGATTCAGTCTAGGAAGGTTGTATTTTTCTAAGCACTGGTCCATTTTTTCTAGGTTATTAAATTTGGTGTTCTGTACTTTTTCATAGTATTCTTGTATGATCCTTTGTATTTCTGTGATGTGTCATAATTTCCTTTCTTTCATCCATGATTTTGTTTGTTTGTGTCCTTTCTCTTTTTTCTTAGTGAGTCTAGCCAGAGAAATTTTATTAACCTTCTCAAAGAACAGCTCTTTGTTGCATTTATTTTTATATTTTTGTTTTGTTTTCAATTTTATTTATTTCTGCTCTAATTTTGATGATTTCTTTCCTTCTGCTGACTTTAGGCTTCATTTGTTCTTCCTTTTCTAGTTTTTAAAGATGAAGTTAGGTTGTTTATTTGGGCTCATTCTTGTTTTTGGAGTAGGCCTGTAATGATATGAACTTTCCTCTTATAACTGCTTTTGCCATGTCCCAAAAGTTTTGATATGTTGTACTATCATTATCATTCATTTCTATGTATCTCTTGATCTCTTTTTTATTTCTTCTCTGACCCAGTTATTCTTCAGTAGCATGTTGTTTAATCTCCATGAATTTATGGTTCTTCCTGATTTCTTTTGCAGTTGATCTCTAGTTTCAAAGCATTATGATCAGAGAATATGGTTGGTATGATTTCACCCTCTTATATTTGTTGAGGCTATCTCTGTGTCCCAGTATGTGGTGATTCTTGAGAATGTTCCATGTGCACTAGAGAAGAATGTGTAAGCAGCTGTTTGGGATGGAAGGCTCTGTAAATGTCAATTATGTCCAGTTGGTCTAATGTGTCATTTAAGGATGTTATTTCCTTATTGATTTTCTGTTTGGATGATCTGTCCATATCCGACAGTGGGGTTTAGGTCCCCTACTATGGTAATGTTTTGGTCTGTTTCTCCCTTTAGTTCTGTTAGACCATTCAGTCTTTTACAGCAGATGCAACTATTAGCTTCATTTTACAGATCAGGAATAATCACAGAGACGTTAAATTACTCATCCTAGGTCTCACAGTTAGTCAGGAGCAGAGCATTTTTTCCTCTACCAACTCTCAGGGCCTCTGACCTTTCAGTTCAGGTCTCATCACAGACATGCATCTCACCCAGATATCTGTACTGTTTGCAGTTGGCTTTCAGCCCAGCTCACCTAAACTGCTTGTTCTATGCAGGTGACCTGCAAAAGTGGACCTGAATATCTTGTCAAGCTGCGGAACCCCTGGGGAAGGTGGAATGGAAAGGAGACTGGAGTGACAGGTGAACTTCTGAGACTGGCTGGGAGGGGTGAAGAAGGGGTAGGTGAAGCCTGTAAAGGAAGTTGCCCATATGCACACAAGGTCAAAGATGTTCTTCCTTTGGTCTCAGGCTGGATCAGGAAAACTTTCAGATTGTGAAGGTCAGTCTCTCACATTTCTAAAATGTTTAATGATATATAGATTGTTTTCTCATCCATTATAGTAATTAAAGTTAATGTTTATTGAGAGCTTGCCAGCACTGTGCTAAGTCCTTTGAATTTTTATTATCTCATTTAATCCTCTAAACAATGCTCGTATGAGGTAAGTAATTTCAGCCCCATTTTACTGATGAGGGAACTGATGCTTAGTTTAAGTGAATTACGTAAGGTCTCATGGCATGACTCAACTGAGATCTTTGCTGCCTAGTCCAATGTTCTTCCCCTAGCATGATTGAGTGCACGCTTGGCTTTTCGAGTCAGAGGTAGACAGATCCTGACTGGCCCCTACATTCTGGTTACATTTAATGACCTCTGGCATTCTGACTAGATGACACATTTAGGTTGTTTCTGCCTAAAGGAAACCCTAAAGGGATGTGGGCTTTACAGACTACAGACTCTGTAGGGCACAGGCAGAGAGGGAGACCAAGTGGTAAAGTCCTTCTCTCTCTTGCTATGAAGATTATAATGCTTGACTCTATATAACACTTTAAAGTACAGAAACATTATCACTTAATCATTATCACTTAATTATTTTTATAAGAAATGAAGGCTCAGAAAAATAAGTTGACTTCTACTCCTCATAGGATGTGCTGCACTAAATTTGTTATACATTAACAAAAAGAATTGTCAGAGAAACTGGGGCTACGAAGAAAAATAGCACCCCAAAACAAAAATTCTAAAGTGTTACCCAAATATAGCATCATGATGTTGTTAGTTTTGGCTTGTTTCATAGATGAAGAAGTACTTACATTAGAGGTAGGTGATGGATTAAATTAATTTTGTTAGTTATATAATCTTGGACAAGGTTTTTTATTTCTCTGAGCCAGAGGTGTGGCAAGAATTATGAGTTTTTATTCCATAGTGTCTAATCTGCTGTTAATCCCATCAGTGTGCTTTTCATTTTAGATGTTATGTTTTTTAAATTCTAGAGATTCCATTTGAGAATATCTTCCACTTCTCCCTTCATTATGTCTAAAGTTCCCTCTATAGCCTTGAGAATATGGAACGTATAATAGCTGTTTTATTGTCTTTATCTGCTAATTGCATCATCTCTCTCATTTCTATGTCTGTTTCTACTATTTTTATTCCAGTCATGGATCACATTTTCTACCTTGTCATATGCCTATCAATTTCTTATTGGATTCTGGACATTGCAAATTTAAGTTTATGAGTGCTGAATTTTGCTGCATTTCTTTAAAGAACATTGGGCTATTTTGGGCAGGTAGTTAAGTTGCCTAGGAATTATTTTTGACACTTTGAAGTTTTATTTTAAAGCACTTTTAAAGCAGATCTAGAGAAATCTTTATTTCAGAGAGAATTTGACCCCACTATTAAGGAGTCGATCCTTTGGTATCTATACTAAAGACCCCATGCAATCAACAAGGTCTTTCAATTCTGGCTGGTGGGAAATTAAATGATTCCAGCCCTGCTTCAGCTCTGGGTATCGTTCTGCATATAGTCCAGTCTCATGGGGTTTTACTTACGTATGCACAGATTTGATTTCAAGCCAAAGACTCAGGGAACCCCTGTGTTCTCTGGAGGAATTCTGTATGTAGCCCCTTCTCCGAGGCACTTTCCCAGCAAATTCTAACTGTCTTGTCCTCCATGGACTCCAGACTCTGTCTCCTGCACTCAAAAGGATTGCTAGGTTCTTTTTAGGTTTTGCTTCCCTGCGTCACTGCCCAGGGACTTAGTTCCAGGCAGGAATCGAGGCAATGTTAGGGCTCATCTCATTTGTTTCCCTCCTGTTAACCTGTGCTGTCTGCTGCTTAATATCCGAAAAACATTGTTCTTATATTTTGTCCCATTTTTAGTTGTCTGTGGTATGAAAGTGATACAGGAAAGCCTTACTCCTTTATGGACAGAAAGAAGAAGGCCAAAATGATAGGCTTTGAAAATAAGTAATTCCAGTGTAGATTCAAATGCTAGCTCTGCCATTTACTAGCTTTGTGACTTCAAGCAAATAAATTAATCTCTTTAAACCTCAGTTTCCTAATCTCTAAAATGGCAATAAAAATCTCTACCTTGCACAGTTGTTGATAGCTTTAAATGAAATAGAGTATGCTAAGAGCCTAACCAGAACTTGGCTCACAGTGATGAATTAATGTTACACGTTACTTTTTATAATATAGGATGTGAGATTTAGCTGTCTGTACAGCAGCATGAAGATGAGAATAAATAACAACACTGTAGAGCATTTACTAAAGAATTTCTCACACGTCCTCCGCAGTCCCTTCACTCACGAAAACATTTCTGTTTTCAGCTCAAGCAAATGGGAACTATTGAGCCCCAAGGAGAAGATTGTGCTGCTGAGAAAAAACGATGATGGCGAATTTTGGTATTTGACTCTGAGACTTGGACAAATGCCTGGCTTACACTTGGTCATCCAACCAGCAAATAGTTATTGGGTTCCATATGTATGCCAGGCATCTCTGATACAGAAATCAAGAAGATCCTTTAGGGCAGTGGTCCCCAACCTTTTTGGCGCCAGGAACCAGTGCTCCTATGAGAATCTAATGCCCCCATCTGAGATGGGGCTGCAGCAGTGATGCTAGTGCTGGGGAGCTTCACTTGCCTCCTGCCGTGCGGCTCGGTTCCAAAGAGGCCATGGACCTGTACTGGTCCAGGGCCCGGGAGTTGGGGACCCCTGCTGTAGAGGCTCACAGTCTAGCAGGGCTAGCAGTTTTTGTGACGAGTGCAGTGACCACTGGCATGAAGCTCCGGGGGTGCTCAGAGCAGAGTCTGATGGTGGCTCCCTCTTCTCTGACTTCTGCTCTTCTCTCAGTCACTCAGTACACTTGATCCCAAGGCTGTGTGTGCCTTTCCTGGCCTAAAAAAGGAGATGAGGAAAGAAGGAACTACAAAGTCTTACTCAACTATAAGCCACGTCCCCTGTGCCATCCAGAGTGAAATAGCACTAGTCTCACTCACTCCAAAGCCACTCTCATCATGGAAGATCATCCAAACGCCCTGAGCTGATGTCTATTTCCTCTCCTTTTGCTTTTCACCTCTGCTACTAAATTCCACCCTTGCTTCTGTGGACTCCTGTCTTCCATTACCCATCCTTTTCAGACTGCTGCAACCCCCTCTCTTTACAAGTGGTCATTGAACTCAAGATCCCTGCAAATACTGGTATTTCCACTTTACAGATAAGTAAACTGAGCATCAGACGGTTCAGAAACCATGCCTTGATTGCAGGGTTAGCAAGTAGGTTAGCAAATATCAGTTAATGACTGAGAACAGATTTATGTGATTCTTGTTGAACATCTATAAATCAACTGACTAGTTGTGAATGCCTCAGTTCAGCTTTATCACGGCAACCAGCAAAACGGGAACATTCCCCTCAGGCAGCCATTGTACAAGGCTGCCTCCAACCACAGGGAGGAGTTTCCGCAGCTCCACCAACTTGTGATGGACCCTCACCCTGGCTAGCTAGCCCTACTTGCATGCGTCTAAGTCCTGCTCAGCTCTGCACATGGGTGTGGAGGGTGGAGGCCTGGGTCTGGGGGCAGGGCTGGGGTGCCCACTGCTGAGTCCCCAGCCTTCCCTTTGGTCCTGATAACTAGATGTCATCTCATTCTTCTCTTTGTACTGTTGTTTCCTCTTCCTCTCCACAGGATGGCCTTTAAGGACTTTAAAGCACATTTCAAACTACTAGTCATCTGTACACTGACTCCACGCCTGCTGAGTCAGGAGGCGGGGAAGACATGGTCGTACACGATGCAGGAGGGGAGATGGGAGAAGGGGACCACAGCTGGTGGTCCAAGTAAGTCACCCCGAGGTGAGGGTGTGCACAGGAGCCAGGGTGCTTGGTCTAACGTGACAGCTTTTCCAGGCAAGGGTGGGGATGTGGGCAGAGCCACTGTGGATGGCTGTGCAGCTCGTCCCTGTGAAAGGCATCTAGCTGAAGGGTGAAGGGGTCTCTGGCCAAGCTAGCTGCTCTGGCCCTGGGTCGTGTCCACTGAGAAGATGGGCACCTTTGGTCCGAATTTGCGCGAAGGCATGGAGATCTCAGTCAAGCTGCCAGCCTGTCGAGGCTGTGTCTTTCCAGAGGGTGCTTTTTCCTCATCAGCACCAGGAGGCCACAGGGCATTGTGCATGGTAAAAAAGTGGGTTAAATCTTGCTTTGCTTTCAGGACCAGGTGATTGATATGCTGAAATAACCATCTCTTATCAGGCAGGATTGAAAGAGTAATGATATCAAATGTTATCAGACTTGTCCTACCTAGAGTTTGGTAGAGATCAAGGTCCCCAGGTCATCAGTCCCAGGAGACAAACATGTCTAAATTCTCAAAATGGAAGTTTTGGTGACTGTCCCTTAAGACCACAGGGTATGATCTCAGCAGGCCAGGGTGACTTTGGCTCTGGCATCTCCCTCTCACCACAGTATGCCCCCCAAAAGCTGAAGCTACCCTTAACTTAAGGCTTGGTCCCCTTGGAAACATGGGCATGGTCTCCTCGGTTCGTTAATGCTGTCAATTACTTGGGCAGCACACATTTACAGAGGCATGAAGTCTGTGCTTGGCGCTGTGCGTACAAAGGGGCTGCATGATGAGAATAACTCATGGCCATGTGTCTGTAGGATATCCTGGGGTGGTAGAGGTGAGATGGGAGGAGGTAGGGCTGAGGGTGCAGGAGACCCTGACTCTGTCCAGATGAACCTCCAGGTAGGACTCCTGGGGCAGGTGCCCTGGGTCTGGGCACCTCTAGGTGGTTTGGGAAGCAACATGCTCAGGGAACCTGTTTTACTTTGCTCTGTTCTGCCCCAGACACATTTTGGAAGAACCCGCAGTTCCTGCTGTCTGTCTGGAGGCCCCAGCAGGGCAGGACATTGCCCATGCCCTGCAGTGTGCTGGTGTCCCTGATCCAGAAGCCCAGGCACAAGCACCGCAACTGGAATTCTCTCCTTGCCATCGGCTTCTACCTCTTCAGAGTAAGTGGCTTCTGGGCCATGCGGCCTCACACGGGGTCTCCAGCCATTGTCCTTTCTTCCTATTTCCTGTCCTCTTCACCATCTGTCTCTGGCCTGGGTACAAATCTTGGCTCTGCCCCTTAGGAATATGTGATTTAAAATGAGTTACCTCTTCACCTTGAGCATTAGTTTTTTTATCTGTAAAATGATATTTATGCAAGCAGTCGAGTACAAGATCATGTGACAGTACTTCTTATTGTGCCCGGCATATATTTGGTACAATTCATTCTCGTCTCCTTTTCTTGTCCACAAAGCCAAGTTTGTCTTCCTTCACCCGTTTCCAGAATTCCTGATGATGGATGAAAATGTCACTGACTAGAACAGTGAATGGGGAAGGGGTCTTCTCTGTAGGGTCTTCTTGTTTTTCAGCCTCCATTAGAGTTTGTACCTGTGAAAGAGCTGGATCCACTGCCTAATGAGGTCTCTCTTTCTTGTTTTTCAGATGAGCAAGGTGAGTTTCAAACTTGACCAGCTGGCCCTCGTTTGGAGCGATAGCACATGTGGCCGAGCCACTGCTAGGTTCTATTTGCCGGTAGCAGCCTTCTGCAAGGAGCTATGAGACGGTCTGAAAAGAATGCCAGCTGCCTACGTGTGTGGAAGTAAAAAGCTTCTGTTGCTCTTTTTTATCCAGGTAGTGCAAGAAATCCTAATACATTTGCAGAGAAGTCTCTGAGCCTGGTGTAGAGCCAGTAAATCTTAGAGTTTATTAAATCCCTGTATAAGTAAATACCTAGGGCTAGTATTGAAGACTGTCACAGCATAAGAAGGCTGGTAAATCACAACCTTGCCTGAATTATGAAGCCTATAATAAAATAGATCAACAACAGGTAGGATATCAGGAGACCATGCAGCCCACCTCCTTGGGGACAAGGGACAATGGATTAGAAAATGGGACGCAAACATGGGCAGAGGACCACTCTGTATTTAGCCGCAGTGATAGCCTGGAGGAGTCAGGTAAGACGGCCTGAGGCATTCCAGTCTCTGAAGGGCGGCAGCTGTGTTTTGTTTCCCCCAAAACTAGGAATGAAACCCTTAGTTTTCTCAGATTGGACTAAACATTATAAAAGGATTTATAAAGAAACCACTTTTCATTGGGTGTCTTGGGTCAGTATTGGTCTTTTCCTCCTGTGGGAACACTGAGCGATCCCAAAGTTGCTCTTATTTAAAAAGAAAAAGGTTGTGTGTGTGTGTATGTGTATGTGTGTGTGTGTGTGTGTGTGTGTGTGTGTGTGTGTGTGTATATGTATATATATATATACATATATACATATATACATATATACATATATACATATATATATGTAAGTGAGGAGAAGGTTGGTGGCCCATCTGTATCTGTGACCTTAACTATGTTATAATCAACCTTGAAAGCATATCATGTACATGAAGGCAGCCTCAGGAAGTGTAAAGAACACGGGCATTGGAGCTCAGTTGCCCTGAATCCCAATCCTGGATGGAGCTCTTACCAATTGGGTGACTTCGGGCAGATGACCTAACTTAGAAAGTGCAGGCACAATGACATCCCTCACATCATTTTGTACGCAACGTTTTCAATGTAATGGCTTGTCAGTTGACATGTGTTTATTCAGCCCACATAGGGTTCCGGCAAAGGTGCCCAATCCTGACATGTTCTATTTTTCTGTCTCCATTCCCCACCCCTTTATTCCATCCTCCACTGGTCAGGTTGGATTTGGAAAATAAGAGGCCACCTTAGTCCTCAGGCCAGGCCGCAAGCCCTGGGTAATCACCTTAACTGGTGCCCTTCTGTCTTCCACCCACAGTTCTATGATGACCAGAGGAGACTGCCCCGCGAGTTCTTCTTAAAAACGATCCCTGAGTTCACCTAAGGCCTTCCTCACAGAGAAGGAAGTGAGTCAGGAGCTGTGGCTGGAGCCAGGGACGTATCTCATCGTGCCCTGCACGTCAGAGGCCCGCCAGGCATCAGAGTTTGTCCTCAGAGTCTTCTCCAGGAAGCACATCTTTTAGTAAGGGCACAGGCTTCTATCAGAAATTGGGACCCACTGGGGCCAGGGTGAAGAGGGTGAGGTGGAAATGGCAGAGGACAGGGTCTCTGTGGCCAATCATGAAGAGAAATAGAGAGAGCAGGAGAGCAGGGCAGCTCTCTGCATGGAGAACATCTTTCCCTTCCTCCTTCTGACTCTCTTTCTACTAGCAAATAAACACTCTGCTGGACATGACAGAGAAAAAGATAGAACAGGTATGGCCCTTGCCCTCCAGAAGCTCAGGTCTGGATAGGAAATGGAAACATGAGCAATTATGTATGTAATACTCTGTCCAGTGGAAGCATTTATCTGCACAGGGTGTTAGAAGAGCATCAAGGAGGAGCATCTAAACCAAATTTCCACAGTCCCGGGGGAAGCAGGGGTGGCTTCCGGGAGGTGGTGATTCCAAAGGATGCATAGAGGTAGTTCAGATGAGGGGGCTCCTGTCATCAACCAGCAGGCTCAGGCACTGCTAGTGTATGCAGGCGAATCAGTATCTACACATCTCAGCCAAACTTTTTCTTTTGCCTACGATTGTTTTGACATGACAACCCTTCAATGCTTGGAATCTCGTTGTCATTTTCTTTCTTCATGTGTTGGCCATAGATAGATTGACTTGGCCTCAGGCCTCACTGCCTTGTCAGACTGCTGCATCTTACAACATGAGTAGGGATATTTAGATGACAGTGGGGGAAAGTAAAGGGCATGCCAAGCAGAGGGCTTGGCGTGAGCAAAGGCACGGAGATAGGAAACAGCACCAGGTGTGTGAGGAGTTGCAAGCAGTGTGCCGTGCCATGTGGCTGGACTGTACACTTCAAGGAGGAGCGGGAGGTGAGACGTGGGTGCTGGACAGGCCCACACGGTGCATCGGTAAAGGAACTTGGAAGAGTTCCTAGGGGAGGGAGAATAGGAACCCAAGGTCCCCAAGATGACCCCGCAGAGGGGATTAATTCTGTCTTTGTTTCCCCTCAGTGAAATTGGCAGTCATTCCAGTGTTGTCTTCTCTAAGGTAAGCAGTCGGGTAGAATTCCACGTGGCTGGGACTGTGGAAAGCCAGGATGGTGGGTTTCTCCCTCATGTTCGGGGATTGGGGGAGGAGATCCTCAGATCCCACAGACCCTGCTCCATGGCACACATACACATTACCTATTGTGCCCTAAGAGAACCCAGGTTCTTTTGGTTTTGCACCAAGGCAACTGCGCTTCCGATCAGATCCTTGTCTCTGAGGGCTCAGAGACAAGGCGTGAGTTACACCTTCACTTTCTTCTGCCCCTCTCTACCTGGTGTTTCTTTCGCTTGTTACTGTTTAACGAAAGCGAGAATTGGAGAAACAAGGGACTGCTGTGGTAGAAAACTTAAGACAGTGTTCAAGGTCAAATTTCCACGTTTCAGGGACCTGGGGTTCATGCGACATAAGTGTGTGGGTGAGAGTTTCATGTATTCAGATGAATGCCTAAGTCTCTCTATGTGTCTGTCTTTACAGGAAATAGAAGACCAAACTGCAGGGCAAGATGAGTCCTTTACCAAACTCTTTGAAAAGGCAAGTTGACCAGGCGTGGTAGCCAGAGGTGGGCAGACCAGAGGACAAAGTGGAGCATGTAGTTCCATGGAGTATGTGGAATTTACACACCTGACCCTGTGTGTAAATTGTGATTTAAGGCTACCTATTCCTCAAACTGCCACTTTCTATTCAAGTCTTCGAGTTTTTTGACAAAGGAGTGGAGCTTATTGTCTCCGGAAGTCTCCTGTAAATTGCATATCTGTTCTTGGAAGCTACATTAATTAGTTGTAGGAGAAGCCATTTTAATCTTTAATGCCTGAGAAAATGGAATATTGCAGAGCTGGGAATCAGTACTGGGAGTTGGGGAGGGGGCCATGGCAATCACAAGCCCTGGGGGCTGGGAAAGGCCATTAAAGGAGAAAGACCCCTTGGGTGGTCTCCTGGAGAGAGGGTGGGGCTGGTTAGAGGGCCTTGGAGAGGAGGAAGGCCCTAGGCTATACACTTGGTCCCCCTGAGTTTCTTTCCTTGGCTGAGCCAGATCAGGAGGCCAGTGGGGTAAGGGAAGGGCTTCCAAGGCACTCTGTCCCTAACCTGCAGGACACTAAATATGTTTGGAAATAAGGGAAGAAATACACTGGAAATCTGGGATCTGACACCTAAGCAATGTCATTAAAACTGGAAGAGCATGAGATCCTTGTGTTAGTAACACTCTGGATTTAATTCACAATTTGCCCCAGGTACTTTACTTAATGTAGCCAGAGGCAATATATCAGAATCTTACAGGTGTTCTTTATAAAAGTTTTTCTCCATACAAGGGGTTTCCAAACATTTTCTCCTGTAGTCCAGCAGAGATTTAATTGACATCTCGGAGAAGATCACAATATCTATGAAAGAGATAAAAATTGTATATCATAAATATGTATCGATTTAATAAGTTCAAATTTGTGATCCTTGTATGTCATGGATGTGTTTTCAAGTCAAATAGTAATGTAAAGCGTTGTTTCTCATGAATTTAAAATTGAAATCTGAAGTCTTGGCTGAGAATATGTTATTAAGCATAAAATTCAAATCACATCGTTTGCTTGATGACGTCTGAAGCATCTCAGTTTGAGAGTCGCTGCTTTCTTGAGTCTACTTCTTAAGACACCGGCCCTGCTGAGGAGTCTGGACTGGGCACTCAGTTAAAAGTGTGATAAAAGTTCTTATGGAATTCCAGATTTAATGACATGACTAGTGACATTCCTTATGTGCAGCATGATGGTGTCGCTTATTCTGCTCAGAAATGGCACATGTGCTGTGCTGAGCAGATGTTAGAGAGGACGGTCCAGCCCCCTTTAGTTGTGGCTCTCTGCATGTAACGAGCCTCCAGTAACGATGATGTTCTCCCATCACTCTGCTTCTGCTCCAGTATCCAGAAATAAATGCAGCTCAACTGCAGAAGATCCTGAACCACATGACCTGGTCGAGTGAGTATTTCGGAGTTGTCCTGTAGGACTCAGGGGACACGATTGTTCTAAACTCTGGGTCTGTTTCTCTTTCCCCTGGTGGGACATGTGAATTACTGTGTGCTGGTCCCGAGTGCAGTGTCTTACACCAGGGTGACTCATGGCATCTGACAAAGCAGTAAAGGAATTTATGTAGCTTAGAAAGTTGTTCTTTCTTTCTTTCTTTCTTTCTTTCTTTCTTTCTTTCTTTTCTTTCTTTCTTTCTTTCTTTCCTTCCTCCTTCCTTCCTTCCTTCCTTCCTTCCTTCCTTTCTCCTTTCCTTCCTTCTTCTCCTTCCTTTCTTTTCTTTCTTTCTTTTTTCTTCTTCTTTCTTTCTTTCTTTCTTTCTTTCTTTCTTTCTTTCTCTTTTTTTTTTTTTTGCTTAGTTTGAGTGTGTAGAGACATGGCAGTGAAAGTAAATATTTCTGCTATTTTGCTGGTTTGAGAAGGAGAGCTGAAGCACTTTTTTCTTGGCGTGTTAATTCCGTGTGGAGAACTGTACCTATTTCCTCAACCTGGCAAATAGTGTTGATTAGCCTACTAGGGAGCTCTCTGACGAACTCATATTTTAAATTGATCAACCTACAAAACTCTGGAATGAGGAAGCATATCACCTAGGAGGACTGCAAATGAGTGGTATGGATGCCTTTGGATGAACCATAAAAGATTAGGAAAGTTTAAAGTCCATATATAAAACTTTTATATGCATATCTTGAGTGAGAAGAACATGGTTTCTCCAGGGAGGAACCCAAATAAGCTACATTCCAGGCTATTGTATAACTTAGGGCTTGGAATAACTTTCAGATGGTTTCTCCAAGCCGAGTGTGGACATGGCAAAAGACCCAGAAGAGGAGACTCTAGAAATTACAGAATATAAGAATCCTCCTTCTGCCTCACCCTAAAAAAAAATACTAGGGAAATTATCTAGAAAAGGTGGCTTGTGCACACTTAATATTTTTAAAAATGCCTTGATTATGAGTATGCAACAATGGTTCTCCAAAGAATGGATGGGCAAATTGCTTTCATTTAGTCCTCAGAAAGAGGTTCTGGCTTGTAGACCGGGTATTGCTGTGGGTTTTGGTGAAATATTGAGGTAAATCTCCCATGGTAAGTGATGAAGTATGGGTTGGAAGTAGCAATGTGGGATGTACTCATAAATCTTACCACCATTCCTTAGAGTTATATGAACATATAAGCCAGAGGGGTGTTGCGATGAGAGTCTAGATGTTTGGATTCTGCCCTTGGTAGCCTTTCGCTTCCTGAACTTTTATCAATCGTTCAGGAAAAGGCCTGGAAGGTAGGCTTATCAGATGTGCAGATGTGCTGGAAGAAATCATTAATATCATGGACAGCAGAACTGAAATTCAGAAAGTTCACTACAAGCTTTGCCCAAACCAAAAGGATGAAATGGAATTCAGGATGATCACGTAAAAACTGCCATTTTGTTATTGAAAAAAAAATTGGTTGCACGAGTTCCTAATAGAAGAGACCTCATTTTTGTGGCAGTTGATGTGAAAGTTAGCCGGTTAATTTAGTTGCCCTCAAGCTTAATGTGAGCTAATAGTTTTAAATTGCTGCTAAATAAGCGAATCCAGATTCAGCTGGTATTTAAGAGGAGCATTTAGATTTGTGTTTTTAAAATTGGGTTCCAGGAAACATTAGAAACCTCGAGGTTTTAGTAAGTGTTTCATGACATAGTAGGAGTTAGTTTCTGTCAGTTGCGTTTGGGAAATTCTGCGTTAAACAAAATTTCAGTATCGGCTCCTCAGTATTTATCATATACTAAAGTGCATGATGAATGGAGAAAAGAGAATTTCAAATTCGTTTACACTTAAAACCCTATCTCTGCAGAAAATCTTCCTTGGAACATAATTTTGAAATGCGGACTGAAAATTTTGCAAGCTAGACCCACTGTACCCTTCTTAATCAAATTGCATCTGAAGGAGAGTTTTCCAGGCTCAGTACCACAGAGATACTGGCAAAAGTGTAGGGTCTGGAAGAAGGAGATGAGGATTGAGAAACAATATCGGCTGGAGAAGAGCTGGAGAAACGTTGGGAGGGGCAAATACTTGTTTATGCTGTTCTGGAGGCAGAAGTAGGGCTAGTGAATAAGTTTTACAGGAGGTTTCTTTTGGAATTAACATAAGAAGTTTCTCCGGAATGGAGCCATCTATCCAGGTGAAAAATGATGAGCAACATAACTGACAGACCAACCATCAAGACACCTGACGAAAGCATCCCCTAATTTAGGTGGGAGCTCGGACAAGTTAATCTCTCGTATCAGAGTTGGGGCTCTGTAACTCTATGATTCTGGCCCTCGCTAGGTACATAGGGCCACAGTTTTTTCCGACCCACCGTGTAAGCAAAGCCAGACTACAGTTGGGTTTCTCCACAGGGTTTTGCTGTGCCCCTCGCACACAGAGATCACCACCAAGCCTCCCTCTCTTTCCACTGCTCTCATTCCTTCCTGTCCACATAATGATGGTTACTGGAACCCACGGCTGGCCTAGACAGCACTGTCTGGTCCTGTTCAGAAAAGGGTCATGTTGTCATCCTGGGCCAGCCCCCATGCAGAATTTTCTGTTCCTCCACAGGTCTGGGGCGTGCACAGCCCCTTTTCAGCCTTGACGCCTGCCAGGGGATCCTGGCCCTCCTGGACGTATCTTTTTTGGTTTGTGGGAGGATGCATGCTGCGGGTTGAGTGCTTTGCCTTGAAGCCAGGCTGCTCAGGTTGAATCCCAATCCCAGAGCTTACTATCTGCGTCCTCTTGGGTAAGTCACTTAGCCTCATAAGTCCCTCCAGGTTGCCAGCTGCAGCACAGAGATGGTATCAAGCCTAGTCCATAGGATCAGTGTAAGAATGCAGGAGGGGTAGCCATATGAAGTGCCTAGGACAGAACTTTTCTAGAATAAACAATCAATATTAGCTATTAACAGCAACAGTCTTATTTCCTGACGGCAAGGACGAGGCAGCTGCAGGTCATAGGTAGGAATAATCCTTCTCCAGGTTTCCAAGAAACTTTAACGAGAGCTTCAGGGTCCTAAGTTTTCCATGTGATGACCAGGCAGTGGCTATCCCATGTACAGGTCAGGAAACTGGAGCTCAGGAAGTTCAACAACATGCACGAATTCAGCTTTCCTGATTCTCAGCCCTGCGATTTTTCTAGCAAAACCCTCTGCCTTTCTAAGTAAGTGGACAGTTTAACGTTTGGTTATCTAACGCTACAGATAGGCACCTAAAATGGATAGTGTAAATACAAAAATTCCGAAAAACTAATGGATAGTGAAAATACAAAAAAATCCCCAAACTGGTCTTTGCAGAAGCTTTGCAGAGGCAGGGACAGTGGTGGTGGGCGGTTGGGTGTGCAGACATTGGAGCAGGTCCCAGCCCCGGCCCCACCTGTATGAACTTGGGCAAGACTGTGCTCTCCATACCCTCATTTCCTCATCCATGACAGGGAGGAGCTATCCTACTTCATCTACTCGTTAAACACATAGGTAAAGCGAACCAATCACTGCAGGAGCTCAAGCA
Source organism: Eonycteris spelaea (assembly GCA_003508835.1). Classification (NCBI taxonomy): domain Eukaryota; kingdom Metazoa; phylum Chordata; class Mammalia; order Chiroptera; family Pteropodidae; genus Eonycteris; species Eonycteris spelaea. The sequence continues at coordinate 17,042,014 of PUFA01000014.1, read as the reverse complement.
GAAGTGGCGTGTGGTGGTATTCTGACCTCTCTGATACAAGGTGTTGGGGCATGGTCTCCGAGGCCACAAGGCCAACCATTAAGCTTTTACCTTTTCAAAAAAAAAAAAAATGAGTTTAAGGGCATGCTTAGCCACTTGTGCCTGATACTTTCCATAAGCTGGTTTTAACAATAAGTGAAAAAAAATTTTTTTTTTTTTAAATTCAAATCCCATGAAACTGTCATGTCAAAATATCTTGCTTTTCTAAATGGTAGCGTTGTCATCACCCTCATCACCACATTGGCAGCACTTCTCCCTGTGCTGCTGTGTTCCAGTCATTCTGTCCTTTACTGGCAAGGGCAAGGGAGCCCCGGGCTGGACTGACCAGCCAGGGAGGCCAACTAGGGACATCCGGCATTAAACAGGGCTGCCCCAAAATTGCACGTGATGTTGGGGGCCAGTTGCTGCCTCCAGAGGTATAGATGACACTCTCCTCCAGCTTTGACCTTAACCAGGCTATCAGCTTAATGCGTCAGGTACCGTGAGCATCCAGGAATTCAGGGAACTGTGGAAGCAGCTGATGCTCTACCAGGTAAGAACAAGTCTTGACCACACCTCCTTGCAGGATGCAGTTCTGCAAACTATGTAACCTACTTCTCTTCCTTACAGCCCTTTATACCAACCACTGACCCAACCTTCTCTAATCTACCTCCAGTGAGGCCTCCTTCTCTCCCTCACAAACCCAGAAAGCCTAAATTGCAACAGTCTCTTGAATCTCTGAAGCTCACATCTCATCATGTCACTTCCTTACTAAAGCCTTGTGAGACTCCCCAGGGCCGTCAGTGGAAGTCCACACTCCTTGGCATGGCATTTAAAGTCCTTCATAAATTGGCTCCTTCCTACTTTTGCAATTATTACTCAAAACCTTCTCCTTGTCTCCTGGTCATAAAGTTGGAAGCTCTTCAAAGGTTGGGCAACGTGCTTAGATTAAGCACATTTACATCTCCCCAGACTGTCTTCCCCCTGTGACCAAACACTGCCTTTCTCAGAAGCCTTAAAAGAAGTGGGAGAGGTGGTGGATCCTGGCCTGGACTCTCTGCCGTGTTCTTATCCTGGCAGCAGGCCCCGGAAGCGGGGCTTACACTCGCCAGTTGTCCTCTGCAGGATTGACACTGGGGCATGGAGTGGCTCTCAGGAGGTGCTTGGAAATGCCTGGCTCCCTTAGCTTTCGGTGTGGGTTCTTCACAGGAGGTTTTCCACAAGCAAGACATTCACGGGTCAGGCTGCCTGAACTGGGCCCAGCTGCAGCTGCCATGGGGGATGCAGGTAGGCATGAGGGAAGCTGTGGCGGCAAACAGACAGGGAGGGGAGGAGGGTGCATGACATTCTCTGTGCTTTATACCCCAAGTTCAGAGAGCCAAACAGATCTGCAAATAACAGAAATGCATATTGTTATTATCGCTATGATCATTGCTGACAATTATTGAGGGTTGGCATATCCTCACTCTCATTTAATCTTCAACAATACCCTGTTATAATCCTCACTTTACAGAGGAAGAAATTGAAGCTCAGAGATGTTAGGTAACCTGCCTGGGGTTTAAATCCAGGACCACCAGACTCCAAAGCAGATGTTCATGACCCCTGCCAGGCTGTCTCCTGCTTTGAAGGCCTGTAACCCACTTGAGAAAAAGATCCTCATTGCTGGTTGCCTAAGGGGGGCAGGAATGGCAGTGAAATTAATGGACTAAATAATTAAACAATTCATAATGATGTCCATGCTATCGGGATTTAGGTCCCAGAAAAGGAGGGAGAATTTAAGAGGCCTCAGGGGGCGGGGAGCTGGGTACAAGGTCAGCACCCAGAGGGAGGACTGTCTTCCCTGCAGGAATCATGCTCAGTGGTGATGTCTGTCAGCTGATGCTTATCCGCTATGGCGGCCCCAACCTGCAGATGGACTTCGTCAGCTTTGTCCACTTGATGCTGCGTGCGGAGAAGATGGAGGGTGAGCCGGTGGGAAGGAGGGAGGGCCAGGGCTTCCTCTGCACTCCCTGTGGACTGTCCACCTGTCCTCAGCTGGAGCAGGGGGAACCGCAGCCAGTGCAGAAACAGCAGGCCATGGAGCTACAGGGAACTCGGGCTACGTGCCTGTTGTAACCAGGCTCCATCTGCCCAAACTAATTTACACCCTGCCCGTGCCAGAGGCAAAGGTTTGAGGTGGCTGCTTATAATAACGTGTGGCTCCCATATGCTGCATTAGGCTGAAATTGGGTTCCCAGGTGGGGAACATATGCGAAGAGCTAATTTATAATGTTTCCAGCACACACACATACCCATGGACATTAGCTGTGTTCCTCTCTGCTGCATTTTTACAGAGATGTCTTCCAGAACTTAACCAAAGATGGCAAAGGAATCTATCTCCAGAAGCCAGAGGTAAGACTTTTTCCATGGGGTTGACACATCATCTTAGGTAGAGGGGGCCACTGTAGGTCTAGTGTCTTGTGAAGGAGAAGGGTTTTGGGGCCTTCATTCTACTGAGCTTGGGGTGTAATACTGCATGCATTACACGCATTCATTCATTCATTCATCAATCAGAGATTTACTGAGCACCAACTCTGTGTTAGGCACATATGAAAGGACCGAGAGGCTGACTCAGCGTGCCCAATAGCTGCGACCTTGATAATGCCACGTGACACATCGACATAACTTCAGTGGTGACGACTTATTTAGTTCCCCAGTCACATGGCTGGGAGTCAGCGGGTCTCGGCTGGCTGGCTTGTTATCTGCAGATCAGCTGGGGTTTTGCTGGTACCTTCATTGAGAAGCTCGGCCAGGCTTGCCCTTTTCAGGACAGTGGCAGCGGCACAGGAAAGGGAGCTTAAACATGCCAGCTCTTGGAGCTCATGGACAATGTGCCTCACAACTCATTCTGTTGTCCTAAGTAAGTCACATGGCCAAACCTTCTTCCAATATATAGGGAACTAGCTTCTCCTCTGCCATGAGAGGAACTTCAGAGTCACTTGCAGAGGGCACAGACACAGAGAGGAAGGGTTAAGACCTGAGCCAGCAATGAACTCGAGCAAATAGTCAGAGGAAAGCTGGTCCAGGCTGCATGTTCCACATAGACCTTTCTGGAGGAAATGACATTGAAATTGAAGCAAACCAGGCAGGCAGAGTGAAGAGTAAGAGAAGCCCAGGCTAGAGGAATGGCACGCACAATCCTGGCTAGAGTATAGAGAATGAGGAAACTGGCTCAGGTAAATCTGAAAAGATCAGGGTCAGATCAGGCAGAATGTAATAGGCCAGGAATAAACCTCATTTCGAGCTGGCTTAGCCTTCCCCACAAGGGAAAGGATTCCAATCTAGTCTCTGTGCCCTCTGCTCGCATCTTATGCAGGGCTTTGCACATTGTAGGTGCTTAGCACATGTTAGTTGAGGGAATGAAGGGAAAAGCTGAGACGACAAACCTGTGACTGACACCAGGTTGTCTTCCCTCATCACAAGATGTGTGGCTTTATTGAGCAGCTGTTATGTGCCACATGTGGCACTAAGTGGCGCTTGCAGCAAAGCCATTGGAGTCTGCAGTTAGAGCATCTTCTTTCCTTCTAAAATGTGACCTCGGTTTGTGCTGCTTAGAAAGGGCCAGTAAAAGCTGGGGTTTCTTCCTGAACTCAAATATCCATTTGTGAGATATCTTTCCAAGATATAGAGACCCTCAGCATATGCCCCCCCCCTCAGTTACTCCACAGTCAACTGTGGGCAATGGTTAGACTCCTCTGAGCCCATCCCTCTAGATCCCAAGCAATCCTTCCATAGGCAGGCTCAGAGCTGGGAGAGCAGGACAACACAGCCCTCAGCCTGAGCAGGCTCTAGCAATGCAAGGTGATATCATGGGAAGAAATTGGACTGAGACCTGGGTTGAAACTACAGCTCTCCTTGTAATTGGCAAATCACGTTAAATGTCTGGGCCTCAGCTTCCCTGTGTGTGAAATGAGTGGGCTGGGCTAGGTGGTCCTGAAGACGCTCTTCAGCTCTGACTGTCTCTGGTTCTGTGGGGAGGAGATCTTCACGGCCATTGAAGGCTGTCTACAGGGAGTGGCAGCCAATTTGTGGGAGCTTCACTCTGGGGTTTTCTCTGAGATCATTAGTAACTTACTTTACCCTTATCATCTTCATCATCACTATCATCAGCATTATTGTGTGGATGTAATTGGCCTGGGGAGTGGTTTCTCAGAAGTCCCTTATTTGTGAGTTAGAGAGAAAGTTCATCACTCCCACATAAAGCTGTAATACAAACAGGCCCATAAATGTAAACATGTAGAATATACTTTAATAGATTTCTGTTACCTGCTTGGTCACACACCTGCACACAGCTGTCACGAGCATGCCAAATTGAATTCATAGGGAAAAGACATTGAGAATTGAATATAGAATCAGCCTGAACCTTGGCTATCATCATTCACAGGCACCATGGGAAGTCAAGGTTGATTACATTTCAGGTTGATTTATACTTACTACCAGATGGTGTGGTCCCCCTGGCTAAACATCCATTAACTTCCTGTCTCCGTGGCTTCTCAGGAGTGAGGGGGAAGAGGCCCCAAATCCTGTGTCTCACTCTGGGACCTGGTGACTGAGAAATGAAGCACCCTAAACCAAATGTCAGAGGTGGGGCTGAACTGACTGTAATTTGCTTTACGTCTAGTGGCTGATGTTGACCCTGTACTCCTGAGAAGGCTGGAGCTCCATCTGCCCTCACCGAGGACTCTGTCTGGCCCAAAGGTAGCTACTGACTCAGACCGACTGATGCTCAGCTCACTTACTGTTCTTTGGAACCACGTCTCCAGTCATCGTCTCCTCAGCTGGGGAGATTTCTTTCCTATATCTCTCCCCTTTGGATGGACAGCATGCAAAAAGGAAGGGAAGTAGCAAAGATTGCCTTGGACTTGTAAGACCAACTCTTCTTCCTTATGGAAGGAAGCAGAGTTGTCACAAGCAGAGATGTTAGTCGACATGGTCTAAGCAATATGACTTTGGAGTTGGTGTCTTAACCTTTATACAATACTACCTCCATGGATGGTCAATTTAAATGACCTTAAACATGCTAAGTGTCATCACATTTGGGGTCATAGCCTAGTTTCAAGGCCTGAAGAGGAAATGCTATTCCATAGACTACTGTACTATCATCTATAAATTGGCGGAGGCACGGGCTAAGTTTCAGCTGTTTGATATGGTGTGAGGAAATGTTGGGCTTTCAAGAACACAGAAAATAACAGAATTGGTCAGGTCTAGGTGGGATGGGGTGGCTCTGGCATCTAAAGTCACTGGTCTTCTGCTGACAATATCTCCAGGTGATCAGATTGGGGTAGGGGTAAACCTGTGGATTTAAAACACCCAATCTCAGGCCTCCTGTATGTGACAGTCAGTCTGTTTACTTGATCAATGGACTATTAGATCCATTTCAAATCAGTCCAGAAACCCTCTATGCACCTACTGCGAAGAAGAGCAGCAAATCCATGCTGCATCTTAGAGTTGATCAGTGGATGGCTGGTATATCTTGATTTTTTGAATCTCACTTTCATAGCATCCCTACCAGTCCAGAATCAAGTAGAAAACCAGAACAAAGACCATTTCCCAAAGCCCATGCTTTTTATTCATAGGTTAGGACCTCAGAGCCATTCATTAAAATTCTATCTTTCTTAATTTACAAACCATTCTAATAAACATGGCTATCTGGTTTCCAAGTCCTTAGCAGACTAAAGGAGAAGGCTGAATGATGGAATAAAAGTGTGCATATTGGCAGAACTCAAGGAAATTTCACAGCCTCATAGATGGGTACTATAGAAGGAGGGAGCACTTTCAAAGCATGACTTAAGGAAGTAGAAAGCTACTTTACTTAGAGAGATCGTCATTATTCCAAATGATAAAATATAAAATTGCTTGCCATAAAGTGTCAGGTATATGAAGTATTACTGATTTCATGAATGATAATTATGTATGTGTAGTCATTAAAAGATTTTTTTTATGTTTGTTTTTTTAAATCAGTATCTTTATTTTTAGATTCTGCCATTGTAAATAGTTGTTTTAATTAAATAGTTACTATTTTGGTCCATGAGGGCAAGTTGGGAAATTTTGGAGTGGTGAGAAGGTGGTACCATTAGTCCGTTCAGGACACTTGGACTAGAGTGTGATGGTTTTGCTTGATGCAAATGGGATCTGTATCCAAATTAATTAAGTCTGACAGAGTCTTGCTTCTGGCTTCTTGGTCTGAACTGCCCTCCTGTGTCACTCCTGTGTTACTCTCACTCCCCCATGTATCACTGTGGCAACTCAGAGGGGCCTTGTGCCCTACACACCTCCACCCCACTGACTCCCTTCAATGCTTCCCCATAGCCGAGTACTGGGGAGCAGGGACAAAGACACCTTCCCACCCCAATATAGCTTCCCCATCTTTTGTTCTAGAGCAAGGGGGCAAGTAAAGACCTGGGACGGGAAAGACTGGGCAAGGGCCAGGATGAAGTCATGCTGAAGGTCCGAGTGGTAAACATCAGTCATTCCCAGAAGCCCAGCGCAACTGTTTGTCATGACCACGTAGAAAGTGTGCATAGCAGACGTCGATGAAAGAGGAGTGAGAAATCAGTTCTCTGATGCTAAGACAGGTGAGGTCAGGGAGTCCAGCAGTTTGGGTTGTCCACAGGTCCAGCCTGAGCAGGTAGAGCATACAGGGTAAGCCCTGTCCTCAGTGTTCAAAATCTCAGGGAAAAACAATGGGGAAAGAAAAGCATGGCATCGGAAGGGCTAAAATACCTGTCCTTTCCCTAGCTCTGTTTTTTCTTGTTTCCTTCTTTCATGCTTTGTGAGAACTCAGTCACCAAAGAGAACCTTCCAGATTCTAGTTGGGGCCCGGGCAGGGCAGTCGGCAGATAGCACCGCCTTCCTGCTGTTGTCATGGTGGGTTAGAGAAATGATTTCAGCCTCCAGGATTTTCAATCTGATGTTTCTCCAATGAAATGTATGTGGTTATATTCATAATGGAAAAAAGGAGGAAATGTTTCATGGGGTACGGGTTGGTGGAAACGGGCCAGTTCTGCCTGGCTTTGAGGAGGAGCAAGCTGTGTGCCCAGCTCTGGGAACATGGCTCTCTGGGGCCCCTGCCCCCCAGTCCTGAGTTACTACCACTTTTTCAGAGTCTGCGGTCAGAGGGGATACCAAATCCAACAGGAATGAAGGCAAGGAGAGGTTAGGAAGGAACATGCTAGCCATGTGGCGTTGAACCTCAGCTTACCCATGTGTCAAATGGAGCCCCAAATGTCCACATCAACGGGTCATCGTGAAGATGCAGGAATGCCAGGATGCCGTAGGCACTCGATAAGTGAAGCTCCTCTCTCTTCTCTTAGGCAGCAAAGTTATTATTTAATTACTTATGTTGATTGTAAAGAACATGGTTACCCATAGTGAACCACTCTTACAGAACACATGAGGTTTCATACTCCATTTTTACTTTTCTTCTTCTCGCCTCTTGGAATGTAGCAAGCCATTTCCTTGAAATGTAGCCTCAGGAGGGCTGTTCCAGTCCCCAGTGTCAGGCACCCAGCGCCAGGGACCCCTGAGAAAGTGGCCATCTTATGTTAAAGCTCTTGTATTCAATAGACCAGCGCCCCGCCCTCTGCTCACCTCACACCTCAGAAACAGCAGAGGGTTTATGCATCAGAGCCCAGGTGGTCAACGAGGAGTGGAGAGTAAGTGAAGGTGAGAACAATACTCACCTCGCAGGGTGAGCATCACGAGATAACATCGGATTGATCCTAGCACGTGGCCGTGTACTTAAAAAATGTGAGTTCAACCTGAGTTCTCCGGAGCAGGGAAGGCACCCTCCTGCCCTCATTCGTGGCATGTGCTGAGGCCATGCCACCACTAGATGGTGCTGGCATCATCCCTACAGAAGGGCTTCTTCGTGCTGTGGGACTGCAGATGAAAGCTTGGGCTCCAAGTCCGGGAAGGTGACAGCCTCGCATCCTGCCAGCCTGACTCAGCTCACAAGACAAGCTTCAGCCCCATGAGGACTCACTTGCCTTGCCTGGCCTCTTTTTTACTGCTGAGTTTTTAATTGATGCATTTCTCCTTATTTCACGTGTATTTGTTTCTGAAAGAAGCAAACTATGTTTTTAAGCCCCTAAATGTGTCTCCTTGAGGAATACGTCCACATGCCGCCCACTAACCCTTGCGTCCCAGTGCCTAGCTTAGTGACTAGCTCAAGTTTGGGATTACTGCATGAACGAATGAGTTTGGAAGGGATTCACGTGAATCCTGTCATTTAAAAAGTCAGTATCTATTTGAGTTGCTGACAATATATTGTCAGAGACATACAACTTTCAGAGACATACAACTTCTTTAAAAGGATCCTTCTGACATTGAATAGGGTAGTTTCACTCAGCGCCATGCCCTGATCGAGGGGCAATTCAAAACACCACTGACAAGTTCACCAGATCTGAAAGACGTGTTTCATGTCTTGATGTTCTAGGGACTTGGGCATCATTTCTCTTATGCATTCAGAATTTCTCCTCCCAGAAGGATTAAGCAGTTGGGTCAAGTTCCAGAGCCTTTCGCTTTCAGGGTGTGATAGGGAAAGCTCTGTGAACAGTGGGGGGTGGCTCTTCTGGGCCAGGCCAGACCCAGGTGAGGGCTAGTCATCAAGCCCTCCTCTCTGTCCTCAGCCTCAGCTTGCGCAGCCACTTCTGTCTGCAGAAGAAAATGAGGCCAGCAGCCCTGCAGCCCAACACAGGCAGGTCGGGTGGGGAAGGAACGTGCCTCGCCTTGTTGGGAGTCTGGGTGTTTTCAGTTCTCCTGGAAAGCTCTTCATGAGGTCTTAGTTGAGTTCCCCAACTTCTCCATTCAACTGTGTACATTTGGAAGAGACTGGACTGGAGAACTTCTAAATCTGCCTCTGGCTAGAGAGAATAAATTTGCCAAGGGCACAGGTTGGCCTTTAAAAAAGGTGCCTGCTGGAGTCCAGGTGGAGACCTGCACTTACAGTGCAGGCCACCTTGGGTGAATGGCCGATGTTTGCGTCCGTTGTTCAGAGGACATGGTGTAGATCACGTGTGATCACATACGCAAGCTGCTTAACACAGAGCCAGGACTCTGCTCCGGCTTGCTGTTGCCTTGAGGACATGCTGACCCATGGGAGAACCCACCTCCACTCTGCAATGGCCTGGGACTCCATCAGGGTGGAAGCTGGGTTTTCTGAACCAGGGCAAACCAGAGGCCACAAAGGCTCTGCCACCTGAAACCAAGCTTGGAAAACATCTATTCAAGGGCTTTGGTACAAAGGGTTCATTTCCCAGATTCATTTTCTTTGTGGCTAAATAAAATGATCAAAGTGATTGCTGTCTTTGCTTTGACTTCCCATCGACCTCACATCAAGTCTCCCCCCGGAGGCAGCTGTCCTTCGCTTGACATTCCACTCACCCAGCTAGCAGACCCATTCACTCATCCGCAGTAACTTCAGGAGGCAGCCCTGCTGAGGTTGCTCAGCCCCAATGCAGAGCATGTGCTGGGCAGAGCGGAGGACCAGCCTGTGGGCCCCTGGACCACCCCTCCCACTTTGGCACCTCGGCAGGTATTGCACGCACTCGGAAGGAGAAGTGGGCCTGGTCCAGGCCGGCCTGTGTGCTGACTGACGATCACTCCCATTCTGTGTGGTTGGGGGTTCCCTGGGAGCAGTTCAGATGGCTGACTCACACGAACATTTCTTTCCCTGGTCTTTGGTTTCCTTAAGGAGGAAGCAACGAGATATTGTTAGAGTGCTGTTGGCACACAAGGGGCTAATGCTGACAGCACCGTGGTGTTCTCGGGGTGCAGACACTCCACCCCTCAAACTGCTGCTGCCTCTGCGTGAGGGGGCAGGACGAGCTGCAGGGAGGACTCCTGTGGGCTCCAGTAGGTGGCGGACGTGCAGTTAGGTTAGAAATGGTCCCATGAGATTGTTGTTCCGGCCTGCTCATCACTGCATGTCCTTTCTCTGTGAATCGTGCGTGGTGCCCCGACACTCAGCCCTCCACAGTGATGGCTTCTTTCGATCAGGCTGTGCCAGGCTATGAGGCAAGGTCTACATCCTGCAAGTTCAGCTGTGAGAGTGGGTCTCAAAGGCAGTGATCATGACCTAGGGGTGGACTGGTGAAATGGGAGGCACACTTGACCAGAAGCCAGAGGTCTTGGGTTTATCCTCTGCCACCAACTGGGTGTGTGATTGTGTGGCCTTAGGAAAGTCGTTTAACCCCTCTGAGTGTTTGTGTACTCATCTTCTGAATCGGGATGGTAACTCCTGCCTGCTAGGATGGTGGGAACGATTAAATAAGATTGTGACTGTAAAAGAGCTTTGCAAATTGTAAAGTCGAGTTCACAGTTGGAGGTGACTGTTCCAGTAACAGATCTGAGGTCATGTGCATTTACTGGATCATTTGGGAATATATGATTTGCTCAGAAAATAAGAAAAATAAATGAGGATAGATAAACTAAGCGTGGAAGCAAATGGCTTAAAAGACGTGTGAGACAGAGAAACTGAACCATGTGTGTTAATGTAGAGAGGAAGGGATGAAAAAGCTCAATACACGCTGAATATTCATGATTCACACTAAATATACATGAGGCGCATGAAGCACCAAGTAGTCAGGATACATCAGACACACATGAGCCCCGTGAGGCACTCGGTTTTCAATCAGCAGTCCATCGGGGATGCCCATCCTAGTCCCTAGAAATGCAGATCAACAGCCTTGGTTTTCAGCTGACTCACCGGTAAGTTACAGCTGTGGCCAGCCATCCCTGACCTCGTGCCCCTCTGTGTGGTTGGGCTGCAGCACCTCTGTCTTTGGGCTCCTTGCTGCAGCCCTGTTCTGGTGCTTGTGACCGCACCATCAGCAGGAAGGGCTGATGTGACACAGGGGCAGGGCACCCCAGCATGGTATACCCAAGAGTCAGTTGTGCGGTGCTTCCGCCCCTCCCACAACATTGCAAGCCACCCCATCTCTCTCCCTGCTTTCCCTGTGGTTTAAATTGATTTAATCAACCGAGTGATCCGACTCGCTTGCTTTGGTCTGTGAGCTCTTCTGTTTGGGGGCTGGAATAACTCTGCTAGTGGATGGATGTGGAGGCTGCCACTGTAGCAAGGTAATTTCTCCCAGGATCCCTGGGGCCAGAGCAGGGGAGGTGGGGCTGGGACAGGAGGACTGTGTGCGTCAAACCATTAGCTTGGATACTGAGATGTGGGTGCTGTGTCTACATGCGTGGTGGGCGAAGGGACCCCGTCCCCACCAGCACTCTGCAGGTGGACCAGCTCCCACGCAGAGCACTGAGCAATGGGCTGTGTGCACTGCTCAGCCCCAGGAGGTAGAGAGCAGAGCTGAACTGAGCATGGGCACTTATTCCCATATTAGGTAAATCTTGCAACCTGTGAAACAAGGAAGAGACCCAGCCTGAGAACAGGATTCTCAGGTGCTTACAGCCCTCACATTCCATAGTTGTCCAATCCCCCCTGCCCGCATCTGTACCCTTAGTCTCCCTGGCCAAGGACAGTCTCTGTGGAGTCAGTTCCTAGGATTTATAGTCATTTCTTGGATATGCTCAGCACTCTCCTGATGCCTTTGCAACTTTGCACATCATAGATTAGAAGTAATCAGATGCTTTTTTTAGACAAATGAAGCATGTGGGAAGTCCCCTGATTAAGAGACCGTGGGAGGCTGGAGAAGCAGGCTAGTCTCTGGCCAGGCCTCCAAGGGGCTGTACCCTGAAGGGACCTTCACTAGAAGCCTCAGCTGGTCAGAAATTACCAGGCCAGGGCACCCAGAACTGACCAATCTCCGGGAAACTAGGTCCCCACCACTCATGCTCATGTACTTGTCATGTGTCCTAGGAATTCAATCCATCAGTTGTCAGTGAAGGATGCCTCGTTAGTGTGTCCAGATGCTTAGGTCTGCCCTCCGAGAAGGCCATGCCTGGGCACCTAGCAAAGCAAACAACATTAGACTGCTAAGCAGACTTAAAACCCAGGCAGTGAGACAGGCCTGAGCCTGTGCTGCCAGGTGTGCAGTCCCTTTGTCCCCGGATGGCCCTCCCAATGGGGGTGAGCTCTGCTTCCTGACTGAGCCTGATCAGCTGTCAGTTACTTTTCATCCATCTGCTTGTACTTGTATGGCATCCATCACCTTCTTCATTGGAACACATGGGGCTTCAAGGCAGGCCACGCTGTCCAAGTTTACAGATCATTTTATGTCGATTGCATTTTTGAGTGGCTGCTTCTCTGAGCGTGCAGGGAGGGTCCTTCATTCACCAGTTGGGGGGTCTCCCAGTCACTCCCACAGCCCAATTTACTGCTGGGAAGATTTCCCTTTAGTCATTTAATTCCCATCAGGAGTGTGGGTTCCCATTAGGCCTGATCAAAGAGACTTTCTGTGATTTTCCCGGCCGTTAGAGCACTGCGTGTGTTGGTTTATTTAACTAATAGCTGGTGCCTTTAATGTTGCTAGGAGCTCATGGGAGCTTATAGAAATATCTTTTAAGCCAAAAACAATAGAAAGTGTGCAGGGGCTTTAAGCAGAGCCAACCTTTGAGTTGAAGGGATTTTGAAACTGAAATCTTTTCCTCCTCTTACAAAGAATTTTTTTTTTAAGCAAGCAAACAATTTACTGTTATTAGGCATTTAAAAGTGAATTTTTAGAAGAAACAAAGGCTTTGAAGATAAACGCCAGGTCTTTATCTTCAACTGTGAATTCCCTGCACCTGGAACCACATTTATGAAGTTTCATTGGGGGTTATTTATTTGTTCCCTGTAGCTGGGTCTCTTCATTGTTTGAAGGAGTTCTCACTTTAAAGCCCATTCCTAAGGAAAACATTCTCTAAAGGAGCCAGTTCGCTTCAAACTGAGGATCTTAATTGTTTACTTGGTTTAAAAGAGTTGACTCTAGGGGAAAAATGGCATAGATGACAGAGGCTCTGTTCATCCTTCTGGCGGCCAAATCAAAGTTGTGGTGGTAATAAGGAGCAGCAGCAAGGAAAATCATCTCCTGGTATCTAGGTGAACAAGCCATACAGTGAGGAGAAATCCAGGAAAGCACCCTGCAATGGCAGAAGGTAGGATGTGGTGGGGATGCAGGGCTGCTGGTCCCGGTCCTGAGCAGCTGAGTGAGAGGGAGGCTGTGGCAGTGGCAGATGCTCTTAAAGGGGCCATGCCCGCAAACAGATTTTTGAGGTGGATGGACTCTCTGGGCACCAGTGCCATTTGGCTGGGAACAGGGGCACCAGGGACTTACAGAGAGACATTGTTAGTAAGGGCTGAGGTGAGACTCAATCTGTACAGAAGTGCCTGTGGTATCCATTGTTTCCTGTTGAGCCCTCAGCCCTTCCGCCACCCAGGGCTTGACAAAGCATAGCCATAGGTGTGATGCCATCAAAGTTAACAGATGTCGCCCCGCCCAGAGGATTCCCTGAAACCCCGCCTCCCCAACTCGCGGCCCCACCCAAGCCACATCCAGGTATATCCTCAGCAGTCAGGTGCTCCAGTGCCTAGACACACTGGAATCAGCTGGCCTTGGTTTCTGGTGTGGCCTTTTGAGGCAACTATAAGCACAGCATCTGTGGATTGCTTGCTGAATCTTAACAGGTGGCCCCGAGGGCAGAGGCTTGGGCTAAGTTTGGCCTGCAGCTGAACTGTCCACTGGACAGACACCTACTTCACAAATCCATACTAATAAGACCAGGAGACTTAGGAGCTTTGCTTAGTACACAGAAACAGACATGGAAAGGCAGCCAAAATGGAAGACAAAGAAGCAGAAACCATATGAGAGAACAGAACAGAGATCCAGATATAATGGAGTCAAGTAATCTAACAGATGCAGAGTTCAAAACACTGGTTATAAAGATGCTCAATGAACTTTTGAAGTGTAGAAATTCAGTAGAATTCAACAAAGAGATAAAAAACATAAAATGGAAATGGAAATTATAAAAGGGAACCAGTCTGAAATGAAGAACACATTATCTGAGATGAAAGTATATTAAATGGAATAAAGTGAATAAAGAAGAGGATCAAATGCCCTATCTAGAGGACAGGAAAGCCAAGGACACTCAATCAGAATGGCAAAAAAAAAAAAAAAAATTCCAAGACTATAAAAATAATTTAAGGAGCACATGAGACACTATTAAGTGTCCATTCAGTGTATTGAAGAAAAATCAAGATGTTGAACAGCTGTTTGAAGAAATAATGATAGAAAGCTTTCTTTAACTGGTGAAGGAAATGGACATAAAACCCAGAGAATTCCAAAAATTAGGGCTCCAAAGAGGCCCACACCAAGACACATCATAATTAAAATGACAAAGGTTAAATATAAAGAAAGAATATTAAAAGCAGCAAGAGAAAAACAAATAATTACATATAAAGGGACACCCATAAGATGGCAGCTGATTTCTCAAAAGAAACTATGCAGGACAGAAAGGCTTGGCACAAAATATTCAAGATGATGAAGACCCAGGATCTACAACCAAGAATAATTTATCCAGCAAAGCTATCATTTAGAGTTGAAGGACATAAGAGCTTCCCAGACAAAAAGCTAAAAGAATTTATTACCATCAAGCCAGTATTACAGGAAATGTTGGAGGACTTCTTTAAGAGAAAAAGCATGTATCAAAAACAGGAATAAAGAATGGTAACAACTACATTCCTATCAATAATACCTTAAATGGAAAAGAATTAAGTGTTCCAACCAAAAGATAGAGTGGCTGAAAAAGATAAGAAATAGGATCCCTACATATGAAAAGGAAGGGGATGGGAAAAGATATTGTTTGATGGACCTAGAAGGTATTTAAGTCAGACAGAGAAAGATAAACACTATATGATTTCACTTACATGTGGACTCTAAGGAATAAAAAGAACAAACTAATAAAAAACACTCACAAATATAGTGAACAATTTGGTGCCGGACAGAGAGGAGGGAGGTTTGGGGGGCTGGGAGAATGGGGTGAAGGGTTAAATAAGTACAAAATTAGTAGGTGACAGATAGTCACGGGGATGGGGAGCATAGCATAGGGAATGCAGTTAGCATTAATACGTTGGCTAGGTGGAGGGTCAGGGGAGGGAGTGTGTAGGGTGCAATTGGGGGGATATTTTATGAACTATATAGATGTCTAACCAATGTACTGTAAACTTGAAACTAATTAAAAAATATTGTTTTTAAAAGTTGACTCTAAGGATTTGGGTAATTTACATGTCTGGATACCATTTTAGTGTGTCAGACCAGTGAGACCTTAAATCAGAGTCACTTGGGAAGGCCCCTAGATCATCTTCTTCATTTTAACACATGGCATGCTCATGGCATGTCACTTTCTTCAGGTTTACAGATGATTTTATGTTGGTTGCATTATAGAGTGGCTGTTTCTCTGGGCTGGCAGGGCGTCACCTCAGTTCACCACTTAAATCTGAAATTCTGGGTCCAAGAAAATGAGAATCCGGGTTTTTGCAAAAGCTCACATTTCACGCACGCGCACAACGCACACACACACACAATCACTAAATGATTCTGATGTATGCAAAGATCAGTGTTTTCGGAACCTACCAACTTCTCTCTGTTGTGTTTCATTTGTTCCACCCCTCTCCAAAATGGGCTCTGCCATGGGCTTTTAGGATATACCAGGCTCATAGCTGTCAGAGAGGCACTGACGTCCTGACCTCTTGGCATAATGGAAAACGCCAGGAGGGTTGTACATTTCTGCATCCCTGCCCAATGCCACTCTCTCAGACCCTCACTTTCTCCAGAGCTTTCCAACCTCAAATGAATCTGAAGATGCTGAATCTAACCTGTTTGGCAACCTGGGTAACTTGTCGAGAAGAGGGTGAGGTTTGGCTTATCAGTACTGGCATGTACATTTTAATGTTAGGGTCTTCGTCTGCTTTGGTAGATAAATCACAAATATTTCCACGAATAACTGTGATTGCTATGTAAATTGGATCCTGTCTGCTGGTCTGTTAAGAATAATGTTTCATAATTACAATAGCTATTTACTTATGGGAAAATCAGCTCTCTTACCACCTTCTCTATCTGAGACAGGCCTCCAGCTGCTCAGGGGCCCTTGTGTCTAGAAGGGCTGGGGCCTGAGTTTGCAGGACAGAGGAGGATCCAAATACCTTCAGCCAGTGTGTGGGGATTAGACTCCCTCTTGGCTTCTCTGCTCTCAGTTAAAGGACACAATCCTCTAAGGTTTTGTAGCTGATTGAAGAAACAAGTCAGTCATATGAAACAAATGAAAGAGAATTAAGCCCCAAAATGTATGGTTCTGCTTCAGATCAGTGTAGTAAGTATTCAGCAAGGAAGGGATTGGTGTGGCCTGAAGAATTCTGAGCTGGCTCCCTGGAGAGGAACTTGCCCCGCCCTTGGGGAGATGGGAGGATTCCTGGAGAGGCCTCAGGTGGGAAGGCATTCCAGGTCCAGAGCAGAGGCCAGAGAAAGAATCTAATGTAACATGGCCTGTCTGGTGTGGCCTGGAAGTAACTGACCTATCCTGAGCCATTGTCTCTGCCCTCTGACAGGTTAGGTTCACTTAACTTAGTTATCTGCTGACAATACCAAGGTAGGTAGGAGTATCTTCAGATAGGAAAGCCCAGGAAGGGAGAAGTTAAAGTAGATTGCCTTAAATTACTAATTTAGAAAAGACAAGGTGTGAAAAGGAGGCAGGATTGGAAGACAATCAAAATTCTAGATTTCCAGGGAAAGCAGACAGGGAATGATTCTCCGAGATCTTGATTTATGGCTAAGAACAGTGTTGGGAGGACAAATCAGATTAGAGGTGTGAGAGTGGACACCGTGGTCATGCTTTCTTTTCTGGATCTTCCATCTTCCTCCTCCAAAAGCCTTTTTCGTCTTGATTTTGTAAGCTGAACCCAGTAAGAATATTATTTATATTTTTATTTTCTATGTTTCACAGATAAGGGAAAATGAGACCATGAAAAATTGTGTCCCCTGCTATTTGATCTTTTTTACTAGTCAGTCACAGAATGCTGACTCTTTTGACATGTGGTCGGTCACCCTTAGTTATAATTCATCCTAATATTGATATCATAGGAAAATTCATTCCATACTTTCGGTGCCTGATAGAATACAATCCTTGTCTTCAAAAAGATTCCATTTCAACGTGGAAGATTCAAAAGTGTTTATTGGGCAGGGGCGTAGGAGAGTTGCTGAAATCCATGCTGAAGAGGCCTCTTTATTTGCCTGGCTGTCATCTTGGTGGGAAAAAGGTCGGAAATCCAAAAGTCTGAGTCTCCCAAAGAGTGTAAGTTTGTATAAAGAGGCTACTCAAAAACTACAATTTGAACTGGGTGAACGAAATATAGTATTTTTCCCCTCAGTAGCTAGTAGAGGAGGGCAGGATAGAGAAGGGAAGGGCAGGCTTGCAAGGAGGATCAGAACAGCTATGGAAAAGTAAAGGAGTCATACTTTCTCTGCACAGTAGTTGTAATATCAGTAACTTTGGGGCCTGATCACAGAGCACCAGGAGCTTTATAGAAGGACTGGTCTGCACGTCACTCATGGGTGCACATATTCTACAGGTGTTGATTGAGCAACCTACTCCATGCCAAGAACTGTGCTAGGCTGGGGATTCAGAGGTGGATGAACCCTGTCTGGTGCTCCATGGTTCACAGTTTCGTTAAAGAGACCCAAATATTCAAGGAATCGAAATCAGAGTGGTGTTATAGTGAAGGGTAAGTGTATGGGGCTATGCAAGTCCAAGAAGGGTCTACAACCCAAGATCAGGAAGATTTTCCAGGCAGAGGTGACCTTTATTCACCATGCTCCAGACACACTGGTCTTCTTGAAGGTGCAGATTGCTCCCCGCTCCAGGGTATTTCACTCTCTGTTCCCTCAGGACCAAATGCTTTTCCCTCTCCTTTGACTATCAACTCCCATACATCTTCAGGTTTTGACATAAGCACCACTTCTCAGAGAGGTTTCCCCTGACCTCACTGCTCCCAAATCTAAGTGGTGATTCCTATTATTTTTTCTTTCTTCCTACCCTATTCCCTGCCTTTATAACACAAATATATTTATATCTATGTGAATCTTTAGATAACTATTTTTTCCCACTATCATGTAAGCTCCTCAAGGTAGATTTTCTTTTTACTGTGTATATAATAGTGTCTGCCACACAGAAGACATGCAATAAATACTGTTGAGACACCAGTATTTGAATAAATTTACCCAACAAAGTCAAGTGAAGAAAGTCAATTCAAAATTCCTCTGAATCTCAGTTTCTTCATCAGCAAAATGGGATTTATGTATCTACTTCATAGGGTCTCTCTAGTATGGTTGGTGAGCAATGTCCCACAAAGATTTTAATGTTCTAATCTCTGGAACCTGTGAATATGATACCTTAAATGGCAAAAGAGACTTTGCAGATGTGATTAAATTAAGGGTCAAGTGATGAGGAGAGTACCCTGGATTATGCAGGGGGTCAGATGTAATCATGGGGCTCTTATAAGAGGAAGGCAGGAGATCAGAGGACAAGCAGACAGAGACATGAAGAAGTTAAGTAGCTAGCCTTAAAGATGGAGGAAGGGGCCACTGGCCCAGGACAGCAAGTTGGAAGAGACAAGAAACAGATTCTTCCCTGCAGCCACTAGAAGGAACCGCCCCTTGCTGACACCTTCTGTTAGGCCTGTAAACTCAGTTCGGACTTCTGACTTCCAGAACTCTAAGAGAGAGAGAGAAAAAAATGGTGCTATCTTAAGCCTCTAATTTTGTAGCAATTTGTTATAGCAGCAATAGGAAAACTAATACATGTAGAGTTCAAATAAGATAATGTGTTGGAAGACCCTTGGAAAAACACAAGTCCGGAATCCTTATTAGTTCGTGACAGTTTACCTCTTGTTCATTCCATTTCTGTGCAGTGCCATGTGAGTTCCAGCTACCATAATGAGGAGAGATGCTTGAATAAGAGCCCTGAGCCCCAAGGAAGGGTATTTTTTTTCATGGTTTGTAATTGCCCTAGAGCTTGAAAATTTTCCAGGTCTTATAGTTCTTAATTATACTCTGATGCATATGCATCAGTTATCCACATGCTCCTACCTAGCTTGTTACAGCAAAGATATTAAAAAATATATATTTGGAACCATTTCCTCTGCATGCATCTCCCTCTGAAAATATCCTATGAAATAGTTCAACCTCCCCTGAAATAATCTGCTCCGTTAGGGGCATGCTTGCCGATCTTCTTCTTTATGACAGAATTAAACCCCTGCTATCAGTCTGCTGTGGCCTCGGGGTTTGCTTATTTTACCTGGCAATTCTCTCCTCGTTCATTCCTAGTGGCTTAATTGCAGATTCTGTTCTCTGGTTTTGGGTTTGCTTTGCTGGGTATGGCCTGCAATCCAGAAAGAAGTGCCTGCCTTGGGAGGTTATATTGAGATGGCAGTGGAGGCAGAAGACGGGGTGGTTGATATTTTGGCTTGCTGTTTCTCTCTGTTAGAAATGTCTCTACAAGGTCTGTCTTCTGGCCCAATGAATTTCCACTGAGTCTTACTGCTAGAAGGCAGTTTTTAATCTGCAAATCAAGACTTGGCCAAGTGATAGCACATAAATTCCCAGGTGGCCCTTCAGTGAATGGTCATTCCACTGTCTCAGATGACCAATGTGCAATCAATTTTCCTCTTCCCTGATCCCCCTCTTCCCTCTATTCCTTCTCTTCCTGACTGCTCCCCCTTCTTAGAGATAGATGCCCATAGGAACAAACCTGCTTGTTTCTGTGAGAAAATCACAGGAGATCTTCATGGGACATTTTCAACAAAATGGACCAATGTCATTCTGCTGGTGAGCTTAAAGGTGGTGATTTGCTTCCATTTTTTTACTGTTAGACTGAACTTAAAAATTTTTTCCTTTGTGAAAGTGTCAATGTCACCTTGGAACCTCCACTTTATAGCGTCTGAGTTTTATCATTAGGTAAATCCCTTAATCTCTCTGCATCTCAGTTTCCTTATCTATAAAGTGGAGATACAAATATAAACATGGCAGCGTCCTTGGGAGAATTAAATGAATTAATGTGTAATGCTTGACACATTGCATTTTACAGTCACTTGGAAATACTGTTCTCTCCTCTGCCCCTCACTCCTTTTTCACACTGGGGTTGCACACACATCGCCTGCTGAATTTGTTTTAAAAGAAAATTCTTGGGCCTTGGTCCAGAGAGTCAGACTTGGTTGTCTTTGGAAGAAACCTGGGGATCTGTCCATTGGGCAAGCTGCCCAGGTGACACTGACGCAGGTGGTCTTCTGACTCTACTACTAGGGACCGCTCCTGGGCCATGAAGATGGCGAGCTTGGCAATAGCATCGTAATGGGCGGCATTTGAGTGGTGTCAGTTTGTGCATAATCACAACGCTTGTCACAGAGGAGACACCCAGTACACACTGGCTGATGTTAAATGAATACCTTTGTGCACTTTCAATATTACCTGATTTTTTTTTTTTTTTCACCTCACCGGGCAATGAGAAGACTGAATGTAAAGTACACCAGTACAAAAATCTATCACCTGAACCCTGAAACATATTCCTCACTGTTGTCTGGGAACCCATTCTCCCCCATTCCAGCATATCCAAATCTAACCATCTTTCAAAAGTCCCAGTTCATAGACATGTTTTCTATAAACCTTCCCCAGTTAGAATTAACACTACCCTCCTCTTCAACTAGTTTCTCTGTCAGATAGGTGAACTCTATGATTTCTTATGTGTGTGCATTAGCTCTTTCAGCAGATTGCATATTCTTGATGATTTCCCCCCAAGTAACCCTCAAATCCATCCCTTTCTTTCCATCTTGGCCATAATTGTTTTGGTCTGTCTTCTGGGCCATTGAAGTTTTCTGAGCAGAGCTGAGCCAATCAGATCCCTCCCTTGTAATTTGGATGTGAAATAGTAAGGGACTAAAAGAGTTCATTGTTAGAATCTGAGTCCAAAGTGTATGTAGAGATGGGGTCAGTGTCAGCTCCAATGCAAGCCAAAGCTGAAATTACGGGAGCAGAAACCATGAGTGAGGAAGCAGGTGTGCAGAGAGGAGATGGTATCTTAAGTTGGAGGAAGGCAGAGATGCAAGACTATTTGTGCCAAAGAGAGTCAGAATAGCTGTTTGGTCCCTGTGCCTTTCAATAACTTAGCTCTTCTTCCCAAGAGGCTCAGCTGGGTTAGGTGACTGTAAGTTCTGTATATTTTCTATAAACTCTCCTTTTGTGGGCTACCTTAAGTGGGTCTCTCTTCGTTCTTTATAGTCAAAAGAAATGTGAGAAGTTATCAGGGATTTAGTATATAATGAAGCAAATAGTTTCAACTTGAATTTGAGATGTACCTGGGAGGACTCAACTTTCCTAAAGCCTGGAGACATGAACCTGTAGCCTCAGGAGAAACAAGCTGGAAGCATCATACTTGTCTGTAACTAAGCTGAAAGCTAGTTCTTGTATTCGTGTAAAGAGTAACATTCTCTGTTGCTCTCACTTGAGTGAGGGAGATTTTCCTGATTGGACATCTGACCTAGCATGAGTTGGGATGGTCTGCTATGGTAGAACCTCTGAGACTGAGGTCCAAAGTGGAGAATTTTCTGTGTTGCCTAGAGAGATGGTAATGGAAATGGCAGGCAGGGAAAAAATTGCTCTAGCTTTTCTCTCTTTTCATTCAGCAGCAGCCTGGCCTAGCAAAGGACATTTAGTCCCTTCCCTGTTCATCTAAATTATTTCTAAAGCGTTAGCTCCTTGCCGATGTTCTTGTAAAATCGCACTGCTGCTACTCCCCTTGGACGATGTCTCTGCCACCAGCTCTAAATATCTTCAGATGTTCCAGTCTGCAGGCTAAGCACCTCCTCATTGCCTAGGCATTGTCAGCTAGTCAGCAAGTGTTTACTGAGCATCCCCTGGGTGTATATCTCTGCACCAGGTGTTCTGTGCACTTGGCTTGTATATGTAAAGAAAACAGGTAAGTGACTGCTGGATGTGGTGTTCTGTTGGAACGGTTCTGATGCTTTGGTAAGCATTGCCAGGGCAACCGGACCAAGTCTGATAATTAATACTGCAGTGATTGCACTAACTCTAACTAAAGAGAAGAGGAAAATGGTTGGGACGATTTTCTTCTCTGGAAAGGATGGGCGAAAGAGACATGGAGTTTCACAGCATAGTAGAGGTTTTGTCCCATTTTAAAGCTAACTGGGGGAAAAAAACACTGAGAGAATGAGTATGTGGTGGGAGAGTGAAAGATGAAAATAGTTCAGCTCATACCCAAGTGGATGATCAGCAGAAACATAATTGAAGGTCTTATTAGGAGGGAAATAAACCACAGCATGGGGAACGAATCAAGGGAGAAGCATTTGAGCTTCCAAGTGAAGGGTTGCCTCAGATCAGTTCCACCAAGAAGGGCTTTTATGAAACAGTTGGGAATTCGTGAAGATAGACTCATACACGTACGTTTTGTGCAATTGGGGGGGGGTTGTGTGTGTGTATGTAACAACAACAACAACAACAAAACAGTAACTCCCATGGATTATTGGGGAACTTGGACAAAAAGTAATTATAATTGATTTTATAGCTACACACACAAAATTAAACAAAACAAAGACTGTGCACATAATGATTTTGACTTATGGATGCATATCCTTTCTTTCCATAGTCCTGGGTGCCTTCTGTACTTTGGACTCCATTCTACAATGGAAGGTCTCTGGCTGTAGGGTGGGTTCCACAGGAACTCATTGGTAGGATGCACTGGACCAATCAAATTCTTTCTCTCTTCAAGAATTTCACTAAGAAACTAAATTGGTCAACCATTAGGAGCTTGAATGAGGGGATCGCAAAAACCTGGTTCTAGACAGCCATTTCTTCCATGGGCACTTAGAAGCACCAAGAAACAGAGAACAAGACTGGGGAGAGAAGGAGAATTCGCTCTCTCACTCATTCTTGACTCATTCAAAGCCGTTCATTGAGCCCCTTCTATGCATCATACCTTCTCTGGGCACAGGTGACACAATAGTGAGTAAAAAAAAAAAAAAAGACCCTTCCTCACAGAGTCTACATTCTAGGAGGCAATGGAGAGAAAGAAAATAAACTATATGCTCAGGCAGTAATAAGTGCTATGAAAGA
Source organism: Eonycteris spelaea (assembly GCA_003508835.1). Classification (NCBI taxonomy): domain Eukaryota; kingdom Metazoa; phylum Chordata; class Mammalia; order Chiroptera; family Pteropodidae; genus Eonycteris; species Eonycteris spelaea. The sequence goes on along the minus strand of PUFA01000014.1, from coordinate 17,018,900 downwards.
AAAGAAAGGCACCAAGGCCGTAGAGATTGAGAGGCTGCTATTTTATATCAGATGTACAGGAAAGGTGAAACAAGGGTGCAATCCTTGTAGGGGGAAAGAAGGAGGTGAGCTGCTAGGAGATCAAGGACAAGGCTTCTGTGGTCCTAGAGAGGGGTTATTTTTTGAAATTTGGCTGTCCTTACTGTCCTTGGATTTTGTGCAATACCTGCTATACATCTAATTAATTATCCCTTTTTGTTAAGTCAGTTTGAGTGGTTTTCCTTTCTTGCAATTAACACATATGGAAGTCATCTACAAATCCACAAGGTGGATCTAAAGCAGTGATGTTACCTAGACTTTCTAGAGTAGGTGGCTCTTTATCACCACCTAATGGCAATACCTTGACGTGCAAGGGGCCTTAACAAGGACAAAAACCGACCAGTCTGTGAGCAAAATAGATGTCAAAAGATGATAACTCTGCAACTGCTTCTTATTCCAGTGGCAGCAAACTTTGGAAAATAGAAAGAGTTATATTCTTGAAAGCATTAAACAAGTATTTATTCAAGCCAAGATTATTCTATTTCCTCTGGAGGATTCAGGGAACCTTGGAGGTGTGAGTTGTGATTTCTTGGAAATCCTTGCACTGGATTCCTTTCACACAGATCACTCTCGATGGTCCTCCATGTAAACCTGGGGTATGGTTGACTTCTGACCTTCTGATTTCACTCTAAAGAACCAACCAATAAGCTGGAATCTCTTTGAATTACGTGGCTCCCTGAGGCACACAAGTACTTGAACATCAAAAAGGAATGTAAGTAACACAGTTGCTTGAGGCTATGGCTGCTAGACATGTGTTCAAGGAAAAATAATACTTATTGAGTACTCTGATGCCAGACACCTGACATATATATTCTCCTTCTATCCCTGAGGGATTAACCTCATTCTAAAGATGAGGAAACTGAATTGCAGACACATGTCTCATTAAATCTACCTTGCCGGATCAGTCAAATTCTGGGTTGCAAGTTACAGAGAATGACTTTGGCTGATAAAGCCAAAACAGAAAATTAAAGGAATTGGAAAGCTCAGTGCAAACCAGGGCAAAACTTCCAGAGTTATGCCTAACCTCACACTGCAGAACAGGTCACTCTTATAGAGGACTAGATGCCAGTGTGGGCGCCCCTGCCATTTCTGTGCAGGCTCTCAGCCAGGCTGCCTCTGCCATCGCCGTCAGCATCCTGCCTCTACTGTCCCAGGAATTCAACCTTTCAACTGTCACTACTCTCATTGCTCTCTGTCCCTTCCCTCTTGTCTCATCAGTTCCTATGTAAAATCTGGCACAAGGGTTTGATTTAAGGAGCTTCAACCTGGGCTCTAGCTGCAAGGAAGGCTAGGAAAGGAAATCGCTACTGTTTCCAACTCGTTTGGGGAGAGGCTGTTTCAGTCTCTTACCAAGGGGGAAATTCCCTAAAGATAGAAGGGGTTCAGACTTAGGCAGCCAAACCAAAGTCACACACGTCCACCAGAGTTTCCAACACAACATATCCAGTGAGGGGTGGAGCTGGTGCTCTATTTCCAGAGGGCAACACCTCCCATTTTCTCTTACAGGGCTGCCGATCATGGAAGGAGAGGCTCAAATTTAAACCTTCATTGAACATAGTGTTGAGTATTTTTCAATACACCCATTATGTCACTAAGTGGTGGGAGCCCAAAGGTGCCAAAGATGTTGTCCCTGCCTTCAAGGACCATGTCTCAACCATCATCACATGAACATGAGCAGCAATGATGGATAACTAGTAGCTGTTGTCTCTAAACCCTGACGACAAGTTCTCTGCAAGAACATATCCTTCATGTGATTTTTTCCAGATGATGCCACTGAAGCTCAGAAAGGCTACACAACATGCCCAAGTTACACAAGTAAGAAGCAGCAAATCCTAGAATAGAACCCAAGGTTTTTTTGACCAAGACAAAGGACACGAGGACTCAATAGCTTGACAAAAGTCTATAGCTGTTAGAAGAGCTGGGATTGGAGCGCAGGCCTCTAGTCTAGCATGCAGGGGATTAACCACTAAGCCAGACTGACTCCATGCCAGCTATGTTTACTTCACACCATGGTAGACTGACCCACCCCCTTTTGCCTTCATTGTTCTGAATGCCTTTTATTCGTCCTGAGGTTTTTAACCTTGTCCTTACCAAAGTTCCATTTTTTTTTTGGAGGGATGATGACTAACTTTCTCCGCTGATTCCAGGAGGGGGCGGTGTATGCCACTAAAACCAGACAACTCAGAGAGCCCCTGAGGGTAGGCTAGAGAGAATCAGGGCATCTGGTTCAAGAATTGGATGATCTTGAAGGTCACTTCCTGGTCTGACTCTCCGTGAAGAGGAGGGCTCATTCCTCAGGACAGAAAGCTCTAGATTTTAACTCCCTTCTGTGAGACTGCTGGGCTGTGCGTTCTCAGCTGGGTAAACCTGACCACAGGCAAGTTCCTTCTCTAAAGGACAAGGACAGGCTGTTGGTGACGATTAATGCCCCTAATGAGGAAAAAGAGCTTTTGGAGAATAAACATGCTCAGAGCCTCTGGTAGGGGATGTCATGAACAACATTATGAGTGTGCAGCTCCCAATTGGACAGGTCTGGCACCAATGAGGATAAAGAAGAAAGGATATTCTGAAAGGGATCATGAGAGGCCAAGAGAGACAGAGACAGAGAGAATGAGAGGAACTGGTTCTTTACTCCACATCTTTCTCTCCCACCTTCCACCACTGGTCCAGGTTCCCCTACGGTTACCTAGTCTTTGTTTTCGTATTGCCCTTTAATGTGCATGTGGGCTGTCTATAAGCGCTTAAACATCATCACTGTTGTTGTATTAGCATTACTGGGCCATTTTTCATTCAGGTTCTGTAAATGGAAGCCCATGCCCCTAACTCATGCACTCTTTCTCTCTCTCTCTCTCTCTCTCTTCTTCTCTCTCTCTCTCTCTCTCTCTCTCTCACACACACACACACACACACACACACACACACACACATCCACACCAGTGAAAACCTCAGAGCCATTTGCTGCACCCTGGGATTGCTTTGTCTTTGAGAGTCCGAAAAGAAAAACCCATCAAGCTGTCAAAGATTTTAATTATTTATTTTTAATTACACAAGCAAATGCATGGATATGTTTAGGTTTAAAAAATTCACACAATGCATATAAAATTAAAGTCTCCCCCAAATGAAGAATTTTCAGTAGCTCTGGTCCTCACCTGTCAGACCACGTTTCTGCCATGGACCAATTCAGGAAATGTGGGTAAACCTGGCAGGGGTACAAGGAAGCATGGAGCCCTTGTCACAAAGGGACAAATGGGAGACCTGGGGTCACTTGTAAGGTGGAATGGGGTATTAAGCTGAGCTTCCTCTTGTAGTTCCTGTCCCATCTGACTTACTGAAGAAGCTTCTCAGTGTTGGCTCACACTCTCCTGGAGCTTAAAGGTTCTGGGCACATTTGGCTACAGCACATGTGGGTAAATGTTTGTCAGATTCATTTCTTTCTCAACGTTCTATTGGTGGGAGTTTCCCTATGATTAAATAAACCCTTGTATGACTTTGCTGCTGAACCAAATGGAGATTACTAAAGGGTTTTGGAGAAGGACTCAGAAAAGCATTGGATCAAAGAAAGATTGAAACAGAAAAGATCTGAGACTATCAATTTAGTTACTTCACAGGAGAAGACACTGAAGACCAGAGAAGTTTGTTCCAATGCCCCAAGTCACATAGGCAGAGCTAGAAGCTAAGTGAGAACCAGCATTTTCCCCTGCAGACTCCTAGCTCAGTGTTCCATTCGTTACATGAGAATTGGAATCCAACTGTCTCTTTGGTCTACTAGAGGACCTGGGCAGGTCACAACAGTTTTTGGCTCAGGTTGCCTCATCACTCCTTTTACCTTAGAATAGCATTGCTAAGAGTACCAGATGAAATATGACTAAGTGCCATGCAAATCACCAAGCAATTTTCAAGTACAAAAAGTGAGCTGTGTTTCAGTTATTGGAAAGACAAGCATTCTTAATTAGTCAGTCATCTACAGTAGCATTTCTCAAAGCATGATCATTACCTAACTGAACAAACATTTTTGGGAATCTTGCCAGAAAGCTTTGCTTTTTTTGTTTTTGTTTGTGATTTTAAGTTCCCTAGAAACTTGATATGGGCCGAATATTATGTGATCTTAAAAAATTATTTTTAATTCAGTTAGGGGTGATAATGGTATTATAGTTATTTCCAAGAGATCATTAATTTGGGGGTATGTGTGCTAAAATATTTCTGTATTACTTGGGGTTATTATTTAGGTGTTATGTATCATGATGTCTAGAATTTTTTTAATGGTTCAGCAATTACAGATGCATGCATGTGTGTACATGGGCACACATGCACACACATATAAATGGCAAAATGTTAAGTTTTGAATCTAGGTGGTAGGTATATTACCTGTGTGGGCATTGAGTAGACTATCATTCTATCTTTTGTATGTTTGAAAATTTTTACAATAAAATGATTATGAAAGCAAGTTCTTCAGGTGATTCTGATTCTCTCTAATGGTTTGAGAACCACTGATCTGGAGCTGTGAGACACTGACCAATGACAACGTGTAAGTAGAAAAATCTTTTTAATCCCCCTCTTTGATGTCTTTAAGAATTGAGCCTCTTCCCTCAGCAATACTGGTGAGGTTCTATTCCCCCTTGCCTTGTTTTGCCTGTCTGGTCATCTATAAGACTAAAATATTGAAATAGTGGGCTACCTTTCTCATTTCCAGGCAGGCCTAGAAGTAACACTGACTCAACTTGATTGGACCAGTGGTTCCCCAAATTGAATGCCTAGAAACATTATCCAGCAGGTTTGGAGTTAGACACAGGTATCTGATTTTACTAACAGCAATCAGAGGTAATTCTCAGGCACATCCAGGTTTGAGACTCATTGTTTTTGACCACCATGACCACAAAGTCAAGGTCATGGGTTCGATTCCCAGCTGAAGAGCTGTTAACTTTGCAAGAAGAAAAGTCCTGTTCTTCAATGACGTCTTGAACACTTTACCCTGCTCTACCACTTTAAAATAGGGGGCCTGTAGAAAAACTGAAAAAATGAACCAGGAGAAAGAAGGTATATGGATCGGAGTAATTTACTATTGCAAATACATACACAATGTTTTTCCCCTTCTTGTGAGAACCTGCTACTTTCTATTGTAGAGGTGGCTGCTTTTCATCGATGGGTGAAAAGAGGCCTTTATTTCTTGGTCTCTGTTTAAGAAACGTATCAACTTCCTCAGGAATTTTGGATGAAAAGGTAAAAATGTTTTGTCAGCATCAGTGAATTATGATCAAAATGAATGATGCTTTTAATGAAAAGCACTTGATGAACACTTACCCAGCCAGCCTGAAAGGAGAAATTGAAGCTCAGGAAACAGAAAAGTTAACCCTCCCCCCTCACACAACCATCTTTATTATTAACACTTTCTGGAGCTTTCTACTGCAGCAGGAACCAGCAGGGCCCTCCACTGGCACACCGTAAGCAGCTTCCCTTGTTCTTATGTAATATACATCTTCGAGCTTAAACCTTTAATTAACCAGAGATGTCATCAAGAAAAGTTTGCCAAGGGAGAGGATGCCTGGTTTAATTAAAAAGATCTTTAATAGTTATTAAGGAAATCAATTTGGAATTCAGGCCTGAGAGCAGTGACGGGGGAAGAAATCACTGAGAGGAACTTTGCCATCTCTTGGGGTAATGGATTTTAACCCTTTGCTCTACAGTGCTTCAAAACCCCGGGGGCAGCAGCCCAGGGCGTAAAAGCAGGTGAGAGCAGGCTTATCACCCATCCTTTTGGATCCCCATTCCAGGTCCCAGGGTCAGGTAGGTCTGTCTTACCTATGAGAAGCCTAACCTTTCTGGAATGCAGTTATCCTGGCAATCAAAGGAAATAGAAAACCTTTATAAATTGAAAATCTCCTGCCTCATAAGTATAAGCTATTTTTTCCAAAGAGATGCATTATTTCTCCCTGAGGATTTGTGCTTGTACTGTTCATCAGGCTTCTTTCTATTACTGCTCAAACCCGCCTCCTTTCGCTCAAGACAAGACACAAAAAGGGATTTGGCTCTTTGGGGCACAAGAGAAATATTATTTTCACTTGTCTCATGAAAATGATGATAGAAAAAAGGTGAAATAGCCAGAAGATGGGTGAAATAAATTGTCTGCATGGGGAAAACTGCAAAAGGGAAGGGGCTTTTGTTTTAAAAAAACAGCGTTCTGCCAATGGGCCATGATATCAATACTACTTTCTGAGGCAGCCCAGTTGAGTAAAATGCTAAAAGCACCTTTCAAATAATTATATGTAATTACTATTTGTACAGCATTTAGAGAGGAAAACTGAAGACAGGTGCAGAGTATGGCTACAAAAATGACTTTCCGGTTGCAATGTAGCTGTTTCTCAGGTAGACCAAAACATCTCCACCTGGGACTCAGGTCATTGCTCTATGGAAACTCAACAGCGAGGAGGAACTAGATCTTGTAACACTCAAGGCTGCACCCTAAACACCAGCTCACACTTTCTTAAAGAGCTGGTGATTAGGATGCAGGTTTGAATGTTACAGGATCTGGTTTCTCCTTACTGTTAAGTCAACAGGACTTTTATCTTTTATTTTTACAAATAAAACATTTTATATTTTATTTGTAGTCCTCACAGCAAATTGCCCAGAATGCTGTGCTCACACTGTATTTGTTGATTGCTTTGCTGATTACCGGGAAGCTTCTGGGCTTAAAAGCCCCCCAAAATGTCTCAACTCCCTGTTTCACTCAGTCTGTTAAGACTAGTGAAGGATGCCACTTGGAGAACTGAGGGGTCTGGGTAGGTGACTTATAACTCAAGTTACTAATGAACTTCTTGTCTTGCTGCAGGTAGGTCATGTAGTTTCTCAGATCGTTGTTTTCTCTGGGCTCTGCTTTCCTCAATTACAAAATAAGGAGCATTGAACTAGATGGTCTTCAAGGCTCTTTCTGATCCACAATTTCTCCTTAATCTTAGCTGGGTATGTTTGCTCCGAAGTTAGTAGGATGATGGTACATAGGAGATCTTAGTGCTTATTAAAACATTTGTGGTTGAGTATGGATTGTAAACTGGCAAGCGTCAGGCTGGATCCAGATTACAGACATGTTTAGTTTAGCTCACCTGATTTTGGGGGGTGGAGGTAGGGGTGAGAAGTGAATTAGTTAACAACAGTTAAAATCCAGGAAATTTCACATAGTTACCTGGACTTTTGCTTCTGTCGAGAAGTTGGAACACTCTGGCACCACTTATCTACACTGGCAATGATCAGGTGCAGCTGCTTCTTTGTGAGTCCTACATGGACCCCAGCACACCCTACGTCTTCATCACAAAGATTGAACCTCAGTTCCATTGTTATCATTGTGCTTATGTTGTTGGTTCTCTGGTCTCATCTCATTTCACTCATTCACGTGACTTCCATGGCCTGCATAGGAGTGTGGGTGAGAGAGAGAGATGGTTGGAGGAATAATTAGGGTCTGATGTCAGGAAGCCCCTGCCCTTTGAAGAGACATCTATGCCAAACCTGGCTGCTCCTGGGATATGTGAGTTGCCAGGTGGGTAAAATGCCTTCAGTTGGGTGGATGAGATCAGGTAGCCATTGACTGATGTGAGCAACACAGTTATTTCCCATTTAAAGCTAGTTCAATTTGTCCACATGGTTTCCTTTTAAATAAATGTCTTGACTATCATTTACTTGGAATAGCGACCTACATGAACATGCAGGCTATCCCAAACCCAGCACACACTCAAAGGACTTTGAACAGCAAAGATCCATATTTTTAGTCAGTAGAAAGTCAGTCCTCCTTTTAGCAACATCGTTGGAATTTCTCCTGTCCATTAGAATGGCCATCCAATTTATTGTCTAAAATAAGAATTTCTTTTAATTAGATATTGTTAATAATTTGCCAGGAAAACAGAAATAAAACAAGATTGCCCCTAGCAAATTGGGGTGTGCGGTCACCCTGCTCAACGTGTAACGCCTACTAATGACTACATTATAGAATTTGCCATTGGCCACAAGAGGTTGTCCTGGGATCCAGCTTAAGCCTAACAAGAAGAACTGCCTCAGGTGCTCAGAGATGATGCAGGTGGTGTCCCACCTGGCTGTCTGAAATTTGGGAGCTGGAAAGTAAATGACAACTGTCTTTGAATCTCTCCATTTCTTCTTATGCTTGGGTTCTCCTCTTTCAGATACCCTTTTAGGTAATTTAGGTTAAAAATTTTTCTTCTACTTTTCTTTAAGCTAATTGGGTCACCCCTTCATGTTACTAGAAATTTGCATTTTCTATGTGGTGATGAGGTGCATGACTCAGGTTACCGCAGGACACCACCATTGAAGATAAAACCACTTTCCACATCCAGCAAAGACATATCGTTGCAGCAGTAGTAAGTTTTACACTTGGCATTTGGGAGAAGAACAAAGAAAGTTTGGGGCATTTTGAATAATGAAAGAAAGACGTAGGCTTTTGAAATGCGAAGATACGAGTCCCTTTCCAGGAAGGAAATTATACAGTGGTACCTAAGAAAAAAGGGGAGGAAGGGTAGAGGGAAGTTGGATAGTGAAAGGAGTTGTTTAATGGGTAGAGAAAGATCCAGAAAGGTGACTCTGACATTATTAGATAAAGCCACTCAGCTACTCATCAAAGATAAGAGGAAACGCTGGCTGGCTTTATTCTTTTGACAAAGACGCACCATGTGGCAGAGAGAGGAGGTTAGGAGGTTGGTAATAGCTCATTCTCATTTACCACGCAGCCTAAACTATTCTATCCCTCACATTATAAGAAGGCCTTGCAGGAGACTCGGGACATGCGGTTTTGACAGAATCTACAGTGGCAAGGAAAAGGGAGAGGAACACAGAGGAAAGGGGGCTGATGCATTATTTACAGTTGGAGAACTTGAACAGAGCAGACTGCAGGGGCTCGCCCGAAGACTTGTGTCTATGTGACTGTGGAATAAAGACAGACATCTGAATTCTTATACTGCTCCTTTCCTGCCAGAGCCCCCTGGCGGTGCTGGGCTGGCGGTGCTGGGTAAGTCTCATCTCATCACTGTGCTATAGTCTGCCCTGCTACTGGTTACCTTTCCCTATGGCCCAGAAGGGTGAAATCCTCAACAGAAAGCTGTTAGGGCCTCTGTGGGGGAAATCTCATCAGGTTGGCACAGAGGGCATCTTGCTGGTGGTGACAGGTCTAATAAGCATGCAGATGGCAGACACACATGCACACGCACACTTTCACTGAAGTCACCACACGGTGGGCAGAGAGTAGAATGTGGGGCATCGGATCTGAAAGGAACAAAAGGCTGCAGCCTCTGCAGTGAGCTGAGCTGAGCGAGAGTGACAGGAGGACAGCGAAAGGAAACGAGAGGCAAGTGTGAAAACCCCCAGCGAAAGCCACCGGGGAGCATTTGCATTGGGCTTCGCAGCTTCCTCCCGTTTCCAGCTTACATTTGCTCCATATGCTGCTTTACACAGCTTTCCGAGGCCATAATGGGTTTTATTCCATAGTTTTTATACTAACATGAATGACTCACATCTGCTCCAATACCCAATTCGCTCTCTAATGTCTTCGGCTGCAAGGAGAGAACAGCTCACACAGGATTTGCCAGCCACAGGAGTGGCAAAAGGAATCCTAATACAGGGACAAAGACGGTTAGAAGTCTGGATGAGTGAGCTAGAAGGGTTTTCCAGAGGGCATGACATGACAGATAGGGAAACTGAGGCCCAGAGAAATAAGAAACTTGCTCAAGAATATCAAGACCAGGAAAGTAAATCCATTTTAGGGCACCAGGATATACCTAATTCAGAGCATACTTTTTTTTTTTTCTTACTTCTTGCCATGTTAAATCTTTTGTTGGGAGTCTCTCCTCCCCATATAGGCCGTGATGAGAAAAAAGTAGCTGGATTAATCGCCAGTGATAGCTAGTCCCCCACTGGGATCAACTGTGCTCTGCATTACTTAAGCTGGTTATTAAAGTTTTAAATATCTGCCAGAGTGTGAGGGACCCCTGGATAGGCTGAATCCTGTGAGAGACCTACAGGGCTGGGCCTTGTGTGGAGACTCACCTGGCTTTGAAGTCTCATCTGTAATCGATTCCAATCTTAACAACAGTTACCAGTTTGACCACTCCAACTACTGTGCCTTTTGGCTGGACACTTGGCAAAAAAGTGGATTCCCCTGACAGCTTCCAGGGGCCCAAGGAATCTTTTCCACTTTACTGGAGGACAAAACAGTGATCCGAGAGGCAAGCACCTTGGAAGGCAATCCTTGCTCTCTTAGGCATTGCAGGCCCTGCATGAAGCTGTAATGGGAAACCCAGGGCCTTGGTTTCCCCAGATGCCAGTTAGAATGAAGCACCTAGCCCCTTGGCAGCAGGCAGTGTGGTGCTGCTCCATCTCGAAAGCTTGGCGGTGGTGTTGTGTAACTGCCTGCCATCTGTTACTTAGAAGCAGTTTCACAAAGCGCTGAGCAATGGACTATGGTGCTGCAGCTCCTGCCTGGAGCCCACAGTCTCAGCAGCTTGCCTGGGGGTCCCCTGCAGAGCCTGCTGCAGAACGCTTTGCAGGTCCAAGTCTGCAGGTCCAGGCTGAGGCTCCTGGAAGAGATCCAGGCAGCTCAAGATGGTGATCTCCCTGAACCTTTGCCCTGCCAGAGTGATGGTTAGGGAGCCTACCTCAACCTTTCAGTGCATGGAGTTCGAATGAAGGCGAATCCTGAATCACCCCTAGGGTTTTGTATGGTGGTCTGAGAGTTCAGCTGGATCTTGTGATAGGCTGGCAAGAACGCTCCGCTTTTCAGAGCTATTAGATTTACACCCGTTTCCAGCCAAAAACTTCTTACCTACAGCCTAGCCAAGAACTCTTTGGGATTGTGAGACAGGACTACCCTACTGCTGTAAGACAAGGTATCAAATACAGTGGCTTTCAGCAGATTCCTCCATTTCTGACATCACTTCTTGGGGGCTCTGTCTTACTGGGGAATGAATTCCAGAGCCCCACCTCCCAAGTGTATGGAGGCTTCTACTATGCTGAGCTCTGCAGGGAGGGGATGGGAGGATGGTGGCTACAGTAGTAGGTACATCATTCTCACCTCCCCAAGCAACTAGATGAGATAAGCATCCCTCCAAAGAAGGCTGCAGATATTAAAATAGCATAGTTCTGGCAGCCACTGTTCCCAGGCAGAGCAAGGTTTTTCTTTCGTCTTTGAGCTATCAAATGATCAGATAACACCAGCACCTTGCATGCAGCTTTCACGACTTTCCACTCATTTGTCACAGGAGGTATTCTCTTCCCCATTTTACAGATGAGGAATCTAAGGCTGGGAAAGGTAAATGCCTTGCCCAAGATTCATCCAGCTAGTGTGGCTGAGCCAGGTCAGGACCCCCTAGCCAGTGAGAGCACCACTGTACCAGCCTAGCTGAGGCCTACCTGGGAATCCAACTCAGAATCTGCTCTGCCTCCGGACCCAAGTCATTTTGATCCGCAAGATCAAAGGGAAGGGTCTGCACTTCCCAAAGGCATCTGGGAATAGGGCTTTTGAAAGACAACCTTCTGCACCTAGTATCCCCCTGCCCAGGGTCACTTTCCAAGAACCCCACTTGGTTGGCTCAACTTTGAACCCCCTTCCTTTGTTGCACAGAGCTCTAACGCTTACAGGGAGAGGAATCCTTAAGGGAGGTAACTGCGCCTTAATTTTTAAAAGGATTTTTTTACAGTTAAATTTAGACCAGCTCAGAGTTCCATTAAGTAGAAAAAGTTGCCAGGCACCTGCATGCAGGCAGAGAAAAACCCTGGGGAGTTGGCTGAACTCGGTCTTGGCCCTGAACTGCCAGGAGCACCTCCCGCGTTCTCCGTTCCCAGTGCCGGCTTCGCGCGGGTGTGTGTGTGGGGGGGGGAGGGGGGTGCATTGAGGGAGGTACTGGGGTGTGAGCGCCACGTGCAGCCCCTGCGGTGAGCGGGAAAATCCTCCCAGGCACAGGCCCGCTAGGCGCGGGCTGCGCTTTGGGTCCACCATGGAGCTAGCGGTGGATTCTTCGCCGATGCACCGTTCCCGCCCCTCCTCACCCCTTCCCAGAATGGTCCCGGAGCTGCGCCCAGGGCTCGGCGCGGGCGGCCGCAGAACAGTAGTACCGTGTGCCTCGGTCGGTGGGCGACGGTAGCGCCCCCTCTCAGAGCCCTCTCGCTCCCGCCCGAGCTCTCTCCGAGTCGGTTTGTCTGTCGTGCACACCCTCCCCCTTCGCTCCCTCCTCCCCTTCCTCCCTTCTGTTCCTCCCGGGGTGCCGGGCACAGCCTCGGATTCCTCCCTTCCCACAGCTCGAGTCAGTTTCCCTCGCGGCAGCTACTGGAGAGGCGGTGGCGGCGCGGGAAGCATCTCCGCTGCCACTGCGCTTCTCTGGCTGGAGCAGGCGCCCAGCTCGGCTGCCCCCTCGGCCTCTCCCTGCCGCGCCTGGGGGCGCCCCGCGCCCCCACCCCTGCTCGCTTCTCTCCGAAGTGGGCGGGGCACCTTGCAGGATCCCGCCGCCCCTGCACCGCGATCACCGGCTAGTGCACCCCGGAGCAAGACGCTCTCCGGGACTCCTGCCCCGCCGACCCTGACCGCCAGGGGGTGCCCCAGGTGCGTAGTTCCGCGGAGAAGAGAAGGCGAAGGGGACCATGCCGCGCTTGTCTCGCCGCCTGGTGCTGCCGATCTTTGGGGTGCTCTGGATCACCGTGCTGCTGTTCTTCTGGGTGACCAAGAAGAAGTTGGAGGTGTCGACGGGACCTGAAGTGCAGACCCCCAAGGTACCGGGTTTGGCGGCGCGCCGAGCGCGGGGCAGAGGGTTGCCGGAGGGCGTGCAGCTCGCGCGCGGTGTTTGCAGGCTTCAGGGAAGCCAGGGCGGGAGTCTGAGTGCAGCGAGCAGGTACCTCCTGGGCGCTGGATGCGGCTACAGTGTGATATTTCTGGATTTAAAAAAGCTTTGGGGCATCTCCGGACTTGCAGTGTAAGTGGGAGTGGGTGTGGGTGGTGGGCGCGCGCTCGCGGGCAGAGCGAGGCTCTCAACTTGGGCAGCGCGCCGGGGTCCCGGGGCTGAGGGGGCGCTGCGGACGAGCCAGCCAGAGGGTGGCGTTCTGTGGACTCTTCGAGAGAGTCGCGGGTGGTTGGGTCGGTTGGCAGGGCCGGCCGGTGCCGGCGCCCGCGAGAAGTCTGGCGGCTGCGCTGACCTCCTTCCTTCGCTTAGCTTCCAGGCCCGACCATGGGAGGCCGGAGGCCCGGGGTGCGCCACGCGCGTGTGCATCTCCGGCGAGCGCCCTGCAGCCTCCCTGGGCGGCTGCTGGTGGCGCCCATCCGCCCTGTCTTTACCCCTGATTTATAATTGTCCCTGAGCCCTTCAGCTGCATTGGAAATTGAATGTGCCCTGAACACCACTTAAAGAGTCTGTAAAAACACACGCCTTGTTATTGGTGGGGAGTTGGGGAAATGAGAATCCAAGTGATTTTCCAACTCCTGCCCAGTTGGTTCATCTGAGTGGAGCCAGAAGGTTCTCCCTACAGGCTCTTACCTCTGATTCGAGCCTCCTTGCCTCAGTCTCCTTCTCTTCCACAGACCTGGCCGTGGGATACAGAAGGAGGCCTCGGGGTTCCCTGACCAGCCAGGCAACATTTATGAACTGGGTCCAGAGCAGTCCTCCAGGGGCTGGGAGAAAGCCCTTGGGGAAGCTTAAGGTCCAAAGCAGGAGACTGAAAACAAGGGGGAGTGGGAGAGAGGAGTCCCCCAGTAAGTACAGTGCAGAGGACTCACTGTGTGTCAGGTAACCTAGTGGGTGCTTCTTCATAGGTAGTTGTATGAGTTGGGTGGTATTATCTTTATTTCATAGGTTAGAAAACAGGATCAGTCTTTAAGTACCTTGCCTTATGTCACTACTGATTTGAACTCAGACCTTGGATATGCAAAATATTTCCACTCTATCCAGGTGCCTCTCAGATTCCCCGTTAGCTTCTGGCACTTAAGTTTTGGAATCTTGCTGATGCTTGGTTAATTTCCATAAGCTTTTTTTTTTTTTTTTTGGTGATTGGCTCTGTGCCAGGTACTGTGCTAGGTGCTATGGGTACAGAGATGCAGAACGTACTCTCTGGGGGGAGGATTTGCTCGTCAACGGATCATGACCATACAATGGGCTGAGAGGGCCAAGAGCGGCTCAATACACTGGATGTTATGGGAGCCTGAGGACTTCCTGGAGGAGGAGGACTTAACTGTGTTGAGTAGGTTTGCGGGAGGTAGAAAGGGCATTCCAGGTAGAGGTTAACTGCACCAAACAGGCTCAGAGGAATGACACAGCACGTTGTGTGAGTTTGACATAATTGGAGCATAAAGCAGGTGACAGACATCAGGGTTGAAGCTGAGGAGGTTTTTAAGGGTCATGTTGGGCAGGACCTTGTGGGTGCTAGGGGGCCTTGGGAGCGTGCTAAGCAGGGAGGTGACGAGGTCAGACTGGCGCCTTCAAACAGCCTTTAGAGCGCAGGATTAATTTTGTCACTCACCTCAGATCTGCCATAGAGGTGGAGAGCTTTTCCCCTTTTGCCTTGAGTGGCTCTGCTTCTTGTGATGTAGTTAATGATGCCCGCGGGGACATGAACTCTCTCTTTTGCATTGAACCTCATTACCTGAAGCTTACTTATTCTTAGTTTTCACCAGGGATCTGGACAAGAGATGTTTCCTTCTTTGTGCACTTTGTCCCTCTTCCTTACTTGTCTCTTGCCCTGGTGTGCGCTGAACACGCATATACGTAACAAATGCAGCTATATGCCGGCCTCTGTGCTGGGTGTGGGGGCTGCAGTGATGAGTACACTGTGCCCCTGCCCTTTGTGTGTGGGGGCTCTCACAAGGTCCTGGTCGAGGCAGAATTACAAACAAATGACTAGTGGGGTGGGGTTTCAGGAGTGGTCTAACATCAGAAGTTCAGACATAGCACTACGGAAGAGGGGGGTCTTCTAGTTTCAACCACTTGCTCTTTGTCTTAACATCAAATCCCCCCCCCTTTTCTGTATCCTTTATAACCATAGATTCCATAGACTTTTAAAATCTTGACATCATTTATTATTAGGTGCTCTTTTTTGTTAGTATATTTCTCCTTCCTGTTTCTCACCTGGGTGTATGATTCTCTGAGTCTACGTATATGTATCGTGTGCATTCATAGATGTGTTTGGTGGAAAGCACCCCTCTGAATCTTAGCGTGTATGTACCTGAGAAGAGGCGGAGAGGCAAAGACAGATCCGATCCCATCTTAGCACCAGAACAATTTTATTTCCGTGACCAGTCTGTAGTATAGGAAATTTGCATGTCCTTTCCAAAGGAGTACAGTTGGTTCCTAAACCTGCTTGCATGTTAGAATCACCTGGAGAACTTGTGTACTGTACACGTTTTGGGGTTAATTGCAGAGATGGTGAATCTGTGGGTTTGGAAGAAGGTCCTAGAATCAGTATCTTCACAAGTGTCCGTGTGAGTCTGAAGCAGCATAATGATGGATGGCATTTGGGAGCCAGATAAAGAATATTAAGTGTTGATTTTGTTGTTATTGGATCCATGCAGGTATGCCTGCATGATATCATTCTTGAGTTCCTGGTGGTCCAAGCTTGTGTGAGGGTGTGCATTCATGTGACATGATAATAGCTAGCACTTGTATAGTATTTTTCAAATTCACAAACTCCATTTCACATCTATTAGCTCATTTAATCTCTACAACCACCACATAAGGCAGATAATCCTTTCATGCAGAAAAGGTTGAGTAATGAAGTTATACAATTGGCCCATGAGAACAAGGCTGTTATTAAATGGCGGTGTTAGGGACAAGAATGGAGTGGGATCATTCTGGGAACTGCTCACCCACATGCTCCTCCCGTGCTGCTGTGCTGTGTGGATGCCCTGGGTCTGCACTTGTGGGTGATGGGGTGAGGTTAGGGATGTTTACAGTGTGGGTTCCCCAACCCACTTCCCAGTGCTTCCGTGGCCCAACTCTAGACACTCGCCTTTGGAGAGCTCCAGGGCAGTTGGTGTGATTTGTGGGGGAACTATCTCAAGGAACTACTGCTTTGCGCTTGGAAGAGGCCATCTGGGGCAGAGGAGGCTCCTCTGACTGGACACAGTGCACCCCGGTGGGGAGAGTCCCCTGGAGTTGTACCTAATGGTTGTAGGCAGTCTAGCACCTTTGGTTTGGAAAGTATTTGCCAGGGCAGAGATTGTTTCCTCAGCACTAAGAATTTGGACATTTCCTGGGACATTTGTCTATTGCAGGGGAAAAAAAATTCAGTTTTTGAATGAGTCGGGTATCTCAGGCTTCCCTAGGAAATGCTGGTGCGTAGTCACGCAGAGACATCTTGCATAGGACATGTTGAAGCCTCGGGGAAGTTTTCATCCTGCCTACGCTTCTTCCTGCTGTGGTGTGTGTGGGGTGGGGGGTCTGCTTATTTTCCAAAGCAAGTGGGCTCCCTTCCCTTAAAAATATTTAGAGAAGTTCCGAATGGTGGAGGGTTTGGAGAGAGGAGAGGGCTGTGGTGAGGAACTCTGGGCTGCGGACCTCCCAACTTTTAGACTCCGTGCAGCAAATTGCCTTCACCTGGGTCCACTGCAGGTGCCAGTTCTGGGCTCTCAGGCCCTGTTCTCCTTTCCTCACATTGTTAGGAAACATCTTCATTCACCATGTGATGGGATCTCCAAAGCGAGCCTGATGATAAAAAAATAAACCTATGTCTAGTCACAATCCAGGTGATGTGGAGAAGGCACACTGCACTCCTGGTGAAAGTTATTTTGTTTTGTTTTGTTTTTTTTTTTTTATTAGTTTCAGGAAGGGCTGGTTCTATGAATAACACAAGTAAAGATTTCTTTAAGTTTGACTTTTTAATATTGATTCTAGTCCTTTACCTGGCCCCCACCTCCAAATTCAGTACAGCTCTAATTCCTAATTGAAAATCTTATAACAAGTTTGGTGTATTAATTCAAACTGTATTTGAGCCATAAATATGGTACCACTAAAGAGTAACTGAAATATGTTTTCCTTTCTTTTCTCCCCCATCATTTACTTGTTGGCCATTCAGAGAACTATACAATAAATGAAAGAGCTAAACAAACAAACAAACAACCCCCCAGCAATCTGTCTCCTGTTTCCTAGAAACTAAATTCAGTCCAGGGGCTTAGGGTTTAGTAAAAGCCAAGAATTTGAGGTCTAGGGGTACTTTTTGAGGAAAGTATTGGAAATGTAAAGACTTTGAACAAAGTGCCTTGGGCCCATGTAAATGTATCTGTGCTGTTCTAGAAATATAGCAAACACTATTAGAAAAGAGCTTGTCTTTTTGTAATATGCATACCACAAATGCCTTAAGTATATGCCACTGTTATTTTATTTCTCATTCAGTAGATAATTTCTCCCATTAAAAAAATCATGAATTTTAGAGAGAGACCCTATTAATCTACTGATGCTCAGTGCATGCATATTGGACTCTGTCCAGGGAATTTTTACTCTGGCATGACCGAAAGTAGCCCATTATCAGAGGAATGTTTATCCTTTCGTTGGCTGCGGTGTGAACTGCTGTCTGAGCTGGGTGCTGTGCTGTATTCCCCTCTAGCGGCGCGGGGGTGGGGGTGGGGGGTGGGTGGGGGGGAAGGGATGGTGTTTCCTGGTGGCCAGTAGCAGCGGCTGTGAGGGCTGTGAGAGGCCAGGGAAATATGAGCGCACAAGATTGGAACTTCAGATATTCAAGAAATAGCGTGCCTTTGCTTTCTAGAGATCAACAAGCTTTTTTGTTTTTTTGTTTTTTAAACAACCCCGAGCTTACCCCCGTCCCACCACCTTCCAAGCTGGTGGGAATTTCTTTGCCCTGGGTTATTTTTGGCAGCCCTGGGTTGTACCCATGTCCCAGGTCACTTTCCCAACCAGCACTCTCCCCAGATTCCCACGGCGGCAGGGCCCTGTCCCAGGGACTCTTGGATTTGTTTTAAGGGAATCTTTTTGAGTCAGTGTGGGAAGCACTCTCTCCCTCCCTAAAACCTTGTTCCCCTAAGGAGTCTGGTGCTTTTGGAAACAAAGACCAGGAATCCTTGTTTCAAATGTTCCTGGAGGCACAGAACGATACC
The DNA here is from genome assembly GCA_003508835.1 of Eonycteris spelaea. Taxonomy (NCBI): domain Eukaryota; kingdom Metazoa; phylum Chordata; class Mammalia; order Chiroptera; family Pteropodidae; genus Eonycteris; species Eonycteris spelaea. The sequence goes on along the minus strand of PUFA01000014.1, from coordinate 17,000,749 downwards.
TGCTCAAATCAGGGAAGACAAAGGAGCAAAGCCAGGAAGGAAAGAGAAATTAACGTTCCTGTCACAAGCCTCCCCAGCCTGTCTAGGGACTCCCCTTTTTCAAGGTTGCTCATATGTTTGTTTCATTTAAAAGTGTTAATTTCCACTCATCAGAGGTCACTTATAAACGAACAGGGACAGAATGAGGCTGCGTTGGCTTATGCCTAAGGCCCAGGGTTTCCACACGGCCTGGCTCACATATTATCCTGTCACATACTATGCTGCCTGCATCCTTTCCCACACCTCCCATCTAAATTTCCCAGTCTTATCCATTCCCAGGCACCTAGGAACACATTTTGAAGAAATGGGTTGCTGTGCCCTTGTTTAGTTTCTGTTGTTTACAGCTTTGTCGCTCTTCCAGAACATCTCAAAGTCCTCTATGCATTTTTTTTTTCTTTGTGGGGTGACAGAATCTCAATTAGGAAGCAAGGATAAATTCCCAGCTCCTCTCTTAAGGGGACTCTGTGAACCCTGCCACGGCTTCTGCACATCCCACCTCAGAGACCAGCAGTGTAGACCCACCATCTGCTTGGGGAAGTGAGTCTGGCTGTGTCTTGTGCCCTCTACAGCTGGCGGCTGACTCGTCCCTCTTGCATGCTGTGATCCTGAGCTGGGTGGTCAGCCTTCCTCCTCGCGTGAACCTCAAGGACTCACACTCTTCACTAGTCAAGAGGTGAGGAGCTTAGCCGTCTCCTCATGGCTCCCATCAAGTGTGCTTTCTCCTTCTGGGTTGCCTTACACACGCGGTGGCCCAGGCATCTCTTTCTGGGGTTGGCAGTGCCAAGGACCACGCAGATCCTTTTGCCCGGCTCAGTCTTCTCAGCTGTGAAGTGGGGGCAGCATGATACGGCTCCGCCTGTCTCCCACTTGCTTTGCCAGCAGTCTGAGTCCTTTTGGGTTGCTTGTGAATCACTCTGAAGTGAGACCTCGTGGCTATAAATAATTATACCACAGATACTCTGTGTCTATTACTTATCTTTTAATTATTTTACCAGAAACGCTAGATTAACCAAAGAATAAATCAGTCTCCGAGTCCTCAGATGTTGAGCTGATTAAGAAAGAACCCCTTTGGGTTACTTAAGAACACACACACACACACCACACGCACATGCACACATGCACACACACTGGTACCCTGGGGAATTCTGCAGAAGCTCTTGAAATTTGCTGGCTCTGGTATTTTGGTATTTCAGAATAAATGGCCTGATACGACCTTCTGGGGCAGCAGCCTTTGCATTTGGCAGCAATTGCTGCCATCACAGGACCTAATGAACGGTAGGAGCTGATAGGGAGAGAGAGGAAGGGATCTCTATGGGGTGAGAAATGGATGTGCCACCAAAGGAATCCTCTTTCCTCCTGCTTTTTTTCCCCATCGCTCTCTTCCTCACATTCTTCCTCCTTCCCTTTTTCACATCTCCTGACAAGCTACTGGGGCCTAGAGCAGAAAGCCCCAGGGCAGTGGGTCAGAAGCTCCAGGAAGAAGTCTGGAGGGACAGGCGCCCAGTACTACCCAGCAGGTTCCAGCCAAGGTCAGGAACAGTGTGTCTTGCTGCTGCTCTGCATTCAGAGGCAGTTCTTTCGGAAGGAGGCAGGCAGCCTCTCTGGGCCACCGTGAACCATTCTCCTCAGCTGCCCTTAGATCAGGAGCCCTTTTTGTAAGAATTAAGGAGCCATTTGACCCACTGCCTCCTGGACGATGCTGATTTTCAAGTACAAAGTCTCTTCTGCATAACATTTCCAGGAGACGAGATTAGGCACTCAAAAAAATAATTAAATTCTCCTCATGTCACTTGTCTTCTTAACTGTAAGCACTACAGAGATCTTTCAAGGAAACGCAGGGGAGAGCGACACACTCGCATGTTCCTGCCTTTGGATTTGAATGCCAAGAGGAAGAGAACCTCACCCAGCTGCCTCCTTTCTAATGATCCCGTTGTTTAAACCCAATTTGCATCTCATCCCAGACCAGGAGAGAGTGGGGAACAGAACTGGTATGACGGCCCCATCTTGACCAGCTTTCTTCAAAGAGGCAACTGCCCCTTTTCTTTGTCCTCACTAAGATTTAGAAATTCAGAGTTTTTTTTCCCCCCCTATGGTCCAGGCTAAAGATTTATGTAGCTTCTCTTGTTCCTCTGAGAACACTCTAATCATTCATTCTCTCTATCCACCCCGCCCCCAGCCACGGAGACTGGTCTAATCAATATTTATGTGCCCATCACTCGCAGCTGCACCATGTAAGCATAATGGACGCCAAATTCCTTGATGGCCATTGAAAAATGAGCTGGCGCCTGTATTTCGGGCTCATTGTTTTCTAGGATCATAGGGAGATCAGACCACGTGGCCCACGGATTAATTAAGCCACCCAGATAATTGGCTGTTAATAGATGACCAGTTGATGGCTGCCAGCTGGGTGCTGAATTGACGACAGTCTTTATGGTGGGCTGTGGTCTTCATCAGGAGAGGAACAGGCCTGAAAGACTTGACTGATTAAAAGTGACTCAGGGACCGGAAGATAAGAGGTAGCTTCTTTCCTCTACCACTTCGTATGATATTTTACAGTTTACAAAGCATTTTTTCATAAATGCCTTCTTTGACCCTTCCTGCAACCCTGTGAGGTGGGTGTTATTATTATTATTCTCATTTTCTGAAGTGTGACGAAGGGGAGGTGAGAAGGGGAGGAGACTGGCAAGCTCACCTAACAAGTAAGTGACCTTGAACTTATTCTTTTGACTATAAAGCACGAGCTGTTTGTGTTATGGCCATGCTCACTTTCTGTTTAGCTTCCTTTCCCAGGGGAAATGAAACCTGTTTTATCTATGTATGCATTATATGTATGTTTTCATAGGGACAGAAATCTAGTGCTTTTGCTGAGAAATGACTCCCTACCTCTGATTAAACACCAACACTGCTTTTCTGAGAAGGGAACTGAGAAGCGGATTAAAGGAAATACAGACTCTGTCTCGGGGTGGGGGTCCTGGGGGTCAGGTGGCCTTTAGGTGTTCTTCCAGGATAGGCCAAGCTTAACCCACCTGCGAGCATTAGAGAACTATTCCACAGAACACTGTCTTCTGCTGTAGGATGATGCTGGGTTAGAGTGGCAGACTGGAGGTTGCAGGAGACGTGGAGAGAGGGTCTCCCACCCCCTCGGTCCTGTGGTGTGCACTGGCTCTGTCCTTATTCGGTGAGCCTGAGCTGACCAGCCACATCCGCCTGCCGGCTGGAGTTTGATAGCAGGAAATGAGACTGGCTGTCATTCACCACGCTGCTCAACTTAGAAGTCAACAGGATTGTGCAACTAACACAGAAACTGTTGATTGGAATCCCTTTCGTGATGAATGTGATCCTTAAAGAATCAGGAGCAGCTCCCCTCTAAGAGGAAAAATGTCATTTGAGAGAACTTAATACAGCCTATTTGAAATGCAAGGCGGATGTGTGTGGGGCGAAATGCCTCCCAGGAAGTGCCTGTAGAAGATACGAGGCATCGCCTGAGATCCTCTCGTCTCAGCGGCAGAGGGCGCTCTGCCTGGGTCCTGCTGCTTAGCGTGGAAGGCCCGTTCTGTGTTGATGGACTGCTTGTTCAGCCCAGTTCAGGGCTCAGCGGCTCTGGGGCTGCTTTGGAGGCTGGAGGCGAGTGCTGTAGTTGCTGCTCGTGTTGTATGTTTAGACTTATGAAAGCATCAAATCAGGAGGCTGCCAATGTCTTCCTGGATATTTTGTCTGCAATTCAGGTGAACTACCAGAGGGCTCATGGTGGTGGTTTTGTTAGTGGCCTGAATGAGTCAGTCTCTACTGCAAGATCCCCAGTCGAAACATGACTTGTCCACTTCTACTGAGCATGGCAACAGTAAAGGGGACTTTAAAGAGTATGTGTGGTGAGAGAGTCTAGTCATGTTGTGATTGCCATGTTATGGGTGCTCATCCTAGTTATGCGTTGTGTTTGAAACTGTTTCTCATACGAGGGTGAGGGTGTAGTGATGGGCACCAGTCTGTTAGTATCGAGAGGATTGTGATTGTTAAACCAATTAGGATTTATCCAAATAACAAAATGTCAAGATTTGTGGAAGCGCGGTTTATTTGTTTTAATTACTTAAGAATAAATGTTTTATAACACCTCCTCCCCACCCCCAAAAGAGAGAGTGCATGGAGTAAGAATGAAAGAAATATAAATCTAGATGACTTTGATGTTTTTCTTCTCCACTTGGAGGCCCTGATTATTTCCTAATCATATGCTCAGTTCTGGATCAGATCAACTCCCTATAGTCCTCCCTGTTCATTGTTAAATAAGATTTTGGTTTCTGCTCCAGGTTTTAGCTTTTCTCTTAAAACTGAGCATATTTTTTTTGGAAAACTTCTTGGCAGGGTCTACTAAAGCTGAACATACAAAGCTGTATATACCTATGATTTTGCAACTCATTCCTAGCTGTAAATCCAACTGAAATGCATACGTATTTCAGTGACTATCATGTACTCAAATTGGAGTTGGCAAACTTTTTCAGTAAAGGGCCAGATAGTGAGTATTTTTGGGTTTCTAGGTTATACAGTTTCTGCTGCAAGCAGTCAGCTCTGCTGTTGAAGAGCGAAAGATGATGTGTAAATGAACAAGAGTGGATGTGTTCCAATGAAGCTTTATGTACATTGAAATTTGAATTTCATATATTTTTCATGTTTCATGAAGTCTCATTCTTCTTTTGGTGTTATTTTCAAATATTTATAAATGTAAAATCCATTCTTAGTTTGCATGGTGTTCTAAAACAGGTGGTAGGCCAGGTTTAGCCCGCGGGCTGTGGGATTCCATTTGTGTAACATACGACAACAGGCAAAAGTACGCTATGGAGTTAGAAGTCAGGTTCCTGGTGATCCCTGGTTGCGGGGGAGTTTAGTGACAGAAGGGGGCAAGGGGCATTTGGGGGGAACTGGGACTGTTCAGTTTTTTAATCTGGTTACTTTAATCTGGTGCTGGTTACTTGGGTGTGTTCGCTCTGAAAATTCATTGAAGGCATGCTCTTTCTTGTTTGTATATTCCACTTTAATGAAAACTCTAAGAGGAGAAAATCTGAACTGAGTGTGGCTTCTGACTCCAGGTTTTAGTATCTCATTTGGAGTTAATGTAGCAGTTTTCAGTCTTTTAATAGCCACTGGTTTCTGTTTCCTGAGTAAGAGAGTCTCTGGAGAAAGGTCCCAATAAGTCTTTCCAATTTCCCAAATCTTATTCCCTTTTATAGACAGGGAGACACTTAACAACTGGTGTGGTATAGGCACCAGCCAACCAAAGTACAAATATGGTGCTGAGTGGTAACTGGTAGTTGCTGGATCATAGGAAGATGGGGTCAGTGGGAAGGCCTTCAGAACAGTGGGGACCTTGAGTAGGACTTCAGCCAGTATTGCTGCCCCATAGTGAATCTGGGCTGAACTCTATGCTTATAGGTAAAAGGTGGAGACTTAATTGCAAAGAATGGATTTATATGGCATAAGTTACTGGCTTGTGGAAAACCAGCTTCTATTATTATCATTGTTATTTTGGCGTCTGGGGGTGGGGCGGGAAAGCAGAGAACTAACAACCTGAGCCCTTAGTAAGTGCCAGGTGCTTCCTGTGTATGCCAGTCATCTAGTCTTCATAACAACTCTGGGCAGTAGGCATTATTCACTTCATTTTTCGGATGAGGAACATCAAGGCTCAGGGAAGTTAGATGACTCTCCCAAGGTCATGCCACTTTCATGTGGAGGAGCTGGGTTCCAAACCAGATATGTCTGGCTCCAGAGCCACCCTCTTTCCTCTTCACCATGCTCATCCCACACTTCCTTTTCTCCCCTCACAGTCACATTGAAGCTGGTCTCTAGAAAGTGATGACTTGAATATATTGTTCCTTGAGCAACCAGCCTTTAAAGCCTGCCTGTGTTCTGCTTCCCAGAATTGCACACACTTGTTTAGATGAGAAGCTGTTGAATGAAATAGTTTTATATCAGAGGCTATCTCTTCCAGGACAAGTCATTTTAAAACAATAGTCAAGGAGAAAACTTTACTGCATTTTCAAAGAGAAATATATTGAGCTTTCAGCATTTGACATCCCTTATGAATACTTCCCTCCTACAGATGACTGGGAGTGTTTCTGGTCCCAGGGTTACACTTTAAAAAAGGAAGTCTCCATGGTATCATATTCTGGGGAATGTTAAGAGGCTGTAGGCATACCTCAAGACTGATTAAAGAGGGAACAGTGAGGAATCGATCAACAGATGCAGAAAATGCAGAGGCCATAGTGGATGGTAAACACTCCCCACATCATCCTTCCAAGAGGAAGAGTCTTGCATCTAGCGTAATAGCACCAATTATTTGGCTGTTTGTGCTGAGGAGTCGAAAGCTATCATGTGCCGGGGAAATACTCAGCATGGAGCAGTGATTATGGATCAGCTGATGATAAAGGAAGCCTTGGATTGACTGCTAATTAGATTATTAGCACTAAAAACAAATACCTGCTATTAACCACAAATAAGCTGCATTTATGGTATTTTCCACTTTTTAATGCCTATTTCTTTTTATCATGTGCAATTTTCTTTCTTCTTTTTCTGTGCCAAGACTTCCCATTTTCCTCAGTCATACTAAGCATATTTGTTTATTGAGCTGTAATCAAGTCATTTTCTTGTTTCTTTCTAGTCTCAAAAGGGGTTTTGAGGGAGCTGATATGTGCTGAGTGCCACATGTTAGCCCTACGTGAAATGTGCTAGGTAATTCTTAAGGAAGAAGTCAGGACTATTCCAGAGTAGCATCCAGGTCTTTCCCATTGGCACAGAGCCTTTGTTAAGTGGTACCCAACCTTTTTGGCACCAGTGCTCCTACGAGAATCTAATGCCTGATGATCCGAGGCGGAGCTGAGGTGGTGATGCTAGCGCTGGGGAGTGGCTGCAAATACAGATGAAGTTTTGCTCCTTGCCGGCCACTTACCTTCTGCTGCGTGGCCTGGTTTCTAACAGGCCATAGACTGGTACCGGTCCGTGGCCTGGGAGTTGGAGCTCCTGGTAAGGGATCATAGGGTTTTCCCAGTGAAATTGGTACTGGAGTTAATTGCCAAAGAAATGACCTAGTTGCTTTTTTTTGTGGCACTTTGATGTTAGGTCCTTCTTATCCTGGATTCAAGGAGGGTGGGATGGGCATTTGGGTGCTTCCTGTGTCTGCAACTCCCCTTCCTTCCCACCAAATCAGCCATCTTCCTACAAGGGGGTTGACTGTGTCCCCAGCAGCATGAGAGTCCAGCTGTCTTCCTGCCCGGGGTGGCTGTGAACTCTGTGGGTGGGACCATCAGGACGAGCCCTTGGGAGCTTCCTAGGTTGTCTTGAGAGAGAAGCTGGCAGAAGTCAGAGGGCACCTCTGGCCATGCCCTTGATAAGTGGTAGAAGTGACTGTCAGGTGTCCTGCAGGAGGTGCCAGAGAGAGAACTTGTGGCCACTGTTATGTGCCAGGAGAGGCACGTGACTGCCTTTTGGGAGAAATGCTAGGTGCTTTAAGTGTGTTAGGTCATTCATTCTTTACAACCACCCCGTGAGGTAGTCAGGCTGAGAATTAGCTAGTGCTTGCCAGTATAGTCATACTGGGTGTTTAAGGCTGACACCTTTCTGATTAAAAGGTACATGAGCCATTCAGGTTGTCAAAAATGTCTGATGAATATTATCTCTGGATGACGTATTGATGATCCCTATTTTACCAATGAGGAACTTGAGGTTCATAAACGTCCAATAATTTACCTGTCTGTTAAGCTAATTAGTGGTGAAGGTAAGACAGGCATGTTCAATGCTGCAGCCCATGCTGGGGTGCCATTGGGGGGGGGGTCATTGGCAAGTGAGAAAGATGGTGAACTCCTTGAAAGAGTTTTTTCCTTTGAGTGTCTACCTAGCACGTGGAGATAGAGAGGGCAAATTCCCTGATACCTGGCCACTGTGTCAAGCTTATTAGTTCACCCAGCAAACTGATAAGGTGCGGTGTGGGGAGCGCAGTGTAGGAAGTCCCTGAGCTGGGTGAATTCTGCACTCCTTGCCCAGGGTGTGGGGGAGTTCTGGGGGAGTGCTGGAGTGTGGAGCAGTGGCTCTCTGCTGGCCCTGGCCACTTCTGTCTCTAGAACTGTGTTTCTCTTAGGCTTTAAGGTGTATTGCTTTGTTCTTAGAAAGACAGAACTGTGTTGCTGGGTGGGCTGTTTAATCACAAGAGGGGCTGAAGATGGATAGACATCTTTTTTTGAGTCAAAGTGGAACGTGAGGCCGAGGGGATGGAGGGAATTTACCTAGGTTCGTGGTATGAAAAGTTGGAGACAGTTGCTTTTGAATTTCCTAGGAGTTGTTCTGCAAGGTTGACTTTATTCCCTCTTCTGTTAGCTCAGAAAACTGTGGTTGAAGTTTAATCTCATCCTGAAAGCTGTTTCACTAAAACAGGAAGCTGTTATTCCACAGGGCCTCTTATTAGAAGAAGAAGGATTTAAGGCGTCTTTTAAAGTCATTTCAGTGATTTTTGAAGAAGTACACTTGCCAGAATCCACTTGTCCCCAAAGTGTGTGCTGTTTGAAAAGCATAGCACTAGTGGAAGGATAACAGGAAAAGAAAACCAACTTCAGAATAGAAAATAGGCTGACTGAGCAACAGACTTTAATTTCATTAGTCAGGGAGGCCTATTGTGGGTTCTTTACTGTTTGGGGCACGCTAAGCCAGAATCTACCCATGGGGCCAAACCCAGACCACCCCCCGCCTCCAACCTCCTTCTGCTGTTTATGTATGGCCTGTGAGCTAGGAATGGATTTTTACATTTTCGAATGGTTGGAAAAAACTGGAAAGAAAAATATTTTGTGACACATTAAAATTATATGAAATTCAAATTTCAGTGTCCATAAAGTAAAGGTTTATGGGAACACAGTCATGCTCGCTCCTTTATGCATTGTCTGTGGCTTCTTTCACATTACAATAGCAGAGCTATTAAATAGCTGGGACAGAGACTGGCTAGCTTACAAAGCCAACGCTTTAGCTGCCCCTTATAGAAAAAGATCGCTCACTCCTGCCCTAGACCTTTGCTTCTCAAAGTTCATGGGTGAGGGGTGTTCGCATCACCTGGAAGTTTGCTAGAAATGCTGAAACTCAGCCCTCTCCATACCTACTGATCCCAAATCTGCATTTTAACAATTCACTACCCCAGGTGGCTCCTGTGCAATTAGAGTTTGAGGAGTGCTACATTAGATGACGGGATAATTCGTGCTTATAAAGAGCTAATGTGAATCATACTTCACAAACTGAGATCTACAATTGGTGCCACATTTCCCTGTTTATTGAATTCTGTTCTGTTCTAAGCTTCTATTCCCCTGGGCTGGGGCGGGGGATTCCTCTTCTGCTTATAGCTTCATGAGGATGCAGGAGGCTTCCTCAATGCCTGAAAACACGGGAAGAGCCTTGAATCTTCCAGGCATTGTGGTCACAGCTGTAACATCATTGACCAAGCCCTCATCATTCTGCTGCTCCCAGCTGGTAGGCTCCTTGTGATGCTGGGAGCCCCTGTGCTCTGGGTCCCACCTCCCTAGGGGTACCACAGAGTTGTTCCTCTGGGACCCTGCTACCCACTGGAGAGCCCACCAGTCTCAGGACTGGCTGCCTCCATCGTCTTTCCAGCTGGGGGAACTGTCTTTTTCCATCACCCTCTTGGCTATATCGTCTTTCTACCACAGGCCTTTGCATGCCACCCCCTGGAAACAAGAGAGCATTGGCTCCGGTTATGTGCTGAAGTTAGGGTTGGGGCAGGGCCTGGGTGAGAGTGAGTGGGTAGAATGCAGGGGATAACAAATACAGATGGAGATCCCAATACACTATCCTACCCCACCCATCGCGTGTTATGATGCAGTGGAGGGGACATGACCAACACAATCTGGGACAGTAGCAAATCTAGGATATCTTCCTGTGGAATAAGAGGTAAATTCTGTAGGAGTTTAGAGAAAGGGAGGTGGTGGGACTCGGCGAGAGTGACAAGAAGTCAGCGGAAACCAGGGGCTGGCCAGATTGTGGAAGAGTTTGAGAATAAAGCCATTTGCTTATTTTTGTTCTGAGAGTGTGTCTGAAAGTAAACAGATCTCCTAGGTGAGAATATTATAGTCTACTCACTGGGGACTTTGTTCAGTAAGTGTTTTGAGTTTAAGGGTTTTAAGTGCTCAGAGTATGCTTATTGCTCTTAAAGGGGCAATTTAGTGAAATTTGAACTTGGCATTCCCTTTTTCTTACCCCTCTGGCCTAAATAAATCGCTGTGTGTGTTCTCTGTTTCTCACCAAGGTTCACGCTGGCTTTTTTTGACCACCCATTTTCCTCTTTAATTCATGTAGCTGCTCTTAGAGAAGTGCCCTATGGAGAAGTCATCTTACCTGTCTACCTTCCCTGAGCGAGGCCTTGGCAGGGCGTGGCCACAAGTCACCTAGTCATGTCCTCTGAGGTGTGTGCCGGAGTCCAGGCACATTACTTGGAGGAATCGAGAAGTGAAGACATTCCAGCTGGTGTTATCAGGAGGTTGGTTCGGGATCAGGGCCTGGCAGGTTCCCTTCTCATCTGTACCAGGTGGCCCAAAGGCTGATGGCCCATTGATGAGATACGTGGCTGATTCACTGTACCTCTCTCCCAACTGTGAAAGATCCTACCTTACACAGTGGATGTGGACGTATACTCCTGCTAAAGATTTTTAAAAGTTCACTTGAAAAAAAAGGTGGGATTCACAGTTGTGTCCATAGTAGGATCCTATTTTGTTTAAAACAAGACATATATTGAAAAAAAAATCTTAGAACATTAAAATGAGTGATTTACATAAATGAGTATTGTTTATGTTGTATTTCTCATTGTTGCTTATTGATTGATTGATTTAGGGTTGGGGTTATCTTCTCCCTAACTCCCTCCCCTCACTCCTCCCCCACTTTTAGACAATCTATATAACAACATGGATATGTAAACTTCATATCTTTCTATGTGCACCCTGTAATAAGTACCTAAACATATATACATATTTATATATCTATTTTAGTCATTCTTAAAAAGGAGGGATGGAGGTTGGTCATATATCCTTTGCATCTTACTCTTCATTTAATCGTGATTCTAGAAATCCTTAGGTTAGCTAGCCCATTATTTTTAATGACTGCATAATATTCTACAGTATGGGAGTGACTTATTTATTCATCCATTTCCTTTTGATTCGTATCTACCTAGTTTCTTATTCTTTGTTTCTACACAGAGCACTGCAGTAAATCTTTATATACATGTATTCATACATGTTGATGCTTTCACTTCTATGGGATAGATTTTGAGGGAATACTGAATCAAAAGGAGTCTAATATAAAGATTGCTTTTAAAACAGTGTAGTAATCCACATTTCCATTAGCAAAGTGTGAGTACTCTTTCACGAGTATCCGCTTTACCATAGATGTTGTATTTTCATTTTGCCAGTCTAAAGAGTATACGATGGAATCCTATTGTAATTTTATATTCTTTTAACTACCAGAGAGATTGACTATATTATGTTTATTGCCCTTAAAGAATCTGCTCTTCTGTGAAGTGTCTATTCATAGTCTCTGCCCATTTTTTTCCACTTGGCTATTTATCTTTTTGTTGTCAATTCTAAGAGATCTTCGTATGCTATAGATAGCTCTTTATTGATCTTATGCATTGCAGATTTTTTTCTAATTGATTGTTACACTGTTGACTTTATGCTATATATTGATGTATAATTTTTTGCTTGTTTTTGTATAGTTAAATAAGTCTTTTAAAAAATAGCTAATGAATGTTCTGTCTTATTAAAAAGATCTTCCTAACTCCTAGATTGTATACAGAACATCCTAAATTTCCTCATCTATATGACTTTTAAAAAAGCTTTTTAATCTTAAGTCCATCTGGATTTTATTTTTATGTCTAGTTTGAGGTAGGAATTTAAATCCATTTTCTTCTAAAGAAATAGTTTTTGTGTCAATATCACTAATTAAATAAACCATCGTTTCCTTCACTAACTGAAATACCACCTTTTTCATATATTTATTTCCTGTAAACATTGGGTTTTAATTCTGGAAGCTCCATTCTATTCTGTTGACACATTTATCTCTTACTATGTAAATATACTTTTTACTAGAATTTTCTTATTAAATCCAGTGGTTACTTCTTAATTAGTCCATTGGATTTACTAGGTACTAAATCATATCATTAACTAAATGAGTCGTATTTATCATTTTTGAATATTTGTCTTGATTATTTTATTATGTTTTTTCTCATAGTCATAAAAACATTCAAAATGAACTACCATAGCAATACAGGACTCTTTCTGGATTTTGATACAAATGGCTGCAGCGTTTCACTATTTACTGTTAATTTTTATGAAATATTATTTATCATATTTTGGTAGTTTCCTTTTTCTGTTTTACCTCAAGTTTTTATTAGAAATGATTTTTGGATTTTTACCATATTTTGATTGAATTGTATATTTTTTCTTTTTATTGATACAGTGAATTATTTTGATTTTCTTATTTTGAACCAAACTTGCATTCCTGGAATAAACTCTATTCAGTTATAATTTATTTTCCTGCTGTATTTTGTTTGTTGTCATTTATTTGGAATTTTAATATTTATATCTATGAATTAAATGGATTTATAGGTTTATTTTTTATGCTATCAGACATTAGACTTAAGAGTATATACTGCTACCGTAGGGAGAATTGGGTTTTTGAATGAATTAGAGAGATTTTTTTTTTAAACATATGGGAATAGTTTAAATAACTTTGACATATCTGTTCTTTATGGCTGCTTAAAACTCAGCTCTGAAATTATTTGTTTCCATTGACTTTTCCATGGGAACCCTTGACTATCTTGAATACCTATTTTCATTTTTTAATCCAATCTGATAGTTCGTATTTTATATATTCAGCATATCATAACTAGTGAAATAATTGATATAGTGAATATTTACTTTTTTAATTTGCTTTTATCTTTCTCCTTTTTATTATTTTTACTAGTTTGGCCAATTGTTATTTCACCTCCTCTTTCTTTTTGAAATTTGGACATCTTACTAAAATAGCAAAACTTATTTGCCTTTTCAGGACATTAAGATAGATATTCTATAAAAACAAGATGTCAATGATTTTTTTTCTCACCAAGATGTTTTACTCATCCATTCACTATCAGCCTAAGTAATGAGCCTGTGAGGAGTAATTTCACGTCCTCATTCTTTCTTCCACTGAAAGCAGGCAGACCCTCAGAAGACTTACTTCATTTCCTGCCACCCCCAATTTCTAGGTTTTACTAAGATGATCGAACACTTCTAGAACTAAATTTCAAAGTTTTCTTTGCTGAATGCCTCTTCTTTTTAAGGATTCTTATTCACCACTTACGTTTACATGTTTCCAGCACTTTAGCACAACGCAGAGTCAGCCGTGTAAATTGTAAAGTTCATCATTCACCACTGTTTTCTCTTCATCTCACCCATCTTGAGATTTCTGTTTGAATTCATTTGTTTTTTTGATCTGAGTATGTTCCTCAGATGGGATATGTGAGTTATATTTTCTTTATTTATTTTTTTATTTGTTTTTAAATTTTTCAGTTAGGGTTGACGTACAGTATTATATTAGTTTCAGGTGTAAGGGTTATATTTCCTACGAACCCTTGCGTATCCACAAATATTCTACAAATCAGGCAGGTAGATCACATCTGGCTTGGATATCTGGCAGTCTCTGGATGGCTTCCTACTGTCTTCCAAACTCCGGTTTTGCAGATGGCAGTATACTTGAAGGCTCACTGCTTTCCTCTGTAAGTTACCTGTGCTCTTTCTGTGGGCTTGTGAAATTTTCTCCTTGCCTTTAGAACTTAGGCACATACGTTGGGCTATATGTCCTTTTCCATGCCTCCTGCAAGGAGCTGAGCCCCGTTTGCAGACAATAAATGCCCGTGGAACGTCTTTGTGAGCTGATCAGGAGGCCTGACTCAGATGTGATCGTTGAAAAGCATAGGCATTGTTGACGAGCATCGGTTTTTGTCCAGGATTTGCTTGGGCTGTGCTCAGAGTAAGAAGGGTACAGCGGTATGTTTGCTCTCCTGCACCCTGGGGCCAGCTTCTTCCTCTCAGGGAGGACACTCTGCCGAATGGGCAGGAATGTGACTCTTGGCCTTCTCCAAAGGACAGTCTTATCGGAATTGGCACCTGAAATGCGAGCTCAGGTTCTCTGCGGAATGAGGAGGGATACAAAGAAGAAAAAGCAGCAGCAAATACAGAAAGCTTCGGGGAGGGAAGGTGCCGGCCCCATCGTCGGAGGCAACAGCCGTCTATGAGACTTTTCTGTTGGTAATGGTACTTCTGGTGGCCTGTTTAAATATTAGAAGGTAAATGTGGTATGAGAAAGAAGTGACATCGATGTAGTAAAAGGAGGAAAGGATCACATGGAAACTCATCGTGCATAGGAAAAGTAACTAAAATCAGAGAAGGACCTTTGTCTGAAAAAAAGCTGTAAGCAAGTATCTATTAACTCGCCCCATTGCACTTCATTTTAAAAGGCAAGCACTCACAGTGAAGAAGCCAGGATTCCCAGAGGGGCTGGTTCAGGGGCGAGCCTTGTGTAGTTTGTGTTAGTTTGTTATAGCTTCTTTTTGGTTTGGTCGGTTCGAGTTGGAAATCCTGGATGAAAGTCACATGGGGAGCTTGCAAAACAGCTGTCCTAGCCCAGCCAGCCTGGGGAAAAAGCAGATAGGGACTTTCTTGCTGTCGATTCTGTGAACAAATTAAATTCTACAAATGTTTAGTGAGTATCCACTGTGTCCAGCGCTGAACTCAAGATTCTGAGAATAAAAGCGTGAGCCCTGGCCCTATGCCCTGGAGACTCGTGAAGTCCTGTCCTGCAGGGTAGCTACCCTGGGAGGCCCCGTGCTGGTGTCTGGGGAGCTGGCGAAGGCAGAACCCTGGGTCAGCGTCCCGGGCAGCTCAGTGGTGGCTCTGTTCTGTCTGCAGCTTCCACAACTGGATGCTTCCCTGCCTCGCTGTGCTTCAGTGCGGCAGTGCCTGCTGTTTTAAATCCACTCGCTCTCCAGAAGACCAGGGCGGTGAAGGATGCTGTCTAACTCTCTCTCACAAGTGGGCCATGTCCGTGAGGGAAGGCTAAAGTCCTGGACCCCCAAGTCATTCAGGGATTTGGAGTTCGAGTCCAAGTGTTCGCCTTTTCCCTTAACCCACCTGACTCAGCGTTGAGTCATAGCTTTGGAAATTTGCCGTTAAGAATTTTTTCACATGAATCTCGTGCCTATGAGAGAGTTGCTATAAGTCTTGCAGAGTCCATTTTTGCCATTCCGAGAAGATCAATCAGTGTGACATGAACAGATTGTGTGCTGAGCACTTAGAAAAAAAAAATGTGGCGATTGCCAGGTTCCCCTAAAAACAAAGCATGTCTTTTCCTCCTGTGATCACTCCAGTGGACGGTCAGGGGAAGGATATAGCAAGGGATGGCCAGCACCTGGCCCGTGTGCTCCGAGAGAAATGGCACTCATTGTCCCCTGTGCCAGAATACGTCTGCAGTTTTCATAGAAGCCAGCACCATGCTTTGATTTTGCTTGCTAACGATTGCATTCTGGGTAAGGAACAGGGTTTTTTTTTTTCTTTTTCTGACTTTTCAAATCTTTGGCCTGCTCAATTTCCAAGTTGCTTAGTGTTTGGAAGATGTGTCCTTTGGAAGCACTACAGGTAGGGCAACCTTTGATGTGATGAGTCAGTGAATGGAGTGCCCAGAGAAGTGGGGGCCAGGAGGAGTTTAGGAGGTAAGAAAGGGGGAAAGAAGGATCTAGTTGGGCTATTCTGAGATCTGAAATGTTGTTTCAAAGAAAGGCAGTGCAGAAATTAAACTATCTGCTTTGGGAAGATGGTACTCAAAGACAAGGAAAGAATGGATTTGTTTTTTAATGATTTCAAGTAGAATTGAAGCTGTTCCTGCAATTGTTGGAAATAAAATTGGTTGGAAAATGATGTCAGCAGAGAGCAGGGATTGTGAACCAGGAAAATAAATGAGCTCTGAAATCGCCTTCTATTTTATAAATATTGTTTCTGGAGCTGAGAAAATTGAGACAGATTATTCCTTTTCCTCTCTCCCAAGCTGTGGGTGGAAGAAGCCCTGAGTATCCCATTTGGACCTTGCGAGGAGCATCTCATCTTGTCCTGGCGCGCTAAGTAGCTTCGTCTGCATTTAGACACACTCCATTTCCCTTTCAAGGACCACTATCAGCAGTAGCCAATTACAAACACACCTCATAACACATTATTGAGACACACTGCACGCAAATAAGCTGGAGAGATGTTTAATGATCGTACTGCACTGCGTCCATGACAATCTGTCTACACTGCCATAGGATGGAGGGGCCAGTTCCTGTGTGTGAGTGTCCCTGGGCATGTGTGTTTATTGTATTTCACTGTTGCTGTGTCCTAATTAGACATTCAAGCCAAACCAGTTCACACTTGCAAGGGAGGGAAAAGGGCATCATTTCACATTCTGACAGGTTCCTTTTAAGCCTGAGATCCCTTGTCTTTGGTTTTCTGAACGTATCAGCGCTGTTAGCAGCCTAAATTCATCTGAGAAAAAGGGACGATGCATTTTCCAACTCGATGGGTGGCTTCCTTCTGTTATCTGTTTCTCATGGAGCGGCAAAAGGTGGGCAGTGTAGAGAAATGTTACTTAGGCTGTCACTTCCTCCACTCTTTCATCTGCTGGCTTGGTTTTGCAGTAAGAGTTCGATGAATTTTATTTTCTCGGCCATTTGCCATTGCCATTGGTTTTGAAGTAATGACTGCATTTTGCCACAGTAATAGCTGTGATCCAGGCCTGGGTGAAGTGGCAGCTGATTCACAAAGCATGAGGCCTTCCCTTACGATGTTAGAGGTATAGGATCCGGGAATGCGATAACAGCCAGGCTCAGAGGGCTAAACCAGAATCTTCACTTGTCGAAGCAGGAAACCTTTGCATTTCTTAGATCTACTCACACACTCTACGTCCGAAGATGCTGAGGCTAGGGGCAGGAAGTTACCTTCTTAAGAGTACCCAGCTGGCTAATGGTGGAACTTATCTGGAACCTGATCTCTTGGCCCCAGTCCAAGCTCTTTGCATTTTGTCTTTTCCAAGCAGGCTGTGTTTGTCTCTAAAATGCAGAGCCTGGTAGGGAGCTGGGAGCTGCCGACAGGGATGCTGGGGCCTGTGGACCTTCTGCCATGAAAACCATCACAGAGCATGCAAAATGATTCTTGTGCTCATGCTCCAGGGAAGCTCTTTCCATTCCATAGAGCCTCCTGAAAGAGGGCATATGATTTCAAAAAAAAATATTTTATCAAATGATTGTTTTATCTTCATTGTTTTGGAAAAACTAAATGGCCACCACATCTACCTCTATTGTCTTTCTTGAGCTTTGCTCTTATAATCTGGCTTCCCTGAAGAGGTAGCAGCAGAGAGAACATACCTTTGTGTTTGCCTGTAAGGTAGCCAGAAGTGTTTTTTAGCTAGATGGAAAGCTAGGTTAGGTCTTCTGGAGCCTGTTTGTATAGATGAGGGTGACGTGTCCAGCCTTCTAAACTTGGAAAAATCTACTGTTCACACTTCATTCATATGTTCCTTAGTCCTTGGAAAATGAATTGCTTTTGAAGGATTTATGTTCCCATCTGCCACTTCTATTAGTAAGGGCTGCGTTTGTGACTGATGCAGAGATGACAGAGTCCTGGGGCCTCGATGATTTGATGTCACCCATCGGCAGCCTGAAACTTGGGGCTTTGCACGAGGTCAGTGGCAGGAGTCTGCATTTAATGTTTCCCAAATCACACTGCCTGGCTGAGGGAGCCTGTGTTTGCTCACAGCCAGGTGGTCGGTGCCAAGTAGTGGCACATTCCTACTGCTACTTTGCAGCCAGCAAGAGAAATGAGACAGGGAAGCCAGCAAATTGGTATTTTGAAGAATCTGCTCTGTCTTTCGGTGTGAGTGTGGGTGTTGTTGGAGAGAGGGTAAGCGTCTGAGGCGTGAGGTATGTATGATTCTGTCCCAACCAGCTGTGCCCTGGCCTGTGGTCTGTAGAAGAACAAGTGCCAAGGGAGAAATAGGATGAGAGGTCAAACGATCAGCACCATGGAAAGCACCACGCTTCTTGCCATTTAGGAAACCCTTCCTAATAACAATGAGACCTGCATCATGTCTACGCCTTCGTACTCTGCTTTGATCATCTTCAGAAGGAGCTAGGAGAAGGACAGCAGTTCCTTCTGCCCATTCCACTAGCGGGGAGACTGAGGCTTAAAGGGTGACTGGTTTGAGATTGTAGTGACCCAGCAGGCTCACAGGCAAGCAGGACTTCCAGCATGATACAGTTGTTTGTACAAGCCACCTCTTCTGCTTGCTCTTGTATCTTATACAAAATCAACAAGGAGAATGATTAAAAAATTTTTAAATGTCCATTTCTGGTGAATTAGAAAACAGATATATTATGTGGAGTTTGAATCCACAAGGCAGCAAGGCTGCCAATTGCCTGTTTGGGAGAGGCCACCAGGCATGTGAAGAGGTTTGGAAGAGGAGCAGGGCGCAGCTGGAGGCAGCAAAAGGGTGTCCCAGGGACATCCTGAAGACCCCAGCTATAATCCCTTATTTGCAGACATCGGGCAGGGACTGACATGAGCAGAATCGAAGGAAGAGCCTCCTGGCGTGTTGCTTCAAAGCGGAGGAGGTGCTCATACGCAGGATCCTTCAACGAGTCCAGTTTGCAGGAAGTAATGTCAGTGGCGGCAGAAAAAAAAAGTCCTCTCTTTTTCTCTCCCTCCTTCCTTCTTTCTTAACATTTTTTCTGGAGGTATAATATACATAGAGTAAAGTACACAAGTGTTTTTAGCTTGACAAACTTACGTGTGTATACACTTGTGTTACCACCACCCAGATCAAGGTCCAGAGCATTTTCAATGCCAAGAAGTCTCCTTGCACCTGCCAACAGTCATTACCCTTCCCACAGCGAGAGTGTTTTAAAATAACACAAGTCTGTCCTGCTCCCACCTCCTGCCCTGTAGGAACTTCCTGCAAAGAGCTGGTTCAAGAAGTCCACCTCATACCATGATAAGTCATAAAAAAGAAGTTGAAAGTACTGGTAGAATAAAAGCAAAGATGTTATGGTGCAAAAAGTCAAAAGTATCCCCCAAATTACCCCCCAATGAAGAACATTTCCCGGAAAAATGTTCTTGGGAAGCAAGTGAAAGTTGTAATCAAGTATGTCACAATGAATTTGTAGAGCTCAATGAAACAATCACATTTCTATGAAGCAAAACTATCATGCAGAAAAAGAATTCTGGAAGGGATGACATGATGGCAACAGGTGGTGAAACAGGAGCTGTCAGAATTGAAGGAGGAGATTGGAGAAAAAACACAAAGCCTATCTCAAAAATGAAGATAAAGTTGGAAGGCTCTCAAGGGAAAATAGACACTGGAAAATACAGTGTGGGACATAGACAGGAAAAATTGTCAGCAGGGTAAGAGGGTGGACATGCGGGTGGCAAGGCACCAAAGGTGCCTAGAATGACTGGGAGATTAGTTCCAGGGGCAAATAAGTTAGTTTATTGAGCAACTAAATATAATATAAAGGACAATAGGACCCGTGTTTTTCACTGTTTGAGAAGAGATTTATAAATATGGAGGGCGGGGAGGCTGGAAAGAACCCTGTGTATTAGAGCGGAATTAGAACTATCATTTTATATGTATGTATCTATATATTTACATTTATACTTGTGTTTATGTTTCTGTTTAAATTTATACACGTGTGTTTCCTAACTCATCCCATTGAAATGGTCTGGGAGCAGTGGAACTGCAGTGAGTGTATGCTGAATATTCAGACCCTGGTTTCTGTCTTCTACTAAAAGTTACTGGGGCTCCTCAGAGACATGGCTGATTTAAGGGATGGGGCTGAGAAAGTGTAAAATGAACCCGAACCAGTGTATTTTCCAGAAACTCAGAAAAAGATTAGAACATTCAAAAGGACACAGAAGCCAGCTTGAAGGAGTTTACCTGCACAAATGAGGACAATATGAGCATCAAAGTAAATACCGAGTATCAGATTACAACCTATTGAATAAAGTAGGAATCTATGAGCTCATATTGTTATGAATGAATGAATGAATCAATAAATATATAAATATATAAGTGAGTAGGGAAAACCCTTTCTTACAGTAGCGTGCCAACTAATAAATGTAGAGGGAATGATGGAAATAGATACTCACCATTTGACAACCTTCATAATAGTAGTCTATAGGAGTTGTCAGTGGAAGTCTTGTGGGTGGAAGTTTTGTAAGGATCATTATAGTGGTACCATATTGGGACAGTTTCCCACAAAATTGTAATCAAGTATAATAGAAACATTGGTGAATTGTCATTGGTGAAGCCTGGCAAACATGGGCTTGGCCAGATGATCAGAGTTAACATCACTAGTAGTGGGATGGGTTGGCCTTCGGGGCCCTGGATATGATGCATTGAAAACATAGCATCGTTTCTATTGTAGATCTGTCAAGAATGCATGGCTTGTGTCTGTCGTGAGGAAGCAGCAGATGGACCAGGCCCTGCAGAATGAAAGGTCTAACTTGGAGACTTTGGGAAACTTGAGAAGTAGAGGGAAAGACTAAGGAATGGTTTCAGATGTGGGAGGCTGATGAGACATGACAAGTAAATGCAACATGTGTTGGTGGATAGGATCCTGGACCAGGAAGGGGAAGGAGACATTGTTGGCACAGCCGGAGAAGTTTGAGTGGGTCTGTGGATCAGGTCTGTGCTATGTCAGCATTGATTTTTTTAATGAGGAGGATTTATGGCAGTTACATAGGAGAAGGGGCCTTGTCTTCTCCTACAGACGGTTATATAGGAGAAGAGGCATTCACTGGAGTATTTAGAGGTGATAGACATCATATGAAAAGAAAATTATCTCCCTAAAAATCTCAGTAAAATGTCATCCTGAGGGAATTTATGTGAAACAAGTATGAGAATTTGTACTATTCTTGCAACTTTTTCGAAGTAAGAAATTAACTTCAAAATAAATAAGAGGATCATGAGAAAGAACAATAAATAAAAAGAAAGAATTCACTGCAAACTCAGGCAAAGAAACCAAGTCCTTTACGAGGAGGAAAATTCAGGTCAGTCCTACTTTCATTTGTAGCAACATTCAATGCCCAGAAGACAGTGAAACATCTACAAGATAAGCACAGAAAGAAAGGGTGAACCAAAGATTTATATCCATCCTAGTCGTCTTTTAAGTATAAAGCCAGTTTTGAGCATGAGATAACTCAGGGAATATTGTTCCCAGGAGCCCTTCCTGAGCAAACTGGTAGAGGATGAACTTCAGCCAACAAAGAGAAGATGGAGGTGAACACTGAACACTTTCAGCTGTCAAGCCAAACAAAAAGTACAGTTAAAACAAATATGAGGATTAGAGCAGCAGAGGAGAATGTAAATGTTCTGTGCCCTGATGAGGTACAAAGGACACAACCAAGAAATATTGGAAGGGGAAGGAGGAAAAAAGAGGACGTTCTCTGAATGCCTCATTTCTATAATAGCAGAAAGTCACAGATGTAATTTTGAGCTGACAAATGAAGTAATAGAAACAGAATCATATTTAAAAATAAATGGTAAATGCTAAGAAAGATAACAGCATTGACTAAAATCAGGTGGTGGAAGGGCGATTCGGCGTAGCCAGAGTAAGTGGTGCCCAGGGGCCGTGTCCTGTGTTTGTCATCTCCCTGCGTGCAGCTGCCACTGTGTTAACGTTTCTGTGCACTTTTATAACTGGCATCCAGGGACTGGGTCTCGTTCTCTCACCACCCCAAACAGCCTTTGCTGTGTTTCTGCAGAAAGGGAAGTAAAGGGAGAGAAGAGAAAATGTACCAATTTTATCTTTGTAGTTTAGGATTAATAATGATGTCTAAAGACATAGGTTACGATTATTATATAACATTGTAGCTCTGAACAGAGCCACTAGAATAATCACATGGACCTTCCCAGAAGAACCACACAGGAGAACAATCACAGAAAGACGAAACGATGCCTAAAAACCAGAAAACATGATGTAAAATGAGAACTAGGAACCAACCCCTTTGTCATATTGCGAAATATAAATGAATGTAACTCACCTTTTAAAAGACTTTCAGATTGGATCACAAATCACAACCCAGTTCTTAGTTGTTTATAGAAATTCCCTTAAAAGGAAAGCATTACAGAAGGCCGAAAGCACAGGAAGGATAGGTAAAGGGACACCCGGAAAATGCTTACAAAACCCCCCAAACTTCATAATGCTGAAGTATATGTTTCACAATGAAAAAAAAAACAACAACAACAAACAGTGGCAGTATGAAAAAAACAGAAATTTCAGGGGATGCAAGGAGAAGTAGACGAAAACACACTAATAACAGATCACTTTAATTTACATGTTTAAGTCTCCAGATAACTGGACAAAGAATAAAAATCAATACTGAAGACCTAATTAACATAAGTAATAAAGCAGATCTGATCAATAAATACCAAACCCTGTAAACTAAATGAAGAGAATGCATCTTTTAAGGGCCCATGAAACAGTCACAAATATTGACCATCTATTAGGAGACAAAAGATAACCTCAATAAATCGCAAAAGGTAGAAAAAAATGCAAGCAGTATTTTTGATTATAGTACAATTAAGCTGGAAATTAATACTGAATCAGAAAACCAGAAGACTATTTCACTGAAAGTAAAATCAAAACAAAACAACAGAAAAAAACCACTCAACCCATGGCTCAAAGAGGAATATAAAAACTGAAATGATAGGTTTTCTGGAAAATAATGATTAATGAAAACAATATCAGAACAGATGTGTTATAGCTAAAGCAGTACTCAGAGGGAAAATGATGGCCTTAAATATTTACACAGAATTCATGATAACACATGAATTAGTCATGTGAGTCAAGGAGTTATAACAATAAAACATTATAGCAGAGGGAAATCAGAAGGAAGAACTAGATAAAGTAAAAATTAATGAGTTAGAAAACAAAGCAGTTGAAATAAATTTCAGAGCTGGTTTTGGGGAAAAACAATGAAATAGATAAGCTACTAGTTAATCAAGAGAATCTGGGAGCAAGTATAGATACATAAAATGAGAAATTATATGTGGGAATAATGATATAAACAGGAAATTAAAGGAATCGCAAGAGCCTACTTCACTCATTCTATGCAAATACATTTGAAAGCTTGAATGAACTAGATTATTTTCTAAGAAAATAAAATTTACTCAATTGCCCCCAGAAAAGAATCTGAAATTTCCAAGGTGGAATTTTAAAATATAAAACTTTTCAAACAGGTATACCCTGCCCCAAAGAAGAAAGCACCAGACCAGATGGTTTTATAGGGAAAATTCTATCAAACTTCTGAGGAACAGACAATGCCAATATGTTCTAGATCATAGATAAAGAAGAGAAATAGTTAGCAAAATCTGACAAAGAAGGCACATACAGAAAATCAAAGACTAATCAGTTATGAATATCAATTCAAAAATCCTTAAAATAGCAAAACAATTTCAGCAATACATTTGAAGACTAATTCATCATAATCAAGGGGCTTTTATTCTTGGAATGCAGATGTGGTTCTACACTAATGAACATCAGCAGAAAAAAATCATGTGCTTACCTTCATAGAAGCTGAAAAGACCTTTGAGAAAGTTCAATAATCATTTTATTAAAAAAAATAATAGTACAGGAACAACTAGGTACTTAACATACTAAATACTACATTTATCTCAGACTGAAAGTCAAAATCGTTAGTGGGGAAAGACTAAAGGAATTCTCACTAAAGTGAGGAACAAGGATCTAGACTTTTGGTATTATTATTGACTCTTGTACAATGCAATTAGACAAGAGAAAGCAATTAGAAGAGAGAAATGGAGAGGAGCTAATGGTCACTATGTGTAGATGCTGTGCTTGTGTGGCTGGGGAACATAAGAGAAATCACTGAAAAAAT
The DNA here is from genome assembly GCA_003508835.1 of Eonycteris spelaea. NCBI lineage: Eukaryota > Metazoa > Chordata > Mammalia > Chiroptera > Pteropodidae > Eonycteris > Eonycteris spelaea. Next base: position 16,976,726 of record PUFA01000014.1, on the reverse strand, counting down.
AATTTCAGACACTAAAATAATCCCATAAAGTAGCAATGTACAAAAATTAGTAAACAGAAACCAATACCTTTCACATATACTGACATCAAACGAATATATATAGGAGGAAAAGTCCTCAGTTACTATAACAACAAAAAATATATAAAACGACTAATAATAAACGTAGGAAAAAGATATATAGGATCTCTAAGGAGATTTGTTACTGAAGGATCCAAAGGAGCCTCAAGCAAATGGAGAGACATCGTGGTTATAGATAGAAAAATAATAGATGTCATTCTCTTTAATTTAAACAAAAGTACCAGTAGGTCCTTTTTAAAAAATTAGGTGTTTAAAGTTCACATTAAAAATAAATAAGAATAGTCAGGGAAAGTCTGAAACAAACAAACCAACAGAAAGTGGGAGACTGGCCCTACTAGATATTTGAACTTATTGTAGTGCCTCGTTTCGTGAAACTTAGTGTTACCGGATCACACACAAAGAGTTAAAAGGAATAGAATGGGTATTCCAGAAATAAACCCAATGCATGTGATCATTTAGTATTTGATAAGGGTGGCATCTCAAATCACTGGAGGCAAAGTTTAAACATATGCTGTTGGGGTAATTTGTAGTCCTAGGGGGGAAAATAAAATTGGATCCATACCTCACACAGTATATATAGCAGGATGAAGTTCAAAGTGAAAATAAGATTTAAATGTAAGAACAAAACTAGAACAGTGCCAGAAGAAACCACAGAGGAGGGTTTTCTAATAAAGAGTTAAATCCAGAAGCCATAAAGGAAAAATCTGATATATTTGACCAGATTTAAAAAACCAGCAACAAAATCACCTGAGGAGCAAAAAGAATATAAATAAACTGAAAAGACAAATGATGAAGGACTAGTCACTTTAATGGATGAAGAACTCCTAAGAGTCAATAAGATAATTTCAATCCGATAGAAAGGAATAAGCAAAAGATATAACCAGTCAATTTACAGAAAAAGAAATAAGAATAGTCCTAAATGTGTTAAGAAATGTGCTCGACCTTACCTCATAAAAATCAAAGTAAAACTATATATAAATACTACTATATTCTGTCAGATTGCACAATTAAAAAAAAAAACAAACCAAGATGTAGAATAGTGTGCATTTGATGCTAATTTTGTATAAAGGCGGAGGAATGGGGTAGGGGCAGAATTAGAATGTATATTCATATTTTCATCTATGTGCATAAGAAATTCTGGAAGGATGCACAACAGACTAACAGTGGTTCACCTTTAGGGGTCATGATGTGAAGTAGACATGGACAGGGTAGAAGGGACACTTCCATTGTAAGTTTTTTTTTTTTTAACCGTGTAAATCCATTTATTTTGTAAAAGGATTAATATACTACAGGATTATGATATATTCACTTATCTATGTCATACAATGATGCACACCCCTTTATCCCCCACCTACAAAAAAGGGTACAAATGCTTCTACTCCAACCAAATGTAATTTGCTCAAAGCCTTTCTCCCCTTAATAAGCCGTGAAGGATAGAGGCAGAGCCTCTCAGTGTCCACTGTGAGTTTTTCAGGTAAAATCAGCATCTTCTTGAATCACTGACTTTTATTAGGCACTGGAGTGTTTGTTTGCAGAGCACAGTGCCTTTGCTGAGTGTGCGGTTTGCCTCTCCCCTGACAGTTTGGCGTGGATCTGGATCAAGTGTTAGATGCTGGGTCTGCAGCTTTTTAATAGAGACGTGGAATGGTGATTGATACCAACTGGAGATTACTCAGTTAGTGACCAATTATAATGCAAGTCTGAGCAGCTCTGGCCCTGTCGAGCACAGGACGTAAAATAGTGGAAGTTGAATGGATGATAGAGGTTGACTCATGGACCTCCCCCGTTTCACTGCTGAGGAGATACGCCAGCCTAGTGAGGAGGTACCCGGCTCGTCAGTGCTGAGCTGGAAGTAGACGGAACCTGAGCTGCCGAGCTGGAACCTGCCAGTCCCGGATGCTTTCCCATTGCCAATTTCCCGCGACCACAAAGTACAGTGTCACACTATGGACGGGACAGCATTAGGGAGGCTCCGTGATAAGGGGGGTGCGGGGATGATTGCCAGCTGTGCAACGGTCTTTTGGTTTCCTGACTCAGTGTGCATTTCTACCTTAATTGTATAATCAGAGAATACTGCTTGTATTTTAGGATGCTTGGTTGTGAACGACAGCGAACCTGACCCAAATGGGCTTAAAACGAAAGAAGAATTAGTAAAATAACTGAAAAGTCCAGATAACACCCTTGGTCTCTCTCTCTCTCTCTCTCTAACAAAGACCCTGTTTTATTGTTTCATAGCCCGTAACACTCTCTAAAAGTGTCCTCTTGGCTTTTGTTCTGCCCATTTTTTACTCGATAGCTCCATGACAGTGAGGCCTCATCTGCTCTCCGATCTCCCTGCCGAGACTCTGTATGAGGTGCTCAGGAAGTACTTGTTGAAGGAGTCAATTCCCCGCTTCGGAGCGGAGGGTGGAGGATGGATCAAACCCATGGTCTGAGGCTGGGGAGAGAGGGGGCCCCCAGAAGACATCGATGTGACAATGGACAGTGGGGGCCATGAAAATAACTCCACACCTCAAAAACTTTCAGATATCCTTCTTTAGCTCCCTCTTTCTTCCTTGTTTCCTAGAAAATGTTTTCACTGTTGGTGTTTTCCCTTGCCCTGGATTTGACGCAGGAGAAGCTTCCATAACAGTGATTTGTTTTCCTGTCTTGCCCAAGCAGAAGGGCCTGAGACCACCTGGCACCACACAGAGGATTGAGACTCCCTCAGGCCCACCTACAGGCTCATGACTTCTCCTTGATTCATAACCAGGACTATACTGATGGTCTTAGAGCAAGAAAAGAGGACTGTGGTTTCGGGAGGGTACTTTCAGTGGGTCACAACCGGGCAGAGGACGGGAATTCAAAGTGGGACACCCAGAGAGCTGAGTTGTCTTCAGAGGCCACTCCCACTGTTGTTTCCGTGACTTGATTCTGCTGTTGATACCCGTTTCACTCAGCACATCATTTGTAGTCTCAGTGACTGAGTTAAAATATGCTCACTGATTCCACTCGAGACATGGTGGTTCTTTTGATTTAGCTCCTGGCCTTTTTCTCATTTTGATCTTGAGAGTCCTATTCCGTGGCTGTGCCCTAGCACCTGGCCAAATCTGCACATTGGACAGATCAGCCACTCATGCCAGAGAGGAGACATGACCTGCCTGGGACCCAGTACCACTGGGGCAGCATGGGGCCAGAGCCCCGTTTCCTCCTCTCCATTCCTCACCCTACACCCACCACACCTCTGACAGTGAGTCTCTGTAGGGGCATTGTTACTGGACTAGACACAGCCTGTGCCTTCTAAACTTAAGACCAGTCTCGTGTTCTTTGGGAAAATTACTTAAACGTGAACTTCCATTCTCCGTGGGCAAAACGGAGAGAACAGAGAAGACATGGAGGGAAACCTGGGCAATGGTGAAGCCTGGCATATGGAATCTAGCCAGAGCAAAGAGAGTGATGGAGAGCACCTGGCCACACATTGTGCATGTCCAGTTTCTATGGCTCTCTGATCATACTCACAGCTTTGGCCTCCAAATGGGGCCAGGACAAAGCCTGCAGATCTTACTGCGCACAAATGAATGTGAATGACCTTGATTCCGTGGGGTTTCTAGCCAATAAACATGCTTGAGAGAGGGCTTCTCAAGTCCTCAAGGGGTTCAGTCGAAGACATGGAAGAACCTGGTAGCTTTACTGCTTTGTCCGCACGGATGCTTTTCTTTACAGGAGGCCACGCCATTTGCATTCAACACCTGGCTAGATGCTACAGAAATAAAGTGATGTATACATGATAGATAATAATAAGACATTTAGCACTTGTCATTTGTTCACAGTGCTATTCATTATTCTCCACAGCAGCATGGCGAGACGGTTTCACGTTATCCTCTTCCTAAAGAGGAGAGACGCACGCACAGTGTGTGGAGTCGATCTAGCATGTCTGTGGCCCCCACTCGGGATGTGCAGTCGCCGGCTTCCCAGACACTGCTTCTGGGGCTGGCGTGGCCGCTCCTGTAGGTTGGCTAATAGGATCTTAGATCCCCAGCACTGGAAGAGACTGGCCAAGCTGCCAAGGTTTGAGTCTCCCTTCCTCAAAACTACCTAATTTAAAGTTTTTAAGCAGTGAGTCGGAGACTCCATCTCAAGCTAACTTCTGAAAAATGAGACTCTGCTAGTGATCCAGAGAAGTGGGGTCTCATGAAGAGTTTGGAGCGTCTCCATCTCATCCCTCTCCTCCTCTCTGTGCCTCTGCTTTATTCTTTCCAAGCAGACCAGCCTTCTCTGTCCCTCATCCCACGTGGCATACAGAAAGGTGACCCTGCCAGCCACATGGAGTGCCTGTGTCCTCTCTTTCATCCCTATTCTGACCTGCTCTCAAGTTCTAAGGGACCCCCATGGACCCAGCCCCAGACGGGAACCTTTCCTGGTGTCATAAACTGTGGTCGAACGTGGCATTCAGGAGCATCCTACCTTGTGGATGCTCGTGGTGGAGTTAAGGAGCTCTTTGCAAGATGAGTAATCTTCTAAAAGATGAGCGGATGTTGGCCATTGATCACTACGTTTTATATTCATGACATTGTACATTTCCTGCTTTGAATGTATATAGTGACAGGGATCTCTTACTTGAGGTAGCAGACAGCCAGGGTGCTTCTTTATATTGGACTGAAATAGGCCTTCAGTCCTAGTCTCTTTCTTGCAGCCACAGGGAATTATCCTTGTCTTCTTTTTTCATGACAGCTCTTGGATAATCAAAGGACCCCCTGCATTAGCTCTCTAACCATTCTTCCTATATGTCTGAGTCCCAGCACATTCTTGGTCACCCTCCTGAATGTGATCCCTTTTGTCTCTCTCTCTCTAAAACGAAAGTCTCAGAACCAAATCCTTACCTACTCCAGATCTTTTTTCTGCAGGAGTAGCCTTGTGGCAAGGAGAGAGATGGTCTAGATCTGGGCTTGACAAACTTTTTCATTAGAGAACCGATTAGTAAGTGATTTGGCTGAACAGGCCACATGGTCTCTGTCACGGCTAATCAGCTCTGCTGGTGGAGCATAAGAGCAGCCGCAGACTATGTAAATAAGTAAGCATGGCTGTAAACCAGCTCATAAAGCTTTATAGACACTAATTTGAATTTCAGATGATTGTCTTGTGTCACAAAACACTCTTCTTTTGACTTTTTCCACCACTTAAGATGTAAAACCTGTTTTTAGCTCATCTATCACACAAACAAGGGGTGTGTCCTATTTGGGCAGTGGGCCATAGTTTGCTGACCTCTGGTCTAGATTCTGTACTTCGGGGCTCTGAGCACCTCCTTCAGTTAAAACAGTTCCTTTCTCCCATGCCTAGAACACTAATACTGCTGAAGGAGGAAAACGTTGTCCTCCACAGACGAGGGGAAGGGCATTCAGAGGGTCTGTTTATAAAGTGAAAAATACTTTGAGAGGAGTAATACAGCCTTTATAACTTTAGTAAGAATTATACTAATGCCTTACCTTTGTAAAACATGAGTTTATAAAGACACGTATTATTTAATTCTGGCTGATAGGATTTTAGGTCCCAAGGGCCTGCGAGGTAGATATTTTAATGTTACCTTCACAAATGAGCAGCAAGTCCCTTAAAGACGAAGTGACTGCCTCAGGCTCCACAGTTCAGACAGAGCTGAGGCTTATCACAGGCAAGTCCAGTTCTCTGCCTACCCACACTGTTCAAGTATAACAAGCCGTTTATTGGGCACCCATTTGTGCCTGGGCCACTGCTAGAGAAGGAAATCCATGTGGATACGATACATCCTGAGTCCCCGAGAGCTCAGAGTCTCGTAGGGGAAATACCTAATATCATTGTCAGCACTTGGCTAGGTGAGAGTAGGGTGCCACCAGGAGCTCCGAAGAGGGGGCCCTCATCCAGCCTGGCCATGGGCTTCTTCAGGGTCACTTTGCTTCCACAGAGGTGGAGGGGTGGGTTGGCTTGATGATTCTCATACCTGGAAGTGATGGGGTCTTGGGAGGGTGAGCTGGAGCCCTTTGGGTTTGCCTATGCCCGTCCTATTGCCAAGCAAGTGTTCTCTGGACCAGTCCTGTTTTTTCTGCCTTTAACTTGGTGTTGAAGATGATGGTACAGGACCTTCTGAAACTGTCAGGTTCCTTGAAGTGAGACTTCAAGGTTCGTTCAGCCACCCTGGTTTGGGCTGTGAAGGCCCTAGAGAGATTTCTTCACTTTCTTTCAAGTATAAACAAGATCCACATAGTAGTGATGGAGAGACCATGCTGGCTGCTCGTTATTTCTGGGACCCCTTGCATGAAATACAGGCTCCCTAGCATCACCTGTCATATCTGACACTTTTTGTTTCATTAAAAATAAAACAGAGAGCCCTCTAAGCAATGGTATTAAAGAACATCTGGAAAATAACCCTTCTGCTTTTTCAGGGAAGATGTCAGTGTGTCCAAAGCAGGATTGATGAAAGAATTTTTGAAGCACTCAAGAAAAGAAAACAGATCAGGCTTCAGGGAAGTTGGCATCAGAAGCAAGAAAAAAAATAACCCCAAACTGGAAAATGTATCTTTCTCCAAAAACAGTAGTTCTGGTGACTAGCTCTTTACAGCTTGTCTAGCCTGATCTGTTTTGGTCCAAGTTGGCTATTCCAGAAGAGGAAACAGTGACAGACAAAAACTTGTTCTTCTTGAACCAGGTAGCAAGTAATCATTAAGCTTCCTCAGCATGACCATCATTATGCTATTGGCATTGTTGGGATTCAAAAGAATCAGACGCCACGGCCCCCATGTCTCATCAAGCTCAAGTTCAGCAAAGGGAAGGGATGCCTAAGTCCTACATCTAACAATGAGAACGGCTAATCAAGTATTGGACTGGGGTGGAGATTGTAGATGCTGTAAGAAGAGACAGGGATCGTGGTAGGTTGGGCTAGTTAGCAAAGGCTTTCAAGGAGAAAGTGAGATTTACCAGAATTTAATTCAGGGGAGAAAATTGGAAAGACATTTAAGGAAGGCCAAGCAGCAGGCAACGAGACCCCCCCTCACCATCGCCAACAACACCCTCCTGATGATCTTGCCTCATCGTTCTTGAGAAGTTCAAGTCTATCCAGTCCGAGCTCATATTTTTTCTACCATACTTTTAAACCTGCTGGCATCTGCTCCCACCTTTCTCCCTCTTATTAAAATGGAGAGTACACCCCCTTCTTTTATTTAAGGCCATTTGTCCCATCCCCCCTAGCTCTTCTCATAGCTGTCTCACCTCTTCCGGCATCGAAATTCTCTTTCATGTTAGTAGGTCGTTTTCCTAGAATACAAACACACTCTAGTATCACCTGTCTTAAAAAAATAACCCTGACTACACATTCCCCCTTGTGCCAGTCAGCTGTATCCACAATAATGCTGCATAACAAATAACCATAGCATTTCAGGGGCATACAACAAGCATTAGTTTTTTTCTTCATTGGCCTGAGGGTTGGCTAAAGTTCCATAGATCTACGCTGGGCTCTAACTTGCGGGCTGTGTTCTAGTCTAGCGCCACATGTAATCCAGAGGCTGAATCAGACATGTCATTTCAAGCCCTTGTTTGGGGCAGAGCTGCACATCTCTTTGTGCTTGTCAGATGTCCAAGCCCAGAATCCGTGGGGTGGGAAATACACTCCTCTCATGGAGATTAAGGAGAAGGGAGTCAGTACTTGCTGAATACTATATACCATATTCTTCCATCTTCAGTGCCTTTTGTTCTGTTTCTCTTGATAGCCAGACTTCTAGAAGGGACCACTACAGATGATGTCTCCAGGTCCTCACCTCCTCCTCTCTCTTCATCTCACGCCAGTGGCTTCTGCTACGACCACTCCACCTCGGCCCCTCTTGTCCAGGTCAACAACATCATCCATACTGTCAAAGCCAATGGATGTGTTTCCATCCTCATCTTACATTCTCTGTCTACCAGCATGCCACTCCCTCTTCCTGGGGTTCCTTTCCCTTTTGGGTTTACGACTTCCCTGGGGCCTGGTGTTCCCTCTCCGTCTCTGACTGCTCCTCTTCATCTCCCTCAGCTCAGTGGTGGGCTTTCCAAGGGCTCGGTCCGAGGTCCTCTCCTCTGCATTCTCTAAGCTCTGTCGCTGCTCACAGAGTTTGAAATAGCTTCTCTATGGCGAATGTATATTGCTACCACAGAGATATGAGTTTTCTTTTCCTCTGCTATTCAGATGTCTCAACATTACCATTTGGGTGTCACGATAACCTCCAAACATAATGCAACCAAATGGAATTTTTTTTTTTTTTTTTTGCGCTATAATTTGTCCTGTCAGTGTTCTTGCTTTCAGCCATAAAGGTCCTAAACAGACCACATTGGCATCTGCCTCAGACCCTTTGGATAAGCTTCCTTCTGTTTGGAATACTTTTGGCCCTTCATCTTCTCATCTGCCCCTAGTTGGTGTCTTGTCATCATCTAGGTCATGTGGTCACATGTTACTAACCCAGCGAAGCCTTGCTTAACCATTCTCTCTGAAGGAGGCCACATTCCCCATGCTGTCTCCTTTTTTTGTGTCGGTCATATGTTTTCTACCAGTTACCATCATTGGTTATTCTCTCCTTTGTTCTCTTGGATGTTTTCTGGCTCCTTAACTGGAATGTACATTTCCTAGCAGGCACTCAGTAAATATTTGTTGAATTAATGACCTTGTAAGTCCCTTGGATGTTGTCTAAGTCCACTGTTTGCCAGCCTACAGGCTGTGGACCTGGGTGGGGCGGCGGCTGTGGAATTATTTCCTTGGGTCCAAGAGTCCGCAGGGCACCTGTCATTGCTTCTCTGTTGGAGAACTAAATCAATCTCACACATATATATGTACTACTATTTTTCAAATGATGGTGTGTAATGAATAAAATGCAAATTCATTTGAAGGTAGTACTAAATTCACAGGGCCTTTTTATCTCACCTGCTAACATAATTTGTATGACTTCTATCGTTAGGGTGTAAACACAGCTCCAGAGGGATGAAGGTACTTGTTCAAAGTCAGAGTCTTCAGCAGTAGCAAGGCCTGGAGGGGGATGGAAAAGGAAGGCCAGGGGACTGGGGAGCTATGTTGCTGGTGATTAAGAGAGCAGCTGTGAAGCAGACACTCTGACAGTACCTGCTTCAGCGGGGGCAGTCCTGTGTCCATGAGCCTGGCTGATTTGTGGGGTTTCTAAGGACTTGGTGGGACAGGTCCGATGGTAAGGGTGGGGGTGACAGTGGCAGGGCAAGTGTCACATGTGGGCAGGAACTGAGCATTTCAATTAGAGAAGCATCAAGAAAGTGTGAGAGAGCTGAGGGATCATAGCAATGCACGGAAAGGAAATGGAGTAACTTACAGTGAGCCCCCAGGAGCAAGGGAGTGATGACAGGGAACAGAGGAAAGAGTGGCAGAGGTAGCAGAAGTCAGTATGGGACCTGGATTTCCCTGGTGAACACACCAGTGCCGGGGCAGGGAGCTGCAGAAGCTGACTTCTCTGCCTCACCACGGGGGTCTCCTGTACCCTCCCGGCGCCTTCCTGTGATTAAGGCTCCATCCCCGTATCCTGGCTTGGAGGTGTACTCGTCTGTGGCTGTTCCTGGGAGCCACTTTCTGAGGCCCTGAAGAGCATTCCTTGAGCACTGTCTCCTTCTTTCTGGAAGCTTCTTCACATTGTTCTGATCCTGGCTTACCTTGATGTATGCCTGGAAGATGAAAGAGAGAAGTGAAGACTTCGAGTCAGGCTCCTAGTTAGACAAATTGGCCTGGTGTGGTTCAATCCCATTCACGGGGAAATATAATCCTCTGTTTGGCCTGTGGGCCTGACGCCCAGGCAGGTTAGCAAATGTTTGCGTGTGTGGAGGGCTACACTGTACCCCATGCAATGCTAAGCATGTCACACATCTCTATCACAGCTGTGTCACATGTCACACATGCTATCTCTGATACTCACACTGGCTATGGCTGCACCAGGGTCAGAAGAAGAGACTGAGGTTCAGGGAGGTGAAGTGACTTGCTTTTATGGCTGCTTTGTTACTGCAGAGCAGAGCTGTTATTCCAATCCTGATTGGTGGGGTGTCTAAACCCACGCTTCTCCTTAACTGCCCTAACTCAGCAGTGTTTCCAGGAGCCCCCCACCCCATGACCCAGACAAGCAGAGTATCAGGGCTGGGCACACAACCGAGGAGCACGCCAACCGAGGGCTTCAGATGCCACACTGATAGTTCACCCAGAACTGCTTCTGGCCCTAAGGTTCCTGATTTCTCGCATCAGCCAGGATCAGTTTGGTGCCGATTCCCAACCCCTATCCTGACCCACATCTTCAGGGTTCCAGAATCAGCTGTAGCAGCTTCAGCCAACTCATGGAACCACCTGCAAAGCAGCTTTGCTGTCTTGAATAGCTAGCTCACTTCTCTGAGCCTTAGATCCACCTCCCTGAGGCGGTTTCCTCATCAAAGGACAAGGAGTGGGGGAGGGGCAGAATAATGCTTGTTTTGGAGTCTTGTGTTGAGGATTAGGTGAGGACAGACTGAGAAAGTGCCTCGCGCAGTGGCTGCTCCCAGGGCCTGGCCAGCGTGGGTCAGCTGAGGCCGAATTTGGAGGGTGCTAAGCATGCAGGTTCTGACTGCGAACCCAGTGCGCTTTTTTCCTCTGCTGCGTTCTGTATCCTCGGCCTCTAGAGATTGTGTTCCTCACCCCATCCCTAAGTCACCCCCCCACCAACAGCCTTTCTTTCCCCAAGGGTATTCCGGGCTCCCAGTTTGAAGATTCTTCAGCAGCAGGAAAGGACATAGGAACCCAAGGTCATGTAACTGCCCTTCCCTTGGGGCACACACGGCATCTGGTGACAGGGTTATGGGCAGGGACTTGGACCTGGGCTGCCTGGCACAGGAAGCAGGGCCTGCCTACTGAATCATGGCTCCAGCCAAGGGCCTAGGTCTGTCTACAGAGACACATCCAAGGAGATCGGAATCCCAGCCCCACCACCCGGCTTATTCAGATGCTGTCCACATGGGCCTAGTGCCCACCACCTGCCAGACTCCTGGGTGAGGCACTGGGTGGAGATAAACCTCGGTGAAGGGCAGGAAGGCCAGCTGAAACTCAGTGATCCCAGGCATGGCCAGACCTGGCTTCCTTACCATCCCCTCCTACCTCCTGTTGTGTTTTCTTTAACTGGAACCGACAGGAAGAAATTATTAGACTGGGCAGTTTGTTAACAATTCTGGATTCACTATGTCCCCTTTATCAGGTGCCTTGAAGAGAGAAGCTAGACCATGATCCTCAAATAAGAAAAGAAAATTGAGCTTTCTGCCCGAGAAGCTGTGGCCCCTGGCTCCCTGCTCTACTGGCCTCTAATCCTCACAGGTAAAGGCTCTTAAGCCCACCTGCAGGGTCTGTCCTACCCCCAGGCTCTCTGATCATTCTGGACACAATGCAGGGAGAGAAGGACCAACCATTGTGGTTTGCCTGGCTCTTTCTAGCTTTAGTACTGAATGTTCTGCCTCCAGGGAAGCCCATCAGGCCTGGGCAGACTGGACAGTTGGTTCTGCTGGCAGGGAACATTTCTTCTTCCTCTTCCTCATCACATCAGTAATAACCAATCTTGCACACTTGCCATGCGCCAGGTTGACATATGCCACACACTGAAAATCTGGAGGAAGCTGATCATCCCCTTTGGGAAGCTGAGGCAGAGGTTCTGGTTAATTCACGAGGTCAACCTCTGCACGATTCTATTTCCCTGAACCCCCAACCCATGTTTTCAGCATCGGGTCAGCCTCCTGATGCTGTGGGGGCTTCTCTAATCCTCTGGTTCTAAAGACTGTTTTCCTCCACGCCTCTGCCTTGTCCTGGTCTCTGGCTCTCAGCCTCTCCTGTGGCTGGGACCCACTGAGGACTGCAGTGTTCTGTGACTGAGGTCAGCCTTGCTCCTGACCTCCATTCCAGGGTTCTACAAGAGCCTAGAGTGTTGCACCTGAACTTCTGTCATTGAGGCTTGCCCTTTACTCTGGATCACCTGGCCGCCTTGACCCATGCCTGCTCAGTCGCGTAGTAATTATAGTTGGTGCTTGGTTGGCCTTACTGGGCTTATGTGCAACTGGTCTGAAGTTAGCAGAAGCCTCCGCTCCTTGCTCTGTCGGAGTGGCATGGGGAACAAACACAGTTCTTTTCATATCAGTCTGAGCATTCTGTAAGGAGACAAATAGACCACTGAGAGTAACATCATGCACTCAGAAGGCAGGTATAGGTGACTTTTGGATAGGGAGGGGTCGATTAAAATCAAATGGATTCAAATCATGATTTGAATCACTAGTCAGGAAGAGTCGATTGAATCAATATTTCCCCTTCAAAAATGCATTTATTTTTTATATAATTTTAATGCACAGACTTCACAACTCTGACAGAGATAGATGTGGTTTTCATTTTTAGGAGTTACATACCATGCATTTTTAAGCCGTGATTTATTTTGACATTTCGTCGAATCAATTTTGCAGCCATGTCTGAGTCTTGAGTGATGACTTGGTTATTTTATTTACCAAAGCTAATCAAACAAATGTGTATAATTTTCCTTAACAAAATGAGCATGTACACTTTTGAATATTTAACTTTTTTTTTGCTATAAATGTCTAAATTTGTTTTTGCTGAGATGAAATAGGTTATTTGGGCAGATCCAACCCAAAACATTTATGTTTTGGAGTTTACAGAGTTTTTATGCTTTTTTCCTGCTTATTTACATGTTAGAAAAGAAAGGCAGGCCCTTCTACTTTTGTAGTTCCCAACTGATTTTTAAATTTAGGCTGAATTAGTCTTTTTTTTGGAAAACAGTCTCACATGTGTGGAGAAGAAAAAGCTGTGGTCACACAAACTTGATATTCCTCTTAATCCTTGTTGAGAATCCACATGGTGGCTTCTGCCATCCAGTGGTGCGACCTGAAGGCTTATTAGCATCCTTGGTGATTAATTGTGCTTTACTGTATCTGAAACAAACTGTCTTCATGGGGATCAATGGTTTTATTTTAGGAAAGTATTTTCACAACAACAAAACAGTTCAAGCCACACATTTGGAATCAGACACAGTCTTAGCTTGGGCCGTCTTACGGAAAGGCTACTTCTCTTCCCTTCTGTTAGCCTCAGAATGTTTGGGATGGACTCCATACAGCGTTAGAGGCCCAAATAACTTACGTAGGTTTATGGGTTTACCTCTATCTTATCTAAGTCTGTTTCTAGCTTTAACCCATGACATCATCTCTTAGAACATAACCACATACATTATATTCTCTGCCTGCTGTGAAGTTAAGTATCTGTCAATAGATGAATGGATAAATATAATATACATACACATATGGAATATTATTCAGCCATCAAAAAGGAGGAAATCCTGCCATTTGTGACAATGGCAGGACAGTTTGTTAGGTGAGATAAGCCAGACATGGCAAGAGAAATATTGCATGATCTCACTTCTGTGTGGAATCTAAAATAGATTTGTAGAGGCGGAGAGTAAAATGCTGGTTGCCGGGAGCTGGGAGGAGGGGAAAATGAAGTGATATTGGCCAAATGGTGCAAAGTTTCAGCTGCAAAGGATGAATACATTCTGGAGATCTGACGTACAGTATGGTGACTGTAGTTATAATACTAGCTTGTATACTTGGAAGTTACTGAGAGATCTAAATTATTCTCACCAAAAAAAAAACAAACAAAAAAAAAAAACCCTATGTAAGGTGAGGGATATGTTTAAGACATAAAAGCACCTGCATCATTTAGGTGGCCTCTTGTTTTTCTAGGACTTGAAACAAATACATTTGTTTCCACCGTGTTCATATAGTTGTAATTGAATAGAATCGCCATATTTTAAAGTTAGAAAAAAACAGTTCCATCCATTCACACTCTTTAATGTAAAAATTAAGTGATTGCACAGGTCACAAGTCTGAGATGAGAAACATGTCATCTGAGTCTCCCAGAACAAATGTTTCCTGTAATAAGTCATGCTTTACATTTGGGAATTTCTTCCTCATCTGGAAAGTAATGATTTTGAAAAAACTATTCTCCATATACAGACATCTAACTTTTTTTCATTTATAGCTCTTCTTTGAAAGACTTTCATAGCTACACTTACAATCTAGGTATGAAATGGGCACTGCATGGTTTTCTAACAGGAATGCCAGGTTTAACAAATAAAAATAGAGGACACCCAGTTAAATTTGAATTTCAGATAAACAGCAAGTACTTTTTTAGTGTAAGTTGTTATTTTTTTTTTTGTTTTTTGTTTTTTGTTTGTTTGTTTGTTTTGTTTTTTATGTCTTAAATACTGCCTAAATGTCCTAAAGACTTACCTGGAGCGTTCTGTTTTTTGTTTTTGTTTTATTTTTAATCTGGCAATCCTGTTCTCCCTAGCAGTCAGGATAATACGTTGTGTTTGGGTTTGGTTGGCTCTGATTTTGCCCAGTGCACTGTTTTCATTAATGTGCCGCACGCATTTGTTCAAGAAGGGACCCTATGCTTGCAGAGCTCATGCCTGCCAAACCAACCTGTTCAGCACCAGGTCACAGGGGACTAGCCAAATCCACCACTACTGGAGGCAGGAGCAGTGCCTTGAGTGCCTAACCTGGTGTGCCCTGGGAGCACCTGGGGGGCCCAGTGTCTAGATGACCAGCAGAGGGAGTAGCTGTGATGGGGGCTGAGTGACATAAACCTCACAGTGAGTGCCTAGAATGGAAGCTCTAGACCCTGCGTGAGGAAGGAAGCCTGTGCAAAGCTTGCACGAACACAGCCACTTTTCTGGTCAATGGGAGCCTCACCCAGAAGCCAGTTACCCTGAGACATATGGCTTTGTAATTGTAGGGCAGCTCTTTCTTTCCGTTGTCTTCCCTCTGGACATGGAGCCTGGGCTATGGCTCTTGGTTCAGACAAACAGATTTTCAAAGGTGTGGTTGCCTGAGTTTCAAATGTCATGGTGTGCATTTCTGTTTCTTATTTTTTTATATTTTTCTCAAACTGACAATGGTCTGCAGCTGTGGTCTGGGTCCATCTATCTCACTCAGAACCCACCCCAGCACCCCAATGTAGCTCCTCTGCTCGCTCTCGCTCTCTCTCTTCTCTCTCTCTCTCTCTCTCTCTCTCTCTCTCTCTCGTAGGTCCTGAGATGGGCTTGTGCAGCAGGGGATCTGCCTGTGCAGCTTCCTGCTCCAGCAGACCGAAGGTGCCTTGGTTTGTAGCTCTGTGCCCCTCTGGTCTGTGAACCAACTTTGCCTTGCTGTCTGCACCCCAGTTCTCCCAGGCCATGTCTTGATCTCACTTGCCTGTATTATTCCCTGTTGCTTTTCTTGGTGGTCACCATGCTGTCCAGCTTCTAAACCTTTGCCATGAGTGAGCACTCTGTCCTGAGTGGGCACCGGGGCCCCCGGGAGCCAGGGCCTGCGAACTTCCTGATTCTTTCACTCCTGAAAGCCTAGGCCTGAGAAGCGCGTGCCATCCAGCCCCGTGCGGGGTCAGTGGGACTGATCTGAATGGGGTCCAAGGAGTGGGAAGAGAAACCTAACGTGGGCCAGATCCACTCAGGTTTGCTTTGATGAAAAATTCAGACCTAGACCCGCTATTCTGAAGTTGCTTAGTTGGCTTTAACTGGACGCAGTTTCCTGGTAACCTTTACAACAATAAGGTTTTTCTTATTAATGTGTGTTCCTTTAATAAGGGAAGGGCTGATTAAGACAGGAGTAGGGGACAGGCTGGGGGAACTCAAGTCCTGTCGAATGTTATTCGTTTCCAAAAGCCTCTGCCCGAAACTCTGCAAGTTGTTTGAGTGGGGGTACATTTACCATATAAATTTCAGCCAGTTTGTCTCCTTCTAATGAGCTTGAACTTTCCCTGCTGTCGCTTCTGCCTTGATACCTGTTGGGCAAGGTGCCTGCTGACTAATGACCATCATTGGTTCTGGCCTTTTCTCCAGCCTCCTCACTTGAGAATGAGCTCGGTCTCCCCTGGAGTCAGTCTTTTCTCAGGACTGACCCCTGCCCCTTCCCTTTTTTCTCCTGTGTTGTCACCCGTGGCATGACAGAGCAATGTCCTCCACTCCCGACTGGAGCTGTTGTTTCCTTCCGAGTTGCCCCAGCCTCCTGGCCTGCGCTGGTCCCCCCCCCCCCCCCGTGCTGAGGGTTGGGCCCCATGTCGCCCTCTGTGGCCTGGTACACGTTTCCCTGTGGGCACCACATGATAAATCTCAGCCAGGCTCCTCGGCCAGTCCACCCTCGCCTTTGCACCTAGACGAAACTGAAAGACGACGCATGCGCAATGGAAAAGGCGCCATGAAGCAGCTACCCTGCTCTTTACGGGACGGAACCCCAAGGCGATGGAATTGAGTGAGAGATGTGTGTGTTTTGCTGGTACACAGGGAAAAGTCGGGTTAAGGACAGACAGATGAGGGGGTAAATAAAGATTTCTGGGGATTGTGAAAGGGGACTGCTGGGCACTTTTAATGTCGTTATGGAATGATATCACTGTTTGTTATTTTACATCTTATTTTGCAACTTAGGCTTTCATTTACCTTCATAAAGGAACTCTTAGACTTATCAAACAGGACTAGCTAGTGTCTCTGGAGGTTTGTAACAAGAATGGAGATGGGGACAGAAGTGTTAAGAGAGAAGGAAAATGTATTTTCTGACGTAACTAAAGGGAAACAAAGGACAAACGTTGAAGAGGGAGACACATGTCAGAATGGAGAGAAAGAAACTGCCCGAGATGACAGGCGATGAGCCGTAAATGGTAAAAGAACGGGGTATATGTTAGATTTTAGGGCCTCCTTGAAGAATACAGATAAAAATAAACAATGGGGGAACCTACAGTTTGTAATTAAATTCAGCCCTAGGTTTGAATACTCACTTTGCTGGCCATCAGGCATGTCCTTTAACCTAAAGTCTTTATACTGTTTTACTTACCTGAAAAATGGGTCCAGTAATGCCTGCCTCTTCTCGTCACGAGAATGAAATGAGATGATGTTTTTAATGGCTTAGCATGGTATCTGGCATAATTCATCAAGAGAACCGGCGATTCTTATAAAGGTTGTTACAATAATATAAATAACAATAGTACTCATTAGTGCTGATGTCACAGGGGTCGGGTAGCACTGTGCAGAAGTCAGCACTTGTACGGGACACCTGGAAGCTGAGCCTTCATAAGTTTGGCGGGGGGCTTATAACCATCAGGTAACCTTATGCGACCTCACGTCCTGGGTCACCATGGTCAGTCCCATTTACGTCTGTTGTCCCAGCGCAGTTGGGAGTGGTGTCTCCTTTCCTTCTTAAGAGTGTTCCAGTTTCGATGGCAAATCACACAGTTACCTGACATATGAGTCTCACTGTCTAAATCAGTAAGACAGTGTTATTGTATTATTTATCGTTTCCTATTTTCTCAAATAGATTAGGAGTTTCTCGAGGCCACTATATACGTGTGTATGTGTAAATCGGTGGATCTGTGTGTGTACCACCCCCCAGCTAGTATGCCTTTTGATTTGCATCAGTGCTTCAGCGGTGTGCACCGCAAAGAGATACAGTGACCTCATCCTACATGGTCATCTCTACAGAACCCATGCCCACCCACTGTTTGCTGCTCGATGGGCCTCCCACAGAAAGAGGATCATCAGAGGATGGTGGGCCAAGAGGAGAAGTGAGGGTAGGGTATTCATAGGAGCTGAGGTGTTCTAAAGTGTGGCGCTGTGGACAGACCATGGTGTGCATCCTTGCCTAACACCTAGGAGGTACGTGTTCCTGGGCCAGTCATTGAACTGCATTGAACCCTCATTTGCTCATACAGAAGCCTTGTTAGGAGGACTGGAAGCCTTGTTAGGATTGCATTGCATGGTGCCTGGCTGTAGTGGGTGCTCAATAAATGGGAGCCTTGAGCAAGACAGCCCTCTAAATAGATGTAGGCAGCACCATGTCCCTGCCTGCCCCTACTCAACTCCTTTCTCCAGTTTTTCCAAGTGTTTATACGCTGTGGTTTTCGGGTCTCTTGGTGACCTGGGTATGCTCAAGTTAAGACAGCTTCTAGCAAGGTAGACAGATAGGCCAATTTATTCATTCGATAAGTAATAAGTGCCCTAGAACAGAATGGGCACTGTTCTAGGCACGGAGAGTTCCCCAGCGAATGCCAGATGCAGTCCTCGGTCTCATGGAACTCATGACTGTTGGAGCTGTTCGTAGGGTGCTTTAGAAAGATTTCTCTCCCTATCTCATGAAAGCGTGTGGGGAACCTGCCAGAATCGCATAGTCTAGTGTTCTTGGCGAGGGGTCTTTCTACCATGGGCTTTGAACTTCCTGCCTGCCTTGAAGTTAAATTATGTTATTCAGATGGGTTATTTGTGATTCAATAATCAATTCAACAGTGAAAGGCAAAAGAGCAGCCTGCCAGCTCTGGCGGAGTAAATCATCCTGCAAGCACATGAGGAGCCGGGCCGCTAATAGCTCTTGTAAACATGCCGTCACTCTCAGGGCTGGGCTCCGTCCAGCCCTGCCTCTCCCTGAAGTTCATCTCTGTTCCTCAGAAACGCTGCCCGAGCCAGCTGTGACACACCTTCTGCGTCAGTCAAGAAACACTTCAAACCCAGTCTCTAGGACCCGAGAGAGATTGTTTCTGAAGTTTGCATATCAATCAACAAGCCTTTTTGGAGCAGCTTCTAGGTGGGTGGAGGGTGGGGGCTCAAAGATTCAGACACATTTACAAGTGAGAGATGTATAGGGACAGGGGAACCCCTGTTATGTGCCAAGCTCTGCATATGTGCTACCATTAATGCTCACAACAACTGTCTATCGTAGCTCCATTTTACAGATGAGGAAGCTAAGACTTGGGAGGTCAAGGGACTTCCCTAAGGTCACGTGGCTGAGCGTTGGATCCAGGGCTAACTCTGCAGGCTGTGCTCTCTGCTCCGTGTACTGTTTGCTGGAAATCACTGTTAGACCTGTGTCCTCTCCTGTGGTGACCTCTAGCCTTATCTACCTAGCCTGCAGCTTAGTGTCATTCCTCACCCATATTTGCCTTCTCCGGTCCCCAACTCACAGGCAACTGCAATGTAAACCTCAGTTGATTATTATTATGTGCCGAGAATTCAGGGCTTAAATAACATGCAGGTGGATAAGTAGCCAGCCGGGGGCAAGGCAGAGCTCCCATGGGGCAAAGGAAAGAGGGGGTCCACCCAAGATGTTGTTTCTCCCTTGCTCTCTGTTCCCTGAATTTGCTTTACTTTTCTTCACATCAGAGGAATTTGTCTGATTTGTCTGCTTCTTCCACTGGAACGCAAGCTCTGAGAGGGCAAAGTCTGTCGATTTTCTTGACCATTATATCCCTGGTACCTGGATCAACACCTGCACACAACTGGCGTGCAACAGATACATTTATTTAAGTCCCATCTTTATCTTTATAACGACCATGTTCTGAGGCATATGCCAGGCACAGGGCAAAGCTATCTGTGTTATCTAAACCTCACAAAAACCCCATGCAGTGACTCCTGTTAATATTCCTGTTCGGCAGGTGAGGAATCTGGAGCACAGAGTGGTTAACTAGTTTGTCCGAGATCCTACAGCCGGTTAGTGTTGGCGCTGCGGCTCTTTGACTCCTGATCGGAAGCCCCTAGATGCCTCTTCTTTGGTGACCTCTTGCTGTCATCACTCAGACAACTGCGGGAGGGACTTTTCTAGCAAAGATTGCCTGGCCCCTGTGCTTCCTGGTATTTCCCCTGAACTTGACTGTTTTCCTTACTCATTTTTTCTTCCGTGTTCCTGATATTCAGCTGTTTAAGTGCAAAAGCCAGTTTAACGTTATGTGTCGATAATTTAGAGCTCAAATAAGACGCGTAGACAATTAGCATGCCAGATAGAGGGCAGAGGCCACATGTGGCCATGGCAGGTGCGCTGGGCTAGTCTGGTGGCCCTCGTCACCCTGTGTAGCAGTCACCCTCTGCATGGTGTCCTAGTGTGCATAGCCTCCCTCACCCTCTTGCCCCATCTAGAGGGCTGAGAGGGAAGTCTCTTTGTCCCCGTACATTGCGGTGAGGGATCCTGTTGGAGAGATGTACGCATCAATTTGCAGTGGGACCTCTGCCCTTGAGGTCTCTTTCAGGCCAGAAGTCTGAGTCTATGAGTCCAATAAGGGAGAAGCAAAGGAAAGCAGAATTCCCCGAGCAAACCAGAGCAAGCGCCGTGAACCAGAAAGGACAAGAGAGAAGGAAAGCAGCAGGGCAGAGAGGGGACAAAGAGAGGCCAGGCCAGGGGGCCAAGGACAGTGAGAGTGAGAGAGAGTAAAGCAATAATGGAACAAAGGGAAAAAAAAGAATGGGAGCAAGAAGGGAACAAATGTATTTGATATATATATGCTTGCACGTGTGTGTGTGTGTACGTGTGTGTGTGTGTGTGTGTGTGTGTGTGAGTGAAATAAACATGGTAGAGGAAGGAAACTGGAAGCAAGGGGAGGGGCAGGGAGCCCCACTCCTGCTCCTCTCTCTCCCCCAGCCCCTCTGCGCAGCACAGGTTGAAGACCTGCCTTCAGTCTTTCCATCCTAAAATGTCCCTCTCTGCCTGGGTTCACCGTGGTCTCCCTTTCTGCCTCCTCTTTGATTCCCTTTTCTTTCTCCCACAAGTGGTGGTCCCTCACTGCAGCCTCGCTGTCCCCTGGGTGCTGTCTCCGCTGGTAGTTGCTGATCAGCACCTCCATACCAGACCTCCTTGTCAGGTCAGGGCAGTCCCCAGAGCATGGCTGGCTTTCTGGGCAGGCGGCTACTGCAGTTGCTCAGGGCATTGTGCTTGGTCTCACGTCTGCTGTTTGCCATCTTAAGATTATTTGTGATGTTTGGACAAGGAGCCCGCATTTTCATTTTGCACTGGGCCCTATCAATTATTTAGTCCTGCCTCAGAGCCCAGAAACTCACTGAGAGCTCTGAAGGAAGAGGGAGATTCCAAAATTCAGAGGAGGGCAGGAGTGAGAGGAAGATAGGCCCAGACAAGCCAGGTAAAGTAAGGAGAAGGTGGGCTGGATGCAGCTTGGACATTGCGGGGAAGGTTCCTGGGAACTTCATGTGAGCCAGGTAATCCTATAAGACAGGAGAGGCCAGCTAGGGACAAGTAGAGCCTTCAGGGTCTCAACCACGGAGGCGATGCTGCTGCTTTGGGTCTGGCATGGACCCCTCCCTACCTGGGTGAGCAGGGGAACGGCCGCAGTGAAGGAGACAGCGTCACTTGATGCCAGTTTTTGAATGAAGCTTCTCTGCCCCCCTTGATTTCAGATCCAGTGGCTGTCCTCAGAGCCAGTGGCTCTCTATTATGCCCTGGTGTCCTCTGGACTTTGTTCAAGAAATAGCTATCGAAGGTCAAGTTCAGGGAGAACTCAGTCTCATGATGAGCATCCTTAGTTGACCTTGGTTCCGCCTTTCCCCAAGTCCAAGGAGACCCTGGTCTCTCTCTGCTAATAGAGACGGCTCTTATTAATCCTGCAAGCACAGTGCCCAGCCCCAAGTAGGGCCAGCCGTTTTCCGTCTCTAAAACATCAAATTACCCAAACTTCCAAATTTTGCATTATTATTTTTTTTTTTTTGGCAATTGACAAAGGATCTTGGATTGCTTCACCAACTCAGTGATTTGGGCAATGGCGACATACTGGAATGTGGATACACCTGAAAAAAAAAGTCAGACTTTAGGATACAGGATTTCAAATGAAAATTAGAAGGATGGCTTGCAGCATTGCTTATTTTGGCTGCACCGGCTCGTGCCTGGCAGCCGCCTCTCCTTGAGCACACCGATAAATCGCTGCTGAGCATTTTTCGGACTGATAGAAAATGGATGAATCACAGGGCTTTTGGAGCCTAACTGCGAGTTTGTTAAAGTTCAGTGTAACATGAGCAGGTGACAGAAGATGGCCTTGGAGTCCGGCCCACCAGGTTTACATAAGTGTCTGTTTCGGAGGACAGGGCAGCCGGGGCAAGGGTTGGGTGGTATCGTCATTTCTGGGTTCCTTCTGTCTTCAGAGGAGTGTTGGGCCTAAGCGGTCTCCTTTATTATAATCGGCCTGATCTCTTGGGTTTGTTCAGGGGCTCCTTTCAGGACACTGGGCCATGCTGGGTCCAAACTGAATTAGTGACAGCTGCTTGGTGATTGAGTGGCTAAGAGGCGCAGGCCCTGGTTCCCCAGGGGAAGAACTTAGGGTTAGGCCGTATGTACTGCCATGTGGTGGCAGGGCCTCTCTGCGACTTTACTCCGCTGGTGGCTTGCAGTTCATCCTTTTCCTCCCAGATGTTTTTGGAGGATGCTTTTCGAAACTCAGAGGGAGGTGTCGGTGGGTGGAGGAAAGATGGTGGCTTTGCTGCTGGTTGGTTGGTTGATTAAGCCATCTCCTTTCCTTCACCGTGGTTTGGGCCAGCAATGATGGATTCCTCCCCTCCTTGTCACAGCGCCTGCTTCTCACTGAGCAAAGCAGTTCATCACCCCATCAGGAAGGGGAGACAAATGACAGCAGTAACGGGAACTGAAGAGGATTAGATAAAACCAAAGAGCCATCACACACAACAGTGGACAGTCATTTAAAAGGAAATCCATCTCGTTGTTGCCCGAGACCACTCGGGAAGAAAAAGACATCTTCCTATTGCAAGTTCAGAGTTTTATTGCCAGGGGTCATCCTCCAGAAAGCATGAGTCCTCCTGCAGGTTGTCACTGGCCCTGGATTGCCTTGACGAACTCTCCCAGGGTCAAGGGGAAGAAGAAAGGTTCTGGAGACAGACTGCCTGGGTTCCCCTCCCAGTGCCCGCACTCAGGATCTGCCTGTCCTCAGACAACGATCACATTTAACTCCTCAGTGAGTCCATTTCCCCTTTGTAAAGTGGGGGTAATGAAAGCATTTACTATGTAGAGCTGTTGTGAAGAATAAGTGAGGGTATACACATACAGTGCTTGCTTAGAACATATAACTAGGATGCCGGAAACGGTAAGTAGGGTGATTTCAGGGCAGAAGCAGGCTGCCTAACCTGTCCATAGACAAATACACCTGAATAAACACAGACCTTCTCACCTTCCTCATGGACTCCGAGATATTCACATTCACTCTGGCCTTCCAGAAAGGAAGCTAAAGGGGGTGATCCCAGCATCTTCTTATTTTTTAAAAAAATAGATTATTGAGATGTCATTTACATACCATAAAATCCACTCATATAAAGTGTGCAACACAGTGGTTTTAGTGTGTTCACAGAGTGTATACCTGTCACCGAAACCTAATTTTAGAGCATCTTCATCCTCCCAGAAGAAACCCGGTACCCATTAGCATCCACTCCTCATGCCCCTCACGCAGCCCCTGGCAACCACTAATCTACTTTCTGTCTCTCTAGATTTGCCTGGTCTGGACATTTCATATACATGGAATCATATAATATGTGGTCTTTCGTGTCTGGCTTCTTTTATAACAATGTTTTCTAGGTCCTTCTGTATTATAAGCATCCGTCAGTGCTTCATTCCTTTTGTGGTAAATAATATTCCCTTGCTGGGATGTACCTCGCTTGGTTCACCCATTCATCAGCTGATGGACATTTGGGTTGTTTCCAGTTTAAGATGAATAATCCAGTGTCATCTTAAACAGCCAGGGGCCCCACCGCTGTCCTGAGCCCAGGGGCTGGTGGTGCTGCTGTGTGCTGGAAGGCACCCCTGCCTGCCTCTAGTTCAAATCCTCTGAGATTGGGAGGGGAACAGTGGTAGCTCTGCACCTTTGGTTAACTATTTAAAGTGAGTTTTGTTATTTAAAGTGAGTTGACCATCAGGTACAGGGATCTTTCTCCCGAGGGCCCAAAGGTCCTGAACAGAGGTTCCAGTTGGGGGAATGACTTGGAGTCCCTTTCTGGGCAGAGCTGGGGAGAATAGGAAGTGGAGGCTTCCAGCCTCGCTGCTGGTATAGACCGGGAGAATCCACACCCACAGCAGGGAAGAGCAGACTCAGGGTCGAGGGGCAGCGTCCCCAGCCTTTCTGTCTGTGTCTCCTCCAGGCCGTGGCTCCTGGGAACAGTAATACAGTAGTGCACCTTTATTCATGGCTTCACTTCCCATGGTTTCAGTTACCTGCGTCGGCTGAGGTCTGAAAAAATTAAGGGGAGAATTCCAGAAATAAACCATTTTTAAGTTCTAAATCGTGTGCCGTTCTGAGTAGGGTGGTGACATCTTGCGCCATCCGGTGCTGTCCCACCCAGAATGCGCATCATCCCTTCGTCCAGCACATTCACACCGTCTGGGTTCCCTGCTCGACAGTCACTGGGGCCTGGGAGTGTACCCTGCAGATGAGGATGACTGCTGTGCTGTGCACGTCCAGACTGCCTGGATCCGGCTCGGCCACCGGATGACATTGAGCAGGTCCCTGGGCACCTCTGAGCCCCCGTCCTTGTCTGAAAAATGGGGTGAGGCGTCCCCACTTCATAAGATGTCAGTGGAAATTCAGTGAGCTGATGGTATGGGAAGCAGAGCGGTGCCTCGTACGAAGGGTCATTTTCATTGCATGAGCAGCCCAGACTCCTGAGTCCTCCATCTGCCACAGGGAATGGCTCCTCTGCGGAGCTGGGTACACCGAGGCATAGAAAGCAACCACAGTCTCGAAGGAGAGGCAGAGCCGGGGACCCTTCCCAGTTTCGTGACAGATGCAGTCACCTGTGGGCACCCCGCTTTCCTGAGCGACTGTGCCGCCTGCCCTTCATGAAACCCGGCCTGGGAGGAGGACTGTCAAGGAGAAGCTCTGTTGTCTGTAAGATGCTTAAGACGCGGAGAAGAAAGTCAGGCTCAGTGATTGTGGGAGGTCTCCGGGGATTTCAGGGTGGGCCTCTGCCCCTTCTAGTTGCCCCCAGTGGGCATGTGGGCTCCTGCCTCTGGACTCACTGTGTGGCCACGAGGCATGAGCATCCCGCCGCTCTGCCTCTCCTTGGCACGGAGCATTAGGTCTGGAGGGAATCGCTTGTTCACCTCCCCTGTCATCTCCCATGTGACAAATGAGGGACTAAGGCCAGGGAGGCCTGGTGACCCGGTGAGGTGGACAGGGCGCATCTGCTGGCCGGGGCCGGAGGGAGGTAGTGTCAGAGCAGATGGTGCTAGGACCTCTGTGAGCAGAAAGAGGAGGAGCTCGGCTGAGCTGGGGGCGGGGCGTCCCCTGCCCCGAGCAGGTTAGAGCTGGTGTCCAAGTACCCTCAGCGGAGACATGGCCGAGGTGGGTGTGCAGCCAGTGCCCCTCTCAGCCTCTCTCCTTCTCTGCCTGCCTGGGCCTGGGACTTGGGTTTTCCACAGGCTCGGCAGCACCCTGCTATGTATGACTTGATTTCTCTTTTCTGCCACTGGAGAGTGGTCCAGCCTGGGATGGGGTGAGGGTGGGTGGGGGAGGTGCTAGCACTGTGTGGCACCAACAGCTAGGCTGGCCCAGGTGGCCTGAGCAGGTATCTGTGGCAGCAAAAGGGTGGCTCCCTGCCCACCTGCAGCCAAGCCCTGCAGGCTGCTCTGTGTTCTTCACAGAAACAGATATTTGCAGCCGATCTTATTTTCCACTGGGATCGCTGGGATGATGATGTTTTGGCCAAGATGTAGTTCCTGTCCAACCCATGTCAGCATTTCTGCGGGAGAGAGTTCTAATTAAAGGCTTCCCTGCATGGCCCCCTCCCTGCTTGCTCAGTCCCAGTGCCATAAATAAAGCCCTTGTTTCTCTTTCACAAGCAAACTGAGACCCTTTAAAGGTGGGTGAATAACCGCTGCTGTCGAAGCCACAGCCTTGTTCCTCTAGCTTCTGACAGGCTCCTGGGTGCTTTACGGCGGGGGAGGGTTTTATGAATTCTTCCTGCATCTCCCCTTAATGGTGGTGCTCTGGCCCCTGGGGCGGCCTAAAAACAGCTCGGCTGAGGAGCCAATGAAAAGCATCGATCTCACAGTGGGCACGCACAGAATGGAACCTCTAAATTGATGAAAAAGGGGGAACGGCTCTTGGGAAGGGGGCACCTGCTGGGTAGTATCCTGCTCTGGGGTCAGCACCTTGTAGCTGTTATCTCCTTTCTCGAACCGCATATCAAACCTGCGTGCAAAGTAAAGAAAGTAAGGCTCAGAGAATTTAAGGCACCTGCTCTAGGCCACACAGCTGGGGAGAGGAGAGGGCAGGGTTTCGAATTCTGAGTTGAAGGCTTGTGTTCTGGTCATTGTGCTCTGCTGCCTTCTCGTGCGCTGAGTTTTGGAGCAGTTTGTGGGGCTATTTAGATAAGTTATAAGGCATAAACATGTCATGACTAGAACGCAAACCCACGTCTGCTCCTGCCTCCTGCCCTGCTGTTTTGCTGTTTCTGGGCGCCCAGGGGAGACTGGTAAGGCACGCAGGATGTGTTGAGCACCTCGAGAGTTGTGAGAGGGCTTGTTTTCGTTTTTCTCAAAGCAGGAAGCTCCCCGGTGCATTTGGAAGGTGATTTCTTTCATAATGCTTCAATTCACACTTCCATTTTTTAAGTCCCATGTAGCGAGCAGGACCTGTCAATCTGAAACCTTGGCAGAGGCCACTACCAAGTTGACCGGGCTGGAAGGGGTGCAGCAGCATCCCCTTGTCCCAGGGCCTCCTCCTGGCCCTGTGCTCATCTGGCGAACCCCACACAACACTATGCTGATCGTTCCCTTGTCTTGTCCCCTAGGATTTGCCAGGCACCTGGGCACCTAGCCGTGTGGTTCACTGAGAGCATCTACTTTGCCTTAATTCTTAACCACTCTCCTGAAAAGTATTCTCTCCTGTTTTCTAACGCAGAAAACAGAGCTCAGAGGGAGTCAAGACTTGCCAAAATCACACAGCGATGAAATAGAGGGCTATGAACTGATTCACAGTGATTCTTTCCCATGATCATCTTGCCTTCCCTGGGGGTGGGGGAGGAAGGGGAAGGTTGACGACAGAGAGGAAAACATCAGATGACGTCTCTGCCCTCAGGGTCCTGGGGATTTAGTGCATCCAAGTAACAGTTAACAAAATATAAGAGTGGGAAAAGGACCGAGAAGGATGCACAGACTGCAAATTCTATGGTGGGGGGGGGGTGTCTAGAGCAGGGGGGGCTTCAGGGCTGACCTGGAAAAGAGAGGCCAGTTTGGGCTTGGCTTCCAGCAACTCCTCCACCCCTCACTTTTCATCTCCCCCACTTTTCATCCCCCTAAGAAGAAGTGCAGCCAGCCGGAAAGTGCGAGCACTTAATCTGCCGGCAACGCAGGAAGAGATGAATCTCTTTAACCGTGCTAACGTTTTTCACTGCTCTCTTCCTCTAGTCCCTGTTTATTCTGGAGATCGATACAAAGGAAACGTTATTCTTGGGAGCGGACCCGGCTGCGGCGTTCTTCTTCCCCACTTCTGCTTGCCTTCCCCCGTCATTTAATTAGAGCGGAGCCATTTCCGAGAAGCCACGCTGGGTAGTGGGGTGGAACTGGAGAGCTCTAACGATTGCAGCCTGGCACTGGGCAGGGCCCACGGAGGACCCAGGCGCCCAGGCACAAGGAACCCGTCTCTTTCCTTTAGACAGGAATGTTGTCTTCCTGAGCCAGAAGCCTTCGTGGGAGAGGGCTGCTCTCCAGAGACGGAGAGAACCCACTTGTGGGTAGGGAAGGAGATGTGATTGTACCTCCTGGCTTCAGATCTCAAGGTCTAGGGTGTCTGGCAAGACCCAATAGGATGGTCTAAAGTCTGCCAGTCCAATAGAAATCAGGATCTTCTGCGCCATACGTTTTGGCTTGTAGACCTGTGGTCTTGGCTTTTCTTTAAGCTTGTTGAATGACCTAGGAATTAAGATACATGTTAATGTTTCCCCCAGTGGAATCCTTTTAGTTTGTTTGACAGCTGAGCCCGGTTCCATATAGGAACTGGATGAAAGTGGAGCTCTGGGATTGGGACAGACTCTCACCGCCTTCGTCTCCTCTGTGCACCACCAGAGGATCTGGGGCTCTGCGGGTGGTCGGGAAAGCTGGCGGAGTTGGCGCTGGGGGTTGTCTCCAGAGCTAACATTCTAGAACTGTGCTATCTTACATTACTCCCCTCCCTGTTTTGTGCCTGTGTTGAGACTCTCTGGGGAGCCCATGAGAGCCGTTGTGGCAGAGATACTACCTGACTGTCGTGTCCTCGAACACAGTGGGACCATGAAGGCGGATGAGTACACAGTTGACTTTCTATCTCTATTCCCACTAAAATCAAGTGGGTGCAGCAGGTTTTCCGGGGAGAGAGCCACTCCTCACCAGTCTAGATGTGACATCCATTCTGAGTCCTGGTGGGGATGGCCAGGAGCCTGGCTGTTTTTCCACTTGTCATCGGTTAAAGAGGACTCTGCTCAATAGGGATGAAATGAGAAAGAAATCCTCGTTTTGGAAGTCCCTCCCGAAGAATTGTCTTTTCAAATCTTTTCCATCCAGGCAAAATTAATCTTACTATCAGTCAGGAATTCAATTCATTTTCGAGAGTTCATTGAAACCATCTGGTTCCAGCACTGAATTAAAACTTAAAAGCTGGGGGTATGAGTAAGCTTAAACTATGATCCTGTCTTTGAAGGCTGTTCAGTGTGGGTGGTGACAGTAGGCACCTGGGGGCAGGTGACAGGGTGATCAGATGAAAAGAGGCAGGTATAGAGTAAGTTGCAAGACCGTATTCCGAAAAGGCCAGGGCATCAGGCTTAAAGGATAAAGAATAAAGGAAAGAACATCCTAGCCAGGGGGAAAAGTGTGAGCAAACATTCGCAGGCAATAGGATGCCTATTCCCTTAAGGCTGCATGATAGTCTGGGGTAGTTAGAGTCTCAGGTTTGTGGGGGAAAGTTGCCTCAGGTGAGACTGGCCAGAGAGTTTGGCTCCCAAGTGGGAAAGGCCATATAAGCTACAGAATGAAAAATTGGTGTCCAGGCGGGGATAGTTACAGTCTTTACGCAGTTTTAGTAAAATTACCCTGAGGACGAGTATTGGAGCGAGAGTGGGTGGGGGGAAGGGTCAGTTCTTCTTGGGAGTAATGATGGATGCCCAGACTGCGACGAGGTGATCTCATTTAAAATGAGAGACAGGAGGGAGATGGATGCAGGAGATCCTTGGAAGTCGAATTAATAAGGCCATCGGTGGACGTGAGGGTCGAGAAAGAAAGATTAAGGAAGAGGCCGCATGTGCGGGTGGAGAAGCTGGATGGAGAAAGGAACTTGCGCTTGAGAAAGAGCACCGTGGGTGTGGGCGGCGGGCGTAAGGCCTTAGGTGTGTTGCGTTGAGTTTGAGGGGACCACGGGACATTCAGCTGGGACGCCCGGTAGGGAGTCTAGACCTCAGGAGAGAGGCCTGGTGGAGTCTGAGACCCTTGGCCTCTAGGTGATGGTTGCCTGCCTGGGTGAGGGAGCGATGAGGGACCACTTTCAAGCGGTAAGGGAAACGCCATCACTTAAGAAGGAAAGGGAGAGGAAGGGGAGCAGAGATGCAGGCGGGAGAGGCAGAGGAAGGCCCGCCTGCTCTCAAAACCGGCTGGGAAGAAAGTCTGCGATTCCTGCAGAAGATGCCTCTGTTTCTCAGAGGCATTTCCTGTGGCAATAGAAGCTCCTCACCCCGCTATGACCTGAGGCCCCCCTGCAAAAGCCCTGGCTAGGTGGGGTGCAGTCAAGATGGGGGACACAGCCGAGCCAGGTGGTCCTGCAGAATTGGCTGTCTTCCGGGCCGCACCGGCTTCCCTTAGAGAGAGGTGACCTGCTGGGCCCAAAGCACCGAAACTAATCGAGATAGCTGTTTAACTTAAACATATCACCCCGCTGTTCTGGCTGGGCCCCGGGTGTCACGTTGACAGCCACTGGCCCGTTAAAGGTGCAGCTAGACTGGGGAGGCACAGTTCCGAAGAGCTGCTATTAACAGCATTTAATAGCAGGACTGTAGTTAATGGTTAGCAAATGTTTTATGAACAGGTTTCTCATGCTCTGGGAAGGTAGATTCAATTTATTCAGAATGGATTTGCTTTCCCCTATTAAGCCCAAGAGTGTATAATCAGCTCCTTTCCTGCTCTGAGGGCTTTCTCTCTGGCAGGAGTGGGACCTGTTTAACACTGGTCCTCTCTGGGTTCAGTAGGAGGCTCTGGGAGGTCAACGTGTGTGTCTGGGGGTCCTGTGTGGATAGTGGGTGGAGAAAGACAATCTGGAAAAGGTGTGCGGTCATAACAGATTCTTCCCAGACCGGTAGGAAAAACCCCTGACGTGGGACCCTCTTTCTTCCGGTCCTGGCTGGAACACGGGTTTCCTTGTCACTCTTGGGCAATTCACTTAACCTTTCTGTCTCCCGTGTCTGCATCTGTGAAGTGCAGCTCATCACACTTCTCTTCCTCTGAGGTGTTGTGTAGGAATTAATGACCATGAAGCATTTCAAGGTTGCAGAGGGAAAAGGGGCGGTGTCCACAGGATTACAGGAGAGTCGGGAATTCCTGTTGACAAATAGGGGAAATGTAATTTGGCATTACTAAGACATCGTACATTAAATTGAATTCCTGATAGTATTTGTTCAGGACAGGTCACGTTTTAGGATAGGTCCGTAGAGTGTTGGGCGATTTCTGTTCAGAATAGAAGTAAGCTGTGGTTTCTGTTTTCAGTTCTAAGAAGATGAACACTGGTTTTTTTAGCACTGCACAGGCAAGGCAGAGGGCAAAGCCACCAGGCTGGCTTTTCCTTTTTGGAACAAAGGTTAAAAAAATGTCCTTTGGGAAGTAAAGAGGTTAAGCTTTTCAACTCCTTTACTCAAACATAAGATGTTTCTTTTAGCGCTCTACTTTTTTCTGAAATTATTTTCACTAGATTACACAATCAAACCAGAAACATTCAATGACTAGTAAGACAGATGACTATATCTCTTTGATACCATTTCTGTTTCTCAGCAGAAGGGCTTGTCTTTCTAGCTCAAAGATTAACGAAGGATGGGGGTTTGGTTGAGTCATTTATAACTGTTGGGAAAGAATTTGAGACTTTTTAAGGAAATTTGGGAACTAGACCTAGTTCTGGTACTTAGTAGGTGTAAGTCTCTTACAATCTCTGAACTTTGTCTCAGACAAAAACTAAGTAGGTAATAAGGCCCACTTCATAATGTTGTGGAGATCAAATGGAACGGCATCTCTGAAAGCTCTGCACCTGTCAGGTGTGGGGAATCTACCACCAAAGTGGAAAAGAAGAGAGAAGTGAAAAGAAAATCTAGAGGATATTGTCCCGTTGGCCAGCCAACTTCCTTTCTCCTTGGGGGTGTGGCCTCCGGCTGCTAAGCGCTTCTATAGGACGAGAGGCCTCCAAGCCTTTGGGCCACCAAAAGACCTCGCCTAGAGTGATTCTGGCCATTTTGGACAAGGAACATACTGGGGCTGTTTACCAGGAACGAGCTACAGAGCAGCTTGTCCTAAGAGCCCATCACCAGCTCTAAAGTGAAAGGTGACGTACTGAGAGCTTCCACAGGACAGGTGCCCTGCTGCATCCTCTGCACACACTGTCCTGCTGAGTCCTCACGGTCCTCTGTGATGAGAGAGGTACCGTGGTTCCCTTTCTGTGGATTAGGAGGGTTGGTGGGTCACCTCGCTCAAGGTCACATAGCTAGGGAATGGTTATATCGGTGCGGCTCTGACAAGAACCAGCTGGCAGAGAGTGTGGCTGAGGGACCTTAATGAAATGGCTTTTTTTTTTTTAAAGATCTGTGGGCAGGGGTCAGGGAGCCAGCGGGGACAGAGAGCCCTGCAGGGACCAGAAGCAGCAGGAAGCCATTCCTTGCTAAGGCAAGACAGGCCGGGAAGGGAGGGATGGTATTACTGGAGCAGGGAGTCAGCTTGGAGCCCTTGCAGAGGATGACTCTGTGGTCAGCTCCCAGGGCGCAGAGTGGGATGGGAAAGGTCAGACATGGTGTATTTGGAGGACAAATGGAAAGTAACCAGGATGCAGACCCGAGGCTCTGTCAAAATCGGAGTTCACTACCCTTTCACTAAGCGGAACTACTGCTACACATTGGCTCCCTTGTGCAGTGATGTGTCATGTGATGACCTGAGGCTCAATGGCAAGGAAGTGAAGCACCTGGTATTGTTGTTCCTGGTGACTTTAAAGAGGGCCCTTGGGTCTCCATAGGTACCTGAGCCGGTCCAGTGCCTCAGAGGCTAAGCTGGGTTTCTAGCTTGGCCCTAGTTTCTTCATATTTATATATGTAGCTGCTATAGGTATTTTGAAATTTTTTAAAAATTTGTTACTACCTTGAAATTATAGCAGTTATTAGACCACTACTAGATCTTATTATTGTTGAATATATTAATAAACATGTATATTATTATATCAAATTTTTGAAAAACCATGTATGAGTATAATTTTTCTTTGTAATACTATGCATTTTGTTTTAGGCATTTACAAGCATTATTCTCCACAGCATGCGCCGCACACACACACACACACAGGTTCAGACCCCTAGGCTGGATAATCTTGACCCTACGTACGTACGTACGTTGTTGCAACACAGGTACTGGGTTGTGGTGAGTGATGCCTCCAAGCTTTGGGTCAAAGGGTCCAGTCAGTGGCTCTTTAGGCCCCAAGGTCAAGGCCCCTGGACTAAGCTCCTGGAGTGTCCCTGGGTTGGTTTTGGCTCTTTCTGCCGCTGGATTCGGTGATCTAAACACTGATCCTTTCTCAAGACCTCAATTCTGAGAGTGGTGTCCTGGAAAGGAGAGGGGGACAGAAGAGCCTGAACCTACCAAGTGGACAGAGATCAACCAGAAAGTCATCACCTTGAACTCAGCTTCCTCAAAGTGTAAGCCATTCATCCCCTGCCTACCTCAGAATCACTTGGGATGCTTATTGAAACATAGAATCCCAAGACCCCACCCCACACCTACTGAATCAGAATTTTAGGAGCAGAGCTTGGGAATCTGTGTTTCATGAGCTTCTTGGGTAATCTGGGGACACACTGATACTTGAGACCCAGAGCCACCGCTTTAGATTGCCTGGGTCCTGGAACTTTTAATTTGACCTGAAGTTCCAAATTTTAATGGAAATTTCAAGAATACTTCTAATTTCTAAACACAGTGATGCTCAGTTTGATAAAAGCATACAAGCGAGGAGAATCCTGGCTTGTCGCACTGTACATACAGGTCTCTCTTTGTTTCTGTCTAGCATAACTAGAGGACTCCTTGCCAGGTGAGGCTCTCCTCTCGGCCTGGGCCACTTGTCATAAGAGAAATAAAGCAGCCAGTCACTGTCCTAGCAGGTCTTGCTTGTTTCCTGCTGCTCCAGAAGTTAGGAGGGGTAACAGATCCACTGGACAGTCCTTCAGGTGGCCTCTGTTAGCCATGGCCTGGCCAGTGGGAAGCCTGTTCCCTTCACCGTGAACTTGTTCAAAGGCCTCATCACAACGGGAGGCCCCTCCCCAGGACCCAGTATGCTGCCGATGGGTGGCACAGACACTCGGAGGCAGGGGCAGGCCAGGGCTCAGAGAGCAGATAATGCCATAATAGCCCCTTTGGCCTCCTGCAGCCAGAGTCTCGGTTGACCTGGGCTGTTCTATTTCACTCTGAAGCTTTGCCGGGCAGTTGATCAAGTAAAATGACAAGTCTGTGGTTTATCCAGCACCTTTAGTCCCAGCATTTAAAGTGCTATTTAAAGGTCAGCTTCCAAGGGGTAAGTGCCCATGTCATTTATGCTTTTAAAATATGAGGGTAATGAAAAGCAGTGTGCTGGCACCTTGCTAATGGGTGTACACTTTCCAAATTTTCATTAGCCCTTCCACAGATTGCCAGTGTTTTGTGGATGACCTATTTGATAGCAGTGAGCCTGAAGATACACAGTATCTGTGCTGCGAATAATAATTTCTACTTTCATTTAAATTGCTCCTTTTTCCAGATCATGATTTCTTTCATGAGCAATATTTTCACGGCTGAGTCTCATTTTCCTTTGCTCACATAGTTTAGTGGGTAAAACTCTGGCCCAGTTTCCTGCTTGTGGCCCTATATGGCCTCAAGCCTCAGTCTTGCTACCCCAAAATAGACAATATCCCAGTCTCTCCTCCACCGTGAGAACACTCTAGTGCTTTTTATTTTCCTTCGTGATCTCCAGTCTTGAAAGATGTTATCCATTGCATAAATGTCTCTGATGTTATGATGCTTTTGTTTTCCTACTTTTAATAACCAAATATATTTACTAATTAGAGTTTCTGATTAGCATGGGAAGCAGTAATACTGAGTTGATATCATTCTAGTCAAAGGCAAAGAAATGTGACATTTTATTTCTCCTGTGGGGCTTTATCAAGGGTAAGCAAACAGATGAAGTCTGTTAGGCTTTGGAATATATTAGAATAGCTTGCAGTGCCTTGTTATTACAGTCTAGAGCCCCTGGGGTTGGGAACCAGTGCCTTGTTCTTCGTGTTCATTCATTTGTTCGTTCTTTTGTGCAGTAAACATTGGTGGAGCGGGCACTGTGCTGGGTGCTGGGGTGTAGCATCAAATGAGACGGACAAGAATCTGCTCTAGGCAGAGGATGGATGAACAAATAAAGAGAGGCCAGGGAGTGACGAAAGCCATAACAAGAATAAAACAGGATGATGGGAGGGGGAGTGACAGGGCCACTTTAGATCAGGCAGTTGGGGAAAGCCTCTAAGGGAGGGGACATTTAAGGTGAGACCAGAAAGACGAGAAGGAGCCAGCCTTGCCAGATTACCTTTGGGCACAATGACAGAATGGTCAGAGTAAATCCGCATGCATGTAAATGTGACTTCATTCTTAGCTGAAACTATTTTTTTAAAAAAATCAGAGCAGCCATTAAGTAGACAGCTCACCCCAGGGTGTCGAAGGATTTGTCTTAAAGTGGCTAGTTACCTTCTTTCTCCCTAAGTAATGTGTGATCTCCTTGGAGGCAGAGACACTGATTTGCTAAAGCAGAGCCTGGCTCAGGGGAGGCCTGCAGTAAATTCAGCCGGTGGATGGATGAATGAAGGAATGAACGATGTTGACTCTCACTCTCCTCAGGCTTTGCAGGACTGCACTGTGGTGGGGGTTTTACCAGGCAATGACGGGGGCTCAAAGGTGGGCAAGAACTGGTAAGAAGGGTCTTCCCAGGCTTGATCTGGCCTGCTCGTCCCTCAAACATTGAAGACCGCATGAGAAGAAAAGGTTCAGTCCTTAGTAAAAATATTAATGCCCTGTTATTTCTCTTGTTAAGAAGGCATGGGTGGCAGGAGAGCCAAGAAGCCAGTCTAATCGGAAGCATGATTGTTTCTGGATTGAGGCTACAAAGTGGAGCAGGTGCCTCAGGGGAAGCAATGGGATTTCTGGTGCGGCATGGCCCCCTGGATGCCTTTTTGTAGGTCTCAGTTTGAAGGTGGGCCTGCTCAGGAACCACGCCTGGCTGGGATCTGATCCATGGCTATCAGAGTTGGAGGGCAGGACAAGAGGGCATAGCAGGGCATGTGGGGCAAGACAGGCTGAGAAGAGTCCACTCACCTGGGTGGAAAGCTCACCCAGCTGCTGGTGCTAGTGGGTGAGTTTACACCTCAACCAGTGCAGGGTTGGGACTGTTGTTGTCTCAGTCACAGATCCACCAGGGAGAATGGTAGTACCCAAGACAACTAAATGGCCAACCGTCCTGGTAGTCAGGGCCCTCCACCCATTATGCTGAAGTTTAGGCATTGGACCCAAGGATGGGCAAAGGGCCTGATGTCATCAGGAAGGTCCCCAGGCTTCGAAGTGGTGCCAGGCAGAACACAGCACAGTCATGCGGTACAAGGAGTGAAATGCAGGCAAAGCAGTGCCTGGGGCCGAGTGAGGGCTGGCTCGGAGCACTGTGGCTTGGCTTTGGCCGTAGTGTGCATCTGGAGCTGATTAAAACCCTCCTGCCTCAGCGAGGGTTGGGCTCGAGATGAGTGAGTGGGCTCAGGTGTGAGGAACAGGAATGAGCAGCCCAGAGGCTGGTGGCTGTTGTTCTCCTCAGTTGGAAGTGGGGATGCCAGATGAGATACAGGATGCTCAGTTACATTTGAATTTTAGAGAAACAATGAATAATTTTTTTTTATTAAATGTGTATCCCAAATATTACATGTGATATATTTGTAATTGTTCTGAAATTCAGATTCAGTAGGGCATCCTGTATTTTTATTTGCTAAATCTGGCAATCCTAATTTGAAGGCAAAAGTCAGAAGCTCCCAAAGAGTCCACCAATTTCTAAAGCATTGTCTGCCTGTTCTAGCCACTGAGTCAAGGCTGATGGAGCTGCTGTTTCTCTTCCACCTCCCTGAGCACATGTCGCTCTGGGTCCGCAGTTGAGCTGAGAAAGGAACCCAAGTGTCGGGGCTGATGCAGAGGGAAGAGGTATCTTGGCTGAGGGGAGAAGGGTGCCCCTGGGGTCTCCCAGGAGGCCAGGCTTCCATGTAGAACAGGCTGTTGCTCTTTGCTACCCCTCCCTGAAAAAATGTCCAGAGTGAAAATGTCCAACTTCTCACTGTGTTGTTTGACCTTGAGGATGTCCTCAAGTGATACCTTGAATGTGACCTCTAGGATATTATCCACCCAACTGTACAGATCAGCATTTCTGTTGGGTGACGTTTCTCTGCTTCACGAGCAGGGACCTGAGGATCACAGGGGCACAGGGAGATGGGGGCCTCAGTACTGTGTGGGCGCTGAGGACGCAGCCCAGGTCTGTGGACTCCTGTTCAGCGTAGAGCCCACAGGCCCTGTGCAGCTTGATGATGCTAATACTTCCCTTGATGCTGAGAGAATTTCGAGCAGAAAGCTTAGAAGGACGAGCATCCTGTCCCAGTGAGGCAGGTGTTCCGTTGTGTGCTGTTGGATAACTCAGTGCCTCAATGAGTGCACCTCCTGGGCAGGTGGCACGTTTGTTCTCTGTCCGAGGAAATTCTGCCAGCCCAGGGCACACGTGACCAGGGGAAGGGAGAGTTGGAAGCTGAGTGATGTGTTGTTATTTTTGAGTTGAAAATGAGAAGCAGTAGGGGAAATGTCCACTGAGCTATTTCTGAAATGTTTGTCACTTACTGTCACTTGTGAGTACAGAGAAAGACATGCTCTTAGGATAATCAGTATGAACTCTTTATTTCAGTGACTGAACGGTGAAGCTGTGGACGCACCGATGATGGGGTTACAGTCTCTAAACCCACAGAGGAATGTCAGCAAAACAGTGAATGGAGCAGGCACCTCTGACCCTCTGCTTTCCTTGTATTAGTCAGGATTCTCCAGGAAAGCAGAGGCAGTATATGTGTCCATCTGTCTGTCTGTCTGTCTCTCATCTATCTATCCTATCTATCTATCTAGATTAATTTTAAGGCATTGGCTCTTGTGCTTGTGGGGGCTGGTGAGTCCAAAGTCTGCAGGGCCGGAAATTCAGGAAAGAGCTTACGTGGCAGTCTTGAGTTTGGAATCTACAGGGCAGGGCAGGCAGGATGGGCACTCAGGCAGTGTTTCTGGTGCAGTCTTGTTCGTTCCCTCTTTGCTCTTAAGACCTTCAACTGGTTGGATGAAGCCCACCCACATTATGGAGGATAATTGGCTTGACTTGAAGTCTGTTGAGTTAAATGTTAATCTTTATTTAAAGCCTACTGATGAAAATGTTAATCACATATAAAAATACCTTCACGGCAACATCTAGATTGGTGTTGGCCAAATGACTGGGCCGCGTCCAGCTGACCCATAACACATTGCAGTT
Source organism: Eonycteris spelaea (assembly GCA_003508835.1). Classification (NCBI taxonomy): domain Eukaryota; kingdom Metazoa; phylum Chordata; class Mammalia; order Chiroptera; family Pteropodidae; genus Eonycteris; species Eonycteris spelaea. The sequence continues at coordinate 16,939,051 of PUFA01000014.1, read as the reverse complement.
AGCCTGTCCACAGCTTAGTGTATAGAGCTGGTTGGAGACCCAGGAGGAATGTTAAGCACTTTCGGGAGGAAGAGGCCGGGCCACTGGCTTTTCTATGGGATGTTTGCAAGGTCAGGGCATCCTTCTTGATTCCTCCTTCTATTACCATGCCAGATTCTTTCTTGCTGGGGGGAGACCAGTCTTCGTTCTCTTAAGACCTTCAACTGATTGGATGAGGCCCACCCACATTATGGAGAGTCAGTCATCTGCTTAACTCAGACAGTCTACTGATTGTAAATGTTAATCACATTTAAAGTAAACATCTTCACAGCAACATCCAGCCTGGTGTTTGACCAGCTGGACAGTGTAGCCTAGACCAGTTGTCACATAAAATTAACTGTCATACCTACACTCTGTCCCATCCTGACGCTGGGAAACTCTGCCATTGACTAAATGGAAGGGAGCCAAGGAAGGGGGTGACCACCTATGTTCAGAGCAGAAATTTGGCACTGGGTGGGAGCAGGCCAGGAGCTCGAGAGCAAGAGAGTATGCACCTCAGTGGTCATATTCACCCCATCCACCACCCCTGCCCTGGGGAGGAGGGGGAGGCTTCCGGTAAAGGCCAGCAAGGCTGGCACAAGACCGGAGAGCTCAGAAAAGCCTAAAGCCCCATTCAGCAGTGCCAAGTCACTGCCAGGTTTCCCCTCTCCAAAGGTAAGTGACACCCCTCCTGCTTGGCCTGTGCTGAGAATTCTAAACATGCCCGGCTAGGTGAGTCTCACACACCCCACCTGAGGCAGCTGCTAAAGGTTCCAGTGGTGGGCTGCCGTTGTGAGCCCAAAGGATGCTGTATGGCATGAGGCTTTCTGCTGAGTTCGTTTCACTGCCTCAGCCCAGTGCCATGGCAGGAAAGGTGGATTCTCTGAAGATCTTCCCGCCTGATTCCTTTACTTCCATCTCTGTGGGAAGGCGTTCTCTCTCCTTTTCCCCTCTGCCCTTCCCCTTCGTTATAACCTGCCTATGACTTACAGGCTCTATCTGGGGTGAAGTGCCACACAGGGCAGGATCCTGTTGGTTTTGGGCTGCCCCCAAATCCCACCACCCCTCACCTCCAAAAGGGCTGTACATTCACTTTTTAAAAAGTGACCTTTTTAGTTTAGAATAATTTTAGAGTCACGGAAAAGTTGCGAACAGTACAGAGAATTCCTGCCTACCCCTTACCCAGTTCCCTCTAACATTATCATCTTACACGATAAGGAACATTTGTCACACTTAAGAGACTAACATTGGGTCCACATTACTGTTCCCTCAACTCCAGACACTTCGGCTTTCGCTAGTTTTTCCGCCCTGGGATCCCCCCAGTGTGCTTGCATTCAGTCGCCTGCATTCCTCTGGCTTTGTCTGTGTGCCGCGTGCTCCTTCTCGCCCCGCCCCTTTCCGGTTCGCCCCGCCCCACTCGCCCCAGTCTCATGTCTCTGGCCGAGGCGTCACTGACAGAAGCTGGCAATGCCTGATCTTTGTTCAGAAGCTTAACTCAGAGCTGTCTTCCTCTTGCATGCTGGGAGGAAGGAAGCCACCCTGCCGCTTGGTAAATATTTTACAGATCTAATGGAATCAAGTTGTCTCCTCTGCAGGAAATAGACATTAGTTAAAGGTGGTAACGAGCTGGCTGGGTGCTGACGGGTCAGGCTCTTTGCAGCCTCAGGCTTGCTAGGGACCTTGCGGGGTTCCTACTCAACTCTGTCCCCGTAACGTGCCCCCACCACGTACCTCATTCCCAGATAGTTCTCTACGCCTGTTCCTCCTCCAGTCTTTGCCTTTTGGAGGGTGTTCATGTGGGGCTGTGGTCCCCAACCTGAGCCTGTCATGTCTGTGCCCATCACCACGACCCCTCACCCGTAGGACCTGGCTTTCCTGTCTGGAATGAGAAGTGTGGCACACACTTGACACGTGGCCCCGAGTCAGAGCGAACAGGATTGCTGCTGCTGCTGCTGCTGGCTGAGTCTGGGGTCTCCCACAGCGCTGTGGGCTGCGTTTATTTCCTGCTCCTGCTCCCCTCCCTCGCCTCTTGTTCCCACCTCTACTTTTTCGTACTTTGCCCCCCAAGAGTTTCATTTCACAGAAGAGTGAAATAAAAATGTTTATTATTTAAACCAAGGCAGATAAAAGCTGTAGTAAATTGTTTTGATGCCATTTACAAGCTGTGCATTGTAGTGAAGTTTAATGTGAAGTCAGAAGGGAATCAGTGAAGGGGGCCTGAGCAGAATCTCAAATGAAGGGGAAATGGGTTTTATAGACCGTGGGTTGGCAGGTTGGTCCCCTCCTCACCCGCCTGCCGTGCTCCTCCCGCTTGGCCCTCTGGCCTCCTCTCCCCCCTCTCGGCCTGTGTATCTCCCCCTCCCCCCGCACTGTCTCATCCCTCTCTACTGTGTCCTCATTCATCCTCCCTTCTCAGCCCCACACACACACACACACACACACACCACAGTTCTGGGATGCTCCAGGGCCTGGGAGAGAGTGAGCTGCCAGTGAGGTTCCACGGCACCGTGGCCCAGATGCCGCCCCGGTCTGGCTGTCCCCCAGTCACCTGGGAGCCAAGCAGTTGAGCCAGCTCAGCTCTGGCTTGGAGCCTTCAGGAGCCTTTGATTGGACTTCGGAGGTTTCTGAGGAGCCTTGGCATTCCTGCCTCCCCCAGCCAAAGGCCACAGAGTCAACAGGATCCTAGACCTGTAGTCCCTAATAGAAACCAAGAGAAACAGAACAGTATGGGTTTCCTTCCCCCACCGTCTCTCTTCGGATGGGTAGCACACACACCCAAGAGTCCTCTTTGGGTGCGGTGAGGTCCGAGCATGCCCCTCTGGGCCCAGGAAAGACTGTTTTATGGCCCCTGTGTCTGCGTCATTTTTCCCAGAGAGCTGGGAGCTGGCTCTCAGGTGTTCGGAGGCATCCTACATGCTCAGCAGCTTTGGATGAAAATATTCTAAATCCACCTATTGTGGACTCTAAACTGGAGCCCCAAGGGGCTGGTGCTTGGCTGTGAGCCAACACTCCTCAGAGTAGGTTGGACACTGGCAAAGAAAACACACCTGGAGATGAAGGCAGATGGACAAGCCTTGGCTCCTGCAGCACATCTCCGCTGTCTGAGACCTCTCTCTGGTCACGACTGGTAAGAAGGCTCCATCACAGCTTTGTCCCTTTAGGGCACGAGACTCATCTGCAGAGGTGGTTAGCATGCAGATCCCAGGGCGTGCATGCGAGGTATGATTCAGTCTGGTGTGTGGTCCTGGACTCTACATTTGGACAAACCTCTCTTGAGGGATCCTGCTGTGCAGCCAGATTTGGAAACCCTTGCTCAAGTCCACTGTCTTCCTCTAGGAAAGCTCCCTCAAGGTCACTAGTCCAAGCTCTTGTGGAGTTGGATATGGAAGGGAGACTGGGGAACACCTTGGGGCTCCCTGACCCTTGTTTTTAATTGTACTTCTAGTGCCCATCAGATCTCAGAGTGCAGACAGAGTCCTTGGGAAGAGCCGATTCTGAAGCCACTCAGCGCAGCGAGTGGCCACAAATAGGAATCTGGGATAGACATCCTGTCTTATAGTAAATTGAGAAGAAGGAGAAGCATAGGAGAGTGAGGGGCTCTAGGGTGGGATGACTCAGGATTTCCCCGGCAGGATAACCTCCTTCCCCAGGGAATGACGCTATTCCACAAAAAGCCTGTAAAACAGCCCACACACTGACTTCACATCTGATGTTCCCACTGGCCTTCCCGCCTTGCCTCGCTGGGTTTGATTGGAGGTGGCGGGAGAGCGAGGCTGTGAGACAGGCCTCCTCTGCATCTCTTAGTGCCAGCCAGCTCAGCCTCCTGCCACCAGTCAGGCCCTGCTGTTGTATCCTAGAGAAGGGCTCATCATCGAAAGTGCTGATTGCTGGCAGGGTGCACCCCATGTTCTTCAGGGTTATGCTGGGCGGGTGATCTGTGCTGTGAGATTTAGCTCTGCACCAGGAAGCAGAAGACCTGGATGGAGTTTATTTCCGCCACACCACTTCCTAGTATTCCAGCTAGGCTTTTTGCTCTTTATTTGCACAGAGGTATTTTGATTTTCATCTTGCCTTCCTTATGGAGACATTTCAAAGACCAAATGAGCTGAGAGATGGAGAAATCGTAGAAATCTTGAAAATTCTGAACAAGGTCTGTGAACTTGAAATGTGTGACATAAATGAGAGCTGGGCAGTGAGGAATGGCAGGAGCTTTGGAGAACTGGAGGACAAAATTAGATTTGCTTAGTAAAAAATAAACACTGCAGGCTCTGAAGAATTCATATTTAAGGGCCAAATTTGGCTTGTAGACTAGCATTAATCTCTACTGTAAAGTGTTGTGCAAAAGCCAGGTACCTGTCATCAGTTTCCATACTACATCATCAACTCTGATGCAGCAACTTTCCAAACGGTGCCGTACAAAGTATTTTGTGCCTGGATGTTTATAGGTATAGGAGATCGATGAGTATGGGCTTCAGAGTCAGCCTACTTAGGTTCAAAACTGGTCTCTGGTACATAGGCATGTCATTTCAACTTCCTCTACTCTAATTTTTTTCCTATCTGTGTAGAATGTGGATAATAATAGCACCTACCTCATTAGAATCCTATGAGGATTAAATGAGATAATCCATGAAAAGTGTAGCCCAATGACTGCTCATAACTTAACTGCTCACTAAGAGCTTAATATTATTGTGGCTGTCTTATTATTCTTTGCTTTTGCACAGAGAATTGAAGGGACATACGTAGCAATAAAAACACGATTATAATACAGAGTAAGAGATGGAGATAAAGGGAGTCAGAACTTAACAGGAGACAAAGATGACCACAAAGGTCTCATGAGGTTCCTGTCAGAAAGTTTTACGTTTTACTTTGAGTTTCCTGATAACTACAAGGGTCAGGAAGAAATGGCTGGTTATAAGCCTCTTATCAAAATGGAAGGATCACGGAAGTTCCTTCTGGATTCATGCTTCTATTTTTTTTCAAGAAAATAAGTAGAAGAGACTTTTTGTCTTGGTTAATGGTCTGTGAATGTACCTGGATAACTCAGGTTTGTGGGGTTTGGAAACCAGTATTTCCTTACTGGTCTGTCTGAGCTTAGCTGGGACCTCGGTGGTTGTTAGACCTCAGCTGGCCCCTAGGTTCTGAGACGTTGAATGGTCCCCTCATGGCCAAAGCTTCAAAGTTCAAGGTTTGCACCAATTTTCTCATCTTCTTGAATGCTCCTGGTCGTGGGTGCTGCTCAGATATTTCAGTAGTTCTATCCTTGCCTGCAGCTTGTACCTAACTCTCTACATGAGCAACCTAGTCGTTCTTCTCTTCCCAAAATACAGAAGGCTCCTGGCATCTGCCTCCCCACCTCCTATCTGGAAAGCCCTTTCTGAAGGATGTCTTAATGTGATTTTCTGTGAGCATATTGGTTTAAATTTCCTGTGCCTGTGATGGATCTGATGCCCCATACTTCTGACTGGCCAGATGCATGTGGGTTAGAGTATAGCCCGTGTGTACTTCTAGAAGAACCCTTTCTGGTTTGTGCACTGTTAACATGGAGTGTCGAAGTACACGTTTCTACAGGCAGATAACATTGCATCTATTTATCTTGCTCTGATTTACATCCTAGGCACTTAATAAATCAATGTCCCAATGAAGACAGTATTGTCAGTAAGTGATAATAATCAGGAATGCAAAGGAAGACATTATTTGCTTTGAATGTGAACCTTTGGTTTTCAGGGAAAGCAAGCTCTATGCAATGTGTTTATTTTTGGAGGGCAGCGTGTTGAGTTTGCAAGCACAATGCTATCGCAGGATAAAATAAGCACTGCATTGTTTTACTGCTGAGCCTTTCCAAATATTTCTGAGAGCTCTGAACTGTCAGGACAACAATGTGTGGCTTTAAAAGGCTTACTAATGGAAACACGAAGAAACAATTACATGAACAAGATGATCTTTGAACGATTAAATGGTCTTGTAATAAGTTGCTAGTTCCTTGCTCAGTTGTTATAGAGGTCAGAACATGAAGTTGGCAGTCGGGAAACTTGACAGCTTTCACAGAGGGTGGGTCCTCCTAGGGTTCTTCCCAAGATGCAGGGAGGCACCGTATGGCCTGGTAGGCGCATTCCCTGGCCGTCCCTTACCCTTGCCACACAACCACCACTGATCGCATTACTGTGGTTATCTATGATTCCATGGTGCCTTGCACAGACGTCTGATATCACATTGTATTATAATTCTTTGTTTACAGGTGGATTTCTTTGGGCTGTCGGGATGGGCCAGTGTGATGTGGTATCTTATTAATCTTTATATTCACAGGACCTACCGTGTGTTAGGCCCTCAATTAGTATTTGTTGAATGAATTAAGTAATTTTGCAAAAGCACTAAAAAAAAAAATTTCCCTGGTCCTTCCTTTCCTGGTAAGGTGGAGGATCCCAGAGATATTTCATACCTTGTCTGGAGCCCCACAGCCAGACCGTGGCTCCCACAGGGGCTTGGTCCTTTTTCTACTATCTCCAAGTACAGCATTTTTGGCTGGAGTTGCAGTTTTTTTCCTCTTCTTGTCTATCTACATTGTTTTTTTTTCTTCATTCATTCATTCATTCTCATTCATTGACTCATTCCTATGTTATTTATCAAAGAGTTTTAATGGGCTAGGTATACAACAAAACAGATAAAGAACACTAATGGAGTTTTTATTTTAGCGGGGAAGATAGCCAATAAATAATAAGCATAATCAATAGGGAAAGTGTATAGTACATCCCAAGGAAATAAGCGCGAAGTCAAAAAGAAACAGGAGAGCACAGAGTGGGGTTGGAAATATCGAGGAGGGAGGAGGTTGTAGCATTTCACGGAGAAGGAGTGAGAAAGTGAGGTTTGAGCAAAGGCTTGAAGGAAGGGAGTGATTTAGTGTTGCAGATATCTGAGGAAGTGTGTTCCAGGCACAGAAGAACTACAGCAAAGACTGCAAGGTGAGAGCGTGCTCGGAGTGCCTGAAGAACAGCGAGGGCTGGCAGATGGAGTGGAGTGGGCTGGGTGAGGATGGGGGAGAAGGAGGAGTGAAGGTGAGGCAGGTACCCAGAACCATGTCAAGCAGAGCCTTGTAAGCCATAAAGAGGACTTTGGCTTAGCTCCAGGAGGAAATTGGGAGCTATTGGAGGGTTTTAGGAGAGGAATGACCTGATCTGACTTGTCCTTTAAAAAGGACTATTCTCGCTGTAGTTTTGAAAATAGACTTTGGGAAGGTAAGGGCAGAAACAGTGAGACCTGTTAGGAGGAAGCTGTTGAAATGATCCGAGTCAAAGATGATGGTGACTTGGATTGAGATGATAGGTGGTGAAAAGGCAGATGTTGGACATATTTCAAAGAGAGCCACCAGAATTTCTTGATGGATTGGATATGAGGTATACAAAGGAGGAAGGGAGTGAAGAGTACCCCAAGTTTTTCACTTGGGGTGGATGGATGGAGTAGCCATCAATAGAGATGGAGAAGGCTGTGGGTAGAACTGGATTTCCCACCATCCAACCACTGGTTCTATCCCTGGAAAGGAAGAGGTGTGGGGAGAAGATGGGAGGCTCTCCATCCCGTTGAGACTATGGTTCCCTGCTTGTGAGCCCTTAGTCTTTTTTCTTCACCAATTCAAATGCCACCCTTTTAGTATTCCCTTCAAGATTGATCACCGCCTTCATGACATCTACCTTGATTAATTTTACCTGGCTGAAGTCTCCCAGTTCATTCCACATTCATACATAGATATGCTTTACTTAACACAATGGATGAGTTTTTGAAAAGAGAGGTGTAAGTCCCCTTTCAAAAAAAAATATATTAAGGCCTATTTTATATTCGCCAGGGGAGCTAACTATTTAAAGTACCTTATTATTAATGCTTTTGTAAGGTGAAGAATCCTTTGTTAGATGACTACGAAGCTCCACTAATTTATCAGTTTTGAAAGAACAGGTTATAAATGTGTAAAACTGAGTGCACAGTTATATAATAGGTCTCTGTACATGAGGTACCTGCTGAGCATCTCGTCGGAGGGCCCGCTGGGACCGCAGGCTCAGTTTGTTCTCACCTGAGCTCCTCAGGTCCCTCCTAAACCCTCGTCCCCCTGTACTTCCTGTTTCACCCAGACTTGAAATCTCAGAGCCATCTCTTGATATCCGTCCTCTTTATCTCCCCTCTCCTCTCCCCAGCTTGTCACTTCTTCACATCTGTGAATTTTCTTGCATCTCCCGCCTTTCTTCCATGACCCTCTGCCCCTGTTATAGTTCCAGTGCCCCTGTTGTGGACTTCTGAACACTTCTCCTTGCAGCTACTGCATTCATGTTCTCTAATGCATCATCCCGCATTCAACTATTTTTAGCAAACTGCCAGAACGCAGTTTTCTTATCATGATCCTTCTCTGCTCAAAGATCCGTAATCTTCCCATTGCCTTGTCTGTAGCTTACAATCTAAACACCTGAGCATGGTATCCAAAACCCTGCCTGTGACGGACCTGCACGCACTTTTCTGACATATTCACCACCATTTATCCATTCATCCCCACGCACCGTGAAGGGCATCCATGATGAAATATTTACTACACTCCTGTAGCCCTGAGCATGAGCCATGGGTGTGAGCCTGCATCTTCATCACCCCTAAGACTGGGTGCCCCTCAGGTCACCTTATTCTGCTCACATCCTTTCCACTTTTGAAGACCAGCTTGAGTGCCCCTTCATCTTTGAAGCCTTCCTTTTCTTCCAGCAGAAATGACCTCTCCTTCCATAGCACTTTACGCAAATCATTTTTATAGCACATCTCCTCATCCAGTGTGTTTATTCTGCCTCTCATATCTGCCTCACCAACCTGTACACGTCTTGTCTGCTGTGTGCTGTCTTCATCCTCACTTTTCTCTTGTGCCTTATGTGCAATGAGTGCATAATAAAAATATGCTGCATGTCTATATGACTGTCCTTTTTCTTATTAATATTTTATTGTTGATATGTGCTACATACATTAAATTGTAAGTTTTGTGAAGGCTGGAACTGTCCTTGGCTTTTTTTTTTTACCTCCATCTCTTACCATACAATCCCCCCAGATGGTGTTTATTGAGCTAAGCTCTGAGTTCTTCATGAACCCTTGTGTTTTAAGGTCACATGACCCTAATGGTAGAAACACAGCAAATTGGGAATTCTCCCAGGCACTCTGGCCTCTGCTTTGTTTAGTTACTCATTCATTTATTTATATCTCATGTGGCAGGTATGAATTTCAAGCAACCACAGTAGGGTGCAAGAAATGTTGCATTTCTTTATCTCTCTAAAATTTAACCAGCACCAACCTTCCACCTGCTGAATTGCTGGGAAATCTAACCTGTCTTTTGAGAGCCTCCCACTCTAACCACTCCTTGAGGTTTGTATAAAAGCCTCAGGCTTCTCACCAGTTCTGAAAGGCTGGGGAAGGACCCTTTTGTATGGGTTCTGTATCAGTCACATCCTTGCCCGCATGGTCTGCAGGCAGTGGCTCCTCTGCTTCCATGTAAGAGCTCAGGGGCCTAGGCTGGAGGTCCTTTCTAAGATTCTCCCCTAGTTTCAGGGGAGATCTGCAAGAGAAGAGCCCCAGCCTCCACCACTTACGGGACCTTGAAAAATCAGGCCCCATCTCAGCTTCAGGGGACATCCTGAAAACTTCCTCCAGATGAGAGATGGAATTAACTCTTGTTCCTCTTAGCCTCTTTCAGTATTAAAAAATATATATATATCAGAATTAATTTCCTGTCAAACATCTTCATAGTGATTTATGCTAAGTACACATGTCATAAATTCATGACAGTAGAGAAATAGAAATAATTTGGACCAGGGAAAACGACTGAAGTTGTAGTAACTGTAATTGCTATAGTTAAGCTTCACATTTGACTCTTAAGTTTTCTGGTTGTCAAAGTGAAAAGAGGGACGTGGTTTCATGACTCTATTATCAGAAAAGGGGAAACAATTGATTTTTTAAGAGAAGCAAAAAGTTTTCTGTTGCTTCGTTCTAAAATAAATTTTTCATGTGAAGCATTTTTATAAAAGGTATAGCAAGTGAAGTCTTTTAAGGTATTCATTTGGATCTCTGTTCCTTGAAGCTTGTGCTGCTTGATAACCACTTGTGAGGATAAGTAGGCCTGGGAACCTGCACCTCGGAGCACTGACACAGATGTTGGCCCCTTCTTTGCTACCTTTATCTCCTGCTCAGACTCTTAAAATATGACCATATAGTATTGACATTACCACTGCATTATAGCCTAAACAGAGACTGAAATAAACTTCTGTTAAAGGTCATAACCTAAGTGACATAAAAATATGGCCAGTCTGGGCAAGTAGGTCCTGCTTCTGATGTTGCCTTTGCCTGTTGATGGCCTTGGCCATTTCTTTCTCCTGTTGAAACCTCTTTCAGCACAGGGGTTGGGACACTGTATTCATCGTTGAGTGACCAATGCTGAACATGGAGCTTAGCATTTAATGGGCAAATAAATCATTGTTGAATTAATATGCTTATTTTTTTTCCTCTATGTCCTATCTGAAACATCATCTTTTAAGTTACCCTGCTGTGTTTCAGGAATAATGTAGAGCTAAATGAGAAAAGAGTTCCTCCAAGGTGAACCCTTCTCCACATATGTGGCAAGACTAAGGAAACAAGCTGAGGATTCATCAGTGAATACGAGGACATATGAGAATTAAAGGAAAGTATGAGAACATTGAGAATATCGATAATGAGGTAGAAATATATATACCAAATAGACATTCTACAGTTAAAAAGTGTAATACTGAAATGAACATTCATTAGAAAAGCTTTGTAGCATATCTGGGTTGGCAGAAGAAAGAATTAGCAAACTTCAAAATAGGTCAATCAAGATGCTCTAGTCTGAGGAACAGGATGCAAAAAGAATAAAGAAGAATTGACAAAACATCCAGTACTGATAGGACAGCGTAAAGCAGACCAACATGTGCATAATAGGAATCCGGAAGGAGAGACGAGAAAGCAGCAGAAAGAATATTTAAAAAATAATGTCCAAAAACTTTCCAAATTTATGAGAAACGGTAATCTATACATGTAAAAAGGCTCAGTGAATCTCTAGTAGAATGAACTCAAAGAAATCCTCACTGGGACGCATCATAATTACACTCTGGAAACTCAAAGACAAAGAGACAGTCTTTAAAGCAGCAAGAAAGAAGAGACTCGTCACAAACAAGAGCTTCTCAATAATATTAACAGCTGACTTCTCACCAGAAACCTTGGAGGCTGAAAGTCAGTGATGTGAAATATTCAAAATGCTCAAAGAGAAAGACTGTCAGCCAAGCATTTTATATTCAGTAAAAACTATCCCTCAGTGAATAAAAAACAAAGTAAACAACAGAAACAGACTCATAGATACAGAGAACAAACTGATGGTTGCTAAATGGGAGGGGTTTGGGGAAACTGGGTGAAAAAGGTGAAGGGATTAGGAAATACAAATGGCAGTTACAAAGTAGTCACAGGGATGTAAAGTACAGCTTAGGAAATATAGACAATAATATCATAATAACTATGTATGATGCCTGGCGGGTCCTAGACTTATTGGGAGGATCACTTTGTAAGTTATGTAAATGTCTAAGCACTATGCTGTATACCTGAAACTAATATAATACTGAATGTCAACTGTAATTGAAAAAAAAGTGAAGGAGAAATTAAGGCATTCTAGATAAACAAAAACAGAATTTTTGTTGTGAGAAGAATTGCCCTACAAGAAATACTAAGGAGAGTCTTCCAGGTTGAAATGAAAGAACACTATACCTAATTCAAATACACACAAAGAAATAAAAAGCAGTAGTAAAAGTTACTACAGTGTAAATGTATTTTTATTTGTTACTCTTTTCATTTCCTATATGACTTAAAAACCAACTATACAAAGCAATGATTATAAAACTGTGTTGATAGGCTTATAATGCATAAAGATGTAATTTGTATGGCAATAATAGCATGAAATGGGGGGAAAGAATAGAGCTATGTTGGAGAAAAGTTGTTATGTACTACTGAAAATAAATTAGAACTAATTTGAACTAGATTGTTGTAAATTAAGATGTTAATTATAACCTCCAGGGAACCCACTAAGAAAATAACTCAAAAAAAAAAAGGAAAAAGAAAGAAACAGTAGGGAATAAAAACGGTACACTGGAAAACATCCATTTAACATAAAATAAGGTGGTAATGGAAAAATACAGAAACAAAGAGATAAGACATAGAAAACATAACAAAATGGCAGCCATAAATTCTACCTTATCACTAATTACACATTATATTTAAATAGACTAAATACTCCAATCAGAAGGCAGAATGTGGCAAAATGGATTGAAAAAGACTATAATCCAACTCTATACTGTCTATAAGAGACACATTTTAGATTCAAAGACACAAATAGGTTGGAAATAAAAGTATGGTTAAAGATATAGCATGCAAACAAACAAAAGAAGCTTTATGAATATCAGAAATACTAGACTTCAAAACAAATTTTTAGTAGAGACCAAGAAGAACATTTTATAGTGATAAAAAGGTCAGTTTATCAGGAAGACATAACGAATATAAACGTATGATCACCTAACAGCAGAGTTCCAAAGTACATAAAGCAATAAATAACAGAATTGAAGGAAAAAAAAATTGGCATCCAACAATGATAGTTGGAGACTTCAAGACCCCACTTACAATAATGGATTGAAAAACTCAGCAGATGACCAGCGAGGAAACAGACTCGCAGATACAGAGAACAAACTGATGGTTGCCGAATGGGAGAGGGTGGGGAGACTGAGTGAAAAAGACAAAGGGATTAGGAAGTACAAATGGCAGTTACAAAATAGTCACAGGGTTATAAAGTATAGGGTAATAACTATGGTTATTATAATATGATCTATTTTGACTTAACAGACATCAGTAGAATATTCTGTTCAACAATAGCAGAACATACATTCTTCTCAAGTGCACATGGGACATTCTTCAGGATGGGCCATGGATTAGGCTATAAAACAACCTCAATAAATTTAAAAGGATTGAAATCACACAAAGTAGTTTCTCCAACCACAGTGGAGTGAAATAGTAAATCAATTTCAGAAGGAATTTTTTTTTAAAAAAAAATTAACAAATGGGTAGAAATAAAGCAGTATACTCCTAAATAACCAGTGGGTTAAAGAGGAAATCACAGGAAAACTGGAAAATGCTTTAAGAAGCATGAAAGCAAAAAACACAACCAGAACGTATGGGATGCTGATAAATCATTGCTGAGAGGTAAATTTATGGCTGCGCATGCTTATTTTTTAAAAGAAGAAAGATCTCAAGTCAATAACCTTAACTTTTACCTTAAGAAATTAGAAAAAGCAGATCAAACAGAAGGTAGGAAATTAAAAGAGACTAGAGCAGAAATAAATCAAATAGAGACTAGAAAAACCATCAAAAGACTTTAGAAAAGATCAAAAGTCAGTGACTGGAGTAGCCACCAGCCGCTCAGGGAACTCACCAGGCAAGGCTGCAAAGGACAGTGGACCGTTTCACGGAGGGTCCCAGTGCTGGAGTCTGTTTTGAAGTGTGGGCTTAGAGGAGTCCTTGATATTTTCTCCTAGAAGAGTAACAAAATGAAATGTGTTCTAACGGATTATTTGGTGTTAGTGTGCATTATTTGGAGGCAGTGTTCAGTGCATTATAAAGGCTAAAGAATGAAATCGATAAGGTGAAGCAGTAGGCCACTGCAATAATCCAGCCAGCTAGGGACAGAAGTCGAGTCGTGCAGTGGAAGGACAGGTTCGGTATTAAAGGAATCGGGAAGGAAAGAAGACTTTGTAGGATTTAATGACTGTTTGGATCTCTGATCTGAGAAATAAGAAAGCATAAAAACTGACTTTAGTCTTGGATGCATAATTTACTAGCTATTTGATCTTAGTTCTTCTGAGCTCCCAGTTCCCTCATCTATGAAATGAAAATAGCAGTGTTTGCCTGGCCTACATTTCAGGATTTTTGATATGATTTAAATGGGATAATAGGCGTAAAATAGGTGTAAAAGCCATTTGTGAATGCTCAAACTGTTGACGAGTATGAAGGTTTGTTTGCTGTTGTCATAATGAGTTCAGTTTCCTACGTGCATTTTCAACAGTGAGAGCATCCAAGTAGAGATGTGGAGCAGACCCCTGGAAACACAGAAGGGAATTCTGGAGGGAAATTAGTGCCAGAAGTAACATTTGGGCATCACCTGCCTGTCTCAGGGAGAGGAGTGGAGCAAGGAGTGGGTGTGGTGGGTAGGGCCTCGGCCAGTGGCGAAATCAAAATGGTTAGGGACAGAGGAAAGCCAGGCTGGGAAGGTACCAGGAACTCAGAACAGGGTTTCCCAGAGTTGCAGCCATTCCCCTTAAATGAGAGGGAGAAGACCACGGGACAGGGTGTGAGGGCATGTCCGTGAAACACACACAGGAGTTTCCCTAGAAAATGAAGGAAACAAAGCAGCTTTATCAGAATTTAGCTGGAGATTCACCAGCAAGAAAAATTAGGCAACAGGTAAGGAACCCTGTTCTTATTAAAACGATTATCTTTTGAAGAGAGAACTGGGACAATTTCAGAGTCTCGCGTTGAGATTTCATGGTTCTTTATCTTGAAATAGAAACTCTATTGTACTTTTGCTGTTAGAAGTGTCAGGGTCATAAGAAAGGCCACCAGGACCCCATCTGGTCCCTGCCTCTGGACCAATGGGTCTTACAAGTAGGAGCCAAGCAGGAGGGAAATGCTCAGCAAGTCAGAGATAGCCCCAAACCTCAAGAGCTCATTTGCTTTTCAGGGACTCAGCTTGAGCACCTGGCGAAGCAGCCCACCTGGGCTGGCAGAGTTCATTTTGGAGACCTTATTTTATTATTGTCATCTGTCCCCTTACCCGAGTGGCACCAGCCAGATTACACCCAGTCTGTTCCCCAGCCCAAGGGAGTTCACTGATCACAGTATGGAACAACCTTGGGGTGGGGTGTGACTCCAGGTCCCTCCCAACTCAGGGCTGCTTTGGAAGCTGACTGATGCAGTGGTCCCCTTAGGGCATGGTTGCTGCCTGTCCTGGCTTCTTCTCCCACAGAGCCCAACATTTTCTAGTGTTAGCCAAAATGCAGCCCGAGGCAGGGCTTTCTGGCTTTCTTGCTCTTCACAGCAGATCTGTGGGAGGTTGATGTGACCTTAGTGCCTCCGCAGTGCTGCTGAGCGGTGCTGCAGAGGGGCTTCCTGGGCAGGCAAGAGAAAGGATCGGGGTTGCAAGTGGTGCGGGGCATGTTCTCTACAGCTACCCTGGCAGGAAGATTGCAGAATCAAGCTGTACACTTGCTTGCCGGCCCCCTGGGATGCTTCTGAATATGTTTGACCTTGGAAGGCACCGGAAAAGTGGAAGCTGCAGAAGTTGGGCTCCGCTACCCTGAACTGGTGACTTTATCTGTGTCTTGCAGCCCAGAAATGAAAGTTGCCCTTTCTTTGGTTGCTGTTCAGGACTTTCTGGAGCCCTGCACTGTGATCTCCCTGCCACCTCCTCACCCCAACTTTCTCATTCCACACCCTGGGCTTAGGTGGGGATGAAAGTTCTGAGATGTCAGTGGCTGGGAGGTGTCTTGAGTAGGTGAGCCCTCAACCAGCCATTCATACCAGTTTTCTAGGGACCATGGGCACAGAGGACTTTCAGAGAAAAATCACTTTCTCACAGGTTAGGGCTTTGGGCTTGAGCCTGATTGGTCACCTACTTCAGGGAGCCTGCCTCATCACTGTGGGCCTCAAGGGCTCCTTTGTACTCATGAGTTTGGCACCTGGGTATTTCTCCCAGAATCTCGCCATGGGTCCAGTGTGGCCGTCACAAAGGACAAAGATACCTCCTTCTAAGTGAAGGAGGATCTCCAGCAGATTAGTGTGGCAGCTTCAAGGGGTCCCTAGAGGAGCAGGCAGAGGGAGCAGGGCACATAGCTCGGCAGTGCCAGACACAGAAGCTTCAAACAGGAAGACACTTAATGGAGAGAAACCTGTTACCCCGATAGTGTGAGACCCATGTGTGACCCACACACAGGGGTATCGGGGGTGGGGGCAGGGGAAGCCTCCTCTTCTCCTTACAATTGAAAATGTGTAGCCAAGATCCTGCACCCAAAGCCACACTTTATGGGATTCTCAGGGCAGCTATTTTCAAGACTTAGGGAAGACATTTAAAGGCTTCCTTTTTCTCCGATGATCTTGTTTAGGTGGATCTTGATGTTGTCAATGTGTACCAACAACAAGCTGTAACTGGGACTCAGTTTCCTTAACTTGATGATTTGGGGGCAGGGGAGGAAGAGGTGAGCAGGAAGCATAGGAGGAAGTGCAGGTGGCTTTGGTAGATGAGAGGCTAATCAAAGAATTTTCAGGGCAGTGCAAAGGTGGACTGGATCAAAAGTATGATTCAATCACTTTGTGAGTCTACATGTAATTTCCTCATCACTGCTTGTGACATTAGTATCGCATCTAAGAGTGATTGCTGAAAATGATGGTCCAAAACTAGAGAGTGAAAAAATGTGCCCAATCATGTACTTTCTTTTGTAAACATTTCTAGTCACCCACTTGAGGTCAGGTTAGGCAGGGAGCAATGAGACTTGCTCCATAACCCTGTGGCCGCTTGTACCCTAGGGTCACCTGACGGAACTCCTATAACCATCCAGACCTCATGGTGTCTAGATAGGACTTGATATGTAAACAGTTTTGAGAAAGGACTTGTCATCACTTAAAGGTTATGACATTAAATTCTCTGAACACACAGTGATCTCCATTACAGAGGACTCCATTGTTACATTAGCATTGTACAATTGGAGCTAGCTGGTTTGGAGCACGCGTGCGTGCATGCGTGTGTGTGTGTGTGTGTGAGAGAGGAAGAGGAGAGAGAGAGAGAGAGAGAGAGAGAGCGCATGCTTTCTCATGATACTTTAATATTAGTGGCTTTTTCGCCTGAAAATACAAACATCCTTCAGCCCCAGTGAATCCAAAATTCAGCAGTAGGCATCTCAAGAAAGAGTTGTTGATGGATCTGTACCTTAAACTGTATCTACATCCAGGCTGTGACAGACACTGACTATTGGTGCTCAGCACCATCTGTCCTTCTTGACTCCTGTAATTTGGGGCTAGAAGTCTGCAAACTATTTCTCGACTCCCTTGACATAAAGATGCCCAACAAGAAACATTTGCCTGAAGCTTGCAAGGTAGGAGAGGAGCAGAAGCCATGTTTTTCCAGCAACTCAGTGGGAAGGCTCATGGACTTCGGCAGATGGTAGCCATGAGGTCTTGCCAGCGCTTCTGGGTGTCCTTCTGTGAATGGTGACAAAAGTGTCCCCTCTGTGCTGTAGGCAGCTGAGACTATTGGTAGCCTCTCATACATTTTCTGATTTCCTGAACACCAGTACTGACTTCCCTAACTTTTGTTCCCTCAGCCTTTTCGATAATTTTGTAAGCTGCTCAGTTCCTCTACTTTCCTCTGCTAAAAATACTTGGAGTGTTTTCTGATGCAGACACTTTGTTTTGTTTTTGTTTTCCCCCTCTTCTGTCCAACCCTGGGGCCCAGCCCTAGATATGTGTGATTTCTAGGAGGTAAGTGGACCGATGCTGCCATGTCAGAGAGTATTTCTTACACTGGTCATTGGGAATGGCAGCAGTCTCTGTAAATCTTGCTGGCTTCATTCCTGGCCTGTTGGTTAAGTACTGGGGGCCCCACAGCCCTTCCTTTTCTGCTGTTCTAAAAATGCAAAACGTCAGGCCATTCTATACTAAATTGATTCCTGACATAGTTCTGCAGTAATGAGGACCCTTGAGGATGTCATGGGAGAGTCTGATAGGGAGCTTATTCATTTATTTAACTGTAATTTTATGAGCATCTCCTATAGTAAGTCCTCACTTAACTTCATCAATAGGTTTTGCAACTTTAAGCAAAACAGTGTATAAGGAAACCAATTTTACCATAGGTTAATTAATATAAATAAGGTAAATAAGTTCTTGTGGCATCTTGTCAACATTATAACCAAATGCTGTTATTCAGGGACCTGCTCTCCAGCTGCTCACTGTCTATAACAGTGGTCCCTAACCTTTTTGACACCAGAGACCAGTGCTCCTGTGAGAACCGCATACCTGATGATCTGAGGTGGCGCTGAAGCCATGATGCTAGCGCTAGGGAGTGGCTGCAGATACGATGCAGTTTCGCTCACTGGCCCACTGTTCACCTCCTGCTGTGTGGTCTGGTTCCTAACAAGCCACGGACCAGTACTGGTCCATGGCCCGGGGGTTAAAGACCCCTGGTCTAGAAACACACATGTAATAACCAAACAGGTTTGGATGATACGCTTTCATAGGGTGCTACTATGGAGATGATGTTCTGTGGCTGCATGGTGCAGAGAAGGGCTCACTCTTCCTAAAAGGACAGTGGGAGGTGTATTAGTTAGGATACAGGCTATGATGCTATAACAAAGATACCCCAAATTATAGTGGTTTGACCAAGGTAGAAGCTTCTTTTCTCCCTCAACAGTTCAAAGGTGGTCCAGGGAGGGTAGTGTGATGCAACACGAGGTCGTGTGGAGACCCCAGCTCCGTCTTGTTGTTTCTCATACCTTAAGAGGGTTGTCCTTATCCACATGGCTGAAGACTGGCCATCAGCATCACATCTATGCCCCACTTTAGGGGGAAGGGGCAAGGGAGGAGTGGGGGACAGTCAGTTTCCTTTTTAAAGGTTGTGACCTGTGTGTGATACATAGAACTTCCCCTTACCTTCCATTCATTATGCGGTTTCATCTGGCTGCAAGGCAGGCTGGGAAATATGGTCACTAGCTAGGTGGTTGTGCCTGCCTAAAACTCAGGGAGAGGTTCTGCTACCAAAAGGGTGAAAAGGGAAACGATTCAAGGAGATGGAGATCAGTCTTTGCCCAGATGGCTTCACTGGGAGGGGAGGCAGTAACTGCGCTGCTGTGTGAGATGGGCTCTCTGCCGGGCTATTTCATTAGATGCCGATGGTGAAGACCAGCAGTTCGGACATGTTGGTGTGGAGGAGGCAGCGGGGGTGATGGTGGTGGCAAAGGTGGTACAAGGGCATCAGTGACAGCGAATGTGGAGGTAGAAGAGGTGGAATGTCTGCGCATAGGCAGGTTAGCTATTCCTGAGTTTGGGTCTTTGTGTAAGAGTCACAGAGCTTGCCTAACCTTTTAATTTACAAGTGACAAAACAGATCGCGAGAGCCGAAGTGACACGCCCAAGGTCACACTGCTAGTGAGTTGCAGAGTAGAAACTCAGCCCCACGGCTTCAGTCTTCTGAGCCAATACTTTTCCCTCTACACACAATAAGAGTCTTTAGGGGTGGGGCAGCTCGATAAAGGGGAGCCCAGAGAGCACCTGGGGACCTGAGGGTAGTAAAAGCATTGGAGAACTCCTAATAAATGCCCTCATTCCCGGCCCTCAGGCTTCATTCTGGAAAGCAGCATGTTTGGTTTTACTTTGGGTTTTTTCATATGACCAGTCCCTCACCGTAAGCTCCTCTCAGTGACTGCTCCTTAGCACATGAGCTGTCTTTCTCTTCTCCTCACCTTCCCTTCCCTGCTAGATATGGTGGCGGTGAAATACCACCTTGGCCGAGTTGGAGAATTTGTCATTTTTACATCTCCACATTCTAGTGTCTTCTGCTCCTGGTGACAAATAAATCCCTGTGCTGATGGTTGGCCCTGGCCATTCATTAAGCAAATAAAGCCCCAGCGTGCTAGTGGGAGACTCGTAAATAATTCCTGGTGTTTTATCCCCGTCACCTGCTGCCTCCTAAGCTTTGCATATTTATAATGCAGGAGCCGTATTTCTGACACAGACGCTTATGTGTGGGAGGCTGGGGAGAAGGACAGACAGAGGTGGCTATAACCTGGGTGGAGGTGGACTGTTAACTGGGCCTGACTGCAGACAGTAACCCTGAATCCCTGAATGTGGGCGTCATCATCCAGAAGTGAATTAGGGGCTCTGTGGTGTTCAGCCCAGAGCTGGCCTTGCACTGACTGGCTCCAAGTTGAAGTAGGGAGGATGAGGGCAACCTGGGGCGAGTGGCAGCTTCGGCCTTTTCTGTCCTGGGGAAAGAGGACAACCATCTTGGAGAGAGGTGGCTGTGGTATGCTAGAGCCCTTGGCAAAGTAAGTGCTGGCCAAGAAAGGACATAATTAATACTTTGCCCCGCACCCCGCACCCCAGAGAAGCCTCATGGATGTGGGAGTCAGACTTCTGGCACTGGGGAGCAGGAGGAAGATCAGAAAGAGTTTATGCTGGTAGCAACAGGAATGACGAGAATCATTAACAGAAACACAAAACGCTGAAGAAGGGGTTCACGTTTACAGGCATATTCATATGCACTCTGTGCCTTGCTACACATGCTCATAACCAGTGGACTCAGCAAACCTCGTGTACCTGAGGAAGATGCTACGGTTTCAGCCTCCTGCACCCAGCACACACATGCACGTGTGCATGCACACATGCGCACACACGCACACACACACGCACACACACACACACACCAGGGACCCCTTAGCACATCATATCCCCCAGGCAGTAGTCGTTGCCTGAAGCCTTCCAGAGGCCAAAACTGTTGTTTAAAGAGATGTACAGTCTTACACGGGTACATGATAGTGGATGCGAATTTCGTTTAGAGTCCTGTTTAACTAGATAGACTGGGCACATGAAATATTGGTGAAAACAAAAGCACAGATAATGAGCAACGAATACTACATACCAGTCTTCAAAGGAGCACTTGGGACATAGAACCATTAGCCCATTGCTGTCCACCTGCCAGGTTTCTTCCCAAAGTTGCCAAGGTTGGCTGATCTCCCATGACCCGCATGGTCTGGGACCTGTGTGCACTGTGCCAGGACTGTGGAGGCTGAAGGTTCAGTCTTGAACTGGGCCCCGTGACTTCGCAGAGTAAGCGAATGCAGAGAGCAGAGCCTGTCTTTAAGCCCCAGTGAGAGCATGTGGACATCCCAGTTCTTCACCCTGCCTGGGCAGCGTCAGGTGGACGAGAGTGTATTAAAAATACACGTTATGCTACATCAGTGAATTGTGTTTTTTAAAAGCATGGGACAGAATGAGAAGACATTACAAGCTAAAGAGGAACGTTCCATTCCTAAAATGTTAGTCCCTGTTGTGTTTGTAGGTGTGGGTGTGCTGGTCGTATTATGAAATGTATTTCTTCCCTTGGGTTGCACTCAGATCAGTGGGCAACGTGAGAAAGACCGGAGAGGAAAGGGCTGTGGACCTGGAGTGAAAGGTCCTGTGTATGATTCCCAGCCTTGCCCCTTAAATTAAATCCTTGAGCACATGTTTACCTCCCTCGACTCAGGCCAGACCCCTTTCTTGGTATAGGAGCATGACAGAAATGACCCACTGTGATGTTAGAGCTGGAAGACTCCTTGGAGATTAGCAGGTCTGCAGGGAATCTCAAGGCCAGAAATTGAAAAAGGCTGGTCATGTGGCACATTAGTGGCAGAGGCAGGCCTGGAACCATTGTGATTCTTGGGGTAGCCCCCTTTTGATAAGTGATATGTGCAAGAGCCTCAGGAATATTTTTAGAAGCAAATGACTCCATGGAGCGGCCAGGATGACCCAGTGTCGCCTCATTCCAGGCCTCGTTCATCTCTGAGCCAGGGCAGAGCAGACACGAAAACTATCCCAGGCCACATTCCAGCGTCTGTCTGGGGAAAGAAGACAAGATACTCTGCATCCAATTAAAAGCAACAGGAGTGTGTAAGGGAGACAGAAAGTAATTCTCTTTCTTGGAAGCCAGCCAGGGCATCCTCGTGCCAAGATTAAGAAGGATAACAACAGCCATAATAGTGGGAAGAAAAAAGCTTCTACAAGGCCTCCGGGACTTGGCAAAGTAATGAGAGGAGAAGGGAAAATCAAGATGGACACTCTGACCTTTGCAAACCTTCTGCAGAAAAGCCAATGGCCCAGCCCCTTTCTGGAGAGAAATGGCCTCCTGAAAATGCCAGACATTCTCCTGAGCCCTGGCCAGTTCTGCACACTTGGCACATCTGAGGACAAGCTCACTGCGATGGTTCGTGCTCTGTGTCAGCAGGGCGGGGCTATGGGGCCAGTAGCTTGGTCAACACCTAGGCCTAGATATTGCTGTGATGGTACTTTCAACATGTGATAAACATTTAAACCAGTAGACTTTGAGCCACGCAGATCCCTCTTCATAATGTGGGTGGGCCTCCTCCCATCGGTTGAAAGCCTTCAGAGCAAAGAGTGAGGTTTCCTGAAGAAGAGAAATTTTTCTCAGGATTGCAGCATTACCTCTCACTAGAGCCAGTTCCTTAAAACCAGGGATGCCCGTGCTCTCTCCCGTTGGTTCCGTTTCTCTGGAGAACCCTGACGACTACACTCGGCCTCTCATCTCCACTTCGCTTCCATGATACAAGTACTTTCAACCTCGTCCCTCCGCCAAGTTAGAGCCCTACGGACTCTGACCTCTGGTCTCTTCTTTCTTTCTCCACTCGTGTCCAACTGATCAATAAGCCTCAGTGTTTTCTCACTACTTTACTCCAGGCAAAATTGAATTTTTTACCATTCCTTCAAATGTGCCTTGTTTTTCTTTTCCTCCAGGTATTGTTTGGCCCGACCCTTCGATAGCATAGGACTCTTTCTTCAATATCTCAATCTGCTGAAATTGTATCTCTTCTTCAAAGCTCATCTCAAATGCACCCTGCCACCAAGTAGCATTCCCACAAGACCCTTCCTGCAACTGTTCCCTCTTGGCCATTACTTGTCCTTTGCTTGGGCTCTCCAGAGCACTTACAATGAATACTGACCTCTTCCTAAGCGGCCTGAGTGCATGTAAGGGCAACAGCATAGTAGAGCCACCAGTGGGTGGGGAGCGAGAGAAGGAATTGAGCTTCAGGAGCTTACTCAGAATTTGGGTATTAGAAAAACTACAGAGAACCTCTGTTCATTTCAGTATACTTGTAAATATTGTGCTTTAATGTGGCATATTGGGGGTTTTTTAGAAGTATTTATGGTAGGAGGCACCATAATTTTTTCTGTGCTTAGATCCCAAAGATCCCTGAAGATCCTCACCTGGCCCTCCTCACCCCCTTCTTCCCTAAGGAAGCCATAGCACCTTGAGCAGGGATTGCACCTCACGGTCTTGGGACCCCTGCGATGCCTTCTTATCTCCTAAATACACATTTGCTAAGTGTGAAGATACTGTTTTGTAGAAGGGTGACCTGGTTACATGAGGCCCTGTGGGGGATGGTAATCTCACTGACACCAAACCAGGTATTATGGTGGGCCCAGCATTCACCATCCCCCACGGAGGGACTACATGGCCATATTTGGGTATAGCAGTGTGTATAATTTTTTAAAAAGGCAGACTTTGATTAGACTATCAAGTAGGTGTCAAAGAACAGCTTTCTCTTCTTCCCTCCCTTCAGTCCATCCACATATTTGCAAAACACATGCAGGGTCTCTGAAATATTCTAGTCCATTAAGAGTGGGATGCAAAGATATATTTCAGAGCCACAGAGGAAGAAAGAGTCTGTCTTCTATCTACTTTATCAATGCATCTGCCTTCGAGGCCTTTACTGCACACACGGCTTATCTCATTTTCACTAATTATGACACGAGCCCTCTAAAGTTGCTATTACATCCCCATCTGATAGATGAGGGAAACTGATCTCTGGAGAAGTGAAACTTATCCAGTGTTACGCAGCTGGGACAAGACAGAGCGCACATTTAATCTCAAGTCTCCTGACGTCCAGACTTCAGCTCCAAGACTCTTTCTTCTACACCAGGGTCAGCAAACTTCTTCTGTAACAGGCCAGGTAGAAAACGTTTTAGGCTTTGCCACTCTGTGGTCTCAGGTCTGCTGTCACAGTGAGAAAGGAGGCACAGTGTGTAAATGAGTGGGTGTGGCTGTGTTTCCATAACATCATTTGTCAGAACAGGTGACTAACTGAATTTGGCCCACAGGGTGAGACACCCTCCAAAAACACCTCTTGCCTAGATACCCTTTTGTGACCACAGCTTCGCATGGCCGATGTAATGTCCCTTTCTCACCTGCAAAACTGGCCCATTTGTGTAGTGCCCGCTGGCTTTTCCAGCTCTTACGAGAATGTCTCTTGGCTCCAGGATGGGTATTTATGCTCCTGCCTTCCCTTCAGGCCCATCGGCAGGTGATTAAGAGCCCAGCTATACATTTCTGACAGCAGTGGCTGGCAGAAGGGACCGCGTGGCTGAGATAAGCGAGTGTGTGCTGGGGATGGGGACTGGCCACGTGGGACACGGGCTTAATTCCTGGAGAGGGGTAATAAGCATGTAATTGGCTTTTCAGAAATGTGCAAGCTGCTGGCAAGCCTGTTTCCCCCGCACACTACGCTCTTCAGAGTGACTGAACCTGGCTCACCCAAAGTGAGGATGGGCCAGATAAAGTCTGGATCAGCAGGTGGGAGCCCACCATGTCCCAAATGATCACTATAAGCTGTGTGATGTTTGGGAGCCAGGAGGCAGATTAGGACAAGACAGAGGTAGGTTGTTCTCACCAGTAGCACACTTGCCCACCCTGAGGGGGCCAGAGAGATGAACCTGGGAGGGCCAGTCCTAGACCCAGCAGTAGAGAATTAAGTAGCTTCCCCAGGGTGCTGGGAGCCGTGTGCCTGAAGACCACCTTTATATGAGCTCTAGGCCACCTTGAACTCCAGGCCTGCCTCCAGAGAGGGCACTTTGACCATTTTTGAAGGGAGAGGTCAGGGGCTGCTAGAGGTCCCCTATTTCTTTCTAAGCCTCTCTGTTCTCTGCGGTGTCACTGACCTACATGACAGTACTAACAACAACTGTAGCCATGATTTTGATAGAACAGTTTTAGGAAAACCAGCTTTCACTTTAGGTTCACTTTAGGTTCAATCCCCTTTTAATGAACACGATGAAAATATATGGAGTCTATTTTCACGTCCTGGATAATTATCCAACGCTGCTCTGCAGTAAAACATATCTATCTAACATGTATGTTCCCAAATCCTTGATCATTTAGCATTTGTCTGTTCAGCAGAGATGCTGTTCACAGGGGCGATCCCTTGTCCCTACCCTAGTACAATTCTGTACTTAAATTCAGGTACGGTAATCATCTTGTAAATTTGTAGAGGGCTCTTAGGGTGTCAAGGCACTTTCATGTGCATCTTGTTACTTAATTCCCATGATGACCCTGTGACCCAGGCAAGCCAGGTATCAGATTCCCATTTTACAGAGAGGCAAGTGAAAGCTCCAGACTTGGTCTTTTGGGGTCACACAGGGACTAAGTGCGAGATGGAATTAGATTCCAGTTCTCTTTCCTGCTCCGAGCTGCCATTCTCACAAGGGTCTCAGCTCCAGGCTGAATTTGGGTGCCAGCCTTTGTGATGGGAACAGTAGATACTTAACCTTTGTGAGAAACCCTTGTAGCCCCTGGGACAGCCCTGTCATAACCTTCATGACCTTTAATTGTCAAGTGCAGACTCCTGATGCAGGACTGGGCTGTGTGGTCATGTGGTGTGGCACAGACGGACTCTCAGTGAGTGGTCATTAAATGAGTGAATTAATGAGTGACCCTGGACCCTCACAAATGACAGGCAGCGTGATGGTGAGTTAGGTGTCAGCCACTAAGCTCTGTGGTTCCGAAGGAGGGGTTCTTACCAATGAAAATTAAAGCAAAACCCACTCAAAATAAGCTCCGAAGTCAACAAACTCTCAAACCAAGTCTGATTCCAAATTAAGACGACATTGGTGTTGACATAGAATTGTAGCTGAAAGGGTAAGAGGAGAGATGCCCGCTTCTGCCCTTTCTGAGAGGGCTTTGGCCCTTCGGCTTTCACCCCTCCCTCCTTGGCACAGTGAGTAGTGGAAGCCTCACTGCCTTCTTCCAGCCTGTGACCTTGGGGACATGACTTAGTTTGTCCTACCTCATGGAGTTGTTCGGAAAATTACATGAGATGATGCCCAATAAAGCATGACCCATAGTACTGCAGATGCTAACTCGTGTGCACCAGCCCCCATCACACTGCCATTCACTCGTTTAATGACCACTCCCGAAAAGCGTCTGCCCCGCAGGGGCCTGGGCGTGCATCCTGGGCGTGCATCTCACAGCCATTGAGCCTACAGGCTGCAGGGAAAGGCTGTAAGGTCAGGAGGGCAGAGTAAAACTGTGCATTTTATTGTCACCATCCTAGACAGCATGCTCTCATGTCCCAAAGAACCTGCGCAAATCTTACTCGTTACGCTGTCTATCCCCAGAAGCCCTCATTTTGCAGATATCTTTTGGCTCAAATATGCTATAAAAAAAAAAAAAAGGTCTACCCCTCTAGTTTCTTTAGCAAGAATGAACAATATGTGATAGTTATTCCTCTCAGGTCCTTCAAAGCTGACACTCCCTCATGCCTAAGACAGGTGGCGTCCCTACTGACAGGGCTGGCCTCGAGGCCTTGCTGCCCTGCCGGAGTTAAATCCTGGAGCTTCTGGTCTCCCCGTCTTGCCTTGCCGCTTGCTCTCCAAGCCTTTCTTCCTTCACACATCTCCAGGCTCCCTTTCTTCTTAGGAAAATTGCATCTCCTGGGGCTGGGAAGCCACTGACTGGTTGGCCCTGACCTTACTTGGTCAGGAAATGAGTAGAGTGCGGCCCCCAAGGCCGAGGGCCTGCAGGAGTGTAATTTTACCCTTGTGGCTGTGACTACAGATGCCCTTATTACTCACAGAGATGTCTCACCCTTGTTTAACAACATATTAAACCATTAGTCTCCATGCCAGTGGGTTCAC
The DNA here is from genome assembly GCA_003508835.1 of Eonycteris spelaea. Taxonomy (NCBI): domain Eukaryota; kingdom Metazoa; phylum Chordata; class Mammalia; order Chiroptera; family Pteropodidae; genus Eonycteris; species Eonycteris spelaea. Next base: position 16,912,252 of record PUFA01000014.1, on the reverse strand, counting down.
TTAGTTCACAGTGGCAAAAGCTGATCATTAAATTCCCTTTTCCCTGCTTAATCTCTTTTAAATTGGTTGCCTTTTAATTCCATCAAGTGCCCTCTTTCTCAACCATTTCATTGTGCCCGGTGCAGCAGCGTTGGCTGAGAGGGAGCTGGCTTTCTGGGTCGTCCCTGGATGGTATCTATGGGCAACGAGGTCACAGGGGCAGAGGCTAAACAGGGTCCTCTCCCTGTGGAGCAGGCCCCTCCAGGCACTGAGAAAGGGTTATTGGTTTTGCTTCTTTCTCACTCACCTATGAATCAATCAATATCTGTAGCAGAAGATTCCAGTCTATAAGCCCTTTGCTTCATCAGTCTGTCCAAGAACCTGGGTCCCCTGTAGGTAAAAAGTAAAATCTTGTGTTTTCTCAGCAGGAGATTGAAATATTTATCAAAATGGGTAGTGTATTATGTGTATTACTTCTGGTAAATTTAAATGTCTTTAGGGTTGTAATAGAATTAGGAGACTTCATAATGCTAGGGTCTGTCAGAAATGCTTGTGGTGGGCAGGGGACAGGGAGATGGGAGGTGGATGCTGAGGGTTCACTGTCACTGCTGCAGGTCTTACTGGTTGAGGGTGGATGACTGCCAGCTTGCAAGGTCCTGGGTTAGGTCATCCCTGCTGAGGGCCATGGGGATGGAGAGAGATTAGAGTCTCTATGAAACTGTAGAGACAGAATCGATATGTGAAACAGAAATGGTCTTAGCAGAATGACCATGGGGCCAGATAGACTGGGGTTTAAATCAGAAGTCGCTGCAGCCAGCTTTGAGTCGTGGGCTCATCCATGCAACGGTCATCGTTTATTCACATTGCAGGATTGCTAGCAGGAGTCAGTGAATAATGCGTAGTGCACCTAGCACTGAGCCCGACTCGTCGTAACGATGATGATGTCCTGTCCTCTCAGGCCATCATCTCCATGCCGGGGCCTCCGCAACGCTCTAGGAGGCTGGTGGCTTCTGGGCAGATCAGTGTGCTTTGGGCCAGTGGATCTGTAGTCTTGTACCCACTGCTCTACCCCCTTCGAGGGGTCCGTTGGTATCAACTGGTGCTAGGGGGAATCCCCGGCCGATGGGTCAGACTTCTGTGGCAGTAGCTGAGGCTCTGTGGTGAGGCAGTGCGAGCGCGTGCCTGGAATGTGTTCACCGGGGCAGGACGAAGCACTGCCCTCCCTTTATGCAAGGGTCCAGTGTGATCCACTTGCGCCCACTGGCTGACATTATTTCATTTCGTTTTGAGTAGTTCTGGCTACATCATCGCTGATGTTCCATCACTGAGGTTTTTGTTTTTAAGACTCTTCTTTTAGTTGATGATGACTCAGGGTTAGGGGTGTGTGTGTGTGTGTGTGTGTGTGTGTGTGTGTGTGTGTGTGTGAACATACTGCCTCTCCCAGGGTCCAGCAGCATGCTCTGATGTAGAGTTCTCTGCCTCAGTTGGCATATGTAACCTTGCTACCTAACCCTAAACTGCAGACCCACTATTAACTTAACCTACAGGCTAAAGCTTTGCCTTTGTCTTTTCTGGGGTCCACTTCAGCTGTCCCCTTTAGTCTCTTCCAGTCCGTGACAGTTTCTCTGTCTTTCCATGTCTTTCATGACACTTTGAAGAGAACAGTCAGTTATTTTGTAGGATGTTTCTCAATTGTGTTTGACGTTTTCTCCTGATCAGACAGAGGTTACGCCCTTTTTGCAGGAATGCCGTAGAAGAGATGTTGCATCCTTCAGCGCATCGTTTCAGAGGATATGTGATATCACTATGTCTTATTACTGTGGTGTGAACCATGAGCACTGGGCTCAGGTGGTGCCTTCCAGGTTTCCCATTGTAAACTTATCATGTTTTCCCTTTTGGAAATCATAAAAATCTTGGAGGAATGTACTTCGAGACTCTGCATATATCCTGTTTCTTCTCAAAGTCTAGCCCACTGATTTTATAATGGGTGGATGTGGTTTCTATGCTCTTTTCGTGGACCCTTTCTATAAGGCAGAGCTGACTTCTAGCTGCAGTTCCCCTATCAGGAGTGGGATTTGGTGGGCCCGGCACAGGTCGGAAGCAGCAAACTCAGCTCTCGCTGGCCGGGAGCAAGCAGACAGGCTGTGGTTGGCCCTGTCATAGACTGGAGAGCTTTAGGGCTTCTTCCCTGCTAATTTACACTTCAGTCTCCCGTTTCCTTTACCTTTCTTCCTCTTTCCTTTGGTTTGCTAGTGGAACTAATTGTGGCCATAAAGGCTTCATGTCAGGGATGCAGCCAGCTCAGAACTCTGCCCTCTGTGGTAGACCCAGAGAATTCCCACTCTCGTATTTCACTGTGAGTAAATAGACACAGAGAGGTTAAGAGGAGGAGTGGGTGCCAGAGCCGGGGACAGTACTCAGCTTCCTGACCTCTGTGCTTCTTCGTTCCCAGCATGCTCAGTCCCTCCATGCTGGTCCTACAGCGATCCTCCGAGGCTGTCGGGAGAAGGTACCCACTGGCAAGCGAGTTGGAGCTGTACTACCTGTCACCCTGCTTCTCACATGAGGGGAAGCCTTGCTTCCTATTCAGTGTTCAGCTTCTATATCCTAGTCCAGAAGAAAGAGGGCTGCTCTCTGCCTGGTTGGAAACTGGGACCCTGTTGGACTTGGGGCACTGGGACTGGGACCCTGTGCCTAGTCTTACGTATTACCCAGAGCCAGAACAGTGGTAGCTCCTCTTGCCTTTTTTGGGGGCTGGGGGTTGGGGTGCTCAGTTTCATTCTCATTTTCATCCTCATCTTTGGTTCCTGTGTTCTCTTAGCAAACACTTATGTGCAAGTCACAGCTTTTTACCTGTGATATTTTCATTTAATCCTTAAACCCTGTGAAATACACGTGATTCTATTTTACAGGCGAGGGAACTGAGTCTCAAATAGGTTAAGTAACTTACACTGAATCTCACGAATAGTAAGTTTTCTTACCATTTCCATAGCTGTTTAGTTTTGATTCCATAATTAAATAGATTCAGTGATCTACTGGTTCTTATACCCCATTTCCAGGCTTTTCATTTTGAACCATCTCTTCGTTGGCTAGATCTTTTCCAGTAGATTCTTCAAAATGGGCTCATAGGTGCTATAATCCCTGAGAATGTGTCTCTTGCTTTTCACACATGAACCACAGCTCAGCAGATTAAGATGCTCTGGGTGGCACTCGGAGTGAGCCTCTGGTTATTTCCTAATTGTCACCTGACACAAAATGTTGCCGTGGGGAAGTTTGAGGTCAGCCAAGTTTTCTCCTTTGTGAGTGGCTTGTTAGTTCTGCTTGGATGTTAGCTGATTTCGATCTTGATTTTCCAAATTCAATACCTAAACCAGGAAATGTCTTCAGGTCAATTGTGCTGTATCAGTGTTTCATGGACCAGCAGCATGCCCTTTTGTTGTGCAGATTTAGTTCTTTATTCATGTCAGCATTTTTTTTTTTAAGATGAGTGCCTTTTTGTGTGTTCACCTGTGTCTCTGCCTCAGGTTCACCAGTTTTCTGAGGTGGGGTCACCTTTGCTGTTTCTACATATTTCCTCTCTCCTCCAGTTGCTTTAATAACCTAAGCCTTTTTCCTCTGCAGTCACAGTGGCTGAGTGAGGACCCACTGCTGTGGGAGGCAGACCAGGCCTGGCCACGCTTTCGTTGGTGTCATTAATTAGGTTCCCTCTTGTGTCCTCTCTGCATCTTGGAGTACTACATTTATTTACTGGTTCTGCAAAAGTGTTTGGTGATTCTCGATTTTATAATCCTGTCTTTCCTTTCTTTGCTTTATCATCTCATCTTTTGGCTCCTGTTTTGTTAAATTCATGTTCTTAAGTTGTTCTGTAACACAAAGCTCATTTGAGGAACTTCCTTCTGTTCCTTAGTTTACATTTTTTCTACACTGAAGGTTTCAGTTTTGTAAGTGCGTGCAGTGGTATTTTTAATTATTTTCTGCTCTGTTCCATTTCTTGACTGGTTCCACCCGCCTTCCCCGTGACAGGCTTGCATCATTACCATTCAGTTTGTTTTCATCTCACCTGACCTACTGACCCTGATTTAGGGCGAGCCAACTCTTGACTCCTTTCCCTGCATTCTGAGCCTGTGCATTTCCTCCACAAGGCACAGCTTGAGGGCTGAAGTGTGTTGTGTCTACTTTTCTGCAGCCTGAGAGGGTTGGCTGTGATGAGGATGGAAAAAGAGAGCTGACCTGAGGCTGTGAGTGATCTTCCTTTGGACACCCAGCCTCTTACATGTTGGAGTCAAAGAGAAAACCTATGCTCTTACTCACCTCTAAGGCATATGCAGTTTAGAGAAGAGGCCCAGACAACCAGGTAATTGTTGTAAGTGTCATGACAGAAAAGCAAGGGACAGTTTTGGATTGCAGGGACCAGATTTTCTCCATTTACTTCCAGTACCGGTGGTGGCAGTGTAATGTAAGAATACCAGTGTTTGGGGACCAGGATTGAGCTCGATGAGGCTAGAAGCCCAATGAAGGACTTGTAGGCCACAGTAAAGAACTTGGCCTTTATTCTGTTGATGGGATCCAACTGTACTTAGAAAAGCCACTCTAGCAGCAGTGTGAAAAATTAAATACAGATCTAAAGACTTAAATCCCCAGAGTATATCTGTTGGCCAGCTCTGAAAAAGGGCCAAAGAAATATCTTTTGTACTTAACGCTGATGCACCAAGGAGCAGAGAGTTTCCTGAAACAGTCTGACACCCCATCCTTATTTATCCCTGCCCCCTTTCAAACACACTCAGCTTCTGGGCAGCAGCTAAAGGAACTCAGCCTTTCCTCCCAGTGCTATTCCCTCCTAGACCTCTGGAGATGTTTTCAAGGGTCACCTAGGTTGCAGCCAGGGCCGGGGACTGTACATCTGGTTAATAAATCTTAAGGTAGTTGTCTTTTTTTAGCATAGCACAGAGCAAGAACTGATTATGGGATCCCTCTGCACAGCAAGCCTCATTGCTGTGCTTAGCATGGGATGCGCAGAGGCTGGCAGAGCCAGGGAATGGGTTTGGCCCCTTAAAGAGTAGCTGGGTGGGAAGGAAAGACATCATTGATTTCCTCCCTGCCAGACGGGTCTGCCCATGCAAACTAACCTTTTCAGGGAGGTACCCACTCTTCAATACTGAACTTGACAGGCTGATGCCTCCTGGGGCTCCCGAGTAGCCCTAGGTCCTTGATACAGTAAGTGGAAATTTGCATCTGTTTCTGCAAGGACATTTCTCTGGGGAAAAGGGCTCTGGCTTCCATCACATGAAAAGGAGGCCATGTCACTCAAAATAGTTAAGAATGCCTGCTCTATCGAACGCCTGCATTTGACAGGTGGGGAAACTAACCAGAGACCTAGCGAGCAGAAGTGATTTACCCAAGTTTACAAGGTGGTGACAGGCAGATCTAAAAACCAGATCTCCTGGCTGCTTCCAAAACTCTTCACTGCATCACTAGTGAGATGGTGGACACACAGCATTGTCTTCACTTTACTAATATATAAACTTACAGCTACCATTTATTGAGTGCTTAGTGTGTGCATGGCACAGTGCTCAATGCGTTATTCGTATTCGTCCATTCGTTCATAAAACAGTATCATGATTTGACAGGTTAGGCAGCTGTGGCACTTTCAGTTGAGAAGAGGAGGTGAAATCACTTGCCCAAGGTCGTAGAGACAGTACCTGGAGGAGGGCGGTCACAAACTCACCTCTTTTGAGTATCTACTCTCCCCCATCCCTCCCTCCCTCTCGTTTTGGACTCCCGTCTCAGTCTGGTCCATCACCACAGGCCATGTCATATCTTTGCCTTCTCCTGAAGTCTTCTCTGACAGGCTCAGACCTTGCTGGCTTTATCATCTCTGGGTAGACAGGGCCCTTGCAAGGTCTTCACTGGCAGATGGTCCTGGTTCCATTCCTAGTCCTGCTGCTTCCTGGATGGCTGCCTTTCTCCTCCCCTACGTCATATCCAAATCCCGGGGCTTTGAAAGAGGATTAAATGAGAAAATTAATGTCCACTGAGTCATTTATTCAACAAATATTTGAGACTACCATGTGCCAGGAACCGTGTCAACGGTACCAGTGGTGAGTGAAACGGACGCCTGCCCTCGAGAAGGTTGTAGCCTAGTCAGAGAGGAAGAAATGAAATGAGAGGAAGCAATGAAATATGGAATTGGACCAAGTTGCCTGATGTAGCCTGGGACCTCCAAGTTCTATGAAGGAGATGTACAAGGTCCTAGGAGAGCATAAGGAGGGACCTAAGGAAGCCTAAAGATTCATGGAAGCCCTCTTTAAAGATATAACACTCCATCTGATCTGAGATTGGATGGGTAAGTAGGAGTTGATCATATGAAGAATATTCCAGGGAAGGGAGCACGGCACACATAGAGATGGTACATCAGTGTGCTGGGTTGCCATAACAAAACACCACCGCCTGGGTGTTTTAAAAAACAGACATTTATTTCCTCAAGGTTCCGGAGGCCTGAAGTCCAAGATCGAAGTGCTGGTGGTGTCAGTTTTTCCTGAGGCCTCTCTTCTTGGCTCCCTTCTCTCTGTGTCCTCAGATGGCCTTTTCTCTGTACAGGGGCACCCCTGATGTCTCCACCTCTTTTTATAAGGACGCCGGTCCTGTGGGGTTAGGAATTCACTCTGGTGGCCTCACTTTAACTTAATCACCTCCTTGAGGGTCCTATCCCCGCATACAGTCGCAGGGATTAGGGCCCACCCGTATGCCTCATTTAATCCCCAATCACTCCTTTGAAAGCCCTATCTTTAAAGATGTTACATCTGAAGGCATTGGAGGCTTCAACAGATGACTCTTTGGGGGGACACGACTTAGCTCATAACAGATGGGAAAGAGTGTGTCTTGTTTTACGAGCCGAAGAGAGGCCAGTGAAGCTGGAACGTAATGAACAAAGGGGAAGGAGAGCGGGATGAGGCTGGGGAGTCCGCAGGGCCTGGAGAGCCACGGTGCAGAGGGATGGTGGTATTTTGGGTGCAGTGGGGAGCCACTGGAGGGCTCTGAGCCAGAACGGGACAGAGAGGATCAGGTGTAATTTTAAGAAGGGGACTCTGAAAAATGGATGGTTTGGGCCAAGAGTACAAGGATGGAGTTGGGACCCATTGGAGGTGGTCGGGCATGTTTGTAGAGATAGGGAAGGGTGGGTGGGTGGGTGGAGACAAGTGTTGCAGGATGGGGTAGTGACTTAGATATGTGTGTGGTTCTGATGAAGATACAGGTGAGAAAGAAAGGCGTGTCCAGGATGACTCTCCAATTCCTGTTTGAGTAACTGCATGGATGGCGGTGCCATTTCCTCACGTGGAAAAGACTTGGGGGAGGTGCCCTTGTGACGGGAATATCACGAGTTCCATCTGGAACCAACCTGGGGTGAGACGCTTGTGAGACACTCCAGTGGGCATGCCAGGCAGGCACGTGATTAATATAGATATGGAGCACAGAAGAGAGATTTGAGCTAGAAAGACATATTGGGAATTTATCCACCTGTAGGTTTTGAAGACACAGGAAGTCGCCTGTGGTGAGCATGTCATGAGAAAACAGGAAGGAACAGAGTTCAATCCAGGAGCAATTCCAACGTTTAGAAGCCAGGGAGGAGGAGAAGCCAGCAAATGGCATCATAATTGTGTGATAAAGCCCAAGGAAGAGGGCTTCTGGGAGCCAAGGCACGAGAGCACCTAAGGGACTTCCCCAGTGGGGTGAATGTTGCCGAGAGGTCAAGGGAGACGAATGTGCCACATTGTAGCTGAGTGCTGGGCACCCAGTAGGTGCCCATCAATTTGGGGTCCTTCTCCTTGCCAGTCTCTCCTTCTGAATTTGTTCTCTTATTTCTGAGAATGGCCTTTCCCCTCAGATTATAGTAAGGAATTTAAGGAATAATAAATGAATGAATGCATGCATGCAGACACGTAAAGGGAATGCAGTTGTTCATGACGAGTGCAGCTGTTATTGGTGGGCCTCCAAGGTGGAGTGTACCTACCTTCATCCTCTCCGTCTTGGCCCCAGGCCTTGATTTTGTCCAAGGACTAGGACTGCGTGCAAGTTTGCTGGACACCGATGGCTCCTGTCTAGCAGAGGGCCCTCCGGGGAGCCACTTCTCACGCTTGTCAGGCATCCTGGCCTGAGCAGGACCGGGACAGTCCCCCTGGCTGCCCGTGCGGGGAGCCGCCTTCCCCAGCAGGTCGTCGGAGTCCCTGTCGCCTTTCTTCCCCGAGCGGTGTCGCCCGCACTATAATCACACAATTATGATGCCATTAAAATGTCACATTTGGAGAAATCCATATAAACAAAGCATTAACAACTGCTTGAAAATTGTAGTCTTTACCGCTAATGACCTACTTTCTCTACACATCGAGCCCTCCTGCCACCCCCTCTCAGCTGCCTCTTTCCCCAGTCTCGCTTTCCGAGACAGACTGGAAGGTCTAGTCCTCTTTGCTGCCTGGAAAGCCTTAATGTTTAATGTGCTGGGTTTTTGATGAGGCCAAAGACGTCCAGCCCAACCCTGAGTCACTTAGTGAAGGAGACGAGAAGATGCCACACCCAGGCAGATCTCAGATCTTGATGATGGAAGGGCCCTCAGAGAGAATCTGGCCCTTGGGAAATTGAAGAACGAGGACGGGGTTGAAAACTCTGAGGAGCAGATTCATGCCATTGGCTTCGACTCCCATCTTTGGGGACGAGATCGAACCTGAGACATAGTGGTCTTTCCCACGGCATGACACGTTGCAGGGGGATAGTGCCCTGCCCAGGGGCTGTGGGGTCTCCACCACTGAGTCCAGGGTGAGAAGGTAGGTGGGCGGAGAGGCAGGGGCAACAGGACTTTTGATAGTTTTCACCTCATTTACCAGGATAGTGCCTGGAAAAGTTCAGATACTGAATTTTCTTTGTCACTGGAATCTAATTTTAATGCACGAAGGGAATGGAGTACTTAAAGGAATCTTGTAGAGAGTGCTCCTGAGAAGTAAAACATAAACCAAAAACAGCTCTGGTGAAGTGATTAATCTTTTTCCAATGTATCTGAATTGCAAATCTGGATTCCCATGTGGTCCAGGCTGTGATGAAAGTGAGAATACGCCTGATGCTGAAGAAGCAAAGAGAAGGCCACTGTGGATTAAAAGAAGTTGAATTTGAGTGTAGGAGATGTTAGAAATATCACTCTGGCACCCTGTATAATTCAGGATTAACCTGCAGAGAGGATCACGTCAAAGGCACTTAATGGATGGACAAGAATGGTGGATGAGGAGCCCGTCAGTCATTTGGGAGCAATTATTGGTGGTTCCTAAGGTGGGAAAGCACCTCCATAGGTCTTGTTTACACAGCAAGTGCATTATAAACCCCTGGTAGGTTTCCTGCCGTGCTGTAAAGATGGTCAGTATTTAGGACAGGCTCATATGGATTTCTCTCAGTTTTTCAGCCCACTTCCATTATCACTTGCTGTGTCGCCTGCAGCACTTAATTTGCCCTTGGCTGAGCAGGGCACCCCACCCCCTCCCAGATGCAGCAGGCATGATGTCCAGGTACTCCGGGTCTGCTTTTGACATAAAAAGAGCCCTTTCATTAAAAGCCAGCCAGTGGTCCCCATGGAGTCCTGTGAGAGAAAGTCATTTCAAAGTCATTTGCTCCCACCCCACACCTACACATTCAGCAGCTGACCTAGTTTTGAGGGAGCTAGAGGGTATCTGGATGTCACCTTATTTACAGAACGGATAAAAAAAAATGCGCTAAGCTTGGGCCCTCGCTGCACGCAGTGTCTGGGGAGATTTTGCCTGCACCTCAGAGGTGTAGGAGAGAGAGGGACAGATTCTCCTCAGCTGAGAGCTTCAGTCTTATTATTAATGTCACCTTTGGGAATGAATGACAGGGCTCAGGGGACACTTGACTGCAACTCTCTTTGTAGCAAGATTCCAGTTTAGCACCTCTCATTGGGTGGATTAGGGAAGGTGTTTCCAGGATAAAATTAGGAAGTGTACAGCTGAGCTCCTGGCGAGTGCCGCCTCCCTCCTCCCTCATCCCTCCTTCCTTCTCTGGGCAGGTGCTGGGTTTGCAAACTTCATTCCACCAGTGACCCTCTGCCATTGCAGGTCCTCATTAGGGATGTGATGGAGTCCGCCTGCCTGGGTTTGATCCTAACACTTCCACTCAGTAGTAGTATGACCTTGGCTGCATCCCTTTAGTACCACACACCTCAGTTATTTTTCCTTCAGTAAAATAGGGCTCAGAATAGCACCTGCTTTAGGTTTGTTCACAGTATTCACTAGGTGAGTTTTTGAGCACAGAGCCTGGCACGCAGTAAACACTACGAAACCATTAGGTGTGGCTGTCGTTGTGCGTGATTGTGACCAGAGTGAGAATCGATCACCTTTTCAGGTCAGTCCTTCCCACAGCCATCTCCATCTTGGTTTCTTCGCCATCATCTTTGCCTGAGAAGAACCTAGAGGGAGATTTGGGCAAGCTGCAGACCTCGCTAAACACATCCCTGTGCGTCTGGCTGCAGGACTGGCCATCCCAGGCCTTGGCTGCCAGGCTCCAGGAGGCATGGAGAAGACCCTGGGGGCTGATGTCTAGTGGAGGAGAGGGGCCAGCAGTCAAGCAGGGATCCTGACATCCAGGCTCCTGCGCCAGGTCGGAAGTCTTGGGGCCTCGAGTAAGTTCAGGCTCCTCACCCCTCTAGAGAAGAGATCCCCCAGTCTCTTCCCGTAATCACCCAGCACAGCTTCTGGCCCCACCTCCACATGCATAAAAAGAGGGTTAGCACAGAGGCCATGCAAAGCTCAATTTCTAGCCTTCAAAGCTGGCGGTAACTTTATGTATTACACTTCTTCATTTTCTTGTCTTATTATTTGCATGGCACTGTGTTCAAACCCATGTTAGAGAAGGAGCTTTTGGATCAAAAAGCCCTGCCGCGTCCCGGGAAACATTGGCATCGATAATGACCTCTAGAAGCCGGACAGTAAGGTGATGCTGTCAGAGACCCCGTTTCTGCCACCAGGAAGGAATAAGCTAAACATAAACTGGCTGACTGTAAATTGCATTTTCTCTCCATTAACATTCAGTCCCCAAAAGAAATAATGGTAACCACAGCAATGTTGACGATAATAACATATTACACATGCATTATCTTTTGCCAAGCAGTTTTTCCTGTCTTATCTTATTTCTTCTGAGATCTAATTCTGTAAAATCGTGTGGGGTAAAGATTAGTATTGTCCTCGGGATGGAGTAAGAAACTGACCACAGGAGGCTGAAAGGACGTACGAAGCAAGTCGGGCTTGGACCAGCTTTTCCAATCCCTGTTAGGGCATTGGCAGGACTGTTGAGAAGAATTACAGGATCATCCTAGTGTTGGGCTTCCCCTTCTCTGCCCATCTCCACCTTTTCTTACAAAAACAGTCCTGCTGCTGCATTTCTTCCAGGTGAAATTGGGTTGAAATCTGCAAGGGACCCTTTGATGGACACTTTTCTTCTTCCTTTAATTTCCCCTCCTTTGTCTCTCTTTTCCCTTCTCCTTTTCTTCCATTACTATCCCTGGAGTCACAATTTAGTGGCCTGTAGGTCAAATTTGACCCATAGGCTTATTTTGTTTCACCCAAAGCAATGTAACTAGGCAATTACTGTGTAATACCTATACTTGCTTACATTTCCGTTCTCAAGTGACCTCAAAGGCATGTTCATTTGTGACCTCTGCTAGATATCTTGGTTCAGTAGGGCGCCTTGAAAATTGCTTGCTTCCACAGCTATTCCTTGAGGCTAAAGAGCTTTCTGATGATGCCTAAAGATATTTCCTGGCTCTGTACAGATGAAGGAGAAAGGAGGCTGGCTTTTGGAGGGAGACCTCTTCTGTCACTTAGAACCCCAAAGCTTGTTTTTTTGTTTTTCGTGTCTTTTTTTCTCTTTCTAGAAGTGGCTTCCAGTGGGGTGAGCCTCTGACTACAAGATCCCATGTCCTTCTAGAGGCTGCTCTGGCCATGTTGTCAGGCCACCTCGTGAGGAGTTGGCCTCTCCTCTCAAGACCTTGCCCTGGGGATGCCACAGCATCACCTTGCAGACCTGCCCTCAGTCTGATGAGGTGACCCTGCACCCAAGACAGTTCAGCTGTCCCCACCAGAAACAGCACGTTTCAATATCTAGGTCTGCTTAGTTGGAGGCCTCCCTTCCTGAGCCCACTTCCTAAGTCCGGGCCCTCTCTTAGGTCTTTTCCAGGCACTAGTTCCATCTCTCGGTGCATGTTGTCCTTCTGTGTCACTGTGCAGTCCGCAAAATCCTCTTTTCCCTGAGCCCCCTGCGTGTGTGCCTGCCCCCGCCCCCGCCCCTGTCCTAGATGCCTGAGTTCCAGAGCTGGAAGGCACAGAGGCTTCTCATGGTCCAGTGATTAGCTCCAATGTTTGAACACAGAGAAGAAGAAGGGTGCAGAAATAAATGGGGTGGGTGGGGCCAGCTCTCTCTCCGTCCTCACGCCCACCAGCAACTGGGAAGTGTTCCTCAAGTTAGCAGTAAGCGAGTCGAGATGCCTGTCTCCATAAAGGAGCACTGGCTTTAGCCTTTGCTGGTGGAATTTATAGGGCGTTGTGTAGGAAGGGAACAGACACATCAGCATTAGTGCTCACACATCCTGGCACATGTAGGAGAACCAGCCGTTTCCCCCAGGCACGCCGACTGATCCTTCCCTGGCACCTCCCTCTCATGCTAATTAGTGAGCAACTTAATCTCCATATAGAGTCCAAATGGTGTGAGTTTCTTTCGTTCTAGTCCAGAAACAAAAGCTGGGCTTCTGTCCATTCTGTTCATCACATTATATTTCACAGTTGGAGTTTTCGGGCAATCAGAATTATCAGCACTTTTCTCCTTTCAGAGAGCTCGAAGCTTCCCCCAAAGCCGTGTTTGTGTGTGGCGTACAATTGGGATATAGGTGGTGAACATGTATATTGGGGCAGCAGGGGAGAGGAGAGAACAAGGCAGTGGTGGCTCTTGTTGTCAGAGACTAAATGAGACTGAAACCGGATGGAAAAAGAAGCCAGCATCTTGGAGGGCTCTAGATATGGTGTCCGGGCGGTCAGACCCTCCAGGGCTCAGAGAAGTCACAGTGAGCTGCACCCAGCAGACCCATGTTCTAGGCACCTGGCTTTTGAGGGAGGATGGGGGGCGGGGTAGTGAGAAAGAGATTGGGGAAAAGAGAAGGAGGTAGAACAGAAGAGTAAACTCAGCCCTGCTGATTATATGCTATCTCGTTTGGTCTGAGAAATAGCCTTTTCTCCCTCTATTATACGTCCATTCCATCTATCAAACTCTTTAAGGAGTGACTTTCATATAATTAATACTAACCATTAAACTGCAGCATTGAAGGAGCAATTGCCTAATTCTGAAGAAAATTTAAATTTATTAGCAGCACCCGAGATAAAATGAATACTAAAGAGAAGGAGAGGAAACCCCGCAGAAGATAAATAGAAAGCCAAGTGGGATATTGACTTGCTCCTTCTCCAGCGCAGGATAATTTGGCTTCTAAAGTGAGTTAGATCATAATAAATTAAATTTAGATTTCTGCACATCAGTTAAATAACCCCAAGACAGAGTTCCAGTGAGAGGAAGAGGTGATAATACATGGTGGAAATATTAAAATGAAGATCTTATCTAATAATCCATAATTGATGTGCTGTCCCCAGGTGAGGAAAAAGGCTTTTCCAGCTCTTTCCTTTGTCATGAGCCCAGGTGAGTGAAGGGCTGGCTTGCCCCTCATTCTTCGTCTAAGCTTGTCTAGGATGCTGGGGGTGTCTGACCAGCGGTCATTCCCTTCCCAGACCACTCACTCTAGGGGGGGTTTTACAGAGTGGTACTGTGACGAGGGGTGATACTGTTCTCTTCACTCTTTTGATTGGCCCTAAGGGAAATAAGGTCACTTCCCAGCAAGGTGGACAATAGAACAGTCCAGGGATGAGCAGACACTTCTACATTCTTGTGACTGCCCAGCAGGGTAAAAAAAAAAAAAAAAAAAAAAAGTGTCCCTGTGGATGAGTGAACCGTGTGGTAATGTGGTAGGAACACAAGCTTCGAAGGCAGAAGTCCTAGGTGAGAGTCTTAGTGGCTGACCGACGCTCTGTGTGGTCTCCAGCAAGCTCCTTGGCTTTCTGTGGCCTCAGTTTTCTCATCTGCAGAATGGGAGCAAAGTACTGGCCTGCCTCCTTCAAAGGGGTGATCCAAATGAGCTATTCCAGTGAAATGCTCTGCAGATTTTACACATTCCTATTCAGGCAGTTTGGTATTGATGTTCAATCACTATTAGACTTTTTCGTTTCTAAAAGCTATGCTTAGTTCTTTTTTCAGAGAACTTTTGATCTTTGCTAATTTTCTGTTTCGTATTTGAACCATTTTGTCTACAGTTATGCTTTATTTTGCACCTGTAATTCCTTTATCTGCAGTCCTTTGAGGATCGAAATCTCTTATTTCTAGTTTCTGCTGATTCTCCCTTATAGTGACTATTTTCCTTGTGTGTCTGGTCATTTTTTTTTTATCATTATTTCACCTTTTGGTGAGCTTTGTAGGAATCCTGGTGCTTAAAGTTTCATCCAGGTGGCTTAGAAACTGGGTCTGTAGACTTTGAGACAGACCCTTTTAGTTAGGGCAAATCATTTGTCTTCCCGTGCCTCAGTTTCCTCATTTGCAAATTGGGAACATGATTTTCTCTTGTACCTTCGATGTGTGAGAATTGGAAGTAATCTGAGGCGCCCTCACGCACTGCTTCTGTCTGAGGTTCTGACAAGGGGAGCTGTGGCGGTGAAGCTGCGTGTCCAGTATGTGGCAGGCGTTATCAGGGGCACGGGGTTTTCACTTCAGTTTCTGTGTAGGAAACCTGGGTAGACAAGTCGGACTCCATCGCGAGCACGGTCTCCCTTCACAGCGCATGTGCGGAGAGTGTCCGGGTGTTTGACCCCCTCGATGAACCCCGTCTAACTTCCGTTGGCCGTGTTCTCCTTGACCCTTTGGCATTTGTTTTGCAGGCCTCCGTGTCAGTGTTTTCTGAGTTGTAAGTCTCATCTGATGGTCCCAGAGGGCGAAAGAGCGTAGTTGCCACCAAATATCTGAAAAGTATGAGAAAGACTAGACTGGTATCAAATAGCCTCGGAGATAAAACCAGGCCCGAAAGGGAGAGACAGCCAGGACACAGATCCTAGTTCAATCTTAGAAAGAAACTTCTCGAAGTTACAGTCCTTTGAAACTTGGAGTGGGCTCCTTGGGGCCTCTGTGACCCTGGCCAGACCCAGGAGGGATGTCCTCAGCAATGGAACATTATGCTGGAGTTTCAGACGTTCAATGGAAGATGAATTATATATCTTTTAAATAATAAATTTTATCATTGTTTCAGTTGTAGCCTTGTCCCGTGTGTTAGCTTAGCGTATTCCCACCTTCCTGCAGAAATAGGCCTGCTGCTGGGTTCCTTTTTTTTTTCTTACTCCGGCTGTCAGGAAGAAGCCCTCTGCTGGGAGGAGAATGACATCTCGGAGAGTGAAGGGCAGGTGGAGTGATGGTGAAAGAGAGTACAGGCATCCTCTCAGGGAGGAAGGTCCCTGAGCAAACAAAGAACTTGGCTGAGAAAAAAACGATGGGCAACACGTAGTCTTTGAAGCTACCCCGAGAAAACGGCCACCAGGCTGTGGTAAGGTGGTGTCCTCAAAGGCTGAGAGCCTGGGAGCTGGAGCCAGGCTGCCCCTGGCACCGGCTCATGCCTCCTCTGTGACATTGGGGCGAGTTACCCCGTCGCTCTGTGCCTCGGGTTCCCCAGTTCTAAAACAGAAACGGTAATATCGACATCTGCGATTGTGGGGATTAAATGTAAATATTCATGACACGTGCTAGGTTTCCCCGCCACCCCCCCCCAAGGTGTTAGCTGTTTTATGATAGGGTGAGCCTGATAACTTTCATTCAGGATCCACACAGTTCAGACTAGTGAAGAAGCCTTATCACGAGAGAGAGATGTTCTCATTTTAAAGGTGAAAAAGCAGATAATTAGGACAATTAAGAGAGAGCTAGTACTACCAAGCTGGGGAAAGAAGGGGAAGAGTCAAAAAACATTCGTGGAAAAATAGAGGCAGCTTCAAAACCGGACAGCAGGGAAGACCCGTCCCGTGATTCCCGAGCCAGATAGCAGCTTGAAACCAGAGTGAGAGGAAACAGGCTGGGGAAGGGTGGAGGAGAGGGAACCCGAGATTTCTCATGGAAGTGTGCCGCGAGCAAGGAGATTACGCCACTTCACAGATGTGCTTCTGAGCTTTCATTCTGGGTGCCAGGTTATTTAAGCCCTGGTCTTGGCCAGTGGTTTGGATGGCTTAATCAGATATTTTCTCTTTAAAAGATTGCCTTTGTTTTCCGGTTGTGGCATTATGCTTACCGTTTGAAAACACACTCGCTCTAGATAAAATACATTCTGGTCAGAAAATCAAGTGGGGGGCTTACGTGGGGGCCGCCCAGGCGTGGGTGCAGTTCACTCCTCTGCTCACTCACCCTCAACAGATGAGATGCCCCTGTTCTTGTCCGTAAGTGGACAGAGCAGACTGTGGCCTTGGGGGGCTCTGGGGAGGATTCAATCAGCAGTGCCTTCACTTACTAGCTATCGAGCTTGGGGAGCCACCACGGCTCTCTAAGCCGAACCCTTCCTGTACAGATGGGGTTGTGCGCAGATTCTGTGACAGTTATGCAAGCTGCTTTGTAAAATGACAATTGCTATTCAGATGAGGTATTATTATTTTAAACACCACTTCGCCATTATTTGTTGTACCCAGATATCGTGATAGTAAAGCCAAGCTCCCAGGGCAGGGTATTCTCTGCCAGTGGATCTCAGAACAGGAAAGTGTGGACCAGTTCTGCACATGTGACCCTCTGAGGAGCAGCCCCCTCGAAGAACGGCCTAGACTTGACTGTTGAGGCGATTTCTCTCACCAGCCTAGCTGCTGCTCTGGGGTTAGGCTCTGTAGCTCCTGGCACTATCTCCAAGGAGGAGAATTCTGCAAAAGATGTTTAACTGCCCTGACGATGGCGATTGCCTGGCTAAGCAGATCACCCGGCCGTATGACCTCTTGGCCCTAGGCCCAGTCTGGTGAGAATAGAGTAGGGAATGAAGCCAAGAGGACAGCTAGCAGCTCTCTCTTTGTGGGTGCCTTCCCTTCCACCCGCTTCTCCTACTGATGCTGGAACCATCCCTCTGGGCCCCAGCAGGGCCCCGATTCAGGCTGCCGTTCTCACCAGGTTAGATTACTTGAGTCGCCTCCCAGTTGGCCTCCTTGTGGAAGCTCTTTCCCTGCCACGCCATCCTACACATGCAGAGACATCCTACATCATTCCAGAGACATGTTCCCCCCGCCCTGCTTCATACAGACCCAGCCGTGTGCCAGAGTTTTCGTTCACTCATACTCTCTTTGCAATCCGTGCTCTGGCCTCCCCATTCCTGAGCTAGCCATTCCCTGACCCAGTTCTCCTCCTCCAGGTATTCCTGCCTTTGATCTGGATTTTGACCACACATGTATGTCTTCTCCCCACCTCCACTTACACAAAGTCAAGTCTCCGCCCATCCTTCAAGCTCTGATCTCTGGGCACTTCTTCCAGGAGGCCCTTCCCACTTCCTTCATGCTTCTGTTAGAGGCGTTAGCGATGTCTGCATGCATGTCTCTCTACAACACTGCCACCCCATCAGGGCCGGAGCCCCCCATCGTGGCACGCCCCCTCTGTAGCATAGAGCACTGTAGGGGCTCACAGCTTATTTAGAGAATTGCAACAAATTAAACTGAGAATGAGCCATCCCGAGATAGATTAGAGCCCCATGGTCCCTCCCTAGAAACGGGACGTCTGGGTCACCCTGTGGTGATGTTCCAAACACAGGTGACAGCTGTCAGGCTGTGACGTCGCACAACACAGGCTGGGGGTTTCACACACCCCCGCCCCAAGCTCCCCCGGTGCAGCAGCAGTATCACATTAATGAAATCAATTATTGGATAAAATCACTGGTTTCTAAAGCTTCATTTTGTGCCATTAGCAGGAGAATGCTGTTTCAAAAGGAGATAACAGAGAGCGAAAGAGATCAATTACTAGATAAGATCAAGTGGTGCCTGAGGTAAATGTGCACATTGGCGAGCGGCCCACTTACCTGCCATCTGTGGGCTGAGCGTCTGCACTGCCGTCTGCAGGGCTGCCCTGGGCCCTCCTGTTAGGTTCCCCAAGTATAAAAGGGCATCCTGGCCAGGGATGGGATGGGCAGTACCCGGGCAGCTTGAGATACTTTCACAGCCACTAGGGTCGGTAACGCAAATGAGCATCTCATCCTTGCTAACAGTGCCAGCCCAGGGCCCCAGCCCTCACATTCTAGGTTGACCAGCACCATTAGTCACATTCCAGGTCCAAGCCTGGTCAATTGGTTCTTCCCAGAGACACAGCGTTCTTTTGGCTTCGATGAACCTGAAAGGTCTGAGCTTAGTTAGATACAGACTGACTCCCCCCTTGGGGTGACAGTGCTAGCATCCACTGGGCAGTGGTCCTCAAGGGAAGCATCCAGCTGCTGAGGCTCTGAAGCCCGTTCCTCCTGCTGGCTGTGCAGACAGGCTCTGTAGGCTGCGGAGCTATTGTGGGCAGGGCGGAGGAGACAGCCTCCCCTCCTGGTGTAAATCCTCTCACCTCCCCGCTGCGTGAATGCTCTGCGTGAATGCTTTGAGCTCTGCCTCTGTCCATCTGGGTGACCCAGACCAGCCAGTCACTTTGGCGACACCTTGATTTCAACTCAGTGCAGAGGGGTTTGGGGAGTATGAAATGCGATCATAAATAAGGCAAGCCACCTTATACTTCTAAAGTGCTGTCATCACGTATGGCAAGAGTTATTACGTGCTCCCTCATTGATGCTTCTTAAAAATAATCACAGGTTCCTGGGCTGGAGGAAGAAAGGAGCACGCAGAGTATCTGTCCGGTGGGTAGCACACTATTACAGGTAGATCACCCACTTCCTGTTGCTGTCTTCCTATGGCAGAGGAGGGAATAATAGTCACCGCGTACCCACTATGTGCCATTTACTCTGCTAGTAGTTTCAGCCACATGTTCTCAAATTACCCTGGAAAGGTAGCCTCTGGGGTTGGGATACTAGAATCCACTTCCTAATGGTGGCATCTGGACCAGGTTACTTCACCTATGCCGGCCGTTGCCTTGTCTGCACAATGGGAATATGAGCAGTATCCATCCCTCAGAGCTACTGTGAGAGATACACAGGGCCACATAACAATCTCAGCACAACACAGGGTATTTAGCGGTGTCTTTACTGTCGTCGTTCTGTTTGTTATTTTTGTTGCTGACAGTTTTATTAACATCCTGCCTCTGGCTGGGTCTTTTAGCTACACCTTGCCAGAACAAGCCTAGTGTCTGCAGTTGGACACCGACAGGCAGACAGAGTGGCGGGTGGAGGGCCGAGAGCCATTCTCACAGACTTCCTGTTTGTGTCACACAGCTTTTGGATGCGGACTGGGATGACCTGTGGGACCAGTTTGATGAGCGGCGGTATCTGAATGCCAAAAAGTGGCGTGTGGGTGACGACCCCTATAAGCTGTATGCTTTCAACCAGCGGGAAAGCGAGCGGATCTCCAGTAATCGGGCCATCCCGGACACTCGCCATTTGAGGTACTTCCTCCTTGCTCTGTTCCTCTCTACCCCTCCCTGCAGTCCTGACGGATCCACAGCAAGCTTGATTTGTGCAGTGCCCAGGGCCAAGAACAGGGGCAGGCAAGCCATATGAGAAGAGAAGCCAGAGGGCCCTCTTCACTTGCCATTGGGTCTTCTGTCTATTTCAGAGCAGCTCATCACACAGCCTGCACCCTGCTGTCCCCTTGGTCAGCCACACCTTCAGTTGGGTTGCAGAGATCAGGCCTGTGCAAATGTGGAAAACTTAATTACCCAGCTTAAAAGAGTCTTTGTGAAGGTGCTTCGCCCCCTTCCCAGCCCTTCCAGTCTCAACCCCAACGCCTCCCCTCCTGGCCTCCTAGCCTCCAAGCTTGGAAGCCCAGCTGTGCCAGAGGCCTGGAGGGTGTGTTTCCTGCCTGCTGCAAAAAATTGACTTTGCCCAACCCAAAAGAGCAGACTGGCGTGCTTGGGGTAGAGGGGCTTAAGGCAATGTTAAATTGAGAAGCTGTAGGATTGGTGTTAGCTTTTTCAATTTCTATGTTCCGTTGGGTTCATGGGCACCCAATCGTGGATGTGGAGCCTGGGATTTACAAGCAGGGCAATCAGAATTTGCATGACTATCAATCTAGTGGTGCTTACGTTGACGGGATGTGAAGGCCGGCATGCTCAGTTTCCCCAGCTAGGCTGTGCAACTTGACACCTTGACTTACACAGCACATATGCTATGGAGGGGCTCAACCAGCCCTTCTTAATCACCATTATTCCAAAATGGACCTGGAGTCCTCATTTCCCCCATGGCTAAAGCCAGGAGGATGGATAGAATGACATCTACAGTCTTATCTAACTGTAACAGTCTGAACTTAAGTCTCCTCTTGAGGCACCCATGAGACACTCCCCTATAACCAGAGACTTAGGGGACAGGCTAAGCCCAGAACACGCGCTGCTGCTGGCCCGAAAGCTTCTTAAAGTCAGAATCGTGTATTATTTCTATTAAAATTCCCCAGCGCTGCCCCTGGTCCCTGGTGTCTGATAGAATTTTACTTAAATATTAGGTTATGTTATTCCCCTGAGATTACACATAGGAGAACAGGGAAGAGGGAGGAGATGGAGGCTGAGAAGACCCATGGGTCCCAGTCTGATGGTGCCTTCCCTGTCCTGAGTCCAGGTGTGGAGGCCCTCCAGGGAGACAAAGAGACACCTTCAGGCCAGGAAAGGAGCTGGTGCATCTGAGTGAGAGCTGTCAGAGAGGCATCCCTGAATGCCCCTGCTGCAGCAGGGAGGCTTTGGGAATTCACGAAGCAGGCAGGTACACGGGGATATCCTGAGCAGGATGAATTTCCACATGTCCCCTGTTCTTTGATCTGAGAGGCAGAAATGAAAGAATTTTATAAGGGCTGGACATCTGTGATGGTTGTGGATGAAGAACTGAGCCTGTCCGCAAAGGTCCAAGTTTACCTGGTCCAGTCTCAGGCTCTGTAACTAACCCAGTGGGTTCCTTCTGTTCAGTAAGTATGATCTACTGGGATTACACTAAGAAGGGAAGAGAGGATTTAGATGAAATCCAGGCAGCCTTTAGGAAACAAAAAGGAAAAGTGTTATCAGCCATATGTCTGCCTCAAGGCCTTTACCTTGCCCTGTGGGAGCTGATATTGTGTTACTTAGACTATTTCAGATTTATGGATCTTAATTTGAAAGAGCAGGAAGGAGAGAGGACAGGAGATTGGGAATGAAGACAAGCCTATGGGGCCAGGCAACCATTGCAAGGATATTGAGCACCTACTGTGTGCAAGGCTCCAAGCTAGCACTGTGAGAGGACACCAATTGGATCAGCTATCTCCAGGCCACGTTTCATGTAGGGCTGACCCTGTGCCCACATCACTCTTGTGATGAGAGTTCCAGAGACTGCCAGCAAAGCCTAGTGTTCTTCCCTCAAATGACCTTCTAACTACAGGATCTCCCATTTTCAACCCTTGCCTCCCAGGGAATCTGTGTCCATGAGGTTGAAGTTACCAGATAAGTCTCTTAATGTTCCTGTGTGTGGTTCATTCAAAATTGAAAACCATAGAGCATCAGCTTACACTTGCACTTGTTTTTGTAGATCATGGGTGGGTTGGTCCAGTCTAAAGGATCAGGGTTTGAGTAGAAAGTCAAGGCCCTGGAATAAGGCCACCCACTGGCCTACATTCTTTAGCACTCTCCCTCAGTCTAGGTGACAGGATCTATCTCAGGCCCTGTGCAAACCTTTGGCTTTCTCTGCTTCCTTCCTTCTCCTCCTTCTCCCAGTTTCTTCAACCACAAAGTTCATATGCTGACATCCTCCTAGCAGTCAATATCACCTTTACCAAGAAGCTCCTACTGTAGGGCCACTCTGGACCCCAAGGCCATTGACACTCACTGGACCCCATTGATACAGGCTTCCCTCCCCGATCCACCTTTATATTCCCATCATGCCTTGCAGCTAAGGTTCTACTAGTTACGACACCAAGTGTCCTCTAGGGGGCGTGATCTGGCAGCATCTACTACCGTGCTGGTGTGTGACAGGAATTCAATAAATGTTTTTGAGCAAATAAAAGGGAGAGTAAGACTGGAAAGACAATTGCCTACTTTCTGTCATCTGCCTCATGTGCAAAGAAAAAGAAGCTGGAAGAAGCCCCCTTTCTGTTTTCCTTCTGTCCTCAGGGGCCTCAGATGAGGGATGTGGAGAGCAGACTCGGTTAAAGGAAAAATGCTTTTTCCCTTAAAGAGTTCTCATTACTAAAAAGGGAATAGTGAAGAAACAGCCTGTAGGAGGGGTCTGAGCTTATTAAATTTGCTTCCAATCTTCTTACCAAAGTAATTGGATTCTGATTTATAGGACACGTTTGGACAGAGCCTGAAACAGAGACTATTAGCTGAGCATTAGAACAATCACTGCCGAAAGGGCGGGTGATGGGGCGAATTGCCTAAGGATCCAAAGATGCAGCAGGTGGGGTGAGCGCAGGGAGAAAGGAGGAAGGCTGTGGAAGTTTTCACCCAACAGGCCTCTGTGCTGATTGAAAAGCCTAATGCATTGACAGTGTGGAACCCCTGACGAGCACGTCATGGCATGGCATCATGTGGTAGGAAAGGCCAAGGGCTTAATTTCTCTTTATGGAATAGGACAAAGTCACCACGTCTCTTTGGTCCTTTGCCCCATGTTTGGGAGGCAGCTGGGTTTACCTGGAGCATGGTGTAATTGAGGAGAGGAGTGGAAGATAAGCCCGGGGCAGGCTTCAGATTCCACTTTGTCAGGGTTCATGGGGTTTATGGGGTGGGCAGTGAGTGATACCCACATCAAGGTAGTTTGGAAAGTGAGCATCCACAGTTTCCGATGGATCCCCTGCTCACTCCCTCTTTAGGGTTCGCAACCTGTCCCCCAACTACTCCTTACATAACATTTTACATGTTCACAATCTTGAGATTGGAACGTGCTGGCATTGGCCCTTAGACACGTCTTCGCTGCAACTCGGTCTTGTCCCCGATTTCAGCCTGTAAAGTGGAGTGGGGATGAGGTAATTAGCAGTGGCCTTCCACGTGTCCCTGCTTCTCTTGCAGCTTTGTCTTCTCACCTATCGTTGGACTCAAAGCTTTATCATTCTGTAAGTCGCCACACAACTATAGATCAATTCATTCTTCCATGGTCGTCTTCTCCCAGAAATATACACATGTACACACTTTGCTCTCCCACCCCACCTCGGTGTGAATAAGTGATTATGCTTGTGTTGGGGCATCTTGACCCTAAATCTTCCCCCGACAGCCCACATTTCTGTTAACAGGGATAAATGTTTTAGTATCCAGGGCACTGCCTAAGTTTTGAGGGGTCACAAAGTTGAATAAGTCATGGCCACCTATATCAAGGAGGGGTGGTGTGCCATAAATAACTCTCAATGTAAGGAGGAGAAAGGGTCTAGCTGGGGTGAGTCTGAGTTTTCTCAGGGGACTTCTGCTATATATAAAGCATTGACTGGCCCAACAAATAGTCCTGGTTTTTTGGTTGTCCCATCCCCACCCACTGCTGTCCCCACATCCTGGTGACAACAGCTGGATTTGCCATCATCCACGTAGCCCATAAAACATCTGGCAGTCAAGAAGCCCTTAAATGAAGGTATACCCTTCGAGAAGGGGGGAACTATTTTGATGAAGCAAACGTATATTTTAGCGGTTGCCTAGCAATACTTATGATGGGGGTGCTTTGCTTGCAGGGAGCAGGTGGCAGGGAAGACTGAGCCCATGAGCAGAGGGCTGAAAGGAGTTAGAGCTGGGAAGCCCCATGAGGTCACCTCTTCCTGGCCCAGCTGGGTTTGATTGCTCCCCTCAGCACATTCTCCTGGCCTTTGTCCAGGGCCTTGCTTAATGGTTCCGACAGTGGGATGCCATTGCTTGCCTGGAGGGAAAATTCCACACTCCGATACATCTCATCAGGAAGACCGTTTTTTCCTTTGCTCCTTTTCATCCTGGGAAATGAAGGGGCAGTGGCCCAGCCTCAGCTCACATTTCTCCCTCCTTGTATTTACTCTGTTGGAATGGCTGCCAAAGATCATCATCATTTCCCTCCTTGTACTCGTCACTTAGTAGTAATAGGATAAAAATCTGTACGGCTGGAACGGCTAAGCATAAAAAATGTTCATATTCCCTCTGAGTCAAGGCTATGCCACCGGCTCAGCACAGAGTTGGTGATTCCACATCAAGGCGGTGGGGAGGGGAGGGGAAACCCATCACAGACACTTAGCTTTTGCAAACAAGTTCCCCATCTGCTGCATCCTGGTCCCTCCTGTGCACCATTTTTCAATACAGGAGTTTGTGAGCTTGTTGGCGGTGGCTCCAGTACGCTTCACTCCAGGGCATCTCAGACTCTCAGGGAGCTTTGGAAGGGAGCAGCAGAGAGTTTCTGAACATTCTGGAAGTGGTTTTACAGGAGAACTGTGTCTGCTGCCCTGGGCAGCTGTTTGAGTGCCACCTGTGGAGCCTCAGAATGAGTCCTCACCGGGGGAGGGGAAGAAAGACCATGGCGGCTGAGATAGCAGGTGCCTCTGGGCCAGGATTCCTTCCGCTTCCGGCCTGGTTCCCCTCTCCCTCCGTGCCCTGTCTTTGCATGCTGCCCCTCCTACTCCTGCCTGCTCTGTGAGTTTCAGGCACCTTCCCAAAGAAGCAGCTCCTCCATTTTTGAAAGGGGACCAGTCAGGAAAACCTGTCGATGAGAATTCATCTGGACAAACTGCCTTCGCTAATGTTTCTCCTTGTACTCGTCACTTAGGAGTAGTAGGCTAAAAATCATACCCGTTTCCTAGTTAATTCCCACTAACTTTGACCCTGCATTGTGCCTCTCATTCATTCATTTCCCCATTCATGTGCTCATTCGTCCCACTCATCACACTTTCTAAGCACGAACCACCTGCCAAGGTCTATGCTAGGAATTGGTCCCCACGCCCCAGGAGCTCATGGTCCAGTGGGAGAAATGCATGGGACTGATGCCTGATGCTTACATGTGGATTGCCCTTAGGCCATGTCCTGATTCTGGACTTAATGCCTGGACTTCCTGCCCTTGATTTCCAAGCACCCATCTCCTGCCCTTTCCCTGGTTCGAGTCTGGCTATTTCTGCCTGGGCCATGGAACAAACCACAAGAGTTAGAGCTTTCCTGTAAGGAAGACGAAACAGCATCAGGCTGGCCTATGGAGAAGGAACTACACATGGATGGAAGGCAGAGGCTTTTTGAAAAAGATGGCATTCGGGTGGACACTGGAGGAGACAGGTAGGAGTTCAGCCAGTGGTAGGCATCCCCAGTTAAGGGAACAGCATACCGAAGACAGGAGGTGGAAAGCCACAGTGTTTTGTAGGAGGCCGCCCAGTGTCTTTGGAGTGTGGGGTGATGGAGGAGACAAATATGGGGAGAATAATTCTGGAAGGGAAACGGGGTCGGGCAATGCCTTGAATTCAGGATAAGGAACTTAGAGTTAACTGGTAAGCGCCATAATGCTTTCACTTTCGTATGCCATTGCCTCATCATCACAGCAGCTCTGTGAGATGCTCTAAGCAACGCAGCTCTGGCCAGCACCACATTCTGGGAGCTCCCGTCAGGTTCAGAAAGAAACCAAGGTAGGACTGAGCAGAACCATGCCAGGCAGCAGTGATGCCACCCCCCTCCCCAACAGAAGAGTGGGCAACAGTACAAAACTGACCTAGCCTGAACTGGCACCAACCAATAGGGGTAGAGCATGATGTGGGGTCTTGGCTTTAAGGCACTGGCATTCTCAAGGTGGGGTGTTGCGTCTTACACTGGGGGATTTGTTCTGAGGCGGGGTGGGAGGGATGAGAACCAAGAAATGGTACTGAGGGAAAGGGAAGCCGGTGGGGACCCAGGAAAGGGATCTGTTCTCCACCTGCACACTAAGTGCTGAGTTTCAGGACTAAATACAAGTACTGGCTGTGGTGACTTGAGCAGAAGAATGAGACTAGCGGATTAACCGTGTACCTAGGAAAGGAGATCCAGGCTCAGAGGGGTTAAGGGATTTGTTCAAGGTCACACAGCTAGTCAGTTGCCCAAGATCACACAGCTAGTCAGTGCTTGGCGAAACTCAGAATCAGGTTTTCAGATTCTAGGTCTATATAGGTAAATATTTTATTCTGTCACAAACATAAAGCTCCTATTATATCCAAGTTCACTGAGTGAGAGAGAGAGTGGGGGCGGGGTAGAGAGAGAGAGAGAGAGAGAGAGAGAGAGAGAGAGAGAGACAGTGTTTGACTTGTGCTTGTGGGGCAAGGAGAAGAGATGATGCATGAGAATTCTGGGTTTCCCAATTAAGGTAGTTCGATATTTATTTTAGCCCTCCTTGGAGGCATTGAAATAATTGATGTCAGCTAGCCAATGGAGTCAACTGTTTCTTCTGGTGTTCTGTCACCAAGGCCAAATTCTAAGGTGCAGGTAACCTAAGGAAAATCTGTGTGCCTTCGTGAAAGGTACTGAATGGCCTTAGTTTGGGAAGCAGGTTTCCCCTTCTCCTCCCTGGGTGTGCCTCCTTTTTACGTATTGCCTGAGGAAGGAGGCGATGGAAAGATATGGAAAGAGATGAGAAATATCTTCAGTGCCCAGAATGGGAAACTGACTTGGAATTAAATAATTCCCAGGAAAATTTATCCTGAAAGTTAGTGAGTATAGGCTGCTAGCAATACATCAGCAAACGAGCCCTCAGAAAGCATGTTCTCATGGAGCTTGTTTTCCCCAAGTGAGCAAATCCTCCAGCTGGGTGACTGGAAACTGCTCAGTGCCCTCCACCAGCCACCGGTACCTTCTCATCTGTGGGTACTCCCCAGGGAAGAGTGCTTCCTTAAGCCGGCCTTGAAAATAAGCCCTGGCCCATGCACACAGAGCCAGCAACACGAAGAGGAAGATGGCATCCTTTCCTCTCCTCGAAATTATTTTTTTTAAAAGAGAATTGTTGGGGGGAGGGGGGAGGGCGAGGGGTGCGGGTGTTCACTTTTAAGAAGGCAGGAGGCTGAGGAGGAGACCCTGGATCTGCACTCCGCATTGTACGGTGTTCTCTTCACTGCCGTGGGGAGCTCAAGGATAGTTGGAGTTCTCAGAGGAGGAGAAGGCATTGTTGGGTTTGGCCGTGGCCCTTGCCTATTTCATGGGCTGTATGGAGTCCTTCTGGTTCTGTGGCTTTTGAAATAGTCCTACATGACCAAAATGTGCCCCAAGACCAGAACCTCTCTTCACCTTTCGTTAAGTAAACTTTGTATCAAGGTGTCGCATACATACAGAAAAGTATGTATGTCCAGATGGTAGATTTTGTCCAAAGAGAACACAGCCATGTGTCTGCATCAAGCACCTTGATCAAGGATGAGAAAACTCTGGTGGCCAGAAGCCACCCTGTGCCCCTGCCCCTACTCCCCACCATGAATACCGTACATACTTCAAATGCCATAGACTAGCGTTGCTCCTGGTCTGTCCTCAGTTACCTGCTTTTCTTCTGATGATTTTTGGTGTTTTTTTCCCACATCTCAGCAGTGAAAAAATAGAGTTGGGGGGGGGGGGGACACAACCGAGCATGAGAGGACCTGGAGCCTCGCTAGGACATAGCCCAGCCCTTCAGCAATCTGGTGTCCATTTTTCTAACTGTAAGAAGAGAGCAGTAGCTCGGAGATGGTTATTAAGGTCACTTCCAGCTCTGTCTGCTGGTTCAACATACTTGGCTGGTAAGGACGTGCGAGAACTGACTTGGGAACCGAATCGGATTGGAGGCTATTTCCAGATGCAGGACTCTCGAGCTCAGCAGCGGCTCCCCTCCCCCAGGGCCTGGATTAATCTTTTCCCTCACACATTTCCCTTCCCAACGAGACGGAGGACCTGCAGACCCATCGGAGCTGTCCTTTTTCATTGTTGCCTTGTCCACTTCCTTCTGCAGCCTCCCCCGCCCCCGCGTGCCTTCCGCTCGGTGGAGGTCACCAGACCCCCCTCCTAGCTTAAGATACGAATGTAAGCTGGTGTGACACCGTCTTTGCGCTTATCTGAAGGCCCCAGGATCTATGAAACACAAAACAGCAACGCCGTTTGCTCCTGGAGTTGGCACATCACGTGGGTGGCAGCTTGACTGCAAACTGGTGACCTGCCCACGCTTTTCAGCCTAGAATAAGGAATTGGAGTGTACGGACTCTTCCCCCTTTCCAAACCCCGGACCCTGTCATGTTCAGTGACCGTTTTTCCCAGTGCTTTAAAGAGCCGTTGGCTCGGTGCGATGCGCCACCTGGGCGTCTAAAGCCAGAGAGAAACGGCTGGCACGGCTGGCGTGGGAAGCCCTGAGGCGGCTCCGCATACCTGGTTCCTGAGGGAAAGGCTGAAGCTGCAGTAAGGCCTCAGAGTCAGGATAATCATACCTTGTATGTACCTGAGACTTTGCCAAGAGCTCCCGCATCTCTTTCACGTGATGTTCTCAGTAGCCCTCGGGGTGAAAGAGTCATTGCCATTTCACAGGGGAGGAAACTGAAGCCCAGGCAAGGTAACTGGTTAACGGGAGACCCAGCCCCATGAGCTAAGGCATCTCTGCCAGTTACCAGCTGGTCCTTGGGTACATTACTCAAACTCCCTGAACCTCAGTCTCCTCATCTGCTAAATGGGAACATTAATGGTACCCAGGGTTGCTGTGAGGGTGAGCAAATACACAGTCCATGTCAAATGCCGAGCATGGTCGTTCGCCCCTAGCGAGCACCTGATGACCTCGTTAGCTGTGGTGATGAGTAGTCAAATCAGTATTAGTATTAGGGTCAGCATTAGCAGCAGGCCTCATGACCTTTTTACTGCTCTGCTCCTGTGGGTAAAAGCAGGCTGAGAGGCAGGGAAGGGAGAGTGACAGCTCTGAAGGAGAAAGGGGTGACATGAATGAGTTTGGAGGGGTCCTGGTTTCGTGCCCCGTCCCCCACCTCTGAGTTGGGGTGTGCTCCAAGAACAAGGTGGGGGCAGGTTGGCAGGTGTGAGGGCAGAGCTCCCTGCCTCAGTCTTGGTTTCTGGCACCGAGCGCTTAACTCGCCTGCATGTCAAACTTTCAAAACCAGAAGACAAAATAAGCAATGAGGCGATTGCGATGCCAGGTCTGGTGAGATTCTACTTTTAAAGATTCTGGGTAGAGAAGCCAAGGCCAGCAGAGGGAGCGATTTGAGGGCTGGGGGCCAGGAAGCGCAAAACGTGTTTGACAAGAGATGAAAAGAGCAGAGAGGAGATGACAGCTGTGGGTGGGAGAAGCTGTGGAAAGCAGGCTGGCTGCGGTGACAGACGGTGGGATGGAGCGATGTGATCAGCAGGGCCCGAGGGCGGCTGGAGAACGAAGCGAAGCACCACGTGTGAAGCGACAGAAGAAGGGCTCTGCTGGGGACCCGTGGAGCCGCGTGGCCTGCCTGGGCTCCGGCAAGGCTAACGGGGGGCAGGATCAGCAGCTGCCCCTCTAGGCCGTCCTGGGTGTCCCTGATGCAACAAGACGAAGCCCGTATATTTGACTGAAGCTTGTCATATCCGAACAGCTGTCACCTGCCCTTACCTGACCCCTCACAGTGACCCCGAAGACAGCCAGAGCAGGCATCGTTACCGCGTTCTGCTTCTCAGCGTCTCCTGGTCTCTCCTTGACTCATCATACAGTCGCATCGTGCATCCTTTCCCAAGCCTCACCGAGCCGTGGGGACCACATCTCAAGACAGCAAGCACCCATTCCGACCTCACCTGCCTCTCTCAGGGCAGGCCCCGCTGTTCACCCTTTGACCCAAGCCCAGATCCTTGGAGTCCTACCGGTCTCTCACCCTCATGTTGCTGAGTCCGTCTCCTAGATAGCCCTTGGTCCCCACCCTTGCCGCCATGCTCAGCTGCTGCTCCTTCTTGCCTGGGTAACTGCAGCAGCCCCCTGCTGCCCTCATACTTGGCTCTGGCCCTGCACCAGTCCGTCCTCCACCTCCTCCATGACAGTTTTCCAAATACAGACGTCTAGAACCCTTCAGTGCATCAGCGCGCCCCTCCCCTGGAGGCACGTCCACTCCAGCCAGGCCTGGGGCTGGCAGCTGCCTGACTGTGCCCAAGGGTTCCCGCCTCCGCATCTTCGTTGCTCGCTCAGGGTAGAGCACTCTTTCATCTTTCAGGAATCTAGTTGCTGGGGGCTCCCTCTCTAGCAAACGTCTTGCTGGCTCAGGCTGAGTTTGATACCTGCTGCTCGCTTCCCTGCTCCCCTCTCAGCAGCACCTAGTACCTCAAGTTGCAAGCATCGGTGTGCTTTCCGCTCCCCTCGGAGACCTCGAGTGGTTTCGGGCAGGGATGCTCACTTCTCCGTGTCTCCCCCCCGGAGCCTCCACGGTGCCCGGCACTCGGGCTCTTCAGCAGTGCGAGCTGAGTGAATGTGGACTCAGAGAGCACCTCACTGGGTTTATATTCTCCAACTACCTTCTGAAAGCACCAGGGTTTGGGAGTGTAGGCGTGGGAATGGATGCTCAGAACAGAGGCTGAAA
Source organism: Eonycteris spelaea (assembly GCA_003508835.1). Classification (NCBI taxonomy): domain Eukaryota; kingdom Metazoa; phylum Chordata; class Mammalia; order Chiroptera; family Pteropodidae; genus Eonycteris; species Eonycteris spelaea. The sequence goes on along the minus strand of PUFA01000014.1, from coordinate 16,881,614 downwards.
AACAAATCATGGGGAATTTAAAACTGCCTTCATTCAACGAAGACTTCTCTGTGTTAGCCCATAAATCCAGGACCATAATCAGCCAACACTTATTGATCAAACTATTCCCCTGACATGTGGTAGGTACCTGACGTATGCTCTCTCAGTTAAGCCTCACAACAGCGTTGCGATGGTCCTGGTTTTAGAGGTGAGGACATTGACGCCGGTAGGTTGAATAACTTGCCCAGAGGAACATAAATAAGGAGAGATGTGGCCTCTGCCCACAGAAAAGATGGCGCAGCTGTGCAGAGGGGTGTAACGCTGGGTAGCCCGTGACGAGTGCGATGTGGGGCCAAACATTGCACAACAGTTATAATTGAGGTGGCCCCAGAAGAGAAGGTGGCTGGGCAGGGAGGTGCAAGGAGGTTGTGGCTCAGGGCAGGTGAGTGGACTGTGTTTGCAGGGCCAGAGGCTCAGGGAAGGGGACCGTGAGGCAGGGCGGGAAGCGAACCTGATGGTGGAGGCCTTTGCGTGCGGTTACGGTTTCGCTTCAGGTAACTACTGAGGGCAAAGAGGGGTTCCAGCCTGTGGCCTTCAAGACCAAAGAGAGAGAGAAAAGCCAATATGAAATAGAGGTTTGAGAGCCAGTGAGTCGGAAGACCATCAAGGGTCACTCTCGTGGAGCGTGTGAGAACTCGGAGTGGGGAGCCAGCCCATCTGGTGTTCCTTCGAGACCCTGCTGCTCACTGGCTGTGACCTCACAGTCTCTTTCTCGGTGAGAGAGGAGGAATTGCAGCACCTTCCTCAGAGAATTACTGGGCAGATTTAAAGCTCTTGAAGAATATCTGAGACAGGGCAAGGGTCCATAAATGTTATCTATTACTATTACTGTGGCATGTGAATCAAGTGGCGCTAAGATAAGACTTGAAAGAGCCCTAGTCCTAGACACCGAGGAATCTTTTCTCAGGAAACATTGCAAAAATAAGCTTTGGCCCACCTTCGCACTTGGGTCCTGACTAGACTCTGCATTTGCCTTTTGAGAATACTCTCCCCTGTGCGTGCACGCATGCACACACACGTACACGGCTGCCATCTGGATGGTGCTTGGTACCACCTAACATGGGTCCTGGTACTGTCCCCAAGGAAGGTTCTTTGCAGCCTCCGGAGGGCAGCTGATTCTCCTAGAGAGAAGGCACTGCCCCCTTCCCCAGTTTCCAGCAGACCTCAGCATCCCCCTCACCTTGAAGGGCCTGGTCATCGTAAAAGACCAAAATTAGTTGTCTGGAAAAGCATAGGGGTGTCGGTGCAGAGGGGGCACTGGTCCTTTCCCGGAGGTCTCCACGCAGCCAACGGTGCCTGCATCCTCCAGGTTGGGAGAGAGCCCAGATCGCAGGTAAGAGCAGGGGTGGCAGCAATGCCGAGGAGGTGTGGGGCCAGAGACTGGCGCAAACATGGCGACTGGCTGGCGTGAGCGGCACCAAGAATAGCGCTGGGGCTGCTGGCTCCGGAGCAAAGAGCGGGGCTGGCCTGAATTCTGGGCTCTGTCTCCCTGCTGTCTGCGGAGGGCCATCAGAGGCAGGCTCACTGCAGTTTAGCAGAACAAACCCTTCACCTGCACTTTCAGGCCCCAGCAGGTGCATTAGTGTTGATCTGATCCAGGAAACAGAGGAAGAGCGGACGACCATGAGGGAGATTTTCTTAAAGCTAAATTTTCTCGTTTAGAAAGGCTTTTCGTTATTCTGAGATCATGACCTTTTCTGGTGTTTAAACACCCTTTCTTTTGTGAAAGAATGATGATGCTAGATGCTGAGATTTTGATAATATATTCTTTCCTGACAAATCAAATGTTGCAAGCCACGGTGTCCATAATTTTTTTAAATTTTATTTTATTTATATGAAAGAACCCAGTCTAGAAACCATTGTCTGGCACTAATGTTGAAATTTTAAATTGGATTACATACAAGCGAAGGCTCAGTAGAAATGGATGTGGCCCTCATATGAAATGTAAAATTTTTCTAGTGGTCACATTTGGAGAAGTAAAAGAAGCAAGCAAAATTAATTTTAATAGTTTATTCAACCTGATGTCCCCAGATAGTATTATTTTGATATGTGAGCAGGATAAAAAATTACTGAGACGTTTTACAGGGTTGGAGGATGTGAGGACTTTGAGATCTTGTGTGTGTTTCACACTTACTGCCTGTCTCCCTCCCCACTGGATATATCTCAAGTGCTCAGGAGCCACATGTGGCTCGCGGCCACCAGAGTGGGCAGCGTGGGGGTGGGGCCAGGAGGAGTGTTGAGCCATAGCCCGCGGTACCTACCAGATAGGATTCTCTGTCTCCCATTTCACGCGAGGAAGCTTCCTCCATCATCGCCAGTACTTTGGTGACAGAGGGGAACATCCCGGCCTTTGAGACACAGCTGAATGTTTCCAGCGCAGCCGGGATGCATCAGAGCTCTCTGCAGGCACCCGGAGACTGTCCCCCATGCCTCCCAGGACAGCCTTAACCCCACCCAGGCGCCCTGTTCTTGCCACGGTGGCTCCGTGTTCTCACTGGTTTTGGTGACCCGTTTGGCCTCTCGTCTCCGCCTGACTGACAAGGCACCTCTCTCGGCTCACAGCTCCGCACTTCCCTTGAGCGGAGCCACCCATAACTGGGTGGGCAAGGGACATTTGTCCCTCTTGCTTCGCCCCCATGGAAACCTCACCTGCTTCCTCCCCCCTCACGTTCAGACATTTATTGTATGTCTACTGTGTTTTGTCACCGTGCTCGATACTGAGGTGACAACCAGGTCATAACCTCGCCGCCATTGCCGCGAACAGCAGAAGAGAAAGAAAAGTAAATTCACAAGGCTTGGCAATACCTTTCAGTGATGAGGTGAATGCAAGGTCCGAGGGAAGCACCTTGGAAATGCCTTGGGAGAGCAAGAAATGCTCCCCAGGGGAAATCAATTCCCAGCTAGGATTAGAAGAGGAGACAGACAGCCTGGCCTTGGAAGAGACGAGAGTGCATTTCAGATGCACGAGACAGAGGCAGTGTCTGCACGGGCCCCGCGGAAGAAAGAGCAGGTCAGGCAGACGTGGCTGCGGCTTGGCGGATGTGAAGGGAGGAGTCAGAAGCGGACTGGGGCCCTAGGATGGTAACCATGATTAGGGGTTTCGGCTTTATTTTGTGAGCCATTTGGGCAGCGTTGAAACATGAAAGATTCGCAGTTTGTGAAGCTCATTCTAGCTGCAGCGTGCAGGATAAAACGGAAGGTGATGACGCCGGTGAGAAAGTTCCTGCAGAAATCCAACCAAGACATGTTGGGATCGTGGAGACACAGCCAGGCCGGGAGATAACGGAGAACGCTTGACAGGACTAGGTTTAATGAGATAAGGTGCTGGGGAGAGGAGACAGGTTTCAAAAATAGATCTTGGGTTTGGGCACATAGTACCTGAGGAGCTGGAGAGTGTGGAAAGGCCGGCAGGCTCGGCCGAGGTATAGGAGACAGAGGGCAGTGAAGGTGTCTCAGGATTGGGGTTAGGGTTGCGGTCATTACCAAACAGATGGGAAATTGAAGCCTCGGAAGCAAGTTAAATAATCCAAAGAGAAGGAAGATCAACAAGAGGATGGCTTAGGAGAAAATTTGGCACAGGTGGTGGGGGGTTGGGGGGAACCCCAGAACTTCAGATGAGGGAAAGAAAAGGAAAACTAAAAAAAAAAACAAAAAAAAAGAAAGCCATGTTAGGGCGATTTCACCAAAGCGATTTCACCACAAGTAGGATACAGACTGAAAAATCTCCATTGGATTTAGCATCACAGAGAAGTAGTGGAGACCTTGGTGGGAGTATTTTGGGGGAAGAGGGTGGTAAAAGGGAGAGGTGGCCAGTAACCCTCTGTGGTCTGGGGCCTAGGCCTCTCGGTGCCATCTCACAGGGGCCCCCAAGCCTGGGTACTGTAAGGACACAGCATGTTCTGTAGCCAAGAACTCAGAGGTCTTAGCTCAGCCACTAACCAGCAGGGCGATCTTGGGCACGTTAATGCACTGTGCTGGACCTCAGTTTCCTCATAGATCAAAAAGAAGGGAGCTGGAACCAACATTTTCTAAACCTGTGTCCCACACAGTTCTGTTTGGAAGGATATTAATACTAGGCTTGACTTGATATATATCTGGTAAATATTTGCATTCCAATTATGTGCCAAGGATTGTGTGCGGGTTGGGACAGGAATTTAGGACAAAGCTTGGTAAACAGTAGGCTAGCAGAAGTCTCAAAACCTTTACAAGTTAATGTCCATTGTTGGATCATCAAAAAGGTAATCTGATCTTTTTCCCGTGTTTTTCTTTTGCAACCTTATTTGACTATTGTGTACTTTATTCACAGAGCATGCATAGACTTCTCCTGGGGATACCGTCAGCAGCTCACAGTGTAGGGACTGCCTAACTGGATGACCTCTCTGGTCCCTTCCAGTCCAGGGTTTCAGCAACCCAGGAGTTTGTCTGGAGCCAAAAAGAAAAAGGGTTTTCCAGCTGCTGGGGCTGCAAAATAAAACAGAGGCTGAGTCTAAGCCTTTAGGGGAGTCTGGACAGCATGGCCCCCTGTATCATAGTGCCTTCCTTCCTCGATTAGGCTTCCAGTTTGTCAGCCGAGACCCCTTTGAACATTCTTATGTTACCAGGAAAATGGGCTTGCAGGACTGACTTCTGGGATCACCATTCTGATCTACAGCCTGCAATTAATTTGACAGAGAAGTGCCCAAGAGTTGTCAAGATGTAGATTTTAGGAATCAGATGTTACTGGAAGTAGGTAGCTAAAAAATCCAGGAGGTTCTTCTGGGAACAAGAAGTGAACTCCAGACCCTGAGCCGGCCTGACAGACAGATTCAACCAAGAATGTGGTAGCAGTTGGTACAAGGAATACATTTGTTGGCCTAAATAGGTCCACCCTGAGACCAAGTCCCCTGCCAAATGGCCTCATATTCATGTACTGGAGGAATATCTGTGATACCATCTATGTCAGCCTGCCTCCCCTTCCTTCCCTTCCTTCCTTCCTTCCTTCCTTCCTTCCTTCCTTCCTTCCTTCCTTTCTTTTTCTTTTTCTTTCTTTTAAACTTTTTAGAATGGGTTTTTGTTTGTTTGTTTTTAACATTTTTAAAAATTATTTTCCAATTACAGTTGGCATACGATATTTTCTGAGTTTCAGGTGTACAACATAGTGATTAAACATTTATATACCTTATGAAGTGGTCACCCCGATAAGTCTCGTACCCACCTGAAAGCCATACACAGTTATTACAGTACCGTTGTAGGGTACCCTTTCTTAACTGGACTTCTGCAAGAGAATTAAGCCTTAAAGCCCTACAGCATCCATTGTCTGAAATGAATTAACTTTTCTATGCCTGTGGAAGCATACTAGTTATGTACATGATGGGAGAAGTAAGAACAGAGTCACTCTAATTTCTATGTGTCATGGTTCATATTAGGAACCCGTAAGGGAATTGAATCTATAAAGTTTGGAATAACCCCAGAAGGTACTACTGAAGAACTTTCTTCTGTATGTGGGGGCCCCAAAGTATCCCATACTAGCATCATCTTGTGGCCTGGAGGCCACCAGAGCATGAATGAAGCGTCCTCTGGGGGCTCCCAGAGCCCTGTGTGAGCAGAATCGTGATGCAATTGCATAGCACTTCCACCGGGCACCCAAGAGAATTACCTTTGAGCCCAGGGGAGTGAGAAACCCTGGTCAACTTGTTTTTTTGATAGCTGAGGGTGCCAATATTCATTGTCGATTGCTGCATAACAAATTACCCCAACGCTTTGTGGCTTAAAACAACATTTATCATCTCACGGTTTCTGTGGGTCAGGGATTCAGGCATGGCCTCCGTGGGCTTTTTATTTCAGGGTCTCTCACAGTCAGCAAGCAAGGTAGTAACCAGGCCACGGGCATCTCAGGGCATGACAGGGGGGTGGACCCTTTTCCAAGCTCCCTCACGTGGTCATTGCCAGGATTAATTTCATCACAGGCTATTGATTGTAGGTCACCTCAGTTCCTTGCTGCATGGAGCTCCCCAACATGGCAGTTTGCCTTTCCAAAGCATGCAAGCCAAAAAGACAGAAGTCACGTTTTTTTGTAACCTAATCACAAAGGTGACATCCCATCATTTTAGCTGTATTTGTTTCCTAGAAGCAAGTTACCAGTTTCAGCTCACACTCAGGGGGAGCAGATTACACAGGCAGTGGGGCTTGGGGGCCATCAGCTGCCACCACAGTGCCCAGCCAAATTCCTAAGCAATTCACTTCCCTGCCCCCCGGCCCACTTATCCCTTTCCCAGTACCCTGGCATTTACCATATTCAACAATTCAAAACATAGCACTCTCATGGGATAGCAGATCTCACTATTATTTTAGGTGTCTTTTATGAGATGCAGGATTTCTCTAATACTAAGTGAGGGTAGCTATTGAGGTAAGAAGTAGGAGCGATACAGGTTTATGTGGATGAACAAATTAATCTGCATGTGAAAACCCAGGGAAATTGACATGAAATAAAAATTTTACGCCTTTAAAACGTGTATCCGTGTTGCCCATGAAATGAGATTAAAAGGAATTTCTGCTTTTACAGTTGTCATACATTTTCGACTGCTTATGTTTTTCTCTTCTAAAGAGTTGAGTTTGAACCTGGAGGCCAGTCGCAGAGGTAGCGTTTTATAGTTTGGGGTCATCTTCTTTTTCCTCACAGCTGAGAGCAGGCGTCCTTACACAGACCTGAGCTGGGAGTACATTAGGTGTTCTCAGCTCCAAACATTAAAGCTCTGATTCCGAAAGCAAGCTCACGGTTCCGTCCTCCGGGAACTGACTTCCTGGGAAAGTCGCTGAGCCACGTTTCCCTCCTCGTCCTTTACCCCTCACACACCTCAGCTTTGGTGTGGTGGTGGCAGGGAAAAAGAGGGGCGAGGGCAGTGGTGTCCAGGAGGCTCTTCGGGACCAGGGCAGGGACATGGGGAGACAGGCAGAAGTTGGGGAGCGGGGAGGATGGACCCCACCCCCCTGCACCGGGGAATTCACGGATGTCACTCCTTGGAGACAGACAGTGTTCTCTCAGGAAACGAGTCCCTCCCCCACTTGATGCCTCATGTCTGTGTGTCCCTCGGCCTTTGCGGCCGTGACTTTGGGAAACGGAACTCAGGGAAAGGACGACCATCTGTTTTCTCTGCCTGAGCCTGACCCCCGTAGTGCGCGCTAGAACTGCAGGCATCGGAGGGACGAGCCCCAGCTTTCTGTTCAGGAACAGATGTCCACTAGCTGCGCCTCCCAGGGCCTCGTGGAAAGCTCACCTCCTCTCACCTTTTCTGGCTCCGTCTGGGGAGTAAGTGGGGACCCCTGCTCGCCCGGCCCTGTGGCTGCTCAGCCAGCAGTCTTCCCGTCTTCCTGCCCCCACCCAGGGGTGGCAGGCAGCCTGTCCCTCCATTCTGGGCAGGTCTCTGAAACTCCTGGATTCTAGAGCTCAGTAGAAACTGCTGTGGGGGTTGATGATTCAGGTGTGAGCCACGGTCCACATGGGGTACAGGGCACAGCGTGGACCTGAGTAACAGCTGGATGCTTGGAACGGTGCAGGTGTGGAGATGTGGCATGGTGACAAGGCATCCAACAGGCCTGCGGTCACTAGCTGCTGTGAGTGACAACCTCCCTGAGCCTCAGTCTCTTAATGAGTGAATCCATTAAACAATAGCTCCTATGGGGCCTTTACGAGCATTAAATCTGCCAGGTGCTCAGTGCGGTGCCTAGTAGTGGGGATCACTAAGGAGCAGTTTAAAAACATCCGCTGAGGCCGATATCTTCATCTGTGTAAACCAGGGTGCTAAGGCCTAAAGAAGTGAAGCTGCCAGGCTCCCGGTGACGAAGGTTTGACCAGTGTGTCCCACCCCAGGCCCGTTGGATTTCCATTACGCCATGCTGCATGATCTTTGTGTGACTTTCCCTTTTCTTTAACTGCCCTCGGTCTCCCCTTGGGGACCCCCCTTCAAGAATTTGTGTTCTCAGACTCAGTCAGAGCCATTGTCAGTTCTGGAGGAGCCAGACCAGCGTCCCTTGACACGGATGGGCATTTTAGTAGTAATGATTATGTTCTCCTCTCTGCTTCAGGGTTATTGAGACTGCCTCTCCATCGCTCCCTTCTGTTTTTTATGCTCAGGAATAAAATGCCGCATGTTTATACTTTACGACTACGTCTTTTCTGCCATAAAAGCTGTAGGGGGAAGGCTATCAGTCCAGAAGTCAGAAGATCTGGGTCCTCACCCCAGCAGGCATGCCACAGGCCACCGGGAGCCCCTGTTGCCCATCGATAAAACAGGGATGATCGTCATCATGACACACTGTTTACGGGCTGCTGCTTGTGCAGAATAAGGAAAGGCACGGGCGTAGCATTACGTGTCTGTGAGAACTGACAGCCATCCTCGCTTAGCGAGTTAACTGACATGCCCGCCTTGGCACGTGTTCAGGTGCAGGTGCAGGGCAGGGGTGGGCAGGGGAGCAGTGATTGGCTGGTGGGGAGGTGGAAAAAGACGAAAGAGAGAGGAGCTCCCACCCCACGCCAGGGGCGAGCATCTCAGAACACCTGTCTGGAAGCATGCTCAGTGCCTCCGGTAAGTGGCACCAGACATTCAAGAGTTGATGGTCCTGGAAGCACTTTTCAGACCCACCTGAACTTAGGGAAATCAAGAGTTTTAGCTGAACCTTTCTTTAAAGGGAAAAAAAGAAGAAGCAACCACACGTGGAGAATCGGCTCAGAGGAGCGTGCATTATTCAGGAGCTGCCGTGGCAATCAGGTCGGCAGCCCTGGGCTGGCATCTGTCTCCCCACACAGCAGCGGCCCCCGCCCTTCCTCCGGTTCCTCCCCCACGCCCATCTTTCCTGCTCGCTAGCTCTTCTCCCCAGTAAAACCCCTGAGTCTTTAATAAATTATAAACATGCTTTCTGGTCCGTCTGCCGGCGCCAGATCTCAGTCTTGGCAGCCTTTTTCATTCTCCTCGTGTCCCTAATAGATCTCGCTGTTTGATTAATCTTTTAGATTGCTCTCACAGAAAGCTGACTCTTCTCACTGCGCCCAGTTTTCAGGATTTTTCTCGGCCCTTGGCTTTATTGCTGCCAGTGCCCAGTGCTTGTCTCTCAGGGGGGCAATGGGTCTCCCCCAGGCCTTGGAGGACAGGCGAGCAGCTCATGCGCAGGGCTCAGGCAGGTGGGTCCCACACGGCACCAGCCCTCTGGGCTTCTGTGCCTTAACCAGAGTGAGTTCACAGCGGACACTTGGGACAAATACCAAGTGAGAAGTCATGGGACTTGGCTTCAGCTCATCTCCATCACTCTGTAGGTGTGTGACCTTGAGCAAGATTCTGAGCCTCAATCATCCTCATCTGTGGAGTGAAGGTTCTCAGAGAGTCAGACGAGACAAAGAGTGACTCCAGGTATATGCGCCCTGAGCAGGGGCAGAAGGAAGATACTGAGAAGTCCCATGAGCCAGGATGCCTGTGCCTTGAGGTGTGAAGCACTGCCCTGCTGTCTGCCCTCCCTAGGCCTGCGCATGCTGAAAGCACTTGTGGGGTACTTGCCCAGCCTTGAGGAACAGCCCCCCGTCTTCCGTCCTGTAGGCATAGGAGCACAACCACCCAGCCTCCAGCTGATGTCTGTTATTGCCACCAAGTTCTGTCTGGTTTAGGAAATTGGACTGGGTCATCTCCAAAGCCCATTCCTTTTCTAAGCCATGTTTGTAGTTTTAATCCTGAAGCACCGAGCATTACATGGAGGCTGGTTCAGCCACAGCACAGTCGTGTTGATAATCCAGCTACCATTTACTCAGCATCAGGAAACACCAGGTGTTTTGCCTGCAGTATCTGTGGTCTTCACACGCCTGGAAGGAAATATTCGTCTACGTTTTACAAGTGACAACATTGAGGATCAGGGAAGGTAAATGATGGTCCCAAAGGCACAGAGCCAGTTTTCAGCACGTCGGGATTCAAATCGATATTATAGCCCGGGTTCCTTTCTCTGACATCGATGCCACATTCTTTGATCTCTCTCTCCTCTCCTCCTCTAGCTCATTAATGGAGAAAGGAGGAAGGCATCGCTTTATACAGAAGTAATAGCGCGAGCAGTGTCAGAGAGTTGTGGCCACATATGAAGCAGCAATTGCGAAAGGTCTTGAAGGCTGTACAGGGAGTTTGTACTTTGTACATCAGGAGCCACTGGAGGCTTAGAGCCAGGGCGAGGTCTGGGCAGAGCTGCGTGGTGGACAGGACATGACTTCCAGGGCAGAGCCTGGAAGCAGAAAGATGGGTCAGGAGGCAGCTGCAGGGATCCCAAAAGGAGTAAAGGCTCTCTGAGCCAGAGCCATGGGGATGAGAGAGGAGGGAGGATTCAGGGGAGCTGTATTAGGAGGTAGAGTGGACAGGATGTGGTGAGAAGTCGTCTGTGGGGTGGGGAGGGAGGACAGGAAGGCCTGAAAGTCATGACTTACCTTTTCTACTGTCTCTTTCCCTGGGGCCTTCCTCTTGTAATTTTGTCTCCTTGTGGATGACTCAAGCCCACCCTATGCTCAGGTCCTGAGCAGAACAACCTACCTTTCTCAAAATAAGTTCCCTCATTCAGTGTTTGTTCTTGTAGAAAAAAATTCAGAATTCTCAAGGAGGCCAAAGGGATGTTGGCCACTTGGCCTAAGGCTGAGAGTTTTAGGCCACAGACTTCTTTGAGAATCTAGTGAAAACTATGGATCACCTCCCCCCCCCCAACACACACAAATGCACATTTGCATACCTGGTTTTGCAAACAATTTCAGAGGGCTCACAGTCTCTTTGAAGTCCATCCTGGGGCCTCTGGACCCCACATTAAAAGCCCCAGGCCTATGAAGGAATTGGAAAATGAAAACAGGAAATGTTTGACTCCCCAAAAGTGTTGTTCGGTTCCCTGTTTAATATCCCTCCCCATAATTGGACAGCCCCCATAAGAGCATGAAGCAGGAGGAAGCATTTACTCAGGGACAGCCCCTGGTAGGACTAGCCCTCGGCAGGTTTATTTTCATTATCATAGTAATCTCAGGCTGCAGGCTGCAATATCACTTGCAGCAAGGTATTAAACAGAAATTACCCCAGGTATAATTGTCTTACAAAATGATCCTGGACATGTGGAAATGAATGCTCTTCATAAACGGGTGTTACCGTTTATGCCAGGGTTTGAGGGGCTCTGCCTCTTTAAACATGTCAGATTTCGGTGTGAGGGCACAGGAGGTCAGGGGTCAGCATGGTGTGGTGGGCTGGACTCTGGCCCAGAACATGCTTTGGCCTCTCCCAAATGGACAGGCCCAGACTGGGAAGCAGAGCCCGAGACTTGGGGTGAGTTTGTGTGGCTGCTGGGAACCACTGTGCTCTCACTGGGGCACGCAGGAAATCCCACATTTATGTTCTGTATCTCAACTTCATTTGGCTCCAAGCCCACATTCCCCTGAGATGGTGGGAAATTCAGCTTCAGGCGTTCTCAGCCAGGTGAGGCCCTGGGGTTTTGCCCAGTGCTGTGCGGCTGGGTTGACCCCACTGGACACCAGGCATCTGTCCATGTTGGTGACCACTGCAATGCCCTCGGTTCCAGCTCCTGAGGTCTCCTGTGCCCTTAAAAGTCTTACCTGTCTCCTGCCTTTGCTTCCCCAGATGCGCCCTGCTGGTGTACTGCAAGGACCTCCCTCCCACCAGCATCATCATCACCTTCCACAATGAGGCCCGCTCCACCCTGCTCAGGACCATCCGCAGGTGAGACAGCCTTCCTGGAGCCAGCGCGTGGTGAGGGCATGTCTGCTTACTGGGGGTTCAGCCTCGTGTAAGAACATCAGGCATTCCTAACTACCTGCCAGGCACCGTTGGACTCACTCCACGTGCATCCACACTGCTGTGAGGGTGGCTCTTCTCCCATTTTAAAGGGGAAAGACAGAGGCCTGAGGCGGTGGGTGACTTGCAGAAAGTCTCTGGGAGTCGTAGAGGACCTGGTCCCACAGCCCTTGCCTTTGACCACTGTGTAGACTTCCTCTAGAATATGAGTTCTAATTTCACAGCTGACAAGGGAGCTGGGGTTCCGAGAGGCTGTGTGCGTACCCCACACCCAGCATCAGGCTAGGGTTAGAGCTCAGGTCAGCCAAGTGCTGCCCATCCCAGCACCTGCCTCTCCACAGCCTCCCACACCCTCCAGGGCCCATGGTGCACATCAGAGCAGCCCGACGGTAATGAATAACGTTTGCTTTCTCAGCCACCGCCTCGTGTTCCAGCCCTGCCCCTCTCAGGCCTCTCCATCCACCCTCAGCTCCTAGTCTGGGCCATGACAGTTGCTCTGATAGGTGTGTCCTTACTTGTATGGCCTGGGCCTATGTGGATTTTTGATATGCAAAAATTCTAGTGACAGCCCCCAGCAGAACTTCCTGATGGCCCTGGAGAGTTGGCCAGGAATCCCTTGCCTAGGTTGTTTTGGCTCACCTTCCCTATGCCATGCCCCTTCCTCTCCTCTGGAGCCCCTCTCCCCAGGCCTTCTTTCTCCCAAACCATCTGATCCCCCTTCCATACTCATTGGCATCTTAGATGGTAGCTAACAGCAGCCACTGGTCACTAAGTCCCCTCGTGGGTAGACATTTCAGCTCATGCTCTCAGCTGGGGATGTGGGAGGCCAGTGCTGTGCTCACTTCACAGCTGAGGAAATTGAGACTTGGAGATACTAACTCAAGGCCTGCTGTCACTCCAACCCTTGCATCAGACCCCAGTTCTTTTCAACAGCCCAAATTGGACCAGGCAGCGGGGCATTGAGAACCCCTAGGGGAGGTGTTGGGGCCAGTGGTGCACCCAGCCATGTCTCCAGCAGAGCAAGGGGCCGGCCCTGGGGGGAAATTTTCATGGTATCTCCACTCTCCAGCACATGGCCTGTCGCCTGTCAGAGCCTGTCCAGATCTGCTAGGTAGCCCATCTGGTAGTCTTCTGATCCCACAGAGAAGGAGATGAGATCAGATGTGGGCCAAGCACAGGGAAACTCCTTGTCATTTCCATCACCTTCCCTCTCTCCTTGCTGCACCGCTGGGTTGTGAGCAGGTGGGGAAGTTCCAGGTGACAGGAGGGAGTCAGCAATAGGCTCCCCCTGTTGGCAGGCACCAAGTCTTTGGTGCCACCTGTCACTGGTGATGAGTGTCCACGTGCAAGGTCCCTTAGAAATGCAGGGAAGAACCTGCCTGAACACGTGGTCTTCAGCCCAGTGTTTCCCCCTGTCCACAGGGACAGCTCTGTCTGCTTCGCAGATGTCCTTGGTGACTGGCTGGCTGGGTCCTTCTGCCAGCCTCTTGCCCCGTCTGCCCTGGCTTCTACATTCACCCCTCAAGCTGCCTGATTCAAATTTGATTTCCCAACAAGGCTTCAGCTTTTGACAAGAAAATGTGCAGAGTCACTGTTGGATGTCACTTTGAGTCTGACGGTAGACTAACAAAGAACTTTTCTGATTTATGTACCAGTGTGGGTATGTGTGGGAGGAACAGCAATAAGCAGTAGTCCGGGTTATCTGGGTCTGTTCTGGTGAAAGGAGACCAGAGTTTCAGGGCCTTGGAGGCAGAGCAGGCACACAGGGGGCAGAGTATGGATCACTGCTGCACAAGGCTATGTCTGGGCATGGCGGCCAGACGAGTCCATGGGGACACTATAGCTCCCCGCCTTCTAGGCTGGCCTCTCCTTCTCCTCCAATCTTATGATGCCGTGCATCTTCCTCTGCCTCAGTACACACACACACACATGCACATGCACACACACATGCATGCACACACGCATGCACACACCATTAGGACCTTCTTCTGGGCTCCTTCTCAGCACATCTCTACTCTAGCACTGAATGCATTTTTCCCAGATGCCATCCTTAATGAACTTCTGTGGGGCAAGGACCGTATCTTCTCCATCTCCTTCCAAACCTCCCTATGGCTGAGTTTCTTTATCAAGGAAAAGAAAGTAATCGTACCAACTGCATAGAGTTGCTTTGCATTAATTCAGGTAAAAGACTGAGAACCGTGCCGGCAGAGTAAGCTCTTGATCAGTGTTGGCCATCTCTATATCTGCACAGCTAGTGAGTTCTCAAAAGAAAAGAAGCTAAAGAGCCCGGGGCTTGGAGTCTGAAGCCCTGGGGTCAAGTCCTTACCCTGCCACTCCCTAGCCTTATGACCTTGCACAGGTCACCAACCACATCTATAAAGACAGTAATAAAAGTATATTAGATGTTTCAAGTTCTATCACATTTCCTACAATAAACCTTCCAATCAGTAATGTCTGTGACATTACCCTGGGACACTTGGGGTCATTGTAATTTAATATGGATCCGCAGTCCCCCAAGCTTCCCTAACATCATGTTAATATTCTTGAAGTCACTTCAGCTGTTGCCCTCAGACTCATCCCTTTCAGCTCTAAGATATATTTTTCCTTCTCTTCCAGCTGTTCCTCAATCTCTTTATAATAGTAATAATGACACTTTATAATAATAATATTATCATAATATTATGCTGAGCTTTAAGTCTACAGAACCCTTCACTTCAGTTGGAGCCTCATCTGAAGCCTGTGAGGTTGGGGTACACATGGCAACGAAGGCCCAGAGCCATGGGCTCAGAAGCACAAGAGCCAGGACTCAGGTTTCTGACTTCCTGGGTGGAAGTGGGGGCAGCTCGGGGTGCGGCCTCAGCACCTCTGTGCACCATCCTGATGGAGAACCGCCCCCAAGGCCCTGGTGCCCTGCACTCCGGGAGGGGAGTGGGGCTCATCAACACCATACATTTCAGAGGGCACCCAGGGAGTGCCAGGCTGCACACCAGCCTCTGCTGGGCACTTTGCTGGGAGACCCCATCGACCTGTTTCCTGCCTCTTAGGAACGTCCCACATAAGCCAGGCCCCAGTCAGACCTAAGTGTGATGCAGGAAAATAGCGGAATGGGGGCCCAAAAGCCACGTGTGAACAGATGGTGTTTACACCATCATCAGGTGGGGTAGAAGTACATTTTAGACATGGAGGCAAGGAAGATTACTTCTAGAAACTTCCATGGCCAGGTATAATTTGTCTTGGGATTCTGCACCTGCTTCCACTAGCTAATGAGAAGGGACTGACTGAGGAGCGCTTCCCAGCTCACATTGCCCTTGATGAAAGGATCTTCTCCAGGGTCTCTTTCATCTTTAACGTTCCAGAATTCTGATGGCTTTGCTGCCAGGCTCTCAAAAGGGGAGGATGCTCAAGGAACTGGAGGAGACTGTCTCCTTCCTCCCTTCTACCCAGCACTTGACCAGGCCTTCGCCTCTGTCCATGCCTGCCCAGGCCCTTTGGTCCCTGAGATCCTGAGTTAGCTGGGGACAGGGGGCTATAAAGGTGCCTATGGAGCACTTGGAGCCAGGCAGAGGCATGCTAGGTGGGTGATGGGGGAGGAAGAGAAAATCACAACCTAGATAAATTTAGAAGACTTTTCTCACTAAAGGAGAGAGAAAACAAGCCCCAAAGAATAGTTTATCTTTGGGGTTCCAGTGGCCCCTGTGTGTGTGTGAGACCCAGGGCTGTCCCCCTCCCCCGGAGCACCGTTCAGCCTGACACCCCCATGGGGCTCTGGAGCCTGCACGGTTGATACTTTATGTCCTGAGTCTTCTTCCCGGAGATTTCTTTGTAAAGTCCTAGATTCAGAGGAGCAATTTCTCAGGTGAATGCGGTCAAGAAATTGGGCCCCGGCGCCAGATTTGCCTGCTCTGCCCTGACTAGCCGTGTGACCCTGGGCAAACGCCGTCCCATCTGTGCCTCGGTTTCCTTTTTCGCAAAGCAAAAGTTAATGGTAATAACTACTTTGCATGATTGTGGAGAAGGGTCAATGAGTTCAGGTAGGTTAAGGCCTTGAAACAGTGCCTGGCACAGAGTGAGCCTGAGCAGGTGGCCGCGGGTTTTAGCAGGTGCCTCCAGCTGGGTAGGCAGCAGTGTCCTAAGGCAGTCTCA
This sequence comes from Eonycteris spelaea, assembly GCA_003508835.1. Classification (NCBI taxonomy): domain Eukaryota; kingdom Metazoa; phylum Chordata; class Mammalia; order Chiroptera; family Pteropodidae; genus Eonycteris; species Eonycteris spelaea. Next base: position 16,865,646 of record PUFA01000014.1, on the reverse strand, counting down.
AACGTGGGCAGGCACCAGGATGCCCTGGGGGGCTTGTTAAAAATGGTTTCCTTGGCCCCCATCCCCAGAAATACTAATTCAGTAAGTCTGGAGTGGAGCCCCAAAATGCATTTCTAACACGTTCCCAGGTGATGCTGATGCTCCTGGTTCCGGGATCACTCTTTGAGAACCAATGTCAGTATTATCAATACCCAGATTCCAAGAGCAGCTGCTGTGTGCCAGGCACAGTGCTAAGTGGCTCTCGTGCAGCTGCGGGAGCTGTGGTGCTGGGGGCTCAGTGCTCACTGAAGCTCTGCAGCTGGTGAATGGAGGATGGGCGGACACAGAGCCTCGGCGCAAGTCGGTCTGGCTCCAGAATGAGTCAACTCATCAACCAGCCTTGGGTCTTCATTCAGCTGGTACTAAGGGAGCATTGGATAAATGTTGCCTGCATATAGCACCACGGAGTTCACAAAGCAATTTCAAATACATCTCCTCATTTCATACTCACAAAGGTCTGTCTGTGAAGTAGGTCAAGTATTAATATCGCCTGCCTTTACAAGGAAAATGTAATTACAGATGGAAAGGAAAGTAACCCAGTGTCTTCTTCAGGGCTGCACAGCTCGTAGGTGGCGGAGGCCGCCTGGCCTCCCACACTGCCCACATTGCCATTTCTGCTGCCTTTCAGGGTGCTCCGTGTGGGTCCCACAGTTAGGGCAGCAGGCGGAAAGCAAACAGTGTAGAGGCTGCTCGCACAGCTGTCCTCTGGCAGAGAGGTGAGCTGTGTATAGGAGATTCAGTTCTAGAATAATTCCCAGGCTGAGTGTGACCTGGATATGCCAGTGGGGTGAGCACCCCCTCTCATGCAGAAGCTGTGTAAGGAAAGGGCACTGAACAGCCGCAGGGTGGGGGTGGGTGTTAAGCAGGGAAGAGCATATGCTCAGCTGGGCCCTGGGGAAAGGGAGGGTTGGCTTTACGGTGGAGGGACTGGTGAGGTCCTTGCAGAAGAGCTCACAAGAGCGAAGGAGGGAGCCCCGAGGAACCACGGTGGGAATGGTGGGAATAGAAGTGGGTATGCAGAAGGGAGGACCCTGGGGAACAGGCCCCCTGGGCTGGCCTTGACCTTTCTCCTTCTTCGACACCCCAGGAACCCAGAGTAACTGCCCAGCTCAGGCCCTCCCAGCAGGGAGCCACTTTTACGGAGCCTCCACCATCACTCCAATTTCTGTCTCCACCATCACACCAATTGCTCTGATTAGAGGAGCGAAAACAAGCCAGGTGTTACCGAGGAATGGTCTAATTAGCACTTACTGCTGACGATTTCTTCTTCTTCTTCTTCTTTTTTTTTTTTTCTTTTTTAAACCCTGGACATTTTTTATTCACTAATCATCTCTCAGTTCAACCAGCACAGAGCCACACACGATTTACCTTTTGATGTTCGCAGAAGAGAACTCTTGAATTTCAAAGAGCCAGCAGGGATTTCAGGGAATCACATGCAGAAGCTGCAGCCTTAATCAAACCTCATTAGAGGGTATTCTTCAAGCAGGTTTTTTCCTCTCTTTCTGCCTCCCTCTCCCCCTCCCTCTCTGATTAGAGGGTGGGTTGTTGGCTTGGCGTTTGTTTTCTCTGGGACCATCAGGTGAGGGTCTCCTCCTACCACCTCCTGCCCCTCCTGGTCCCAACAGTGGGCTCAGGCCTTGGCGTTGGGGTTTCTTCTCCCCCTTATACCCGTGACCATGGTGAGAATTGAGGCTTCATAAATAAAAGTAGCTCCAGGCAAGGTTCTGCTCTTGGAGAGTCTCCACAGCCTGCTTAGAAAGGTGGCTCGCCAGAAACGCTCAGAATGGTCCCCCTGAGAGGTGGGTCACACAGAGAGAGCCTCCGCCACCACCGACATGAACCCCGTCCCCAACATACATGGGGCCCTGGGTGCCGCATGGTGGGTGGTGTGGCCCTGGGATGTTTCTGAGGACCCACGTGGTTTGCGGAGGGGCATTTAGAAGCAGCAGGATCCGGCCGTCTCAGTAGGCCCAACACCCAGAGTAAACTGAAAGCCAGCCTTGCACTGGGGGTGCAGATCCACAGCACAGGAGGGTAGATGAAGGCAATTCAGAATTCATTAATGATGCACTAAAATAGTAATAATTGCTACCACGTTTCCATCATGTAACGCCAGATACCGTGCTGAGTGATTTAGATACATTTTCTCCTTTAATTCTCGCAACAGCCCTGTGAAGAAGGTACTACTATTATTCTCCCTGTTTTACAGATAGGGACACTTTACTGCAGAGAGCAGTTAAGTAACTTGCCCAAGATTGCACAGCTTGTGGTAAGTAGCTGCTAGACCACAAGCTTCTGGAAGGCAGAGCTCACATATGCTTTGTTCCTCATCAAATACCCAGTGCCAAGCACATAGTAAGTGTGCACTAAATATCCCTGGAGGATATGGTTATGGGCCAGGGTGCTGTGCTGGACTCTGGCAACACAGAGGTAACTCGACAAGGATATGACCTGCAGCTAGGGACGTAATCATCTAGAGGGACCAGCAAAAACCAACCCTCAGAATCAGGCAGCAGTGCAAGCCACAGGAAGCCTCAGATACACACTGCTGAGGGATCCCAGAGGAGGAAGCAATTAATTCTCACTAAGTGAATTGGAAAGCTGTTAGAGAGGAAGTGACATTTGAACTGGTCCTTGTGGCAGAGGATGAGCATTTCAAGCCATGTCAGCAGCAGAGAACAGCCGGTTAGAAATAAGCAGGATGTCTCCAGATAATGGCACTGGGCTGGAGGAGGCTGGAAACGGGGGGCTGGCTCCAGACCATGAGAGGCCTTGAAGAGCATACGGAGGTTTTGGGGTGTAGATAGTGGGAAGCCACTGAGGGGGGTTTTGTCAACTTACGTGTTTGCATCAGTGAGGAAAATCACACAGTCAGACCAGAACTGTGTCTCAGAGAGCTCACTCTGGGGGCCACAGAAGGGTCAGCTTGGGTGGGTCGTGGGTACTGTAATAAACCCAGCAAAAGAGGTGGAGCACGTATAAGAGGTGAAAGTGATTCAAGTGACATTTTCGAGTCGAACTACTCAGTTTGGGGCATTGATTTGATGTGGGGTTTTGGGAGAGGGAGGGTCATTGTATTTCTGTCTGGGTGCTAGGCGAGTGGCAGTGGCATTCACTAAGAGAAAATAGAGTTCTATCCCAGCGACTCACAGGCGAGCAGTGTGACTGGACAAGCCCTGCGGCGGCTCCAAGTTTTCATCCCTCAAATGCAATGGTATCTATTTAAAACTTGGTTTAATACATATATTTGCAACTAGAAGTCATAATGATCTTTTCTCTTTCCACCTCACAGCATATTAAACCGCACCCCTATGAATTTGATCCAGGAAATCATCTTAGTGGATGACTTCAGCAATGACCGTAAGGAATCACTCCTTTGCTCTGGAGACGCAAATGTCTGTTCTGGCCCCTGGGTAACAGGCAGAGGGAAGCCCATGGGTCTCTGGGGATGGAGGAAAGCCTAGGTTTGTAGTAGGAACTGTGAGTGTCTGTGTGGGGCTAAAGAAGGAGATAAACCTTACCTTCATAAAACAACTTTTGGGTTCTTTGTTATGAGTCTTTGAGGACCTGAGCAAGTAAATTTAGCAGATTCTTGACTGTGTTGGGGTGTGTGTGTGTGTGTGTATGGGTGTACCCATGCATGTGTGTTACTGCCCCCTAACCTACATTCCTGGACATGGGAAGGGAACTGAACCTACAAAGGATTGACCCTGGGACCTGGAGCCTAGAAGCAGCTCTATCACAAGAGATTCCTGACTGTGATGCGTGATAATCTGTTAATCTGAGCTGAAGCTAACACACCCTCTTCCATTTATTCCCATGGGAGGACTGGGCAGGGGTCCCTTGGGGACCCTGGTAGGACATCCCATCACTTGCCCATGACACAGTGAGCAGCTGCCTTCCAACCTGGACCCTGCTGGTCTTCATCCCATCAAAGAGCATGGGTCCCACCTAAATTCATACTCCAAATCCACTTTCCCCAAGAAAAGCATGTAGGTGTTTTCAGACTTCTGTGTGTTCAGCTTGACAGGTACGATAATTGTAGAAGCATCGTTAGAGTTTAAGTATTAATAGTGCTGACAACTCTTTTGAGAGCCATTGTCCCAGCAGTCTGGATGCAGCTCCAGGAAGTCAACCATACCCAGGCAGAACCACCTCTTCCCAGTGACGAACCAGGGGAAGCAGGCAAAGGCTGCTGGGGACAGCTCCACGTCCCAGGGGAGTGGAGTCTGTCCCTACCAGGGCTGGAGGCTGGGTGTAGGAGCCACTGCCTTGCCGGGGTCTGCCATAGGATGGCTGGAAACCACACCTGTGACACAGCCTCGGAACCTTGGAAGTAATGCATGAGTGGGTCGTGCGCCAGGGCTAGAGTAGTAAGATGGGGCTCTGAGTGCTGAAACTCAGTGATCTGATCTCGCTTCCCTAGTGAGGAAGGGGATGGAGATGGGGAGGCACTGGTCCTGCTGGGAGGTTGCCGGGCACTGAGGCTAGAGAAGGGAATGCTGCCAGATTCACTTAGAAGCAGAACAGCCTGGTGGTTAGAGCATGGACTCTAAAGCCAGACTGTCTGCCACTTGCTCTTACTAGTTAAGTATGCTGGGCAAGTCACTGACCTGGATGTGCTTTGGTTTCCTTGACTATAAAATGGAGATGATAATAATGATGATAATAAATCATAATCATAATCATCATAATAGATATGGTTTATATATGTTAACACATTCAAAGGGCTTAGAACAGCACCTGGCCTGGAGAAAGCCTCTGTAGAGTCCAGAGCCAAGCAGAGAAACTAAGGTTGATAAACTGATGAAGCACAACCAGAACAGTGGGGTCACAATATGTGTTCAGAGCCAAGGGATGCTGAGCCAAAGGGGAGCTGTGGAAGCAGGCGAGCCAGGGAATGATGCTGGGCAAATGCCTAAGAGGGGCCCCTTGCCCTTCCCAGTGCATTTCTCTTGGGTAGAGTTGGACCAGCTCCATGTGGTGGAAGGCGCTCTGGGCAGACCCCTTAACAAGTAGGGTCTCCTGTATTAGGAGTGCATGGTCTGAAAGGAAACTCCAAAATTCGTTTCATCCATTCTCTGGCCTCCCTGCATTTGTTTCCACATCCCCCCGGAGTGAACAGGACTCTTCTCTCATGCTTTGAATGATCTGTAGAAAAAAGAGAACTGTCCCCAGGTGACAAGGTCAAGAATTCCCATCTGGAAGTGTTTTTAGCGAGTATGCAGGTGCCACTGTGTGGGTGACCTGCTCCAAAGAGGCCCCCTTGAGCCACTTCGCACAGACTGAGCCACGTTGTATATTGACAGCCTCGGGTCAGTCTGCTCTTCCCAAAGGTCACAAGCACCCTGGAGTCAAGATGGGGCTCTGCAGTTGGGAGTGGGGACAGCTGGCCTGGTTGCCTTACGTCCTCTTCAGGTTCACCTCCATGCCCAGGAACTCACTTCACAAAACCTTTTATCTCTGCAGCCGATGACTGCAAAGAGCTCATCAAGTTGCCCAAGGTGAAATGCTTACGCAACAACCAGCGCAAGGTGGGTCTGTGCAGCTGGGCGGGACCTGGGGGGAGGGGGCGATTGGCGTTGCCTGTGCGCGTGTTTGGGGGTGTGTAAGGAACGCTGCGTGCCTTCTCTGCGGGCTTGAGGGAGCCACAGGAACGCCCACGTGGCCGTTTGTCCCCGAATGCAGGCCTGGTCCGGTCCCGGATGCGGGGCGCCGATGTGGCCCGGGGCACCACTCTGACTTTCCTGGATAGCCACTGTGAGGTGAACCGGGACTGGCTCCAGCCGCTGCTGCACAGGGTCAAAGAGGTGGGTGCGGCCCGACCAACGAGCGGAGGGATTCCGTGCCCCCACCGCCTCCAGACTCTCCCAAGCTCAGTGCTTCACATATGTCCCCAGTCCCTCTGGGAGGTGGATGGGACAGATTGCTGTCCCTGTTTTAGAGTTGGGAGGGCTCATACACTAAGTGCTGTTTAGAAAAATTCCTTCTCCCCTCTTTTTGACATAATCTAGAAAAAAGAAGTCTGGATTGAGAAATAATAGTTAGTACGAACAGACCATTAAGTCGAGGGTTTTGCCTGGCCCGGAGGTTCCAAATCCTCCCTTGGGCTCAGTCTGCAGCCACAGTGCGCACCCCCGCCCCCCCCTCCGTCTCAGGCTCTAGAAAAACTGAGCCGCTCTTTCTCCCCAGACATGCCCCACTGCTCCGCCTCTGACCAAGCCCTTTCTGTCCCTGGATGCCCTGCCCCTTCCCTGCTCAAGCCCCCTTGCTATTCAGGGCTTTGCCCACGTCTCCCCTCTTCTGACAAGTCTTTCCTGACTGCCTGGCCAGCTGGGGTCACTCCAGCTGGGATCACTCCTGGCAAGAATTGCTCACTGGCCCAGTAGTTTCCTTTCCTGGATTTAGTTCTGTCTCCCAGAGAACTTGGGAACACCAGTCACACTTCTCTGTGGTCACCCTGCCTATTCAGTGTTCGGAAATGGTCATTAGAAACCCGATGCAGTGGGGAGGTGATAAGATGCAACAGAGGAGTAAAGCAGGCTCACTTCCTGCCCCTAAATTAACAGACACTTGCTGGGCACCTATTTTGGGTGAAGTTGCAAGGGAGGGAGATCCCGTCTTAGGCACACACCCTGCTGGGTTCCTCAACCTGAAGCGCTTCAGGGCCTTATGTTTAGGGTTTTTATGGAGGTGTGGCCGCAGGGTGATTTGTTATGTAGGCATGGTTGATTGAATCATTGGCCATTGATGATCGAACCCTTTTTTCAGTGTCTCAACCCTCCCTGAGGTGGGGGAAGGGGGCTCGACAGAGGAGGGAAGGGGACAGGGGTTGGGGGGAGGAAGTTCCAGCCCTCTAGTGGTCAGAGTTGGTTCCTCTGACAAGCAGCCCTCATCCTCCTAGAGCCCCTCATTAGCATAAATTCAGGTAAAAGAGGCTCATGAATAACAAGAGATGCTCTTCTCACCCCCCTCCCCCCATTCACTCAGGAAGTTAGAAAGGTTTAGTAGCTCTGTTCCATGAACCAGGAGCAAAGGCCAAATATGTATTTACTAGATCACAGTATCACAGCACATGCCACATTTCGTTTATCTATTCATCTGCTGATGGACATTTGGGTGGTTTCAAACCACCAATTTACTATTGTGAATAGTGCTGCAGCAAATTTCATGTGTAAGTTGTTTGACTCTCTGCTTCCGATTCTTTGGGGGTACATACCAAGGAGTGGAATTGCTGGAGGGTGTGATAATTCAGTGTTTGACCTCGAGGAACCCCCAGGCTGATGTTTCCTTGCAGCATGTGTTAAGGGAGCTTTGCTTTCCTCAGACAAAGTTAATGAACTTGCCAGACCCTTTCCATTCCCAGGGTGCTGAGCCCATCTCAGGATGCTCCTGTTTCTGCATTGGTAGCCAGCCTTACCTGCAAGCCAGGGGGGAAGACCTCATTTCCTCCTTCCTGTCTGTGAGCACTGCCTGCGGCCCAGCCCAGTGGCCCTCCTCTGGGAGTCGTTCATTCCTGTGATCTAGCTCAGCCTCCCTGGCCAAGCTTCCGGTCCCGACCACTGTCAGGCCTAAAGCTTTCGTAGCAGAGGGTTGGTCAGACCAAGTCCCACTCTACCCCTACAGAGCTTTTCACCAAACCCTGACTCTCGACAACTGCACGGTTTCCGCTGAGGAATCCCTTTCAGGATGAGGAGTGTGGGCGAGTGTCAACCTGTGTTTCCCCGTGTCTTGGTATGTCTTTGCCTTGTCTCAGAGTAAAACGTGATTTGATCTTGTAAGTGGAAGTGGAAAATTCAAGCTGTAATTGGGGTTTGGGATTTTCAAAAATAGAAAAAGATAAGAAAGAGGCTGGTCTTGAGCTGTCAGAAGCTGTCCTCAACTGATATTTTCCACATGGAAAATCTCGATTTCCCTTTTCCCCCTCAATTACATGATACTGGAAACGAGTACTGAGTTCATTTGTTTGTTTGTTTAACATAGGCTTCTTTTTTTTCCCCCTCTTTATCTACATATTCCTTACTAGAAAAAAGGATTTTAAGAAATTTCAATCCCTGTAGCATTTGGTAAATCAATATAAATGATGGCTTACATATGTTTCCAAGGCCTTTCACGTGCTTTCCTCCTTGTTCCTTCCAAAAGCCCTGTTAGGAAGGCAGGATAGCTTTGCCAGGACTAATTTGTCCTCACTTCACAGATGAAGAAACAGGGGGGGACAGAAACGGTGTGTGCTGATTTGCTTAAGGTCACGCGTATTCTAGATGGCAGAACCGTAACAGGAACTCCGGCCCCCTGTTACAGCGTCCCCTCTCTGAGGACCCCCTCCAGCCCCAATCCTCCTTCCAGGCTAGCTTAGAGACCCCATCCTAAAACCCTCCTCACCTTTGCACCATCTTCCCTGACCTGCAAGGTAGACCGCGAGGTCTTACTCAGCTTTCGTACCTGCCACAATTCCTAAATCACAGTAGTGCTTAGTAATGCTGGTCAGGGACATGAGTGCGTGTCTCTGGGAGTTTTTTGACTGTCCATTGACAATGAGGTTGTAAGACTATGCACGGATGGGGAAATGAAAATTATAACTACAGAGGTGATTGATGGCCATTGGCCCCCAATGGGAGGGGACCCTTGGGCTTGGATTTGTAGGGTGTGTGGCGAGGGAGAAGGGGTGTAGTTCAGATCTTCCAGGGATTCCACCAGCTGCTTGCCTGGCCTACCTGTGGGCCCAGCCTCCTGGGGCATGCATGCAGGTGGGGACCTCTGAAGGGTCTGGATATCTTTATGGAGAGTCCTTCATCCCTTAAGCCTACAGGGGGAGAGGCCACTTGCTCCGCTGTAATTGATCCCCTGCTTTGCTGCCAGCCATTGACACAATGTCCTCAGTGGGAATAAATAGATGGCCTCTTTTAGCCAGCACTGATTGAACACCTGCTGCCGACCAGGCTCTGGGCTGGGGCTCAGGGATCCAACAGTGGAGCAGGTACTGACCCCCCCTCCCAGGGTCACTCAGAGAGATTTGTGTTCTGGCTTCGATGGGTCATTTATAAAGTCTCCTGCAGCCCCTTTTCAAGGTTATGGCTCCACACAGCACTTAGCCCCAGACATCTCTTGCTGCCTATCTGGTCTCCTTGGCTCCAAGGAGACACTGTCACCAAGTTGTGACAGGAATAATAGGAGGACAGAAATCCTTTGAATTTATAGGAAGGTATACCAGAGCTTGTCACAGCCCTGGAGGCAGAGAACCCATGGGTGGTGTCATGGGGAAACGTGGATGAGGCAAGCAACCAGGATTTTACATTGCATGTAGGTTTCCAGGTATTGAAAATAGATTTAAAAAACAAAACAAAACAGAATTGAAGTTTGGGGGTCAGGTTTAGTAATTCACTAGAAAGACTCAAAACTTAACAAAGCTGTTCTACTCATGGTTACTGTTGGTTACAGTGAAAAGATACAGGTTAAATTCAACAACAGGAAATGGTAGCCAGAGAGAGTTCCAGGCATGAGCTGCGAGCTGTCCTCTTCCCTGGTGTTACATCGATAGCGCTTCTTCTAACAAGGTTGTGTGGCAATGTGCATAGCGTATCGCAAAACAGAGAAACCCGCCTGAGCCTTGGGGTGTAGAGTATTTATTGGGGGTTGGTTACATGCACATGGCTGATCACTCCCATGATGTTCTACCCCTCCAGAGGTCAAGTTGAGTTGGTACTGCACCGCCAAGACCCTCACCCAAAATCACATTGTTAGCATAGATGATCGAGTATAGCCGAAAGCTCCCAGGTAAACAGAGATGTTCTTACATGCAGGACGTTCCAAGGGCTCAGACATTACCTCAAAGGGGCTGGGCAGGGGTCCAATATCTCTGTGTACGGTGAATCCTTTGCTGCACAAGGGTCTACGCAGTGAAGCTGCAGAGGCTCAGAACCTTAGCCAGCAAAGGCAAAACGAGGACTTTATCCGACCTGCAGAAGGTCAGTCTCTGAACTTCTGGGAACATTTCAGAAATCGAGGCGCAAGAATGTCTTTGAGGAGTGTGTCCGTGTAGGTATCAGTGTGGGTGGCTCTGTGTGTGTGTGTAGTATGTACACACACACAGATGCATGGTGACAGTGGCCGGGGAGGAGCCCCGGAGAACTGTGGCAGCTGGGCAGGTGCTGTGTTGACTGCGAAGGCGGCATCTGCACACATCCCAAAGGTGGAAGTAATGCATTCACAATGAGCATTTGTTTCCACATGGGCCAGTTGGCTTCAGAGGTACCTTGTCACTGTCAGGATGAGTCACACACGGAGGCTGAGGGGCCAGATTAAATCTGCGAATGTAAAAGCAGGCACTCACTGAATCTGAGCTGAAAATAAGAAGACAGTCTCATCTGGAGGAGAGAGCGGACCAGGAAATTAAACGGCTGCAGGAGCAACAGAAGTTGCTGCCCGGGCTGGCCAGGGGTGCCGGGTGCAGAAGATGGGAGGATGGGCTTGCCTGGTTCTCCCTGGCTGCTGGATGCTATTCAGCTATCAGCTCTCAGTGTTCACAGCTAGTTCGCACCGCCCGCGGGGCTGATTCCCCTTTCTGCACACCTGGTACCGGGGTGTTCGCTCAGAATGCGGAAACATTTAGAAAATATATGCGCTGCCTTGGTGGCCCCCAGGAGCTGGCGAATTTGTCTTGCAGATTTTGAAAGTGACCCCTTGGATGGCTTGGATGCCCATGGACAGGGTGGCCTGGGGGAAGTAACAAGCAATGAGGCTGGAAAGCTAGTTATAGGCCTGTTTTTGCTGGGGTCGGATGACAGGCTAAGGAATTGGACCTTATCTTCCAGGCCATTCAGGTCTTTAGCTGTTGAGATTTGCACATGGGGAAAATGACTTTGTCAGCCACCTGTAGAATAAAAGGGGAAGGGTCAGATGGAGGCGGGGAGGGGCCAGGTGTGAGGGGATGACGGAGAGGCAGAGTTCATTCGGAAGAGTGGGTTTTAGAGCTGGAATTAGCAGAATTAATCCCATTGATGAGCAGAAGCGTCTTAATTTAGTGCTGGGGAGGAAGGAGGATACGAGATGATTCTATTAATAGGGAGCCAAAGGGAAGGAACACCTTTGGGGAGAAGGTGATGAAGCCACTGCTGAGGGCTGTGTGAGATCCACGGGAGCCGGCCACTGGCAGGCTGGGTCCAAATGTGGACGCGAGGAAGGAAGTCAGGACCAGAGCTGCACATTTATGAGTGTCCCAGGTGATACCAGAAGTTAGGAATCTCTGAAAACGTCTTCTTCGATTTGCCTATAAACAAGCATAGAACGAAAGTCTGTGGCAATTCCCAGAGGTTCCCACTGTGGCTGTGCGGCTTTGCTTCTCGAGGCTGCAGGCTGTCTTTGGTGAAGGACTCGCAGAGCTCCCTCCTTCCTGATGTCCCCTTTCTCCGTGGGCAGCGTTCTCCAGCCAGCCTCGCTGTGTCTCTGCCATGCTGAGGTGGCCACTGTGGCTGGGGAGGCGCGTGGGAGTCAGGGACAGGCCGTTAGCATTTTAAACATGGGAACTAGCAATGTCCTAGCAGCCAGCGCCCCGCATTATAGATGAGAAAACCGAGGCACGGGGAGGAAATTGCTTGGTCAAGGCCCCAAAACCAGTCTCTGGCGCTGCCCAAGGGGAGGCCCTAGCAAGCTCGCGGAGGCCCGGCCTGGCTCCGTGACACCACACAGTGAGCACGGGGCGTGTCGTTCGACAGGACTACACGCGGGTGGTGTGCCCTGTGATCGACATCATCAACCTGGACACCTTCAGCTACATCGAGTCTGCCACGGAGCTCAGAGGGGGTGAGTGAGACCCATACCTTCTCCCCGGCAGACTTTCTTTTTCTCCTAATCATTGTCGTCAAGGAGGGGACGGTGAGGAAAAGTCTCTGAGTGATCTGTCTAGAACATCCGCCTCGTATCTGGGAACATCGGTAGCTACCGTATGGCCCTTACCACTGGGACTGTGAGCGGAAGGGCCGGGGAGTGGGCAGGTGGTTCCCAGGGCCTGGAGCTCTGGCTCCAGCACACGGCTCATGCCAGGGCCGGACACTGGGGGAAACAAGGTGCCCCCGGCCACAGAGGTCCGAATCGTTCTGGCACTTCATCATTGGGCACCATTCTGCCCCCAAGGCCTATCACACTCTCTGCCCAGGCCTGGTGCTCCCACCACCCCAAGACCGATTTTTGGTGACTTAACCCCCTCACAAACCTGCTTACACCTTCCCAGGGCTCCTAGCCAAGGGCCATAGCTGTCCATCTTGTCTCCCCTGGGCTCTGTCATATCTGACATGAGTTTTTCTCCTCCCGCCTTTAGTCCTAACTGTACCCAGCAGAGAAGGCTCAGAAATGCAGTAGGAGGTAGAAATAGAAAAGGAAGCTGGGAAAGGGAAAACAGGCAAGGCAGCCTTGCTGCGGATCTGCCTGGGCGAGACTTGTTCCCCTTGGGACCAGCTTCCCCAGGAAACTGGTCTGTTCGTGAACTCCTAGGAAAGGGACAGGCACATGTGAGGGACCACGTTGACTGAGTGGGTGCTGTGTTTTAGGGTTTGACTGGAGCCTCCACTTCCAATGGGAGCAGCTCTCCTCAGATCAGAAGGCTCGGCGCCTGGACCCCACGGAGCCCATTAGGTAAGTCAGAGCAAGGGTGGGTGGGTGGATTCACTCGCACTTGGTCCTTCCCGCTGTCACATGGTGTAGGGAAGCATGCCACATCAGATGCTCAAAGGGGAGATGCTAACGGGCAGAGGCCAAGAGAGCCTTTGCCACTTTTGCTCTCATTTTGAAAGGTTGTTGTCCTCATAGACACTTCTACTAAGGGGATGGGGACCTGGCAGAGACCTGTGCTGAGGACTTGCCCACTGTGGTCACCCACACACGTGCCATGATGTACTCATGCTTCCTGCTAAACCTTGGAGAGGCCCAGATGGTCCCGTTTGAGCCTCTGACGAGAAAAGGTGGTCCCTTAGGAGCAGAGCCCCTCAGGTCTTGGATGTCAGAGTTTAGCCCAGGAAGGTTGAGTCTCAGCCCATTGTAGTAAGTAATTGGAGGCTGATATCAAGGCATGGCTGCGCTGCTTATTAATAAACACATCCGCTCTGGTCTGAGTGAGAACGTGACAGTGATGTCAACTCTGGCTGCTTTTGCACCACGATAGATGGCTTCATCCTGATCGACATTCTCTCCCCCATTATGACCATCCTCATGACGTCACTTTAACTCAATTACCTCTGTAAAGACCCCTCTCCAAATAAGGTCGCATTCTGAGGTTCTGTGGGTTAGGACCCCAACATTTTCGGGAGATATAAGCTATAACAGTGGAGTGAAAAGAGAAAAAACAGAGAGCCCAGTCTCATGAAACAGATGTGCTGTTAACAGGTACCACCTCCGCCCTTCTTCTCTGCCTGATCAGTGGCCCTCTGCCCCTGCTCCAATAGTGAGCTTTTAAGAGAGCCAGGCTGGGCAGGCCTGTGGGGGCGGCCAGTGCAGACTCCCCAGGCCCTCAGAGCATCTGGGGTTCTGAGCCACTCTGGCCCCTGCTACAGGAGGTATGCTGTTGAGTGAATTCGTCTGTCTGCAAGGCCAGAGATTTCCAATCAAAGGGGAGAAAACCCTGGAGCACGTTTGTGTGTTAGGTAAGTTGTAAGACGTATTGGCCTTGCTGAAGAGGTGCAGAAATGGTAGGGAAATGACCTTGAGTTCCAGACCACGAGGGCAGAAGAATGAGGCAGTGGTGCCCTTCCCATAACCCCTCTTCCCTCTTCTCCTTTCAAATGCATAGGACTCCCATCATAGCTGGAGGGCTCTTCGTGATGGACAAATCCTGGTTTGATTTCCTGGGGAAATATGACATGGACATGGACATCTGGGGTGGGGAGAACTTCGGTGAGTTACTGTCTCTGCGAGCTGGGGCTGTGGTGGGAATGCCATGTCCTTGGACCACATGAGCCTGGGAAGAAGGTATTGGAATGGAGACTAAGTTATTCCTTTGGGGGAAGACCAGGCTGTGGGTACTGGGAGGATGGAGGCAACCAGGAAATTGCTCCTTGGGTCCAAGTGGATGCTCAGGACAGGAAGACCCCTTACAAGGAGGCTGAGAAAAAAGCCAGGAAGACCAAGGAGGAACACCAAGTCGGAGGGCTGGAGGCGGGCATGAGCGAGGAGCATTGAACTTGGGAATTTGGAGTTGCGATGAGACTGGGGATAAAGAGAATGAGGAACAGGATTGACAGCGACACTGGTAACATCTAGATCACATCTCTTGGCCACTCTGTGCATATTAGCACTCAGCACTGGGTTAACGAGGAGGGTCTGGGGTGGCTGCTGTGGAAGCCCTGGCGATATCTTGCCTTTATCTTTTAGTGCAGAGAAAGGGTAGAGGTGGAGGGCTGGGTTACAAGTTCCAAAACCGTCCAAACAGGAGGGCCAGGTGAGGCCACACCGGTGTAGGGCTGCAGTTTGCAGAAAGAGCAGTCAGAGACCCCTTTCGTTTGGCTGAGGACACTGTGACCCTCCAGTTTCCTCGTGTATTAAAAGCATTACTTGGGGATGCTTGTTGGGGTTGTCGTGAAAATGCATCGAGGTAAGTCTGTAAAACTCCTAACACCGTATGAACACAAGAAATGTTAGCTGTCCTTCTTTTCAGCAGGTGAGACCTAAGAGATGACTAGAATATTAGCTGCACGCGTGGGTCTGTTTTGTTCACAGCTGTCTCCAGTGCTCAGTGTGTACCTGTCGCAAAGGAGGCTTCAGTAACTCCTTGTTGAATAAGCCACAGTTAAGGAAGAGAAAGAGTCCCCCAGTACTGGAGCCCCTTCCCCTCTCAGCACCAGGAAGCGTGTGCGGCACAGGCTCCCGTAGCAGGGGCTCAGGCCAGGAGAATGATCCATGGGGTTCAGCCTGGCATTTAGCAGTAATCCCCTGCCTCGTCCTCTGCCATTGTTTTCTCCTGTTCCTGCCTCCAGAGTGTTTTATGGCTTTCTTCCTCAGTCACTAAGAGTTATTTCCTGGAAATTTATGGCTGCTGGCCTGACCGCAGCATCTGTTCTCCCAAACTGGGCAGTGTAGAGAAATCCATCAGAAAAGTCTGTCTGCTGCCATACGGGGGCTGGATTAGAAGTACTCAAACAAAGCAAAAAAACCCCAACACCCACGAACCAAACTAACTCCCTTCCTGGTCCCTGTCCCGAACCATGAAGGGGCCTTGGCTGTGGTTTTGAGGTCGGCTCTGCCCGCACCAGCTGGGAGGATTTGCAGTAAGTTATGCTCTTGGCATTCTCAGTGGGGACGAGATTTCTCTCTTTCCAGGCAGAGCCAGTTGGATATCGTGATGATCACAGCCCCTCTCATGATCCTTAGGGATGAGCTGCTCTAGCCTTTCTTTCTGGCCACTGAGTGAATCCCTTCTGTGACACTTTCGATAGACAGCAGTCATCCGGTGTCTGCCCAGATGCTACTTACAGTGACGTGTTCACTGGTTCACAATCGGCATGTTCTCTTGAGGATTTTTGTGTTGCAGTGTTAGTAAATTCTTCTAAGTCGAAGCCCATTTCTCTCCAGCTTTTGTCTGTCAGGGTTTGTTGTGCCCTCTTGAACCTTATGAAGTGAATATGTTCCTTCTTCCACGGGCAGCCACGTCGGGACTTAGGCAGCGTGTTCTTTTTAATGATGGCACATTCTGCTCCAACCTCCCAGTACCTTCTCTTTACAGCAATGTTGATGCACATCTGCTCAAATCAAGTGGCGTCTCACCTAGTCGGCTAACAAGTGCTGAGCTGAATAGGGAAGTGGGGAAGGGCTTCCGCGGAGGTATGAGAGAGATGTTTTATAACCTATCGCAAAATTTTTAAACCACAACAAAAGCACCACAGACAACTATAACAGGAAACAATAGGTTTTCTCCCATCCCAATAGTCCATAATGTTATAGCCAGCTTCTAGCACTTCGAAAGCCATTTCTGGATGGTATTTTTTTTTTTCCCTTAGCATTTTATATGCCAGAAAATGCAGTGCTTTTGCGATGGTGGACGTACCATGTGGCTAAGCACCAGTTCTGTGGGTGAGGATAGTTAGGCACCTGAGTTCGTGAAAGTCAGAATTTGGAAGAGGCCATGCAGGGTGGGGTGACGGTCAGGGGTTTGGTGGGGTGGCAGAGTGATGCTTCGGCTGCAAAGGGGAGAATGATGCTGTGAGGGGGAGGGGGAAAGTAGTGTGTCTCAGTGAAGGGATTTCTGCTCCAGGGGGTGGCAAGAGGGGCCTCCCCACACCCCGGCTCACCAAGTCCTGAAGATCTACTCCCCTCAGCATTGCTTACATCTTTTCTCCTCTCTTCATCCTCAATGCTCTCCAGAATGGTCCTCCACTTCTGGTCTACTCCTGCAAAGCCATCCTCTCACACTCCTGCCAAAGTGCTCTCTCTGGAACGCACATCTCTCCCTCCTTCCCAGGCCCGGCAGCCTTCAGTGGCTGCTTCTTATCCTGAGGACAAGGCTTCAGCTGGGTCCCTTCTTGGCCTTGTCCACCTCTCCAGCCTTCAGTCCAGAGGCACTGCCCAGATGTATCCAGACTCCAACGACCTAGTCCCAATTCTCCACCAAACCGAGGAACACAGCTTTGGGGCTGCCTCTCCCTGCCCACTCTGTTCCGCACCCCTCCCTCACTCTTGCCCCTCAGCACCTGGCTCCCCTCTTTACCCTGACACAGAGCCCTCTCGTGTACTTGTATTTATTCATCCATGCCTGCAGCCCTGCCTCCTGCTAAAAACTTGGAGCAATGCAAGTTCATCCAGCTTCTTGTCCTCAAGACCAGGAATGGTGGAAATTGCTCTCTAACTGTTTAAAAGCAAGAGACTGACGGGGACGGGGAGTCATGATGGGAAGGGCAGCATGTCTCCTCCAGCCTATGAGGCTCCATTTAAAACAGATCTCAGTGCATTAAATGGAGCTCATGGAAACGAATAACAATAGCAGGTAAAGATGTCTCTCTAAAAAATGGGATTTCTGTGTGTTCCAGGTGGTTTGGCTGTTTTGTATTGATTGTGTTTCACAGCACAAAAATCCATGAGATTATTGGAAAAGGCTCCGGCCAGGGTCACCAAGCTGGCCTCAGAGACATGCTGCTCCTGCCCACACCATCTCGCTTTCATCTGCTGAAAGGAGCCACAGCTGCCATGTGAAAGCCTACCCCCCACCCCACGCACTCACCCAACCTGATCCCGGTACCCCCATTCCCACAAAGTGTTTCTAACATGAGCTGAATCGTTTTGGTAATTATATCTGCAGTTCAGCATAGGAGCAGGCTTTAGGGAAATGTGGCTTTTAGCCTTTTTTTTTCAAGTTGTTTTGCATTAAAATTGCATACTTAAACTTCAATTTGCATAACACAGGACACCTAATATATCTGATACATCTACTCATTTCCAGCTGCATCTCACTTTTAGCTTTTGGTTTAGAGATAAAAGGAAGCTGTTGCCCAGGAAGAAGAAGAAGAAGAAGAGAGAGAGAGAGAGAGAGAGAGAGAGAGAGAGAGAGAGAGAGAGAGAGAGTGTGTGTGTGTGTGTGTGTGTGTGTGTGTGTGTGTGTGTGTGTGTGTGTGTAGTTGGGGGAAGAAGGGTAGGGGGTGCACATTTTCAAAAAAAAAAGAAGGAGGCCTTAGTATATATATATATATAAAGGGTGAGCATGGGATTTCTGGGTTTAGAATGGGCGGTTTCTAAAGCATAGCAAATGTGAAAGACAGTGCTGAGGAAAGACATGAGGTGAGGCCCAGAGAGGAGCCATCAGCACCATCAGAGTGTAGGCAGGGACATCAGGCTGTGTCAGGCCGGGCACAGGCACACGTGTGTGGGAACGTGGGCTGTGGAATCCTTAGGCCTGAGTTTGAATCCTGTTGTCATTAAGTGCTGTGTGTCCTTGTAATAATTACTTTGTATCACTGAGCCTGTTTGCAAGTCTTTAAAGTGGATACTGACTCCTGTGGTAGGGAGAATGGCCTTCCCCCAGAGATATCCACCCCTGATCCCGTGTTAAAGAAAAAATGATTCTGAGACCTGTTAATATGGTAAGGGACTATTAAGGACTATCACAAAGGGTGTCAAGACTATAGCAATAGAGGCAGGAGACAGGGCTCAACCCTAAATACAATAAGAGCAAGAAGGGCTTTAGAGCCAATGGGCAGGGTGGGGGTCAGTGGATGGAAATTAGCAAGAGGGAACATCAAGGGTGGGTGGGGAGCGGGGAGGATTCTTACTAAACTGACTGTAAGGTTTCTTGCCAGGGTAATCAGATATCAGGGGTGGGGGATTCTTTTTAACTTGGCTCAGCAGAATTCTTGCTACAACTGGGTAATGTAGTCCCAACAAGGACAGGGGCCAAGGTCAAAGCCTCATTGAGAAGAGGACTTACAGGAGCCTGACTAAAGTTTGGTCAAGAACATCTTATCAGCTAGTACCTGTCAAGATGTTACCTTACATGGTAAAAGGGACTGCAAATGTGATTAAGGCCACTGATTGTGATGACCCCGGATTATCTGGGGGCAGGGAGGGGGACCTGGAGTGGGGGGTAGGGAGCAGTCTAGTCATGGGAAACAGAGAACTCTCTCCAGCCAGAGACGGAAGAGATGAACAGAAGGAAGAGTTAGAGAAATCAGCAGGATGAGAGGGACTGGCTGGCTGCTGCTGGCTGGAAGGTGGAGCGGGTAGCGTGGAAGTAGCTGAGGAGGCTCCTGCCCTACAGCCAGCAAAGAAAAGGGGCCTTCAGCCCCACAACCATGAGGAACTCAGTTCTGCAAACAACCTTCATGAGCTCATAAGCGGGTTCTTCTTTACAGCTGCCAAAAAGGAACAGGATCCTGCTGGCACCTTGCATTTGGCCTTGGGAGGCCTTGCGAAGGGGCCCAGCCAAACCCACACACTGGGTTAGGGTGGTAATTTGTTATGGCAGCAATAGAAATGATTACCCTGCCATATCACAGGGCTGCAGTGAAGACGAATTAGATAATGTGCAATGCCTCTGCTTCCCCTTCAGGCTCCAAGCGAGCCACGATTGTTAGAGGAGCATCGTGCCAGACCTGCTGGAATCGTTTATCTTTCCAGCTTTATCTTTCACCCTCACCCTTTCCATGCTTGATGGCTCAAGATGAGGGAAATGGCCTCGTCTGAGAAGAGCATCCAAGTCTGATGACAAGTCATCTTTTCCCCCAAGATGGAGAACAAAGAGAAAGCAGCCACTGCTCTGTTTCTTGTCTGGGCTGCTGGCTGATGCCCCATGTCCAGGAGAGATCCATTTAGGTCATCGTCTTCCGCTGGGAATATGGAAAGAGAAAGGGTGCCATAATAACATTCACCGTTATATGGCCCTTGGTGGCCGTGATGTGACTGCAGTTACTATTTGTTTGGAAGTCGGGGGCCTGGACGCAGCTGGGATTGTCTCAGATGGTCTGAAGCACAGTTTTGCTCACAGATTCAAGGCTGTTTTTTACAGACCAATAAGATGATCTCTACTGGAGTCCATGTACTCATTAAAAAATAATAACGGAGCTTCCTGGCCCAGGAGGCCCCGAGAACATAAAGATCATTGAAAGGAAAGGTCTCTGTCACCACATTCGTATGCGTGGACTTATGAGTAAAAATAGCTGGGCGAGCGTCTCTTTCTGCCCACCACTGTCCGGTCTACTCCCTTTGTTCTCAATAGGTTTCAGCTTGGCCAAAGGTAGACTGGATGATGCTATTGTATATACAATAGATGTCTCTATACAATGTATATGGCTTCATTTAAAACAAGGACCACTGTATTCAGTGGAGCCTGTGTCTGATGTTCCTTTTGCCTTTTCTTAGAAACCAGGCTATAAAATAAAATTAGAACCTGGACCAGTATGGCTGAGCTTATGAATAGCTGTGGTTTAGTTCCTAGGGAGAAAGTTGTCCTCTCCCCCTAATTCCTGCCCATGACTGTCATGAGCTTGTCAGGTAGACCTTCATTCTGGCAAAGCTTGGGGGCTTCTGAGTGCTGGTAAAACAACTGATGGATTGAGGAGGAGATAGAAAAAAACAGGTGAGAATGGAGGGTGGGAAGGAGAATTTGCTTTCAGATATTAATCTGAAGTTTAAAGAAATTAAGAAGATAACAGTGCCCCTAAGAAGGATAGAAAAATTACTCATCTCCCTGCCTGGAATTCAAAGTGGATTTGGGTCTGTGTGATATTCATCACCAGGGAGATTGTTCGGATGCTGACTCTGTGAGAACCCTCTAGAAACTCCCCAGTGTCTTTTTTTTTCCTACATTGTCTTTTTGGTTTTTCCTCCTTTAAGTAAGAAAATGACGCTTTGGAGGACCTGTAGACTTGGAGAGCGAGGCCCTAGGCTGTGCCTGGAAAGCCCACTGCCTCACACCTCACACATTGTCTATAGCAAGTCAGCTGTCAGAGCCCCCACTGCCCGCGGCTGCAGGATTACAAGTCTGTCCCAAAGGCTTCGGCGGATACCTGAGAATCGCTGGGCCTGGCTTGCAGTCCTGAGAGGATACACGTCATTTTCTTGAAGTTAATGGTGTTGGGAAGGGTAGGATGACTGCATGTCCTAGGTTTCAGAGAGTCCGCACGATAGTACCTGTAAATCATGACGCTAATCTGAACCCTCCGGGCTGCATCGCCCAGACTGCCCCAACTCGGGCAGCAGCACAGCAGTGCACGTGGGGTCACGTGTGTCAGATCACCTCAGTGCCAGCAATCCGGACTCCAGAGGAGAGACGCTATTATGCCTCTAAGGCTATAGAATCCCATGGGTAGCATCGTTTGACCCGAAGGAGAACTCAGGCAGACGTTTGTCAGGAATGGAGGAACGAGTGGATGAGGTAGAAATGTGACCACTGGTTATAGATCTGGCTCTCTTGTTGGTTTGTGAGCATGGTGAAGTCAGTAGCTTTGTTTCTACAGCTGATGGTGGGTGTTCAATACTGACGGAAAAGGCGAATCAAGCAAGATCATGAGCTCCAGGAGCTGGGGAGACGTGCTTCATTCAGTTCCCAGATACCTGCTGTCAGTTGCCCTATCAGAACCACTGCATCATAAAATAAAATAAAAGCATGCACAATGATGGGTGGGGTTGTTGGGATGACTGACAAGCTGCCACCTGAGGGAGGATGGAACAAAGCCCAATGCAGAAGTAAAGGAATGGGGTCATTTTCTCATCATGGCTCATGTTTGCAGAATTGAGAGACTGAAGTTTTAGGCTAAAGCACCGACACGAAATGAGGAGGAAGAGTGGTTTCAGAGGTGGAGGAGGGGAGGCAGGCTGTGGGAGGATGCTGATGGCATAGAAGACACACTGCATGTGATGGTGTCCAGTGAACCTCGGTAGTATCAAGCAGCCTCAGAAACTTGGTGCTGGAACCTGGGATGGAGCTGGGGCTGGCGGGATGGAGGTGAGTCGTCAGCATCAAGTGGACGTTGGGATCAGATGAGGAAGCAGTGTCAGCAGGACACTCAGAGACAGAACCTTGCAATGAAGAATGTCAGGAGACCAGAAGGAATGAGGAGAAGGGCCAGGGTCAGGTGACAGTACTTCCCAAGGTGGGGCCCTGTGCATGACTGTGGCAGAGGGGAGGGTATTCAGCAGATTCAGAGAAAAGCAAAATGCCGGACAGAGGAAGCACAGGAAAGAAGCAGGTTGCAGGGGCATCAGTGTGTGTAGGGGAGGGTGGTGGGGATGGGATTCGCTTTGCAAATGAAGAGAGACATATGTCTCATTTGAATACATGGAAAGGAAGAGACCACAGCCGAAACGTATGCATATTTTTGGAAGAAAGCTGGCACAAAATTTGTAGTTATATCTAGTAAGCAAAACCTCCATCTCTAGTTTTGAGGGATTAGAGCGTTTTCCTTTTTAGGAACAAGAGCAGATCCTGTTTTGAGATCTCAGGGAGGGGTGCTTGGAGCACAGCAGATCTTAGACCCAGTTAAGGAAGACATCAGGAGACTAAATGCACACATGTACTAACGTAATTCCCTGACCCGTCAGCCCCTCAGCGCACTCACTAACAGGTGGAGAGGAGGTTGGCAGTCGGCTAAGCTCACTCATTGCTCCCTGCCTCCTGCAAACACCAGCCTGGTGCACACGATTCCAACACTGGTGCCCCGACCAAACCCCAGACCGCTGTGAACCGTGGACCTTGATGGAGAGTCAAAATCTCCAGTGTTAATTCCGAATTTTAAGTGCCTCCTATGGAAGAAGAAAGAAGTTGGAAGTGGGCACAGGTGGGTGAAGCCATCACTGTCCATGGTTTAAAGAGATGGGCTTCTTCCGAGGAATAGCTCTTCAGAACTGCCCCTGATCTTTCCATCACACCATTCTTCTCAAAATTCAATTTTATTTGATGTCGACAGCAATCCTGCAGAGTATTTTTACGATCTTCGTTTGTCACGTGAGGAGACCCAGCCTCGCAAGGTCAAGCAGGTTTCCGCACAGACTCGGAGCTGCTCTTTCTGTTTCTCCCACGTTCTTGCCGTTATTCAGTGGCAACCTTGAGCAGTCCTGTCTTCATCCTAGTGTACACATTGTCCCCAATCAGAAGGAAATCCGAGCTTCCTGGGAATGAACCATAGCCCGCCTGGGAGAGCACCTGGACAGGTAGAGCGGCAGATGTAGAGAAGGTGGCAACAGTGGGCTTGGTGTCAAGGAAGCGTGCCTGCAACTCAGGACACGTGGCAGGAGACAGTGGGGACAGACAGGTGAAGTGTGGCTGAGGACTGGCTAGTGAGACAGCAGATTTGCATCAGGACGAAAAAGAGGTCCAGGCACCTGCTTGGGTAGTTGGAATGAAGGGAGACAGAGAGCAGGAAGTGGGAAGGGCAGCGGATGGGAGTCCTGTTGAAGAGACAGAGGGGGACGGGGCCCAAAATGCTGAAGGGCATGAAGGCTGTGTGTGTGTGTGTGTGTGTGTGTGTGTGTGTGTGTGGTGGGAAAGCAGTAGAATGCCTGCATCCTCATTCCTTGCTGCCACACGGCCCCTCCCAAGGGGAGTCGCTCACAGGCGTGGATTTTTCCTGAGCCAACCTGTCCTTATACTTGTGCTTGGCTGCTGAAGCATGGGCTGGGCAGGAATTCCCAGATGGGAAGCTGACTTTTCCCACCCGTCACATACCCAGCAGGGTACGGGGGGACAGCCTGCTTTGGGTACAGTCAATAAGCAGGTACACTAGCTAGAGAAGTTTAAAGCAATCATAAACCTGCCTAACAGTCATGCTGCTTTTTATTATCACCATGCATTGGCAGATCTGAACAATGGCACCACCTTGGTGTGCCACTCCTGCCTTCTGGGGCAGAGCTATTGCTCCAAACTTGCTCGTTAGCAGCCGCAAGGGGAAATGCACACACCAGCCCAGTCCCAGGCCTGGTAACTCCACCCACCCACCTCCCTGGGTACCTGCAACCGCAGCAGCAGCAGCCAACCAGGAAGACATGAGTATGTGTGCAAAGCCCCCACCCAGGGGAGCAGCCCCAGCAATAGCTTCGAGTCTTCCAGAACATTCTATGACTGCTCTTAATCCTCCTCTTTCCAGGAGGGCTATAATTCAGGTGCCCTTGCAGAGAGGTAGAATAGCAGTCTGGGTGTTGGGAGGTGGTCTCCTGGACACTTGTCAGGTGCCTCCTGGAACCGGTCCTCTCTGTTGCATCCTGGCCACGTGGTCTGCTAGCCTGTCCGAGTGTGAAACTCGCTAACTCCATGACAGCCACTTCTACCTGGACCTTGACTGTCAGCAAATTCTCCCATGTTTTCTAATGGAAATTCTCCTCGGTCCTGGTTCTAATCCTCTGGGGTCCTACATGCGAGTGTAACGCCTTCCGCACTGAAAACTTCCACGTGTCCAAAAGCCGTGCTCTTGAGACCCCAGGGCTTCTCTTTTCCAGCCTAAGGCATCGCAGCTGGCCCCGAAGGTGTGCCAGGGCTGATTTAGATATGTGCCCCTCCCCCATGCAGGTGGCTGTCCCCGTGTGAAATCGCGCCACCCTTCCAGGTGTGAGCTGGCATCCCCGTCTGCGGATGGAGAGACAGGTTTCCCAGCCCGTTAGGCGCACAGTCTGGCTGCGCGCTCCGCTCTTAACCCTGCACCCGAGGCCAGAAGCAGCCCGTCCTCAGCCTTTTCTCGGTCTTGGGTGTTCCCTGGCACCGGTCTTGGGTGTTCCCTGGCACCGCAGAGCTGCCTTCCTGTGTCCCGGCCTGCCGGGGAGGCAGGGCGGTGATGGGGGGCGTGGCTGTCTTGCAGAGATCTCCTTCCGAGTGTGGATGTGTGGGGGCAGCCTGGAAATCGTCCCCTGCAGTCGAGTGGGGCACGTCTTCCGGAAGAAGCACCCGTATGTTTTCCCGGATGGAAATGCCAACACGTATATAAAGTAAGTGCGCATCCCAGGGACTCTCTGGGGGAGGGCAGTGGGCGAGGGCTTTCCTGGAGCTGGGCTGCGGCTGGCCCCTGTTCTCTGGTGGGTTGTGGTCAGAGTGTTCTGGGTGATCAGGAGCCACGTGTCATATTCTCAGGGCCTCTGCCTAAGCAGGGAGGCCAGGCCTGCCCGTCCAGCATTAGACAAGGGCCCCCAGGCTTGACAAGACCCCACATGTTGGCCTTGGGGCCTTTAAGTCACCGGGCACCACAGAACTCAGGGCTCTGGGTATTTTGGGTTGTTTGGATTCAGGGGAAGGGAAGCCGTTTTTTTGCCCCTGCATTCTAGAGAATCCGCTGTTCCCATCTTCGGGCTGGGTCACCAGGGCAAAGGTCCTTGAGACGGTTTGGGAAGGGGGAGGCACAGTGGACACGGATGCGAGGTATGTGCCTGCTCCAGGGCCTCCCCGGTGCACGGAGAGGGTCCGGGCTGGGGGCAGACCCTGCCACCTGAGCTCCTGTCCTATAGGGTGCTCTCACGTCCTCCATGGGGAAGGACAAGATGCCAGGGACTCAGTGACCCAGTGGTGCCCACGTGCCTCTTCCTGCCGCCTCCCTTCATACACCATCTCCTTTGCTCCTTTGCTTGATTTCTCCTCTTTCGACCTTTCTCCGCTCCCTTAAAAATAACTCATGCATATCCTTCCTTCCCCCCCCCACCCCCACATCCTCTCTCTTTTGCTCTAATCCTCTTGTCTTTTCTCATTTGAAAGCTTCGCTCACCCATTTATTCCCCTTTTTTCTTTATTTTTCCTATTGTTTGGCCCATTTGCAGGAGGGAGTTGCTAAGCACCTCGCTGGGTGTTTTTCTTCCTTGGGTGTCACTTTCCTCCTCCGTGTTCTCTGTCCTTGGTTTTTCACACATATGAGCAGGTATGGGTCTCCTCCTGACCTGCCATCTGGGAGGAGGTATGAGTTTGGGCCGTGGGGAAGTTCACACCTTTCCTGGAAACTGGCGGGCAAGGGTGGGGCAGTGAGATGCCCAGCGGGCAGAAGCCGCAGCCACGGGGAAACAAAGGCAGGGCTGGCTCAGCTGTCCGGCTTCTTAAAGGGAAAGGTGAGCTGGTGAGCTCTGGTGTAGGAGAATGGCGTGGCTGGGATCTGGAATGGGGCCAGCCAGGGAATGAGGGGACAGAGCTTGGGCTCCGGAACATTGTCATTGAGCCTGGGCCCTGGCCAGTGGGCATCCCGCATGCCACCAGTAGGTCATTCAGTGGTTAGAGAGATGCGGCACAGCTGGCTCCTGCACAGCATCCAGTTTGCTGATGGTTCGGCCTGCGGAAGGCCCAGCAAGGCAATAACTGCTTTCGGTGCCCCGGGAACTTGGCTACGTGTGCATGACTCAGTCCAGGTCCAGCAGGAAGGGCTTGCCATGCCTCTCTAGCAAATGCCTCTGCTCCAAACGGAGCCAGGAATCTGGAGGAGCACACTGTCTTTGCTGAGACCCCAAGTTCACGTCCGAGGGCCTCAACAGGTGCTACTCCCACACTGCTCCCGGCATCTGGTTGCTTTCTGATATATTTTTTCCTCTACTCTGGGCTCTTCCTGGTAGTTGCTTCCCTGACTGCTAAATGATGACAGTCTCAGTATTTCTCTCTCTTTGTCTTTTTTTTTTTTCCCATGACCTTTGGGGTCAGTCTCAGAGCAAATACCTGATTTAAAAAACCTTAAGAATCTCACAGAGATGCCTTAACGACTGAATTCTTTACACCTACACCAAGCTAGTTGCTCTGACTGCGGGGAGACGGTCTGTGATTGGCTTTTCCCTGGGAGGGCGGGCACCTCGGCACATTCCTGTGTAAAGGGCGACCACCTGGAGTAGGAGCCCGTGCACGGCCCACGGCAAGATGGCCACACAGGCCTCTCGGTTACCAGTACTAATGGATGCTCCAGGCTCTCCTGGTGTTCTCTTCTCCCTGTGACTTTTTTTTATTTTTCGAGAGTCCTAGAAGTTCAATTTCTGGGTAATTTTTCTAGTGCATACCTTTTGGGGAAGCGTTTGTCATTACGATTAAAATCCTGTGTTTCGGGAGGTGGAGTGGAGTGGGGCCTGGCTGGACTCGGCACCATGGAGGGAATAAGTGTCACAGGACCACGGTGGCTCCGACCTGGGCATGCTGCCAACTTGCCTTCGAGTGTGTATTTTAACTGTACACCAGGGGTCCTCTCAGCCTCTCCCTGATACCCCTTCCCATCCCCCCCAGGAACACCAAGCGGATAGCTGAAGTGTGGATGGATGAATACAAGCAGTACTATTACGCGGCTCGGCCGTTCGCCCTGGAGAGGCCCTTCGGAAAGTAAGCGTTTTTGCTGGTTGATTTGTGCAGGGTCAAGAAGAGCGCCAGCCCATAGGCCCAAGGGAAACGTCCTGACAGGCCTGTCCTGTCGCACCGCTGGTCTCCCGGGCAGCTAAGCCCCTCTGGGCCCCAGGCTGTGGCTGTTCTTTCATGTCCCTCTTGCTCCTGCCCAGGCCTGGGTGTGCAGGGCTTGATGCAGCTCCTGTGCAACCACTACTTGGCAGTCTGGACCACCAGCTCAGAAGGTGGGGCTGTCCTTGTACGCTGGGCAGGCTAGTTCCAGCTTTTTACAGAAAGGTGGGATGTAAGACTGAACAGCCTTAGTGCCTCCTGGTTGGAGTGCCTTCCTCCCCGTTCTCAATCACCCGAGACTAAATTCTCCTTCTTCCTGGAGGTACAGTACGCATATAAATGTCCCCTACAGCAAAGTTCCAGCTTCACAGGAGTAGAAGGGGACAGGGAAAGGAATTAAGGGCCAAATGCCGTTACAGAAGGTATCTCATTTGTCCTCCCCAAACTCTACGGCGGTGTGGGCGTGGTTGCTCCTGTTTTATAGATGAGAGGACTGAGACATCTCCAGGATAAGGTATTTGCCCTGGATCACACACTGTGAGAGGGGATGAGGCCCAAACCACACCTGTCTGAATCTAAAACTGTACGTTGCCTTCCCTAACCCAAAGCTAATTGAGCAGGGAGAAATGGCAACTTCGTTGATATTGTCTGTCTTGGGTTGGGGAGAGCGGCCAATGGCTTTTGGCCACACAAATGTCACTCAGTCAGTCTAAGGCTGTGGAGCAGATGGGTTTTTTGCAGTCTACACTGCATAAGCCAAACCCGTAACTGCTTGGGAGGATTAAATCAGACCCCGCCAAAATGAGATGCATCTCTGAAGTCATTAACCACACGCTGTCCCCCAGTTCTGTCTCTCGGAGCCTCCCAAGGTGTTTGTCTCAGTCCTCAGGGAACTTCCAGTCTACTGGCCTCGCTCCCCACTCCTGCTGTCAATTCCTTTCCTCTCCGCTTAGAGTCTGTTCTCTGGCTTAGAGAGCTTAAAAGAGGTTGTCCTCAGGTCTTTTGCTCTGCTGTGCATCTGTCAACTCCCTCAGGCGAAGTTTTCTCAACCCCCAGGAAACCTGATTCTATACCTTTTCATCGGAAATGTCAGCTGGTGCTGCGAACACGCTGTAGCCATCGGTCTCAGGGAGGTCTTCTGCGTGCCTACTGGTCCTGCCATCTTTCCTGGCCTGAGTTTTCCCTCCGTCTCCATTGAAACATTTTCCACTCTCCTCACCCACCGAGTCCACCCCTCCGTTCGCTCACAGCAGGTGACACCTTCTGTTTTATAGATGAATCAATTTCCCACCACAAACCGACCTATAAATTTCACTGTATCCGCACCATCCCTCTCTCTCTCTCTCTCTCTCTCTCTCTCTCTCATCTCTAAGGACAAGGTGTGTCTCCTGCTATGACAGGTCAGCCCCCCACCTGTATTCCAGATGCACCTTTCATTTCTGCATTCGCTCATAAATCAACATTTATCGGGTTCTCATTGCCTGAATTCATCTCCTCCTGCCTCCTGGCTCAGGGCTTCTCAAACTTTAATGTGCGCACAGACCTCCCGGAGATCTTGTTAAAATGTACATGCTCGTTCAGGAGGGGCTGCATTCCTAATAAGTTCATGGGTGATGCCCTTGGTCCAAGCACCTCGACTTGAAGAGCAGGGCTCTAGGGTGATGGTTCCCAGAATGGCCTTGTCTATCACAATCACCTAACAATGCCTCCACTCCGAGAGAGTCGATTTAGTCCGGGGTGCGGCCCCACCTGTGGAATTTTTAAAAGACGTTCCCCCCAAGGTGGTTCCAATGTGCAGATGGTATGGAACCACGGTTCTAGGGAGCTTGGCCCTCCATGTTTCTCCAGTCTCTCTGGGATCACTCAGCTCTCTACGGCATGGTTCCCATCAGCATTTGCACTTAAGCAGTGTCTTACGTCTTAAAAATTAAAGAGGGAGAGTAAGAAAGAAAACTAAAAAAAACTCTCCTTCACTCCAGGTCTGCTCACTACTTACACCCTGTTTCTGCTCCTTTTAGAGCCAAGCTTTGTGAAAGCTGCCTGCATCACTCTCTGAGGCTCCTTGCCTGTGATCGGAGGCCTTGCCCTCCATCCCCTGTGATCGTTCCCACCATGACGCCCTTGGACCCCACACCATCCCCTTTCTGACCCCATTAGTATGAGTTTTCTCCCACCCCGGCCCCTTTTGGTGCACCTCTGACCTCTGGGTTTCCATAAGTGCTGCCTTGCCTTTTGTCCTCTTGCTCAGGCTCCACCCCTCTGGGTCCCAGTTGCAGCCTGTTTCCTCTTTCCATCCTTATAGGTTGGTCTTTCCCAAGGCTCTGCCATAAGCTTTCTTCTGACTGCACATTCTCCCTGGCATCAAGCACCACTTCCATGCTGCTGATACTCACATCTCTTTCTCTACCCCGGGCCACTCCGCCGACTCCAGTCCCTTATATCCAAGTCTCAACTGGACATGGCCACCTGGATCTCTCCCAGGCTCCTCCGACTCAACAAGTTCCAAGCAGCTGAACTCATCCACGTTGCACCTCACCTCGCTCCCCGTCCCATAGTCTCCATCTCAGGGAGCGCTCTTCTTGGCATCTTGTTGCCCGAGTCAGAGTTAACCTGGACTCCTCCCCTTCCTCTTCCCGCATGTCCGAGCAGTCATCACATCCTGGTGTCCCAGGTCCTTGCTAAACACTGAGCATTCATTCAGCATTGTCAAAATAACCGACGTCATTCCTGTCCACCTGGAGGTTAGAGTCCAGTGAGGAAGGGCGGCTAGTGCTACGTCGGAAGTCCTGGTGCCATGAGACTGCCGGACGCAGTCTTAGGTGGGTAGAAGCTGGTGCCTCTGGGCAGAGCGGGGCCAGTTCTGCGTGAACGCTCAGGAAGGACAAGGTGTAAATGGAACTTGAGTGGGCGCTAGCGGTGTAGATGGAGAGAAGTGGAGGGACTTGAACTTGTTACTTCTCCCCATTTCCACCCCCACTTTTCTATCCTGGTTTCTACCCTGCACGCACGATCAGCACCCTGGTTTCTACAGCTGCCTCCTAACTGTCCTCCCCGTCTCTGTCAGATCCATTCACCATCAGTAAGTGCAGACATTACCACGTCAGGCTCCGCTTGGAAGCCATCAATTACACCATTGCCCTTAAAGTCCAAACTTTTCCATATTCTCGGCTCACAAGACCCTGTGTGGTCTGTGTCTTCATCTCTCATCCCACTCCTTTCCCTTCTGCCCACCCCCCACACACACAGCATTCACACACGCACACATGTCAGCCTCCTACAGCACGGCTCCTGCCAGAACTTGCTTCTCCACAGGCACCGCTCTCTGCTACTCTGCTGCCTCTACCCGGGGCCCCTGCCTCACCCACTTCCCAGTTTGTCCTGATAACATCAACTTTTCCTTCAGCATCACCACCTTGAGCACCACTGACCCAACGTGATTGCTCATTTCATTACCTCTATCACTAGAAAACGCCTCATGCTATCCCACATTGGTCACAATGCCCTGGCATAGTAAGTGCTTGATAAATATTTGATGAACAAATACATGACCAGGTCCCAGAACCAGCCAAAGAAGAGAATCCGCTGAGGCCGCGGTGGTCAGGGGTTGTATTTTGACTGCAGAATCCAGAGAGGAGTTTGTGAGCAAGTAGACTCAGAGTCCCGACAGTGAGTTAGTAACACCCGGTAGCCTTGTTTTTAATGAAAAGTAAAAACAACCCCCAAATCCATTTTCATGCAAAAAATGCAAGTCTTCGGTGTCATTACCGCACCATTGTGAGATATTGCCAAGTGTTTCTATAGCTCAGTCTGGAGTTCTAGAATTCTGCCTCGGTTCGGTTCTCCAGCACACCCCAGAGAGCTGTGGGTACGGAGCGTGGGCAGAGGTTGTGCTTTGTGCTTCCCAGCCTGGTGCCTGTTTCTGACACAGCTGTATTTTTGTCATTGTGTCTGCCTTCAGCATTGAGAGCAGGCTGAACCTGAGGAAGAGTCTGCGGTGTCAAAGCTTCAAGTGGTACCTGGAGAATGTCTATCCAGAACTCAGGTATCTGCCCTACTGTTTGAGCTTTTGCTGGCTGCAGTGAGAGCCCCTCGGCTATCGTGGTCTGGAGAAGGGACAGCCTCTGGCCAGCTGGATGAGGGTTTTTAAACATACAGAGGTTTGAGAAGAGTCGGCTCCCCCTTTGTCCTGAAACGGGAAGAGGAGTTATGTCAGTAATGAGGGATTAGGTTAGCTAGTAGCAGAATTTGTCAACTGCTAGGTCTGAGCCCCCAGGTATGACCTGGGACATGTATGTGCTGGTGGGGGGCTCCATTCCAGGCTCCATCTACCCTGAGGCTCCTGGGTCTTCCTTGCTGCCTTGTTCCTTGTTCTGGGCAGAGCAAGTCATTGTAACACAGCCCAGGGCGAAATGCCCCTGCTATTCTCAAAGCACTGCCCCACCTCTCCAGTGGCTAGTGTTATAATCCAAAGGTGGGAATTCTCATCTCTCTGGCTTTCCTCTAGAATCCCCCAGGATTCCTCCATCCAGAAGGGCAATATCCGACAGAGGCAGAAGTGCCTGGAGTCCGAAAAGCAGAAGAACCAAGAGGTCTACAACCTCAAGTTAAGTCCCTGTACAAAGAACAGAGGCGAGGATATAAAGTCCCAGGTAAGTAACTGGCTGGGGATTTGCAAACATGTGTACAGACTCAGCCTCTGTCATCTGCGTTTATATGAAACTTGGTGTCCAGTCATTATGCCCAGAGCTCAGCAGCAGAGCAGGAGAAGCAAGGCTCCCCCTCACTCTGGGACTGGGTTCCCTCCGCCAGGCTTCCAAATGCATGGAATTCCTCTGAAAGACATCTTATCAGACATCATCGTGCTTAGAGAAGATTGCCATTTAACTGTCAGTTTAATGAGTATGGCATCAGGGTTCAACCGACATGGGCTGGGTCAGGCAGGGCACACAGGACACCTGCCTCCCAAATACGAAATGCAAACAGAAAAGCATGCTGCTGGGTGACGCTGCTCCAGGATGGCAGTCCTGCTTTGTGAGTCTCCCCACGGATTTAACCCAGATTTCCAGGTAGTGACATCAGATTTGGTACTACCTGCCATCCCTCCATCTGTCTGCCCTCCATCACCGGATGGAGGGCAAGGCCTCAGATCACATTTGGTAACTATCATCTGCCATGCCCTTCTCTGGGCAGGGCCCTCGCTCATCCCCGTCCCACACTCAGCAGGCCTGTGGATCCACCCCCACTATCTCCTGCTTCCCCAGATCTGGAGGAGACATGTCACAAGAGAGCTTTTCTTGCGCCTTGATTCATCAACATAGCACCCCTGTGTTCTGAGGGTCAGTGTTCTCCCCCCTGAGGATAGAATTGCTCTTTGAAAGGTCACTGACACATTCACAGCCCGCCTCAATGTCTAGAACATTGGCTCGCTAGATCCGTTAAAGTAGAGTCATCTCCTAAGTTCCCTCCTGGCTCTGGGTGGTGCACTGCGTGTCCCGTGTTCTGTTCCTGCTGTCTCTGTGTCTTTGCTGGCTCCTCTCCCCAACTCTCATAGCCTTAGGCTGAGTATTCATTAAGGTTCCCAGGTCATTGTTCTTTTCCCGATAAATGGTTTCTTGGAGATTTTATCCAAGCTTCCAGCTTCAGCAACCTCCTCTCTTTCATCGATTCACAAATTCTTCATCCACTCATCCCTGAATTCATCCATTCATTCACTCAACAAACATCTACGTTCTCTGCTAA
Organism: Eonycteris spelaea; assembly: GCA_003508835.1. NCBI lineage: Eukaryota > Metazoa > Chordata > Mammalia > Chiroptera > Pteropodidae > Eonycteris > Eonycteris spelaea. The sequence continues at coordinate 16,833,074 of PUFA01000014.1, read as the reverse complement.
CTGAAGATGTGGAGATGAAAGGGTAGGTCACAGGCCTCCACGGTCCTTCAAGGGATCTAATGCGGAAATAAGCATGTAGCCAGCCATTCAGATATAAACTGTCCTGGGTAGAGTTTTGTCTAGGGCACTATAGAAGCACCGAGAGAGATAGCATTCAACATATGCACGAAGAGCAGGGTCATCTTCTCCGAGGACTTGAAATGAAACTGCATCCTGATTATCGGCACATCTGCTATGGCTCTTTTTTTTTTTCCGGCACCCCTGTTTCTGCAAGTCCCAACACTTCTTCCTTCAGAATAGCTTCTTGGACTCTTCAGTCACTTCTTCATGCCCGGTCAGCATTCCTCAGTAAGCATCGTTGACCTTTGGGGCTGGATAATTCTGTGTAGGCAGGGTGCCCTGTGTTCTGTGGGCTATCTACCAACATCCCCAGCCTCTGCCACCTAATGCCAGTAGCACTCCTAGTCATGACCATCAAACTGTCCCCAGGCTTTACCAAAGGCCCCTGGGGCACACATATAACCCAGTGGGGAAGCATTGTGTTAGACTGTGGCCACAGCCTTCAATGCCTGCCCCTCACCCCTACCTGGCATGCAATCATCAAACCATTGTCCCCCATCCCGATACAGCCTTCAATGGCTCCCCATTGCCTACCACAAAAATCCACATTCTCAGCCTGGTGCTTGAAGCTTCTCAGCACCAGCCTCTAGCTTGCTGTGACTTTCCCAAGAACCATCTCTCTCTCTGCTCCTGCTGCACACAGGAGGGGGCTGCCTGAGGCAGATAGGAAAAGGAAGCAGGTATCAGTTTTGCTTTTGGTATGGCAGGCTGGCTGGGAATGACATAATCTGTTCAAGTGGCATTTAGCAAAATGTGAGTAGGTGACACACATCCCTTCTGAATCAGTGTGTGGGCACTGCTCATGGGGATCCCAGCAGCCAAATGTTGTCATCCCCCTTTTCTGGGACAGGAATTTTCTTGGTCCTGTGTCCAGCAGAGTAGGGCCTTTTCTAGTACTTAATGTTGTTGGCTGCATAAGGAAGTGGGAGGAAGGGAGCGATGGGATCTCCAGGTCTCAGGGAGGAGCCCCAATAGCCTGGCCCCAGGGAGAGCTTGCCAGGCCTTTATTTGACCTGAGGGTAATGGTACCAATCGCAGCCGATCTTCCAGTGGCCTGAGAAAGGTGAGGGGAAAGGCATCATCTGTGGGAAACTAAGGATTATCATAGTAAGATCTTCGAGTGAGAAAAGAGCTTTTCAAGAAGATAGTGCCCAGCTGTCACTCCTCTCTGCTTTGGAGCGAACAGTTGGGTTTGTGAGGCAGCAGTGTGAGTTAAGGATAATGGAAGAACACGCTGAGATAGAAAGATGTTCAGTCCACTCCGACAGATGACACCAAGTGTCCATGATGCAGTGGGTAGCAGGCTGTGTGCTGAGCCGCAAGGCGGGGTGATGCTAGATGACACACGGCCCTCTCTCCTGGAGGGGCCAGACGGACAGCAGGACTGGGATGTATGTCCACGTATTCGAAGGTGTTAAGCCCATTATAGAGTGAGAAGAATCCCCCTGACTTTCAGCCAGCATAATGCTCTGTGTGTGTGTGTGTAGTTTACACCTTGGTAGGATTGACGTATATTACCTTTCTCTTTCAGTATCTGCTCCTCCTTTTTACATGAACTCACAGGCCCATCTTTCTGCTTCCCACCCCTCTTCACCCTACTTTGCCACTTGCCTCCTCCATCTCTCTACTTGTCCCGCCTCTTGGCCTGTCCAGAGAGAGTCACATCTGCCCCTCGGCCTTCAGATCCCTTCATGTGACTCATTCATTCCTCTCTTCTGCTCCCACTTCTTCTGTCTCTGAGAGGCCACATGAAGGAAGCAACCTGAGCACCCTGTGAAGTAGGCGCAGTAGTGCCCCTTATCGACGTTTCATTTTCTGCCGTTTCAGTTTCCCGTGGTCTGAAAATATTAAATGGAAAAATTCGGGAAATAAGCAACATGGTGTTTCAAATTGCATACCGTTCTGAGCAGTGTGATGAACCTCGGGCCATCGTGCCCCACCTCAGACGTGAATCGTGCCCTTCGTCCGGCGTCACCACACTGCATATGCTCCCTGCTCATTAACCACTGAGTAGCCACGTTGATGATCAGGTTGACTGTCTCGCTATCCTAGGGCTTGTGTTCAAGTCACCCTTATTTTACTTAATAACGGCCCCAACGCACAAGAGTAGTGATGCTGGCGATTTAGATATGCCAGAGAGAAGCTATCATGTGCTTCCTTAGTATAAAGGTGCGTGTGGATAGGAAAAAACGTAGGATACATAGGGTCCGGTACTATCCGCAGTTTCAGGCATCCACTGGGGGTCGTGGAACATATCTTCTGTGGGTAAGGGGGACCTCTGTATTACTAGTATCCTCATATTACAGGCGATGAAACCAAGTCCTGGAGAGATCATGTACTAGTAAGTGGTGAAGGCAGGATTCGGAAAATGTGGCCGCCACGCCATCAGCTCTGCTCTTGCTGCTGCCCAAGTCATGGCTGGTTCTGGAACCCTTTTATTCGAGTTCAGTCACAGGAGATGTCTGTCCCTGGGGTGCTCTTCTAGGTTGTAAATATCAAACCCGTAGATCAGCTCTACTTTGACAGGAGATAGCAGGGAAGAGATTCTTCTTGGCCAGTTCCCAGTGGCAACCCCATGAGGAGGGGAACAGAGGTCAGATCCCAAGTTGGGACTTGGGGGGAGCAGACCAGAGAGTAGGCCCCTCCCCTAACATTGATGGACACTGGGACAGGCGTAGGAGTGGAAGCCCCCACTTGGACCAGGGGACACACGCAGTGCTGGCTTCCAGCCTGGACAGCCCCCCTTTTTTCCCACATGGCTGCCCCCCAGCATGGATTTCCAGCCCACCTATCTGTGCTCAGTCACTTCCCTCTAAATTGTCTGCCCTGGCCTCGGTGTGTGCTAGGGACACAGTCTGCCTCAGGAGGACAGACCCAGAGGTGAGATCCACACAGGTCCTGAAATCAGGCTCAGGTCACTTGGGTTAGGGATTCCCAGGTCCTAGATATCTGGGGTGAAAGAGCACCAGAAGGTGGAAGCCAAGAGCTAGCACCTCACTGTCATGTCGTATGTCACCGGGCACACAGGTGTCCTCATTACTGAAAGGGTACTCTCAGACCATGTCTTTCCTCTGGTTCTGATACTGGCTCTGCCCCTGCTTCACCCTCAGCCCCATTTATCCTTCACCCGCTTGCTTACTTTCTTGGCTTACTTGTCAACCTTGGAAGCAAAATGTTTAATCTGAATGTATATTAAAGATGTCGACAAACTGGTACCTTGGGTGAAAGGCAAGAGAAATACATCATCAGTTTGTAAACATGTGAAGCCCAAGAAGCCTCCAGGTTAAGTTTCCTCTTAATTTTATTGGATTCCCATAATAGTTGTGAAAGTAGAAGGAGGACAGGCACACCAACCTGGTTGCTATCCCAGTTTAGAGAAAGAGAAACCACGCAAATTAAAAACTCCTGACTGTATCCTCAGCAGATTACGAAGTATGTTTGCAAGTGGCTGGATACCCTGGGAGGGAAAGATGAATATAAATGTTCTTCCTCTAAATGTGGACTCACACTGGCACCTCTTGGTGAGCCTGCACTGGGACAGGTTGCCAGCATGTCACCTTCCCTGCCTGATACCACCCTTTCCCCCTTGAGCTTTCTTAACGTACCCTTGGGAATGGCCCCACTGCAACTGCCTGTCCTGGGAGGCAAAGCAAAGACGATTTTCTAAAGGAAGGCCTCTAGGGCCATTTCTCTTTCTTTTAGCTTCCTCCATCATCACAGTCAACGTGCAGACAAGAACTTGCTCTGTGATAGGCACTGTTCTGGACACACACGTGTCAACCCATCACAGTGACCTTCTGCTGTGGGGACTGATAGTATCTTCATTTTTCATATGAGGGAACTGAGGGGCAGAGTTAAGTAACCCACCCAAGTTTACAGGGCTAATAAGCGGGTGAACCAGGATTCAAGCCTCGGTAGTCAGTGCATTTGGGTGATCCTTCAAGGATCCAGAGGCCTCAAGAGGTCAGATAAGCTAAAATTTCACTTGAACCCACTTGGTCGTTCCAGACACCTTGTCTGCAGCACTTCAAGGGTGTGTTTGGTGGACGAGTGTGCTGCTTGGTGTGGCCTTAGCAGTTTGAGGCCAGGTGGTGGCCCTGGATACATACTCTCAGCTCAGATCCCATCTCACCAAGGGGTCTCATGGTCACTGTCAAGCCCAGAGTCTGCTTTGCCCAGAGTAACCATTGACCTCAGTCCCCCCTTCCATAAAACCTACCTACAACCCAGAGTTGCTATGAAGATTGAATAGACACTGAATGTGAAGCAGCTAGAACTGAAGAGCCCCCCGAAGAGCCCCTTATACATGAGTTATTTCGGCTCTCTAAGCGCAGCATAACCAGCAATGCTGCCTTGCATTCAGTGCTTCTTCTCCGTTAACTATTCCCCACACAGAAGAATGTTTGAACAGGAACCTCACCCCATCAGTAAATGCTGTGGGCTTCTGTGATAATGAAAACACGGCTTCCTCACTTCTCTCCCTGTGTGCCTGTTTCTCTAGCCTCACCCAGCCACTTCTTCCCGCATGTCATTAAAATCCTATCACAGAGACTCTGCACCTGGGCCACACGCTCCACATGCATCCTCTTATTTAATCTTCAAACGACCCCATGAACCACGCACCCCCATTTCACAGATGGAGCAGGCAAGGCTCGGGGAAGTTGAGTAGCGCTACCCAGGTCATACGTGAGTAATGCCGGAGCAGGGTTCAGCCACAGGCCTGCTGCCTCCACAGACCAAGCCCTTAAGACTAGGAGAGGGTTTCTCAACCTCTGCACTATTGATGATTTGGGCCAGGTAATTCTTTGTCGTCGGGACTGTGCTGTGCATTGTAGGATGTTTTTAATAGCATCCCTGGCCCACCCACTAGGTGCCAGTGACCACCCTGCCAAACCTAGTCATCACGTCATCAGCCACTGACAGATGTCCCCTGGGTAGGTGGATAGGGGCAAAATCCCCCCACCCCTAATTGAGAACCGGTGCCTTAGGCTGGTTGCTTCTTGCCTCCTGGAGGTGGCCCTGGACCATTCTAAGATTAGCCCTTGTGCCTGGATCCCTGACTCACTTCATGCTTGCCTCCCTCAGAACTTAGCTCCTTCAGGTAGTCCCCTTAAGAAAATCTTTCCATCTCTGCTTCTCCATGCAGTGCAAGACATGAAGCCCCAGGCTGGGCGCTGTGGCTCCCTTCGTCCCAGCTTTCACAGCTGCGGCCAGAACCGCATTTACTAGAGAGAACTTTGCTGTCCCCAACGCCAGGCAGTCCCTTCTCCCTTCTCCCACCGCAGTAGCTGTCTCCAGAGACTTCCTCAGCACAGACTGCCTCAGGGCTGTCCAGCCTGGACCATTCCCCCGCACTTTCAGTTACCCTTTTCGAGGGAAGGGGTCCCCCCTCCTCAGCCTCTTACCAGCCTGTCCCAGTGGGACCGAGGCCACCCACCCACCTCCAGGACGGCCTCTGGTTTCCTTCCAGTCCCCAAATGGAACCATCAGCAGACGCTCCAGTGCTCTTCGATGGAGGCCAGCCAGCCTGAGCAGCCACTATTGCCTGCCTTTTCTGTCCATTTCTGTCTCTAGGATTCATTTAATAAACCCATTCATCACCAGCCATTCTGGGAAGTCTGACAGGCGGCAGAGTGGGAATCGGAAAACCCTCGTTGCTCCCTGCACCCCCCTCCTGGGTTCTGCATCCCTCTCCTCTCTCCCCTCCTGCAGATGTGACCTGGGAGCTGTGTTTCTCTGGGAAATTGTAAGGCTGAACCATTTCAATGCCAGGAAAGCGCCAACTAATGGAAATTCCACTTAGTAGAAGAGCTTTGAGCCCCATCTGTGCATGTGCGCATTCTCCCCTGGGAGGTCTGGAGGTGATTTCCTCAGACCTCAGCCTCAGCCCCTGGGGTGCACCCTGTGCACGCCTTCCTGGAAGGCATTTGTGGATGGGATGTCTCAGATGTCACAGGAACCGCCCCTCCCCACCTGTCCATCCCCAGCACTTCCAGTTTTTGAAGCCCCTAGGGTATTAAAAAAGAAGAAATGCCAAAATAGGCTTTCAGAAATTAGGGTATATTTTAAGTTTTTATGTTGAAGCACTTCATGCTTTTAACATAAAACATACAAAGCCTGTTTACTGTGGTGATCATGGGATAATTGCAGGGTTTGTTGTGAAGATGCACGCTGTGTGGTGGGGGTGCCGGGACAGAAGGGTAACCCTCATTATCTTTCCACATCGGTGACTGTATGTTTCGCCTCGTTTCTAGACAATGGCGGAATCTTAAGTTGAGGGCAGATTAGTTGGGCCTGGGCAAATGGCTCCCGGACAGCCCTGCCCTTGACCCTAGCTCTTCTCGCTCTTCCCAACAGAGCGAGGAATTCTCTGGGCTAACACCCAGCACCTGCTCCCACCTTCTAGATCACACTCTAGATGTCTAGGACCCCAGAATCCCTCCACGCAAATGGCCTGAACCTGACCTCAGAACCTATGTGGATCTCACCCCTGGGTCGGTTCTCCTGAGGTGGACTGTCCCTGGCACACACCGAGGCCCAAGGGGGACAGTTTAGAGAGGAATGACCAAGCAGAGATATTCAGGCCGGGCGTCCACGACAGGGGACGGAGCCTGGTCTGGTACGGAGTCCGTTGAGTGTGGGCCTCCACTCTCACGTCTACACCAGTGCCCACCGATGTTGGGGCAGGGGCCCGCTTTCTGGTCTGCTCCCCCCACCAAGTCCCAACATGAGGTGCGTGCAACCTTCGTTTCCCTCCTCATGAGATTGCCACTGGGAACTGGCCAAGGAGGAAACCTTCTGCCAGCTATCCCCTGTCAAAGTGGAGCTGATTCATAGTTTTAATATGCACAACCTGGAAGAAGGCTCTCAGGGACAGACATCGCCTGCGATCGAACTCGAGTAAAAGGGCTCCAGGACCAACCGGTGACTGTGGCCGCAGCAGCAAACGCAGAGCTGATGGAGAGAGAATGCCTCCGAGCCTTATTTTTGCCATCTGTAAAATGGGAACGATAATAATGCCTACCTAAGAGGATTCTCATGAAAATTCAATGAACCTGTGCAAAGCTCCCATAACAGTACCTGACACACAATAAGGGCCCCATACATATTAGCCGTTATCAGCAGTATCGTCCTGGTCTTGCCTCTGTGCCTACCCACATCTTTCAGCTTATTCTAGAGGAAGGCAAAGGGTTTATGTAGAATAGTGACGGTCACAACGCCAGAGGAGAACTTCTCAATATGTCCCAGAGGCAACATTGAATAACCTTTTACTATAAAAACAATTCAAATACATACGTAGGTGTAGGAACAGATGTATGAAGAACCCCCATGTACCCATTCAAGGATTCTCAAATCACAGCCCATCTTTTTGCATCTGTATTTCCATCTACTACCCAGGGAATACTTTCTGGTCTAGGTCGTCTTCTAACACCAGCATTTGAAAAGGGACCAAAAGAATCCACAGGTGGGACTCAACCCTAGGGAACAGAGACTCCTACTGGGTTGGTGGCCCCATCCCGGTGTGAGGGACAAGGAAGGTCCCAGAAGATCCCTTTCCTGCTATCAGGAAAAGCAGCAGTCAGCTTCCTGGTGGTCTGGTGGGGACAGCAGAAGGACCCAAACCTGTGGGAACAAGTCAAGGCACAGAAAGATGTCGACTATGTCAGTAGATAGTGGAGGGCAGGAGAGGACCAGGGCCAGGAAGTGGCCGGCATGAGCTAGGGAAAGTGCAAAGCAAGGAGCAGGTGAACACCGTGTCACCTTATAGAACGTATCCTAGAACAGGGGCCGGGCAGCTAAGGGACCCTTTTTTATTCTTGGGCCAAGGAGAAGTTGCCAATGAGAGACCTGGTCTTGAGGCTGAGGGCCACCTGGTGGGCAGAGGTGAAGGGATCCAGCCCTGAATGGGGTCCTCTTCTTCAAGTCATCCAATTCAGGAATCATTCTCTTTGCCCCATGATGAAGGCAACGGGCAGATACCCCTATTTTTCAGCCAAGGCGAAACTCCCTGGAGGTTTACACCGTGACATTGTTGTGCCAGCACTTTCGCCCCCTGATGGAAGAACAGGGAAGTGTGTGGGCTTCTTCAGCAGTTAGGTGCTCTCTGCTCCCTGGCACTTACCTCATGTATTTCCTCCATTGGCTCTTCAGTAGCATTTTCCAAGTAACCTTGTTGACAGTGGATTCCTGCTAGCTGTCCCCTCCCCCGGTGCTTTTTACCAAGCTGTGCAATATTATCACATGCAAACACAGTAGTATCCCACCAGTGGTGGCTTCCAAGGACCCTAATGTGACCCTCCTTGGTTTCTTCCCCTCCAGATCTGGGCCTTCACATACACCCAGCAGATCCTCCAGGAGGAGCTGTGCCTGTCAGTCGTCACCTCTTTCCCTGGTGCCCCGGTGACTCTTGTCCTATGCAAGAATGGAGATGACAAACAGGTAAGTGTGGAGTGGGCCCACCAGGGGTGTGGCCGCCTTCAATAATGTGACTGTCTGTGTAGGTCTAAGGCTTAGATGCAGGAAAGAAGAACTTTCTATAGTTAGGAGAGGAAGCGTTGATAAGAAAGGTCCTTATGGCTAGGGGAGGGACAGAGTGATGCCTCTGATAGCATCCACGGTGCCAGCAGCTGTAGTCAGCTTGCCACACGAAAGGCTGTTGACCTCAAAGGACTCCGGCGTGCATGTGTATCATCCTTTCTTGCTCCGATGCCCATCTGCGATCCCAGAGCAGGAGAGGACTGGGACAAAGCCTTCAGGGTCACAAGAATGAGCACGTCTCAGACCTTTGCCTTTGAGGGCCTTGGGGCTCTGGGAGGATGTCCACTAAGTTCATAGCACTCTGGGTGCACCACGCACCCAGTTCCTCTAGCAACAAGGTGTTGGCTCCACTCACTTCCCAGCGGATTGGGTACTGGCATTGGGAGACTGAGGTTCAAATGCCCATTGTACGTCTCACTGGCTATGTGACCCGTGGCAGGTTATTGGGTCTCTCTGAGCTTTAGTTTCCTCCTCTATGAAGTGGAGTCGATGATGCCCACCACACGGGGTAGCAGTTTGGAGATAGTACTGAGATGGTCCGTGGTACCTGGTCAGTGATGGTTCCCCATCACGTGTCCATCCCCTTACCTTGTCATGTGCGGTGACGTCTGAGAAGCAGCAGCATGAGACCCCTCTTTCTGCTTGAGCCCCCGCCCCACCACGTGCTGAAGCACTGCGGGAGCAGAGGTTTGCATGCCACCCAGGAGCCCACCCCACACCACCCCTCCTGCCTCGCCATCACCCAGCTCACTCCCACGTCTTTGTGACCGTGCAGATACCCAGTAAGGACCATTTCTTTGGTCGCTCCTGTGACTAACTCGCCTCACATTTTCTGGCCTATTGCTTGGAAGGTTATTCTCTTTTAATGAGTTTTTCTAGCAAACATATTGATTTTGCTTTTACATTTTTAAAACTGATTTGGAGGCAAAAAAAAAAAAAAAAAAAAAAAGACCAACAACAATACCAGGCAAAGCAATTAGTTGCAGTTTTATTCCTCCATGAGACCGTGAAGTCAAGTCTCGAGGTGACCCTAGCCCGGTGGTTAAGCATTTCTGATTCCGCCAAACGTCCCAGCAGTATCGATGAAACCCGAGCCTTAGCTGGGGAACCGTGGTTCATCCTCTCTTCTCTCCATCTTCTCAGCGATGGACCAAGACTGGCTCCCGCATTGAGCACATGGCATCTCATCTCTGCCTAGACACAGACATGTTTGGTGATGGCACAGAAAACAGCAGGGAAATTGTTGTCAACCCGTGTGAGTCCTCACTCATGAGCCAGCACTGGGACATGGCGAGCTCTTAAGGATCCATGCCAGAACCAGCGGGCACCATGGGGTGTCACGTCCCTGGATGAGAAGCAGACTGGACGTCAGGCTGGAAGTCAAGCAGCCCCCCGCTACTGCAGACACCTTGAACCAGGAGGTGGAGGCAGAGCCCCCCAGGGCAGGAGTGGCTGTCTCAGGGAGAATGGAGGAAGGGACTGCAAACCAAGTGGGACTCAGACAGATCCCACATGTTCTCAGTTCCGTGAAGTTCCAGTCCTGGCCCAGTGTGCCCCTGATTGGTGTCTGGAGACAGCGGCCTAATGAGAAGTGTTAGTGTTGTTTCCTTTCTTATACAAGAGGCTGGAGAGGAAAGCCTTTCTGTCACAGGCCAGGACTAAATTGAAAGGTAAATAATGGAGGTTGTTTTTTGAAATTAATAAAGGAACTTTAGAAGTTTTCTCTGTGTGTCTCTTACTTTGTTGCTACTTACATTAGCTCAGGGCTAGGCCTAGTTCTCCACGGAGTGGGAGCCTGGGGGCTCTGTGGTCTCGTGGCAAAGTGGACAAAGAAGAGGACAGGGAGATGGGAGACCTGTGCTCTTATCCTGGGCTGCCACTGACAGGCCGTGTGACCTTAAAAAGACCTTTAGTTCCTATTATGTCAAGTTGGGGAATAGGAGCTCATCAGTGGTTCTTTCCCAGGAATACACGGTCTGTCTCCGCTAGTGAAATGTCTCTAGGTTCTACCTGTGGATATCCCACCTCAGTGGCATCCAGGGGGTTCCAGGCCCCCCGGCTGATTCTCATGCCCACCCCCTGGTTAGAATCACTGCCCTGGATGGCTCTGTGGGCCTTTATGGCATTGTAGTCTATAGCCATTAGTGTAAAGAATTTCTTACTCTAATCAGTCCCCAGTGTGCTCTGGTCTGGTGGTTGTCCTTTCTTATTCACTAGAGTTTAATAGGAGATCTGATCTGTATTGTATAAAAGTTCCCAAAACATGCCTGTACGTTCTCTGCCAAGGTAAGTTCGCCAAGTGCTGATGAGTCACAGTCTTAGGTATCTATTGCTGAGTAACAATTTACCCCAAAACTTAGCAGCTTAAAGCAACATTTATTATCTCGTGGTTTCTATGGGTCAAGATTCTAGGCACAGCTTCACTGGGTCCTCTGCTTCAGGGTAACTTAAAAGGCTATGATCCAGGAGTTGGCTGAGGCTTCAGTCATTTTAAGATTCAGCAGGGGAGATCTATTCCAAGTTCATTCAGTGGTTGTTGGCAGGATTTTGTTCCTCTTGGGCTGTCGGCCAGAACCTCGCTCCGTTCCTTGCCACATAGGCCTCTCCCACACGGCAAGCAGCCTGCTTCACCAAAGTGCAAAGACCAAGAAGGCACAAGTGCCAGCCAAGCGGAGGTCCCAGTGTCTCATAACCTCATCTCACAGGTTACCTTCCAACACTCTTCCCACATTCTCTTCGACAGAAGCAAGCCAGTAGGCCCGGCCCCACGCGAGGGGAGAGAATTACACAAGAGGGCTGATGCCGGGAGGTCGGGATCATTCGGGCCATTTAGAACCCGTCTGCCACAACAACGATGACACCCAGGACAGTGTCCATCGCCCCGTCTTCAGCAGAAAGCCTTCAGCGATGAGCGGTTGTTCAAGCTCATCGTGTAAAGGGCATGGCTGGGGACAGCTGCAGGTGTGGAAAGGGAAGAGCTCGGTATACAGGAGAGTGAAGAGCCCCTCTGCCGATTGTATTTCGTTACACGAGCCTCCTCTCGCCTTTGTTCGTTATGATTTGGCTATTTTGGGGGTATTTTACTCCCCACTGTGAAAAGGAGGGGGAGGCCATGGGATGATGACCTCTGTAGGAGAAGATATTCTTAGGGCTCCTCAAGCAATATGTCCACAGAGTTTAAACCAGCCTTGCAGAGAGGAGAGAACAGGTTCACCAGCACCCATTCACAGACAGACACGGAACTGAAATAGCGTAAGGAGCCAATACCGTCATCTGTTTCCTTGTTTTCCTCTGTGCATGTGCCAGTTCTTGAGTCCCTGGTTGCTGAGAGCTGTCTCTTGCCTTACTTTATTCCTAGCACTGGGTGGGCACATCAAGCTCTCAGTGAATGTTTTCCTAAATGAATGATTGGAAAAACTATTCTTTATCCAAGAGGAAGTGACTTCAGTTACATTTTACTAGTAATTCTGGGGTCAACATAGGGGGCTGAGCAGTGCCGTATTGAACCTGAGACTCTCTTGTCCGTTTGTTTCACTATGTGCCATGTAGTTCTCTGTGTGAGCTCATCTTCAGCAGGAGTTAGTTCCTCTGGGCACCCTAGTTATGGAGGCGTGCCTCAGGGAAGGTTCAGTTTGCCTCTCTTGGGTTCCACTGATTTCCAACAATTTTTGCATTGATTTCTCCATTTGTGGTTTCCACACTGTGAAAGTGATGAGAATTTGGACCCCATGTCTATGCTTTGGCACAAGCTTGGATTTTCATCTTTCACAGATGATCTTTTCTCTACCCAAACGATCGTCTTGCTTTCATGACATCACCACTCACCAGCTGGTGGATAGGGTTTGTCTAGACCTTCTAAGCACCCACCTATGTGTTAGGTCTCATTTTGGGGCCCAGCCACCTTTGAGGCTACAGTCTTCATGTCTGCCTCTGCTTGGGTGTTAAAACCTCAGCCCCAATCACACACATCTGGCTTCAATTCCCCTTTAGCTCTTACTTTCCACTCTGGTTTTGAAGGCTCACTTGCTTTTGGGAATCTGGAATGTTTTCTTCCTTTCAAATGCAGCTGTGATTTCAAGTTGTTTTATTGTATTTTATCCAATATTTATATGTGTGTGTGGAAGGGAGCTTCCATGTCATCTCAGACCAAAATTCCTTAGCGCTGTAATTAGCTGTCACCACTATTCTTTCCCACTGGCTGTGGGACCATATCTTGTTATAGACACTCAATACATTTCTGTGAATAAGTGAGAGAATAAGCCTGTGGTTCTTTAGTACTACTTCCTAATTCCCCCGGCTACAGCTATAGACATTAGAGTTTTAAAAAGACAGCAGAGGCAGAAATGGGGGACTTAGAAGACAAATCTATAACAATGAAATCTCGTTATAATACACATAGATTTAGAGATCATGCATATTTTACTTCATGATGACAGTGTTTAATACTGAAAGTACTAACTGGAAAGAACGATCAGTAATGGAAATCTTTAATACTGCAGTAGAGCCCAGCAAGAGAGGATCCATTCTCATAAACTGTGGAGGACGGTGATGGGAGGGGAGACGAAGCACACACATCTCACCTGCAAGTGTTTCAGGCATAGTCACTGGCATCTGGCGGCCTGAGTCCTGGCTGGCCTTCAAGGGGACGCCCACCTTTTACCTGTTGGTCCACCGCACTTTACCTGCTCCTCCCTTCCTCTAACCACACAGTGAGCCGCTGTCGCGCTGCCCCTGGAAGTCAGTGCCCTGAGCTTTGTTTCCTTGGCCCATGATAAGACCTGGGGTAGTGTCTGGCATGCAGAGGAACATGGTGAAGGTTTGAGGGTTACTTGAGCGGTCTAGCAGCGGGACACACGTGGTGGCGTCTGTGACGTTGCATGAGGTGGGTGGGGACCTCTTCTCCCCAGCACACAGAGCCTCCCCAACTCCCTGGTGGTCTGAGGGTCTCCGGCAGCCCAACCCAGATTAACAGAATTCAAAGCTCCGAGCGCTTTTCCATTTGCCATGGAGCCGACTAATTTAATGAAGCCGTCACAGTGCAAACCCCGGGGCTTATTGGAAAAGGACTCGAGCACGACATTATTTCACAGCAGTAGATTGCATCATTTTCATTTCACAGCTTTCCAATGGGAAATAATAAAACAAAATTACAAACATAATGAAGAAAGAAAGGAAGAAAAAAAAAACCCTTGGGTGAGAGACGCATCCTCTGTACTGTGACAGGGCTGGTTAGCTTATTCATTTAAGCCAGTAAATATTACCTGGCTTCACTCTGCAGGAAGGAGCCCAGGATGCCTCCACCTGCTGCTGAAGATAACAGGCTGCAATAACTCACTGTCCAGCCCAGCCAGGCGCCGTGAGCATCCCTGCGGAGGGCTCGCTGGATGGCCTGCCGAGAAATTCTGGTCTTCCGAGAAATCCCGGCCTCCAGGAACCCACAGCCCTCCCTGGACCCACAGCGCTGGGGTGAAGGGCTGTCATTGGTGATGTCAGGGCAGGCTGGTGGACTGTGGATGTGCACGGCATATCTCTTCCCTCCGGAAGACAAAGCAGCTTCCCGGGGCTTCACTCATCCCTGGGATGGAGGAAAGATAATAGGTCCCTGTCCCTATCCACTTCTACAGGAGACTTTGGTGTGACAAGGTCAGCTGGCAGCCAGACACTAAATAGGAGTCGACAGAGGCAAAGCTCTTTTCCGGAGCCCTTCTCATTCGGCGCTTAGGTGTACGCTCAGCTGGGCCTGTTTTTCTATTCCACAGGCCTGTCCTTCAGCGCGAGGATGCCCAGGCCTGTCCCCTCAGTGTGGAGACTGACCTCCTCCTCCATTCCACCCAGGCCCAATTTCCTGTCCTGTCAGTGCGAGTCCGAGGCCATCTGGAATGTGCTCTCTCCCCTCCAGGAGCCTCCTCCAAGGCCAGCACCTCACACGTGTCCTGGTTCTCCTCCCTTCTCACTCTTCCAACCCCTCCCCATTAATTTCTCCTACCCTGATGTACAGAAAAAAAGCCTCCCCATGAGGCTGAGCTCCCCTTATTCTTTGATCAGCATTCTCCTCTACAGCAAAGTCGCAGGTCCCATGCACTTAGGCTTAGGTTCGGTCCTGGCTCCCCCAGTTCCCAGCTGTGTGACTAGGGACAAATTACTTAACTTCTCTGGACTCGATTTCTTCCCCCCTAAGTGGAGCTAATAGTCATATCTCTCTCACAATTTTAAAGTGAGATTTGATAAAATGGTCATATGATGTTCCCAGCACAGAGCCAGGCGTATATTACGTCTAAAAATGTTTGTCGTCATTGTAGTTTTTTGTTGCATGTGAAACATCAGTCTCCAGAACAGGGCAGGACCTGGTGTTGAGGGCTGACCCTTCATCCTCACTGGGCACTTAGGGATCAGGCTGGGGCCTGAGGCTCCTCTGTGGGGCTGCCCAGGGTGGTGGACGAGCCCAGCCCGCCACAGCTCTGCTGTTAGGTTCCAAACTGGTGATGAGCCAGGAGGGGGAGGAGGCAGAGGAGAGCAGTGAGGAGCCCTGAGGGAAATGGAGGTCCCCTGGCTGGTCTTGGCCCATCGTCGAGCCTGCAGTTCTCTGCCATTTGCCCACTGGGTGCCTCCTCAGCCTTTGTGTTCATTCCCTGCCTGTACACTCTGATCGGGTCTGTCACCTGTGTGCTAGCCCCCTGTGTGTGTCGCTGTGTGTGCACAGCCCTGTGGGGAAGCCATGCCCTGCACGGTGTCAATGGAGTCATAGATGACGGATGACGAACATGCGGTAACCGAGGCCTGGCAGAGGAAGTCCATCCTGGCTTCACACCCCAGCAGCTCCCGCCTCACTCCTAGGGGTGGTCGCGCCATACACCAACACCCAGGAAATGCCTCCAGCTCTGCTTTCTACCCTCTGCCTGACTTTTCTGATCTAACCCGTGAAGTCAGCTCTTCTGCCTGAGCTTGCCCCTCTTAACGACTCATCAGACTGGCACCTGCATGTAGCACATCTATGATTTTCCGTTTGGGGCATGATTCTCAGTGTTAGACCCTGTCATAACTCTATGTCCAGCACCCAGTGCCCTGGGCCTCCACCTGCCTACCAGTGGGGCCCCCTACTCAGGAGGTAGGGTCTGCTGTATCTCAGCGAACTGGGGGGAAGAGTTGTAGATCCACTGATAGTTTAATAGGACACTTGGTCCTGCACAAGGAGTAGGATGTTAAGGACCCAAAGCAGATCAGGCAGAACGTTGTATCAGAAAAGAGGTTCAAAAAAGAACTCCGAGGTTCAAAGGACGAAAAGACCCCGTGTGCTGTGGACCTGTAGCATAAGTGAGATTTCAAAAAGCTGGAGATGGGGACACATAGGTGATGATAACAGCCTGAGCAAAGGCACGGAAGTAGGAAAGGACGGGCCTTTTTCGGGAAAAGGGCAGAGGTCACCCAGCCTGAGACGCAGAAGACGTGGAAGAGAGCAGGGGTCAGGTAAGGCCAGGGAGGGGGCCCTGAATGCCAGATGGAAGATTCTGAACTTAACTGGGTAAATAGTTGTGAGCCGCTGAAGGTGCTGGAGCAAGCGGGTAGTAGTGACCCAGAGTGTACGAGGAGGAAGCTGGGTTAGGTAGCAAGGGGTAGGGAGGGCGTAAGCTGGTGTGGAGGTGAGATTCTGTGATGAGGGTCCTGTTCGAGACTCCAGAGGTCGTCTAAGAAAGATTATGAGACCTGGATTGTGTCTCTCTCAGAGTCGAAAATACGCACTGTTATGGGAGATTGTGGTGGAGGGTGCGGGAGGGAAAGAGAAACGCGGGGAGAGGAGGTGGCGCGGGGTGGGAGAATGGCCTTCGTGCCAGATGGATCTGCCCTGCTTGCTGAGCAAGGGTCTTCAGGGCCCCACATTTAATTGTTCTATTTGAGTATCTGATCACCAGGCTTAATTATTTAATTATAAAACATTTTAGACACACAATGTAAGAAGAATAGTAGCTTAGCAACCACTTACACAGTGCTTACCCTGTGCTCAGCATTGTTCTAAAGCTTTAAAGAATGTAACTTAGTTAACCCTCAAGAAAATAGTAGCTATATAAAAATAGCTACTGCTATTATCTCCATCTCACAACTGAGTACCTGAGGGTGGAGAAGGTGAAGTAACTTGCCCATAGTCATGTGACAGGTAGAATAAGTGAGATTCAAGTTCAAGGAATTCACTCCAGAGTTCTGAGTTCATAACCACTAGGCTATGCTGCTTCTCACACTGAGGATGGAATAATGAAATCTTGTGTTCTCGCCAGAAAGAAAATGCTACAAATACAGGGAAGTACCTGGTGCAAAATTCCCTAATGCGCTGACATTTAAAGTTTAGTAGCTCTGCATCTCTAACCCCTGGTTTAGCCACACTGATGCTCAGATTCATACACTCATCAGCTATTTGTTAAGTAAGGAACAGAGAAGGGAATCAGCATTTAGTGAGCGTTTGCTACATGCCAACTATATGTTTATGTGCTTTAGCTTCACTACTTTATTGAAAGTGAACAACATTCCTGAGGTAGGTGTTATCCTCGTGATTTTACAGATGAGGGGCGTGAGTCTCAGAGAAGTTAAATGACTGGTGAAAGTTTGCCCAGCCAGCCTCTTCTCAGTGACCCTGCTGCCTCTCAAAGCACATGGCAAACATACATGTAAATTACCAAGCAATAAACGTTTACCAGGCACCTGTTACATGATAGGCACTATGCCAGGAGCTGACCACCAGTCCTCGCCTTCGAGGACAGAGAGTGGAGGACAGAGATGGATTTTATTTCTAGAGAGTCGGGAGAGGTGGAGAGTAGAGCGGAGTAGGAGGGAGGTTGTGCTACACGTGATAGAGGCCACCTGCGAACAAAGGCACAGAGGAGGGGGTAGAAAAGCTTCACAGGGAATGGGATGGCTGAGTTCTAAGGCTGGCAGGACCAGAGGGGAGAGGGCAGAATGCCAGACCCAGGAACCCAAGTTCGCTTCTCCACACTGTCTGCGAGTACTTGGCTCAGCCTTGGCTATAATACGATGGCAGCATGACCTTTGTGGACTTTCAAGCATTTCTTTTGAGGTTAGAGAAGAACATGGGACTGAAGGAAGGTGGAGCCATCCCCTAGGAAATTTTCTGGACTCCCCAGCAAGGAGAGGTGCTGGAAGGCTAGATGTCCCCTCTGTGTCCCTGTGGTACGCTGTGTCTTCACGGAACACTTTGTGTCTCTCTGTCCTTCTGCGGAAACAGTACCTTCTGCATGAAGTCAACTTAGCACTTCATGACTGGCACATCCTCTACTGATGTATCTGTCCTCCTACCCGCATTTGTTTGTAAACTTCTCAAGAGGTGGGACCCACACTGCATCTGGCAGGGGCTGGCCCTCAAAGGATGCTTGTTGAACTGAAGCACCTGGAGTGGACCAACCACATTTTTCAGATTAAGCTGCACCTTGGCTTGCCCTCGTGTCTAACCAGCCAGGCCAGGATCATATATATTTTTCTGTCCAGAACAGGCCCTTGCAACTTGGGCAGCACAAACAGGCTGTAGTTCATTCTAGCCACCAAGAATTCTTTGTGTTGAATTATGAAGCTAATGAAAAACTCAAGTGTAGCCTCTGTTGATGGATAGTGAGGTGCTTCTGCTCTGCGGCCGTGGGGAATTGACAATATAGAGTCAACAGGAATTTCAGAGCATTCAGAACTGCCTTGAGGACTGTCACGCTGTCAGCAGGGTTATTCAGCCTCCCTGAGCAGGGCTGGCCCATCTGAGAATGGAAGGGCATAGGGCAGGAGCCCAGAAGACTGCCATCCCCTGCCACAGTTGGCTTTGGGATAAACAGACCAGTTCAGCTTCTGGGCAACAGCCGAGCTGTGAGGCGGTGCTTGGAGAGGGGACCCATAGGAAGGCAAGGCGGGCACCAGCAGGTGTGTTCCATAGGATGTAGTTCAGATTTAGAACCAGAAGCTCCAGTGTAGGAGCATGGCTTGAATATGAAGGCCCTGCATCTGCTGGGAATCCAGTGTGGTCCAATACATATTTATTCTTCATTATTAAGCAGCGTCATTCCTGGGAAAACAGGTTTAGTTACCTCTGCCTCGTCTCAATCCATTCTTTCTCATTGCAACAGCCCAACTGCATTGCCTAGAATTCTACATTTCCAAGGTAAGATGAAAGAAAAGTCTGCAATACAGAGCATGAACAGAATATGGAAAGAGCATTTCTAGTCCCACTTCGGCTTTTTTGTGGGACCGTACCCAAATCGTAGGAGCCACTTTGTTCTATTTTAAGATGTCTTTAGAAATCACTCTTACTTTACTCAAATTAATACTTAGTAGATGCCTACTCTGTGCAAGCAGCCAGGGTCTACTGAGCCTGCGGTGACATAAAATGCCCATGCCCTGCCTGTGACCGCCCTGGGAGGAACACGGTGTTTTCCTCCTCCCCGGCTCAGGAAACCGAGTTTCAGAGTGGTGCGGTGACTTGTCCGAGGACACACAGTAAGTGATAGAGCCGGCAGGGCAGGAACCCACTTCCTGCAGCTCCAGACCCCAGGCCCCTGTTCTCTTTCCTTTATTTCTGAAGAAAGATTAACTTTTTAAGAAAACCTAATCAAGAAAAACATGAAACTGAGAGTATACACAGAGTACCCGAGAAGTTAAAAATGTAACACATTTTTTAAATTGTCTTTTTTGTTCATGATGAGAAAAGCTGGTTTGGGGATGGTAATGATTAGCCCAGTTTGGTTGGAAAAAAGATTCAGCCCACTAAAATCTGTGCTAGCTATCTCTGTTCTTTAAAAAAAAAAAAACCCTCAAATTTATATTTGATAATTATTTTTATCGAAGTAATATACTGAAGTAAGGTTCACATATAGAAATCCCTTATTCCGCATGCAGTCCCTCGCCTCAGAGATAACATCTAGAATTTTCACAGTTCTAGAACTTTACCCTGGCATTTACCTGTATAATTTAAAATTACACTGCTATTTCTTGAAATATCAGTTTTAGACATTATCTATTGACTTTGTGCCATAGTAGATAGTTTTTCCTTGCCACTACCCACGTTTCTCTTCTATCCCGTAACATATTTATAAAATAATTTTTGGCAAAATCAACAATCGGCACTTACACAATGAGCCAAATTGTGAATTACATACAACCATACCACCTTATATATTCTTTTGTTTTTCCTAGAATTATTGCTTCATTTTCTTTTTCATTTCCCTGGTTTTCTGTGAATCTTTCACACTTTTCTCCAAATTTGCTTACATGTTATAATAATATTTTTCATAATCTCAAATCCTCATTTTTTTTCTTAAGAGTCCTCATTTAAGAGGCTTTCTATTTAAATGTCCCCACATCCTAATCCCAATGTTATTGTTTGCTTTCAATGAATGCTGCATAGCAGACAGACACCCTGGGAATTTTCTTCTCCAATTCTGATTTTGGTTCTCCTTATTTTTTTAGATTCTTTATCTTCTTTTCTTTTCCTTTTCTTTTCTTTCTTTTTTTCTTTTCTTCTTTCTTTAGACAACATCCTAGAATCTACTCCTAAAGATATAGGTATTTATGACAGGTAAATTTATTGAACTTGAATTTGTCAAGGCAAATTTTTTAAATAATAAAACTGTCTTTATTCTACTTCACATTTGTTTTCTACTTTGGCCGTGTATGAAATTCTACAGTGAAAATCATTTTCCTTCAGAATTCTGAAGGACCTGTGAAGAGTGAGCTTTATCAAAGTAATATGCTTGTAATATATAATCTGGCTTGCCGCGGTTTCATGGAGGCTGGTAGAAGATTCAAGGCTTCTGGGTCAGAGACGCATCATAGCTTATTACTCACAGCAATGAGAGATACCAGAATATCAGCATTTTTTTTTTTGTACCTGTTTCTCTAACTCCAGTTCTTATACGGAACATGAAGAGGGCCAAATGACACCTGCACACCTACCATGGGTTGCATTACAAGAGAGGATCCTGAGCTCGGGGAAGCCCAGTCTTTTATCATGGGCGCACCTGCCTTTGGCTCTGGAGGGAAGCACCCTCTGTCTTCCAAAGCTGTTTGTTCACTCTACAAACACGCCTGAACGCTAGTCCCAAACAGAGGGGAGTCAGTGCCCCTCTCACAAGGCACTCAGGAATGCAAGAGACGGGGGCAAATTGTCTGCCCAAAGCTGTTGCCTCGCCTTCTAGCCTCCGGTGCTGCTTTAGGGCTTCCGCTGACGTCAACACAGTCATTTTCGTTCCTTTGTCAGCTTCCTTAATCAGTCTATTTAGTTTGCCATCTTTTTTCCCCTCCTCTCTTGGACCATCTCTTTTTTTCCTGATCATCTGAGATTTCCCAATATCAATTTGGAGACTCATATTTTGCATTTCTGGAGGTTTTTGTGTTTTTTTTTAAATTATGAGATGGTTTCTTTCTCCCTTATACCCTCTTGTGAAATTCTCTAGTGTTTTTGTTTTGTTTGTTTGTTTGTTTGTTTTTGGACTTGTTTGCTTTGTGGTCTGTCATTCAGTTTGGAGGATTTTCCTCAAATTTCCAATTACCTATGGATGTAAGAGTATATTGAAGAATGAAAATGTGTGTGGAGGCAGGACATGCCACCTGGCAAGCTGAGCCATAAGGTGGTCAAAGGTGATGTTGACTTTTCATTGGGGTCTTTTTATTCAATTATCCGTTTCGGTGAGCGTTTGCTCTTGGTTACTCTAATTTCTCTAGAAAATAATCTGTTGGTTTGCCACCTAGGAGATTTATGCCAGACTTGGCTTTCTAGACATAAGGCAGGGGAAGAGAGCTGAGACTACCACCTTTCAGCAAGCATGTTTTCATGAAGCGGGAGAAATAAACGCGTTTGATAAACCACAGCCTCTTGACCTTCATGTTCTCACAGTGGTCCTATTCTCATCCCCAGCCTCTCAGGGGTGGGCCTTAGCTTAGAGCCTGAGACTCATCTTATAATGTTGTAGAAAACACCTACAAATTGATTAAAGCAACAGTCTATGTGTGTGATATGAATACTTACTGATCTTCACTAACTATGCTCTCTCAGACATTGCCATTCTTAGTGGATATGTTTGAGAGAGAATCTGATGTAGGACATCTTGAAGGGAGAACTTGGAGTCCTGGTGATGACATTTTCACATGGAACTTTGTAATTTGACCTTGGTTTTTTGATCGTCAAGGTGGTGTTTGCCCCTCTTTTTAAAAATTTTCTTCCTAAAGTGTTTGTAAGCTCATTACATTTTCTGAGCATCTGGTTCACATGCATTGAAGACCTCCTGCCTCTTGGTAATTTTCGTGTCTTTAATTAAATTTCAAGATTCCTGCTACTATGGGGCCTTTATTGCTCATCACCTGGTGAGCACACGCAGTCACAGAGTGGGAAGGCCCATAGCCTCTTCTGACAGTGCGTCGACTTTATCAGCAGAATCTTGGTGGCAGAAACATGAGAATCTGTATCTGAGAAAATCCCTAAGTTATACTAGTTGACAGGGGTCTGTACACTCTTGCCTCTCATGGCTAATGCCTGAATTTTGGAGCTCTGATGTCCTAGGACACATGCCCCTGGTGCAAACTTCCTGACCATTTAAATCTCTGCCAACCCATTGCCCTGGCTGGACATGGCCTAAACTCCAGACTTAACTTTGCATCACCACTCAGCTGTGGTCTGCCCATAGGGCTCTTCTCAGTCCTCACACTGCCTCCTGGCTGGCCTTCTGGGCTCACTTGCCCTGCCAAGACTCATCTCCTGACCCCTCACCTATACCACCGCCACCCCAGTCCTGGTGCCTTGCCCCACTCTGCCTGGAACATCCAGATCTGCCTGTGTCCCACGTCCTATACATAGAAAAGGTGCGGTGGGGTGTTACAATATTTGGCCTAGTAAGAGATGCAAACAAAGGGCACCAAGGAGGAAGGGATACCTCCAACGGGCATCCCAGGGAGTTGTCACACGAAAATGGATTTCAGCAGGACTTTTAGTGGAAGGGGACTTTTGTTTATTTATAGAGGAGGGTGAAGTCAGATCTAGGAAATACTTACCAAAGTATTGCATCCTCCTATCAAAATACAGGAACTGCTGCTCTTCCTAGTCCTGCTAATAACCACATATGATATCACAGAATCCCTACCTGAGGATAAACGCTGCATATGTATATACATGTAATTTACATATGTTATTTGAGACTTTTCAGCAACCCTACCAGGAAGACGTGATTGTCCCCAATTTAGAGACGTGGGAAATGAGGCAAAGAGGAGAATTTTTCTCTCAAGACCTCAAGACGACTAAGCATTGAAAGGAAGACTCGGGGGCCGAGTTTCCTGGTGGGTATCGTCTCTGCATTGTAGGCCCCTGCTGCTGCCCTGTAATTGAAGAATCAGCTCACCCCTCTGGGAGAAGCAGCCTCTTCTCCACCTTCCTGGGAGGCGTGTAAATAAAACTCCAATTGCCCGGTGTCCCCCCCTCAGCATGTAGACCAGCAGGCTTCTCCCTCGCGGGCATTCATTATTCTGGTGAGTGAAGTGTGGCTAATTGTAACATTGATAATTTGGTGGCTACAAGAGTTGTCCGAAAGACCAGGTGGCATGGCAAGGCCGCAAGCCCATTTCTTTCTAAACCCTTCTTTTTCATTCCCCGTAGCTTCCTGAGGCATTTGCTCAGAGACTAAAAACAGTCATGGCCAGATCTGAATTACTTTGTAAAACTTGTGGCGTGCTCTCAGAGTTAGGCAAGCAAGAAAGTATTTGACTTTTGTTCTAATGAAAGCTATTTTTAACATTTAAAATAGAGAAAACAACAATAGTTTTGTACATTGGAGTCTAATATTTGCCAGCACGCTGCAGTACACAGCCTTTGAAGCACATAACATATGCAAACCTAGGTTTACAGAAAAGTTACAGTGGAGATTATTTGTTCACAAGGATGCCATTGTCCAGGAATCCCAATAATTCGAAAATCTGAATCCTAGGTCGTGCCCTACCACTTACGGGCATAAGCTCTCCGCATCTCAGTGTCCATCTGTGTAAAATGGGGAGATGTCACAGTAAGCTGTTTCACATGTCCCACAAGGCTGCCCTGAAAATCTAATAAGGCACAGATTGTCAGCTGAGAGGTACTGTAGAAAAGTAAGGCAACTTCAATGAGAGAAGTGGAGGGCTGGAGTGAGGGGAGAAGGAAGTTCCTATCTGGGAGTGGTCCCCCAGGTTGTTGGGGGACCAGCCTCCTACCTGGCTGGGAACCATCTGCCTTTGGCTGTCACTGCAGAACATGGGCTGATCTAGTTGCATTCTCCAGCAGTATCACCCGGCAGCCCTGCTAGTCAGTTAAATACTGCAGCTCCTGAGTACATTTTAATTTCTGATCATTAGTTACAAGATTTTCTTGTTAATTCTGATTCAGCAGATTTTGCTGAGACAGCTCTATTTTTTCCATTTTATTTTGGTCGTGCTGCACAGAGCTTCTTGAGACAGACAATAAATTCGGGTGGCTCACCTCCCTCCAGGGACAAAACATCTGCACCTCTAAAAAGGACACAGCCACAGGGGTGGGGATGGGGGACGGGGGGCAGGAAGGAGGGGGGAGTCCTCCTCTCAGTCTCTTTTACAGGGGATTCTGGGGGACCCTTTGTGATTCTGGCCCCAGGACACAAACCTGCCCGTGGTGATTACATCAGGGATAACAAGGTTCTCCCAGAGCCCCGAGACAGCTCAGCAAAATCGTTCTTGCTCTCTGCTGTTTTTATTAGATCACAGGTATCCTGCATTCGCTGTAGATTTATCTACCCTGGAGACACCAACAGAATTTTGCGACCAGGGCGACTGGCTTTGAGCCCTGTACCCGCCTCCTTGTCTTCCTTCCTTGCGTCTCGTCGCTCACCCTGGCCATCAGTGTGAGTAGGTTTACCCTTCTCCTTGGTCTGGTAGGTAACCCCCTCCCAGCCTTGGGCCTCAGACATCGATGAGCTCATCCATGCTAAAATGTTGTCCTGGTCAGTTGTAATACCCTTCCCGGGGACCAGTGGTATTTTTAGACATCTTAAGGAGAGCTGATACTCATACAGGATTTCTCACGTGCTGGGCACTCTTCTTAACCCTTTCTATGCATTAACTCACTTTACTGCTGCATCACCCCTGTGAGATGGGTGTCATAATTTCCCCCATTTTACAGATGAAGAAACTGAGGCAAGAAAAGTTTGCACAGGTCTCCATTGTCACCCATGTAATAAGTGGTAGAGCGAAGATTTGGTCCCCAGTTCCAGAGTCTGTGCCCTTGGCAACTGCACTTTATTGATGAAACTTGATTTTGTCATAAGGTACTGCTGGAGTGGCCTGATGCCATAGCAAGACAGCTCCGTCTCAGGGAAGAGAGAGGGCCTGGGTTATATCTGTGACAGAGAGAAATAGACCTAGCTGGCTGCGAGAGGAAGTCCTGTCTAATGGAGTTCAACCCAAGGCAAGAAGTAGCAGTCCAGACAAGCAACCCACATCATGAAGGCCAGTATAAGGTGGAGGGGTGTCCCAGCCCAACTGAAAATCCAGGGCAAGAAACTTTCAGCAGTGCAGGCTTCAAGGACAACTGCCAGCTGGCTACGGGACCTGGCTTGGACCCCAAGCTGAGGGGGGCTTGGGAGCAGGAGTTAAGAGCAAGTTAAGAATCCCTACCTCAACACATATGTCAAAATTAACTGAAAATGAATCAATGATCTAAATAGAAGAGTTAAAACTGTAAAACTGTTAAAAGAAAACATAGGAGTCAATCTTATGACCTCATATTTGGGAATGGTTTCTTGGATATGTCACCAAAAGCACAGGGAACACACAAAAATTTAGATAAATTGGACCTTAGCCGAATTAAAAACTTGTGCATCAAAGGACATTATCAAGAAAGTGAAAAGACTGCCTATAGAATGGGAGAAAATATTTGCAAATCATATATCTAGTAAGTCTAGTATCCAGAATATATAAAGAACTCTTACAACTGAGTAATAAAAGGACAAACAACCCAATAAAAAGATAGATGAAGGAATTAAATGACATTTCCCCAAAGAAGGCATACAAATGGCCAAACAAGCACATGAAAAAATGCTCAGCATCATTAGTCAGTAGAAAAATGCAAATCAAAACCACGAGATACCACTTAATACCCAGTAAAATAGCTATAATAAAAATAAAAATAAACAAAACAAGCATGGACAAGAATGTAGAGAAATTGGAACACTAATACACTGCTGATGGGAATGGAAACGATTCAGCCTTGTGGAAAACAGTCTGGTGTTTCCTCAAAAAGTTAAGCATAGAGTTTATCATGCCATTCCATTCCTAGAGATATACCCAAAAGAAATGAAAACTGCTCAAGCAAATACATGCACATGCATATTCATAGCAGCCCTATTCACAATAGGCAAAAGTACAAACAATACAAATGTTCGCCAATGGAAGAATGGATAAACAAATTGTGGCATATACATACAATGGGATATTATTCCGACAAAAAAAGAACTAAGTACCGTACATGTTACAATGTGGATGAACCTCAAAAGCATTATGCTAAGTGAAAGAAGCCAGCACAAAAGGTCTCATATTGTGCGGTTCTATTTATATGGAATATCCAGAATAGGTAAATCCGTAGAGACAGCGGATTGGTGGCTGTCAGGGACTGGGGGGAAGAAGAAAATGAAAAGTAACCACTTAATGGGTGTGGGTTTTCCTTTCGAAGTGATGAAATGTTTTAGAATGAGAAAGAAGTAGTTGTTGTGGAACAATATGAATGTACCAGACAACACTGAGTTGCTCACTTTAAAATGATGAAATTTATGTGAATTTCACCTCAATTAAGAAAAGAAAAAAAAGTTAGTACCTTAAAGAACCATGTTACCATGGCACAGGGACTAAGACCAGTTCTCAAATACTTGAATGGAGGTATAAATGATGTAGTAACCAAGCACAGGCACAAGCAATGGGCCAGTTATCAGCCAGAGGCCTGGTACTAAGCCTCAGCGTATAGGGCCAAGGCTCCCCAAGCAAGTTCAGGTGACCCCCTGGAAGAGGGTCAAGGACAGAGCCAGAAGGGGAGATGAACTATGACCAGCTGGCAAAGAGGATCCCCCTTTCTAGGTAGGAAGTTACCAAAAGCAAGGAGGCAAAAACAAGTGACCATGGGACACAGGGCAGCTTCCTGTGATCTGGGTACTTCTGGCCTCCCTCCCTCCCCCAAGTTGTATAACCCTGGAGGTTTAGACAAATGCATTTGGCTGACAATAGGGCTCAAACACAAAGGAACAAGTGGGAGGAGTGGAAGAGGAGGGAATGTGGTTGTTGCTTAGAAAATGAACCAAACAGCTGGAGGTAAAGCTTTTGTTACAGGCTGCCATCTCTGATTCATGTGTCTATAATCCTGACTGTGTTATGAGTGATCCAGGAAGCGCAATTATTACCTCCCGTGCTGCACCCCCAGCGTGGGGTTTATTAGTAGCAGTTAGCAATGTCAGGAGTGCACTC
Source organism: Eonycteris spelaea (assembly GCA_003508835.1). Taxonomy (NCBI): domain Eukaryota; kingdom Metazoa; phylum Chordata; class Mammalia; order Chiroptera; family Pteropodidae; genus Eonycteris; species Eonycteris spelaea. The sequence continues at coordinate 16,805,936 of PUFA01000014.1, read as the reverse complement.
ATCATTACGCGGAATAGGCCGCGCCTGAATGGAGAGCCACGGCTCCTCCTCGGACGCTCAAGGCAGCATGTCCAGAAAGCCCAAGGCCCAACTGAGGAACTCTGGGGCTCCCAGGGGAACCCCCAGCTGCTAGCATGAAACCCACGTGGAGGTCTCAGCCCAGAATGAGCAGAGCCAAGCTTCAGGGCGGTGAGTTGAAGTCTTCCAACCTCCTTCTTCACCATCAGCTGGTAGTCACAGGAAAAGAGAGGATTTGCAAAAAGGAACAAGAGGCCTGTGACCCCAAGTTCCTGCCCTCCCCCTCTCCGGGGCAGTGGAGAGAAGCAGTGGGTGCACATGCCTGGCACCCCTGCCCTGTGGCCAGGTTTCCTCCTGGCTACTCTTCCCCTCACTTCCCCTTAGGCTGCTTTTTGTCCCCGAAGTTCTCCAGCCTTGTCAACTTCTTCCCCACCTAAACTCTCGGGTGAAACTCAGCCTCTTCCTGGGGCGAGACTCCTGCCACCTCTTTCAGTGACTGCTTCTGGTCCCACCACGTTGGGTCCTAGCCTCCATCCCTACCTGTTGCCATCTTGTCTTGCCTGGAAGGCCAGTTTGCATGCTCTCAGTTTTGAAGTCTGTCTTGATTGTCCACCCTGATATGCTTTCATTACCGCTAAACAACGTTAGGACCTGTCCGTGCCTCTCTTGAAGGCTTATTCTAGTCCGTCTTGTATTATGGTGATTTAATTTTAACCCCCTTACTAGATAGACTACATGAGTCTACCTTTGGAATCATCTCATACTAGCACGGGGCCTAGCACGTGGGAGATGATATGTGTTTGTTGAATGAATGAATGAATTTTTCCAACCTGAGTCAAGCAGAAGAGTCTTTAGAACTGTGCTAAGCCACCGGGAATCCCACAGAAGCACAGGCATCCCCTCCTCCCACCCTCGCTATTTCTCTCCCTCACACATCTTTGGCAAGCTTGGCTCCCATCCTCCCACCAGTCCCAAGTGAAAAAATCTAGTCTCTATTTCCTGTGTGTAGCACCCTTAATATTAGGCCTGAAAACAATTTGCAATCAGTTGCACTAATTAATCTAATTGAATTTAATTTCCCTTTCTTAGTGTTAGGGGTGAGCGAACTCCATATGCTGACTTATGTAAAGCAATATGCAAATTTGTATCTGGAGCCCAGAGCCCTGCAAATGTTTTTGATTACAAAAAAGTCTCTGCCGAGGCCCTGGGAAACACAAACCACTGTAGTTTCTCGCCTGACACCCTTCTCTTCCTGCTGCCTGGACACCGCATCCTCTCGCTGTGCCACCTGTGGCTTGGTCACCCCATTCCTGCCCCAAGTTACATTGTTGGGTTCCTCTAAGGGGTCCCTAGGAACCTGGAGACCACATTTTCTACTTTAGCTCTCCAGAATCTGGGTTCCTTCCCTTTGCTTTGCTGCTGTTCCTTCTCCCTCAGTCCCTCTTCCCCCATCAAACTTAGGAATGGATCCTAAGTTTTGCTGGGAAATCTGATGAGCACCCTGTTGGTGAGACATTCCACTTGGAGAGGTGGTGAGTCCTGTTTTGCTGGCTGCCTCAGATCCTTCCAGGAGAGAGCAGTTGGAGGTCTTCCATGGGGAACCTCTCCACAAAGCAGGAATACCGGGCCTGTAGCCCCAACTACTTGTCTCCATTACTATGGAAAAGGGATGGTATCACTCATGGATGACAGGGGAGCAGGGGATGACAGTGAGCTATGGTGGGGTCCCCAGGTCCTTCATAGAGCCCTGTCCTCAGGAGCTGCCACATAAGGAGGTGCTAAGAATAGAAGAACATGGGCACCAAGGCTGTCTGTCACTCACTGAAGGGCTTGTACTCCTGGTGCTTCCGCTCTGTTAAAACTCAATGTCTTAGCTTTGGATTCGCTTAAAAATCACCCAGGGTTCGGAGAGGAGTATTGTGCAGAGTAGAGACGAAACAAAGTTGGCCGTGAGTTAAAAGTTGATGGTTGAAGCTAGGTGATGGCTTATTGGGTTTTATTATACTTTTCTCTCTATTTCCATATATGTTTGAAATTTTTATTAATAAAAAAGTAGTTTTAAAAGTCTTAGTTCTGAAGCTGGATCTAAGAGCTGGCTTTTTGATTCCAGTCGAGTGGGAGCTTAGAGGGAATGAGAGAAACCACAGGAGGCTTTACTGTCAGCTCCTGCCATACCTGGACCACTGTGGACAGAAGGCCCCACCATCCCCCCACCTCCTCAGGCAGGGGAAGGGAGGTGCAATCTTGGTGGGGGGGCGGGGGGGGAGAGTGTTGTCCCAGCCACCCGCATGTCCTGTGGCTGCCCGAGTCCACTCACTGAGCAGGAAAATACAATGATCCTGGCCCCAGATCCCTGGCAGTAAAACAGCAATGACATGAACCAGATTGTGGAGGACAGATTGGAGAAGAAAGAGGCTGATGGGAAGAATCCCATTTGAGGGTTTGTAATATTTTTACAGAAGAAAAAAAAAATGTGAACGTTTGAATTAGATATGGAGAGAGAGGCACAGATGAGAGACATTCCCAAGGGCAACCCACAGCATTTCCGTTTATCTGTGTGTGAGAGATGAGTGGGCAGGAAGCTTCAAAGATTGTTCCAGCATGCTGATATTGGTGAGGAAATCATTCACTGAGATGAGGATACCAGGTAGGGGAGAAGTAGGTAAAAAATTTTTTTCTCGGACACATTTAATTTCAGGTGCAATAAAAATCAAGTGGAGTTATCCAAGGGGGTTGGGAATTAAAAGATATGGAAGTCATAGATATTGAAGTGACAGGACCGTGCACAAGGACAGTGAGCTTATCTGGGGAGAGAATCCTAGGGAATTTCAATATTCGAGGGGCGGGAGGAGGGAATGGAGACAGCAAAGACTGAGAGAAAATACAAAGAGTCCTTCAAGTGGAAGAAAGAGAACTGGAGAGAATCGGGGAAGCCAGGAGAGGAGGGAATTCTAGGAAGAGCAGCTAATGATGCCACGTATTGTAGAGAAGATGCATAAAATAAGGAAAGCAAAAGATTTTACACAAAATGGTAGAGGCCGGGTTTTCCACAAAGAAGTCAACATTGACCGTAGCAAGCATTTGAAGAATCTGTGTGAATGCATATCCTTTGCACTCAAAAATTATATAATACTTAAGAAACCATTTTTTTATATAAGTAAAAGCAATTTCCAAGCCTAGGCCTGTTATATATGAAATCCACATTCATCCTTAAATCCAATCTTCCTTCCAGTATTAAATAGACTTGAAACATTATTTAAAGTTTTTTTGAGAACAATGAAGAATTTTTCAATTTAACCTCTGATGGGAGGAAGAGTTTATTGGTAAGAATAAATCCAGTTGAGAAGACAGAGAATAGAAGACAAGGATTGATGAATTAAGGACAATTTAAGGGGCTCCAGGACATACCGAGCTCCTCCCTTTTCACATTTTCTTTTTTTAATTTTATTTATTTTGTTTTCACACATCATTCAACATTTCGTTCAACCAAAATCTATTAAGGGCGTACTATGTGGTAGGCACACATCACATGCTGGAAATAAGATTTAAAAAACTGATTAAGTCTCTGCTGGAAATAAGATTTAAAAAACTGATTAAGTCTAAAACTGAACAAGCCCGATCCCGACTGACCTTGGAAGCTAAGCAGGATCAGGCCTGGTTAGTACTTGGATGAGATACCACCTAGGAAGACCAGGTGCTGTCGGCGTAAAAAATAAAAAATAAATAAAAAATAAGGGATTGTAAACTGACAAGGTCCTTGCAATCTGTGAGGTCAACCAAGGTTGCCTTGCCTAAAAAAAAATAAAAAATAAAAAACTGGTGAAGACAGACCTAAGCCATGGAGAGAGTGTCCAATCGGGCATCAGGGAGTCCCTGGGGATTTCATCACAGAGGGGCACACATGTGAACTGGTATGGAGGAGGTTAGACAAAGCTGAATCCCAATCTCCTGACATAGCTGAGGCTCTTTCCACAAGTCCCTGGCTACCTCACGGGGCCTCTCAAATAGAGACTCTTATTTCACGTGGGCGTCTAACCTGGCCCAGCGTCAGGAAGTATGCCAGGGCTCCAGAGGAAGCCAGATAAAGGCATCAAAACTGGGCCTGACTAGTGTGCGGCGGCTACCCTGCTGACTTAGAGCTTTCTAAAGTCCCTGTGTTAAATTTTCTCATTGTTCTCTATTCTTCTCCAGACTCTCGGTTCCCTTATCTCTTCTAGATAGAAAGCAAAATCTCCCTTTTAGACTGCTGTGCCCTGAAGGGGCATTTCAGCCAGATCTGTGGGCCACACGGGGGCGCTCTGCTGACAGGTGTCTGAGCGTCTGGCTTCTCTGTCTGCTTTGAAGCCCTCCTGGGCTGCCAGTTTCGGGGATGATGGTGGTTACACCCCTATTCCAGCTCCTCTGCATTCGAAAGAGATTAGAGGAAGAACCATGTCTCTGTGCTCACATGATAACACGCCAGGAAAGGTGCAGAGGCTGGGGAGAAGGGTTCTAAAATTGTTGGTAGAAAAACAAAAGCAAAGGCATTTCCAGGTTCCTACCCTTTGAGCCACATCTGAAGGAAAATCATAAGAACCTAGGGGTAGCGCTGTACTTGTGCGAGGAGGGTGAGACATTCACCTCAGGCTCAAAATGCGAGGGGGCACCGAGAATTCAATAATCAAGGCAAATCACATTTTAATGCAATATTATTTAAAAAAAAAACTGATGCAAAAAATCATGATGAACCAAAGGTCAAATCTTTAAAGACGAGTTCAGTAGGATCATTCAGATAGTGAGAGTTGCCCCAAGCTTGATGGGAAGTACTGAGGTTGTCCCCAGGCCATGCACCTCTTTCTAACCCTAAAATCCAATTGAGTTTTCTTCTCTTGCTTAAATACCTCCCCTGTTCCCAGAAGCAGCGAGACAGCTCTTTACTGTGTGTATACAGCTTCTCCCCGTACCCAGAAGACTCTAGCCGCCTCCTTCTGTACCCAAGACACATGATCTCTTTTCTGCCCCAGGACCTTTTACTTGCTGATTCCTCCATGGAGCCTCCACCAGCTCTGCTTGTAAGAGACTTGTTGTCATCCTTTAAGCCCCACCTAAAACAGTTCTCTGACCACTGGGTTTTTTTTCAATTATAGTTGATATTTAGTATTATTTTATGTTAGTGTCAGGTATACGGCATAGTGGTTAGACATTTATACAATTTACAAAGTAATACCCCAATTATGTAGTACCACTTGGCACCATACATAGTTATTACAATATTATTGACTATATTCCCTGCGCTGTACTTTATATCCTTGTGACTATTTTATAATGACCAATTTGTACTTCTCAATCCCTTCACCTTTTTCACCCAGTCCCCTAAACCCCCTCTGACCTGGCAACCACCAGTTTGTTCTCTTTGTCTATTAATTAATTCATTTCCCTTTTGTTTGGTCATTTATTTTGTTCTTTAGATTCCACATATAAGTGAGATCATATTTGTCTTTCTCAGTCTAACTTATTTTATTTAGCATAATACTCTCTAGGTCCATCCATGTTGTCACAAACATTAAGATATCTTTTTTATGGCTGAGTAATATTCCATTGTATACATCTACCATCTCTGCTTCATTCAATTATCTATTGATGGGCATTTAGGTTGCTTGTATACCTTGTCTATTGTAAATAGCACTACAGTGAACATGGAGGTGCATATATCTTTTCGAATTTTTTGGGTTTCTTCAGATAAATACCCAGCAGTGGAATTGCTGGGTCATAAGATAGTTCTATTTTTAACTTTTTGAGGAACCTCCATACTGTTTTCCATAGTGGCTGCACCAATTTGCAATCCCACCAACATGCACGAGGGTTCCCTTTTCTCCACATCCTTGCAACACTTGTTATTTGTCGATTTATTGATAATAGCCATTCTGACAGGTGTGAGGTTATATCTCATTGTAGCTTTAATTTGCATTTCTTTGATGATGAGTGCCCACCCACTAGATTTAAAATAGCCCTCCCCCACATATGGACAATCTCCCTACCCTCTTTACCTCTCCCAGAGCATGTTTTGCAATCCATAATTATCTTATTTACTTGTTCATTATCTCTGTGGCTAGGATGTAACCTTCATGAAGAAAACATCGACTGTCACCTCTGTGGTACTGCATATCCTAACATAATGCCTGACACATAGTAGGTGCTCACTAAATATTTGTAACCTAAATGGTTGAGTTCGGGTGTTGCTTCCTCTGCTAAGGCTCCCAGTATACATGTCCTCACCATTGGGAAGTCACTGCTTTGTTCTCTGGCATCTTGGAAAAAAAACAAAACAAACAAAACAAAACAGATACCCCAAAGTCACACAATAGATTGGAGATGGAGCCTCTTCTTTCCCTCCTTCTTACCCATTTAGCATCTCCTGCCTTCTGGTCTGGGCACTGGGTGTAAAACTGAGGCTGTTCTTGATCCCCAGTGGCTCAGTTTCTAAAAGGGTACCTTTGCCCCTTAGCAAGGGTGAGTTCTGCAGCAATCCAACAAAGCTACAGTGAGTAATTGTTATTTTCTAGCACAACATCCATCAGGAGACAAGCCCTGGCATTTATCTAGCAGCAAGTGATCGTTATCTGGTGGCAATGTTCTTCCCACAGACAGTATCTTCTAAATAAAGGTCTGCCATCCAGTGGTCTGTCTCCCGCTGATTTCTTCCTATGGGATAAGCCACATTCAACAAAGTCCACAGGGGTTGGGGGCAGGGAGGAAGAAGGAGGTTACAGAAAGCAGTCGTTTCACAGCTGAGCCAGAGAAACTGGCCTGAGCTGCGATTCTCACAAACGTTTGATGAACGAATGTTGGGGAGAACATGGAAGACAATACCAGGGAGAATCTTCATTTCTACTTCAGCAAACCTTCATGGATAAATGGTACAGACCATCCAGTAAATTACCTAGATGGTAAAATCTTGGGTGTGAAAGGAAAGGATCTTGTGGCTCTCGATCTCTGCTGCTTGTCTTCTTCCATCAGACCAGAATCTGGGGTGCGTTTGAGTCAAGGAGCTCAGAATGAACTATCATCAAAATAGCCCTGGCATCAGAAGACCTAGGTTCAAGTCCAGACCCCACCAATTCCTAGTTCTGGACCTTAGGCAAATTAGACTTGTTACATACACATGGCCCAAAAGAATTGAAAGCAGGGACTGAAACAGGTATTTGTATACCCATGACCATAATAGTATTTTCACAGTAGCCAAAAGGCAGAAGCAACCCAAGTGTCCATCAATAGATGAATGGACAAAATTTGGTATATACATATAAAGAAATGTTATTCAGCCTTAAAAGGGAAGGAAGTTCATACACATTCTACAACCTGAATGAACCTTGTAGACATTGTGCTAAGTGAAATAAACCAGTCACGAAAGGACAAATATTGTATGATTCCGCTTATATGGGGTACTGAGAGCAGTCCGATTTAGAGAGACAGAAAACAGAATGGCGCTTACCAGGAACTGAGGAGCAGGGAGGGGTTAGGGTGGGGGGTGGGAGTTATTTTTAAATGGGTATAGAGTTTCAGTTTTACAAGAAGAAAAGAGTTCTGGCGGTGGATGGTGGTGGTGATAACACAACGACGTGAATTACTTAATGCCACTGAACTGTCCACTTAAAAATGGTTAAATGGTAAATTTCACGTTATGTATATTTTACTACAAGAAAAATAAAAATGCACAGGGGGAAATTCTTCACTTGAAGGAAAGGAATGTTACGCTACCAGAATTCCTTTCATTAGTGAGTCCGTGATGATTACACTGTTTGTTTAAAAATCATTACCTGCTCGTCAAAGAAGGGACAGCAAAGCCACTCCAGACATGACAAGAGAAGAGAAACAGCTCTGCGGTGTTAATGTAGTTCAGTAGGAAATGGGTTTGGTTACAAAAACTCAGTGTTGAGACAACTTTCTTCAGAGCCCACCTTTTTGTCCAGCTCAAACCAACCTGCATCAGCATTCAAGGAGCTAAAAGAAAACACAGTGGAATTTGACCACGGTCCCTTTAAGTCATCCAGTGATGAACAGTTATGCCACATGTTTCTTGGGCTTTTAAAAGGCAATGTTCTGTGCTGATGGTCCCCCCGGCTGTATAGATAATTGTAAAACAAACTCCATATTCCACTGACACCCTTTCTAATTACATCTCACCTTCATTAGGCTATTAAAGTGATAGATGGTAGCAATTACATTGAACCCCACTGAAAACTCTCTATCTGTGACGCGCAGTGACGAGAACATGAGTTATTTACCCAGAAGCCAGGAAGAACTTGGCTGCCTCAGCCAAGTTGAGGAAAGAGAAACCCTGTGTGACCACAGCAGCATATGGATTCCTGGAGCAATGTCAGGAGGCAGGGGGGCAGAGTACACAGTTGGTGCCCATTTTTCTACTGCCCTCACCAGATGCCTAGATGTGGAAAACAGAAACTGTGTTCAGGTGTTATAGAGTTATTTAGAACAATTCAAATACACTCAGAAAGATAGCCTGGAAGTACTGAAATACTCCTAACTATTCCACATGAGGATTAGTTGAAGGAACCAAAGAAGTTAAACCTGGAGAACACTCGGGAGCAGAAGGTGGTCATCTTTAGACATTTCAAGATGAAGGCAACTTGTTACTTCTACATGACCCAAGGAGAATGAATTAATTAGTGCAGACAACAGAACACCCTGCTCTAACAAGCTTAAATAACTAGGACATTTACTAGTTTGCATAAATGGAGGTCTAATAGTAGATGGTTTTCCGAGCTGGTTGATTCGGGAGCTCAATGATAGAATCTCTCTCTCGGGTCCTCTCCATTCCTCCACTCTGCCATCCAGTGGCAGCCTTATCCTAAATTGGTTACTCTAGTGTGCTTCTGATGGCCACCGGCGGCGTGAGGGCCGCATGCTCTCTTGCTCACATGCAGTAGGAATATCAGACCCGACTTCCCATAACTCTCAGAAGAATGAGGAAAGCTCCTAGAAGACCTCGACAAACATCTCTGATCACATTTCAGCAGCCGGAACTGGGTCATACCTAAATTAATCAGTTTGGTACGAAAGATGGAATTATTCTAGTTGATTACAACTAGTCATGACCCAACACGTCAGCTTCTCCTGAGGTTCCATGGTAGAACAGTGGCGACTTGAGCAACATGGGGCTCTGTTGGGAAGGAAGAAAGAGGGGCTGACATTTGGCAAGGCCACCAACAATCTTCACGAAGAAAAAAATAAAGACCAGAGTTGACTAATGGAAAGAAGAGCTTCTCACACTGGGCTGAGGGAGGCAGGGCAGATACGCTACATCCATTCCACAGCTGCCCCCTTCAATAGCAATGGCAAACATAGCTAATTAATCATCACTCTACCCCTGAGCCTGGACAGCCTTAGTATCCTCCTTAACTTGGTCATCCAGGTGGTCACTAACAATAAATTAGACAGCGCTCAAAAATAACTTTTCATCCTTCTATTCTATCTGATGGGACTGACCAAAGGTAGAATAGCTAGGCTTGATGGATAGTAAGCTCTTGGTCACTGGCAGTGCCCAAGCATCAGCTGCATGATCCAGGTACAGAGATGCCATCATGAGGATTTGATCCCAGGTGAAGGGTGAGACCCAATTGTCCCTGAGATTTTGTGGTTATAGATGAGTAGGGAAGGAAGCTGGGGCATTAGATCAGACTTCAATTGGCAATAGAGAAGGGTTTAAGAGCCTTGTCCTAGCTCTTTGCTTTTTCCCTATGGTCTTGAAGCTTCAGATTCCTTACGTGGGATATGACTGCAAGCATCAACTGTTCTCCAGAGCATCCATCCTCATCACAAAATACCAGTACCCTTGCCTGGGGTTTTTATTTATGCACACCCTTTCCTTTTAGCTTTCAACTTTTGGTTCTCATTAAAACACACACAAAATGCTCATTTTACTGATGCATGCACCTCAGAGGTTGGTTGCCTTGCCCAAGATCACACGGCTAAGTTAATGGTAGAGCTGAGACAGAACCTTGGGTCTCCTCTCCTCTAGTCCAGAACACTCCTCCAAGAAGCACCAGGCAGTGGGGCTGAGGACCCTTGCCTGGGTATACGCATGATAGAGACACAGACAACACTGACCTGGGCAGAAAGGACCAAGCAGGCCTCAGTACCTGAAGTGTCCTTATGGCCCATGCTGGCTACTGCAAGACTCCTGGCTACCAGCATCTGTGAATGTGGATGAGTTTTGTTTTATCTGGACTTCAGTTCTCCTATCCACCTCCTCACCTATGTCCTGTAAATAGTATGGCTAAGAGGCTGTAAGGCCAAGATGAGATGTGGAGGCAGTCCTTCCAGCTTTTCCTTCAGGAGCAAATGCCCAGGTCATCTGAGCAGGTTGGATTCCCCGTGGCTGCTTCTTTCCATTGGTACCTGGATTCTGTAACCTTGATGGGCAGGGGTGGAGGGTGGGGAGGTGGCCACATTTTGCCCATATACAACTTCTGTATCCCTGTTCTGTCTCTTCTTTAAACCATTTCAGCTTACTAAAATGTGTAAAAGACTAGCAAACTGTGAAGGGAGAACCCAGAAGGAGTTCTCTATCCCCAATGGCTTCTGACAGCAAGTTAGAGTTAACACATTGAGCCCCTCCTGTGTGCCAACCCCAGTGAAAGGCACTACTAATGCGTATTATCTGGGTGTTTCTCACTGGCAGTGGTGTGTTTCAGTCATCTCTGAGGGATCCCGCTAAAAATTCAATAGAACATGTATTTGTGTTCACAGTCTGTAGCATAGTGCCTAATCTTAGTAGATTAAAAAATAATAATAATTAGCTGACAGATTGAATGAATGATTAAACCCATTTTATAGATGAGAAAACCAAAGCATGTGATTCTTATTTGCTGGACCAAGGCAACGTATATGTCGTGACAGAGCTGGGACTGGAACTAGGTCTTCTGCTTCTCCGTCTGGTTTAGAGCAAGACTAGACAATCTCTGATACCCATCCTTCTATGCTTGCTAATCTTTGGAGACCCAGATCCTGGGTCAAAGATTAGTCTCTAGGCCAGTGTAGAACCGTCCGCAATGACGGAAATGCTCTATACCGATGCTAACACAGCAGCCACTGGCCACATGTAGCTATGGAGCACTAGGAACATGGCGAGCGTGACCGAGGAGTTGCGTTTTTAATCCGATGGCCGGTGGCTACTATGTTGGACAGCAGAGCTCTAGCATTTTCCCTTCCCCCAGGGCCCAGCACCACGACCTATACAAACACGGATGCAGTGCGATTTTGCAGTTGGCAATGAAACTTAAAAAAACTTTCCTGTATTCCTCGGCAAAACACACCACCAGGTCCTCCCCAAGGCACCAGTCATTCTTCAGTAGCTGTGCTTCGTTCTACAGAAGGGAGATGAAAAAAAAAAATTTTTGAAAGAGGTGAAGCAGAAAGACTATTGATTTTTAATCCTTTCTTATCATCTAAGAATTTCAAGGTGTGTTCCTTGTGTCATTCCATTCCTCTCCTGGGAACAGGGAGAAACTGACCTGTAAGGCCTCAAGTGATGTGAATTAAACACACTTTAAAGAAAACCTCTCTAGTCAACATCATTTTTTTTCTCAGCAAAATGTGTGATCTTTACTATTATTTTCCTTTGGGTTCTTGCCAGGAGAGGATTTTTTTTTTCTTTTAATAGATTAAACCATGAATTCATTAAACAGTGATTTAATTTCTAGACCCTCATTCTTCTAAATTGTTTTCTCATTTATAACAGAACTACGGCCTATCTGAGCTGGAAGACAGTTTAGGGTACCCCGAATCCATAAAATTGATGAGGATGAAACCGTTACTGCTTATCCAAGCTTGTGCAACCATTGGACTGTGTTCTCTACACCATAATTATAGTCCTCTCCATAATCCTATGGATTATGTAAAATTCTCCCCATTTTATCGGTGGGTACGTAGCCGAGCTGGAATTTACATCAAGGTCTCCCCAACTCTGACGCTGGGACTCTTTCTCTATACTCTAAGATGGCCAATCATTTCATGGACGAGGAAGCAGAAATACACAGAGCTATAATAACTACAGCTATCGGGGCCTGACCTTATGTCTTTTTGCTCCATTTAAGTCTATCCTTTGACCTCAGATTTACAGTCCCACGCTTGGCTCACACATATCAGTCTCCCTTCCTCAATATTCTTTTCCTTTCCCAGAAAAAAAAAGAAATCAAAATACTTCCACTTGACATTCAAGCCCCTCCACAATGTGGTGCCAACCATCTCTGCACCATTTTCCATCCCCACTCAGTCAACAAAGGTGTCTGAGCAAGCCCGATGTTTGCATTCCCTCTACACTTTAGGTATGGAATATTTTTTTTCTAACTGTGATAAAAAAAAAAAAGACATATAAAAGCAAATTACATACCTGTATCCTGATAAAGATATTTTGGCATTAAACAAAAGATGTTTATTACAGCAATACATGTTACAGTGAAATGTGAAAAAGTAAAAGCAACGTGCATGGCCAAACAAAATGTTAAAATGTTAAAAATAAAGCATTTCTTTTCTGTGGATTCATATAAAGCCCCTACGATGGAAGTAGGAGCCCATGATGTGAGAGCATTTGGCTCTCCCCAGTGGAAAAAGCTAAAGGAAATTAGATTCCATCTCTTTGAGGCCTCCTGGGCCTATACAGCATGGAGCAAAATCGGAAATGGCTGAATTGGGCCCCATAATAATAATAACAAAAATAGCGATAATGTGAGCTAATTAAGTTTTGCATTAATTTATAAGTTAAAATTTCATTACTTGCCAGCTCTTCCTTGAAGCAATCCCCGAGGGCAGCCGGGAGAGTAAAAACCACAAGGGACTTGCAGTCAGAAACCATTAGGTGAAGGCCCTGCTGAGTCACTAGACGTCAGTGTGCCTTGTCTGTAAAATGGGGCAGATTCTGTCCACTGTCAGGAGCTGTGCTGAGCACAGCTGGTAGCTGGTGGCACCCCCGCCACTGGGCCTCCTTGCTACACCTTTGGTGAAGAAGCACCATCATCCAGGGCTTGGTCCAAGCACAGGAAGAGTGAGGGCAGCTTCACCCTCTCACCCTGGCAGAAGGGAAAGCCAATCACCGCTCTATTTAGACTTGCTGGCCCACCTGGCTCTTCCTTATCTTGAATCAAAGTGGTTTGCAGCAATCTGTCCACATGGCGGCAGGAGTGGAGATACGGGGACCTGCTGTGACTTCCCCTGGAGGACTACTGTGGCTTCTGCAGAACCAGAATATTAGCTCGGGACCTGACAGCAATGATGGCAATAGCCACACAAAGCTCAGGGGCTTCTCATGCTTGAGCAACCATTCAGAGGATATTTCTAGACCCTGGTCAATGCACAAGGCAATTACTATTTCCTTAGAAGATTACTGTCACCAAATGCTCTTACAAATTCTTTGGTTCAGCTCAATGTGTCAGTGGAAACCATTGTGGAATGATTTCAGCTTGGTACCATTGTGCTTAAACACTTAATTTGAAGTGTCCTCTAGGGCCACTTAGGTTGGGAGCTGGATCCTTATCTGATTTTCTTTTTAAGCTCCTAATTCAGAATCATGTGAGATGGCTAAGTGCAGAGGCTTTCAAAATTTTTAAGCAGCAGAAATTTTTTCCCCCAAATAAAATCTCATCTGGAACTTATATATTTATTTTATAATTTCTAATTAATAATATTTACTTTCTACGAAGTCAATCAGTGACAATAATGAGATTGTTTTCATTAACAAACAAGATTAATTCAGGAACCATGGATGACAATTGAACTTTTTCATATCATCTTCTGCATCTGATTTATATTTGTACTTTATTTGGGTTTTATTGTATTAATAATGCATAATACGTAATACTTTAGCAGTGCTCTGAGTGCTTCGAACATTTTAACTCATTTAAGCCTCAAAACAGATATTACTCCCAGGTATGGAAATGGAGGCCCAGAAATCTAGATAAGTAGCCCAAGATCCCAAGATCACACAGCTAGGGAGTGGCCAGAGCTGGGTTTCAAACCCAGATGGACTAGCGCCACCATCCATGATTACATTAACTATTTTCTTTTTGCTATTCCCAATGAATAACCTAATATATAAAAATATGTACTTGTAAATAATAATTTTTAAATTGCCTTCCTTGCAAACCCAAGTTATTCTTTAATTAAACGGGGAGGGCAAAAGAAGTTTTATTCCATTTGTTTTAACAAAAGATAAATAAATAACTTAACTCCCGAAGCACTCCCATTAGGATTCAGGGAACAGTTTGAAAATTCCTGACCTAGAACACCAGGGACATATAAAAGGGATAATTTATCTGTCAAAACACACGTATAGAGGACCCTCGGGGTATAGTAGAGACAAAAGACATTGGCTGGCATTTCACCAAGTGGAAATCTCTAGTCTCTGGCACACCAATATTCCCCATTACAAATCTCCCAGCTGGTAAACAGAATGATGCCACTGACATTTAATTGAAATGTCAGCACATTTAGAAAGAGCCCTGATGAAACTGCCAAGTTATAGTTATCGCTGATGACTTAACTAAATGGAAACAGAAAATCACCACTAACACCCATTCCCCAACACACACACACACACACACACACACACACACACACACACACACTATAATATCAGACAGAGAGTAGGCAGAGAGCTTCGACTGTCCAAGAAAAATTTACAGATAGTTTTTAAATGGAGTTTTATTCTAGCTCTGAAAAACTAGGGGGCAATTGGAAAAACTTGTAAAAGCAATCAGGTCTGAGATAGGCAATGCCCATATAATTCAATCCAACAGTATACACTGATTAAACTGCCTTTGGATAGTAACATTACCTAATGTTTATCAGCATAGCTTACAGTTTACAGAGGCCATTCTCGATCAGCAATAGCTAACCAACTCCCAGGCTATGAGTTCAGCCCATTATCAGCAGAGCCATTCAAGTGACCTGCAGCTGACCACAGTCATGTAAGCGGGCACAGTCAGGAGCAGCTACCCCCAGATCGGCTGGACTCCACAGGCTCGCGAGCTACTTCAGTGTTTGCTGCTGTATGGCACTGTGGTTTTGAGGGTTTTATTACATATCACTATTATGACAATACGTATCTGATGAAGGGACTTGCTTTGCATGACCTCCCGTGTCTCCTTTTTGGGAAGGAGTGTGGGACAGTGGTGACATTGCCCATTTTCTAGATTAGATTCATGCAGGTTAAGTGGAGTGCCTTTATTTCCACAGCTGCTTCTCCTGATGCCTGGCTCTCTGCTCGTGCTTAAGTCATTCCGCCTCTCTGAAACACTTAGCCAATGGCTTTAACCTAGAGGCTGAATCCATTTTTTGATTTTAGATCAAAGAGGTAGTGTTTATAAATTCAAAGTGCAGAGGGAGAGCAGCTGTTTCAGAAGTTCTTGGGCCCCAAAGGCAAAAACCTCACCAGCATTAGGCTCTGCAGGCCCCCTCTCACTCCCTCACCCTGGGACACCGCCCTCCTTCCCTGGGTTGCTCTCTGCTTTGAAGAAATAGGCAACTCAGTCCATATCAGATGTGTGTTTCTCTTGCGACCTCTCTCTGGCTGATTCCACTCTCAAGCATTCTTCAAATGCTTCATGAAATCCCTGCCAGGCAGGAAAACCACTGGATAGTTAGGAAGAAATGATCAAAAAAAATTTTTTTGACCTTGCAACACTCACCTTAAAAATCTACTCTAACTCCCAATTTCTCCTAACTAAAGCCCAGGCTGATGTAGGAGCCTTTACGAACCTGGACAAAACTACAATTTGAGCACCACTACCACCTCCCAATCCCCTCCCCAAATTTCTCTCTGTTTCAGAATCAGAAATGCCTACTCTTTCTAGATAAAAGCCCAAGATCACACATCTAGGAAATGGAAGAGTTGGCAGAGCTGGGCAGTGAAGCTTCATAGTCCATGATCTATGACTCAAAAAAGCATTTTGAACTTTTTCCTCTGCTCATACACCTGCATCTGTTCAAAATTCTCTTCTCTTCCTTTTTCTTCACCTGGTGAACCTCTATTCTTCTCTCTAAGATTGCACTCACTTCTTTAAATCCTTTAAAGACCCATGTGTTATGTGTTTGTTAATCATTTGTTTTATCTGCCTGAGGCTGGGAAGAGCAGAATGCCCTCCTTCCAAAACCTTATGGCAGCCTGATTCCTGCGGAGCCCTCAGAAATCAGGGGGAAATAGTAGTCTTTGTTCTGCTTTGGGTTGCCCTAATTTAAACACGGTGAAACACGATGGGTTTCAAGGAGGTAGGCTTTACCTGTTCAGAGGGAGGGACAAGATTACTCCCTTTTAGAAACAGGTAAGTTTCTAAACAGACCCATTTACTTTGAGTCTTAGACACTGGTTCACTGGGAGCCTTCACAGACAGGACAAATCCCAAATATCACTGGCCTGAAAAGGTACTGATCACATTGATTATAAGTGCCTCTTTTCACTGTTCTACTCCTCACTTACTGTGTGTGAGCTCATCGAAAGCAGATGCCCTGTTTTGTTCATCTTTGTATTTCCAAATCTCTCTTCTAACTTCTTCACCCTAACTCCTACCATAATGCCTGGCACATATTAGAAACTCAATAATTGTTTGGAAAAAAAAAGTAAAATTAAAACAAGCTATTGGATTAGACTCCCAGGGGCTCCTCTGAGAAGTAAAGGCACCTCCTTAGAGCCTGTGGTAAATTTTCCCATAAAGCTGGGAGTGTGAGAGAAGTAACATGTGCTCTGGAGTCAGACAATCCTAGGAAGATCACTAAATCTCATTGGTCCTTAGTTTTCTAATCTGCAAAGTGTAGATAGTATATGGTACCACCTTAGACTATCAATACTTAATAAGAATAATAATGAAAGGAGCTCATTTTCCCAGAACCTACTGACAGATGGGCGAAGGAGCAGGATGGAGAGAGGCAGGTGTGGGTATTTGGAAAAGCATTCCCGTGGAATTTTCACCTACTAACCCACCCCAATACATGAATCCCTAGGTCTGAAGAAAAGAGAAGTGGGTTGCAATGGAGGAGTACATGGAGTTCTGGGAGGACTTAGAAGCTCGAAACAGTTTTTGGAAGAAGGAGTGAAGATGACTCCAAAGTAGAAAGGAAGACAGAAAACATGTAGGGGGCGGGACAGCTGTATGTCTTTATTAGCCATAGAGACCAAGATGAATATAGAAAAAGACCACTGAATCATTTTTAGACGTCTCATTGACGCTGTCTGTTTGGGGAGGATTTAATGTCCAAAGCCATAGAGACTACCGGAAGGATACGCGCGCCCACGCAGAACGACGCCTGAAAAGGGGGCGGGGGTAGGGAGAAGCTGTGAAGAGGGCTCCACGCCGCACTGGCCTTGTGTGGAAAAGAGATTCCAAGATGGAGAAATGCGCGTTGGAAGTGGAGCGGGAAACCAACAGGCCTCCTCGGTCTGCAGGAGAAAAGGTAAGCAAGGACTCTGGGATCCCAATTCTCAACCACCACCCAAAAGAAGTTCCCAGAAAGGATGTCCCAGCAGAACTTTGATGTCGGGAGCCATTTTGAGACACTGAAGAAGTCACGTAGCTTATAGCCATAAAGCAGTTACTGAGACTGCTTAAACAATGGTTCAGGGAAGCAGGGATTTGAGTTAAACGTTACTGACCTGGAAGGGAGGATTGCCTCTAAAGAAATCCTTTTAAGATAGTGGAATGTTTTACAGGAAGCAAGGATGTTTGTACCCTGAGGGAAGGATGTATAGGAACTTATGTAAATGTTAACATTCCTATGGTAATGTACTCTGTGCCTTGCTATTGTGTTCGAACAGAAATCTAAGGGCTGTGCTAAATAAACTCGAGGCTGCAGCATGGACTGTGTGCCCTCCCGAAGGCTTTCCTGTCTTCTCTTTTTCCTTAGGCTTCACCCCCCTCTTAGGTGCTGTTCGACTTTAGCCAGCTGGCTCCGGCACTTTGGAGAGGCGCTCAATCCCCTAGACCCTGACAGTGATTTAGCCAAGGTCTTTGTCATGTCTCTCCTGGATGATTGCAGAGGCCTCCCAATTGGGCTGTGCATTATCCATTTTTGCTTCCTTTTTAGGCGTCTTCCCACTGCCACCACCAAATGATCTTTTTCACTCATGTTTTTATTGGTATATAGATGCATATATATTCAATATATGTGTACATTGTTCTTTGTAATTATTTTATTAAACAGGGATTACATGCATTGATACCTTCCTGTATCTTTCTCATCATGGAATTCCCTCTAAGTCTTCTGATAGTTCTCCAATTCATTTTTGTGGCTACGTAATATTCTATTGTGTAAGTGTACTGCCATCTGTTCAGTTTGTGGACACTATAAACACTAATAACCAGTTCAGCAAAAAAATATACTTGTATGTTTCTATCTGTGTCTGTGCCCTTAGAAACTATTCTTTTTATTTAAATAGGATAGATTCACAAGAGTGGTGGGTTGCTAGGTCAAACTATAGATGTACTTTGAATATTAATAATTGTTGCTTGCTAGCTTCCAAAATAGCTGTAACTATATCACTATCCCAACCTGCAATGCATGAGAACACTCTTTATTCCAGACATTCCTGCCAGCAATAGATATGAGAGTTATTTTTAATTTTTGCCAGTCTGATGGGTACAGAAAGATATCTTATTGTTATTTTAATTTAGACTTCCATGACTATCAGTGAATTGAGTATATTTGGTGCCATTTGCATATGCCCTTTTATGAATCATATTTTGTTATAATTTGTTCTCTATTATTGTGACTTAGTCTTGTTGCATAGTAGAGAAATTAACCCTTTACTGTCCGAATTACAAATATTTTTATGGATCTATTGCATGTCTATTATCTTTGTTATATCTTTTTTGCCAAAATGTATAGACTAAATTTTTTATTGAGAAATAATTTGCATACCATAAAACATGCCTCGTTAGGTGTATAATTCCTTGGTTTTTTGTATATTCACAAGGTTTTGCGACCATCACTACTATCTAATTCCAGAACATGTTCATCACCCTGAAGAAATCCTGTACCCATTATCAGTCACTCCTCATTTTCTTTTTCCCCCAGTCCCAACAATCATGACCCTGCTTTCTGATTCTATGGACTTGTCTTTCTGGACACTTTATATAAATGGAATCATACAGTAGGTGGCCTTTTTGTCTCCTTCATTTACTTAGCAAAATGTTTTCAAAGTTCACCCATGTTATAACATGTATCAAAACTTCATTCCTTTTTATGTCTCAATATTCCATTGTATGATAGTGTATTTTGTTTATTTATCTTCTGTTGATGGACATTTGTGTTGTTTCCACCTGTGGGCTATTGTGGACAGTGCTGCTATAAATATCATAAACAAGTTTTTGTGCAAACATATTTTCAGTTCTCTTGGGTCTATACTTAGGTGTACAATGCTTTGTCATATGGTAACTCTTATACTTAACTTTTGAGAAACTGCCAAACTAGTTGTTTTGTAAAGAAGCAGTATCATTTTACATTTCCCACCAGTATTGTAGAAAGGTTCCAATTTCCTTTCTTCTATATATATATATATATTTTTTTTTTAGAAGAGTTTATGAAAGGATTAGTGCTAATTCTTCTCTTAAACTTTGGTAGAATTCACCAGTGAATCCACTTCTTCCTGGACTTTTCTTCGTGGAAATTTGATTACAGCATTAATCTGTTTACTCGTTATAGGTCTATTCAGATTTTCTATTTCTTTTCAAATCAGTGTATATTATTCTAGAAAGATGTCCATTTTATCTTGGCTATTTAGCTTGCTTGGCCTATAATTGTTCATAGTATTTCTTATAATCTGTTTATTATAAGGTTAATCCTAATGTCCCCTTTTTCATTCCTAATTTTAATAATTTGAATCTTCTTTCTTTTTAAAATCCATTTGTTTAAATATTAATCAATTTTGTTGATTTTTTCAAAGAACCAACTTTTGATTTATATTGATTTTCTTTATCGTTTTTTATTCTATATTTATTATTTCTATTCTAACCTTAATTATTTCCTTCCTCCTGCTTGCTTTGGGTTTAGTTTAATCTTATTTTTCTGGTTTCTTAATTAAGATGGTTAAATTTTTGTTTTTAAATCTTTTAAAATCTTTTTTTAAATAGTAGTTCATTGTTATAGATTTTTCTTCAAGCACTGCTTTGTTGTATCTCATAAGTTTTAGAAAATTTTGTCATTTTCATTCTTCTCAAATTATTTTCTAATTTTCATTATACGATTTTCTTTGTTTCATTCATTATTTAGGAGAATATTATTTAAATTCCACATGTTTGTGAATATCTCAAATTTTCCTGTTATTGTTTTCAATTTTATACCATTATGAATGGAGAACGTACTTTATATGATTTTAATCTTTTTAAATTTATTGAGGCTTGTCTTATGAACTAAAATATGATCTCTCCTGGAGAATCTCCCATGTACATTGGAGAATGTCTATTCTGATTTTATTGGGTGGAATGTTATATAGATGTCTGTTAGGATTAATTTTTTTATAGTGTTGTTCTATATAGAGGAGTCCTATTTTTATTGATCTTCTTTCTAGTTCTATCCATTATTAAAAGTGGGATATTGAAGATTCCAACTATTATTGCTAAATTGTCTAGGTCTCCCTTTAATCTGTCATGTATTTAAAGGCTCTGTTGTTATGTGCATATGTGTTTATACTTGTTACATCCTCTTGTCCTAGTAAGATATCTTTTTTGGTCTCCAGTAACAACTTTTGTCTTACAGTCTATTTTCTTATATTAGTATAGCCATTCGAGTCTCCTTTGGTTACTATTTGCATAATATATCTTTCCATCTGTATACTTTCAACTATTTTTATCTTTGAATCTAAAATGTGTCTCTTGTAGGCAGCATATAGTGGAATTACTTTTTATGTATTCTGCTAAACTCTGCCTTTTGATTGGAGTTGAATAATTTATATTTACTGTTTAATCCATTTATAGTTAATGTAATTACTAATGAGGTATTATTTACATCGCCATATGCTATTTGTTTGTATACATACCTTTGGGGTTTTTGTTGTTGTTGTTGTTACTCTGTTATTTCATTACTGTGTCCTTTTGAGTTAAATAGATATTTTCTAGTATACCTTAATTCCCTTGTGACTTCATTTACTATATATTTTATAGTTATTTTCAAAGTAGTTACCCTGGTGGCTGTTATGCTGCTGGTTTTCACTGTAATTGTGAGCTGTTGGTTTTCATGGCTGCTGCAGAGCTGGGGAGAGGGAAATGAGAATAGAACAAGTTAAAATGCCATATGCTCTCATTTTTTTACCAAAGTTTTCTTATAGAAATGCCCATCGAATTTCTGCAAGCCTTTGGTTAATTTTCAGAGTTCTGAAAAAGTTAATGTTGAACATGTTTGCTATGTTGGTGGTCCTTACCCTGTGATTTTCACCGATGTCTCTGTTGTATTTTTTTTATGTAAAAGTTTATTTTAATTTGTATTTTCATATGAACGCTTACTTTAATTTATATATAGTCAAATATGTCTATGCTTTATTTTATTAATTTGGAGTGTCCACTATTCATTAGTAGAGTCTCCTCAATCTTAGATTGTAGGCTCCTAGGTTAATATATGTAGCTATAGATAAATATCATATATATTAATAGCATATATGTTATATACCTGTACATATAAATGTATATTGTACATTTATATAATATGTACAAACAATATACATATTTGTGTGTATACACACTAGACACACACATATAAATTCAATTTGTTGATATGTTATATATTGATATAATTGTATATGACATAAAGAATTGTTTTGATAGAGTCTCTCATACTGAACCATCCTTAGTATAAAATCTGCTTAATTATAATATTTTTAAAAATCATCTCCAGATTCTATTTTCTAATATTTCATTTAAAATTGTATATATATATATGTATATATATATATATATGTATGTGTGTGTGTGTGTGTGTGTGTGTGTGTATGATACTGGAATATAGTTTTCTTCTTTGTTTTCTTTGTCAAGTTTCTATCATTTGGAGTAGTTAAATTGGAACTACCTATTCTTAAGTTGTATGAAATCTCAATTTATAGGCTTGGTGACTTATTCAATGGTAACTCACTAATCAATTTGTCTATTTCTTGCCTAATAATTGATCAAGATTTCCATTTTCTCTTAAATCAATTTTAATAGGATATATTTTACTTGGAATCAATACATTTACTCTAAGTTTTACATTTTGCTAGTATTCAATTTGAGCATGCAATGTGGCACATGTTTCCTTTTTAATTTTTAATCGTGTCTATTTTTAAACTTTCTTCTCTGCCCACCCCCGCCACCTTAGTTAAGTTTGCAAGAGGTATATTGTTTTATTGGTTTTCTCGAAGTATCAGATTTTAGATTCATCTTTTCTATTTTTAAGTTTCCATGTCACTGATTTCAAAGAGGAAATTCAAAAAGCTATTACTACCTATATACTAATGAAAAATATAACACTTCATACAAAAATGACATTATAAAAGCATTATTAAAGAAGGACACTGAAAAATAAAGGGACCAAGTGTTCATCAGAAACTGTAAGAACAATGAAGTAAACCAAACAATCAGAAAAAAAAAAATCAATAAAGAAAAAAACTAAAATCAAAGAGATCTTCCTTGCTTATATATTTTATATTTACCTATCAGGTGAAAATCACCTTCTTAGCCTAAAGATGGCACCTAAAAGCCATTCATGATCTAGTTCCTGTCTGCCTTCTCAGCTCCTTTAGTTGGCACTCCCCAACACACTTTATGCTCCAACAATACCAAACTGCTTGTGGTTCCCAAAATACATTCCATTCTCTTTCTTGCCTTCCTTTTATTGCATATACTATTCTCATTCTCCGTAATGAATTTTCCACCTGCCACCTGGCAACTTCCTTTTAATATTTTTTTAATATCTTTTTTCAATTATAGTAGACATATAATATTTATATTAGTGTTAAGTAAACAACACAGTGATCAGATATTTATATAAGTTATGAAGTGATCACCCCAATAAATCCAGGATCCATCTGAAACCATACATAGTTACTACTATTTTCCCCATGCTATACTCTACATCCCCATGACTACTTTCTAACTACCGGTTTGTACCTGTTCATCCTCTGCCCTGTCACCTATCTCCCCATCTCCCCATCTGACAATCACAAAAATTCTTTCTGTATCTATGAGCTTGTTTCTGTTGTTTGTTTGTTTATCCTGTTCTCTAGATTCCACACATGACATTTATCTATTTTTGTCCGACTTCACTCAGCACAATGTTCTATGTTCATCCATGTTGTTATAGATGATAAGGCTTCGTTCTTTTTATGGCTGAGTAATATTCCATTGTATACATGCCACTTCTTTTTTATCCATTTATCCGTTGACAGACACCCAGGCTGCCTCCATATCTTGGCATGTAAATAATGTTGTAACGAAAATATTTTAAATAGTGCTACAATGAACATTTGGATTTACATGGCCCTTTAAAGTAGCGTTTTGGGTTTCTTTGGGTAAATACCCAGAAGTGGGGTAACTGGGTCCTTCTTTGTCTCTTGATATAACCTTTATTTTAAAGTCTATTTTATCTGGTATAAATATTGCTACTCTAGCTTTTTTGTTTGTTTCTATCTTCATGAGACATCTCTTTTCATTCCTTTACTTTCAGTCTGTGTGTGTCTTTCCATCTGAAGTGAGATTCTTGTAGGCAGCATATGAAAGGGTTTTGTTTTCTTATCCATTCAGCTGCCCTGTCTTTTGATTAGAGCATTTAACCCATTTACTTTTAAAGTAATTGTTGCTAGATATGTAGTTATTGCCTTTTTAATTCATACTTTCTATTTTTTTTTTTCTTAAGTCTCTATATTTCCTATATTACTGGCTTGGTGATGATGAACTCCTTTAGCTTTTTCTTGTCTGCGAAGCTCTTTATCTGTCCTTCAGTGCTACATGATAGCTTTGCTGGGTAGGCTAATCTTGGTTGTAGATCCTTGCTTTTCACTACTTTGAATATTTCCTACCAATACTTTCTGGCTTGCAAAGTTTCTGTTGATAAATCAGCTGATAGTCTTATGAGAACTCCCTGTAGATAACTGTGTTTCTCTTCCTGCTTTTAAGATTCTCTCTTTGTCTTTAACCTTTGGCATTTTAATTACAATGTGCCTTAGTGTGGGCCTCTGGTTTATCTTGTCTGGGACTCTGTGCTTCCTGGGCTTGAATGTCAATTTCCTTCCCCAGGTGAGGGAAGTTTTCAGTCATTATTTCTTGAAATAGGTTTTCAATTTTTTACTCTCTCTTTTACTTCTGGTATCCTTATGATGCAAATGTTGGTACGCTTGATGTTGTCTCAGTGACCCCTTAAACTTTCCTCATTTTATTCTTATTGATGTTCTGATTGGATGTTTTCTGCTACCTTATCTTCTATTGCTGATTTGATCCTCCATTTCATCTAATCAACTGTTAAGTCCTCCTAAGGTATTCTTCATTTCAGTTATTGTATTCTTCCTTTCTGACTGGTTCTTTTTTATGTTTTCTATCTTCACTTTTATGTTTGCTATTTCTTTGGTAAAGCTCTCACTGAGTTCATCTATTCTTTCTTTAAGTTCATTGAGCATTCTTATAACAAGTGCTTGAACTTTGCATCTGGTAGATTGCTTGTCTCCATTTTGTCTGGTTCATTTTTCTGGAACTTTGTTCTATTCTTTTATTTGAGATGTGTTTCTTAGTCTTCTCATTTTGGCTGCCCATTCTGTTTGTTTCCTTGTATTACATAGGGTGCTATGTCTCCTGGTCTTAGTAGAGTGGCCTTATATTAGTAGGTGTGGCTTTGAGTCCCAGTGGCAAAGTCTTCCCTGGTCACCTGAGCCAGGTGCTCCAGCATGTCCCTTGTATGGTTGTGTGTGCCCTCCTGTTGTAGTGGAGCCTGGTTGCTGTTTGCTCGTCAATGGGAAGGACTGACCCTCAGAATGATTGGTTGTGATGACTGGCCGTGATCCATGGGTTTGCTTTAGCAGTGCTCTGTGCCTGCCCTGTCTGACCTTTGGGTGTGTCATCCTCAGATGCACTCTCAGTGGTGCTCCAGCTCAGACCAAAGCCAGCAACTGAATGTGCTGGCTGGGGTGTCCTGGGAAAGGCCTTGCCACAGGCCACATTCAGCTGCAGCCTGTGCCTGCCAGAGGCCACCTGGTTTAATCCACCAAGTAATCTGCAGATGGTCATCCACACTGGCCTTGGAAGTACCTCTAGAGGCCAACCTGTAAACCGAGGCCAGCTGCCTCTAGTGTCAGGCTTGGAGCTGCTCAGCAAAAGATGTGAGGCATGCCAAAGCCAAAGCTGCCTATTTAGGTTTTGTGAACCTTTGAGAGATCTTAGGAAAGTCTGTAGTATGAGCCAAGATGGACCATTTGTATGGAAAATCTACTGGAGGTGGCTTGGGCGGGCTGCATATTCGGGAGGGCGGGGTTAGGGGTGGGAAGGGGTCTCAGGGAATCATCAGGGCGAGGCAACCAATGTTAACTATATCCATAGAGACTCAAATATGGTGGCAGCCTGGGTTTACAAACCTGATTGGGGAGGGATCAACAAATGCCCTCTGCCAGCACTTCTGTCCGGGAGGAATCTGCCCCTCCAGCCCTCACCCTGAAACCAGACAACTCATTTCCTTCTCGTGTGTCCCTGGCACCTTTTGAGCTGCTGCCCAGGAGCCGGAGGTCAGAGCGACTGAGTCTGTCACTGAGTAAGCCCATGCGCAGGCCCCGTAAGAGTAAAGTCTGAGACTCTTTCAGCTTCTGTCTCACTCGGACACAATCTCTGGTGGTTTTCAAAGCCAGAAGACTTGGGGACTTCCCTTCCTGACAGTGGAACCCTAGGCTGGGGAGCCTGGTGTGGAGCCAGGACCCCTAGCTCTTCCAGGGGATCTCTGCAGCCCAGATATTTCTCCCAATTCCTAACCACCACACAGGATGTGGGACCAGACCATTTTGCACATCTGCCCCTCCTACCAGTCTTGACCTGGCCTCTTCTATGTGTCCCAGTTGTAGGACTTCTGTTCAGCTAGACTTCAGGTGACTCCCAATGATATCTATTCTGGAGTTTAGTTGTAATTTTGATGTGGTTATGAAAGGAGGCACACACAGTGTTTACCTACTCTGCCATCTTGACTGAAACTCCCTTTTAATCTTTTAAAACCCATCTTTATGGCAGCTCTGCAGGCAGTTTCCCAGACTCCTCTACCAAATAGAACACAGTTTTTTCCCTCTGAGCTTCACCTGCACCCTGATATACCTCCCCCGTTGCTTTTATTGCAGTGCTTGCATGTACCTTTCTCAGAAGACTGTGAGTACCTTAAAGACAGGAATTATGTCTCCCTGGTCTCTATAGTGACTCCTAGCTTAGTATCTGGAATGTATTAGGAGCTCATAAAACATTTATTGAATGAGCAAATGGATGTCATGACTGTAATATCCAATTATTTCAGGTCTTTCTTTGTCTGAATACTCTTTCAGCGTTTTCTATGCTTCCTTCGTCTATACTCTGAATTTTTGGTTCCTCATAATCTTTTACATAATGCGTTCTGTTCTTATCACTTCAATAAAATGGCTTAACCCAAAATCTTCAACTCCAAAAGGCTTGTCATTACTGAATTATTAAGTAGCCCCCTCTTTTCCCCTGGTTTTGGTTGGCCTTTAGGCAGCATTTCCCTAGGAAAAATCCTCCATCTTTTCACTTATTTCTTTTATTCCAGGATAGCATTCTACCTGAGTGTTTATTCTAAGTTCCTTCACTTATCCCCTTCTGAAAGAATTCCATCAGTGTGGCTTAGTCTTCTTCTCCGTTCTTTTTCTGGGTGGCATCATGCATTCTTGTGGCTTCAATTTATACATTTAGATTGAAGGTTCCACAATCACTAGCTCCAGCCCACACCTGCCTTCTGAGATCCAAGGGGACCCTTCTAACTACCAACTTATTATCGGTCCCATAGGCACCTCAAATTCAACTGCACGATTTTCTTTTAATCTCTCCTTCCTTCTGCATTCCTTACCTTTGCAAGTGGTATAAATATTTCCCAAGTCACTCAATCTTTAAACAGTATCATCTTTGTCTCTTTCTCATTCACTGCTCATGTCACCAGATCTTGTTTGTGCCTCTGAAATGCCTTTCAAATCTCTCTTCTTGTCTTCATTCCTACAGATGTGACCCCACATCCATTCTCATCATCTTTTTCTTAGATTATAGTTACAACATCGTATTTGCTTTCTCAGCATCCAGTCTCTTTCCTGCCAATGTATTCTTTATTTCATTTTCATTCTAAAACACAAATTTGGTAATATTTCTCCACTAAAAAAAATATATCTTTGTTAGTTTCCCACTACGTAAAGGACAAAGTATAAACTCCTAAGCACTGCACTCTTGACCCTCCACAACCTTTTAAGTTTGTGTCTTTTCCAACCCATGTCCATTTTTCCTCAACAGGAACCCAGCACATCAGGCATGTGAGGACATACATTTCCTCAGACCACCTTATTTATTCATACGTTTGACTGTTCAATACCTGTCCCTGCCCACTGTCTATAAGCTTCAGGCAATCAGAGACTCTGTCTTATTTACTATTGTATCCTTAGTGCCCCACACCATTTCTGACATGTTGCAGGTGAATGAATGTACTTCCACGCTTCTTCATTTTTTGCTGTTTCCTTTTACCTGGGATGGCCAGTCCCCAATTTTTCTCAGTGTAAGTGGTCTATTCATCCAGCCCTTAAGGCTAGCTCAAGTATCAATTTCTCCATTGAGTCTGACCTAAACATATCCTTCCCCAGCTCAGAGTGAGGGACGCTCCTTGTTTATGGCCCTAAAACATTTTCTCTAAATGCCAGTTTAGCATTTAACTCCTTGTACTATAATTATTTAAATACGTATCTCCTATTTCACTAGATTTGAACTCTTAGTAGGTAGAGAGTCTCACTCGTGTGCATTTTCAAACACTGATTATCACAGTGCTCAAATATTTGAGCTGGAAGAAGGTGGATACAGATTTCTGCCTTTTGATGATATAAAGTCTTGTCTCCAATTTGGACATGGCTCCTTCTCTGCAGAGTACCACTTCTGCCTGTCTCTCTAGTTCATCTACTATTCTCTTTCACTGAAGCTTAGAACCATAGAATGTCAGAACTGGAAGGAGAAACCAAGGCCCCACAAATGAAGTGATTTGTCCAAGGCCACATAGTAAAGATAAGAGCCAAGGCCAGGGCCAGACCTTTTAGGCCAGTATCTTCCCCACTTGATTCTTTCTCTCTGCTCCCTCTTTGCATCACCTTCAACAAGTTGCTTCCTTAATAAGAGACAATGGAAAGCAAAGTGTCAGGGAGTAAGAGGAAATCCATGGGCCAAAGGGTAATACCATGATGTGTGTGTGTGTGTGTCCTTTCTAGTCTGCCTACAGCCCTCTGTGTGACTGCATTTGGCTACTGGAAGTGAGCAGAGAAGCCCTGATCTTAACAGGAGCTGCGAGGAAAGATGTCCTTACTCCTGACTCTTCCCAAGGCAGTCACAGTCTAGAAGATGTCCAAGGCCCTCACAACATGGACTATGACATACTCAACCACACCAGGATCAGAGAAGAGCCCTGAACAGGAACCAAACAGCTTTGAAACATCACCATCACCAGGAACTTAGATCACTAAATATGGAAAATGATAAGCCTGTGTCCCATCTCATTTCATTACTTTGGCAAACAGCAACCCAGAGACAGCCTCTGACCTCTGTCCTGCCCTGACCCCTGTGGTCCAGACAGAAAGCAAAGAATAGCTCAAAGGATATCAAGTTCCTGCATCCTCCAATAACAAATTAAAAAAAAAAAAAGGCACTACCCTCAATAGACATGGTTTTATTGTAATTGCTTGGTTTTTGAATAGCATGCCATAACCATCCCCATAAATTGGACTTTTTTAGATTTATTAAGCTATTTATTGAATGTGGGTAATAAACATTCAGGATTAACAGCTCTGCAACAGCTCTGAGATAGTTGCATATAGAGTTGCTAAACTCCCATAAAATAATTATGAATCAGCTACCATGCTGACAAACCATAATTGTCAAAAGTTCAGCAGACTCAGGGCCTTATTTAAAAGTTTGTTCTTGTTTGCAGCTTTGAATTGGATCTTTCTGTCTCCTGGAACTACCTTTCTTGCCCTCTTTTTTTGACTTTCTTCTCATTTTCTCTGTCTTCTTCTTTTCTCCCACCATCCTTCCTCCTTTCACTTATAATACATGGAAGTAGCATGGTAGGAAGGAAAGAACCAGAGGTGAGGTCAGAGACATGTGAGCTCAAGACAGATCTGCCAACTGCTATCTCTAGGACTCTCCTGGGCATGTCACTTCTCTTAGCCTTTATCTTCTTACCCAAATTATGGAGGTAGAGCATCCAGGAGAGAAGAGGCTTCCTTTCCCTCTCTTGGTACTCCGGCTCAGTTCACCTTCAGCATGCCTGCCAGATGGTTTTCCTGCCAGCGGACACTTCCTTCCACATTCCTGCTCCCCTATGTCTCCTCTAACTGCTGGACTGTCAAGACCCCACAAATCTGGCCCACTGCCTTCCACCTTTTCTTACTTTATCTGGGACCCTAGTATTATCACGATTATAATTCAAATCAGATAACACTATTTTTTAAATTGTGGGAAAACATACATACAGAAAGCGTACCATTTTAATCATTCTTAAGTGTACAGTTCAGTGACATGAAGTGCATCTATATGGTTATGAAACCATTACTGCCATGATTCTCCGAACTCTTGTAATCTTGCAAAACTAAAGCTCTGTAACCATTAACCTTTGAGTTACCATTGTCCTCTCTTCTAGTCCCTGGTAACTTCCATTCTACTTTCTGCCTCTACAAATTTGACTACTCCAGGTACCTCATATAAGTGGAATCATACAGTATTTGTCCTTTTGTGACTGGTTAATTTCAGTTAGCAAAATGACCTCAAGGTTCATTCATGTTGTAGCATGTTTCAGAATTACCTTCCCTTTTAAGGCTCAATCATATTCTTTTGTATGTGCATGCCACATTTTGTATATCCATTCTTCCATTGATAGATACATGAGTTTCTTCTACTTTTTGACTATCATGAATAATGCTGCTATGAAAATGGGTACACAATATCTGTTTGAGTCTCATCTTTCAACGCTTTTGGGTATACACCCAAAAGAACTGGAATTACTAGATCATATGTGTGGTATTTAAATTGTGAAGAACTACCATACCACTTTCCGAGCAAACAAAATACACTAAAAAAATCTTTCCAATAATTTTTTTGATAATACATGTGCTTGCGGATAACGGAAAATACAGAAAAGTCTGAACAAGAAAATTAATTACATTTTGAAATATTGCTAACCTTCTTTCTCTTTGTAACTTTATATTTATGGGCTTGACCTGATTTTATTTATTTGTGTTTTCAAGCAGAATAATTTAGGCAGCCTTGTCTATACAATTTTGATGTTTTTTACTCCATATTATATTATGAGCATTTCCCAGTGTTGTTAAATGTTGTGTGTGTATGTGTGTTTGTGTTTGAATGGTTAAACATTACTTCAGTAGATAAAATACTTATTAGTAGGGTGCAGCTAAATTAAATCAATGAAAGTGTCTATTAAAATTTATTATTGTATAAAATTGAACAAAATATTATATTTTGTGCATAGAAAAGGTGATACTTATAAGTATATAAAATTCATCGATACCTAATTTTTTTTTTAATTTGGGGCTTTTAGAAAACTCAAAGCTTCTGCCCAGTACCTATATCCCCTACTTCTTTGATTTAAAAACAAATAAAAATAGTTGTTTTCATCTTGAAGAACTATGTAATAAAATCTAAAAACAAATAGGGAGGAAAGTTACCTACCAGCCTAATACCTAAGGAAAAACTCATAGGTTTTGTTTTAAACCTCCTAAACATTTTTTTATAATTGTTACCATACTGTACGTGAATTTGCCATACTGCAGTCTTAATAAAATTAGTTGTAATGGCTGCATGCTATTATCCAGAGGGCATGTATCATATTTATCTACCAATCCTCTATGGTTGAACATTTTTACTTTTCCTAATTTGTCAAAATAAAACACCATAAGACATATCAAAGTAAATATGAACTATGTGCACAATTTTATTTTTGTTGGAATAATTTTCTCAGCACAGAGTGCTAAAAGTTAAAATATTGGCTAATTTATATGAGCATTTTTAAGACTTTAAATGAAATTTCCTTTTTAAGAATCAGCTTATGCATATAGTATTTAGGATTAGTGTCTGATGACTTTATATACCAGTATAGATGTCATATGCTTATTTTCCCATTGCCTGGAAACTTTAAGGACCATTGGAGATTACTGAAATTATTAATTTACAGGTATTCAGTCAGAAGATCTGAGCTCAAGTCCTAGCTATACATTTTGGTAGGTTATATAACCCTGGACCAGTGGCATGGTAGTAAATGGCTTCTTGGAAGGGAAAGAAGGAACCGTGAATATACCATTTGCCAATTCACGTGGTGTAAATTCTCCATCGTGGTCAATTTAAGCTCCCCGTGTGATGCCACTGAACATGGACTTGGGAAGAGATGCAAATGATTGGTTTCCAGAAGCTGTGGAAGCAGTCTCCAGCATACCAATGCCCTGGGCCGATACACAACTCTCCTGGCCTTAGTTGTCTCATTGCAAATGAAGGTCAGGATGTTTAGGCAAAAAGAGAGAAAAAATATAATAAATAAGTCAGAACCTTTGTGAAGAGGAAGCATAATAGGAGGACTCATTCTCCTAAGTATTAAAATATAAAATAGTGTTTATAAAGCATCATCATAACAAATATCAGTAATATGTAACATCATTGTAAAATATCACAAACCTTATTTTTTTAAATATCATGCTAGTATCACTAAAACAACAACAACTAAATCTGCTAATGCCCTCTACTTTTACTTAGTATTGAATGTTATATTTAAGTAATTGTTTGCATAATTATATTTTAAATGACCATATGAACATTCGTTGTAAATTCTATGAGAGAAAAGAGGTGTCTATTTCACTACCAGTAGACCAGTGCCTGGCCCATAATAGGCATTCAATATATGTCGTAATAAATGAATGAAAGCCTGATTAATGGAATAAACTAATATCCAGAGGAGTGGAATTTAATGTCTAGAGAAAGACACAAGCCAATGTAAGAATCTAGTATTGTAAAAAAACTGGCATTTCTGAGCAATGAGTAGGGGATGGGTTAGTATTGTATCCTGTGGAGTGTGGGGTGCCAGGGAGTTTACTAATTTAAAACTCATAACAAAATAAACTACGTATGGCTTAATGATTTAAATGTAAAACCTGGAGAATGTCATGAAAGGATACCAAATTGACAATGGTAGCTACTTTGGGAAAAAGGCTGAGAGTAGAGGGGTATCTAGATGGAAGTTTTAATTTTACATTTCTCATTTGAATTTTTACAGAGTAAATGAGTAAATATTTTTCTAACCTTGCATTAAATCTGATACATAAAGCAAAAAAAAAAACTAATTTAACTTCATAAAATTTAAAAATATTCATATGTTAAAAAACCAAATAACATTAAAAGCTTTAAGCCTCTCATATTTACAAAGGGATTAAACAGAATATTACCCTTTAATATATGTTGGGCAGAGTTAGAACAAGGGACAATTATAAAATATTGATGTAATATAAGCTTGTCCAAAAAAAAACAAGTTCTATTTATAATATGAAGAAATTATAGAAATATAACAGACAAGATGATGACCATTGTTAACACTGCTGTATGATATATTTGAAAGTTGCTAAGAGAGTAGATTCTACAAGTTCTCGTGACAATAAAAAGAACATTTTTTTTTTGCTATCTATAAGAGATAATGGATGTTAATTAAACTTATTATAGTAATCATTTTATAGTATATATATGTTAAATCATTGTGTCATACACCTTAAATTATAGTGCTGTATGCCAATTATAGCTCAATAAAACTGAAAAAAAAATTTTTGAAGGCCAATATGCAAACTGTGTAAAAAGATTAAAATCTGTATAACATTTGACCCAGCTATTCCACAACTATGCAGTTATCTTAAGAAAATTATCAGGCATAACGATTTCATTTTGAGCATCTTTATTTTGCATAAAGATGTTTATAACAGTTTCTTCAAATAGTGAAAAACTAGAAACAAACCAAATAACCATCAATCGGATATTGACCAAATAAATTGTTTATATAAATGAACACTGGGAGCCATTAGAAAAGATCATGTGTATTTATATTTACTGATATGGAAAAATATACATCTTATAAAGTGAAGAGAAAAAACTATTTACAGTTTCAGAGTATGACCATCTATTTTGTTCTACAATATTAAAAAATGTAAAAGTTTATGTACAAAATGTGAACTGTGGTTATGTGAAGGTGGTGCAATTATAGCTGTTTTTGAACTCATCTTTATAGTTTTCTACATTTTCTGAAAAAAAATTATATCTTACTTTTTCAATTGGAGAAAAACAAACTCAGTTTTTAAATTTTAAAAAGAAAATGTAAAAACAAATTATCTGACCCATCTACTTCACCAGAATGTTGCAAATATCAAATAAAATAGAACAAAGGGCCATCCTTTTAAAATAACTCTTCCCCTGTACTTTTATAGGCCAGGCTTGGATGGAAAAGGGCTAGTCATCAGCAGTGGTGATTTTAACCAAGGTCCTCTGTCCACTGCCTTCACACCCTTAGATTCAGAACCTGTCTGATTTGGACAAACTTACTCACTACTCACCAAGCATGGGCTTCCCCTTTTTTCTGGAAAGTCCTTCCCCCTTTTCCCCTGCTGAACCATGTCTCTCTTCTAAAATCACTGCCCACGTGCTTTGCCTCCTCCTGGAAGCTTTTCCTGACTGATCCCATTTGACATAATTCACCTAAACACTGTCGGATCCAGTTAGAATTTAAATATATGTTCAACTGAGAGAGACCATGAAAAATAGAGGAAAACAGATTTCAGGATAGATTTTCAAATAATGCTGAGTCCACATTCCGCTTTTCAAATTAGTGTTCTCCAAAACAGAGTTCTTTTTTTCTTTCCATTCCTTCAAGTTTTTAAAATATTTTTATTTATTTATTTAAATTAGTTTTGAGTTAAGTTTCGAGTAAACAGTGCATTGGTTAGACATCTATAATGTTCATAACACGATCTCCCCAATTACTCCCTCCCCTCCCCTGACCCTCCATTTAACCATCATATTAATGCTAACTGCATTCCCTCTGTTATGCTCCCTGTACCCAACTATAGACTACTAATTTGTACTCGTTTAACCCTTCACCCCATTCTCCCAGCCTCCCAACCTCCCTCCCCTCTGTCCTTCACCAAATTGTCCACTATATTTGTGAGTCTTTTTGATTAGTTTGTTCTTTTCGTTCCTTAGATTCCACATATAAGTGAAATCATATGGTATTTATCTTTCTAACAGAATTCTCTTTTTGATAGACTCTCCGTTTAAGGCATTATACACGTGGATGACCCCAGACACCTGGACTCATGACAAGAGAAAATAATGTAACATTTAGAAGGAGATCATCAACATGTTAACTAGTGCTGTATCTTATTACCTGTGTTGTTTTCTCCCAAGGACCCAAATAGATTTAAAAACACACATTATTAAGACAAGTTTCAGAAACGGAACATTGCCTAGTGGAAATCTGTATACAATATCTCTATCATAGCAGGCAAATTTACAAGCTGCATCGAGATTCAGCCTAGCAAAATTTTCCTAATCTTATGAAACTTAGATAAAATAAGATAAAATCGAATACAATAAAATAAAAAAATTAATGATAAAAATTAAAACTTAAAGTTTCTCTTAGATTTATATCAATCGATCCTAGCTCTTTCGGTCCTCAGCCTCACTTCCTCACTCATTTAAAGAAAAAAAAAAAAATCTTTGATATGGAAACTTCTAGACAATTCATTCTCATATAAAATTTTGAAACCAAGAGAAATCTCCTTTTTCCCCATAGTCCATAGCCAATTTTATCTCAGAATCAACCAGGAAAAATCACATCTTCAAATTATGCAAGTCCCTAAAGAGTCAAGATAAAACTGTTTGCAGGTCCTGATGTGATCAAGCTGCTTATGTGAGGTGGGGCATTTATTGAAATGGTGAACCACACTCAGGAAGAAATACACATTTACTACTCATGTAAGTATTTCTCAGGAATTGGGTGCACCTGCTCATGGTTGTCTTACCCTATCTGCATGACAAGGCTAATCTTGTGATGGACTTTCACTTTTGATTGCGAATTTCTTAAGAAAGGGAGTTTACTTCTTTATATCTCTTTGTCTTGATTTGTAGCTTGAAAAATAAAACATGTTTATTATCTGGAGAAGGAAGAAGGGGAGGACATAGTGGAGAGGGAAAGTCCTGGTTACAGTTTCTGACGACATCCCAGAGGGCAAAATGCCCTGGTATGGGAAAACTCTGCGGAGGGTTTAGATCTGCTTGTGAGGTCAGAGTTGGAATGAACTTCTGGATCCTGGAGTCCAGGGTTTCTCAGCTGTGCTCCTGACTCCCCTCATGTTCTTCTGAGGTGTTTCAGTGGCCTCGCATCTAAGGTGGGGGATAGAGGGTGGGAGGAATCCTGGATGACCAGGTCAGTTTGCCAATGAGGATCTGAGCAGTGTGAGAATCCTCTTAGAAAATTCTCTCTAGTTAGCTTTTTCCTTTAGCAGCTATGGTAAACATCACTTGTGAATTGTCCCAAATATTTTTTTTTTTGCATTATACAATTGATTTGACAGTTTTGCATAATAAAAGGTTAATGGGATGCATGGACAAGAAATGAATAAAGCTTGATTGTTCAGTCACAGAGTTAGCAATTCAGCACACTGTACTTCTGTTCACCTAGTCCACTGTCTAATTATTATCCTCTCAAGATGTAAGAATGGCTATAGGATGGATGAAAATAGGCATCGATCGACCTGTATGCACCTCTCCAGTAGCACCTTCTTCTCAAGGAAGCACACCTAGGTCTCTGACCACCCATCTTGCCTTTTGTAATCATAATTGGCATATCTGAGCTTGACTGGAGTCATCTCTGTGAGGCATCTCAGTGTATTTCATACAGAGTAGCACTTGGCAATTTTAACTTCCTCACTTAATTACTTTGCGATGGTGGCAGCATCCATAGAAATGAAATTAGTTTTCTTATTTTTCATAGGTAGTGTGTCAGCAGGTGGTTAGAAGCCCTATAAGGAGCCCCATGTGAGTCTCTGCTGGTCCAGGCCCTAGGGTTTCCCCTTTCTTCCTCTCTGAGTCCTGTTCTCATCTTTTGTTCTGGTGGCTCATTCTCTGCTCTGTCGTAGTTCCTTTTGTCATCACCACGGCTGGCTTAGATGAAGGCTGTCTCTTCAAAACGTCCCCTTCTTTCTGTTCCCCCCTACCCCCACCACAAATGAGCATAGGCATCCTTCTACATTGGGTTTCTTGTTCGTTACATTGGGGAGCGGATGGAGAAGCCCAGAAATCCATAGGAAGTAGCTGTACTGGCTTAACCAGGCTCTCCGAGAGCATTTTCTAAGGGGGTCCCTGGAGGTCTCTCCCACTGGGACTGAGAGCCTCTTTTCAGGCCACTGACTCAGAGCTAAGCAGTCCCACTGTAGCCCACATGGATTTCGGTTGGCACTGCTACTACCACATCTGGTGGCTTCTCAGGCTCTGCCAGGACCTGCTTGTCGATCCTGTGTCCTGAGCATGCTGCCTCTTCCTCCCCAAGGCCTGCTCACCCCCAAGGTTGGTCGCTGACTTTCCTGGGCGAGTGAACGCTTTCCCCCACCAGTTTACCAAATGCCCTTTCTCTGTCTTCAAGTCATTGTGCACCGACTTTAAACACTTCTCATCGGTACCTGTCCTTACCCATTTGTCACCTTTCGGGAAGAAGGAAGGGTTTTCCACAAGGCCCCTGGGTTAGGTAAAAAATGAAAGTCGAGAGTACAGCTTCTTCCAACCCTCCCTAACCTACCCACACGCATCGGCTGACCTAAGCCTTCTGGCCTCAAATTTCTAAAAATTTGTTTATTGGAGGTGTGTAATCAAGGAAGGAAGTAGCAATCACAGTTTCATATCTTATCTCCTCACCTATGTGTAGTCCTAAAACAGGATATGACCCTGGTCCATAGTGTCTTCCTCAAACTACAGTGACAGTGACCACCTGTGGACTGTGCTCTCAGGGACCTTGGTGTCCACCAAAGGAGTTCACCATGAGGCAGGCTGGACCAGAGACAGAGCGAGTACCCAATCATGTGCCCTGACACAGACACACATCTCCTGGAGCGCTGGCTTCCTCCACCTTCAGCACACGCAGGACTGGGGTTTCTCCAGTCTCCCCACCCCACCCCATCCATGGCCACCACATCAGAAAGCAGGGAAGGGGTTCATTTCCTTTCAGCCCACCCATGGCTAAGGTTTCCATACTAATAGCAGAACTCATTTCTCCTTACCAAATGCTTCTGTCTTTCTCAGTTCAGCAACATGTGGCAACGCCTGAAACAAACATACCATGCCAGTCCCTGTTGGTTTCTTCAGACAATACTTGAAGTATATGACTCACGTATTGAAAGAGAACTTTAGGAAACAAGTGAAAATGATGTTCTGCTCCCTACTGGACTTTCTCTTGGTCAATGTGTCCTATGTTATCACCTCTAAGCTTCCCATAGGTATCCGTAGTTTCTGCCTTAGAAGTCCCAGCTTCTCTCCTCATCCGACTCTCCTAAACTTCCATCCACCATATATAGGTCTGGTTTTACTTCATAATAGCCACCATTTATTGAATAGTTATGACGTACCAGACTTAGTATTAACCAATGTACCTACCTTTGCTTTTTTTTTATTCTCCTGATGCCTGATGAGTTAAGCTATTATCATCACCATTTTGGAGTGGAAAAAGCAGGCATAGAGTTCAGGAGCTTGTCCAAAATTTCACAGTAAGCAATAGGACCAGGACACTTTGAAAATGTGACTGTCTATAATGCTTCTCTTAAGGTAATGTTTAGATTTGTCACCTATCGCTCTGAGTCTAAGAACATAACTTGGGCAGTTCTTAACCCATCCAGAACATGGTCCAGAGCACGGCGAACTCAAGTTGGGTGAATTCCAGTCCTGTTATACTTTTTGGCACTAACAAAAGTCACCTCGCTTTGTTGACTTCACTCCTCCACCCACAGAGGAATGTAAAAATACATAAAATCTGTTAGATAATCTGTTTGACGATGTGGCAAACACTCTATATACCTGTTTTCTCTTCCACAATAGTCCCCTTAGTCATCTTTTGCAGGAGCATTTGCTTTAATCTGCTAAATCAACACTGGATTCTTATGAAGGAAGAGAGGTTGGAGCTTATTAAAATTAACAGGACTAGAGACAGTTTATGTTGGAGGTACCCTGGAAGAAAGCGATGAGAGGGGCCGTCAAGGGGGCTCTGGGTACCAGGAACCCTGTGTCTCTTAACCTGGGTGTCAGTAACTGGGTTTCACTTTGTGAAAGTTCATCAGGCGGTCCATTTGGGATTTGTACTTTCTCATCACCTCACCCCTGCCTGGACCGCCTCCACCACCATCTTGCCTTGCTTGGTTCCCTCCCCCGATCTGTCACTCTCTAGCAGGGCCTCCCATGAGTCCTCCGTTGAGATCAAGTTTCCTCGTTCTAGGTTCTCATAGACCTGTAAGTGCCCCCACCGACTGATTACAAGTGAAATTTCCTGCTCTTTTTGTGGTCATTGGTTTCACGTGTGTCTCTCGCTGGACTCCAAGTAACCAGGGCTCTCTGCGTCCGCCAGGTCTGCTGCTGTATCTCTCGGGCCTGGCACAGGTGGTGGCCACTGTGAAATAGTTGGTAAAGGAATGATGGGGGGCGATAGTGGGAAGCAGGTGAAGAAACAAAATAGAGAGGTGGAGAAAAGATGAGAAGGAGAAGAAAAGGGAAGGAGAAAGGGAGGGAAAGAGGGAAGAAGAGGTGTGTTTCCCAGGATCTGGTATTTTGGGCATGTATAGAGATTGGCAAGAGGGGAGCACTTATGAGTGTATTAAATAAATGAGTAAAGAGTCTCCTGAGAAAGAAGACATTCTGATGGAGGGTAGACTCGCTGTGGCCAAACTGGCTCGAGGCCTATAGCCTAGGCTCACAGGGGAGGGAGGGCCTATCTTAGATTTTTTTCTGGTTCAGAGAAAGTTGCTCAGGGAAGTGGAGGGGGAGAAATTTTCCTCTACCTTCATGGTTCTTCTGGCTGGTCTAAAAATCAAATAGACATGAGACAGATTAACGAGCAAATAATCAAATTTAAGACATATATGTATGGGAACCCCGTATATACATGAGAGAGGCAGAGACCCCACGTGCACAGGAGGTTTAGAGATAGAAAGGAAATGTGGGTATATAAGATATTCTGAGCCAGGGAGGAGGTAAGGTGTCCTGGGATCATTGGTCATTGCAGATGTTTAGTAAATAGAAGCTGGCCCTGCCCTGTAGATAAGTCAACTGGAGTTATGTTGATAATCTCTTATTATGGGCAAGGCTCCTAATTCAAGTTCTTCTAGGTTGTTAAGGGAGGGGCAGCTTCTCTTGAGCAGAGCTAAACTTGCCTTTAACTCATAACAATCCACATACCACATGGACACATTTTGGGGTGCCTCTTTCTGAACCCCGCATTGCATAAAAGGGCAATTTCTCTGTCATTTCTGTAGCGCATAGAGAACATGAGGTTTTTAGCCACCGGGTTCAGGTGGCAGCCTTGGGGACAGCCATGATACTGGCAGAGGAAGGCTGGGGTGGCCACAGCACTGTGGCGATGACGGTGTTTTCTATATCGAGTGAACACCTGAGTGGCAGCCTTGGTGGCCCTGGCAGGGTCTGTGCGATGGTCAGCAAGCCCTTGTGTGCAGTGAAGGCACTCAGCCCTCGGCGGAAGATGGCATGGGTCCCACACACCTCAGCACATGCACACGGCCCGATGGGAAGGATCTGAGGGGCATGCCACACTTCCTTCAGACCTGGAGGAAGTTTAGCTAGAAATTTTGGGCTAGAGGTTACCCAGGCCAGAGTTCCCTGAAAAACACAAACCATTGAGAGTCGGCTTCTGAGGAACATGTATGAATGAGGAGGGAGAATATTAAAGAGCCAATGGAGCCCAAAAATCAACTGTCACCTAAAGCCACTTATCTCCTGGTACCAAGAACGCTCCTTTGGGAGATAGTTGCTTTTTAGCTCAGTATTTCCAAAGACTGCTCTAGAGCTCCTATTGCAAAGGGGGGAATTTTTTCTTTTTTAATGTTACGGAAGAAGACAAAATTATCATCAATAAGCAGGAAAACTCCCAACTATTGTTCTTTAGGCACTATCTCAAGGTATACGTATGTGAGTGGGGTTTTCTAAAGCATTTTACACCTTTTTTTCCTAAAACTATGGCTTTGAAATGTTTTTGGTTGTATATCCTATTAGTCAAATCATTTTGAGCACACATCATAAGCATATGTGTATTTATTCATTAATTATATTTATACAATAGTGTGTTTATTATTTACTGTATTTATCGTAAAAATTCTAACAGAATTTGTCTCCTGGGATGCGGTACCCTAGTAAATAAATATGAGAGAGACAAGTCGAGCATCATAATCCTCATTCTACAGATTAATTAAGTAAAATTCAGAGGGGGAGATAGGTGCCCGAGTCAGAGAGCCAAAAATTGTAGGCATGAGGTTAAAACCCACTTCTGATCTCTGAATGACCCCTTCTTGCCCACCATCCTTCCTCCCACCACCCTTCCTCCCAGACGTGTGTTCTGAGCCCACTTCCCAAGCGCCGTTTCATCCTTCCATGCTCGCAGTCCCAGCTCTTCCCATTCGTAACAGTTTGGGGATAGATCTGGTCACACCAGTTCCCGGCGATTTCCACATTTTCTCTTGCTTACCTATTTTACCATCCTCTCCTGCAGCCTCAGGTGAGCTGCACCCTTAGGGTTCTGGAGTCAAGGAGCACCTGCTTTCCACACCTCATTGCCTTCTCCCTGATTCCTTAGGCAGGGATGGTGTGGAGACCTTCCCAGCTCACCATGCCCAGGGGACGACGTCTTCCGCAATTATTTGTCGAAAGAAGATGCTCCCTCCAGCAGAAAGACCAGCGATGGGATTTACTCTGAGTGGCCGCCCTCGAGTGCGGCACTGGCAATGGCACTTCCTTGCATGCAAATGCAGCATGCATGTTGTTTCCCTGAGTCAATTTAATACTAATTCCCTGAAGTAAAATAAATTTTAAAAACCCCACAACCACCCAGGCAGCCAAGAAATCAGCAGCTCTAGGAAGTAAGATGTGATAGAGTGTAGATTGCCTCTGGGTGGAGTATCGGGTAGATCTTGAGGTTAAATCTAATATTCCCTCTTCCCCTTGCTTTCTGGAGTCATTGTTTAACTAAGGTGTGACAATAAAAGGCTGGTGTGCCCATATAAGGAAGAGCCTAAGGGGAAGAAGCAAATGGCTGTCAGTGCCAGCACTGCCTTCCCTCCTGCCTCTCTGCAAAGGGACTGCCCTTCTCCATACCACAGGCTGCTGCTGCTGAGCCCCTGGGACCTGCCCAGTTCTACTCCATCCCTGTGGATATACTGTTGACACCGAATCCTCCACCAGAGGCACCTGTCAAAGAAACAGGTAAGATGTGAGGGGTGACCTCCCAGGGCTTTGGGCCAAGAAAGTGCTCTGAACTTAAGTGAACATATGAATTTCCCCAGAGAGCATCTTAATTATCGCCACCTCCAGAAATATGTATTCAGTAGCTCTGAACACCTCGGATTTCTGATGCAATGGTCCAAGGATAAGCTTTAAGGACGCCTAGGGCAAAGGATGAGTTGGCTTCCTAGGAAAAGCTAACATAAACTTTGCACATTTCATGCAGTGAGGGCATCTCTGAATCACTGAGTCTCTTTTGCTTTCTGCTCTAAGTCACAACCTGGACCATAAGGAGTACCCTGCTGGTGGGAATCGTGTTGTCTTTGTTCCTCCACGTCTAATTTCTGATGCATAACGGGTTTAATATTTTCTGAAGGGAGAGTTGGGCCCGGCCTCGCCTTTCGTTTTCTAATGATCTAGTTTGATAATGATATAATCCAGGTTGAAAAATCTGAGTTCATGACAAAAGACCGATCAGCACCACTTCGGAGGGTTAGATGGTTCCTGTACCCACCCGGCTGCTTCACAATCAGCACATGTGCCTCTGTGGCTGCTCGAGTTGTGTAATCTTTGTTTGATGCTGTTCTCAGGGAGACAGCTGCAGCTGTTTTTGCTTAAACCCACGCTAATCAGATTAGAATAAGTGCAGGTACAGTTGAGTTACGACCTACTGAGGGCCATGCTTGTCCTAGGACACAAACAACTTTGCTGATTCTCAGGTGGCATTAACTGGATCTTCAGTCAGTATATCCTTAGGTACTGCCCCACCTGTACCCTGGGGCCTAAACTTTGTTTTTGTGGGTGATGGCTGAAAGAGGACTCAATTATTAGCACATTGGTTGATGAGAATATAGTTATCTACCAATTACCTAATAGAGAAGAGTTATATGTAACATAAGCTTTTTGTGCCCCATTCGTAGATGGAAAAAATAAGGTGCCTGGTGAGTGACTTGCTGCTAAGTTCATACTAGATGCAAATGACAGAGCTAGAGTTATATTGTCCCTGGTACCTTGACTTGTCCTCTGGTTATATTCAGTGAGTGACTCACTTGAAAGAATACGTTAAGGAAAAAAGGTGCTATTAAGAAATTACAAATTAATGACCCAACGACAGGCACTAAGGACTTACTCTACATCCAGCACTGTGCTTGCTTCTACTCTGTGTGCTATATGATACTACCATTTGGGCATGTTACTTAACCTCTCTAGGTCCCCATTTCTCATCCTTAAAATATGGTAATAACAGCATCTGCCTCAGCTAGTTACTGAAAAGATTAAATGAGATCATATGTGCAAAGTACTAGGTAGCGCCTGGCACGTGGTAAAGGCTCAAAAAATTTTAGTTATTACGTCGATATTATTTGAGCCTCAGTTCTTTACAAAATAAAGCCTGAGGCAAAGCTTAAGTACTAATGCCTTGCTGGGAGGTGCAATGCCAGGGCAGTGAGGATGAGAAAAATGAGAAATAAGTAGAGGAGGATGGGAAGCAATACAAGATGTGTCACAAAAAGACATAGCTGGCCACTTGGCCAAAGCAGGACATCTATGAACTAGCTTTGCAGAAACACTGGGATAGATAGTCCACCCAAGAAAGGCTGGAGAGGGAATGTACATGCTGGCTCCTATCTTCCAATGCTCAAGATTCGCCCCATGGGGAGATAACTCTCCGGAACTTCTGATTTCTGCCATCTGGCTCCCTTGGCAGCCACTGGGAAATCCAGATCTCTTCCTTGAGGCTCGACACCTCAACTCAGTCCAGAAGTGGTTAGAAGAGCCCTTTTTTTGCCTGCAGCCAAAAGGGGCCTAAGAGTCCCAGAGACAGATGACATGAAGAGGACCTGAGACAGCACATAAGATTTGTCCAATACAGATCGAATTATCATTATTAATAGTTGCCAGACCTGTGCAAGGCACTAGTGTTCCCTGATCTTAGGGAGTCACCTCTTGTTCCCATGAGACAACCATGAAGGGTCCTCAGGTAGAATGGTCCATCCCATTCTCCTCGATGTAGAGGTCAGACTGAGTGCACCCTTCGTTCTCTCAAAGCATGATTCAGA
Source organism: Eonycteris spelaea (assembly GCA_003508835.1). Lineage (NCBI taxonomy): Eukaryota > Metazoa > Chordata > Mammalia > Chiroptera > Pteropodidae > Eonycteris > Eonycteris spelaea. The sequence continues at coordinate 16,762,117 of PUFA01000014.1, read as the reverse complement.
TTTGCATATACAGGCTCTGAGAAGCCAAAACAAAGAAATTGGTCCAACCAAGGGTGACAGCACTTTCCTTATGGTACAGCTGTTGTAAGCACTGCATTGGACCCTGGTGGCCCTGGGTTCAGTCGCTCTTCTGTCTGGACTCCCGAATTCTCAGAGGACTCTTGTCTACCATGTACTATTTGGGCTTTGCACAAGCCTTTTCGAATAAAAAAAAATCTTTAATACCATGTGAGGCCGTGAGTGCTCACCAGCCTGCAAAGCTGCTTCTCCTAATACACAACCAGAAAAGCTCAGCTAAACCTTACCTTCTGGACTTGATAGTTAGATTGTTGAACAAGGTGCTCCTTAAGGGGCCTTCCAGCTCCTTGTAATCTGTGACACTCATGCTGAAATTCAGTTGAAAGTCCTCTCTTCCAGTTCCTGCACTGACGCAGAGATGATGTTTATTTAGCTAATAAACACATGCAGATTTTTAAGAGATGGTAGAGGGGTGTGGGAGCGGAGGCTTACCCACTGCTACACCCTCTGGTAAGAGTTGTACTTAAGAGAAGTATCTTGTACTGAGGTAGTGGCTCTGGGCAAATAGGCTGCCTCTGGGTCCTTGGGCTGGAAGAGAGCTGGGCCCCTTGGGTTAACATTCTTGCTCTGCCACATCCACGACAAGGGACCTTTAAAACAGAGTGGCCAGAAGCTCTGATTTCTCTCTGAAAGGATGGCCCCGTGGGCAGTACTCTGTCCCTGACTACTGGCCGGGTTAGCCCTGCCATGCCCACCTCCCCTGCCCGTGGATCAAGTTCATCCACGACCTCCCACACAGCTCAGAGGACTGAGCAGCCCCCCTCACACAGCCCGCAGAGACCCTGAGGGGCATGTCTCTGTAAGGACTGACCGCACACCTGCCTTTGGGCGATGCAGCCAGTGACCCGCATCCGGGTCCAATTAGCTCTCACGTGCCTGCGGTAGAAGAGGTGAGGAACGTGTTTCCCCTTCTCACAGTCAAACATTCCATCTTCTCGCCACTCTAATCCTTATCTAGAAGTGTCTGCCAACCAGCTGAGCTACATCATTCAGCTCCATCTCCGAAATCTGCAGCTTCCTTTCGAGAACTAAAGTTAGGAACCTTGCAGATGGCATCGCTTGGCAGAGGAACCCAGGGCAGAGGTATTCAGCGTGAGCTGGCTCCTGGGCCACCTCAGGCGTCTTCCTTCAATGTGGAGGCTGTCCCGAAACCGCGGTGCTGTCTCCTTCGGACACTGTTTGCCCACCCCGTCTTCTCCCGCAGCCTAGTCACTTCCCTCAGCCAAGCACGAGAGTCCCCGTGGCCCCTGCCTGCCTCGCCTGTCCTAGCAGGGAGCCTGGGCAGGGGAGGGAGGCAGAGCTTTCCTGTGGCAGACTCGTGACCGTCTCGGGCTGAGGTTCTGCAGGTGCAGTCCCGTCCCCACCCCTCCACCCCCACCTGGCCTTCCCACCACCCCCGAAAAACGCCTCGCAAGCACCTTCTCAGACCGTTTCTGCTCCTCTCCTGTACTGTCGCCTTAACCCAGCCCCTGCCTTCAAATGCTCCAGCCTTGGATGTTTTAGGAGTAGGGGTGGGAAAGGACGAAGACAGGAGCACGGGAGCCCCCAGAGGCTTCAAAGCCCCCTCGGCCTGCTTTTCCCTGCCTCACTCACCCGCTCCTACACACGTTTACACTCGCTTGTGTTCTCAGTTCACTCCCTTTTGGGGTGCTCTTCGATATCCCATATGTCCTCACACTGCCCGGGAAAGGGAGTCTCTCCCTCGGCCAAAGTGCTTGGCAGCCGGTGCTGCTGTTACCTCTTCCCTCACACCCACCGCCATGTGACAGTGTGGGAGAGAGCAAGGCCAGAGCCAGAATCAGGCTCCCATCGTGGGGTTCCGCCCACTCGCCCCTGTGCCCCCCAAAGGCTCAAGAGGTCCAGCCACGGCCGGCACAGACTGAGACGCCCAAGGTCGCCAGGCCACAGGTCCCACTGCTGGCGACCCCGTCCTTTTCTTTCCCTGGCGTGTGGCCAGAGGCAGTGCCCTTGATCTCACCTCTGTCATAGTGGGAGGGGACTTCAACGAGCTTCTGCGGTGGGTCTCGGCCATTGTGCATCCGTTTTCTGAGTGTGCCTTGAGTGCTCACCTCTGAGGGTCAGAAAGTTCAGTGGTGCTTGGACACAATTTCGACACCACAGGATGCTGGAATCACCTGAGAAGGCCTGTCATCAGTGGATGTTGTCTCTCCCTGCATCTCGGCCCTCTCGTTCCTCCCTCCTTCCTTCTTTCTTCCCTAAGACCCTTATCTCTGCTGACTGTCTCTGTCTCCGTCTCTTTGCCCCTCTCTGCCTGGGTCTCACTGTCCCTCTGTCTTTGTCTCTGTCTCATCCATTTTCTCGATCTCACTTCATTGAAAGCCTCAGAAGATAGGCCAAGAGGAAATCCTTTAAGAATAAATCAGTTATCTAAATGTGGTGTTAGCTTCCAAAGAACCTTAAAAGAAAAAAAAAAAAAAAGCCCTCCGCTTACTATGCTCGGAGCTTGCCTGGCCCTTTCTGGTTCGTGCCTCTGGGGAATGCACAGGCTGAAGCCTGGGGCTACCTGGGGAGCTTGGGTCAGAAATAGTAGCTCTTAGACCTACCTCATCATTTGCTACATGACAGGACCCAACTTCTAAGTTCCCTAATTTGCTTAAGAGGGAGCTCGAATTAGCTAAGTGGGAAGTATATCCTCTTCAGGGATAAAAAAAAAAAAAATCCAAGCCCAGAAATCCAAGTTCACTTCAAATATTACACAATGTGTCTGGGACACATATAGTACCCAGAAAGAACATTCCGCCTGTCCTCTGAATACTTCAACAGTCTACTCTGGAAATTTCTAGGCCTTTCTTCATAACTGAATGACACATATCAGAATGTTTGAGGGTGAGAAAGGAGGATTCCTTTATGCAAAGACAAGTTCCACTTTTTTTTTGTATTTGCACAAGACGAACCTAAACTTGACTGAAAAGAATAATCACTGGATTCCTGTTTCATTGTCTGCCCAACGATACCGCATGTGGGTACATGAGAACCCACATTCTCAGCCTCAGAAACAGGACATCACAGTTGAAAAGCACTTAAAAGAGTATGTCTAACCTTGTTGGTGTTCCCAGTGGGGAAACTGAGGCTTGCCCACAGCTCGCAACTTTAGTGGAGTGGCACAGACTCCTTTCTGCAGGGTAAATATTCCTGTCACTCTGCAGTGTCTCCTGGGAGAGACCCATCAGCTGACGTCTCTGAGCTCCCCTAGGCCTTGAGTCCCTGAAGAGCCTGGGTCCACATGGCAAGGCCACCAGGGAGAGAGGGGATGGGGTTGCCCTAAGTGAATCACAAAAGCAGTTTTTGCTTTCTGCCTCTCTCGTGCCCGGCTGTTCATCTCCTTGGCAGTCAGCCCCACTGCTGAACCCAGAGTCACTGGCAGGCAATAGATAGTTCTATTCTGAGCACTTACTTCTCTGGCATGTGTGCCAGATCTGAGAAGCTTCGGAGCTTTCTAAATCTGAAGCCGTGCGAGAGGCTTCTTTCATTTCTCTCTCTCTCGTGGCCCTTGGTGGGTTAGGGATTATTTCAGACCCCTCTCAGCCCTAATACAATAGAAAGTACAATGCCCCTTGGTGGGGATAGTGCTGTGCTTTGTCCACGGGCCAGATCACCAGCCTTGAAGCTGGGGGCTAGAAAGGAATCTATTCCAGGTGCTGTCCAAACTTCTCTTGCTTGATCTTAAGCCTCAGTTTCCCTTTCTGCAAAGTAAGCTCTGCGTAGCCTTTCACTGAGGCCTGCCTCTCTAGGGTCCACTAATCCTACCCATGGCTTTCAAACCACTGAGTCATGGAAACTCACTGAGAGGATTCTGACGCGGGGGAGTGACCCAGAGAAATTACTGGCCAAGGGATTAAGCTGTATTATAAACCCTGAAATTTATGTTCACTCTCACCCTTACACCGCCTCAGACTAGCTTTCTTTGAGAAGTCGTCACGCGTCCTCCCCAGCTCTCAGTAGATTTGCACGTATGGAAAATTCCCCTTTTCTCTTCCTTCCTACCTCTCCCCTCTCCTTCTCTCCCCCTCTCCGTTTTCCCCTCTCCCTCCTTCCTCCTCTCTCTCCCTGCCTCCCTTTCTCCCCCTCCCTCTCCTTTGCTTTCTCTTTCTCTCTCTCCCACTCTTCTCTCCCCCTCACCCTTGCGCTGTTTCTCTCTCCTTTCCTCTCTCTCACCCCCTACTCTCTCTCCCTAGCTCTACCTCTCTCCCTGACTTTCCTTCTCTGTTCTCTCTTTCTCCAAAGCCCTGAGTTGTGCCCAGGTGGCATATAGCTAAAAGTGGTTTGCAAGGGGTTTTTTTTGTTTTGTTTTTTCCACCAGAGAGCAGTTAAGTGCCTTATTTTCTCCACTCGGGTGGCTAAATTATTCTCGATGTGTTAAACAGTGTAATTAAACACATACACACGCGAGTGTGCTGAGCGCCTTCCCCCACCCTTCCTTGCTGCTTGTCAGCAGAGAGTGTCAGCCCCAGCCTTCAAGCTCTGTTAGTTTTAATTTGAGTTGTGGAATTAGTAATGGGTTTTGCCGGAACACTGTTGTGGGAAATAGATCGCTCCTCGTGCGGGGCCCGGGCACCATTTCAAATGAGTATTTGTTAAGGGGAAAACCGTCCCTTGTTGTGTTCTGCTACATTACATCAGATTTATTTCCATTGTTCTGAAAAACACCAGCCAGGAGAGAGCTATGGGCTCCACTCGCCAGCAGGGAATAACTGAACGCTGCTTCCTGTTTCTTAGCTTATTGAAAACAAAATGCAGGCAGACTCACCCGGTGTCGACGGGATATGCTAAGATCACCCTGGGTTCCCCGGGCATGCCCTGCACCTGCCACTGTGAGGCCCGAGGAGCCGCTGTCCCTGGTCCTATCATATCACTGGCAGAAAGTGACTAGGTGGCTTGGCGGCAGAAACATTTTGTTAAAGGAAAATGATTGAATGGAGATAATCCTGCAGGTCAAAGTTGAAAGGAATCTGCCCGCTTCGAGGATGCTTCTGCTCCCCCGTTTTTATAATCATCCAACCTGGGCCTGACTGTTCGATTGAAGAATGTGCATGCCCTCCTTGGCCCGTGGTCATCTGTGTCATTAGCAGTTCTTTCCTTTGGCGCCGTCCAAGAAGGCAGCCACTAGCCACGTGCGGATATTTAAATGTCAGGGCAAATTAATTAAGTTGAAATACAATGAAAAATTCAGTTCCTTAGTTGCATTTGCGATATTTTTCAAGTGCTCAATGGCCACAGGTGGCCAGTGGCTGCTATACTGAACACAACTCCGGGGAAATGGAGAATCCTACTGTGGGGCGTCCAGGAGGTGAGTAGTCAATGCCGGGGGTGTTCACCACCTATTACAGGACCCTGACCACTAGGTTCAAGTACAGGGCCAGGGTAGTGGACGCCTGGGGAGAATTCTGGTTCTCCCAGGGTGATGATGGTCACAAGACCTACCGCATAGCCAAGGCATTTACAAGAATTTCTCGTTTAATGCCCACCTAGTGCTGCAAGGCTGGTTTCATCGCCACCACCTCCAGCCCATTTTATATGTAAGGAGAGGAGGTTCAGAGAAATGAAGAGCATTGCTCAGGATCATTCAGTCACTAAGCAACATCTGGATTCAAACCAGTTTCCACCTGATTCCACATGCTCTTGACCACCACTCCACTGTCTTTTTTTCTTTTCTTTTCTTTTCTTTTTTTTAAGGGACAAGAGGCAAAGCTTAGTTTTCCAAACAGGACCATAACCTTGGGGGTCAGATGAAGCAAGAGGGAGCCTGGTTGTGGACCAGAGGTGGTTACATCTCTGTTCTCTCAGACCAGGATTATGCTATAGGGCTGGGGAATAGGACAGCAGGGCTGGGGGTTGGACAGTCACTCTATGTCCTTCAGTCTATCTTTCTCTCACTAAATATTCCTCGATTTCCACCTTCCTAGGAAGTGATCTCTAGGTCCTGGTATGTTTAGCTAATGGCATGTTTGTGCCAATTATAAAACGTCACCACCTTTTCCAGGGAGATATACCTGCAGACCAAGAAACCCCTGCTTGCAAACAGGCTGCATCCTGTCCAGGCACCCCACGCTACTCTGAAACCCTTCTCTGGGTACTTTCAGAGTGTTGATGTACCTCTTAAAATGCAGCCCCCAGAACTGAACAGAGTGGGTTAGATGTCCATGTGGGGTCACGAGCAGCTCTGTACAGGGCGCTGGAGCTATCCTGTCCGAAGCAACACCTCACTGCTGTCACAGCAGTTCAGGTCATGTCAAATCTTTTTGCTGTGAGTAGGAAGCCAAGTAAGCCATACAAAATATTTTTGAAATGAAATTTAGCCAAGGCAGATCCCACTCACTATTTACTTGCACAGTTAACTTCTAAATGTGAAGACAGATTTGCAGTTTCCTTGGTTAAATTCCATCTTCTTGGGTTTTGAGGTCCTTTTGAATTTTGATTCTGCCATCTGCTTCATTAATTGTTCTTCCTTTCTTTCTATCATTAAAAACGATGAAAGAATTGTAAAGTATCGTTATGTTCATTTCAACATCTTCATCCAGGACTAAGATAAAAATGTTAAAAAGTAGGACAAGGGACAGAGTCATGTGACTACTACAGTGCAGTCATTCCAAGATAATCCAGAAAAATTTGGCCATAATCTCAGTTTCAAACTGTGAATTCTATTTACTGTACTCTATTGTGCTATACTACACTGTATTTCTGTTTTGTACAATACTACCTACCCAGTCTAGCAGTCTTGTCTGATTTCATTCTCTTATATATAGGGAATAAAGGGAGATTTTATCAAATACTTCTTAAAAATCAAGATATGTTATATATAATATACATAACATATATATATAACTGAGTATATACATGGTCATATATATCATATATACACATACCATATATATACTTGCACAGATATATAATATATGTGTGTGCATATATCATATATACACATATGGAGATATATGTATATGTATGTGTCTATATATATGTATATAGCATTCTTCTGTTCCTCCAAAAGAGAAACTATTTTTGGAAGAAAAAAAAACAGAAAGAGAGAAAGTTAAGTAATTGGTTCTGGCAAAGCTATGTTTGCTTCTAGAAATATGAACATTATTTCCTAAGTACTCAGGTGTTTCTTTGCAAGTCCATTTCAGAATTTTGCTATGAATCTTACACTTCTTAAAAGTATTATTATACAACTACAATTTTTTTTTAAATCAGTGCTTTGAGGGAATGAATGTGTTAACAATAAATTTCCTGTTTTAAGAAGAGAATCTCTCACAGTTTCTTACATTAAGTTCCCATAAGAATTAACATTTGGCTCAATTTATAAAAATTAAGCTTCTAAGCAAATATTCATAACACATTTATATTTGTATAAAGTGAAGAATATCTGTGTTCATCAAAGACACTGTACAGGAAGTAAAAAGATAAACCACCAACTGGGAGAAGACATTTGAGATACATATGACTAACAAAAGATGAATATTCAGAGTAAATAAAGAATTCCTACAAATCAATAAGAGAAAGACAACCTAATAGACAAATGGGCATAAGATATGAATATTCATTTCACACAAGAGGGGATTTGAATGAAGAATAAACATATTGAAAGGTGCTCTATCTGAACAGTAATCAGGGAAACATAAATTAAGATTGCAAGGAGTTGCCCCTTTACTTTCACCAGATGTATACAAATAAGGAGCCTGCTGATGCCAAGCATTAGTGACGATATATAGCAATGGGAGCTCTTTTACTTTGCTAGTGAGATTATAAATTGGTACAACCTTGGAAAATAGCTGGGCATATTTAGTAAGGTTGAATACAAGCATGCCCTAAATCCAAAAATTCTGCTCAGTAGTTATACTATTTTACATATCCACAAATAGGACACGAAAGTTCCAATTCCATCTCCTCAACAATGCATAGTATGGTCAGTAGTTTTAATTTTCGCCTTTCCAATGGGTGTGTGGTGGTATCTCATTGTGGCATTAATTTGCATTTTTCTGATGACTTATGATGTGAAAGATTTTTTTCATGTTACCTATTTTTATGAACTTGCATTTAAAAATAGGCAATATTGCCTATTTTTATATGTTTTTAGATAAAGTATTTAAACCTATTTTGAATAGGTTATATTTTGGTTATTATTGATTTTAGGAGTCCTTTATATATTATGAATACAAGCCCTTTGTCTCATATATGAGCTACAAATCTATCAGCCCCACATTTGCAAATATTTTCTCCTGTTTTCTTCTAAAAGTGCTATAATTTTAAGTTTTATCTCTAGGTTTGTGGTCATTTTGACTTGATTTTTTAGTGTGGTATGAAGGGTTCGTGTTTGTTTTCCAGATGGATAGCCCGTTGATCCAGCATCATTTTTTGAAAGACATTTCTATCCCCATTGAATTGCCTTAGAAACTTTGTCAAAAATTAATCATATCTGTTTTTGTCTATTTTTAGATTCTGTACTCTGCTCCGTTAATCTATTCGTCTGTAGATCTCTATCATTCTATTTGCCAATATTATAGCTTTATAATAAGTCTTGAAGTCATGAAGTCAGGTTAGTAAGTCCTCCAACTTTTTAAAAATTCTTTTGTTATTCTAGGTTCTTTGCATTCAGATGTAAATTTTAGAATCAGCTTGTCAATTTCTAAAAAAAAAAAAAAAAAGAATTTTGATTGAGCTTATATTAAATCTATACATAATTTTGAGGAAAATTGCCACCTTGGCAATGCTGAGACTTCCAATCAATAAACCTGATATATCTCTCCATTTAGGTAGGTTTTCTTTAATTTCTCTCAGGGATATTTTGTAGTTTTTGATTTAGAGATCTTGGATGTCTTTAGTTAGATTTTTTCCCCAAAGTTTTTTTGGGGGAAGTGGGGTGAGGTGGTGGTACTATTTTGCTACTGTTTGTTCCTAGTACATAATAATTCAATTGATTTTTATATATAACCTTTTCTCTTGTGACCTTGCTAAACTCAATTATTCTAGTAGTTATTTTGTAAATTTCCTAGTATTTTCTATAAATATAATATTTATATTATATTTTATATAATATAAATAAAAAATATAGCATTTTCTTTTTTATTTATAAAAATAAAAAATATATATAAGAAAATATAGTATTTTCTTTCTGATCTTTGGACTTTTATTTCTTATTGAACTGGCTAGGACCTCCAGTACAATGTTAAAGAAAAGTGTTGAGAGCAGACATCCTTGCCTTAATAATGATCATAAGAGGGAAAAATACACTCTTCCATCAATATGATGTTTGGCTATAGATATTTCATAGATGGTCTTCTTTAGTTTGAGGAGGTTACCTATTTTTTTTTAGTTTTCTGAGAGTTTCTATCATAAATATATATTGAATTTTGTTAATTTTAATTCAATCATTGATTTTCTTTTTAGTCTTTTAATATGATAATTACACTTTGATTTTTTTCTTTTAGTGTTAAACCAACCTTAAATTCCTGAAATAAACCAAATTGGTCTTAATGCATTATTCTTTTTCTTTTCCTTTTTACATAGTTAAATTGGACTTGCTTAAATTTTGTTAAGGATCTTCACCGTCTGTGCTCATGAGGGATGTTGATCCACAATTTTTTGTGTGTGGAGGGTGATCTACTTTATGAGGTGCTATTAGTGTTATGATGACCTGATAAAATAAGTTCAGCAGTGTTTCCTTTCTTTATTTTATGAAGAAATGTGTGTAAGTTTAGTGTGTTATGTCATTGAGGTATAACAGAATTCACCAGTGAAACTCTCTGGGTCTGGGGGTTTCTTTCTGGCAAAGCTTTTAATGACAAATTTCGTTTTTTTGTTAGATACATGGTTATTCAGATTTTCTGTTTCTTCTATCAACTTTGGTAAACTTATTTTTTCCAGAAACTATCTATATCATATAATATCAGTTTGGGGGGCATTAGTTTGTTCATATTAGTCTCTTTTTAGCTCTTTAATGTCTACAGGATGTGTGGCGATAAGCCCTTTATCAGTGATGGTGTTGATGATTTGCATTCTCACTCTTTCGTCCTTGATTAGTTTGACTCTGGGTTTGTCAATTTTGTTGGTCTTTTCAAAGAAGCAGTTTTTGCTTTGTTAATTTTCTCTTAATTTCTGATCTTGTCTTTATTATGTACTTCCTTCTACTGATTTTTGGTTTTCCTATTTCCCTATGATATCATCTTTGACTCATGAATTATTTAGAAGTGTTTGATTCCAGATATTTGGGATTTTCTTAAATATCTTATTGCTATTGATTTCTAATTTTAACTTACAGTTAGAGCATACTCTGTGATTTAATCCTTGGAAATACATTGTTTTATGGATCAGTATGTTGTCAGTTTTGGTGACTGTATCTCATGCGTTTGAAAAGAAGGTTTATTCTGCAGTTAGATGTAATGCAATATATGTGTCGATTATATCAAGGTGATTGATAGTTATTCAAATCTTCTATGTCTTCACTGATTATCATTTTTTTTTGTCTAGTTGGTCTATTAATTGCTGAAATATGAGTACTAAAATCTCCTACCGTAATTGTGGAATTGTTTCCGCCCCCCCCCTTTATTTCAGTTAAGTTTTGGTACTTTCAGGTTCTATTACTAGGCGCCAACACATTTATGCTTTTAATTTTTTCCTGATGAGTTTTTACCAATATCAAATGCCCCACTTTATCCTGATAATACTCTTTGTTATGAAGTCTATTTGATTTCATATGTATGTGTGGATGGTACATCTTTTTCATCCATCCATTTTCAACTTATTTATATCTTTGTATTTAAAGTATCTCTTCCAGGCAGCATATAGTTGAGTCTTGCTTCTTTAATCTACTTTGTCAATCATCACCTTTGAACTGGAGTTGAATTAACGTTTGATGTAATTGTCAATATGGTTGGATTTATATATATCTTAAGTTTGTTTGTTTATCAGTTGTTTCCCCTTTATGGACTTCTTCTGATTATCTGAATATGTTTTAGTACTCCATTTCATCATATATATATTTTTTGGCTATATTTCTTTTTATTATTTTGTTAGTTGTTATCTAGGAGTTATAATATACATACCTAACTTTTCACAATCTATTTTACTACTTTATGTAAAATACAGAAAACCTGGAACCATAAAGGCCCCCTTAATTTCCTTCCACTGTTCCTTATGTTATAGTTGTCATATGAATTATATCTTTACACATTGAAGCCTCTCCAGATAAAAAGTTAAAATTTTTGCTTTACACACATACAAGAATTTTAAAGAATGTAAGAGGAAAAAATAGTTTTACATATTTACTCAGATATTTACTGTATCTCACTCCTGAAAATTGTTTTCCCTGTTATGATTGCCTTTCAATTTGAAGAACTTTTTTTTTTTATCATTTATTCTGAAGCATGTCTTTGCATGATGAATTCCCTTAGGTTTCCTTTATCTGAAATGGCTTTATTTCACTTTTATTTCTGAAATGCATTTTTGTGAATGTAGAAGATCATTTCTATATCTAGATCATTGCAAAGTTGACACCTGGAGATTGTGTTTTCTCCCAAGAATGGGTCACATCCTTTTCTTTTTATTCTGAATAGTTTGGGATTATATTGGACAAAGTGAATGCTATGCTGTGTAGGCTTCATGTTCTGTTAGAATCCTCTGGAGAATTTTTTTTTTTTAATGTAGCCAGTCAACCCATTAAGTCATCTATGCATTCTAGCTCATCTTCTGTGGGAAGTGATAAAAATCTCAGTTCATTTCCTTAAGCCTTTGCTAAGCTGGTTTGGATCTGTCCCACACATCCACAGTACAGATGGGTTAAGCTAAGATTCATGTAAGTTTATACACAGAATCAGAGGATCCCATCCTTTGGCTCTCTCGGTTCTCAGACTCCTCTTCCCAGCCCCTTACCCACAAGTCTGTAAGAACTCCCTCACCAGAAAGATGGAAGAGTTTCCATCAAAGCTTCAGTTATCTGTAACAGGCATCCTCATGACTGGGACCCACCATTGTGGCAAAGATATGAGAGAGAAAAACAGAAACCTGGACTTGTACCCTCAGTCTTGTTTCTCTTCCAAGTTTGACTCCCCCTACAATTTGCCTGCTGCTCTTCTTTTTTGTTTTAGGGTCCTAAAGTAATTGTTTTATATTTTTCAGAGGTTATAGTTATAATCAGAAGGAGAGATGGGCTTTATAGAGGAGGACTTCTTACAGTGCCAGAAAGGAACTGGAAATCCTATATAATTTTTAAACCTGTAGAACAGGCAAAATTAAAACAATGCAGTATGGAGATACATAGGTATACAAATAGCTATTTTTCAATAAAACAAGAGAGTGATGAACACAACATCCAGGTGGTGGTCTCCTCTGAGGGAGGAGAGGGAGTAGCATCAGGCAGGAAAGCATGGTGTCAATGAGTTCATAAACTGGGTGGTGGGGTCATGGACGTTCATGTGATTGTGATTACTTGGTAACCTACATAGCTTACATGTTCTCTTATAGATATCAAAAGTGACTCAGTTTAAAAATTAAAGAATTTGAATGGTCTGTGTAGTTTAAATACTTTGGCTACTTATTATTTAACTGTCCTCAAAAATGTTTCTACCAACTGAGAGACATATTAAGGGGAAAAAAAATTGTTCTTAAATATGTTTAAAGCTCATTTGTCTCAAAAAAGTTTTTATGAAAATTTACAGTAAATTTCTTAGTATATATTGAAGTTATTTCCAAGAACATCTGTACACACACCTTATACATGTTGGTTTTCTCTTTTTCCAAAGATAGCCCAGCCTGTGAATTTTAATGTAGATCAACACATGTGGGAGGTCTTTTCCATAAATGCCCTCCATTCTGTGTCTGGGCAGAAATACTTTAGACAATCCACATATGTATTTTTCCAATTATTCATTTCTGAGTGGGAGAAATGCAAGAAAGGTTAGAACAAGATTATCAGAGTCAGAGAAATGATAATTGATATCAGTGTAAGGCTTCATAATTTAAATCTCTTCTCATTTATTTTCTCATTTTAATCTCAACCAAGTATCATTGTGTCCATTTGACAGAAGGAAAAACTGAGGTGCTGGGTGCTTAGAAAATTTCCTTGGGCTCATATGGCTAACTAGGGGCCGAATGAGGACTTGAGTCAGTGTCTTCCGAAGTGGTTTCCCTGTTGTGGACCTTTTTCATACGGTAATAAGAGTTTTCTAATAAAAATGACGTGCTGGCTAGCCAGCATGTAAAACACTGGAAGTAAACCTAAATAGGTTTCTTTGCTGAGGATTTCTTAGAGCCTTTTGTGACTCTCCATAAAGACTACTTGATATGAAATATTTTCCAAAACAATTTGACCTCATAATCTGTGATTTATGGAGCATTTCATGAGTTTTCTGCTGCACAGAACACGCTTGAGAATAGCTGATACGTGACATTCGTTCCACTGATATAAGAATTTTATAGAATACCTAATATGTGCCAGGGCTGGCACTAAGTGATGGCAGACCAAAGAAATTATTATCTAAATATCTAAGACATTTTTCTGCCATCATAAAGTCCTCATCTTCCCATTAATTTGATTAATGTTTACATACTCAGCACTCTTGGGTTCTGCCTGTCATTTTCCCTTGTGTTCACTGGCATTCTTCACCTGTTCTCTGAGGTCCTTACTGATAAGCCCCAATTTCTCTTTGATCCACACACTTCCTGAGATGCGCAGCCAGGGCCAGGAGAGCTGTTGAGGCAGCCAGGGGTGAATCATTGCTGTGGACTGAATTGTGTTCTCCTCAAATTCATATAGTGAAGCCCTAACTCCCAAAGTGACAGTTTCTGGAAATAGAGCCTTTGAGGGGTAACTACGGTTAAATGAGGTCATAAAGGTGAGGCCCTAAACCAACAGGACCATGGACTTAGAACAAAAGAAAGTGAAATTTCTCACTCTCTCTGCCACATGAAGACACAGCAAGAAAGTGACTGTCTGTGAGCCACGAAGAGACCACCTGACCACGCTGGCACCCGGATCTCAGACTTTCGGCTTCCAGCACTGTCAGGAAATAAATGTCTGTTGTTTAAGCCCACCGCCTGTAGTATTTTGTTGCAGCCCAAGCCGACTGAGACAGTCACCCACCTGGACAGAGAACACAGGGAAGGGCTGAATCAAACTCGTTTGATGGATATGAGGAAAATGGAAGAGCAGGGTTCAGAGCCACCAACTGCCCTTCTTGCCTGCGTTTCATTCTAGTTCTGAGTCTTGATTCATTAGCTCGTACAGCTCTTCACATTAAGAACTTATTATCAACTCTTTGCCGTTTTTTAAGCTCTTTCTGTGACATTTTTCTTGCTCGGCCTAAGAGATAACCTAGCAGCAAGACAGATTTTTATCCTGAGTATCAGGTAGACCTTCCATCTCCCTCTCCCTTCTTCTTCTTCTCTTCTTCTTTTTTTAAATAAGGTAGTTGAGTCTTCTCCAGACTTTGCTTATCTTGCAAAGTGAAGCACATAGGGTAGAGATGAAATATGCCAAAAGCCCTTCCCAAAGTGACAGACAGGAAAATTGGTTGGCCTTTTCCGCTGCACACAAAAGTGAATTGTTGTCAAGGTCACTAGATCCTCCTTGCCTGAGAAAATGAGTCTAAAGGCTGTCCCCTGACAAAGCCATGAGCATTCATGGAGAAAGAGGGTGAACCTAGTAGGTATGAGGTCTGCATGTGGGGCTGAGGGACAGGGCCTCCCCTTCCTTCCCAGAGTCCTTCCCTTCCCTCTTGGGGGTCTCATTCATAAGAGCAAGACCCCATGTTAGAGGGGGTGGGGCTTCTGCACAGTCCTTCCGTGGTCAAAATGATAATGGTAATCATACTAATAACCATCATTTATTGGTCACTTTCTATTTACCAGTCACAGTGCAAAGTGTTTGACAAGCATGGTTTCATCTTAGTTTTACTGCTCTATACCATGTATACTGATCACTATCTCCATTTCACAAACGAGGAAAGTGAGTCTTGGAGTGCGATTCCTGAAGTCAGCCAGTCCACTATCCAACAGCGGGCAGTTAGAGCCCTGCTTATGGCCTGGGAATTGATCCCCAAATGTAGGGCCTTTGCAAGATTCTGATGGAGAAGGCAAGGCAAATTCTTTAGACTCATCTTTACATACAGTTAAGGGCTGTTTACTAGCAGTCTCATAATTATGTAATTAAAGGTAGCTACAATTTGGTATTCATAAACTAAAATGAGCTCCTTCACATGCTGGGGTTTATCATGTACTCTAATCCAACATTTTCCTGGGACATAGACACCTTGGCGCTGCTGTATTTGTTCCACTGTCCCCAGGCACGTAGAGAGTTTGAAGACCTACGATTTTCACAGCTCTCCCTTATCAGGTGTTGCTGCCTTTGTCTTGAATTGACAATCAAATTCTGTTACTGCTTTCTTGCTCTTGATTGATACTTCACTGTTATTTCAGTTTTATCACTATATAATTTGTTGTGGGCTCTCCTCTTAACCCTATAGTGAGTGGTGAGGTATATTAACATATTTTCACCCATTATTTTTTAAGAACGAAAGCAAAGAAATATATATATATATCATATTAGGCTAAACCAAATGAAATTGCCTATATTCAACCATTTTTACCTTAGGTTAAACCATATGAAACTGACTCCAACCATTTTTGACTTACAAGAATGACAGTTTCATACGGTTCAACCTAATAGTTCGAATATAAATTATTCTTACCTCGTTTGCTAGACAGTTATGTACATAATTCCCTCCAAATACATGAGTATAGTGCCACTTTACTGGTGATAGTCTGCCTACGAATTTGTGCTATCAAAATGACTTGCAGCGTACTATTATTATAAGTTAACTGTAAGAAAATTGCTGTTATTTTAAGTTTGCATGTTTTTTTTTCTGTCATCCAAGATCTTGATTTGAGCTCACATTCTTCCTTTATGAGTTGTTCATGTATGTCCCTCTCACATTCTTTATCATCGCCTGACTTCTTTTCCACTGGGAAGTTGAAATGGATAGTACATGTGGACCTTGGAGTCTTCTCGCCATCTAAACAGACACTGGTCAAAGAAGCTTAAAATGCATGGCTTCAAGGGCTAAGGAGGGTTTTCAAGTCCCACAACTAGTAAGTGTGGACTCAGGATTCAGATCCAAGTCATCCTGCCTCACAGATGGAGGATGTGAGGCATGTTTTAGTAAATGGCGTCAGTTACGCCCCCTATGGCTTCGTGAATAAGAAAGCCCAGACTTCCTTGACGTCCTTTAAGCGAAATTAAGGCCCCACTATTTATTGAGTGCCTACTGTATGCCAGACACTCTGCCTGATATTTTAGGCCAAATATTAATACCACAACAAACCCTAGTAGGATGGTGTCATTAACCCATACAGGTGGAGAAATAGGTTCAGAAGGCTTGAATACTAACTCAGTGTTGCAAAACCGATAGGTAGGTAATAAGAGCAGAAAGCAAACTTCAGAACCCATTTGAATGTTCACCACACTACTTTTTCTTTTTCCTCCTTCACCTTCCCTACTCCTTGCCCCCATATTCAATTCATCATCAAATCCTATGAGTTCTACCTATAAAATGATTCTGAAATTTGTCTCTACCATTTCTCCACTAACACTTGAACACTCTCTCCTATGGACAAACGCAGCAGCCTCCTAGCCTCCTCTCTGTCTCTGTCCCTACCCATGTCCTCCACGTGGCCTCCCACTTGCTCCATGATCTAGAACCAGACCTGATCACGAGCCACCTCTTCCACGGCCCTGGGATGCTTGCAAGGTATAAAACATTTCACAATCCAGTTTTCTCATGCTGGACCAGAGACAACTATTCTATGGCATGGCTATCATCTGTCCCACAAACTGGACCCGGGCCAGAGGTTGCCTTGGTGTTCCTTCTGATATAAATCAGCATCCCTCCCTGTCTCCTGCTATGCTCCAGGTCCTGGAACAGATTGTTGTCCTGACCTGGTCAAGCACGAATTTCCAGTACCTGGAAGTAATGATGTTCTGGTGCCCGTGACTGTGCCCTTCTTTACACTGTATAATCACTTGACCCCTGCCAAGCAGTGCCAGGGTCCATTTTGTCTTCCTGTCACATGACACAAGCCTCATATATAAGTTTCCCTTAATAAACTGTTAATTACCAGCCCGTAGTGGCCAGCCTCTTTCTTCAGTCTGCCCCTGCCCTCTGCTTGCAGAAGTAACTTTTCAGTCCTGGGTACCTCCCCTGGGTCTCCATGTACTAACATCCACCTACTATCCTGGCTGTCTCTGCTCACACTCCCTGTCCTCAGCCCCCATACCACTGTCTCCTCTAGCCCCGCCCATTTCCTCTAACACACATGACCTTTTCTATCCAACTCCTGGGCCTCCTTGCACTTGCTACTCAGGGCACCTGGAGAGACTTGTTTTTTATAGCTAACATTCTCCACCCGGCAAATTCTTCTTCCTTCAAGGCCCAATTCAAAGGTCAATGGGCAGTTCATAGCTTCTTTATGTCCACAGGACATTGTACACATTTTTAATTAGATAGTTTCTGTTGAAATGTCTAATCTATCTTTCCCACTTGATGATGAGCCCCTGGAGGGTAAAGATCATGTCATATTTATCTTTGAATTGCCAGCATTCAGAAAAGCGCCTGGCACAAGGTCAGTACTTAATAAATGTTCATTAATGTACAAATACCCCCCAGAGTCTCTGGGGCACATAGAACATACTGAGAAGCTCAGAATGAAAACTGAACTGGAAAGAAAATGTTGGAATTCTAGTCTGGGCTCACCCACCAACTAGCTGTGTCCTCAGAGATAGATCGATCTAGGTCTCACTCGTGAGTCGGGGAACATCCGAATGCCCTTCCAAGGCTCACTCTGATGAGGCAAAGGACTTGATGTCTCATGCTTAAAAATATCTTTTTTGGATATCTTCTAAGGAGAGCCATGGCACACAACCAGGAGCCTGCAGCCAAGACCCCCATCGTCAAGTTCAACGGCCAGGACTTTCACTCCTTGCGGGATCATTGCCTACGCAGAGGTCTGCTGTTTGAGGATGAGACATTCCCGGCTGAGACTTCCTCCATAGGTGTGCAGCTGCTCCAGGGGAAAAACCTCTCTGGCCTGAAGTGGTATCGGCCACAGGTGAGCTCCCCAGCTCCCAGCCCTCTGAGCCGCCTCGCCTGCCATGGTCCCTCTCACTGAGAGCTGGTTCTAAGGGTGGCCCAACCCAAACGGAAGGAGAATGAAATTTGTCTGGTCTCTCAGCTACAGTGGGATGGAAAGACCCTGTACCAGGAAGCAGGACTTCTGGGTTCTAAGTTCTAACACTGAGCATATCACTAGATTTTATGCCTCAATATTCTCATCTGAAAAAAGGGAAGCCATGGGTGGGAAGAGTGTAGTAGTTGGTCTCTTAGGTCTTTTCATCTCCATAGTGGAACCTATCTATCAGTCTTCAACACTCTTTATTCTCTTCAGGTATCACTGTCTTTATCTTCTCTCTTTTCCTGTTAGAATTTACTCAAAGGGAAGATACCATATCAGTCATTTATTCAAGAAGATGAATTTAAACAATTGCCTCTCTCATTTTTATTTGTATTTCCAATCTTGTAAACTTTCGATCACATATAAAAGAATTTCAGACATCAGCTGTAAAATTAGGGAGATATGGCCGGGCATCAGTCACACCCCTTGACTCCTGCAGCCCAGTAGATGGCCACTAACTCCACCCTGCAGCAAGGTGAGCCCTAATGGTTTTTCTAGAACCATCTCAGTTTCAGGGCATAAAGCTCCAAAGGAAATTTCTCAGCCTGCCTGATATTTTTATAATCTCATGAGGGCTACTGTTGAGGAAAAGGACTCAGGTGAGGACCACTTTGAGTGCCCTGATGCTCATACCTCCTGTTCATGCTCCCAAAAGCATCCAGCAGGAACTTGAATAAGAGAAAAAAATATGTGTTGTTCATAATAATTATTTATAATAATTATAAATTACTGATAATTATAATATCAGCAAGAATTACTGAGCACATATTAAATGCCAAGTTCTTTACTGAGCCTTTTCAATGAAGTAAGGTTAGGTTATACAGAAAAGGTATTTTCTAATGTCATAGAACAGGACATAGAACTCTGGGTACCAACTCTTGTCCTAACTCGGACAGATTTGTAGTCTCGGAGAAGGGAAGGGATTAGTGGGGATCGGGTAGGGCTTGGATGCTGCTTAAAAGAAGATGGGGAGCTTCTGACTTCTAGGGTCTATTTTTACAAGCCAGAGGCAACAAGTTCCTGACAACAACTCTCTTGGGCCTTTACTGCCTAAGAACAAATGAATAGGGAACTCTATTTAAAGTTTGAAAGAGTTATATTTTTTCCTTTGTTATTTTCAATGAGATTCTTGTCAAAGTTTTTTTTTTTTTCATAAGGTGCTGAGCAATAGATGTGAGACATTAATAGTGTTTAAGAATTCATAGCATTTATTTAGAAAGGGTTGAGGGTTTCTCATTGTCTTAATTCCAGCAGTATCTCAACTTGTGATGTCTTTTGGGGTCAAGGAGAAACTGAGGCAAACAGAAATAAAATGACTTACACAGAATCATGCCGGGAACCTGAAACACAGGCAGCCAGGGGCCAAATAAAAACTACTCCCATTCCTCTTCACATCCAAAAGCTTACCTGAACTCTACCAGTGGGTTCTTTTTCATTCTAGAACTTCTTTTAAAATGTATATGTGGATATGTCATGTAGTTTTGTGTCTTTTATCACAACTGGAAGCAGTTATATTTGTATAGTACTTTCTAGAACTTTTCATTCATCTTCTGTTACTTTGTCACTTTTGTTCTTCTCTAGTTTTAGAAGAAAGAACACAGGTTCAGACAGGTGATGTGACTTGCACAAGGTGACACAGTAGAGAAGGACCTGGCATCCAAGCTGAGATTCCTGACTCACTTGTTACTTTCTTGCTATATTTTCCTCATATGGGGTTGTGTGCCCAGTAGGACTCTATTAGGTTTGGGGTGAATGAATGAGTGAGTGAATGAATGAGTGAATAAAAGACTACAGGTGCCTGGCATGGGTTTCAGGCTCCATATGGCAACAGAGAATCCCTGGGTCGACCTGTTTCTAAGTAGGATGGTAGAGGAGAAAGCCATGTGTTCACCCTTTCAACGTGGTGACATCCTCGACTGCCACAATTTATAGCTGTGACTACAAAGAGACTTGGAAGAGGAGACAGAGCCAGTGGGATCCAATCCCAGTTGTAATGGTCCACATCTACATAATACTAACCAAAAGGTAGACCCGGCTTTAGGTGCTTTGACTCATTGAATCCTCACAGTAACTGTGAGGAGGTACTATAATTAGCCCCCTTTTACAGGTGAGAAACAGAAACAGAATTAAGTGAACTGCCCAAAGTTTTAGAGCTGAGATTTGAACCCTGGAGCCTGTCTCCAAGACCTGTATTCCTAAAGCCACACTATGCTGCCTCCTGTAAGGTCTATTCATGAAGTCATGTTGTATTCTGGGTTCCTATTTGCCATTAATAATATTTAATGCACCAATAGAATATCCTACTCGTCTGGGTAATCAGGAATCATCTCTCTATGTTCTGCCCTCCTTTCCATTTTTTTAGGTGAAAATGAATGAATATAAAAATGGTACCTGTACTTCACACGATTATTTTAAGGGATAAATTAAGACGATATTTAGAACAGGTCTAGCATATTGTAAGCACTTACTACATGATGTCTATCGTTGCTGTGATTAACTTGGGAGGGATGGGATAGGGTAGCAGCTTCAGGGGCTATTCCCTCATCCCCTGGGCTATCACAGGCCAGTCATCTCAGCTTCAGCCCTCAGCTAATTTCAGCAAACACTGACTGGTAGGTCAGAGGAAACCCCTCAGAGAGCTTCAGGGAGAAGAAGCCTGGCAGGGAGTGTGGAGAGTGCCTTTCTTCTCATGATCAGGTGCTTATCACTACTTTTCGAAGGTTGCCTCCCAATCTAGAGTTTAAATAGGGTCCAGAGGTCTAACTGGCACTCCTTAAACTTCAACCGTATAATGGCTGAGGTGGTACCAAGGTCATTAGGCCATCTTCATACTCTAGGCTTTCCTAGACAATGGGGAGGCTCTATTTCTAGGCAACTGCTAAACCATCATGGATATTATTCTATTTTGACTACTCATCTAGGCGTGGTAGGTTCAGCCATAGCCTGAGTCAGAGGTGTGAAACTTTCTATGCCTGGCATAAAAAGTCGTTTCATGTCCCATCGCGTGTGTTTTTTTCACCCTGCCACTCCCCACCCTGCCTCTTTTACTGTCCATTGCTCTTTTTGTCCTCCTTCCTTCTAAGGAACAACCTAATCCATTTTACTGCTATAACTTTGTTTGAAGTAGAAGTGACTTGTCTCCTTCATGTCCTGCTTCATTCAGCTTTCTTTGTTCAAGGAATTTCCACCCCAGCCCCAAGCCTCACTCCCCACAGTCAGGTTCTGCAACAGCCTGCAGCTCTGCTTGGAGAACGTGGTACCAACAAGATCTGACTCCTCATCAGCCTCAGCGATTCCTGCAAACCCCCCCCATTTCAGCAAGAGACAATGCCGAGAATTACACTTACACGTGAGTATCATGTGTTATTTCCCTGAAGTATATTTGGTACTGAGAGTGACTTTCTTTTAGAATTTAGAATTTTTTATATCATGAGTAATAATAATAAATCGCCTTTATCAAGTATGCACATGTGCTAGGTATTAATCGAAGCACTTTACATACGACACCTACCATAGCAGTCCTGTGAGGTAGATAACATTATTATCCTCATTTGGTAGATCAGCACTGTCACAGAGCTTTCTGAAATGATGGAATGGATTTTTTCTGCACTGTTCAGTACAGTGGCCACTAGTCACATGTTGCTGTTGAGCATTTGAAGGAGGCTAGTGTGACTAAGGATGAAAGTTTTAATTTTATTCAGTTTCAATTAATTTAATTTAATATGGCTTGTGGCTACCATATTGGAGAGCACAGCAGAGTCACCAATGTACGTCAGATTAGAGGCTAAAATGTTATCTTTGTCCCCATTCTTTAGTGAAAAACATTTTATTTCTTTACAGAAAAAAAAAAAAACATTTTACTTCTTAAGCTGTGTGCCCAAAATATGGAAAGGGGTTCTCAGAGCTTAGCACGCAACCCTACTGTGGATTCTGGCCTATGGCCATCCCAGAATAAAGTATTGCCTACCCAGGCAATAACTTTTATCTTCCAAGAAGCCAGGGCAGAATTTCTACAAGGATGATTCACTAGAAGTTATTTATCTTGGAACCAAAATGAGTTCTTCAGAAAAGGAAAGAGTAAACAACGTAGAGATATGCTTGTAAGTTGTGAAAGCAACAAGTAACAGAAGGTGACAGAAAATGAACATGCCAACAATCAGTTGCCATTGAGCCAAAGAACTTTGATGCCAATAAAGCAAAGCTCTCTAGCAAAAATGCAAAAGTGACGCTGCCACCTGGCCCAGCCTGAACTCTGGCCACCCTCTCAAAGGGCCTGTGTCTAAATGCCAATATGCTCAACCTGCTGTTTCTTCATCCAAGAGCAAGAGCGTGTCTGGGGACACGCATGAGCAGCCTTTGGAAAGAATGCAGGAATCACTGTCAAAAACAGACCAAGTGAAGTCACATTGGAAGAGACCTCTCCCAGAAATGACTGCGGAGAGTGCTGGGTTTGGTGGCACTTTAGAGAGGTTGTTTCTAACGTTCCAGGGGCTTGAAGTATGTGAATTTCTAGCATACTTGATATCATAGAGCTTGCCCCAAACTTTACATCAAGAAAGAGCTCCATGATCTAAACTAAATTCCTAAGATTACTTAGTTTGACTATTGCTGATGGTTTCTGTATTAGTCTGGGTTCTCCAGAGAAAAAGCATCAATAGGGAATATGTGCATCCTATAGCATATAACTAATAGGACATACGGAGATATATCCCATTGATATATTTATTAAGAGGAAGTGATTCATGTGATCGTGGAGCCTGAGAAGTCCTACAATCTGCCATATGCAAGCTGGAGACCCAGGAAAGCCAGTGATATAGTTTAGCCCAAGTGGGAAGGCCTGAGAACCAAGGGAGCCAATGGTGTAATTCCCGGTGCAAGGCAGAAGACGACCAACATTCCAGCTCAGCAGTCAGGCAGAGAAGGGCGAATTCTCCCTTCCTCTACTTTTTGTTCTGTTTTGTTCTAAAGATTGGATGACACTCGTCCACACTGGGGCGGGGGAGGAGGTGGTCTCCTTTTCCGAGTCCACCCATTCAAATGCTGGTGTCATCTGGAACCACTCTTACAGATTCACCTGGAAATAACGTTTAGCCAGATATCTGGACACTCATGATCCAGCCAAGTATAATATCAACTATTACAGCTTCCTTCCAAACAATGGTGTTTCAGAGCCTCAAAGGGCCAGTCCGTCCCACAGAATCAGAAAACACTGAAGCTGCGAAGCCCCTGCTTGCCGGTGTGGTCTGTGAACAGCCAGGCACTGTGAAGCAGATTGCCCTCCTCCTGGCCCGCCTTCTGTGGGATCCAGAACAAATCCCTCTGCTTCTCCAAACCTTCCCTCCCCCAGCTGAGCCTCAGAAGCATCTGAGTTGCTGTGTAAATCCTGACCTATACTCCTGCTGACTGCTAAATCCAGGTTGTGGGAGGCGGGACCCCAATAGTCTCCATGTCTGTGAAGCTCCTGGGTGACTCTGAGTCACACTCATGGTGGAGACAGCCCCTTGCCAGGGACTTCATTGCCCTGGTGTGCCCGGCCCACCTGGTAATGGGGGAGCTGTCCAGAGCCAGAGCATCCCTATCTTCTTCCCAGCCACCTTTACCTATTTTCTCTGTGGGCCTTATCTCAGTAAGTCAGCCCAGCCCACTAAAAGCTTCTGGGGATAATTTCCATCTCTTTCTATCTTTGCTCTTTTTTGATCATCCAATGCCCTGCTAAAGCCCAGGGTGAGAAAGGAACAGGAAGCTCAGAGGACAGGGGACATAGATGCTGGTTTTGTGCCCAATTTTGATGCAAACGATTCCAGTGTTTGCCCAAATTTGATGCTGCCTATTGACTTTTGATTTGAAATAATTGCCATTTAATTTTCATGACATTAAAATATCTTTCTGTTCCTAATTAGCTAAAATTTTGTGGGTTTTTAATTTAAATTTTTATTATTTGGGTAAATTAGAGAAAGTTGTGCATATATCAAATGCCTTTATGGCATTTATTGGAAGGACATAAATTGTTTTTTACCCATGAAAATGCTATTTTATATTATTAGATATCCTGTTATAAAACCACCTGACATTCTGCATTTCTATGGCAAATGCTACTTGATGATAGTGGGTTAGTCTTATTATTTATTGCTGATTAATTTCCTGGATATTTAAATTCAGCATATTTCCAGAAGTGAAATAAGACTATAGTATGAGTGTGTTTTTGTGTTTTTTTCTCCCAGGTTGGGCATTTAGGCTATGCTAGCTTCATAAAATAAATAGTAGCAGGTTTCTTTCTTTCTTTCTTTCTTTTTTTCTTTCTTTTTCTTTCTTTCTTTCTTTCTTTCTTTCTTTCTTTCTTTCTTTTTTCTTTCTTTCTTTCTTTCTTTCTTTCTTTCTCTTTCTTTCTTATTTCTCTTCTTTCTTCTTTTTCCCTCTTTTTCTTCTTTTTTCAACACTAAAATTGTAAGTGACAATGGAATTGTCTGTGCTCTGAAAGTTTGAGACAGCTCATCAGGAAAATCATGTGTACAGAAAACTTGACGTTAGGGAGATATTCTTTCATCATGTTAAAAAATACTATTCCAAGGTTATCGATCCTTCAGATTATTTACTAACTTGAATAATTTTGGTAATTATTTTCATCAAAAAATCATCAGTATTTTTACTGATTACTATAGGATTTTACGTCATTTTTTTTTTTAATATTACTGAAACCTCATTTTTACTTCTACTTTTATTTAGGGTTCTCTACATTTTTGCCAAAGTTTAGGTCTGTGTAAACCTTCTCCCCCAAACAGAACAATTTATTTGCTTTATTGATTTTGCTGGTTTTCTATTTTATAACTCACTAATTGTTTGTTTTTTTTTAAATCACTTCCTTCCTCCTATATTTGCAAGGCTCTTTTTGTCTTTTTCTAACATCTATGAGTTGACTGCTAAATTCATGTTTCTATTTTTTGTTGTTTAATAGTGAATGGATTTGAGGCTCTGGGTTTGTCTATGAGTATGGCTTTTTTAATTTTGCAAATACGGCAGAAGGAGAGAATCGATATTTATTGAACATGTACCCTGCCTACATTGCGCTAAGTATTTTACATCCTTCCTCATTTGTAAAACGGAAGGACTCCTGCTTTGCAAGGCTATGGGGAGACAATCTGTGAATAAAGTACTTCGCCTTCAGCAAAGGTCTGATCACGGCAGCCGGTGCCTCGGTCGCTTTATCATTCAGTTTCCCACTTTACACTTGAGGACACTGGGGTCAGCAAAGGAACGGGAAGTGGCTCAGGGTTGCCCAGGGAGCTGCGCGGAGCAGGATTCCACACCAAGTCTGTCTGAACTGACTCCAAGCACGCACAGCCCTCCTCTGCCCATCGCTGGGGAGAAACCAGAGAAAAACAGTGAAGAAGAGCTTTGCTGTGGGTGGTTCAAGAAAGCTGAGCAACACTGATTTTGTTCCTATTCCAAACACCCCAGGGCCTCCACCTCCTTCTTTAATTCCCACGGTGGAGTGTCTCAGTCTCTGCTCACTGACAGCAAGCCTGCATTCGAAACTTACTTCTCTTTTCCAGTAGAAGGGGAGGAGATAGTTAAAGCCACTGAAGTGCCCCAAGTTGTTCTGAAACTAGGCAAGTTGCTCTTTCCATGGCCTTGCAGAGAGCTCTGCCCTACCGGCTTGGAGACACCCCCAAGTTCCACCCAGCCATGGTGACAGCGGAGGACCGGGCTTGGTGCCTCCACTCCAAGTTGCCTGGGTCCCAGTGCACCATCTGAGAGGGCTGGTTATTTGTAGGGAAGGTAGTGGGAGGGGAGTAGTGAGATGATCTCCCATTAGGTACTTGCTGGACTGTTGTTTGCAAGACGCGCATACACTTTGCCTCTTGGTGGCTCCACCAAGAAACTGATAGTTTGCAAAGGGCTGGCAGGTCTCACAGGCAGGCACAGGACTCTACACATTCATGGCTGTTGGGTAAAGGCATCTATTTCCACTTTGCAGTTCTTCCCTCTGGGAACTTATTTGTCGATGTGAAAATAAATGATGCAGGCACAATTACCAAATGAGGCAAATGTATGCAGTGGACATCCTCAAGGAGCTGCACAGAGAGGATGCTACAGAATGTCCCCGGCAGGGCTGGTGCGGGAGCCAGACCGTAGTGCAGTGTCCCCCAAAGTGCCTGCGGAGCTCCTTCAGAATTCCCACCATCCCATGTCTACTATGAGTTCCCCAAATTCTCCCCAGACATTGCAGCACTGCAGAATCCGCTAACGGCCCCCTCTCTGTGGCTGGCAGGCACCAGGTGTCTTGCGGGCTGTGGAAGAACGGGGCACTGAGTAACAGCACCTGAGACGAGGGGCCCGGGGTCTTCAAGAATCAGTCTGTGAGTTAGCCATGAGGCAAAGATTTGAGTAATGCTCATCTTGCATCCCATATAGCACATGGCTGGACATGAACCTGGAGCCCACGAGGCCTATGCTAACGTCTAAGAGGTGACATTTCACAGGAAAGCATCATTATGTTCTAAAGTTTCTTCTAATAAATGTATCTTTCTCGTTGTTGTTGTTTTTGTTTTGTTTTGTTTTGTTGTTTTTGCTTTTTTATAACCTCTTAATAAAACTGCTTGTTAGTACCAAGGTAGCTGACTATTTGATGTAAGAACTCTGAACCCTTATTTATGTTATTCTCTTCATGCCGTTTGCTTATATATTTATTGCCTGTCTCGTCAGTTACATATACACCCCTTTGACATCTGCCTTCCTGAAAGCAATAAAACTTGAAGAATGGGGGAAAGTTTTCTAACTCAGGTTTTAAGCACCTATTTAAGAATTAACCTCTACCTCTCAAGGACAAAGTGAGTGATGTCTTGGGTACTATACTAGGACATAGAGAAATGAAAGATGCTCATGGTTGTTCTCTCTCTTTCCTAAGGATTTATTAGAGGGTAAATCAGAGCCTCACTTCATCCTGGAAGGTGCAAGTAGATTTGACATCCAACAAGGAGAGGCAGGTAAAAACTCGACTTTTCTTCCGTCCCTGGATTGAGAGAGGCTGCTCAAAGTCAGCCTCCAGATAGGGAGAGGGGGAGGGGGTGTCCACCCAGACCCTCGGAATTCTGCCCCAGCTGCTGAGAGGGCGAGGCCAGGCTTCTCAGTGCTGCTGGGGATGGACAGCTCACACCCAGTCCTATACCCCGCAAGCCAGCTTAGCAGTGGGTATGAGGACTTATTGAAGAAATGGAGAAAATGGATGTAAGGTTTAGTCTGAACACTGAGTAGAGAGAGGCATCAGCTGCTGGGAAGATGGGAAGGAAAGAGACACCAAGAAAAAGTAAGTAAACATTTATTGAGCTTCCACAGGCTGTGCTAGATAGTTTGCATATGCTATTTCCTGTATGCCTTGCAGCATCTCCACTCTATATATGTGGAAACGAAGGGTCCAAGAGGTAAAATAATTTCCTTAATATCACATAAGCAATAGTGACAGAGCTGAGTTTGAATCAGGGCTGTTTGATAACTTCCCACCCACCAGCCAGCCAGAGGGCAAAGTTGTAGCTAACAGCTTAGCAGCGTAGACAGGAAAGAGAAGGGCCTGCCTTAAAGGAGACCCCTCAGTGGTATCAGGAATGGCCATGAGAAACCCTGAGTGAGAGCCTATGAGTGGAGGGGCAGGACTGGATGGGAGGAGAAAGTGGACAAGGAGATGGGAGACAGCAAAATAAGACAGCAACTCTTCTGAGAACAGACTCTATGTCCTTAAAATGTCAGCTCACAAATGATGCCTGTACTTGGACTTCACCTGGCGGAATCATGGTTTCTTGAACCAAGTTGATAAAAGCCTCCACAACTTGTTTTAAGTGTTGGAGAAAACCCCCACCAGCCACTAATCCTCCTATTAGAGCGTCACCCGACTGGAGAAGGGACCTCTCTGAGGGAGGCGTCTTTGTGGCTTCTGCACCCAGCACAGTGCCTGACATAAAATGACATTCAAATAATTGATTATGTTGAAGATAAAGGAGGGAAGACTCAGGAGAAGGGGATGATGCTCATGATCAGAGGCCCACAATGACATCCAAGGAGAAAGTCAAGCTGTGTGTCCCTCAAGGGGATGAGGAGAGAACCCCTGTGTGGTCCCCAACACGGGTGAGGGCTGAGCAAATACTAGCAAAGAAAAGCACCAACCTGTTTCCTGAAATTGTTAAGAGTACCATTGCTACTGGTGCTGACAACAAAATTTACTGTAACTTTAGCTCCGGGCACCTCTGGCAAAACGAGAATCAGAAGGAAAGTTGGCCCACTAGCCCTGCCGAAGCCTGGTTGGCCCTTTCCTGACCCCTAAACCACCATTCACCTCTAACCCCTTCTCTATCGCTTGGAACTACCCAGTCAATCCTTCCCCCAAGTCTCCTTTCTCAGACCAAAAAGAAAAAAAAAATTATTATTCAGAAGAAGGTATGTGGACTCTGGTAGCAAAGGCCTGTGAAGTGCACGAAGTGTGGCTTCCAGGTGTGTCCTACCCACCTCTCATGCTTGGTTCATGTCCCTCACAGGAGATTGTTGGTTCCTGGCAGCACTGGGCTCCTTGACACAGAACCCCGAGCATCTGCAGAAGATCCTGATGGACCAAAGCTTTGACCACCAGTACGCAGGGATTTTCCGTTTCCGGGTACGGGCGCTGCTGGGACGCGCTTACATGGGTTTCTCCGTGAGCACACGGAGGGACTCTCTTGAATGTTCCCTGGGTCTTGGCAGCGTGAGATGTGGAAGAGACACTTGTGTGTTAGTTACTCTGCGTAGCTCTGAAAAGGAATTTGAGCTCATGATCTGACAACGTGGGAAAGACAGCAGTTCAACTGTTTTCATGTAAATTTTTTGAAAGCAGAAACAGTCAGCAAAAGAAGAGAGTCATTGATCAAGAACCTGTGCATCACTGAGCTTTTCCTCTGTTTGTTCCTGTGCCTCATACTGTTGATTTGATGACTGTAGCTTTAGAGTAAGTTGGAACATCTGGTAGGATAAGTTCTCCTTCATTATTCATCACTCTTTTTTTTTTCTGAAAAATATCTTGGCAATTCTTGCTCATTTATTCTTCAACGAGAATTTGTCAAAGAATTTTGTCTGATTAAAAAGAAAAGCCACTGTCATGAGGAGGGGAGCAGCATTAAAGTTACGTGTTCATTTGAAAAAAAATTATTTTTATTATTTTAAATATTTTTCCCAGAAACATGGTCTGTCTTTCCATTTATTCAGAACTAGTTTTATGCCCTTCCATAAAGTGTTATAGTTATCTTTTCCTATTGGTGCTGTGCCCTGCTTGGTAATGTATTCTCAAATATTTTATAGTTTTATAGCTTATGTGAATGAGATTTCTCCCCTCATTTCTAACTAGATGTTGCTGTAAAGAGAAAAGCAACTGCTCATTATATATTAAATTTTATGTAGCCACCTTACCAAATTACTTTAGTTATTCTATTTTTTTCTTTAGTGAAGTCTGAGTTTTTTTTTTTTTTTTGGTTATCTAATATTATCTGCAACTAAAGATAACATTGTCTCTTCTTTTAATATTTACAGAACTTAGTTTATTCTTTGGCCTTGTCACATTAGTTAGAACCTCACACTTCTGACTAAGAGCGACAAGAGCAAAATCGTGCCTTCTCTGGATTTTGGTAACATACTTTTCTAGCACACTGTTCCTTACATGTTGGATTCAATTTCCTAAAAATTTTATCAGAATTTTTGCATCTATGTCATATGTAGAATTGGGGTACAGTTTTTTATATTATGTTTGAGTTATGCTAACTCTTTAGAGTGAACCACTGAGCTTTACAATATTTTGATCTGAAATAATTTGAATAATGGTACTAACCATTGGTTATCTGGTTTTTGAAAGCAGACAATAGTTAAAGCATCTGGACCTACCTCCTTTTTAAAAGTGATTTCTTTAACAGTTCCAACATGTCCAATGGCTATTGATCTACTTGAGACTCCTATTTCTTCTGGAGTTAATTCTTGGAGTTTATTTTTTGCCAGGAAAGCCAACTGTTCCTTCTATAGTTCTAAATTTATTGCCAAAAAAATTGCTTATATGATTCTCAGAAAATTTATTTAATTTCTTTTAATCTGTGGTTAAATCTACTTTATCAATCTCAGTTCTATATTTTTCTTTTTTTCTTTGGCCTTAACTTAGTTTTTCTTAATCGACCAGTGTATTGTATTGGTTTTCGAATGAATTAATTAATTTATGGTTTTTACTAGTCTGTCTATTCTTTCTTTGGGAGTTGTTTTCTATATAATTTCTTTCAACTTATTTTCACTAATTCCTGTTTACTTTGTCTTTGTTAATTTTGTTTTTTTCCTTCTATTTTCTGAAACTTCACACTTAATTCCTGGTCTTTTTTTAATAATAAAAGCTTAGGACTTTAACATTTCCTCTGAGACTTTATTCACATCTATAGGTTTTGATATAAAATATCTTACTTTTATTAATTTGAAAATAATATGTTTTTAGTTTTCATTTTTATGGGGGTAATCTGTTGGTTGTAGAGTTTTAGATTTATTAAGTTATGGTCAGAAAATATAATAAATCTCTACATTTTGGAAAATTGTTAAATTTCGTTTATGGCCATGTCCATATAGTTTTTGTAAATGTTTTATGGTCATACAAGAAGAATATATATTATTTAAAGGTCATGGGTTTTATATGTAGAATCAAACTCTCTAATTTGCATATAGTATTATCTGCAATTATCTCTTTTATCATGGCTCTTTTTTTGTCTGTGTGATTTGTCATATTCTAAAAGAGGCAATGTGAATTGAAGTTCTTCTCCAAAGTTACAGTGTGGAGGATTCCTCTTATGTTTACAGATGTCTGGCTTTATACTTTTCCTTCTATATTCTTTGATGTCAAAGTTTATGTTCTTGCTATCTGGTTATTGGAATAAAAGCTTACAAATATCTCTCTGTTATAGGTAATGCTTTGGGCCTTAAATTCCTCTTTATCTGATATTCATATTGCTGTTCCAGCTTCCTATTATTTACATTTTCCTGTTCTATCTTTGTTTCTCTCTTCATTATCAATCTCATTGTTACTATTGTTGTAAGTATGTTTCTTGTACAAAGCATATTTAAAATTCATTGTTCACCATTGTTTCTTTCACCCTTCATTTTCCCTTATTTTAAGGCTTTCATCATTATAATTTCATCCTCATTAAGTAGGAGTAGGTAAGAGAGTAGTTCCTTGAATAATTTCCTCAGATTACATGAGCGTTTTTCATTTGTTCTTACTTCAGAATGAGATGTTTGTTGGGTTTAGGATTCTTGAATCACACTCCCTTTTCTCAGGGGTGTGTGGACTTTATTCAATTGTCTTACAGCTTCTAATATTGGAGAAGAAAAATCCAATGCTAGTCTATGCTTTTGACTCTGTATGTAGTATGTTCTTTCAAACTGCAAGTTTATGAGGCTCTCTCTTCCTGGTGTTCAGAAATTCCTCTGGAATATGTTTAGATTATGCTTTTTTAAAATTAATCTTGACTGGAATTCAGCGAGCCTTTCTATTCTGAAGATCTGCCTCCTTTTTCTGCTCAGCCAAATTTCCCTCCATTATTTCCGAGCATCCTTCTTTATCCTGTTCTCTCTTCCGGAGTCCAATTATTTGCACACAAGATCTTCTAACAAGTGCCCAGGTGATACTGCTGTTGCTGGACCAAGGATCACAATGAAGAATGAGCTAGAGGATGCTGAGTTCAACTGTGTCTGAGGTTTGCCTCAGGTGGTTGGGACAACCTGAGGCCAAAGAAGACTCTGCTCTTCTGGTGTTGAAGAATGTCTCACAGTTCCCTATAAAGAGCTGCAGTGCCGACCTCTGTACATCTCTTCTCATCACTCTGACCTTGGGCACCACTCTCTGGAAAGGGCCCAGTGCCCAGGCAATGTGGACACTTTGCCCAAAACACTTCTGGTTTCCCTTCTACACTCAGGTGTTGGCAAAATGGCACCAACATGCTTCTTGGCGGGTGCAGACATTATCCAGATGCCAGCCCTCTTCACCCACAGAAGTGAACCAGGCAATACAGGTCTGTGGCTTTGTTCTTAACCACCAGTCAGGCCATTTGCATCCTCTCAGGGAACAACGATCTTACCTGATGTTCCTTTGTATAGGGAGAACAAGTTTTGTGTGGGAAGATGGGGGTGAGAGTGATTTCTAAGGGGGAACCAATGAGAGGAGCTCATTCAAGCCAGGACTCAATCTTTCTTGATGGCCTACTCTGTGCCAGGCACTATCCTAGGTGCTGAACCAAAAGGCTACTGAAAAACAGTTCTTACTTTCAAAACTATGATATCACTTGACCAATCTCATCTGATCTGAATCACAGCCCTACGAGGTAGTTCTTACTCCTACCATCACTGGACAGTTGAAGAAACTGAGACATGGTGACCTAAGAGACTTACCCAATGTTTGTCGCTCAGGAAGCTAAAGGCAAAAGCAGGACTCAAGCACAGTTCCACCGACTGGCTACTGTTTACTACACTTGGCTCTCCCACTGCACCCAAATCCAGATTGGGCTGTCCTTTCAGTACTTCGTCTAGGAGCTGGGATTAGCTTTCCTCGGTGCTTTAGCCACATTCATGATCTCCCCTATAACAGCCCGGATGGCTCTCAAGTGCAGCCGCCTATGTCTGATACTGCGATAAGCACATGAATCCACATCTGCACCGGAACCAGCCGCAGTGCTCCGGTTCATCAGTGACCACGAGAACATCTTTGCTTTATCTCCACTGACATCTCTGTTCTTGGTCTCCATCTCATCGTTGAAAATACGTCTTTCGTTGCTGCAACAGCCCAACACCTGGGACATCCAGATGTGGAAAAGGCCACGTGGATGGCTTCCTGTCGCTGCTGAGCCAGGTGATGGATCGTATCCACCTGGCTTTACTGCGAGCACACCTGTCAGAGACCTGCCTTCACCCAGGCTCAGACCTGAAGCGGGAAGCCCTGCCGCTTCTCCAGCACAGGAGGGACCAGTGAAGAAGCTCCCACAAGGCTGGCTTTGTTACGAATTTTCCGCGTGTGGCCATGTCCTGGGTGAACCATTGAGAGCAGAATGCTGAAGCTTGAAGCAGTCTGTTCTGGAGGGGAACATCTGCTTCATTTGCGCTCTTAGCAGTAGTGGCACCAGCCAGTTTCGTCTCTGCTGCTCTGATGGCAGGGCCAGGGAGGAGCTGTAACTGCTCCATCCTCCTGCGCACTTCTCACCATTCGGCCTCCGGGCCTTGGCCCACGCTGTCCCTACCATCTGGGATGCTTTCCCTATCTCTTCCTCCACCTGCTGAGACCCTGCCTCCCTCAAGCCTTCAGCCCCCAGCGGGCTCTCCTTCCCCTGTGACAGCATCTGTGTCCACCATCCTCCTCTGTCATTCAGCATCTGCTTCTCCTACTGCCAGTTTGTGCAGAAGCTGTACCTGGAGCGTCTCAGGTTTGGAGCTCACAAAGGACTTGCCAAAGTGAGGCCAGAGTTAGTAGCCAAGTAACCTAAATCCCAAGCGTCCTTCTTTTCTGCTAGTATTTTTCTTGACCGACTTGTCCTGTGACTCATTTTCTCCATCTGCCAGTGGAGATGACATGCCCCCTTTCCATCAACATGGGATGAGATTTGTTCTGGGTAGGGTTTGTTTTTGCTTTGTGGAGGTCACATGGTTATCTTTTGGCATGGGTTGAGGGTCCAGGAGCTCCCTCCTGCCTCGATTCTACTAAGCCATATACTCATCTCTCTTCCAGTTCTGGCAGTGTGGCCAGTGGGTGGAAGTGGTGGTTGATGATCGCCTGCCTGTCATAAACAAGAAGTACCTCTTTGTGCATCCTCTCAGCAACAACCAAGAGTTTTGGCCCTGCCTGCTGGAGAAAGCCTATGCCAAGTAAGGATGGGCCAGCCCCTCAGCCCAGGGCCTTGACGCTGGCCCTGCCTACCCAGCTGTGTGCCCTGATAGATGCCCCCCCACCAGTTGGCTCTGAGACTTTTGGCAGCTTTGCTGAATGCAAATGATGCCCCTGGGAGCGTCAGAGCATTTACCGCCTAGCTGGGCATCCACCATAAACAATCGCTGTGTGTAAGGCAGTGTTAGGGCCTTTGGGAGAGACCCAGAGGCACATAGTGAAGCGTGGGCAGAGCAGAGATATGTGCTGACAATGATTATTGCAAGGGCTGGTATAAGAGCCCAAATAAAATATAACATCACAGTCATAGTCTGTTTAGAGGGCAGAGGAGAGAAAGCAGTCTTGACTTTCAGACTCACAGGGAGTCAGGCTGAGGCTATGCAGAGAAGTGACATTGAGTAAGGCCTTGAAGGATGGGTAGACTTTCAGCAGGGGGAGAGGAGATATGTGGGGAAGGATTCCCTAACAATGGGAACAATTTGATCAGAGACCTAAAGGTGGGACAGTTCAAAGTGGGGTTGGGGCAGTGGGGGCCTGGTGTGACTGCTATGGGATTATATTTATGCAGCAGATGTAGGGCAGGATTGTTTCTGTATGGTCCAGACACCATATTTCAGGGCTATCTTCTGGTGTTGACAAGCTCGAGGACTTTGAATACCCCAATTCACATGTTTTACTTAGTCTCTTTGGGTTGCTTTGACTCAACAGATATTTACTGATGAGTAACAGATGGGCATTGAACCGTAGGTCAGGGACTATGCTTGGCACTGGCATGGAGTTGCTCAGACTGGCTCAAGTAGGTATGTGCAACAGTACGCGCGCGCGTGCGTGTGTGTGGTGTTTGTGTGTGTGTGTGTGTGTGTGTGAAGTCACTGTTGTAAAGACCCACACAGGTGAGCGACAGATACATCAGAGCTAGAAATCAACAAAAGGACAAAAGGACAGAGGACCACAGCTTTCAGGAAAAAAACTGGGTAGTGGAGAGGGTTACCGAATCAGGTTTCCCAACGGTCATCCTAAGCAACTACTGATTTTACAAATGGGGAATCCAAGGCTCCAAATAGTGGTGTGATGGCAGGAGTAGGTATCTAGCCTGAATCTGCTGAGGTCTTCAGTCATTTAACCAAGGGGCATCATTTAGCAAGACTGAAGCCCCTGTGCAGTCCTGTCCTGGGCCCTGAGGGAGAGCGACAGACAGCCCCACAGACTGTCCCAGTCCCTGTCCTTCTGGAGGTCACAATCTGAACAGCAAGGCATCCCGAAGACATTGTGGTTTGTTTTTTTTTTTTGTATTCTTCCTTTGGAGCCAACTGGTAAAAAACTGAAGCAGTTGCTCTTCCAGTGTCAAGAAGAGCTGTTCATTAGCATTTGAGAATGAAGCCCAGATAACAGCCAACGTTGTTGAACCGATCCATATGTTTGGGGAGGTTAATTCACATCTAAGCTACTTACACAAACAGTGCCATTATCTTTCCAGTATGGAGTCAGGCCTCACCACTTCAGGGCCTCATTTTTTTTTTCTTTTTTCTTTTTTTTTTTTTTTTTTTTTTTTTACGAAAAAGACGAGGAAGCCCAGCAGTTCATTGGGAGAATTAGAAAGCTTGCGGAATGAAATGATGACTCCGACCCCATTTCGTTAACAGCTGACCTGAGGCAATCACTCAGCTTGAAAAGAAATGGGAAACTGGACCCGGAATCCACATTCCACTGCCTAAAGATATCTAGCGGAGAATAAAATGTTTCAAACTATTAAGCTGTTCAAAAGCTTTTTCCTCTATCCAAAGAAGGAAGTTATAGAATGCAGGAGTGAATCAAATAGAAATTACAGCATATCAGAGCTGGACGAAATCACTGTCAGCATCAAACCCTACGTTTTTTGAGATATAAGGAAACTGAGGCTCAGAGAGGTAAAATGACTTGCCCAAGGTCACAGGGTGTTTGAGGCCACGCTGGAATGAAACTATTCTCTCAAGTCATCCATCATCCCTTTATACTATCAGTCCTTTGGGGAAAAGATTTATCTTTTTGCGTCTTTGGAACTCAATGGCTGGCTCACAAGGGTGCAGGCAACACCAAGCGTACATGTCAACTCCAAACTTTCAATTATTCTTGTGGCCAGGGTGTCTGGAAATGCACTGCTTATGGCAGTTGGACGTGCGGGGGAAATCATGTTTGTAGATTCCCACCCCATCCCCTACCCCGTGAGGTTATAAAATAGAGAGGAGATTGGGGTACAAGATCTGGTAAGTTGTATATATCATTTCTTATAGAATCTCTGCAGATAAAAATTGCTGCATTTCAGCATCCTTTCTGACTCTGATTTAGACATCTGAATTCTTTTCTGTTTCATATCGTTTCGGGAAGATAGACATTTCCCCCAGATGAGGCTGAAGCAGAGGATCGAGAACAAGGCTCTTTCAGAATTCCTGGGTCCAGGTGACAAGGCTTAGTGACAGGCATGGTGAACACAGTTTCATCTATCTTTCCTTCCCTTTCTATCTCCTGTCAGCAAAGGGGGCTAAGAATAGCTGCCATGTTCCTCGAAGCATCAGCAGGATTCGTGAGCTTGTGTTTGGAAAGCAGAGAGATAGCTCCTTGTCAAAACATGCAGCTGCTGTTGGGACAGGCTTTGTGGGCACGGCAGAGAGACAGTGAGAAAAGGCTGTGGAAGACACTGGGAAGGGGGCTGCTGGCCACAGGTCCTGTCCTTTCCCTTGGGTGTCTCTGTGGTGGCTGCAGAGTGGTGCGGGTGCAGACGCCAGATGAGTCCCATAGACAGGGAGGTGGCAGGCCCGAAGTGACAGGACAGAGTCCGACAGCTGCTACTTGCTTGGAGTGGCTCTGGTACAGCCCCCTCTTTGAAGCCAGAGAGGGCCCCAAGAGTTTCACCAGGAAAGGGCTGTTGCAGTGTGGGAGGTCATACTGGTGGGCTCAGCAATGGGTTCCAGAACCCCAGTTTTGTGAACTTCTAGTCCCCTCAGCTCAACCCTCTTAATCTTGGGCCAGGAGCCAGAATACCTGTGGGAAATCAAGGAAGCAGACATTCAGACCCAATAGAGTGTGATCATGGTAAAGGCATGCTTTGTGGTTGACTAAGCAAACAGCCCGGAGATAAGAGTCTAGTTCTGGGCATAACCCTGGGTCAGAGAAAGGAAGAGGAAGATGAAACCTAAAACCAGTTTGATGACAGGCTGAGATCAGTCACATGGTGGTTTCTGTAGAATGGCCCTTTTGTTCAGTGTATACTCGGCTTTCTTTAATTAAAGACTTTCTAAACCATCTATGGCATTTGTGTTTGGGGAGGTGTCCTGCTTATAGTGGCTGCTTGATATGTATTTGTTAAAGTGAATTGATGTGAATTCTGGGCAATACCCAGAAGGAGAGAATGACAGAGGTGGAAATAGGGTGAGAAGGGAGTATCTGGGAGGCCCTCAGAGTGCTCCAGTCAACCTCACAGTTTCCAAGTGAAAGGCTGAGGACCAGGATGGATGGACCCAGGCCCCCGACCCCTGAGTGACTGCATTACCAGAAAGAAGACCATCCTGAGTGTCCCCACTGACACTGGCCTTGGTGCCTTCATCTATCATATCTTTAGGAAAGTTGGTGGTGCTGGGGTGAAGAATCTGAGAATGGGAATGGGAAATTCTGGATTGAGCTTTGGATAAAGGGAGAACAGAGGCTGTTTGTTTGTGGCCACAGCAAGCATCGGGGTTGTTGACTGTGAGGGCAGGACTGATCGGGGTCTCGTTCATCTCAAACACTCAGTGCCTAGCAAAGTGCCCTGAACACAGGATGCACTTACCATTACTGTTAAAATAGATGGGAAGCAGGGGATCCTCATCATACTAATATCTAATATTTACTCACCTGCACACCTAATCTCCATATAATACTGCCACTCATAGGGCTGCCCAGGGAAAAGAAGGGGGTGACGGTGACACATCACTAGAATCTCCATCCAGGTGCATGGAAGGTAGATGTGGTGGCAGGGGATGGGGCAGGGAGTAGTCTGGCCATCCTTCACCTGGGAAGTATGCAGAAGTCAGGTGTGCAGTTTCCCTTCCCCAGCATCTCATGGAAAGCACCACCGGGTTTTTGGTCTGATCTCCTTCTCCCAGGTTTCACGGGTCCTATCTACACCTGCACTATGGCTACCTCCCCGATGCCCTAGTGGACCTCACAGGAGGGGTGGTCACCAGCATTGACCTGCAATCCTCCACTTCTGACCTGGTAATGATGGTGAAGACAGCTGCCATGGCAGGATCACTGATGACCTGTGCCACCCCAGCAGGGGTGAGTGGAATGAGAATCCCTTTGCTCTGGTTCAAGTCTTTCCTCACCAGGAGTATTTGACCACTGGCCCATTCAGCTAGGGAGGGGAGTAGCCAAGTGGCCATCAGGGAGCTCTGATGCTGTACTTTACCAAAGTTGTCATTTAATCCTCGTGATAGCCTTCCCTCTGAGAAAGGGATTGCAGGACTCAGAGAAGCCAAGTAAAATGCTCCCCATCACACAGCCAGTAAATGTTGAGCAGGGATTCAAATGTTGCTGTCTGACTTCAGAGTCTTTGCCTAGCGTATCCCCTTGACCAGGAGCAATGGATCCAGAGGGACCAGTGTGTGTGGAAGGAGAGGGTGCTTCTCCCTGGCTCTAATTCTAAATGCAGCTTCCCAAGGGTAGCATGTCCCATTCTGAAAAACTCAGACAACCCTCTACATTATTTCAGTCTGAGATAGGCAGCTCCCCTATCCCGAGGACTCTTCCTTCACTCCTGAAATTCCACCCCAGAACTAAGATGCACTTTAAACCCCATTTGCTCACAGCACAGGTATGCCCGGCAGACACATTTAGTGCTATGTCTCATTGATGACAAGTGATTGGAGGAGCGAGCAATCCAGGTCCTTCGGACTCTGGGGGTTCCATCAGTAATGGGGTGGTCTCTTGAGGTATGAAATGCCCAGGGTCTCAACTCCTCAGCAGCCTTCAAACTCTCCTTTCTAGAGATGAGTTCCAGAAATATATACCATTCCAATGTGAGTCAGTGGGATACTTTTCATCCAACCACAGCTTGGCTATTGTTTGAATTGTGCTTTTCTATTTCTTTGAAGAACTGTGAATGTTTAATGCCTGGTCTGCTTTTCTACTTTGAAGCCAACAGGTGAGGCTTCAAGCATGGAGAATGGCTTGGTGAGTCAGCATGCCTACACAGTGACTGGAGCTGAGCAGGTAAGGCTTCCCATGGGCTGGGCCCCAGCGTTCGTGCTCCTTTAAAAAGGAGTCAGAATCACATGCTTCAGCAAGCCCAGCAAAACTGAAATGAGCATTTCTCACCCCACCCCTTGGTGGTGTCCATCACGGACAGCCTCGTTCCTTCTATTCATCCGTAAGTTCGGGTGCCCAGGATCCTCATCCCCAGAGACCCACCAGAGATCCCACTTCCCTTGAACTGTGTGTTCCTCAGAAAGTGAGTGCCTAGCTAGACTGGAGGATTAGCCCCAAAAGGAAGCAGAAGGAACTAGCCAATTGACTCTGGGGGAAGTTTTACCCCAAAAGGGTTTTATTTGTAATATACCATCTAAACTGCTATAAGAGAGATACTCCAAAATACAGAACTCGAACAAGACTCAATTCATTTCTCTCTCAGGTGAGCAGGTGATTTCAGAGCTAATAGGTGGCTCTGCCATCTCCAACATGAGGCTTCTACCCATGAGCCCAGGGCACCTGCTCCAGGTCTCATCTCCTAGCCAGGGGAAGAGGAAGAGGCGAGGGGACACTACGTCCATACGCGGGGCATGCATCAGGAAAGGCACACGCCACTTCTGTTGGTCTGAACCTAAACATGTGGCCACGCTGAGGCCCGAGGCAGCCTGGAAAACATATCACCTGGCTGGGCTGCCTTACACCCAGCTAAAACCTTATTTTCATAGAAGGATGGCTACGGAGGGCAGTCTTTCCTTTGATCCATGCACTGCCTTTGAGTTGATAAAAATGTACGTACTGGATGCAGTATCATTTGGTCTGGGGGGGGAACCTATTAAAGTCCAGTTTCCTCCAGTTGGAAATGAAGATGCCAAGGCCTTAGAAGGGAAGGTCTCTCACAAGGTCACGCAGCTACTTGAAATGCCTGGGCCTAGACACCACGTGTCCTTGGCCTGCATCCATGTGGACCATGCAGCCATGCAGGGATAGCACTTCCTGGCCGTGGAATGGCTTCCCACAGGTGTTCCCCCATCTCTGTATTTCTCACAACTCTTGAGGTCTGATAATGCCTTCTAGGCCCTGAGAGATGGCATTCCAAACTCCAGGATACTTTTTTCACAGGAGTTTATGGGCCAAGGAACGCAGAGTATCAGGTTCTGTTTCTAGCATGCTGTCTCCTATTTGCCTTCCCGTTCTCCGTATCAACCTGTCTCTCCTGTCCATTGACCTAAGGCCAATTGCTCCAACATTTCATGTTTGGTGAATGTGCCAACCTGCAAAATAGGGACAATATCTTCTGTCTCCTGCCTGTCTCCCTAAGGTAATCAGTAACAAAATGCTTCCTCTTTATAGTACCTGGGAGACAGGAGGCACCTAAAAAATGCTTGTTAGGTCGATGGATGGGTGCACTTTAATGAGTGAATGATGCATTTGTCTTTGGCCTATGAAGATGATAGCACTGATCCTTTATGACAGAATGTGTGTGAGGAGTTCGAGACATTGTCCACAAGCAAGGAAGAAGTTGCCCTGATAAACCCAGTCACGGCAGCTCCAGACTCCCTTCCTCTAAATTCTCCCAAGCCGGTCTCTGAATTCTCAATGGGGACAGCCAATGCCATCATCACACCCGGCCATGTACGGACACTCTGCTCCCCACAGCTCCCTGTCCCAGATATGGACAAGTCTAGACTGGCAATAGCAAACAGATTTTCTTAAAATGTGTCAACCTTCATCGACTGGCTACACTGCCTGGATTACTGTGTTGACAGGACTTTGCCACTGCTTCTGGGTTTGGAGAAAGAGAACTGTGATCAGTAAATGATATCTGTGCTGG
Organism: Eonycteris spelaea; assembly: GCA_003508835.1. NCBI lineage: Eukaryota > Metazoa > Chordata > Mammalia > Chiroptera > Pteropodidae > Eonycteris > Eonycteris spelaea. Next base: position 16,720,859 of record PUFA01000014.1, on the reverse strand, counting down.
GCGTGGAACGAAGGGACCGTGGCACCTGCGTCATGCAGCTGCCTTTCCCGGATAAGGCCCTTTTCATACGTTGAGAAGCTTTGTTTCTCTTCTGAACACAGGGGAGAGGAACTTGTGCATACAGAGGTCCAAATGGCCATGGGATGTGAGTTCCCGAATAGGCTGAGCAGAGAGCTGGCCGTGACTGCCAGGTGATAGAGTAGCCATGTAAACGCCAAGGGCCCAGAGGTGAACTCAGGAGCCGGGCTGTGAGCTAAGCCTGGGTTTGGGCTCCCGATGACTCCTCTCACAGCCAATCATTTGCTTCCCACAATACACACTGAGTGGTCAGAACAGGACACCTCCCCTGTGATCGTAGGTTATTCAGACTACGTATCCAGAATGGTCTGTTCTTGCCATGCCTGCCATTCTGTGGCTGTTGACACTTCCCAGCCTGTGTTCTGCAGAGCACCAGCCCAATGAGATCCTCAGCGAAGCTCACCACGTCCCCTATTTGGAGGTTCATAGTGGACATTTACATTTTAAAGGCTCTGAGAAAGCCTGTATTAATGACACAGATGCAGTTTGCTTGTAATCTACCATTAGCCATGAAATGATTTTTTTTTTTGCTAAAAATAACTCTTAAGAGCCTAGGTAACTAGCAGTCACGAGAATACATTTAAGGAAATAGTATCCTAGGATAGATAACCAGGATTACTTCTTGCCCAATCCTCTCTGGCAAAGCTGACCAGGGTCAGTGGTACAGTTGAGTAGCCAGGAGAGTAAAGCAAGTGAGCCAGCCTATTCTAAAATATAGTGGTGACCTTGGCCTCCTTGCCACCTGGCATTGGCCCTTGTGATCACCACTAGGGCACTGACGAAAAGGAGAGACATAGTCAGAGGAGGGCCTAAGAACTTGACTTGGCTAAAGATTTCTCCTCCAGAAAGAAGAGGTTATAACTGTCAGCATGTGCTAAGATTAAACCAGCCCATAAATGCAGTGTGCTTTTTAATCTGCTCGTCCTCCCTCTGGCTGGGACACAGACAGGAAGATAAATGAAATTGGCATTTTTTATTATGTACCTAGCTTGGTCCGTGACTCCCCTGGGCAAGGGGTGAGTGTTGATCTGCATGCCTCATTTAGCCCTCTCCCAGCCCCCTCCAATCACTGGCCACTGTTCTAGCCTGTGCCCCGCTGAGCCCCTGACTGTTCCTTAGGCACCAAGGGGGGCTCATTAAGCTCTTTGGGCCACCAGGCAACCATTTCTCACATCCTGCTCCATGGGCCCCTCCAGGTGCTGGCAGTTAATAGTGCACTGTATGCAAGGCCTGACGTGCCTGCGTGTAGGGGAGACAGGGGCAGGAAATCTGGGTTTGTGCCAGGAGCCCGTGTGGCATTAAAAGCCAGAGCCCCTTCCATTGCAGTGCCAGCCAAAGACAGAAGCAGACAAGGAAAAGCCACAGAAGAGAAACTTACGCAAGCCGGGTCTTTGGGCCCCTGTCGGAAGGCATTGCTCTTTACGCAATGCCCCATTGGTGATTACATGGGCCTTGGTCAGGTGGCCCAAGGGGTTATACACGAGGTCAGGATCATAGCCACATCTGAGAATGGTCTGGGCACTGCAACAACTGTACGATTTATTCACCTCTAATTCCAAAATTAAGAGCCTGGGCTGGAGACTGACAGTGGCTGGGGCCAGAATCCTGCCTCTGCCGCTTACTCTGTGGCCTTGCAAAAGTTGCGTAACCTCTCTGATGCTCCAATTCCTCCTCTGCAAGACAAGGATTATGTAAAACCGTACCTTGGAGGACTGAAGGATGTGATGCCCGTTAGGCACCGGGCTGGTGCGGGCTCCGAGCCCTGCCTCCACACGAGGGTTCTTTTCCAGGTGGTAATATTCCACTTGGCTGCCTCTGACCTAGAGTCAGTGAACAAGTTCATCCCCTCCCTCACCCTCCAGGCTTCTGTGTCCGCAGACAACATTAGCACAGATCGATATCACAGCTACAACTCAATCATACTTTAATTTCTCTCTCCAGGCCGAGGGCTCCTGGGTCAGGCACTGTAGGTTCAAGGAGTGGCTGCTGTTCCATTGTAATTTTTCAACAGTCCTGCCCTCTGGCCTCAGCAGTCTGAAGGAGCAAATGTGCCAACCTGCTGTTCTGGGAAAGTGATGACGGGTCCCTGGGGGAAAAGGAATTCCAGGCCATGGAGCCGCCGCCCTGCTCCTCAGCAGAGGCAGGGTAGCAGAATGAGGTGGGCTAGCCTCGGATATCATGATTCCCAGGTTGTCCCGATGTTGCTTGACTCAGCCTCCCTACTCGGGACAGTGCTGTGGAGACTTCTACACAGCTGCCAACAGGCAGCTGGCAGGGAAGTGGCCATGTCTGTGGAATAGAGATGCCGGCTGTGACGGGGCTTTGGAGGTGGCTGGGGACCCGTAAAGTTCTCCCCTCTGCAGTCTGCGAGCAACATCCTGTGCTGTCTATCTGCTATTAAATCTCAGCTCGCCCAAATTCTGGGATGCAGCCGTATGGAATGATGAAGTTGCACCTGTCCCTGCGGTACTGGGCAGAAAGGAGCCGTTTTCTCCTCTATCTCATTTCAACGCGTGCAGGCAGCAGACATTGATTTTTTTTTTCCCTTTCAATTTTTTTCTGGCTTCAGCCAAATGAGGTCAGAAGTTAAATTAGTCCTTGGAGGTAAAAAGCAGCTGCATTCATATCCCCTCTTTCTGCTGACTTTTGCTGGAGTGCACCCACAGTTTCTTTTCTGTTCTTTACAGGTTCAGTACAGGAGGGGCTGGGAAGATCTTATCCGCCTGTGGAACCCTTGGGGCAACACCGAGTGGCGAGGGCGCTGGAGGGACGGGTATGGCTCCTGAAAACCCCTGTATCCATCACTGAGACTCAGTGTGCAGAGGGCGCTCTGCCCCAGGAAGGCGGGATCTGTTGCTCCTGCTGTGGATCTCACGGCAAGCTTTTCCACTTCACACCTGTACAGGGCTGTCGGTCCATCTCGTGCTCCCATGTTGCCATCCATCTATTAGACGTCAACCGTGTACTCTCTGTACTAAGTACACTGTGTTAGGCGGGTGCTTGTGGCATATATGCAGATGACAAGACCCTAGTGTCTGGTCTCCAGAATGCACAGTAGAGCTGTGGACCCACACACCCAGAATTATTAAAAAAAAAAAAAAAAAAGGGAGGGGGGAGAGTGGGTAAGGCAAGAACTAAGTTCTACCTGTCAGAGAGCTGGAGAGAAGGTGCCTCATCCCATAAACAGGTTCTGTGGGATTCTGTTCCTGATGACACCATGTCCTTGGTCTGGAAAAGACTTCATTTGGGGGGAAGTTAGGGGAACCAAGGAAAACATCTGGATGATATTTTTATTCAGTCCAGCTGGGTCGTCATCCTGCCCTACTGATCTGGCCTCTCACATGTGACTGATGCCAGGATTAGCACCTTGTTCAGAGTAGGAGCGAATGGAGCTAAGGGGTCTCAGATGCTCCTGTTGGCCATGTCCCTGGCAATTGCTCCCTGACCCAGCGGACCAGTGGGGCCCTGACTATGTGGTCAGAGGTTCCCAGAGAGATGGGCTGGCATTTCCCAGCTGCCAAGAGAACTTGTCCCTGGTCCTACCCCCTTGCTGAGAGTGAGATGGTGGTTCTGGGAGGGACAGAGGGACAGTCACGGGTTATTTGCTCCTCTGGACAGCTAGTGGGCCCAGTCCCGTGGCATTCCTCTGAGACCTGTGTAAATCCATAAAAACAGTGGTGACCGCAGCAGCGTTGCTGGGCGTGGGGTCAGGAGAGCTGGAACATGTGAGGAGAAAGTGGGAGTAGGGTAGAGAACGTGATCGAAAAGGAAAGACAAAGCATTCAGACATCCAGGAGGACAGGACCCAACGAGCGGTGAAAAGCAGCACCCAGGATGTGGCCCAGTGGCCCAGGCGAGGCTGTGGCAGGGACCGCTCTGCTTCTCCGAGCCCCAATGGCTGATGTGAGCATGACACATGGGCGCTCAGCACACAGGAGATGGAACTACAATTAGGGTGGGGAGTGGGAAGGCGAGGAAGGAAACAAACAAAATGAATTCATAGCAAGAAAACCCGGTGTGACCACAGATGCACCCTGGATAACTAGGCCGCCGAATCCCCTCCACAGGAAGGGAAAGAAGTTGCAAAACTGGGAACCACCGAAGAATGTTTTCACTTAGTCACCCTGTCTCCTCTTCTCTCGCTTCTATTCTTTCTCCTTCCCAGGGGTACTCTTTGCTCTCTCCACTGTAAATCTTAACAGCTTCTGGTCTTTTCCAGTGCTCCTTCCCAATCATTACCTCAAGCTGCCAAATATGGCCCAGGGGTGATACGATTAGCTAGAATCCCTGGTTCGGGGTTGGCTGTGGGGTATAGGACTAGAGGAGGGGCAAATATCAATGACACATTCCCCCTGGGGTAGAAGAACAGGGTATAAATTTATGTGAGTTAATGTTTTGCCCAGTCTCTCATGCTAAATATCAGATGACCCATAAAGGCAACAAGTGGCACTGGAGATCAGAAAAGAGAAGCCTCCGATGGGCTAGCATGTTCAGTGAAAGCTTTGTGGCTGGGGAATGAACTTGAGTTTGACCTCCAAAAAATGGAGGACTCACTTCGGAAGAGAGCGTCACGTAGGTGGGGAAGTGAAGGCCACCGTGCTGAGCCAGGGACATTTATAATGTGTTCAGGGCCAACAAGTAGGCCTGAGGCAAAGGAACTGAGGAGCTGGGGCTGAGCCCAGTGCCAGCTTGCAAGTCTGGATTTTCCCCCTATGGGCCTGGGGACTCATGAAGGCCTCTGAGCAGGGCAGAGATGTGCGCGCAGCAGGGACCGGGGAGAGGAATATGGCAGCACCGACACTGCGGGAGCAGGTCTTTGGGCTGCGCACTAAGATTCACCATTTTCCACCAGAAACCAGGCTCGGAGAAAGCCGCAGGGCCACATAATCACTGTCTCCATGCAGGTGGTCGATTTCCTCCCTACTTTTTAAAGAATGGGGATGGAAGGAGAGAGCCGGATAGTCTAATCTTAGGCATAATTGAAATTTCAGTCGCACACACTTAAAGGCAAACTCGCATGAATCGATAGCGTATTGATTTACACTACATTTATTTTCCCTTACACACTGCAGAAAATGTAATTATCGCTTAATTATAAAATTGCCATTTTACAACAGTACATCTGACTGGCTCAGCCTGCAGCCAAGAGCCTGAGGGGTGGTTCCTGCCTGGCTCTCCCGGCACAGACGTGACCCAGGCTCTCTCTGTAAGCCACTGGCAGAGAGAGATCTCATTACACTTCTGTGCCTCGGGGGCTGTTGTTGCCTCTGAGCACGCCTCCACTTTTAGCAGCAGGCTGTGAGGGCTCCTCCTTCACCACAGACCCTAAGACTAGCTTCTGGAACACATTAAAAAGTGCACACTTTTAATTATTAGTTAAGCAAGCAAAAGTTTCACTGCATACCTACTATGTGCCAAGGCATTGGTTAAGCCCCTGTGACGATATCATTATCATCGTGAGCAAGGTTCCTTGATCTCATGGAACTTGGAGTCTAGTGAGAGACAGCAAGAAATGGACAAGCACCAGTAACACCGGACACCAAGTGCTGAGACAGGAATGGCATAGGGTACCGCGGCTCAAAGGAGAGACGTTGACTCTGGAGGTGAAGTGGGAGTGTCAGAGGAGGACAAAGTTTCCTAGCAGAAATGCCTGTTAGGAGGAAAGATGAGTGAAAGTTATCAGGTTATAGGACTGAAAGAAGGAAAAAGGATTCCAGGCAGAGGGAGCATCTTGTTGAAGGCCAAGAGGTGGTAGGGGTAGGGGAGGAGCAGGTGTTTTGAAGAAAACGAATACTCATTATTGCTGGAGCGTAGAATTCAAGGGTGGGTGTGGGGTGAGGAAATAGGGAATTGCTCAGGTAAAGCTGGAGAGGTAGGAAGAGGCCAAGGTTCCGTTTCAGGAGTTTGCACTTCATCCTGAGAGTCAAAGGGGACCATTAATGGGTTTTAAGCAGGGAATGCCAGAATCAGATTTCTGTTGTAGGAAGATCATTTTAATGGCAGCATGGAGAATGGATGGGAAAGCAGGCAGGGCTGAGTTCGGGGAGATCAGTCAGACGTCCACGAGGGAGATGGGGGTTCCTGAACTAGGAAAACAGCAGTAGAGATGGAAATATCCAGATGGCTTTGAAGGGAGTTTAGGAGGTGGAATCATTACTATTTGGTGATTGCTTGGATGTGAGGGTGTGTGAGAGAGAGACTCTCACGTTCTCACTCGGGCAACAGGAGGAGCGAGAGAATGAACACAGATTGAGACGGGTTGATTTGTGGTCACTGGGCCTCTGGTGGAGATGTCGTATGGACCACAGCATGTATCCATCAAAAAAGCTCAGGAAAGAGAACCAGGCCTCGCATAGCCTGGAAGCCACCGGCATATAGAGAATGACTGAATCCTGTTACTAGGTAGAAAGGCACTCTCTACTTGGACCTAGGAGCTAATGGAGGCCTGAGTGAAGGGCCCCTCCTGGGCACATTCGGTTGAGATAAAACACTCTGGAGATCTCATGCCATGGTCTGTCTGTCCACACTCAGGTCTTCAGAGTGGCAGGAAACTCACGACCAACGGAAAAGCCAGCTGCATGAGAATAAGGACGATGGCGAATTTTGGTATTTACCCTTCTTTCAAAATTATATTTTACACCTTTAACTATTGCCCACATCCTCAATCCCTACCCCTTTCCCTAAACTTTTGTGAGACTAGAGATTAGCTTTGCAGAGACTAGGACTAACTTCTGGAACACATTACCCCAATGAAGTCCTATATAGAAGGAGACTTTTCTCTCCGCCAAGACACAAAAGCTTTGAATGGGAAATTACTTGTGTGCTCTCTGTTTCTGTGAAGATTTCAGCTCTGAAATATTGGAACTTCCAGAAAATGATAACGGTAAAAGGGGATATTAGCACCAAAGCTTTGAAACCAACAGTTTCCTGGGAACTAGGATGTCTGCTCATCATGCCTGTATCTCCCAGGCTTCTTTGTAGGCCTGGAGCTCCACAGTGTACCTCTGGCATGAATTCCAAAAGAGCAACTCAGCTCAGTGTTTGTTGTATTCCAGCCCTGATTCTAGAGTTCTAGGTGAGACATTAGTGTCATCGCCCAGCAGCTATGTAGGACTAGATGTTTTGAAAACACGTTTCTGACCATATGCTCACATCTTAAAGGATATGATGGACATTTTTCTGAGGGGTTGACTGGTTTACTTAATGACATATTTAAATAAAACTTAGCATGTGGGAAAAGGAGCCTGGGTCTAAGTAATTAAGAATCAGAGGGACAAATGCAAATTAGAAGGAAAAATATTTCCCGAATCTCTACTTTAATCACAGCATGAGGTGGGATTTTACGTGTGTCGAATGCATTTTATTTTTGATAAAGACCTCACCCTGCTGGCCATGGGAGGGCTCACAGTTTGATCAGTGGTTTGAGGAAATGATAGTTAATGATAAAGCCCTTGCCAGTTAACATGTGAACCCAGAATTTGACTTTGCCCTTGATGACAGATGACCCAGAATGAGGGGCTGATCTTTGAGTAGGAGGGTGGTAAGTTAATGGATACTGTACCTGGCAGGCAAAAGTACAGTAAAGTGATGGGAACCCCACCCCCCAGACCCCCCCCCCACCCCAGCCCCCCACCCCCGCCGCCCAGGGGAAAAACCCGTGGTCATTAAGTGATGTGTATCTATTTTTAACAGGATGTCATGTCGTGATTTCCAAGAGAATTTCTCCTGCTTGTATATATGTAACCAATTTCCAATCAACCTGGACCACAAAAACATGCCCCATGAAAGATGGTCCCAAATGATGTTTAAGAACCGCATGATTCCAGGAAACACTGCAGGTAGTTATGACATTGGTAATTATTCTGCCAAATAGGAAGCTGCCAGCCCTAGCCCTGTCCTGGCTTCAGGTCTCAATGGCCCTTGATCCTGGACCATCAGCCCAAAGTTGTAAGGCGAGGAATTGTTCAATATAAAGGGACAGCTATACTTCTCCAATGGAAATGGTTGCTGGCGGAGGTTGGTAGGAAAATCTCAAATGTGCATCCTCTGCTTTTTCTTGCCCTCCCACTGTCCTTCTGCTAAACTCTGCCCAGCTCCCAGGAGTAGAACAGGCTCACTGCTCTTCAGTAGTTAACTGGGAGTAGAAAGAACACTGAGCCAAAGTCAGGGTCTGGGTTAACACTTGTCCTTGCACATACTGGCTTCGTGACTCTGGGAGCATAGCTGGTCTCTGTCCTCAGCCTCCCCACCTAGAAACAGTGTGATTAGTAATCCCTGTATGCCCCTTGAAGCTACAAGCGCCACCCAGCAAGAAGGGAGAATATGTCTGCCCTTGTTTGGTGTGTCCTGCAACCGTGTGCTGAGGTAGAGGTAGGAATCTGTCTTTGGGAACCCCTGAAATGGATCTTGTTGGTTGTGATCTTAGGAGAGTCACATGTTCTCGCTGCACCTCCTACTCCCTATTTGTGACATGCCTGAGTGAAATAGCTCTCTGTGAAGATGAGCTGAGGGTGCTTACACATCTTTGATAGGAGAGGCTGTGTAAACAACATGTGTATATGTATGTGTGTGTGTGTGCGTGCGTGTGTGTGTGTGTGTGTGTGTGCACCCAGACGTGTTCATTCCCTCTAGAATAGTTCGCTTAAATGACCCTATCTTTAGGGTGCCCCTTTTTTTTAACCTCCTGTTCATCTGCTGGTCAGAGAACCTTGTCACCAGGAGGCCATGGTTGGAGTCTAAGAAACTTCTGAGTCATTCAGGTTTGCTAATTCACTTTCCTGAACTGTACCTGTCCTGCCGTGGGGCCAAAGGCCTCTTCTCTGGTTATAGTGCATGTCAGCTGACTAACCTAAATTATATGTTGGGGCCATTTCTAGTAATTCCTTACAAGGAAGAGAAGGGAGCCAGCACACAAGCACATGCTAGGTGCTGCTAATCCACTTAATGTATCATTTTGTTCAACCCTCACAAAAGCCTGTGACAGTGATAACCTTCTGCCTCCCCATCCCCCTTTCTCAGCTTTCAGTTGTGCCCTAAACCTTCCGATGTGTATTAACTCACGTCTATCTTGACTTCATTTCTTCGTGCATCTGAACCTAACGGTTTTCACATTTGTTCTCTGTCTGGCTCTGGCTTTGACGCACATGCTTGGATGGTGGAGTATTACGAACCACCATCTCTCTGCCTATTTTCCTATCTCCATTGGTGTTTGGGTAATTGACATCGTTTCAAGTCTCTGATGTTATTACCAATACATAAGCTCATGCATCCCTGAGGACTCTGAAATTCCACTGACTATGGTAAAAATAGTATTTGACTTTACAGTTTAAGAACTATTTTCACAAGTGGGGAATATGCCCCTCTCCTTGTTTTTAAAAGGAAGAGACCGAGGCTCACAAAATAAAGACGCTTGTTCCACAGCTAGTAACTGTGGGGACTGAGACCCAGGCCTTCGGTCTCCAAATCCAGTTTCTAGCCCAAGCCACCAGGGGTCTCTGAGCTGGACATGGCCCCATCCAGGAGTCTCAGTTGCTGAGCGGAGCTCTGGTGACAGTTCTTTCTCTTGCAGAAGGACTTCAGAAGGACACACAGTACATCTTCTCTGTGCCAGAGAGCACGGAAGGCAACAATGTCATCGTGTCCTTCAATGTTATGCCACAAAATTTAAAGGCAGAAAATGAGAAATTTCCACTAAACTTCCACGTGTTCAAGGTAAGAGAGCCTGCTTCGGGGCTCGGCCGTTCAGGACATTTGTGTATAACTTGCGGGGAAAGAACTGCCAAGCAGGCTGGGAGAATTCATTAAACCACAGCCTTGGAAATGAAACTCAGAGGGGCTATAGAGTTCATCTGGTCCAGCCCTGTAAATCTGCAGGAAAATCTGAGACAGAGGAGATTAGACTCGACCAAGTTCCAATGCAACACGCCTCCTGCCTGTGTCACTTGTCAACATGTCCTGGTATGCTACAGGCTCTAATAACTCAGTGCTTAAAACAGTCTGATCCAAGGCCAGTTGTCGTAACAATACAGAGATTCCTTGGACCACCCCAAACCTTCTGAATCTGAATTTCTGTGGACAGACTCTGAAAATCTGCTTTGTAATCAGCTCCCCAGGTGATTCCTATAGATATGAAAGTTTGAGAATGATTGTCTAAACTTTGGGAGAAGTGTGAGAAAAAAATAATTCTGGATATAGAGCTAGGAAGTATCTTTTCTCTTGTTTAGACTAAAGTCCAATCATTGCTCTGTGATTGGCTTGCAAACATCTGCTTGGCTACTCAACCCAGGCCAGGTATTCCTCTCCGCCTAGCCTCCCCTCCTCTTCATCGCACTCCCAGCCAGCTTTTCAGCTCCTGAGGGATCATCCCCCACCCACAAGCCTGCGCACACCCCAACTGTGAGTAGGTACTCAGGAATTTATTTTTGAAAATATCGTTTAAAAGAAAAGTGTTACAAAAGAAAACTGATGTCTCTGCTCCTTTCTCCTTCCCCAAATAATTTAATGCATCTCAAAGATAAGCGATTGGTTCTTGAATCACATACCCTACAGTCTCTCTGTACTCACTTATATAACTAGATCATGCAACTATCAAATCCTGGGATCACCTCTCCTCATATTAGACTTGAAGAAAGGGAGACTCAGTAGGGTGAGTCACGTAGTCAGAATTAATGGCAGAGCTGGAGACCAAGCACCAGAGTCGCCCAAGCCTGCAGGCAGATACACCTATCACCTCTATGGCTGGAGCTCTGATTACAGCATCTCTAGAATAATCTCAGTTTCTGCCCACTGAGGCTAAGGCAGTGTTTACACATGGATCTTAGCCCATTTACAGATAGCCAGGGCTCCTGAGTACTTCACTGTCATGGTAGAACAGTCCTGTGTGCTGGCTGTAGTTCACTCTTCTAAGAAGGCCTCACAATGGTATAGTACTTCAGAGTTCCAAGCATGTTCACATTCATTTTTTCAAAAACCTTAGTATCTCCACTTTTATGGATATGGAAGCCAAAGCTCAAAGAGCAAGAATGACCTGCCTAAGGGACAGCTAGGAGGTGATGGGGCAGGACTTGATGCTAGAAAGTCTCAGGTCCAGGGCTCTCAGCAGGGCTTAGGCCTTGCCTTTCTGGGGATGCTCACAAGTCAAAGAAACACAAATGAGTCTGGCTCTAGAGGCAGGAGAGTCCTTTGTGTTCTGCTCACCCCGAGCACATTTCCACTTCCTAATTGCATAAAATCAATGGAAAAGAAATTGTGGGTTTAGCACAATATTTCTGAGATGCCTCAACCCTGCTAAGACTATCAAAGATCATCTCCTAAGGATGCAGTAGTGGACGGTTTCATTTTCATCACTGCAATGCACTTGAACATCCTTTCCACATGCGGAGGAACCTCAGTGGAAGGGAGAATCTAGTCTCCCATGGCAGCAAAAGAGGCCAGATATTCCTTCTCCCTAGTCCTCAAATGCAAAGGGAAGATTGTGACCAGGTTTGTCCAATTAGATGCTCCATCATGCCCCTCTGTTACACATACGCCCTCTTGGTTCCTCTTGGCTTTAGCTCTTGAGGAAGTAACTAAAAGAGATAGGACTGCCAAAGGGTGTTTGCGACACATCTTTGGGCCTGGCAGCAGCAATAGGTACAGACCCTGTGGTCGTGTCCAGCTGTGTGGCCATCTCATCTGGTTCCTGCCCATTTCTAAGCTGCATTCTCTAGAAGCCCCGTTAATTCTGTGAGCTAGCCTTCCCATAAGTGACTTTCTGTTCAGCCTACCCTGTGTTGGTTCCCATTGCTTTCAGCCAAGAATCCCAACCGATTCAGGTGCTTTCTAAGAAGACCCTCATCCTCAGAGTCCCCCCAGTTCTCACCTCTGAGAAGAACACAAATGAAGAGAGTTGAGACGTGTTGAGAAGGAATTGAGATGTCTGATCTATGCAGCCAAGACTGAAAGTGCAAAGTATCAGACAGGACAACTGAAAATATCTCAGCCAACTCTTCCTTTCCTGATGGGAGAGACAGAAGCTCAGAGAAGCTATGAGGGATGCCCCAGCACACAATTCCTGAAGGTGCTATTTGCATTGTCATCTGTGAGTCTGGTGCCCCAGAGCTGGACAACATAGAAGCCTTGTGCTAATTGATTTGCCCAAAGCCTTTACAGTTCATGCTAAAGGGGCGCTCAGACCCACGACCTCCTCAGGCTCCCTGGAGATCCCAGTGGATCTTGCAGGAATCTGACTGACTTAAACACCAAAGAATAGTCCAGATCTTGATACCTCATGAGACACTTCGGTTTCTTTCACGGTTCAGCTGAGAAACAGGCTAAGATGGTGCCAGCAACCAGGCTCTCAGAAGTCTTCAGGGCTCCAATGGTGTTTGTAGGTACAGCACTGCCCCAATGCCAGCTACATGTGGTGCTCCAGCCTTGGTGTGGGTCTGTAACTCCCCAACTGCTAGGGAGCACTGCTCTGCCTTGCATCGAACTGAACACAGGTGGTGTACAAAAAGGCAAAGAGAAGACATGACAAAGAAAAAAGGACAAGGGTAGACAATCCATTTCATCTTTACCCCAAAGCTCCTCCCCCAGGGCTGACTTTCTACATTCCTTCCAGCTCACCCCTGGTCTTCAGAGTAGTCTGCCTGGGCAAATCAAGTGGTCTGTTACTCATAGGTAGGGCCCAGGAGAAGCAGTAGAAAAGGACTGAAATCCAACTGTGGAAGACAGTGTCTGATGGTGGGTCTTAGTCATAAAAGAAGCATCACAGTTTGCTCTGTTCTTACCTCTGCTACTTAGACTGCTGAGCCTCAGCTTCCACATTCATAAAATAGGGAGCCCAGTGTCCACTTGCAGGATCACTATGACAATCCAACACATTATATGAAAGTGCTTTGCAGACAATGGAGTAGCTTAAAAAGAGGCTGCAGCCTCGGTGTTTCTGTCTGCCCAATGGAAAGACTGATACGTAGATATTGCCCCGTTCAGAGGCACACGTCCATCCCCTACAAACACCAGGGATCCTAGAACAATTCTCATCACACTTTACAGTTGTCTGATGGGATAAAAGACATTTACATCTTATTGGAGCTCCGATGTTGGGGAACTTGTCTTTGGTTCAGGTTCGATCTTACCCCCAAGCCCCATCAATGTCTTACCTTTCATCCCAATTTTGTCATCATTGCTGTGACAAGCAACCACAGCAGGCACTTTATTCCCCTCCTCAGTGTCCTTCCCCTTCATCCCTACAACCGGTGCAGTTTCCTTTTTCACGACTCCATGCAGGGAATGAGTAATGGTCCCTATTCATCTCCGAGTGTGCCAAGAGCAGGCTGACCATGCAGGAGAAGGAATGTAGGGACCTGATCCAGGCTGCTGAGATCTGCTTGCCTATGTATGCTGGTTTGGGTTTCTGAACCTGCCTTTCTTTTCCTTCCCCACAGGTGGACCCTCAGGTATGGCTTGCCGCTGCCCTTACTGGCTTCTCAAGCCTCTGTTGCTGTTCATTGAGAAAGTATTGTGCCCCGGCCAACACCAGTGGCCTTGACATGTCTCTTGCGGATGATAAGTCTGCTGCAGCTGCTTCCCATTTATTTAAATGAAAGACAGGGCTAAAGAGGGTAACTTGAGGGGATCTTGAGTCTCTTGTATACTTTGTCAGCACCCAAATCCACAACAAACAGGATGCCTGCTATGCAAATGCAGCTTCAAGGCACATCCTCTTGCTCTTCTTAAGACCAAATTGCCACCCATCCTAAGGAGATATTCTCAACATTGGTGACAGGTGGTTTAAAATATGAGTAAGGATAGAGAAGGACAGATGGAGTTTGGAAAACCAAACCGCACAGGCACTCAGACCCCTTAACTAGATATAGGCTCTTTGGTGCTGTTGCTCCTGGGGAGGCACATGTGCCTGGGGACCACTGATGGGAGGGAGGGAGCCGAGTGTAGCCACAGCTGACAGGTGCTGAGTGTAGCACGCTGGCAGGGCTAGAGGAGTTCCCCCAGGCCTTCCAGGGCTATCCCTATAGTTAGACAGAGGCCAAACAAGGGATATTCAGAAGCCTGGGCACCAATCAAGTTTGTCACAGCAGTAGCCCAGCCACAGAGCTGGGTTTTGGATCAGATTTTGGTCCCTGGCACCCCAATCATGGAAATGGAACTTCTGGAATGGCTTTAAGGGAAACATTCAGGTGCAAGAAATATGTCAGTGTTTCACTCCCTGAGCTGGAGAATGAAGTGGGAACTTGATCCAAGAAAAGGCACAAGCCCTATTCCTAGTACTATAGGGTCAAGTCTATGTGGATTAGTGACTAGTGGCTAGTGTTAATTTACCGTGGGGTCCTCTAAGCACTAAACCAAGAGCCTCCCATCATGCCTCCACAGTCATTGAGCAAGTCTGTTCTGAAGGATTAGGAGCCTGGACAGGTCACAAGGGTCCAGTGGAGGAACCAGGACAGGGGAGCAGAGAAGCATGGAAAACCTTATCTTCTAGATATTACAGGGCACAGGCCTACACATGTGTGCACGAACCATGTGCTCATGTGCACACACATACATACACACAGCCACAGTGCTGACTCTCTGGAGAAAAGCTGATCCTATCATTGCTTTTGACAGAAGGACCCAAGCAAGTCGGGCTCCAGATCCATTGGTGCTGGTAACGTCACCAGAATCACTTTGGAGGTTCCACCCAACCTCCTGCTATAGACCTGTGACAGTCACCTACCTTCTGTCTCATCTTTTAGCCTAGCCCTGTCCCTCCTCCCTAAAAAGAAACTCTCCCATTCTCCCTGTTGTTCCCCAAGGCATAGCTCACATAATCATTTCACGCTGCATAACCATTCTAAATGGAATCCCCATGCTCGACTGTATTGGGGAAAATTTATTTAGTAAGGGTTTTTATTATGTAATATGTATGTGACATCCAGTAATAGAACTGCATTATATATTGTTTTATCTCTAAGAAAATATTGAAATAAAAGGAAAATGATCAGGGCCTATTCTTCTCCAAGGAAAGAAATTTCAGGGCTCTGCTGGAAAGACGAAATGGAGGGAATAAAGGAGCCCAACTCTACAGTGCTGTGACAGTCCGAGGATGCTTTGTGAAGAGTTTGGGACAGAAGGAGCTTTTGGGGCTCCCAGAGTAATTCAGTGTTGGAACGATCTCACTAGTTTTCCTGGAAGTTTTCTTTTTATATAAGCCAGAAACCCAGGATGTCGTTAGAGCTAATAAAGCAAAACCATGTGTCAAATTTCTTTGCATTCATTGTGGTGTTCGCATCTATGTTAAATAACAGTCTTAAACCCTATTGCATTTTGAGCTCAGTTAAGCACCATCCTCCTTCTTAGGGCCTCGAGGGCTGTTTCGGTGTGTGGAGAGGGATCTGGAAGGTGGTGGTCGGGTCTCTTCGATGGCTGGGACGCATGCACGTGGGGGGCTTTCTCACCTCGCCGTGTTTCCTCTAGTTCCAGCACTTCCGGGAGAGATTGCCCTCCACCTTCTTTTCCCCATTCAGAAATGCTGACCAGGGCATAGTGACTAAAACCAAGTGCAACCTCACGAAGTGCTTTACTCTGAGACCGGGGACCTATGTGGTGGTCGCATCTGCATACAGAGAAGCAGTTGAGTTCTTGCTCAGAATCTTCCTGAAAATACCAGACAATGACAGGTAAGAACCTTGGGATCCTGAATGGTTTATTCTACTTAATTTTATTTAAAAAAAAAAATACACTGTGTCATTCTGTGCCGCACGTACTGTGTCAGCAATGGGACCTGCCCTCGAAATTGCTCACCAACCATGAAGTGGAGGAAGGAAATCTGAACCAATAGCTAGACCACACACAGGATGGAACCAATGCTCAAGGGAATTGCCAAGTCACACAGGAGGACAGAGAAGGGGGAGACACCTCTGGCAAGAGGTACTCAGGAAGGCTTCTTAGAGGAAATGGCATTTGAGCTAGTCCTTGCCAAAAACATAATTTAATGTTTCAAAGGGGAAGGCAATTCAGTGGTGGGGAGGGGGGAAGGAGGAAGGATGAGCAGAAGCAGGTAAGTGAGTGAGCAAGAATAAGTGGTGTCGGCTGTATGTACAGGAAGGTAGTACATGATGTGCATGGCAAGTGTGTGAAATGTGGCCAGGATGTGGGGTACAACAGGAAGACAGTGAAAGGCAGGCCTGAATAGCTGAGTCCAATCATGGAGGGTCTTCAGTGCCAAGTCAGAGTTCAAGACTGGGGTCAGTAAGCACACCCCCTGCGAGGCGCCTCATCCCCTCTTACACCCAAGGTAGAGATCCCTGTATCACGGCGGTCTTCATAGTTGAGCATGGAGGTCTGCTGAGTCCAACATGCCAGACAGCCCGCTGGGCCACCAATCAGAGCTGGAACTTGAGATAAAGCTTATCTGTCATTCTGCCGATGGGGATTATTGTACATATGTATGTGGTTATGAAAAAAATCATTTACTAAATGGTTTGAGGACCAGATGACCCAAAAGACGGGACACATGGTCGTGACGCCCATCTGTCTGCTGACTGCCAGAGCTGTCCTCTTCATCTCCTGCTGCACTGAGAACTCTCCACTCAAGTCTTTCACATAAATGTCCAGTGCCACCTACGTGCCTTTCATATGCCAGCTTCTTTTGAATGTGAGCTGGTCATCCTGGTCACACTGTCCCCCTGATTTTCTAGGAACCTGGGCAGCAATTTCAACCTCAGAACACTGAAGGTAGGTGTGTGGCAGGTTTGCTTGGTGAGCTTCATTGACTACCTCTCATCCTCAAGAGCTTTTATCTCCTTCTTTCTTGCCTCACAACTGACCAATGAAAACAGAGACACCACATGAGCCCATGATGGCTCAAAAGGGCAGAGCAGAGGGGAGAAGTCCAGGCCTCTAAGGGCAGGCTGGACCCAACCATCTTCTTTCCACAAACTTCTATTCTTGCTTTCCTCTAAATGTTTTATCCAATTGCTGAATGAAACCTCTATCTCAGCTCCACATAGGGAGTTCTTGTCCCCTCACTATACCAAATAGGTGGCCTCCTTCCCCAGAAACTTGATGTTGGCTGTTTTTTCTTTGATCCAGGCAAGTCTTCCAGAGAATCACTCTGAACAAAGGATGTTCTACAGATATGCTTGGCAGGTATAGTACTTAGCATGGGGACAGGTGACAGAGGGACCAGAGGGAAGAAAATCTCTCCCAGGCTTTTTAGGGTACAGAAAGGAAAAGTGACTTGATGGGTTTATTTTATCAGCCTCTTTGCCTGGATATTTCCAGAACTGATCTGGCTACCAGACCTTGGAGAGAAATGACACCCTATCTGGGTGACATCTGGGATGGAGCTGATGGGGGGGTGGGGTGGGTGTAGGTGTGTGTATGCTTTTAAAATCTTTAAACACGCAATTGGCAGCACCCCTTGAAATCTTTCCTTCTCGTGCTCTGCCACTTCCCACCCAGCTTGGCGCCCTTCCTCTCTGGAGCTGGCCAGCTTCAGAAAGCACCAACAGCTCTCTTCCTGCCAAGCCACCCATGTGCACAGGGGATTTTCTTAATGATTCTATAAACCATTATAAAGAACTCCTTGCCTTGGCAGGTTAAAAACAGCTGCCAAGGGCTCTGCACGATGAATTTCGTGGGGTTTTATTTTGTTTGTTTTGTTTTGTTTTGTTTTACCATTAATATCCATGTTTTTCTGTGAGAAGTGGAAAGTGATACAGATAATCACATCTACAGAGCCAGCCCTGGGGCAGGCAGAGTCCAAAGACATGAAGGGTGCCAGGCATTGAGAGGGCTAATGGGACAGTGGTGACCAGGAAGCAGCCCAAAGGGAAAACATTTAGGTAACATGGGCCCACAGGAAAACACAAGGAGAAATGAAAACTGTGTCTGGCACGAAGGGTACATGTTGCACCGAATAGCTCAGTATGGAACCTCCTTGAAATCAGGATGGGCTCAGGATTCAGGTTCACATATGTGCTGATTCAGAAGGCACGTCACTTGATCCAAGATGATTATCCCCAGTCTACGAACTCTTGAAGACAAGGATCACAGCATATGCATTCCTTGTTCCTAATACCTATCACTCCCCTGGTACAGAGAAAGTTCTCAATCAATTTGCATTGAATTAAGACAAATTAGTCTATGGCCTTGCCACCCTGAACACTCCCGATCCCATCTGATCTCAGAAGCTAAGCAGGGCCGTGCCTGGTTAGTACTTGGATGGGAGACTACCTGGAAACCAGGTGCTGTAGACTTAAAAAAAAATAAAAGAGAGAGAGAGAGAGAGAGAGAGAGAGAGAGAGAAGAGAGAGAGAATAAGACAGATTAGCTTCCATAGAACATATGCCTAAGCTAAGGTCCCTGACCCCAAGGTGATCAGCAAGACCTGATCAGGATACCTGAGACCAAGCTTCCTTTAGAGGCAGGTGGGAAAATCCTCAACATGGTCCATGCACCTGCACATCTGAAATAAGAAATATATATAATGTGTCAGACGAGAAATGATACAGATTGCCTAATTAAGACTTTTCCAAACAATCAAATGTCTCCTCAGAGAAGGTAACTGGAGCCTTCATAGGAATTAGAATAAGATGCAGGTGCAGCTTTGTGCCAAGGAGCATGGCCAGAAACTGGAACCCAAGCCTGGCTGGGCCCCGTTGAGCAGGGCCACCTGGCATCTTTCTGCACAACTTGCAGACTATGCTCAGAGGCTGTGCCCTCTAAGTTAAGCTGAAAACAAAATATTTGTCAATGCGCTCACCATGTCCTCTCTCCTGATCTCTTGTCATCTGTTTCACTAGTGTTAAATGAACACTTATCGCTACCACCTCCATGAGTTACCTTCATTGGCCATGGTAGTGGCAATGGTCCCATAACCTAAGGGTGGTCTGTGGGCAAGCAAGGACACACTCAGCTTCTGGGTCAAGCCAGGTCCATCTATCCATCGTTTATTCAGTTGGAAAACATGTCCCAAATACCTAGGACATTCCGAGTACCATGCTAAGTTTTGGGAATGCAAGGTGTCTGTCCTTGGGGATCTTATGTTGAGGTGATGGAGACAAAAGGAAGTTCTTTGGGAATTCGTGGAGGCAAACTTCATCTCCACCCTCATCTTCCTATGCTCATCTCCTCAAACCTTTTGGTGTTTATTAGGTACAGAATCCAGGTCAAAGGCTGTCCTAGGGTGGGAGACATGCAGAAGGACGGGGATGTGGTCCATGCCCCAAAGCTGCTTATATTCTCGTTGGTGATCCCACATGAGTTAGGGTTCCTCACCATGTCATCTGGTCTTAAAGTGAAGTGCCATGATTCTCCTGAGGAAAAAACTCAGTTGATGGTGAGCACACCACACTGACCTCCCTAGCATAACCGACCACTGAGACCCTGGAGAGATGACCTAAGGGCCAATTTCAGACAGTGGAAAACGTGTTTCTCTGGGTGTATCATGAGAGGTCATCCTTCTAGCTAAAGCACTGCCATAATGACAGGCTATAAGGACTGCTTTGGGTATCAGTTCTGTGCGGTGAGGCCAACTCTGGGGACAGTATGTCTGTCACCTATGGGGTGCTGGCTCTCAAAGACCCCCAAGAGCCACCTTCTTCCACATGACCTAGTGCTACTCTGCAAAGCCACCTGCTGAGAGACCTCAGTCCAGCTCTTTCCCTCAGGAAAAATCTTTTCCAGGGTGTTGATGTCGCCTCATCCCCTGATCTTTGACCTGGTTGATATAAGAAACAGCCGCATGCAGAACAGCTCCCCTTCTCTGTAAAATCATCACGGAAGACACTGCCCATAAAGCCGCCCAGTGTCCCCTGTAGACAACTGAATGCAGTTAATGCCTCCAGAAATTTAGGCCAGGGAGTTTCTCCCAACTTCAGTTGCTTCTGAAGGAAAACCGTGATCTCTCCCTTTCTGCTTCAGTGTCTAGGAAGAATAATGCTAAGTAACGTGCTCAATTAGAGCAGCTTCTTTTAGGCTCAGTTCCCGTCATGTGAACCTCTCACCACACACACACACACTCAGTAGTCATATTTTCTCTTAGTCTCTTTCCGGAAGCAGATGGGGAAACACAGCTACAGGGCTGGATTGAGTCATTCAGCAGAACTCCTGAGGGGCTCCCAAGTGCCAGGCCCAGTAGGGAGGAAGCAAACACTGCTTTTGATCCAATAAAGAATGAAGAGATAAATGCAAGGTGATCCACACAAGGTATCAAATAACAGGAGTATTCAGCACTACAGATGTTCAGGGGAGGGAGTTAGCACCATGGCCTGGAGCCATCAGGAAAGGTTTCCGGAGCAAGCTGATGGGAAATCTGTTGTGCCCCTGGGCTCCTGGGCCCTGACCGGTTCCTGCACGCTTCCCTTGTTTTTGTCAGGGACTGGACATGGATGCTACCCAGCTTCAGAGCCTTCTCAACCAGGAATTCCTGAAAGGTAAGGACCTGCTGCCCCCCACCTCATCCCCACTGCCAACCCAGTCCGATGCCAGCTTCCCCGAGGTGTCAGTCCTTCCTGTTCTTCCTCATCTTAGGACCTCCGGGGGACACATTCTCTTTGGATGAGTGCCGGAGCATCGTGGCTCTGATGGATGTATCCTTTCTTCCAGCTCTAGGATCCCATCTGCTCCATGGGCTGCCCTGGGACTCTAATGAGGATGCCAGGGAACACTTTTCTCTCAGTCTTTTCTCTTCTTCCTTGGTTCTAAGAGCTCACGAAAGAGCCTGGGTTTCTGGAGATTCCATAATGACTCCCTGATTCACCAGAACGACCACAGCAACAGTGACAATTATTACCATCTGCCAGGCATCTCCTGTGTGCCAAGAACCGTACTGGTATATACGTATTTTCTTCCTTGTCATTCTTGCAACAACCCCTGTGATAAGAAGTATTATCATAAGATGGAAGAAGTAAGGGTTCAGGGACGTTAAGTAATTTGCCCAGATCAGCACCAACGGGAACTATTTTCTCTCCACCCCTCCCCTTGCCACTGGAGGAGTCTTCACTATTTAAATAGCTGACTCCACAAGCCCCGATACAACTAAACACTAAAACTTACAGAAAAATGCCTCAGTCTACACAGCACCCCATTATTCATTACGCTGCCTTTGCAGAGGAAAAGACGAGTTGGGGCTGTTCTGTGACTTGTCCAAGCTCCGTGGCCACAAGTGGCAGGGCTGGGAACCAAACCCAGGCCTACTGACGTCTCTCTCCCAGGAGCCGTTTCCCAGCAGGCAAGAGAGACTAGCTCCACGGACACATGACCCCCACTGCTGCCTACAGCTCCTCCCTCGAGTGTGTGCCGTCTGCCGGAAGCAAGACAGATTCCCCAGCCCCTTCACGCTTAACAAGGCTCCAGTGGGAATTTGAAGCTGGCCATTGTCGAACAAGAGGGCTTTCTGATGAAACCATAAATCAGGCCCTGTCTCTGCTGGCAGGGTTGGGAATCACTCAGAGACACTGCCCATCCCACCGATTGATCAAAATTTATCTGCAGGGTCATAGCAGCCCGGCAGCCCGAGGCAAGTAAGCCCAGGGGAGTCACATGTGCCAGACCCCTACAAAGGAGACAGGTCTTTTCTACCTTTCCTCTTACTCACACTCCAGTTCCTCAGAGATCCGGTCCTTTCTTTCCATTCGTTCTCATTAAACCTGCGGTATGGACGACCAGGGCTGGCTTTAAGACGCCCAGCGCATCCCACTGTGTGCACACCTGGCGCACGTTCACCTCGCGTGACGCTTCAGGAGTTGCCATGACTCCCTCTGTTCTGCCTCCCTCTCCCCTGCCAGGGGCCCCACTCCAACTGATGAAGGTTTTTCGGGCTGTGTTTTGGGCTCTCTCTCTCTCTCTCTCTCTCTCTCTCTCTCTCTCTCTCTCTCTCTCTCTCTCTCTCTTCTCCTCGATTCAAAGGATGTTGGCCCCACTTTCTCAGCTCTTTCTTCTCCTTCCAACTCTTCATTTCTCTTGTAAAATAAACAAACGTAAGCCAGGTCCCTGTCAGACGCAGCGGGAGCCAGCTGGCGGGGGGCCATGTCCCGTCCGGGTGGTGTTGGACCGACTGCGTTACTGGTTGATGGATGGGGGGCTCATTGGCAGGACCCTCGGCCTCTCTGCTCACTGCACACTGGTCTGGTTAACTCTTAACGTCCCGGCAGCTGAAAGTGAACGGGCGGCTGGATCAAGAGGAGTTTTCAAGACTGTGGCGCCGTCTCGTCCACTGCCAGGTACCGGCATGCTTTCTTTCAACTAGCTCTTAGCCCATCCAGTTTCGCAGATATTTACTGGGTGCCTGACCCTGTACCAGGGTTGAGGGGTACAAAAGAAAAGGAACCTCGCCCTGCTCTCAAGAGCTCTCATTCTGTTTGGAGAGGCGTACACGGCCTCCCCAGTGTTCTGAGGACAAAGTCAAAGCTCCTGAGCTACGCACAAGACCCTTGGAGTCGGGATCCTGCTTTGGGGTCCGGGAATAGCCCTTTTGCTCATCCCAGCCACTCCTTCACACCCCGACTACAAGACTCCTTGCTGTTCCCTCCCCTGCACTTCCAGCCTGGCCAGGGGCCACCCACCCTGAGCGTCCAGCCTCAGATGCACCTTCCCTGCAGGGCCTCCCCTAGGGGTCTCGCTTGTCCCTGAGGCCAGGTTCGTTTCCCCCTCAGCTCCTAACACTTGAACCCACAACAATAAAATTAAGTTCCTGGGTGGGGCATATTCTAGGGTGTATCACGTAATCCCTGGCTTGGCGTTATTTTGTTTTCCAAAGGGCACTGCGATGGCTGACATGTACCCCTATTCGATTGTGGGGTCCACCAGGGCCGGGGCTCCCTCACAGTCATCTTCTTTCCCTAGCTCCTTCCTTAGTCTTTTGCACACAGCAGATGTGCAAAAATGCTGTACAAATGACCGAATTAATGAATTACTGAATGAATAAATGAGTGACTATCTCATTGAGAACACTCCAGGTCAGGCTTTCTACTCACCAAAAGCCAGATGAGGTCAGGAAAAGTTCTCAAGCTGCCATTTCACAGTAATTATCGCCTGCAGAGGGCCTCAGTCACGCACCTGCTGGGGGCTATTTTGCCTCAGAACAGCTCCTGTGCGGCAGCTGTGCCTAGGCCCACGTTAGGAGTCCTGCATTCAGTTCCATGCCACCTGCATGCTCAGTCCCAGGCAACCACTCACCTGCCCGAGTATTAGTTTCCTCACCTGTGAAGTATGCTGATGATCAGGGCTATAGTGAGAATCAGGGAGGGTTAGAAACGTGCCAGGTAAGTGGAGAGCCACCCTGTCCAAAATGGAAATGTAAGGGTTGCTACATCCTATAACTGCACTTGGTCCCAGATGCAGCCCTCACCTGCCTCCAGCGCGTCCTGCTCTGAAGCTCACATTGTGCAAGGCACTCTTCCAAGTGCTTTATAAATATCTGTTCATTTACTCCTTGCAACAAACCTGGGAGCTAGGTATTGTACTTAGTCCTGTGCTACAGATGGGGAAACCGAGACCTGGAAAGATTAAGTAACTTGTCCAGGGTTAAACAGCCAGGCTTTAAACCAGGCTGGTTGGTTGTAAAGTCTGCACTCTTAACCACCACCCTATGCAAACTCGTTAGAGAGCTGCCCTCCTCCCTGGAAAGCAGAGAGCTGCCCAGTGTGTCAGGAGCCCGGTCTAGAGGGTGAGGTAGGAAAGAGCAGACTGATTGAGGGGAAGCTGCGTGCCTAGGAGAGGAACCCACAGCCCCCCAGCTGGAGATGGGAGTGGGCGGCTTCATCAGGCGGAGCCCGTCCCTGCCTTCCCCTGTCCTCAGCTGGGCTTCCCTGACTGCCTCTGGCCTGGGCCTGCTCCAGTTTTAGTGAAGCAGCCTCCAGAGATGGAAAAGGGACTTCCAGGACCACCCTCTACCCAGGACATCTTCACGATGGGCACTGGGACTCACAAGGGCTTTTGCTTCTTTTCCATATTAG
The DNA here is from genome assembly GCA_003508835.1 of Eonycteris spelaea. Lineage (NCBI taxonomy): Eukaryota > Metazoa > Chordata > Mammalia > Chiroptera > Pteropodidae > Eonycteris > Eonycteris spelaea. Next base: position 16,696,842 of record PUFA01000014.1, on the reverse strand, counting down.
AGGGTTTTCCAGAACACTCAAAACAACTCTGGAGTTTTCCTGAGCTCAGATCTGTGGAAAGCGGTAAAGGATACAGGTAAAGCAGGGGGCCCTTTGAGCTGCAATGATTGGGGGTGGTGATGGTGCGTGTGCGTGTGTGTGTGTGTGTGTGTGTGTGTGATGCACACCCTACCATGCCGTAGGCAAGGCTTTGTGCAGCAGCGTGGGCAGTCAGGAGAGAGCAGAGCTGCAGCCTCCGCGTCCTTCCCTGGTTTACACTGGCGTCTGTGGGCCTCCAGGCTCCAGACTCAGACTCCATCTCCCCAGCTTGAGTCCTCACGTGCCAGTCCTGATTGCCCTTCCCCAGCACAGATCTGATTGTGAGAAAATAACCCTGTATGATTGATGTCCTACTAGAAACCAAGTCCCCCGTAGACACGCTTCCCTCTCAGCATCTGGGTCATCAGAGTTAAATACCCTCGGGCGAGCTTATGCATTCTCCTCACAGAGGGTTCGGGGCTAAATGAAATCAATGGCATCTGTCTGCTTCAATGAGGCAAGAGCATCCAGGCCCGGGCTGATGATAATACTACCTTAGGGTGCAGGAGTGCTTCAGAGTTCAGCAAGAACTTGTACGCCCGTCATCTCATTTGATTGCCTCAACTACTCTGGCAGGGGGAAGGGCAGGGGTCTTTATCCCACTGTGCCAATGGGGGCAATGGATCACAAAAAGGTTGAGTAAGGAAATTGCACCTTCCTTGATAAAATGCAAAATCAGGTAACACCAGGATACTGCTGGAAGGAAAATCTTAGTTCGTTCTCTCTCTCTCTTCTCTCTTCTTCTCTCTCTCTCTCTCTCTCTCTCTCTCTCTCTCTCTCTCTCGGCTCCTGACCTGGAGAGCAGATTGAAAGATGGGCTGTCACTTTCTGCTAGAAAGCAGGCTCTGGTTCTCAACTCAAGTGAGCATCAGAACCACTGAGGGCTTGGTTAAAACTCAGGCTGAAGTGCCTAACCCGCCCCCCCCCCCCCCAGCATTTACAAGTCAGGAGGGCTGCAGTGGTGCTCAAGAATTTCCATTTCTAACAAGTCCCTAGGTGAGGCCAAGCTCCTGGTCTGAGGATCACACCTTGAGAACCACTGAATAGCCAGTGAAAGAGGAAGTCTTTAAAGGAGACCTGCTAATGACTCCACAATAATAAAAGGAAGAAAAGTAGAGAATAGTTGGACTTCAACTCGAAAGCCTGCAGAGGCCAGAGTGTGGCAAGTTGGAGAATGCATGCCCTATTTAAAGGCATTCAAGTTCACCTTTTATTAACTCTACTGGAGAAACTAGTCTCTGGCTGTATGGGGCCTACAGGCAACCAGGCTTGTCCACTTGATAGATGGTCTGGCTCACAGTTTCCCTTGCTCACCAGAGCTCGAAGGTCAGCCATGTGATTGGTACCTCCCTGGAGTGCATAACTGGACATGCAAAATGACAAGGCACAAAGAAGGCAAGGCACCTCTGTCCTGCCCACCCGAGGCCGCCTACTGAGTTGAGGCCCCCTCTCTGAGACCAGTCTCTTCCCTGGGCGGCTGACTGAGGACTGAATCCCCCTCTTCCAGGAACCACACTGACCCACACTAGCAGCACCAGATGTGAGACCCACGTGTAGTCATGGCTTCGGGGAGGAAGGTGGTGTTCCAAGGTCACCAGCAGAAAGAGGCAGGGTTGGGAGCAAACTCCAGGTGGACTGCAGCCCCGCCCTTCCCAGGAACTGGCAGGTGATCATAAAGGCCGGGTGTCCTCAGACTAGTCAGGTGTCGAGTATCTGGCCAAACTTCAGAACACTGTTGTTGGGGCCCAGCCGCCACCAAGAAAGAGGAAACTAGAAAACCATAAAAACACCAAACAGAAGGAAAGGACTGGCCACAGGGCCAGGCTGAGTAGGAAACAGTGGTGGAAGGCCGCCAGGCCCTCTGCACAGGCTTCTTGGGCCTTGTGAAGCAGAGGACCACCCCCGCTCCCGGCCTCCTCCCCACTCACTGGCTCGCTCTGCCTCCCAGACTTCCTTGCAGGGATCTCCATCAGCAATGAGCTGCTAGATCTCGTGACCCTTCGGTACAGCGACAGCAGTGGCAGGGTCAGCTTCCCTAGCCTTGTCTGCTTCCTGATGCGGCTGGAAGCCATGGCAAGTAAGTGTCGCTTGGACGCCATGCTGGGGACCTTCACGGGGATGAAAGAACATAGAAGATGGCCAGAAATGCACCCCTGCCCCAGGCCTGGGTGGACCTTCAGTAGTGGGGTGGCCTGGGGTCCTACGTAAGAACTATTGCCCCAAGAGACAGAGCCAGCGTTAGCCTGTGTAGTGACGTAGTTGGCTTGTGTCCCCAGCCTCCCTTCTGCACCCTATTCTCCCCAGGTCATTCCCTTATCCCAGGTCGCTCATTTCCTCATTACCCAATGTATTCGCTGCCTCTTTCAGGAACAAGGTTAAATCACGGTGTCCCCGCTGCAGGTTGTGTTTATAGTTTAAACTCTTTAGCTGTGCAATGAATGGTCTGGGTCTCAGCTGAAGAAATTGCACACGCAAGTGAAGAGCTGGGGGCAGGAGGTCTTTCCCCAGGCTTCAGAAGGGAGGCCAGAGGTTTTGACAATTTTTAGCAGCATACCCCTTTGTTTTAAGTGAAATCTTATGTGAAACCCCAGGCCATAATATAGCTCAAAATGGAGCTTCTGTGGTAGAAGTGGGATCTGGCCTGAACTCTCATCCTTTGCATTATCCTTGCCACGTGGCACCTCTGTAAATCCTTCCTAAGACAAGCCCGCACATCTCCAGGGTCAAGTGTGGAGAGATGCAAAGTGCAAAGGAACTGGAGGAGGGAGAGGGGCAAGTGGGCCAGAGCCGTCAGAGAGTGGTAATTTGAAGACAGGAGCCCCAAGCCGTCCCGCAGGTGTGGAGTTTGCCCAGAAGGAGAAAAGTAGGCCAAGGCCAAGTACATTCTGTGCAGAGTGAGAGAGTGCTTTACTCAGACTCACTGCATTTGCTCTTCACTTTCTTTTTATCCTGATTTCTCTCCTCCTCTTCACCCTAGAGACTTTCCGGAACCTCTCCAAGGATGGAAAAGGACTCTACCTGACAAAAATGGAGGTGAGCTGCCTTCTCCTCCCAGAGATAGGGCACCACCCCACGCCACCTTTCCTCACCTGATTCCAGAGAGCATTTTTCTCCTTGAAGATATCGAACACTCTGTCAAAGGCCAGCCAAGCCGCTGGCCCCCCTGCCTCCAATTACTACCTTTATATATTGCTAGCTGCCAAGGCCGCTTTAGGATCTTGGCAGACGGATTTTATTTTTTTCCAATAGCTTAATAAAGCAGAGGATTATGTGGGAGTCATAAATCCAAGAATGAACTGAGGAACACCTGCTGAGCTCACTGTCCATTAAACTCACTCCTATTGAGTTTTAGAAAGAGCCTCCTGGCCCAGCCAGCTGGTCAACCTCAGCCATTTCTCTCACCACCTGGCTGTTCAGGGTGTAGCAGCAGATATGCTGTGACAGGGGGTGGGACCTCATGCTTGGGTTGGAATTAGCTAAAAAGAGTTGATGAGATTAGACTGAGATCGTTCAAGGGAGGGGCACTGTTTGCCCTGATCTATATTAAGCTAATACGTTTAAAGGTTGGTTGTAATGATGATGCTTATTTCTTAGTGGATGAACCTGGTCATGTACAACTGAAGCAAGGAGTAGAGCAGACCCCAGGTAAGACGTAGCAGCTTTAGAATCATTTCTTCTAGGGACATAACAATTCCCCTTCTGCTCCAGAAACTGCACATAAGGTTCTCTCCCTGGGAGCAGCCTCCCCCGAGATTACAGAGCCCTGATCCATGCGAGCCAAGGCTCAGCTGCTTAGGGGGCCCCTGAGTTTCAAGGCCAAGACTGCAGATTCATCCAAGCCATGTAGAGCAGTGAACATTCACATAAGAGTGTGGCCTGAAAGTCATGAGCAAGAGGTTTAGAATTCTTTTATAAAATTAATTTTATTGAGATATAATTGACATTTAGCATTGTATTAGTTTTGGGTATGTAACATAATTTACATATGTGTATATATGTGTGTGTGTGTGTGTGTGTATACATATATATAGTGAAACAATCATCACAATAAGTTTGGTTAACAGCTGTCACCACACAGGTACAAATTTTTTTCTTATGATGAAAACTTTTATGATTTATTTCTTAGCAACTTTCAATTATACAATAGTATTATTAACTACAGTCATATGCTGTATATCACGTCCCCAGGATTTAATTATCTCATAACTGGAAGTTTGTACCTTTTGATCACCTTCAGCCATTCTGCCCACCTCTCAACCCTCCACCCCTGGAAACCACCAATCTATCTGTTCTCTGTGTCGATGAATTTGGTTTGGTTTTGGTTTTCTTTTCTTTCTTTCTTTTTTTAGATTCCACATATAAGTGAGATCATAATAGCATTTGTCTCTGTCTCTGACTTAGTTCACTTGGCATAATGCCCTCACGTTCCACCCATGTTGTTGCAAACGGCAGGACCACTTTCTTTTATATGGCTGAATCATATTCCATTGTACATATGCACTGCATTTTCTTCATACGTTCATCAGCTGCTAGACACTTAGGTCGTTTCTGTGTCTTAGCTATTGAAAATAATGCTGCAGTGAACATGGGGTGCAGACACCTTTTTGAGCTATTGTTTTTGTTTCCTTCAGATAAATACCCAGAAATAGAATTGCCGGATCATGTGATAGTTCTGTTTTTAGTTTTTTGAGGAACTTCCATCCCATTTTCCACAGTGGCTGCACCACGTTACATTCCCACCAACAGTGCACGAGGGTTCCCTTTCCTCCACATCCTTGGCAACACTGATTATCTCCTGTCTTTTTGATGATAGACATTCTGACAGGTGTGAGGTATATCTTACTGTGGTTTTGATTTGCATTTCCCTGCTGATTAGTGATGTTGAGCATCATTTTATGTACTTATTTGACCATTTGTATATCTTATTTGGAAAAATGTCTCCAGTTCTGCCCATTTTTTAATCAGATTGTTTAATCCTCCCATTATGCTAGAGGGTAGATTCCTCTGAGAAGGTTCTGGAACCTCATTACCGTTCACCTTCACAGGGGCTTGTTTGAATGAATTCTCTCCTGACTTCTGAAACTAAACTGTCTCTCTTCTGGAGCCTTCTAATTCCCACTTAAACATGCTTATCTTCTAAATTTCCTTCCAGCTACAACTCCATCTCTCTCCTCCCTTCACAGCCAAATTTCAAGAGCAAATTGTCTCCACATCCTCACCTCTCACCTTCCCCTCAACTACTACAATTCAGATTTCTCAGACATCATTTCTCCCTGATTTTTGCATTGGCTCCCTATCTGATTTTCCTATATGCAGCCAGCCATATGCCTCAAATCAATTTCCTAGAGTCTTTGAGTACGCTTTTAAAAATTCAAGTTCAATCATTGTACTCCCCAGGTTAACATCTTTCAATGTCTTCCTGCTGATATTCAGGAAAAGTCTAGACATGAAGGTGGCCTGCATCATCGGGCCTCTGCCCACCTGGCCAACCGTTTCTTCGGTCTCTCCTCCTTCTGCACTCTATGGCCAGCACACCAGCATTCCCTTTATTTCCTGTAATGTTTTATTCTTTTCCCAGCCCCACGCCCTCTGTCCTGCTCAGACCTGGGGTCACTTACCTAACTCCTGATCCTCATGTCTTAGCCCTATGGGTTCCCATATTATTTACTCATATCACACTTCCCAATCACAACGTCTAAAAGACTGTTTTTTTCTGTTGCCCATTTCTTCCTTTTTAAAAAGAGCCTTATTGATATGTAATTCATACACCATATAGTTTACCCTTTTAAGGTATAGAGTTCAGTGGTTTTCAATATAATCACAGAGCTGTGCAACTATCACCACAATATAGTTTTAGAAGATCTGTCATCCCCACGAAAGGACACTCCATGCCCATTAGCAGTCACTTCCTATTGTTGTTGCCTGACCCTTCTAGTCCTAGGCAACCTCTATTCTGTTTTCTGATTCTATGGATTTGCCTGCTCTGGACATCACATATAATTGGAATCATGTAATGTGTGGTCTTGTTACTGACTTCTTTTCACTTAGCATAGTATTTCACGGTTCATCTACGGGGTAGCATGTGTCAAGATGTCATTCTTTTTTAGTACCAAATAATATTTTATTTTGGTGCTATACCATATTTTATTCCTCCATTCATACCTTAATGGGCATTTATGTTGTTCCTACTTTTTGCCTATTGTGGATAATCCTGCTATGAATTTTTCTGTACAAGTTTTGCATGGTTGTATATTTTTACTTCACTTGGGTATCCCTAGGAGTGGAATGGCTGGGTCCTATGGTAATCGATGTGTGACATTTTAAGGAACTGCCAAACTGTTTTCCAAAGCAACTATACCATTTTACAATCCCACCAGCAGTGCATAGGAGTTCTAATTCCTCTACATCATCACCAACACTTGTTATTATCTATCTTTTTCATTATAGCCATTCTAGAAAGTGTGAAGTGTTATCACATTGTGGTTTTTATTTGTAGCTCATTGATGGCTTGTGATGTTAAGTATCTTTTTGGTGCTTATCGGCCATTTGTCTTTTTTTTCTCCCCCTCTTTAATTCCCCTCCCCCGACCCAATTCCACTCCTGACCTACAGATGTTGCCATTTCCCTTTAAAAACTGGATCTCTGAAGGCGGGGCCTCTCCTCCACACACTCGTGGCACGCACCGGGGGCCTGGCACACCCAGAGTATGGTTCGTGGCTCCACCTGGGGCCTGAACCCAGGACCTTCTGCATGTAGAACAGACGTGCTAACCACTGCACTATGGAGCCACCCCCTTCTATATCTTTTTTGGAAAAATATCTAATTAAATCATTTGTCTATTTTTAAATTGGGTTATTTGTCTTTTCGTTACTGAGTTGTAACAGTTCTTTATATATACACACACACACATATATATACACATATATATATGTATGTGTATATATATATATATATATATATATATTCTAGTACAAATACCTTAATCGTGTATTATTTGCAAAAATTTTCTCCCATTCTTCTCTGGTTCAAGTTTCTTGATATCATTTACAGAACATGAGTGTTTAATTTTGATGAAGTCCAAATTATCTATTTTTTCTTTTGTCACTTACACTTTCGGTGTTGTATCTGAGAAATTGCCTAACCCATAAGATCATAAATGTTTGTTTTTTCCCTAAAATTTTATAGTTTTACATTTAGACCTTTGATCCATTTCTAGGTAATTTTTGTATATGGCATGACGCAGGGGTTCAATCTCATTTTTTTTGCAGGTATATATCCAGATGTCCCAGCACTACTTTTGTTGAAAAGACTCTTCTTTGCTCCATTTTACTGTCTTGGCGCCCTATCCAAAACTCAATCTATCGTAATGTAAAGATTTATTTCTGAACTTTCATTTCTCTCCCACGCATCTATATGCCTATCCTGATGCCAGTGCCACACCGTGTTGATCACTAGAGTTTCGTATTAAGTTTTGAAATCAGAAGTGTGAGTCTCCCAAGTTGGTTTCCTTTTTCAGGATTGTTTCGAAATTCTAAATTCCTTGAGTTTACATATAAATTTCAGCATCAGCAGGACAAATCCCGTGGTGGTTGGGGTGGCGGGAGAGGAAGTAGCTGGGATTTTGACAGCAAATACATAAATACGGAAAGCACTTGCAGCAGGGATGTACTGCCTTCTTCACAATACACAACGTGTAGTTTTCTGATCCGTGAACATGCAATGTCCCTCCATTTTGTTTTTTTAGATCTTCTTTCTTTCAAAAATGTTTTGTTGTTCATAGTGTAGAAGTCCTGCACTTCTTTCATTAAATTTATTCCTAGGTAACATGTTCTTTTTGATGATATTATAAATAACTTTATTTTCAGATTCTTTATGCTATAAAAATACAAGTGATTTCTGTATAGTAATCTTATATTCTGTCACCTTGATAAACTCATTTCTTAGTTTCAATAGTTTTTTTTTTTTTGGAGGATGCCTTAGGATTTTCTATATACAAAATTATTTCATCTGCAAATGGAAATAGTTTTTATTTCTTCCATCCCAATCTGGATGGCCTTAGCTTTTTTGTCTGATGTCCTGTCTAGAACTTCTAGTACAATGCTGAATAGAAGTAGAGAAAGCAGACATTTGTCCCTGATCTTGGGAGAAAACACATAGTCTTTTATCAATAAGTATATTAATTTGGGGATTTTTGGAGATACTGCTAGTCAAGTTGAGGAAGTTCTCCTCTATTTGTAGTTTGCTGAGTCAACTTTTAATTACTTGCTTGATGTCTGTGTTTTCTGCCATACTGTAAGCCTCAGTATGTCTTATTCGTTGCTATCTCCTTAGCTTGTAGCAAAGTGCCTGGCCCAGAAAACCCTTCCAGTAACAATTTCCTAAATGACTGAAAGAAATTGTCCTTTCAGGTTTGTGTCTTCCTTTGTTTTGTTCTCATTTCAACTTTTGCAAATATTGTCTTACACCCAAGTCTTCCTGTTATTTCACGATTTCTCTATTTTCTTCCCCACTGGGATTACTAAGGAACATATAGTTAACATTATTTTGTTATACTCCCTAATACATCATGATCAATATTCTTCCATAAAGGCTATTGTCTGATCTGTTGATCTTCTCACCCCTTTTAAAATCTGCTTTCCTGAGTCCAGGGCACATGTCAGCTCTGCCCACCATTCTCTCACTTTGCTAATTCAAAGTTGCTTTCTTCTGGGGTCTCCATCACTCCCAGGTTAGCAAGGAGACTTTCACTGTCAGTCAGCATTCAGTCCAGAGGTGAATTCCCTCTCCTCGCTGATTTGGCCCTCTGTGCAATGAAGCAATCTCTGGAACAAGCGAAGGCCTTGTCAGATGGGCTAAGTGAGCGTCTCCCCAGAGGCTGGGGTTGCTGATGGCTCTCGGCAGTCTGCTTACCTTCCTGGCCACTCCCTACAAACTGTACAACCAGCTTTCAGCTGCCTCTGGGCTCACCAGGCAAGCCAGTGTCTTCCCGTCGTCAGCACACTCCTGTTTCTCTCTCATTTTCAACCCATCTGCTCTCTCTCCTCTGGCTGAGTAAATCAGGAGATAGAAATGTGCAACCAGACAACTCCCCTTCCTCTCCTCCCATCATCTCTTTTCCTTTTGGACAAAGCCTGCCCCTCCACTGATGTCCTGTGAGCAAGGTTTATGTTAAAAATCTGAAAAAATATCAAGTTCATAGTTTTAAAAATGCTAATAGTCAGCACATGGGTACATGGTCCTTGGACACTTGAGGCTATGTTGATCTTATTTGATTTTAGAATCTAGAGGTTTAATATACTGCAGGTCACACCCTGCTGAGAGTTGGTCTAGCTAACGTCATCTCTGTTCATGTTATCTACTGTCAATATGGCAGTAAAGTGCCTTACTTTAACAAAGTTGGTATTTATAACAGTTTCCCAGCTCCTTATTCGCTTCAGGAAGGTAAGATGCGGGCAACAGTCCCGATCCTGCTGATTGACCAACAACGGTTTCACCAGAGGCGTCCCCTTCTATCCTAATCAGTCCATCTCTCTAATCTTCAGACTTGAGAAATTCTTTTTGAAAGTTGGGCATCTGGATTTCCTCTGGGGATGTGAAAACTCCCTACTTCCTCTGGCCAACAGACACCTGGTGATGACCAGGCACTTTTCAAACCCAGGGTGTCCAGCCTGCTAGAGCTGGCATTCAAAGAGAACTGTATCCAACTAGGAAAATGACATGACCATCCCAAGGGCATAAACCAAGAGGGAGTGAGTTGGAATCCAGGACACAGGACATCTAGTTGCCCAAGACCAGAGCTGTGCAGCCAGACAAAAGAACAAGAGGTTCGGGGGGAGCAGGAAAAGCGACCAGTAGTTTTACTGATCACTGAATCATGGGAGAAATGGCGTTCAGAAGGATTTTGAAATTCTGCTGGAGAGCTTCGGGAGAATTATTAGGATAATGACATAGACTAAGCAGATTGTTAAATGAGGTAATTATTAATTCCTGGAAGAACAGAGAATTATAGAAGAAAAGAAATGTGATCCTCGAGTATTTCTTCACTCAGCAGTGAGCAGTACATACATAATTGTAATAAAATAAAAATTGAATATTGATTTAACAAAAAATGTGACATAAATCTATTAGAGAATAGAAGTGGGCTTGTATGAAAGTGGACTAGGAGCGCCCCAGCCCCATGTTCCATCATGTCAATAAGCATTTAGCATTGATAAGGGTAACCACGGAAGCATATTATTTAGAAATATGGAGGTCAGCATCAAAAGGAAGAGTTTGCGATGAGGAATTTAGGAGAGGAATGGAACAGGGGACTGCTATTTTTCCTTCACACCTTGTAATACTATTGGAATTTTAAAATTATGTACATTGGGCTGAATTTTTATAAAAATGAATCAGCAAACTATCAGATTGTCTGAGAGACAAGAGTTCAAGACTCCAGGGGAGGGAGACAGTGAAGAGTCGAGGCTTCTTTACCACAGGGGCAGGAAAGATGGCTGATTATAGTTGTAGAAAAATATGTCTATTCAAGAATGTCGATTTAATCCAAGAGACATGCACCGGAGAAAAGCCACTCTTCAGCGGGAGCCCACAGATGGCAATATCAGGGCTCAGCTGCAACAGGGGACACAGTTGTTATTGCCACCTCTGGTGTCTGCCCCTTCAGCCTGCCTCGGTGGTGGAGGAAGAACATCTCCCCCAAATTTCCCTCCACTTTGCAGTGGGCACTCAAGTGCCAAGTGGACCACAGTCTGCACTCAGGGCAGAGTAGGTGCATAGGGCGCCTCCGAGGAATTTTGAAGGATGAGGTAGAGACATTCCCATCCTTTGGGGAGCCATGGGCATGATGGAACTGACCCCACCTTGCCAGCAGGTGGTGCATGTGCTTCCTCTGCTGTCTGGTGGTCCCGAACAGTATCTGTGGGAGTGGGGCTTGACTTCTTTCCTCTCCCTGGGTCTTCTGCCTTTGAGCATCTGTATCTGTTGCCAGGACAAGTTCCCAGTGATCAGTCAAGAATCTGTTCTCATTCACAATGGACTTGTTGCCCCCTGAGTGTGATACAAATGACACTTGCCCTGCTGAAAATGTAGTCAAACTACCTTCTAGGAGGCTGGGTGGGGTTCTCAGCTGAGTCAGGCTCTAGTGATCCCGAGGTCACAGAGCAGGTCATCTGAGTGCTTCGGGATAGCAGCCTGGAGTCACCTGGAAAATGAAGTGGGAGATGTTCCACTGTGGGAAAGAAGGGGAGAAGCTGCCTCTTGGTCCCCTCCCATCAGTCCAATCCATTTCCTGGAAAAGAATAAGCCAGTCTGCCCACCCACAAGGGCTGTGGGTGACACGGGACCAGTCTACTGGGTGTTTGCAGAATAATCATACTCTCCAGCGTCTGAATCCTGATCGTTTCACAGTCAAGTGGCAAAATAAAACATGGTTCCATAAAGCTCTTGGACTCTGTGACAAGTAAGATCTTCATTCTGGATGCAAAATACATTTGGGAAAGGGGAAATTCAGCCAATAAGGCAGGTACCTCGCTTCTTCCTTATCCATCAAGTCGTCATCATTTATCTTCCAAAGATCTTGGCCTATTAAGGTACAGAAGAGGTTCCAGAGCATGCCCAGACCAGACGCCACTCAGGGAACCCGTGGTTTGAGAATTCTTTCCTAGAGGCATCTCCCCAATGAGGGAATCTTTGTAATTCTGTGTGTCAAGGGGACAGAAAGGGGGGGACCTCCTTCAGTGTGACCTTTCTGACTAGACACCTTCAGAAGGTAGATGGTGTAGATGGGGGTGAGTCATTACGTAAACTACTATGCTCAGCAACAAGGCCAGAGCTCAGAAGTGGACACATCCTGGTACAAAGGACAAACACACAGCCAACTAACCTGCATCGCACGGGCACTGCAAAAAGGGCTTGCAACCGTTTCAGTAGGAGAGCAGTGTCAGACGCACAGCACAGCTTGAGCCAGGTCATTTTGCTTCCTGGCCTTGTGCTTGGTTAACCACAATAGGTGGCCATGGTTATCGGCATGGAGGCAGACAAAATAATGCCTAAAGACTTGGAGTCCTGAGCTGCCAGACTGCCCTGTTACATAAGATATTCTGTATGCAAAATACCAGTACCGACAGGTCAACATAGACTTTGCCAACAAAGGGAAAACCGGAAGAATGAATAAACCATATCTGGCAGGACTCAGAGATGACCTTCACCTGAATGTCTGGATAGACAATGCAACAAACCACACTTCTCTGCCTCAGCCACATGTCACCCCAGGCTCCTTATGGACCTGCTTGGGCCCTGGGAGACAAGAAGAGTGGAATTTTCAGGTCTGTGGTCAGTGGCAAGCAGCCCAGGGTTGGCTACGCTCCCTCTGTGCCAGCTGGATTGGTACCCACAGGGCAGAGTGGTGCCCTCCATCACAGGACTTAGCTCAGAAACAAGTCTTTGATTTTCTCTTTAAACAGGATATAAAGAGAAAGGTTACTCAATTGATTAATTAAATAGCTGACTCTTACAGTTGTGTTGGGGCCAGAGGACTCAGGGAGCCTCTTTGTGGCCATGGCAGAGAGGTCTAGCTCCTCTGGGGATGGGGGAGCCTCTGCCCCTGTCCCCCCATTAGAGAGAAGTCCTTGATCCTTAGCTCTGGCACAAGGCAGGCCAGCCAGCTTGTTCCTAGGCTGTACCGAGAGCTCCCCATATCCTTCAGCCAAGGTCAAGAAAAGCCTCTGAAGCCAGGGTCAGACACCCTGGCCCTGCCGGCTTCTTACCTGTGGGTCCTGGAGCAGTTTGTATTGTTTCCGGAAATGACACAGTGAGCAAGGAGCACAGTGGATGCCAGACAGAGGGATAGGGAGGGGCAGGGGCCCTCAAGGAGCAAATGACCTCAGACTCCCCCAGAGTTTCTGCAGTTGCAGCACCCTGTGAGGGAAGAAGGGTGGTCAGGCTTTACCTGCCCTTTTATAGGTGAGAACTTTGAAGACAAGAAGAGGTGGCCACCCCATTAGAGGTAGCAGACCCCAGATTGAAATTCAAGTCCTCTGCAGTAGCTGGACATTTGGTTGGCCCACTTCTCTGGAGCTGGGAGTTACCCCAGTGAGATTAAACATCTGAACCCACGCATTTGAAGTCCATTGCCAGTGGAAATGTTGATTTGCCCAATAATGACCAGGGTGTGGCCATGACTCAGACTTTACTGTGCATAAAAATCACCTGTAATAACCTTTTTAAAAAGCTTCAGAGATTCTGAGCCAGAAAGTCTGGTGCCTGACCTGGGAATCTGAATTTTTTAAAGCTCCTCAAGTATCGCCTGTGGTCCTCAGAGGACATTCCTGGAATCACCGCCTTCACAACTTCACGGAACAGTGGAAATGCTCTGGGTTGCACCAACCTGGGCAGTGACGGACGAAATGCCTAATGAATTCAAGCTGGAGGCCTGCTCAGGTCGGGACCCCCACTTACCCCACGCTGTCGCTGGGGATATCACCAAGGCTCCTTCCTACCCCCTCCCAGCTCCCCTTCCTTCCAGCTCCCAGAGAACTGATGTCCTAGTTGATTTTTACCTCTAAACAAGCTAATTAAGCAATAATCCTAGAAGAATCCATCACTCTGACAAGGTTGTTGATTAACCATCCCCAGCCTAGCCAAAAGTGCTTCATATCCCAGCAGAATGGTCAATAATGAGTACAGCAGCAGCCCCGGGCCACTGCAAACCAGATCACGACCGTGTCTGAGGAGACAGATGCAGAATGGGTAACCGGACCGACCTCGCCGCCTGTTGGAGGAGTGTGGAGAGAAGGTGGGCTGCTGGAGGCCGCACAGGCCGGGTCATCTCGGAGCAGGTTCTAGACTATTCTTTCTGAGACCATCAATGCTCCGAGGGAGTTTCTAAGGTTATGAACCACTCTGGGCCACGAGAGAAGGGCCCTGTGAAAGGGGGTTGGACACGCAGACATAATTCTCCAACTTTATAGTCATGTCAACTATATAGCTGCTGGAATGAGAGGAGAGACAGGCAGGGTGATAAAATGACTGCCTTGAGAGATCAATTTCAAGTACAGACTGATATATCTTTCCTCCCCTCCCCCCCCCACACTTAGACTGTTATTTTAAACACCCCCGTTCCCTTGAAAGATTTACTTTCTTCGGTGCTAAGAAAATAGTCCCTTTGACCAAGCAAGATGTGATAAAACGCTGCCCTCCGATGGTCAGTCACTGCAGCTTTGAAGCATCCACCTTCGGAAGGTTCCTTCCCACTCAGGTACCCAGCGTGGGCCTCCGGGTAGGAGCCTCCAGCCTGCCGGCCAGCGTGCACCATCTGAGCCGCCATCCCTGTGAACTGCCTCGTCATCTGTCTGCCTGACTCTACCTTTGCCTGAATGCTGGTCTCATTTTTGCAGCTTAGCATAAAGAGTGGATGACATTGGCAAATACTCTGGACCAAGGGGAGGGAAACCGACCTCAGCTGCGCCACCCTGGTTTGCTCATCATGTGCTGTGTACCGTACATCTTTAAGAGTTTCCAACTGTGTTCAGCGACAAAGAAAGGAAAATAGCACATAGTCAGGGCTCAGTCCGTGTTCAGAGATTGAGTGACTGAACGTGTGTAGACGGGGATCACGTGGATGGATCACGGGGCCAGGACTGGAGTCTCAGGTTCAAGGCCCAGTTCTGCCTCCGTCCAGCCGTGTGTGCTTGGGAGAACAGCCTTCTTTTTCCGGGCCTCCTTCTCTAAAATGAAGGGGCTGAACTCGAAGACTTCTAAGGTCTCTTCCACGTCACATACTTAGGGAGCCTGGTCCTAAGGATGCTACTCCATGATCATCATTAAGGGGTGGCAACTGGCCAGGAAAGGAGCCCCCAGCCCTGCAGCGACAGCAGCTCCTCCTGGCACCCACTCTCTGGGGAAGTAAATCAAAACAGTGCTCTCCTCGCCCTCAGCCTGAGCCTTTCCGCCCAGTTGTTGTTAGTGACGATGGAAATGCAAGAGCCCCTTCACTCACGGGGGAGTTGGCCATTCGCATTGACGTTGCCCTGGGGAGGTGGAATCAAGGCACTGTGAAGCCTCGGATGGTGGTGCGACCGTGACACCTGGTGGCCATCTCCGCTAATCAAGGAGCTTCTCGGCCTTCCCCGAAGTCCCGCGCTTCTTTCCCTGCGGCCAGATGGGCAGCGTGTACCCCATGTGCGTGACGCAGGGCCCTGGGTTGTGGCCTCGGTCTCACAACCACCTCTCTGTCTGACCTGAGTCCGCTTCCTCGGGGAGGAGTTTGGCCCTTGATTTTTTTCCCATCCAACCACGTCGTTCTCTGGGACTCTGCTGTGGCTGACGGCGACAGTCAGGGATTCCAGGCCCGGCGTTCACAGCCAGGACCCTCGGATTGCGCCCACGTGATCGCGCACGGTCCTGCCACACACCCACGTCCACGCAGGCGCGAGGCAGGACCACACGGCCTCGCAGGCTGCCGGTGCTTCACACCAAGCTCTGCCTCCCTCCTGGCGGCCAGAGGTTGAGGTGAGGGACGTAACAGAAATAGCCAGAAGGAAGTCTCATTGAGCAAGCTTCGAGGCGAAGGGGCAGTTCAGCTGGTTTTGCTCACTTTACCAGAATCTTCCCCTGCTGGTGGGGTCACTGGAGTTTGTGTGTCCCTAAAGAACAATGCAGACGGGTTCTTAACACACTGTCCTGCCTGTCTACCAACACCTCACAGACTGCAGAGTGGAAGCAGGTGGTGTGCGAAGGACTCAGAACCTCGCAGGTGGTGTGCGAAGGACTCAGAACCTCCCCTAGGGGCCCAGGCGCTCACCCTGTGCTGGTGTGTTCGAGGACACAGGCTCAGCTTGTCAGGCCTTTTCTGAGTCCTGCTATTCTTACCCCAGAAGAACTGGGCTCCCTGCCTCTTGAACCATGTCCCTTATCACTGACTTTTGTTCTGTGTTATTAGTTTTTCTCAAAGTATAATCTTGTGAGTGCTGCAAGATGTGCACAGTAAACCTCGGTGCTTTCCAGCATGCAAACTGCAAAAATGCTGGATGAGGCTGCGTTCGCCCCCAGAAGTCCTGATACACTCCTGTGGCCTCCCCTTATGTGTGCAGTGGAAACAAGCTGGGACCCCCTGAAGAAGGAAGTCATTCGTTCAAGCTGAGGATGTAAACTCTAGAGTTGCCAGGGCTCTGGTGGTGTGTGCTGATTTTTCCCTTGTTATTAAACGGTGTATGTAAAAAATACTTTTTTTCGGCAATGGCGAGCCGGTGAACTATTATTTTAAAACATCTGCTCTATATTAGTCAGTGTCTGGTCAGGAGACGAAAATCACACTGAAAAGGGAAATCTTAATATGAAGAATTATTAACGAATGAAAGTAGTTAACTTCTAAAAGGGGCCAAAAGGACTATGGGAAATCAGGAAGCAGCGCTGCCTCTAGGCTTGCAGGAGATGACCCGGAGAAGAAGCGAAGAACTGGGGTGAGGTTCAGACCGCGATGGAGACCGAGGCTGCGGCCCATCTGATGGTGGAGTTCCCTGGGGCACCAGCAGATGGAGCCAGAGCACAGGTGTCCCATCAGCTGGGCGCTGGAAAAACTCGACTGGAAAGAGCACCAGTGGGTGAGGGAGTCTGGAGGCTGCTAGCGTTCACACTGTAGGAAATAAAAAGGCACATTGGAGCCCGGAGGGGTAGCTCTTCCTCATATGCCTCGCGGTGTCCCTCTAGCACCCTCTGCTGACAAAGCCTAACATTACACCAGCTGGCAAAGGAGGACTATTTACAGGGTCCAGCTCAGACATTACAAAGCCCGGCAAAGAAGGACGGTTTGGGAGTCCAGGGGCAACAAATTGTTAACACGCACACCTACGCCATGCCTAGCTCTGGGCTATGCATTTGCCTCATGAATCTTATAGAATATTAAGCAAGTCCTTGAAATAGACATTAGAATTCCCACGTTCACGTCGAGAGGACCCTAGAAGCTAAAAGTAACCGGAAGGATATATTGCCAAGATGCATGGCTGAGCTGTTTTTTCAGCTGATGTGTGTGTGCCTCTAGAGTCTGGGCTTTCTACACCAGGCTGACGGCGCCTCTCTCTGTAAAGGACAGGAAGTTTGTGTTCCTCCTCCCCTCACCCGTCCCGCTCCCTCATCCCTCTCCTCTGTGAGCTCCCCTAAACCTTGCTTGCTCTCCTTGGAGAGACCTGCAGTGAGGCCGATGGCCTGTGGGTGCTCAAAGGCAGTGGTTCCTGGAATCACTGGCAGAGTGTGGTGAATATGATAAAGACTCCTGAGCCTACCTCTGCAGATGCCAGTCTAGGGCCTTGTGTGTGCTGGGGGACGGCAGTGGGGGACGGCCTGGCTGGAGTCTGCATTTAACAATCGTCCCAGAAGTCCTGATACACTCAAGACAGCAGCGCCAACCTCCACTGGCTAGAAGTGGGAAGTGAGGAGCTGCCTGGCTTGTGATGGGGGAGGGGGGCTTCACGCTAACAAGCTTCTCTCAGCCCCAGCACCCTGTGGAAAGGTCAATATTGATACCTGGTTTCTGAAATGAAAATCAGATAGGGCACATGGATCTGCTTTATGGGTGATGAAGCTGTAATGGCTCTAATGGAGGAGGAATTGATTCCTATTTGTCAGCCAGATAATTGGAGGGAGGGCTCTGGACGCCTTGGCTTCCTTGCCTGGCAGCCCCCTGAGGCATGTCTTCTGGACAGGAGGTGTTTTCAAGGTAGAGCATGCCAGAGGTAATCTCTTCCGATTCAGGAATAAGAGCCCCCAGCTCTTGAGTGTCTCCATGTTCCCAGGAACTATGCCCATTGTCTCGGATCCCTAAGACTCTTGCAAGGATGAACACCACAACTATCAGATGAGCAAGCTGAGGGTCCTGCCCAAGGCCGCACAAGGAGCAGAGCTGAAATTCAGGTGAGGGAGGGTCTCACTCCAAAACCGTGTTCTTTCCACTGGCCCACACGGCCTGGGAAAGGAATCGGCTCCTGGCCCAGGGCCCCAGCCCGCGGAGGGCCAGGCTGGTCCCTGCAGGGGCTGAGTATTTGCTGCCCCGGGGTGGGTGGTGAGAGATGGTTCAGTGCCAACTCCCAGGAGGGTCAGAACTCGGGCCAGGAGCTCCCAGAAGTGCCACAGGGTGCAGAAGGGGATGCCGAGCCCACCCAAACACCCAGAGATGAGGTGAAAGAGGTTGAGGGGAGGCCAGGGATGCGGGCTTTATAAGAGACAATAATCCAGTTCCCCAGTTATTGGGGCCCCATCGGTGTTACAATATCTCCTCAGTTCTCCTGAGTTACTGTAGAAATGGCCACCTGTAAAATCGTAGGGAAGAATTCAGAAATGACTCCAGTGCCAGCACGTTGAATAGCACGAAAAGGTGGGAACCGCTTAAACATCCCATGTAACATTGTCCAGCCTCTGTGAGATGCGAGGAAACTCAGTATCTGCTGACCTAAGCCTTGTGACAACAAAGCGAAAAGTAACCAGTGGGCATGGTGACCCCCACCAGCTAGCTCTACCTGCTTGGGTTTCTCTGGCGGCCATGCCATGCCTGTCGCGTGGCAGCATTCTGTGGGGAACTCTGTGGCCCGACAGAGGGTAGGACAGGTCCAGGTTTCGGATCCCTGGCACCTCTCGGCTGTGTGACCTTGCTCCTAATTTCTCAGGCCCAGCTGTCCTCCTCTGTAAATACGCGTTTAAAAACACCACCTCTCGTCCAAACCTATAGAACCGTAACACCAAGAGTGAACCCTAATATAAACTGGACTTTGGGCGATAATAACACGTCGGTGTAGGATCATTGATTGTAACAAACGTACCCCTCTGCTGGGGGTTCTAGATCGGGGGGAAGGCTGTGGGCAGGCCAGAGGGTGGATGAGAAGAACTCTCTACTCTCCCTTCGATTTTTCTGTGAACCTAAAACTGCTCAAAAAATGAGTCTATTTAAAAGAGAAAAAAAAATCACGGCCCCTTGGGTTGTCATCAAAGGGCCTAGCCCTGTGGTGGCACATAGTGGGGTCATCGTTCGCTGTATAAGGGGGTGTCACCTTGCAAGCAGTGTGGGGATGTGGAAGGATCCTAACAGTGGAAATAGGGTGATTCTCATCTGCATTGTCACCTCGTGCCCCTCAGGGAGCCCTCTGGGGGCTGGGAGCAGGTGTAAGACCAGACTAGACCAAGTACTTTATTAATAAATCAGGAGACAGGACAGCGAATACGCCCCAGAGATGGATATGATTATAAGAGGTCCGGGTCTAGGATTCAAGGTCAGTTCTTCCCTGCCTCCCTCTCTCCAGACAGACATTCTCACAGCCAGCAGAAGGAATGGGAAAGGACTTGGCTGTTGGCAAAGCGCAGACCCGGCTGGCCACGCTTCTGCTCTGAAACCCTCGCTTGCCCCTAGTGCCTCCAGCTGGTTTGCAGGCCTCCCCTCCACTTGCCCAACCCGACAGCCACTCTGTGGGCTGCCATTTGGGGGGTGGGGGGCAGGAAGAGAACGACTGTGTGCCTGGAGACCCAAGTTTAGACCCAAGTCCGGTAGCTGTGTGACCTTGAGGACATCTCTGCCCCTCTCTGTGCCTCGATTTTCCCCAGACCAGACTCCTTCTTTCCCTGAACACACTACTAGGCGCCAACTATGAGCTAGACCATCTCCAAGGTCCTTCCCATTGTGATATCATCTTTCACACCAGGCAGTTTAAAGCACTGGGAGAAATATTAAGACACACAACGCATAAAGACGGAAACGAAAAGGTTTCCTTAATCGGGGTTCCCAGGGATGGTGCATTTCCTCCCAGTCTGCCCCCATTTTGAACCCGCATTTCTGTGCCCACATTTGTGGGCACAGGGCATGTGTTTGGAAAGCGCGTGGGGACTCGGAAGAAGACCGCAGGGCTGTGCTCTTGTCCTCAGCATCTGTCCGGGGCTCATCTGGGACGAAAGCGGATGCCTCCCGCCCACGGCTCTGGATTTCCCTTGAGTCTGCCTCGGCGGTGGTGCTGCCCTCCCTGCCGGACCCCGCCCCTGTGAGAGGATTCGGAGCTTCTCCGGAGGCAGCACGGGATGGATGCTCGACCACGCACGGGCTTGGCTCCAAATGGAAATGGTTCCGATCCTAGCGCTGCCTTTTCCTTGCCGTGTGAGCTCGGGACGTTATTCAACATCTCTGACCCTTCCTATCCTCTGTTAGGTGAAAAGACGACATCTCTACCTAATACGGTTGTTGTAAGGGTCGAATAAAATGACACGAGTCATGTTTCTGACCACATAAATAGCAGCACCGCTTTACTTAATACGAGATGTTAGGGATCTTGTCCGTAAATGAGTAATCCATGGAAAGCACTAGGGCCGTGCTTTGATGAGGACTCCACGTCGAAGAGCATCATCGTTTGTATCACGCTGTTTCCTTCCGTATGACCGCCAGGTGGCAGCATGCGGCCGTGGAACGGGAGCCCTCGTTCTCCTCAGGCTGTCGCCTCACGGAATGGCAGTGCGGGCAGCGCCGTTGGGTGACAATAACCACGGGGTTGTTGATGGAGCTTGTACCACACGAGGTGCATGGGGAGCACTTAACAAACACTTTCGAAGGCCCTAACGAGGGAGGTACAGCTACCCACCTTGTACACAGGAAGAAGAGCGAGCTCAGGTGAGAGGATCCACTAATCGGGCAGAGCCAGGAATCAGACCCAGTCCCCTCCGGGGCCCCCGGGCACTGGCCCACCGGGCTGGGCGGCCTCCCAGTGGGGTCTGGGATCCCCACGTGGCAGTGAGGCACTAGAAGCCAGGGCCCCCAGCCCCAGGAGGGTACCTTCTCCATACAGCCAGGCCTCCTGGGAGTAGCCCATCAGTGAAGACCCCCACTGCAGTGAGGCTCAGCCTGGATTTTCTGGGGGTACTGAGAACCCTGGGAAAGCAAGCACTCCATTTCTCTCTGCGTCATCCAACAGGACCCCTCCTGATCCCCAAGTAGTCTTTGCCACTGGAGCCACAGTGATTTGTGGGAAACTTCCTCCAAATCCTGGCTAATCCTGCTTTAACTGAACTCCTTTAGCGATTGCGTTTGTGGCTGGGTGGCCTCTAATCCCTTTAGCCCCACATGCTCCCGCGAAGTCACGTGTGCAGACATGCCTCCAGCTGGGGCCCTCAGCCAGCAGGTCTGGGCTGGAGCACACCTGGGACCCCTGGCTTGTCCCACTCAGCATTGACTTCCTTTTCTCCCTACTGTGAGTCTCACTTGACAGCAGCCGAGGGGCCTAGGCACCCCAGGCACCCCATTCCTCAGAGGGACAGCCTGGTTTAAAGTTAGGGCCTCCATTTCCTCCTCCGTAAATGGGCATAAAACTGGTCATGCCTCATAGGGTCCCTTATGAGGATGTACTAAGGTAGGATAGTGAATGAGCTTAAACCAGAGGCTGGGCGGTGAGCTACGGTTAACTTAGAGTGTCTACCTGCCACCCCCAGCCCAAACTGACAAGGGGGCAGAGCCCCCCTCTCTCCCACCTCTGGGAGTATGGACCCCCGAGGGACAGCAGCTGCTCACAGAGGCTGCGAGCTGTGATGGCAAGAAGCCCCCTGCGGGCCGTGCAGGGCTGAGGCCTCCTGCATGTCAGCAGTTCCGACCGACCGGGGAGAGGCCCAAGGACCCGCAGCTCTGAGAAGGTTCGTGGAATGGAGGAGAGGTACGTGGTGGGGCCACGATGGGTTTGGGCCTCAAGCTCCTGAGAGATGTGGGAATACAGGCCAGGGAGGCAGGGGGCTGGGGAAGGGTAGCACTGCATCCCAGGCAGGGCTGGGGCAGCCCCAGTCGGCAGGCAGGGCGGTCCCAGGCAGCACCCAGGCAGGGGAGGCACTGCAGGCAGCAGCTCCCAGAACCACAATCAAGTATCTAATCTTTAGTCACAGTTACAGTATTTGTAATCCACAAATCAGCAGGTCCCCTGCCCCTAAGAAGGAGATGAGGTTGACTTAGACTCCTCCGGAAGAGCGACTCCCTCCTGGAGAGATGCTCACACCCTGACCTCCTGCCCCTGAGCGCCATCTCTGCTGGCTCACAGCTGCGCCCTTCTCTCCTCCCAGGTGTAGGTCTCAGGGTGGAATCCTGCTTCCCTATGTCCATGCTACACTGAACAACAAAACTAAAAACTAAACTCCCTCTCACTCTTCAGGGTAGAGCGTTCAAGGGCCTTTCCTGAGGTCACGCTCTGCTTAGCCCAAAGCACAGGAGCAAAGCCAGCAAGGGGCTGCCTGTTCCCAGAGAGACCCCTGCCACCCTGCTCCAGCTAATGTGGGGGTTAGCTCCTGCCAAGGCCCAGAGGCCAGAACCCGACCCAGTGTGTCCAAGCAGCTCGGGCATGACATACTGGCTTCACATTCCTCAGAGGTGTGCCTTACTGACAGCGTCTGAAATCTTACCCTGCTCTCAGCCTGGAAGTCCTCAGCACTCCGTTCATTGTATTTCTTCCAAGGAGCCTGGCTTTTAAGAAGGCAAGAAATATATTCAGGGTTCTTTATTTCTATGACTCAAAAATATGTGGCGTTCAGTCAACAATGTTCTAACTTTTTTTTTTAATGTAACAGAAACATTTTGCTCATCATCAAGCTTTATGTAGGAACCCCAATACATGAAAAACAGTCAAAGCAACTGCGTGGCTGAATCTGGAGGAGGCAGAGGGAATGAGAGCTCTTAATCCACGGCTCAGCCTCCACCACCCCACCCCACTCCTTATCCCACTCCCACCCCCAGCTCACAGGGATGTAAGGCACTCTGGGTCCTGGGGAACAGAAAAGGAAATGAAGTGTCTCTCTAACCAGTATAAGGGCATTCAGCTTAACTCTTAGTAAGACAAATGCAAATTAAAACAGCACTGAGATACTGCTTTAACTCCACTAGATTGGCAAAGATCCCAAAAGTTGGGACTGCTGTTAGAAACAGGCACTCTTATGCAGTGTAGGTGAAAAACTGAACGGATGGATACAGCACCCGTAGAGGGCAATTTGGCAATATCTGTAATATAAACACATACATCCCGAGACCCAGAAATTCCATGAGCAGGAATTTATGCTACGGCTCATCACTGTATATAAGGAAAAGGACCTGACAGCATGGCTTATAACCAGTGTGAAAGGCAGTAAACAAACTCAGTGTCCATCAGTGGGGAGGGCTTAGCTCAATGGTACACCCATACAACAGAATATTCCAGATCCACCAAAATGAGAAAACTCTGTATTGATCAGAAAAAAAAAAAATCTCCCAAACACGTGTGAAACCGACACAATTCCACTGCCAAAAGCTTTTCTAAAAGGAGGTTTATTGAGCCGAATGCTGGCCAGAAAAGGACCAGGTCCTGGGGCATACAGGATGAACCACCAGCAACATGTCTGCTGTTCTGGAGTTAACGGGCACTTTTATATGTTGCGTTTGGGGGAAGCCGGATATAATGTGTTTTGAAAGAATTTACGTTGGCTGCAGATAAGGGGGCTGGAAAGGGTCACGTGAGGCCAATTCTGTTAAGGGGGGAAATTTTTCAAATGGCCAACTTCTGCTTGCTTGTTTAATGTTTAACCAGGGTGTAGCTCAAGGAGATATCCTGTGCAAAGATATGCTAATGTTAAGGGTGTAGTTATCCTGTGCAAAGATATGCTAATGGATAACTCCTGCTTCTGTAAACCTGCTTGCTTGTTTAATGTAGTTTTGGGCTTAATAAACTGCCTCCTCTCAGATTTAAACGCACCACAAGTTCCTTGATAGGTGCACAGTCTGTAAGGAAGAAATATTTACTACTTTTGGTTGGATACAGGCAATAGTCCTGAACGTCCATGCATGTGTGAGACGCAGTGGGGTCTGCTGGTCGATTCGAAGCTCCAGTGCACATTCACGACTATGAGCTGTCGACTGTTAGTCGGCCCCCAGCCACCAGCTGGTTAACTATTCCTGCCTGTTTCTCTCACTCTCCAGCCTGCTGTAATTTAATTTAGAACATCTGAGAATTTTCCTCCTGTCACACATATTGCTAGATGGAAAAAGGAGAGTAATAGGACAATGTGCAAAGTATGCTACCACTTGTGTGAAAATAAGTGGGGAAAGAACACAGAGGTATTTTCCTGTAATTGCCTAAAATATTTCTAAAAGGGTAACTAGAAACTTGCAACGCTGGCTTTCTGTAGTGAGAACGAGGGGGTAGGGAAAAGGGGATGGGGGAAGACTTTTTATGGTATACCCCTTTGATTTTGAACCATGTGATAGTATATCCTGTTCCAAACTTAAAAGTGTATATATATGTAAGAACAAAGAACAAAAAGAAGACGGTTACATGAGAGAAAAACTAAGACTCGTCTTAGTCTCTTGCTTTAAGAGTGCAGAGTGATTTGTGCTCTCAAAGAATCCAAAATCGATGAGGTAAAAGGGATCAAATATATGGTGACAGAAAGAAATCTAACCATGGGAGGGAAACACACAATGCAATATAAACACACACACACACACACACACGTTAAATTGTGTAACTGAAATTTACTGGATTTCATTAACCAATGTCACCCAAAAATAAATAAATAAATAAATAAAATTTTAAGAGCCAAAATCAAGACACAAAACCTATTTTTGAAGATTTAACATTGCTCAATAAATAAGCTTCTGGACTTCCAAACTCAAACAACTATAGGACTTCTGGCTCCTGCTTATGGTATGGAACTCCGCAAAGAGCGTGGCTGTTGCCCTTATTAAAAAAAAAAAAAAAAAAAAAAGTCGAATCTACAAAATGACACCTTGTCTTGAACTCACCAGAAACCATCTGAAAGGCAGTAAATCAAGCTGAAATCTAAGGAAAACTAAGGCACTTCCAAGGAAGGATGGGCCCCAGACACTTGCTTTGTAGATGGCGGGCCCCACACCAGCTGGAAGGAGGAGCCCGGCCAAACTGTGACGCGCTGCTAAAGGCCAAGTGCGGCGGGGTGGGGCTTGCACGACTGTGTAGACCTCTTGGGCGTCTCTTCCCCACGGACCACACTGGATGACCACAGGAAAGACTGGGGCAGGGGGAGAGACCTGAGAAAAACTCTCGGTTCATGTCTTGGGGGCTGAGGGGACCAGCACTTAAGGAAATGCATGAAGTTCCATGGGGCACCTTCTCTCTACATCCTTTTTTCCTCTATGGGGGAAAAAAAATGTACATTTTAGGGGAAGGGCAGCAAACTGTGTTGTCCTTAGGGCACCCAAGAATACCTATTGCATCTGGGACAAAGGAAGAGCAAACCCTCTGCCCATGGCGGAGGGGCAAAAACACATCCAGGCCAGTAAGTGTCCTGCAGATGGGCGGGGAGGGGCAGGATCACTGACCGATGGGGACTGGGTGGGGACGCAGCACCTGTCTGAGTGGGAAGCTGAAGCAGAGGAGCAGAGAACGCCTCTGATCCCCACCCCAGCCCCGGCCCCAGGCCGCCGGTGTGGATCCACACAGCAACCCACTGCTGGGGGAAGGGTCCAGGGTGTGAAGACACATTTTTTCTAAGATGTCTGTTTACCCCAAATGGATCTGTACTTTTAGTGCAACTCCGATAAAACTCTGCAAAAAATTGAATAGAAGTTGAGGAGTTAATGGTAACATATATATATATGGAAAGGCAAGAAACTTGAATAGCCAAACCAGTTTTTTTCTCATTCAGCAAATATTTATTTGGCCCCATTTGCTTTATTCTTTATGCTCTTCTTTCTTTGTTGTCTTTGTCCTCTCCTTCTCCCTTTCCCTCTCCTCCCCCATCTCTCTCTCTCTCTCTCTCTCTCATATATATACATATATATATGATTATATATATATACATATATATACATACATATATATATGTATATATATTTCAAAACATCAAAGCCAAAGTTTTGAAAATGAAGGGCAAAGTTGGAGGAATCACATTACCTGATGTCAAGACTTACTAGACTTGCTACAATAATGGGATCAATTTGGTTTTGGAGGAAAAAATTACATATAATATACATACATATATGTGTGTGTGTGTATCTCAATGGTACATATGAGAACCCAGAAATATATCTACACATATACAGTCCACAGATTTTTCATAAAAGTACAAAGGCAGTTCAATAGAGAAAGGATGTTCTTTTAAATAAATGATGCTGAAACAATCAAATATTCATATGCAAAAAGGAAAGAGCCAACCATACCTCCCACCTTACACAAAAATTATGTCGAAATGGATCAGAGACCTAAATGTAACCTCTAAAATTATAAAACTTCTAGAAAGAACATAGAAAATCCATGACTTCGCTGTCTAGGGACAACGCCTGAATCTGTCCACGATCCAGCTGAGGCCAGGAGTGCATTTCCGGTCTCCTTCCCCCCTTGCTCCTTCTGACCGGAAGCCGCAGCCCTGGCAGGTTCCCCGCAGAAACTCCTCTCCTGCCCTCGCCCAGTTTTCCTCACACTAAGCAAGCGTTCAGTGACATTGGACGTTAAACATCAATAAATGACCAAACCCCCAGTTTCATGCTTTTCTTCCTGTGTCCTCTATCTGCCTTTCTATCTGTCCATCATCCTAGAGAGGCCTGAGCCAACCCCAGATGGTGTCTGGGGGGTTGAACCAAGGGTCTCTCCGCCTTCCTGCGTGTGCTTGTGCGTGTTTGTGTGCGTCTCAGTGTGCGCGCCTGCATGTGTGTCTCCACAGGAGTGTGTGAGAGGCAGAGGCAGGAGGAAGTGAATCAGAATGAGAACTTTTTTTTCTTCGAGGGAAAGAGCCAGAAATTACATCTGTTCAAAAATATCCTGCCTCTCACAGATAAATATAGCAAGTGAGTAGATGTGTCACCGACTGATACTTTCAAAACAAATCCAGGAAGAGTCACTTGAAGAGGCGGTTACTGCCGGCTCTCTCCCCTTGTTCTTCTGTCCCCGTGTTCCCAGACAGTGGTCAGGAGGAAGAGCGAGGAGAGAGAGCCGTGCCCTGCCTCCCTAGCATTCTGGCAAAGGAGAGGAGTGGCAGGAGCAAGATGCTTCTTGAAGGGCTGCTGGCCAGAGGGTCCAGGTCGCCAGATGTCCTCTCGCCCAAGGAAGAGCTCAAGAGGTCACTTCTCTCTGTGACAGCAGAGTGAAAGCTTAGACCAGGAGGGCCGGCAAATAAGCCCCATAGAGTCTTATTTACTAGGCATGGTGGCTGGAGCAGGTCACTGGAGCTAAGAACACATGACTTGGACCCAAGGGTGTCATTAAAATCACTTGGCCAGCAGCGCAGCAGAGGCACCTACTGCCAGAACGGACTCCGGCCCTTGACAAAGGGGAGGTATGGTGACCACAGCACTGTGTACCAGCTGAGACTCAGCTCTCCTTAACACCCACATGCAGTCGGTCCTCTCAGCAGCCCGCGAGGTCGGTATTGTCATCTCGTTTTTCAGCGGGGAGACTGTGGACAGGAGCGAGTGGGAGATTTAGCCAAGGTCCTGTGGGTGGTCATGGCAGAGCTGGGCTTTGTCTCTTCTGCGAGTTTCAGGGAAGGGCTCCCTGCCTCGCTGGGCTGACACCCCAGTCCAGCCCTGTCTGTCAGGAGAAGGCTTGGCTTGCTGTGGTCACTGGAGAGGCAGCACCTGGTCCTGATTCCTGTGGAAACAGAGTCATCAGATTGTTGCATTTCCTCTCGGGGGAAGCAGATGGGGCCGTTCTGTGGTCGTAAGCTCCTCTGTGTCTCACATCCCCCTACTTCCGACTGAGCCTGGACCCCCCTCCAGAGCCTCAAGCATCCATCCCTCCAGCTCTGCTGCAGATCTGAGACACCTCTCTGACTTGGCCAAGCAATAGAACCTTTGGCTCACGGGCTCTGAGTTCTGATGAAGAGCTTCTTAACGTCTTTTGGACCTGCGGAGTCAGACACACCTGGATCCAAATCCCACCTCTGCCACTCCCTGCCTTGGGAAGGGGGATGCCTCTATACTAGTTTCCTAGCGCTGCTGAAGCAAATTACCACAGGCTTAGTGCCTTAAAACAATGCAAACTTATCATCTTGTAATTTTGGAGGAAAGGCGCCAAAATCGGTTTCTCTGGGTTATCTTCAAAGCGTCTGCAGAGCTGTGCTCCTGCTGGCCCCAGGAGAGAACCCATGTCCTTGCCTTTTCCCGCATTCCCTGGCTCATGGCCCCGCAGCACATGGACCTCTGCTTCCATCATCCCATCTCTTCCTCTGATTCTGGCCCTCCCGCCTCCCTTTACCGGGCCCCTGGGGTAATCCACGATAATCCCTCCCATTCCCAAATCCTCAATCCCATATGCAAAGCCCCTTTCACCATGTACGGAACCTGTTCACAGGTTTTGGGGATTAGGACAAGGACATCTGGGGGAGGGGGAGCATGATTCAGTTTACCACACCTTAATTTCCTCACCTGCGAGGTGCGGCTGGTCATCTGGACCTCACAGGTTGCTGGGAGGGTGGATTACGTCACGCATTGCCTAGCCCGCACCTGACACCAAGTGGAATGTGGGGTCATGAAAAGGTGGTCCCTGCCCGCCTCTGTTTTTGTGTTGCTTTCTCTGGAATCTCCGGAGCCTACCCCTGGGCTCGGCTCTCAGTGGGGACTTCAAGAATCCTTGTTGAAACGAAATGCCAGTGGTGATGGATGGCTCTGACCTCCCAAATGCCGGGGCAGGGCTGTTTGCAAATTTAAAGGCTAGACAGCAGTGGGAGGAATTTGAGCAAAAACATGGAACGGTATGTTCAGGGACATAAATTCCGAGTGGTTTTTGTTGGGAAAGCTGAACAGAAAATCATCTCGTCTCCATTCCCCACGTTGGAACGACGCTCCCAGGTTGGCTCAGCTGAGACTCATTCTAGCGGCTGAGCACCTGTCCCTGGGGGCAGAGGTGAGTCCCTGGGTGAGGGAGCAGAGCAGCCTAAAGCCTACGTCCCCAGAGAAACTGTCTTCGCTCACTGCCTGGGCCTGGAAGGAAAATGGCTCCAGGTGACAGGGGCTGGGGCAGCAGGCGGCAGGTCCAGGAACACAGATGGGAGAGCCTCATCTTCTGGGAAGAAAGTCAGAGAACTCTGGGGGCTGGGTCCTTAACGGGGAGGCACAGAGCGGGGTGGGGGCAGACCCCTGGGAGCCTTCCTGGTGCTCCCTCCACTGGGAAGCTCTCGCCAGCACAGTGCAAACCCATTTTAATCCAATCCTCTTAGTAAAACATCTTTCGGCACACTCTCCGATAAGTGCATTTAAAAAAAATTATATGGCATAAATGACTATACTATGCACCTTAAAGGTCCTTTAAAGAGACTATGCACACTAAAACTTGCAAAAAAATATGAACATAGTGAAGTAAAAGGCTATACATACACATAAATAGAAGATCAATAGTTTGATTCCGCATTGGAAGCAATGACTAGGAGGGCACGCCCCACACTGGAGGCCTTCGTCACATAAACTCCACTTTCATTCATTGTTCTTCCTGTCTCTCGGAGCTTGCTTGCTTCTTTGTGTGCATTTCAGTGAACACCTCTCCTGTCAGGCAGGGTTGGTGTCTTGTTTTCTCCACCTGGCTCATCACGTTGCAAAGACTAAGCACATTTATGCTTTGGACAGCGCAAAGTGCATGGTGCACAGCCGGTGCCTCGTACGTCACGCAGTAAATATTTTCTGATCCCACGCTTTGAGCCCGGCCTTGTGGCGGGTTTTGGGAGTTCAAAGAGCAGGACGTGGTCCACAGAGCAGCGGGAGTTTGGACGGGGCTTGGGGATGGCTGGCCATTTGAGGCAGACGAGCCAAGCAGAGGCAGAGAACCAAGCAGAGGAGCATGTGGCAAGGCCCGGCGGCCTGTTTGGAAGTTACGGCTGGAAGTCAGGAGGGAACGGACGGAGCGGTGTGGGGGGAGGCAGTGCTGGGCAGGAGGTGGGCCATGGAGGTTCCAGGTAGGGATAGTGCGTGGTCCGCCCTGCCTCCGCGGCTTTCCCACCTGCGGGGCCCACTTGGAGGGCCCTTTTCTACGCGCATCTTCAGTCCGAGAGGAGGAAAGGGTCCGGAGGGCTGGCGAGGAGGCACTGTGAGCGGTTTAGGTAAAGACAGGCTCTCTCAGCCCTCTCCACTCCCCAGTAAGAACGACGCGCTGGCCCCGGACCTGAGATCTGGGTTTTATTCGCAGGCTGGCCCACCACCCTCAGCACGCCTTCACGACTGCTCGTGAAGCCACTGGGGGTCCAGGACTGGACACGGGACTTCGAGTGGCTCTAGAATGGGGCTCCCGCCTGGCTGCCCTCACAGCTCTGTGTGGGAGGCTTGCTTCCAGGCCAGCAGCTCCCACCCCCAGCCTCGCCCTCTGGTGAGTCTATGGCTCCAACCCCCTTCCCCACTCCCTGGTGGGGGCTTGTGGTTTCTCAGCTTAAGGTTCAGACCCCTGGGGAAGCCCCCAGAGCCGGGAACACTCCAAGCTGAGCTGGCCATTTCTGGTCTGGGTGAAGGCTCTTTCAATGCTTTCATGGGAGGGAATCTCACGGGCCAGGGGAGGGAAGGCGTGAGGACACTGGCACCTGAAGTTGGGGGCTGCCCGCAGGGAGACAAGGTTCCACCAAACAATCCCCCTGATGTGCCAGGGCCCTTCGGCCTGGAGAACTTGGGGCCCCAGACCTTGGTGGCTTAGGCCTCAGTATGGATGAGAACTGAGCATGGGACATTAGATTTGGCCTCACCCCAGAGGCTAGGGGAAGTTGAGAGAAAAGCCTTTTATTATTATTATTTTTTAATTTTTTATTTTTTATTTTTTTATGGTTTACTCCCAAATCAGTGAGAATGTGGAGAGTCTGAGGAGCATGGAGAGGCCAGGAGAGACACGCAGAGGTACCTGCTGGGCTGGGTCAGAGTGAGCAGTCTGCTCTCTGTCTTCAAGGAGTGGCAGAGAGCAGACTTGCAGGGATTTACAGATGGCCCATAGCTGAGGGTTGGAGAGGGGGCGTCTTGTGCAAGAGAAATTTGGAGCAAGAGTCAGGACGATCCCTGCAAGTTTGAAAAACACAGGATGGAGAGGCACAGGGTTGTCCACTTAGGGACCCCCAACCGGTAAAGCCTCAAGGCAAAGTCACTCTTGAGGGTGGCCTATTTCCATGCCCTGGCTCTGGGTGGTTCTGGGACAGGGGTGAGAAGGGCCTCCAGGACATCATTGCAGGAACATTGTTACTCCAATTTGCCTGATGTGGGAGAGCCTGCAGGCAGGAGCTCTGTGGTTCCCTTTTTTACAGACTCCAGGAGGGAGCTACTACCAGCCCAGAGGGTCCACTGAGCCTTTTGGTGGGATCAGCCAGAGGCTCAGACCAGGTCAGGCCAGAGGAGAGGGGATGAAACGGCCAGCGTTGGCTCTGACGCACTGGCTGGGACCTGGCTTCCAACTCCTTATCTGGGCAATGGGCCCGGTGGAGCTTTATGCCCTCTGGGGTCCCTCCTAGCTCTGATATTCTCGGCTCTGTCTGGGCTCGTCCAGGCCCTGGCCTCCCCTTTTCTATCTTTCCGCTGAAGCCTGAGAGGTGATTGGGCCCCACTGTCTGAAGCTCTGCCCACTGCTAAGCCCATGCCTTGGCAATGCAGACGGCCTGCTGTCTGCTGTTTCGACAGAGCAGAGGCGGCCACCTGAGGGGTCCTTCTGAAATGAGCGTGGGATGAGGGGTCCTTCTGGAGTGAGCATTGGGTCTTGGATAAAGCCCTGCGGGCCCAGGCGGGGATGCTGCAGCCTCCCTGCTGCAGCTTTCCCTGGGGGAGGGTCGGATTAGGGGACAGGCTCTGGGGGCAGGGACCCTCAGATCACATCCCAGAGAGGAAAGATGTGAAGAAGGGCCTCCTCGCGGGTCACCAGGACTTAGAGCAGGAAGTGAGCGCTAAGGAGCTAGCTGGTCCAGAATATCCCAACAACAGGAATTAAGGATGGGAACTCGAACGGCTGACATGCACTGTGGTGATGGGTGTACATTAGAGCCTTCGGGGTCCATTGACAGAATTCAAAGGGTCTGTGAACTTGGATGGGAAAAATTTTACATCTTTATTTTCACTAATCTTCAGGAAAAATTTAGTTTTTCTTGTTATTATGAATATAGGTAATGGATCTCAGACATGAAGCAGCATCTGTCTGTGATTTATTACCAGTAGACGTCACACACGTCACAATGTACTGATCACAGATATCTTAAATTATTGTCTAAATTCATCATGATTTGGTATCCTGATGGTGGTTAGACCTGTTACGAGATCTCGCTGAATGTGTTAACAGAGCAAAGCATGTGTAATACAATATCATGAACATGAGGGTTTAAAAAATATTTTGGTAACTGCATTTCAGTGTCATTGGTTCCCTTTGTAATCCGAGGTATTCTCTTTTCCGCATTTAAAAATATTGCTCGGGGGAGGGGTTCATAACTTCACCAGATTGCCTCACCTTTAAAAAGGAATTAAGGATCCACTTTCCCTGCCTTGCCTGGCATCATACACCCAGCCAACCAGCCAGTGTGCTGGGTGCAGGGCCGGGAGGATCATTCGGTCCTACAAACACTTTGGGGGTGCAAATCCCTTTGTTCAAACAAACCGTGTCTCAGGAAGCCCAGCCCAGTGCATGACTCGAAGGTGGGGCTGTGCTGGTTGGATTTGGGAGTGGGCAGTTTCTTGGATCTTCCTTACCCTTCCACCCACCCCTCCCCGCCCCCAAAGCCCCACCTCCACACCCCCCGCCCCCCCTCCCCCCGCTTCCCAGGAAAGCCCATGAACATCCTAGGTTTCCACAGAGCACGTCTGCAAATCATCAACCTAACACGACCCCTCTCTGGGGACCAGAGGAGCCTGCTGAGGTCTCGCCTCACTGATGGCACGCCCTCCCATCCTCCCCTGCCCAGAGAAGTCTTGACCATAGGCAGTCTGGGGTGGGGGCAGCGGGGATGTAAGTTATAAATGCAAGGTGCGGCTTCCTATGTGTGCGTGAAAAAAGCCAGGGGAGAGGGGGGATCCTAACCCAGGGTGCTCTGCCCCACGAGCTTTGAGTTCCAATACTGGTTCCACCACTTTCTAGCTACCGGGCCTCAGTTTTTATCTGCTAATTTAGTAATAATAAGAGACCCACCTTAAAAGGTTGTTTGGAGGATTAAAGGAACAAATGCATATAAAGAGTTTAGCCAGCTCTGTAAATTCCTTCTGCAATCCGATCCTTTTCTCTGGGGAAGAATTTTGGTACCTCCCATAGCCTCCTCCTGCACACACCCCCTCCCCATCCTTTGCTTCTGAGGTATCTCCCTGACAGACGTGACCTGGGAGCTTGTTTTCACTGTCCAGGCCTGAAACACTTAGTCCTTCCCATCTTTCCAAACATGTCACTTGGCATTCAGGGGCTGTTTCAGTAGCAGCAGCAGCTCACCCAGACAGCACACACTGTAGCGATTATCTAATCATCTAATAATTAGCTTGACATTTATAAAGGGCCTCCAGGGCCTTTGGATGACAGTGCTGTTTTCAAATGCAAGGATATTGTCATTGCGCACCTGTGCCAGGCAAGACACAAGCAGAAGGGAAAAGTGACCCAAGGTTTTGCAAGCCCTCAACAGTCCTTAGCATGTTTCAGGAGAGGCAGAGTATCAGGGAGCTAATGGAGCATAATCTTCAGGGTCCCTCAATTGCACAGTCCTGTTTCTGTGAAATTTGCAAATATTATATGGTTGCCTTTTTGTTTTCCCTAAAGACACTCTGCAAAACTGTATGTGAAATTGTATAAATTTCACGAAACCTAATCCACCCCTGGACTTAAACCCAAATTACTCTGCCTAGAGGCTGATCCTGTCTATTGTTGCCATTTAGAACTGGCAAATAAATTTGGGAGTGCATGTCACAGGGGGCTGCACTGTGCATTAAAGACTTTGGTGATTTGGTGGAGAACAGAGCCCAGGACTTGCGGACCTCAGGGAGTCAGAGTTTCTTGTTCTGCCACCTGCTGGCCAGAACACTTGGGTGCCCCAACATAATCTCATCCAAAGAGTCCTCCACCATAAAACGAAAACACTAACTCAAAAAGATATATGCATCCCTATGTTCACTGCTGCCTTATTTACAATAGGCAACTTTATGGAAGCAACCTAAGTGTCCATTGGATGAATGGATAAAGATGTGGTACATATATATAAGGGAATACTACTCAGCAAGAGAAAAGGAAGAAATCCTGCCTTTTGTGACAACATGGATGGACCTAGAGGGTATTATGCTAAATAAAATAAGTCAGACACAAGACAAATACCACTTGATTTAACTTATATGTAAAATTTTAAAAATCAAAACAAAAACAGACTCAAACGGAACAAACTGAGGTTGGCAGAGGGAAGTGGGGTAAGAGGGGTGGGTGGGAAAGGTGACAAGGAATATCGTCATTATTGTAGTAACTGCGCAGTGACAGTTGGTTAGTATACTAGACTTAGTGTGGTGAGCACATTTTAAGTTATATAAATGTCAAATCACTATGTGCACCTGAAACTAATATAATATTGTACGCCAACTATCCATCAATAAAAACAAAACAAAACATAGAATGCAGCACGAGGTCAGTATAAAGAGCAAATGGGTTATCTGTTCATGGGCTGAGATGACATTGTCGTTGCTGATGGCAAAAACGCACAAAACACTGACTTAGAGGTGAAGGAGCCAGAGATAGACTCTCTGCTTTAGGCCCTGGCAAGCCACAGAAACAGGGACATAGCCTGTGTGGGCTTTACGCGACTGAGGAATAAAACGGGGAAACACAAAATGCTCCCCTCACCTCCGTTAGCGGGAGCGCCGAGGCTGAGGAGGAGAAAACAGCCATCTCCCCAACACCGGGAGCCACAGCCCTCCAGCTCTTGGAGCCTCAGGCCTCGTGGAGGGACTCCTGAACAGATGACCACGGAAACATGTGGGACTTCAGCCAGGACTCAGACGCAAGAAGCGAGAAGTGAATCAACAGCTCTTACAGCAGTAAGCGCAGGCTCTGCCACTATTTCGGTCTGTGGCTCTACATCCCAGCCCTCTGACACCACCCCCCTTCCATTTTCCACCATGTCTAATCAGTTGGTAAGTCTAAAATCCCCACCCTCATCTGCCGCCTTGACCTCTCCTCTCTTCCTGCAGGCTGGCGTCCACTTCTTATCTGGCCGAGAGCCACAGACATCTGATGTAGGGCTCCCAAACAAACGGGTACAAGTGTGCTGAGGCTTCTAACTCTTTAGCCCTCTGGCGACCAGACCAGGCCTGGGCAGGCTGGAGCCTCTAAACCAGCATTGTGCGGCCTCAGAAAGCCTCATTTGTTAATCTCACTATGCAACTCAAATGCCATTATTTATTATATTGCTTCCCTTAACTTGAATGTTATTTTTTTTTTATGTTGCTTTCCATATGAGAAATTGGGGAAAGCACTGATCTCCCAAGTGTCCCCTTTTGTCCACACAGACCTAAGCTGGGCACCCTGGTCAGATTCATCTCTGCAAAGTCCAGGGCGTGGTGCAGCTTGCCTTCAGAATGGCTGTGAAGATTCTGCACGATACCGAAGTTCCTGGAAGTTTCAACCGCGAAGATGCAACCCCAGGGCCCTCCTCACAGTGTGAGTTGGGGAGATGTGACGAGAACGGCAGCCTTGGAGGACATCTGGGAAGGTCACCCTGCTCCTTCTGCTGGGATGGTGGTTCTCAGACTCTCCAGTGTGCAACTTTGCCTGCTGTACCTGTGGAAAATGCAGATCTAGGCCCCCTCCTGCCCCACCAAAATGTCCAGTCTGTGTGTTTGCAAGCTGATGCATTGGGCTACATTTTTTCAGAAGCAGGCCAATTGAGAATCTGAGTGTTGCACAGACCTTACTCTGACAAACAAGTGTCCTAATGATCTCAGCTAACAAGGAAATTTCACCCAGACAGTTCATAAGATGAAACAAGAGCATATGGGCAGGAATTTGTAGTAAAAAAGCTGTGTTTCCGCCTAAAACCCCAAATCGAACATATATCACTTTGTAAGAATGAGGGCTCCTTAAAATTTGGAAAGTGATTGAAAGGCAGACCATCTGGGTGAACCAAAGTTACTCATCCCCAAGAATGTTCTCCCAGAAAGGCAAACTGCACGGAAAATATACAATGTAATCCTAAAGAAAGTCTTAAAATCCTAGAAAGATGTTATTTATAATCTAAAACCAAGACATCCTGTTGGACAGACGAACCCAGGAAACGACTCTCTAAAATGGGCCGAGATGGGAACTATAATGAAGACGTGGAACGCACATGCGGCCAAATGCTGACTGGCCAGGTGGACATGTGCGAGCCCCTTTAAGGGGTTTCCGAAGTGGGGAGAACCTATTGATGGCATTATCACCTGCAGTGTGGGGGTGCCTCTGCAACAATCCCGGTGGGCTCAGGGACCTGTCCCCTTACTCAGCCGATGGCGCTGTAGGCTGTTGGGACTTTTTCCGATTCCCTCAGGGAGGCATAGTTGGGCTCACGAGAATGCTGCGAACGCGTGAGGGAGGTGGCACTGGACATCTGAGATCCAGACTGACTTGAAAATACGGATCACCCATGATTTGGGGGGGGATGCTTGAATCTTCCAGCTATACATGTTTGCCATCCCTGTGGGTCGTTGTCACTGCTTGCTCCTCTGCCTTTTTTGCACAATGCATGAACCATGTCACCACAGTTCAAAACTCCACCCAGAACATGGAGAGAAGCCAAGGGCTCAGGTGTTAATGGGCCGTGGCTAAGTAGAGAGCCAGGAGTGACTACGGACTTCCTTCGACCAGGACAAAAGCTATGGCTGGTCCTTCCTCTGTGCCAGAGGAAGACAGGGAGGTGGTTCTGGAAGGGGCAGCACCATTTGGCTCAATAGCACCTGATTTGGGCCAGCTCCACTCCAGTGGGATAGGCGCCCACCGACAATGTCCCTGAGGAAATGTGGCATTTCTTAGTGTGTATCTCCATGAAATCTCACTGAACTGGCTCCACAATGATGAGTCAGGAGGAGGATGAGAACCAGTGTGAGGAAGTGATTAAAGAAACCTGTTTCCAGCTCTTGTGTGAGGCACTATTTTTAACTGCAATAAAATATCTGTCAAGGAAAGAAACACAAAAGACTCAGTGGGATCCTTTCAGGGTGTACTGAATACCCATCTTGGTCCAGGGTAAGATGGCCAAGGGTTAAACACTGAGCTGAAGCCGAATATTGCCATCACGGATACCATTTGGGATGTAATAATCAATATAAAATTCTATTTTAAATGTGTAATTAATGCTGCTCTTTTGTTATTAAAATGTTAATATTCAGATGTCTAGGTGGACTTTATCGGTCAAGAACAATGTCTTAGCACCACCCTCTGCGGAATGGCTCCCACCATCTTACTGCAGTATACGTTTATAATACTCACACTTCTGAGGTTGCTGCTTGTATAGGCTGCTCGTGATAGTAGTGTCGTCCAGACTATCAAACGTTCCTTTTTTCTAAACTATAATTGAATCAAAACAATTCCTCTTCAACAACTGGATGTAAAGAAGTCTCAACCAGGACTTCCTGACTAATGGCACATATTACATTAAATAACTAAAAATTAAATGTAGCTTAAGTGTGCTAATTTGTTTATTACAAGTGCTTCTCACACCATAGAAGTCCATCAAAATTAGAATTCTAATCTAATCTAATCTCCATCATGTTGCCTTGTTTACCAGCGTAATTATTATAAACAGCACTACAGGTGGCCACATTCAAATCCCTTTTCAAGATCGTTCCTCAACCCGAGGCCTCAGGAAGGGGCACTGCGTGAAGCCTCAGATATCAGAGTTTGGTGTGGGATTGGAGCACATAGCCCAGGCATGCTGCCTGCCACCAAGTACGTCTTCAGCCCATGTTTGCTGAATGGGTGAGTGGCAAAGCGGGCAAATAAAAGAAGAAATGGAGAGGGATGCAAGCGAGAGCCACGCTAAGAGGAGCTAGCACCTGAAGGCTATGCACGCACTAGGTAAGGTGAGGTGTGCGAGGGCAGACCTAGAACAGGCAGGGGGATAAAGCCCATTTCGTTGGGAAACTACTATATCTACAGAGAGGATGGGACAAGAGGGAGGCTGTGACAGGGCAGCCCTGGCCGGAGGTGGGGAGTGGGTATCCTAGCAGGCAGGTCAACAGGTATCCCAAGCGCAGGAGACTCAAGAAGGTTACACAAGGGACACAGGGCCTCAGGAGCAGCCAGCTTAAGTCACAGAGGAAAGAGACCTTGGGCCAATTGTCAAGGCCAAGATGACAACAGGAATAGGAGCTGGAGGAAGGGCTTGGCCACCAGAATAAAGCCTGTTAGTAGACCTGAGACCAAAGCTAGAGACAGACGCCTGCTAGGCCAGCTCAAGGACAAAGCCCCTGAGCCACTGAACTTTAAATTCTCCCCAAGTTAGGAAAGAGTCTACCCAGAGACCACAGCAGAGATGAGCCTTCACAGGGATGATGAAGAAGAGGTCCCGGGAGGAATCCGGGAGGCTGTAAGAGCGTGAAGCCAAGGCACTCAGCGGAGAAGGTAATCCTGCGCTTTGCAAATCAGGCTTTGATTTGACTATGTAACCAGCTGCCCAGGGCCCTGAGGACCTTAATTGATAATCAACTGACCAACAATGATTTGGTGAGACTTGCAACGTGGCTAACGTTGTGCTTCCTGTTAGGGGTTGGAGGCATGAAACAGTCATCGAACAGATGAGTTTATACTAAAATATGCATAATATGTGTTACTATACACAAAGAAGAGAACAAGGGTTTAAAAGGGCTGCAATGAGCATGGGCAGCAAAGGTCAGGGGGGGCTTTCTGGAGGAGGCAGGGTGTGCCCTGGACCTGCACGATGCAGGGTGATGGAATAGAGGGAGAACTTCCATCATCAATTCTCTCGCGACTCCTTACTGCTGAGAACACACCCTCAAACCTAAGCTCCACAATTTACTAAGCTGCAAGACAGCCAAGAAAGGAAAAGAAAAGTCATCCTTGCCTGGTGTGCTTACTGAATTCCACCCCGCAGGTGAAGACCCTGAGGCACGAGTGCATGGCTCATTAGTGGTAAGTCAGTAAGCAAGGGGGACCCAGCCCAGTGTGGACAAAGGTCTTGTCTAACCCCAAAGAACTCCCCTTTCTCCAACTGACTGAATCAGTTGGCTTTGGCTTTCTGGTGCAGGTTTTGGCTAGCTTGCTTGGTTTCCTTGGGCTTTTTCTTAGTTTTGCTTTGTTTTGAAAGGGCTGTTGAAGGAAGGAAAGGGATGAAGATGACTTTTTTCCTCTCCAGTAGTAGGATCCATTCTGCCCTTAGATGCAGGCAGGAAATGTTCCCTGCTAGAGCAAGTTACCACAGCCTTAGTGGCTTAAAATAGATGCAAATTTATTATCTAGAGTTCATAGGCCAAAAATCTCACCGGGTCCCACCAGGGCTGCATTCCTTTCTGGAGGCTCTAGGGGAGAATTCATTTTCTTGCCTTTTCGGTTTCTAGAGGCAGTTGGCATTCCTTGGCTTGTGGCCTCTTGCATCCTAAAGCTAATAAAGGCTGCTCAAATATTTCTCACATCGCCCCACTCTGAATTTCTCTCTGCTTCCCTCATCCACTTTTTACGAGCCCTGGTGATTACATGGGAACCACACAGATAATCTATGATATAAGTCACCATCATAAAGTCAGTTGATTAGCAACCTTAATTCAGTCTATGATCTTAATGCAATGTAACATATTCATAGGTCTCTGGGATCAGGACATGGACAACTGTGGGGGGTCGGGGGGGGGGAGGAGGCGGGAGACACTATTCTGCCCTCCACAGTTGTCAAATCAGAGGATAGAATGCATCTTTTTGAACCATTTGTTGACTGGTTTATAAGTACTTAGTGAGACGGAGTGCATCCTCTACCTGTGCTTCAGCCCCAGGCCCGTCAAGTGTTGGGGCTGCTCAGGGGGGAGCAGTGCTGGCCAAGGTGAAAGGTGCCGCAGTGGCCCTTGGTGGAGTGGAGGTTGAGTACTTGAGTTCAGCAGCAGCTTCCCCTCCGGACAGTTTCCAAGGCTCCCCCAGCCTGCGGGCCTCCGAAGGAACATGTCACCTTCGTCATCTTACCTCTGATCCAAACTCTGACTTCCGACACCTTGCTCTGCTTATAATAGCATTCCTCCCGAAGGAGGTAAATTTCCAGTTCTTTTGCTTTTTGCTTTTACATAAAAAGGATAGAAGCAAGTGAAGGAACCTTCTCCTCAGCCCAGCCCAGGTAGTACAGACACATCAAAGGATGCCAAGCCCTTCAGGAAACCAGAGCACGGCTGACATCACCCTGTAGCACGTCACTAAGCAACTGTGGGATCAACATCTGTTTCCATGGAGATGTCACTTCATCGCCATTCTCCAGGCAGATGGAGTACATCTGGGAGGAATGAATATGCCAGGCTGTGCCAGAGAATAACAAACTCTAGAGGCCAGGAGCCAAAAACTATAATCAAGGTGAAACATTGATGAGAGAGAGGGAGAATAGGCCTTGGGTGGGTCCAGAGGGGAGTCACTGGGGCCCAGTTGAGGGACACATCACCTGGCCCACCTCTCTCAAGACACAGTGGCTGAGACAGGCCTCAGACTCCTGCCCAATCTTGTGCAGTGGTTCACAGGCCGACTGGGGCCAATCCAAGCCCAGCCTCTCTGGCAAAGATTTACCCCATCCAGAGGGAGCACACGGGGAGCAACACCACTCTTTCCCCCTTGGGTTCCGGGCAAGGAAACATGGTTCTTGTTTCAGCCTTTACTTTGGCCTGCTTAGCACAGTGCCTACCAGGGACAGCACCTCCTGCTCACCTGACAACCCCTGTGGCTGCGAGGCATGTCCTTCTTAAATGATGATGGCAGAAGGGGCTTGTGTTTACCCAGCACTCACTATGTACTTTTTGAAAGCTATCTCAACTAATCCTCAAATTCCACCTGCGGACTGTTAGAGCCTCATTTTACAGGCAAGGAACCGGGGCTCAGAGACGTGAGGTGGTCTTATTCAAGGTGGTGATAATAACAGCAATCTTTTCGAATTCACTGACTGTGTGCCAGGAATTGTTTTAAACTTTTCGCAGGTGTTAATTCATTTCATCCTCATACCAGATCTCTGAAGGGGTATTGTCATGTATCAGTTAATGAGTGGCAGGGCCAGGCTTTGCAGCCTGAGATATCCTTTCCACTAAATATGGTGACCCCACTATTCCCGCGAAAGGAGCAGGTCAAGAGACATGAAACTGCCGCACAGGAATGAGCTGACGGTGGATTCGATGCTGAAACAGAATGCCTTCCGTCACTGGCCACTTTTACTCGACGTTGTGTTATTAAGCCTTATCCATGTTCAAAAGTGGCATAATTGACTCATTTTCACTGCAGCGAACAAATTATTACAGTTAATTTATCCACTCTCTTGGCGATGGACACTTAGTTGGTTCCACTTTCGCGGTGCTGCTGTGGGGGGCATTCTTGTTTAGGTCTCCATATTCTTGTTTATGTCTCTTGTTTATGTCAGGGTTCTTTGGGAGCTATCCTTAGACTTGCTGGGTCAGGGCACAAGGAAGCGAAGCCGCGATTTCATAAAACAGTGCCAAATTGCTCTCCAATTTTTTTTTAGCCCTTTATCCTTCCACCATTAGTGTGAGTTCTCTTTCCATCACATCCTCACCCACACATGGAACTGGTGGAATTTAAATTTTTACTAATCTGATGCAAAAGGGCATCTTGTCTTAGTTTGTATTCGTCTGTGTTTTTTTATATGCTTACAGCAATTTGAGTTTCCTCTTTTGCTCGTTTGGAAAAATTATATTTTTCTTACTGATTTGTAGAAGTTCTTTTTTTTTCTGGATATTAATCCTTTCTTAGTTTTAGATATCATCTCCTAACATATAACTTTTATTTTGCCTTAATTTTGGTGTTTTTGGAGCAACAGAAATGTTTAATTTTAATACAGTCAAAATTCTCGATCTTTCTTTGAAGTTTGTGCTCTCTATGACTTGTTTAAGAAATTCCTGTCTCAATTTAATATAAAATTATAACACTTAAAGTTCTGCTTTTCACATTTAGATCTTCAATCCATCTGGAAATTATTTTTGTTGTAGTAAGAAGTAAATATTTTTTCCATTCAGATAACCAAATGTTTTCATCCTTTTGCCACTGATACTACAGAAGTGACATTTCTGAAATATCTCTAATTTCTACTTGACTATTGATCTATCCATGTACCAATACCACACTCCTGTAATTACTACAACTTCATAAGTCTTGATATCTAGCTAAATGAGTTCACCCATTCCTTGTCCAAGTACCTTTGCAATTTGGGGTCCTTTGTTCATCCAATTAGATTTTACAATCTGTTCTTAGGTTCCATGAAAAAGGAGGGGCACTAGGATTGTATTGAAAATATAGATTAATTTGAAGATCACATTGTTAGGACATTGACTTTTCTTGCCTATGAGATATTGTACAACTTTAGTTATTTCCTTTTTCTGAGGTAGTCAATAATTTTTATTATGAATGGGTATTGAATCAAAGGAAATGTTTCTTCCTGTATCTATTGAAATAATAACTTATTTTCTCTCTTTCATCTTTTTGTGTAATGAGTTACATTAATAGCTTATCTAATACTAATTCATCTTTATAATCCTGGGCTGAACTTGGTAATGAAGTATAATTTCTTTTACATATTAATGAATTTTTAAATATTTTGTTCAAGATTTTTGTACCTATGTTTATAAGTGATGTTGAACTATAATTTTCTATTCTCTTTTCTTGTTTTCTTGTCTTGATGGGAAGTTTTATCAGCTTCATTAAAGAGTTAAGAAACTCATCTTATTTCTAGAATGATTTCTATATCTAGCCCTGGAATTTTGTATGTGTGTGATGTGAGGAGAGTCTAATCTATTAAGCCATTTAAGGGTTTCTTTTTTTAAAAAAATCATTACTTAGTCACCAACTTATTTAAATGTATTATATTTAATACATTTATATATATATAATATATATATACAGGTTTTATATTTCTCATTAAACAATACTTGATATTTTCTCTAGAATATTATCTATCTCACCTATAATGAAATTACTCACATAAAATTATTTATAATATTCATTTTTTATTTCCATATGGCTATATTTTATTTTTGACAGGAACATTTTTTTCAACATTAAGTCATATATGTTTTGCATTGTATGTTCACCTTTAACTTTTTTCCTAATATTCTTTTATTATGCTTGCCTCTTTTTTTCTTTGATAAATCTTGCTAGAGATATTTATTCATCTATTCAAAGAAAGAACCAGATATGGGCTTGATTGGTTCTCTCAAACATTTGTCTTCTATTGTATTAATATCTGCTCTTAATGCTTTTTTCTTTTCTTTTCCTCTCTGAATTTATTCTATTGCTCTTAGGTTGGATATTAGCTTATTAATCTTCAGTATTCCTAATTTTCTATAAATACTATTTCATTCTAATTTCTATCTTACCTGCATTCCACAAGTTTTTGATGTAATATTTTTACTATAGTCAGGCATAGGAGTTTTCTAGTTCTCTTGTAATTCTTTTACATGTGACTTATTTAGTAAGTGTGTCTTAATTTCCAGATACATGAGAGGTTTTCTATTATGTTTTTATCCTTGATTTCAAATTTAATTATGTTGTGGTCAGGTAATATAATCTGTATGATACTGATCCTTACAAAGTAGTTGAGACTTAATTGGTTCATACATAGTCAATTTTTGTAAATATTCTATATAGATAGATGGGTAAATGAAGGGATGTGTGGATGGGCGGATAGATGAG
Source organism: Eonycteris spelaea (assembly GCA_003508835.1). Lineage (NCBI taxonomy): Eukaryota > Metazoa > Chordata > Mammalia > Chiroptera > Pteropodidae > Eonycteris > Eonycteris spelaea. The sequence goes on along the minus strand of PUFA01000014.1, from coordinate 16,653,001 downwards.
TGGATGAATAGGTGAATAGGCAGATAGAAGAAAGAGAGGGAGAGAGAGAAGGCAGAGAGAGAGGGAGAGAGAGAGAGAGAGAGAGAGAGAGAGAGAGAGAGAGAGAGAGAGAGAGAAGGAAAGGAGGAAAGAAGAGAAAAAGAAAATTGAGAACAGTGTAATTCATTCTAAGTGTATTTGAGAAGAATATGTGTTCTCTAATTAGTAAGTGCATAATTCTACATCTAAATCAAGTTTGTTACTGGTGCTGTTCAACCATTTGTCCACATCTAGGGTTAGAGCTCAGCTGGCTGCCAGGCACACCTTCATCTCCTCAATAACCTGACATAACACCCAAGATGAGGGGTCACACCAGCACCCCTAAACCCATGTGTGGAGTCCACCCAACAGGGAACAGGCTCTGAGAGAGCCAGAACATGGGACAGCAGCTCCACAGTGGTGCAAAACCAAGGCTGGAAAGACAGACATAAAAGATGCCCTCCGCATGTTAAGAGGGAGTTGTGGGCCAGTGCGAATAGTATGAGCCACTTTGTAAAGTGGTTTTGCTCATTGTGAGACAGACAGATAGACAGACAGAGAGACAGACGCAGAGAGACACAGACACAAACACAGACAGACAGTCTGAGACTGAAAATGTATTATCATCCCAGACTCCTATCCCCAGCCTCTGTGCCCAGGAAGCAAGCTCTATTATTAGTGTTTTGTGAATTCTTATTCTCCCAACATTATCCCATATATAAAATAGTGGGCGTATGCATGTATATAGGTTACACAGCCACACTCACACATTATATTAGATCTTAACACCAAATGGAGCCATTTATTCATTTGTTCATTCGATCGTTCATTTTAAATGGACTAGATGCTAAGGATACAGTCCAGTCCCTGCTCTCATGGAGTCCAATGGTGGGTCCAGACAACCACCCCGAAACACACAAATGAAGGTACGATTAGCAATTGGGATCCAGTGAGAAAACACACGTGAACATCTGAACCGAGAAGCCCAGCAGGCGACAATCTCATCTTTGGTTGTTTAACGGACAGTCGCCAGCAAGCTGGCACCCCAGACCTGGCCATGGACATGTTCCTTCCGATTGAGAGAAGAGCTGTGACTCACGGCCCCCCATCTGCTGCACAGGGCTCACATGACTCACGCCCCCCCCACCCTGTCCCCTCGGAGTGCTTCAGAGGAACAAGAGACAAAATGATTCCATGTGACTCAGGCGGAGAGAGGCACAGCTTGGCCTGGCTCACGGCCACTGCTCCCTCCCTGCCTGAAGCAACGGCAGTGGGCACTGCTCTAGCCTTTGAGCGACACATCTTTTCAGGGAGGTGCTGGCGGAGTGACCATCCCTCCCTGGCACGGGTCCTCAGTACACTAGCTGTGATTAAGTGATTAATTTCCCAGGCAGGAGCTGAGCTTGCCAGGGGAGAAGTGAGGAATTATGGCTTAATTCCACCTCCTGCCTCCGTGGGCAACCCCCCCCCACCCCGCCGCCCGACCACAGCTTTCTGCAGAGAGTCCCAAAGCCAGGTCTCAGGTCCTCTGACCTGCCAAGGCCCAGGCTGGTGCATGCATGCATTTGTCCCTGCCCCACCTCAAACTCCACACACCCAAGCAGAACTCACCATCCCTCCAAGAACCCAACTGCCTCCTGCGTCTCCTCCTTGAATCACTCAACCTTCTGCCCTAAATCCTGGCCTTGAGATCCTGGAGTTCACTTCAATGCCCTGCTTTCCCTCACCCCTGTCACTGAATCCATCCCAGTCTGCCTCTTCCTTTCGTTCTTCTGCTTCTGCCTTCTTTCGTGCCCTTTGCTCCACAAGGGCCATTTCTGTCTGACCCTGGACTACAGACTTCTCACTGCTCTCGACGTATGTCTTAAATACACTTGGTGGCAGTTCCCCACCCTCCGCTGGCATCTCCCAGGCCCACGGAGGGTGGGCAGGTGCCAGGAAGGAGGAAAGCAGGCCAACGGTGAGGCGAGTCGGTAAGGGCTGCAGAAGGGAGTCGTGGGGACCTGGGCAGATTGGAGAATGCTCTGGCGGTGGCCCCCAACCAGCCACAGCTAAGTGCACCACAAGGGAGCCAAGACCTCAAACGGCCAGACCTTCCAGAGTTTCGCAGGAACCCAGATTTGCTCGTGAAACCTCTTACTTTATAAAAATGGGCAATATTCACATTTGAAACACTGAAAAAATGTTCTTATTCCTGCATTTCGAACCTTCCTCTGTCTGGATCTCGCCTAGACTTCCAGCACCATCTCCTGGAGCAGCCGTCCTCCCTGCTTATGGTCCAGCCATGTCACACTACAGGACATTCGACTATTTGTCACTCCCAGGACTAGCCTTGGCCGGCACACTTCCTCGCCCTGCGATGCTGTCTTCCACACTGCTCTGTGCGTTCCCTTTGACGTCCGTCCAAATCCTGCCCACTCAGGAGGGGTCACCTCTCTGCTGTCCCTTGGCCTCAAGTCTAGTTACTCTGTCCCTCTCGACTTTGCGCTTCTCGTGCATGTCATACCTCTGTCCTAGTACAAGACAGAGTCTGACCTGCGTTATCAGCTGTGAGTGTGCCCGTCTGCCTTGCACAATTGGGGACTCTTAGATACGGACATTGTGTATTATTTGCAGACCCTGCGAACGTGGTAGGTACCTCGGAATCATTCAGGAATTGCACTAACTAGAATTGAAGGAAGTGGACTGACACCTCAACAAAATGTAGGTTTGGGAACTTGGGGTGTCAATGTCCCAAACCCATTGCACCCCCAGGGTCTGCATCCTTGGCATAGCTTCCTGGGCTGCACACCCAACATCCCCAGGTCCCCTGACTTAGCCCCAACCCAGCTTGTCAGGACAGAGACCGGCACCTGCGGAAGTTCTGAGTCACCGTCCGCATTTCGGCCTAATGCTCTTCACAGGCCTTGTCATTAGTGACCTGGCTCGCTTCTTGCTTTGCGGTTCCCCCCAGCTTATGGATAAAAACATCTGTATGAACGAGGGCCTTGCCAAAGTGTTTGCAGTTAGTCCCCACCCCTCCTCCCGCACCTGAGCCTGGTCCCCTTCCGGCTGTTTATGACTGTTTGCTGTGGAAACGGCTGGTTTCATGGCCCAGGAGGGAGCAGGTGCAGAGGAACCCAGAGAGCGAATGAGTTCATGCGAGTCAGTGAGCCTACTCCTCGTTCTGACCTTGAGGAGCAGGGACTAGCGGGCCAGAGCAGCCAAGAAAGGACACGGAGCACAATAAAATGTGGGCTGACTTTCCGGGAGGTGTGAGCTAGATGTGAAATGGCCTCCAGATGTGCCTTTGAGAGGTCCCCTAAAGTTTGAAGCTGAGCATCGAGTAGGCTCCCTGTGAGGAATGCAAGAGGCCTGTAAGAGGAGGCAGCTCTGTTCATTTCTTTGCACACAAGCGTGCTCGCATGGCCCCTGCCGCCATGTGCCACTGGCACGTTCACGTGGGCCTGGACCATTTAGACGTGGGCCGGAAGGACACAGCGCCCCCACCAGGGCACGTTCCCTGCAGGGGCCCCTTTACCTGTGTGTGGTTCACGTTTAGATGAGAAGGGTTGTCGTGGGGACCATGGAAAGGCTGAGTGGGCCCTGGGTGGTTGTACTCATAGGCGAGGAGTTACCAAGGAGTGAATAACCTGCGAAGGGATCATCACCCACTGACAAATGTTCTTATTCCAAGCCCATGTTTGGATTTTTCTTTCAGCAAGCTCTTTCTAAGTTCTTCCTATGTGCAGAGCATGGTTCTGAGCTCTGTAGGACACAAAGGTACTAGCTGGGAGTCCTGCCACATGGTGCTTGCAATCCACTGGGAGAGAGAAAACATACACATCCCTTTAAGTGCTACAGCCATGAGGAAGGAGCTAAGGTGGGTGGGTGGGGGAACACCTACAAGGATGGCAGACCAGCAGGGTGCAGAATGATGGATGAAGCTAGGGGAAAAGTAGGGGCAGAATCTGAGCACATAAGAAAGGCCAGGGAAGACCACCTCTTCAAGGACACCTGGCCCATGGCTTTCTGACTTTGGAAGTTGGTGGGAGTCCCTGAATAGTCACAGACAGAGCTGGCTGATGAAAATGGGGGTCTCCTCTTTTGGGGCCAAGAGGCCGTTTCTTTGCTGGTGTGGAATCACCACTCGGTCATGGACAGATGAAGGATTCAGATGCCCTCAGCAGCATCTGCTTTGGGACGCCAACCCTGCCGAGCCCTTGGCACTGGGTGCTGACCCGAGAGTCAAGGCCAGGCCCTGCACCCTCCTTCAGGAGATGGTCAGTCGCCAGGCTCCTCCTCCATGATGCTGGTCTCGATGGTGCCGAGAGGGAGGTTTTCCCAAGCAAATAATCATCTGGTGTCCAGAGAACCTTTGAACCTCTTGAAAAGCCATGTTTCTATGTGGGAGCTGGGCATCTGCCTGCATTGTTCTAATGTGCCTTCTACTCAAGGTCAAGGCCCTGGCTATACCACAAGAACGTACCCAGTTACTCTTGGATCATTAGGAATCATTGCTTTGAATAAGGTGAGGCTCAGGTCTTTACCTCCTCCCCCAACACACACACACTCCCTTTGTTCCCCGACCCCCTCGTCATGAGTTCCTGCCTTCTCTGGAGTTTTCCTTCTCCAGAAGTTGAAGGGCTGACTTCTGTTGAGTTTGGGAGGGGATCCTTAATCCTGGCTTTAGAGGATTTAATTATTCCTTCAAAGACTGCTTACCAATTGTTCCCATAAGGCCTAGGAGGTTTATGCAAATTCAGCTCTCCCTCCAATTTCTTGCCCTTCGCCTCATGCCAGAATTTTTGGCAAGTTGGCAGATGAGGCGCAAATTTGACCTAAGGCCCCACATCTGATGAAGAACAGCTTCATGATTCAAACAACATCTGTGTTCTTTTTACTTAATAAGCTCCCAGCTCCACTAATAAAATCTTTACCAAAAGCTCATGTGTCCTGAACTAACTCACCCAGTACCAGAGTTGTCAGCTCAGAGGAGGCCTGTCTTCTACGCAGATTTCTTTTTGCAAGCTAAGAATGTTCTAGATCTCGATGCGCTACTTTTATAATCAACTGCATACTTTTGCACAACTGCTCATAAGAATGATTGCCCCTTGGAAGAGTCCAAGTCCTTTTCAGTACGATCCCCTATAATCTCAGAGAAGTGAGAGACACTGGGGTGCTCCCCATGGAGAGTTGTGTATGACCGAGATTCTGGAGGTTCAGCATGCTGCCCGGGATCATTGCATGACATCATCAGCCACCTCTCCCCACCTTCCTGCTGTGTGCATAATCTTCACAGGTACCCCTTTAATATTGTGCACAATCTGAGCTGCACATGATCCAAGACCATAAATTAAAAGAACTGCAGCCCTAGGCTGGACCTTTCTCTAGATGATACCAAGGCCCGATTGTCCAACCACCTGGGGGCCTCAAATAAAAGGAGCCAGTCTTCGTTTCTTGTCTTAGAGAGCCAACATTCACGATCTGGGAGCGTTCAGAGTTTGAGCGTGGTTGACCATACAGCCTGATAAGGCTCCTTAAGTTTATTCTCCATCATGGAAATGAGCCTTTTCTTTCCTCTCTTTCCTTTTCACACTTTCTTGGTGAACACGTTCGCATACACCCTATTAATCATAACTTTAATTTTTTTTTTCCCCTCACTCTAGCACCTTTTACCTGTCATGCATCTTATCTTCTCATCACTAAGACCCTAACTTCGCTAGTTTAGAAGGTACTGATGGGAAATTCTTTATGAGGACATGCTCTCAGCATCTCTGGCAGCCTTTGGAAGGCTCCCTTCATCCTGCCACCACAGTTCTGCCTGCAGGAGGTGTGGGGTGGGAACAGGCGATGTCCCAGCAAGAGGTGGTGTGACATTTGCTAAGGACAGGATACCTAGCACACAGTAAGAACTCAATAAAGTTACTGCCGTGTGTCCTTGGACAAGTCACCTGCTCTTTCTGGGCCAGTTTTGCCATCAGCTCTGGTTTTTGCTAATAGAGAGACAAAGGGGAAGGAAGAGAGCACAAAGAGGCACGTGAGAAAGAAGAGAGAGTGCTAGAAGGCTGGGGAAAAGAACAATTTGTGTGTGCAATTCAAACCGTGACGACTCACCAGGGTGCACACAATACGCCATGTGCGTGTTATGCTGTAGCCTGCAAGGCCTTGCATGACCCGGCCCTGCCTCTTCTTCCCTCCTACCACTGCCCCCTAACTGCTCCATCCACACCCTGGCCCAGAGTAGACCCAATAAATGCTGATTGATTAAGGGAGCGAGCAGGCCGACTTGAGCTGTCAGTTGGATCATGTCTTTTCTTTCTCCAGAGATTTATTGAGATATTTTTGACATATAACAAATGTAAGTTTCAGGTATAAAATGTATTTATGGCAAAATAATTACCACATTGAAGTTAGTGAACACCTCTATCCCTTCCCATAATATGATTGTGTATGTGTGTTTGTGTAGTGATAACATTTAAAATCTGCTCTCCTAACTACTTTTAAGTACTTAATACAGTATTGTTGATGATAGTCACCATGCTGGGCATTAGTCCTCAGATTTTATTTATCTTGTGGCTGGGAGTTTGTATCCTTTGACCAATATCTTCCCATTTTCCCCACCCCCAACCTCTGGCAACCACCATTCTATGCTCTATTTCAATAAGTTTGGTTTGTTTTAGATTCCACATGTAAGTGGAATCATACAGTATTTGTCTTTCTCTGTCTGACTTGTTTCTCTTAGCATAATGTCCCAAAGTCTACCTTTGTCATCACAAAAGACAGGATTTCCTTCTTTTTTTTTATAGCTGAATAGTCTTCCATTGTGTGTGTGTGTGCGTGTGTGTATGCATCTCATAACTTCTTCATTCATTCATCGTCGATGGACACTGCTGTTGGCTATTGTAAATAATGCTGCAGTAAATGTAGGGGAGCAGTTATCTCTCTGAGATAGCGTTATCGTAAGTGGGATTGATGGCTCATATGGTAGTTCTGTTTTTAATGTCTTGAGGAAAACCCATACTGTTTTCCATAGTGGCTGCACCAGTTTACAATCCTGCCAACAGCGCATAAAGGTTTCCTTTTCTCCAGATCTCCTTGAATACTTGTTATCACTTGTCTTTTTGGTGATAGTTATCCTAACAGGAGTGAAGTGGTATCGCATTGTGGCTTTGACTTGCATTTCTCTAACAATTAGTGATGCTGAGCATCTTTTCACATACCTGTTGTCCATTTGTATGTCTTCTTTGAAAAAATGTTTATTCAAGCCCTTCACCCATTTTTAAATCCGATTTTTTAGAGTTGTTTGACTTCCTTATGTATTCTGGATATAAACTTACCAATTTTCTCCCATTCTGTAGGCTGCCCTTTTATTTTGCTAATTGTTTCTTTCGCTGTGCAGAAGCCCCTCAATCTTTCCCAATCTCCTATAGAACAAAAGGACCTCACTTTGGAGATGTCTAATTCTTCACAATTCAATTAGCTTTGGCCAAACTCCCACTCACTTTTCTCAACAGCTAGAAGTTCTTAAAGGGGCTTGTCCAGCCCAACCTGTCATGACAGTGAGCATTTAAACCCTGGGTAGGAAAAGTGACTTCTGTGAGCATGGAGCCTAGGCTGCAAAGTTGGGGAGGATGCTCAGGACTCAAGGCAGCCATGGAGGGCCCCCAGACAGGGCCTCAACATTCCTCTGGGCCCCTGACGGGCTGCAACCCACATGGGGCAAAGTCCAGCCCTGATCACTCCATGGCTGCCTCTTAGCTGAACCCACTTCTGCTGCCTCCAGGGGTCAATCTCACTGTTCTAGGGCCCAGATAGAAGCAGGAAGGAAGCTGAGGAGGAGGAGATGGAGGGAGGGTGTCTGAGCTCATGATCAGGTGCAGAGAAAGACGCTTCCAGAGGGAGAATTCCACAGTCAGTAGAGAGAGGCCACTGGGTGGATGGGTAAGGAGAGGGGCTCAGCAGCATCGTGGAAGCTGGCAAGCAGCATTATACTTTATAGACAACCAGTCCGTACAGAAGGGGATAGAAACAGGGGCCCTGGAGCCAGACCCGCCAAGTCTTCCAGCCTTAGTTCTGACTCTGCCAACTAGTAACTCTTGGCCAAGTCACTTAACCTCTAAACCTCAGTTTCCTCATCTGTAAAGTGAGACCATTCATAGTTCCTATCTGCACTAGCCCTGGTTTGTGGCAGTCCGCAGTGAACTAGGCTGCTACCCTGGTAAAGTGCCCTTTTATACTGACCAGGCCCAATTCTGGCCCTGGGCCCTGTGCAGAAGAGTGGTGGGCAGAAGCTGCCCTCTGTTCTGCCTAACAACATACTCATTTGGACACTTGCAGGGCCTGCCCATGGCTCCTGCCCCCTGACCTTTCTTTCATCCATCCAAGAAAGATGACACATTGGCCTGGCCTCTCCTACCGTTGGTATTTTCCTTCCTGGTCTCAACAGGAAGACTGTGGGAATATTTCCTAAAAAGCGAATGGGGAGCACATGACGTCATTGAATGACATTCTCCTACAATGGAAAAACTGATGACATCTCAGGCCTCCATGTGTGTAGAGTAAAAACAGGAAGGGAATGAATGAACAAACCATGTGGCTATCTGGGGAAAAAGTATTTCAATCGAAGGCACCACAGGGTGAAGAACGTTGAGGCAGGAGTATGTGTTTCACCCCGTTCCCCCAAAACTTTCCCTCTTAATCAGAGAGCAGTCAGCAAACCCAAGACATGAACACTGATACCGTAATATCAACTTAGTTTATAGAGAATATTCAAATTTTGCCGGGTCCCGCTCAGCATTTGGTGGGCACTGCTTGGTCTCCCCCAAGGTCCAACTCTGCAACGGGCCTGTCTTTCACGACCTTGACACTTTTACAGCACTAGCTAGTTAGTGTGTAAAATGTGCTGTCAGGTTTTCTCATGATTAGATTAAGGTTGTGCGTTTGGGCAGAAACGATGTTGCGCCCTTCCCGGGGGGGTGCTTGATGTCTGCATGCCTTCGGCCGGGCGGACAGTAACCTCATCGAGTGGCGAAGGCAGTGTTTGCCAGATGTCACTAGGAAGTTGCTCTTTTTTCCTTTCAATCACCCCTTCTGGGGAGACAACTGTGAGACTGTAGATATCTGTTTCTCATCATATACTTTTACGCACTAAATTTAGTATCCATCAATGATTCTTGCCTACAACGATTTTTACTGTGGAGTGTGCCAAATGCTAATTTGCTATTTCCACCATTTCCTCTACATTTATTAACTAGAATGCTGCTGTAAAGATGAGTGACTTCGTCTCTCCTATTGCATGGCATTGCATTATTATATTATAGTATAGAAACTGATGGATATTATTTTTCGTGGGTTATAATCCATTTATATCGTTTATCTAGTTGCCCACATTGTTCTAGCTTTGACATTTGGATGTTCCTTTTAATTGACTCTTGTGTCCTTTCACCTGCCACGTGGGACTTCTCAGATGCCACCATCGGCTCCACAAGCCGATAGCCTGGTGCAATTGTTCTGCAGTGGGGCCTAGCTTTCGGACATTCATGCAGCTCTCCAGTTGCGGTTGTGTGGATGATTGAAATCCATGGATGTAGCTCAATGTCATGTTTACAGATGAGGGAAAACTAAGGCTCAGAGAGGGAGTGACTTTGCTCAGAGTTACAGCTCTGGAGTCGGGGGGCTGAGACTGTAGCCCTGTCCCCTGATTTCCAGGCCTGGGTTTCCTCCTCCTTCTCTTTCACAGCCTTGGCTGCTGAATCACATGTCAGAGAACATAGACATTCTGGACAGTGGTTCTTACCGCTGGGCACCTCTGTCGGTCCTTTCAGAGGGTCCATCAGGTCAAAACTCATCACTCCCCATCCGCCCTGCCGTCTGATTGGGTGGTGTCTAGGAACAGCACCAAAGACACTATTCACCTTTTTCATTCTCGTTCTCTCCTAAGTGTATAGATTTTACAGGATGGGTGACATTAGCAGATTGATTACAGAAGCAGAAATGGGAATTTGGCTCTCTTTTATTAAGCCGGACATTAAAGAGATTGGCAAAATAAACCAATGCTGTACTTCTCGATAATGTTTTTTCTTGGAAAATATAGCTATTTGTCATAAAAACATGCATTATATATGTTAACACGTAATAGATTTATTATTTTAATCCGTTAATAAATGAATATTTTAAGTATTTGTCAGAAAAAAATGTTGATAGAACCCATATAAAGTCCTTTGGACGTCTCAATTTTAAGAGTATAAAGAAGTCTCAGGACCAAAATGTTTTTCTAGAATATTCTAGAAATGGTTTTCTGCTGTTCTAAAATATTCTGATCAAATGGGATATAACAATTAAAAAAAACCTTTTTTTGGCTTCACCTTCAAATCCTCAAGCACTGCTGGAGTCTCAGAAAGGCTCCATCACGCCCTGCCTGGCACAGTGCCAGGGACGCAGGCTCCTAACCCCTGATTTCCACAAAACAATAAACACAAGAACTTCCTAGAGTACACACAGGCAAAAAGCAGTGTGCCTCACATGTTGTCAAATTAATGGAGATTTCAAAAACAAACATGACAACTTTATAAGCTTATGAAAAGTAATGGGCTAATGAAAATATCCAACAAGGAAGTTGGTCTTTGAAGGGGCTGGGATGCAAATGTCTCAAGTTGTAGCTGGATCTCCGGGGGAGCAGAATAAATTCCAGCCAGGAGTGAGCCCTCCTTTATCATTCAACATCCGGCAGGTAGGAGCAGTTAGTGTTGGTGAGTCATGAGGTGTTTTAGCCCCAGTTGTAAAGAGGCAGTGATAAAAATGTGGACCTCATGTTGGCTCTTCAGTTCAAATGAATTAAGGGACAAAAGTGTCTTGAGCACCAGCTGGTTGCCAGTGCGAAGGTGAATGAAATCCAGTCCCTGCCTTCAGGCACGTGTGTTCTCAGGGCAGTTTGGTGAGTGCCTCCCTGGAGAGGAGGTGCCCCCATCTCAGCCAGGACTTCTTGCAGGAAAGAGCCTGGCAGAACGCGGCTCACCATCAGCCTTGTCCAGCCTGGCTGCGCACAAAACCACCTGAGGAGCGTTAACTCCAAACTGATGCCTGTGCCGTCTCCAATCTGGGGGCGGGATGGGCTAGTGAGGGCCGGCTGCCTAGAGTTTGAAAAGCATCTGGTGATTTCCATGTGCAGTCAGGGCTGAGGACCATGATTCTAAATTAGACTATTTGGGGTCTCCATGGCCTCCAGCAAGGACCGGCGACAAAAATTTGTGGAGCTCAGTGCGAAGGGAAAATCTGAGTCCCCTTGTTCAGAAGTCTATTAAGATCCTCAGGGCAATGACAACAGAGCATTGAACCAAGAATGGGACCCTTCTGAGCAGTGCCCTGTGCCACTGCCCAGGTGAATGAATGCCCAAGAACCCAGGTTCGTCTCTGCCTATTGTTTCCCCCAGCAACCTCCTTAGAAGGACCCACAGCCGACTTCTCGTCCTTGGTGACTCTTCTATGTAGGATCATGGGGCTCAAGGCGTTCCAGCCCTGCGTCTCTTCGGAATGAGTGAAGCCATCTCTGAAGCAGGAGGTGGGCAGGGGAGAGCGGGGCCCTCTGCACACCAGCTCTCCTTCTCAGGATGGCTTCATGCTTCCTCAAAGCCCCGTGTGTGCCGGCTTCTGGCTGCAGGCTCAACTTCAAATCTGTCATGGTGCACTCGCACTCCCTGAGCAATCTGCCCCCTTCGTTGGCCCACTCCCTGCATCCTAGAGGCCAGTCGGGTCTACCGCCTGATTCCCCGGCAAGTGCTGGTCACACTAACTGGTTCTTTCCCAGTTGGAGTTGAGATCTTACAGAATGAGGATGTGAAGAGAAGACGGACCCTTTCTCCAGCAAGCCAAAGGGATGGGCAAGTCCCATTGTGGGCTGTGGTCATTTGTCATCTTACGACCGTTTCTGGAAGTTGTACCACCAGCTACTATGGTGGCACTTTTTAAACTATAGAGTATTTTTGGAAAGCAAAGCATGAATGTAGGCAGGAAGGGCAAGGCATAAAACATGTTTTGAGCCAATTTTCTTCTTTTAAGAGTTCAAATACTAATATATTTTGATAAATCGTGTCATTAGTCAAACATGACTTGGTTCTTGTCAAAAAAAGATCCAATTATTTTCCATTTTTCATTTTTGTTGTTGTTGTTATTTTAACTTTATAAATTTCTGCACCCAGCTTTAGTTTAGAACAGGATCCTTTCTGCATGATTCCAGTGAATCATTGGTAAGAATTTATTGTGCAAAAAGAATGGATAAGACACTGGACTGAACACTGTTCAGGATAAGAGAAATAGGAGGCATCCTTATCTTTGCTTTCCAGCTTACAATCTAGCCGAAGTGATAAAACTGAAAAATAACTAACATAAGATAGTACGTAATACAGTCAAGCGGGAGTCACAGAGAATATCACCAGCACAGGAGGACATTTCAGGCTAGGCTCATCGGAGAAAGCTTCGGGGAACGGAGGGATTCGGCTAGCCTTGGGCTGGTGAGGGAGGTGCCTTTTACATGTGTGAGATATGAGTAGAGGTGGAAAAGGGCAAGGGACATGTGGAGTTGGGGCATCAACAAGGTTTGGGCAACCAGTCATGTTGGTACAAAAAGGTTCACTCCCATGGGAGCCTGGGCTGGGCTGGGAAGAACTAGGACAGGTAGAGTTAGGCTGTTCGACCGCCGTCAGTAGGGAACGCCCAGGCTGTGAGAAGGGGTTTCCGTGACCAAACTGGGGCTGTGGCGACATCGGCTGGGTCCTACGTACCGAGAACTTGGAGTAGGGAGAGCGGTAGGTGCCCAGCCTCGCCAGGTCCAGTGAGAGAGGAAGGAAGGGCTGCCCCTGAAGGGGAAGGCGCAAGTGGGCGACCACTTGACCGTCGAGGCAGCTGAGGGAGGAATGCGTGATGCTGCAAGATTCTGTGCCTGCAGAGCTAGAAGGAGGAGAGGTGCATCAGCCAACGGGGAGAGACGGAGCACTGCGGTATTTATACTCGAACAGATTTCCCACGGAAAGGAAAAACACCCTCAGTGCCGTATGGCTTAAGTCTGGGTGACCCGTGTTGCTGGAGGTTGCTGAGGACCATCGTTGACAAGGTGGTCCGTGCACAGCCACGGGGGTGCCGGGGCTCCCCTGGCGTTGGCGGAGGACGCCACCAAGCCTCTTCGTGTGTAGGGGTCAGGGCCCCCCTCTGGAAACCACGCTCATTGGCTCCCGACTCCAGTGGTGGGTTTGGGAAGTTCCATAGCTGAGGTGACCATCTGGCCGTCTGCATCACGTCACCCTTGTCTCAGGCACAGTCATCCCTGGGCTCCAGGGGAACAAACTCCACCTCTGGTGGGGGGGGGGGGGTGGGGACAGCGAGTAACCCAGGGATGTAACCGCCATTGTATTTCTGGGCATGCAAGTGGTTCAGGAATGAACACTGACACCCAGTTTTAAGATTTTTGTTGAGCCGAGAGGGAAGCAGTCTCTCTGGCTCTTTCCCACTGGACGTGAACCTGAGAGGATGTAGGGCTGAAGAGACTGCAGGCATTGAGCCCCATGTGGTCCTGAGAGTCAAATCTGCACAGCCAGGAAAGCATAAAATTTTCTTAGAAATTTACTTTAGAAATGTCTCTGCATGAACACAGTATCTGTATGTAGATTAGCGTCTGCGTACAACCCAGGGCTTCCTGGCTGGTATCTGAAGTACCTTCATCAGAAATCCACCCTCCGCAGGGTGGAATGAGCCCTGTGTAATAATTTATCAGAGAAATGAGTAATGCAGTAGACAGTGGGTGGCTAGGAAGACTATGCTTTCCTCTCTGCCCCTTATCTAAACAGAATGTACAAATCCCACCCATCTTGAAAACCAGCTCTCAAGGTCTCTCCTCTCCTGGCCCTGGTGCCCTTTCTGAGAATGACACTATAGGCTCCCTGCAGACTGAATCTTTCCAAGCTCTTACTGGAGAGGCTGAAGACAGTGAAGCATTGCAGAGCTTCCAAGAATAGGTTCTGTAGGGAAGGAAACAACTTCCCTCCACCCTTCTGTGTTCTTGGCTAAGACCCCTGTAATGAAAGATTAACAAGAGAAAAACAAGTTTATTAACGTGTATCCCTCAGGTACACAGGGAAGAACCCCTCTTCTCTAAAATGAGTAACTTCCCAGGATGGCTTAGAAATTGAGGCTTAAATGTCATCTTAATAGGGAAAGGGAAAGGGGGAAGTAGAACACTTAGGGGAGATAAATGACTTTTGGGAAAGATCAATTGGCCCTTAGAACAGATGGGAGGTATGACAGTCTGTGAGTTTGTCTGGGTGTGGTGCCAACTTCTAGTCTCCTTTCCTATGACAAGAGTCAATCTTCCCTGGTTGATGAAACTCTCGAGGAAGGAAATTGATGGCAATTGAGTTTCTTTTGGAGGACCTGTCTCTAGGCAGATAAGCAGAGTTCAGAGAAAGCCTCCCCTGCATCTGCTGTTCCCCAAGTGCCTACAGCTCAAACTCTTCAACGTGCCCAAACGGCATATTTTAGGTGGCATGTCTTGAACCCCTACAGTCACATTTTGGGTGGCATATCCTGCTACCCTTTAGTTTTGTGATTTTAGTTTTGTGTGCCTGTGTGCTAAATAAGTACATTTATATGCATTCATCAGGTTTTGGTCCAAGATTTGGTTTCACAGATAAACTCCCTGATTGTAGGGGGTTGGGGCAGAGTTCCATTTACCTCTTACAGCTGGGGGTGTTTATTACTCCTAGAACTCCACACTGGTGAGACTGGCTTGCCCTCCAGCCTGAATGAGAGATAGGGGGAAATCCAATTCTGATGGCATTCACTAATCCCGGATTCACCTGTGGCCTTTCCGTTATGCAAGCAGTATACCTCCTCCTTGCTTAGACATTTTTTAAACATCTGTGAAGGAAAATTCTAACTGCTCAGCTCTTCCTGACTACTACATATTATAAGGCCAGAACAGTGTGAGAGAAACAAAGTAGCACCCAGTCATTCCTGCAAAAAACAGAAATGACACGCGTGAAAACTTTAATTCACTCCACTTTATTCTGGGATCTATATTACAGTTTATACAACTCACGAACATACCAGTGGACACTGACAGCTAAGGCCATTCTGTGAGTTATTTTTAAAACATGGTGTTTTGCACGTAATGATCTTTAAAAAATAAATTACCAAAACCAAGATTCTCTTCTGAAATAAAAATTTAAGGTTGCTACAAGACAACTTTGGGAACATATCTAATCTGGAGCGCATCATGTGACAAGACCGTTTTTTGTCTTCTGGAGCACAAACAACAGCTCCAAGGCAACCGCCGCCTCAGCACCAAGTTCCCCTCTCCAAATGTCATCACGGGTGGCGTCTGCCACAGGGACCAGTCGTGAGTGGCAAACAGACTTTTCCCTAAGAAACACACTCCAGGATTCGTGGGACGAGAAAAAGAAAGGGACCCATAACTAAGGCACTGAAAGCACATTATTTATATAAAGAAATGTAAACAATTTACTACCAACAGGCTCCCTCCACTGGAGTGGCTACGGTAGAAGGGCAGCGGGCACGGAGGTCGGGGCCAGAGCCGGAAGTCCAAGTGGACGGGGATGTCTCCCTTTCGGCAGAATGCAGTCTGGGCTCCCACGTACGGTTTCTGACGTGGGGCTGTGGAGGTAACTAACTTCCAAGTGGAAGCTGTTATTTCCCCCCTAATCTGCATTTTAACAGTGTTAACAAACAAGAAAAGATTTTATTAGGAATTTCAAATCCTGGACTAGAACATTTCTTTTTCTTTTAATCTTTTACTATGTTCTTCTACTGGATGTCACAGTTACTTTGGCTTGTTTCTTCCAAGGTGTCTGGTGGGAGAACTTGTGACCTAATCATTGTCTTTCCTTGTGGGTTCCTATTTTAAGTAGAATGGTTCATGTCCTATATAAACCACACTCACTTTATTTAAAACGATTCTGAATGGTAAAGGTTTAACAATCGGACATACAGCACTGTAAACTTTTCAAAGTCCGTCGAGTTTAGAAAGGGCATTAAGTGTGTGTCCAGCCGCTGCTCTGAGTCCGCAGCCATGAGGTGGGAAGGTGTGGCGGGAACCCTCCTGAGGCCTCAGTACTAAAGCTGAATTAATGTCTGCTTGACATTTCGTCAGCAACTCTAGATAGCTCTAAGTTCCAGATCATCAACTGTATATTTCTCTAATTTTTTTTTCCTTAAATAAGAGAAGAAAAAGACAAATGTGCAGGTAAACACAAATAGGCAACATTGTTTCCTTTTTTCCTCACAGTTTTAGTGTTTATGAATTTGGGGTAGGTGAAAAAAATAGTTTGCATTTTCTCTTAAACTTGTTTTTTATGATCAACAGAAATATATTTATAAAAAAAAGAAAAAAAGTTCCCTTTTTACAGGTTTTAGCGAGTTAAAGGGGACATGTCATATACCTTGAATAAGCTGAGAGAAGTTGGGGAAGGGCAGAGGGGCTACCCTACAAACACCTGTGGGTAGAAAACCCAGCTTTTTCTCTTTGCCCAAGAGCAAGTGCAGTCCTGATTGTTAGACTATTTCTGTGCTTTCCAGATATAACCAAAGGAAGTTTGAGAGAAACCTACATTAGAGACCTTTATTAAGAAAAAAAAAAAAATAAAAAAAAAACCCTTAAAAACATAGTTATACAGCTAGGTTTGCTACAGATGGACATGATAACTAATTAGAAGCTCCCGCATGATTAAAAACAGCCTTGGAGGGAGCAGCTATATATATAGGTTGGTGTGTTTGGGCACAGCGCTAGTTAGTACTCTTCCAACAAGGACGATGAGTCAATCGCGTTTTGCTGCGACGCACTTTCTGAAAGAAGCTGCCGGGTAAGTTCAGCTCACGGTGGGCTTGCCTTTCACAGCAATGCACGTGTCCACTGTTGGGTAAAAGTCTCTGTGAGCAAAAACGAGATGTAATTAAGGAGAAGGGATTCATGCCCAAAGAGTACATAAAGCAATAAATAGCATTTGAGGCTGGTTCAGGGGCAGGAGTAAAGCTGACAAGTTTGCTAATGGCTAAAGACTTTTAATTGCCTATTTTCTGCTGCTCTGACCAGCATCCTTATTACATGACAAAGTAGTACATAGCTTCAATGGAGTGAAAATGATGACCACACACTTTTTAGGCCTCAGAAGGTGCTGTTGGTTTGCTGGATTTTCCATTGATTCTTGATGACAGGAATATTTAGACGAACCTTAGGTCAAAAATGGATTTAAATTTTACTACTGAAGAGGAAGCCTGGGACAAAAAAGGTCCCTCCCTTGCTATAATTAAAAAAAATGGATTCATATTTTGTGTATTTTGGTTTTAAGAGTAAAATTTATAAAGGATACAAGGGTTAAATAATTTAGGATAAACCATTACTGCCCTGTCTACAAGCGTTGTTTGCTGTTTAATGGCAGAAGTTACAGACTCATGCACATGTGGTAAATACACTAACTGTCCTTTTTTGGGCAGGTTTTAAAGAAATTTCAAAAGACACAACTTCAAAAGAGTTTCTGACTGCAATAACAGAATGTTCTACGCTTTCATTTAAAAAAGGACTTTTTACTGTTTTTAACGCAGAAAAAGCTACACCTGCCAACAGGCTATAAAGAAACCAGCACTAAGCATGCAAGATTAAGTAGAAGTGAAGAAATTAACTATTCCTATCTTTAAAAATTCAAACTACAGTTTCTAAGTGGAGAGCCTGTGGTTGCTCCCTGAGACATGTCCAGGTCTATTTGTCCACGTGAAAAGGGCACAGGTGGTCTCTGACGCTTAGGTCAGCGCAAGGTTAAATGCTGAGATGTTCTGAACAGTGAAGGGCTTCCTATCAAAATGTTTGGTCAGTTTGAGAAGAGATTTCCATTTTCTGGTCATAAGAAAAAATGCAGTGGTTTGACTGGCGTAGAAAGGAGTTTGGGAGGGAGAGAGCTGGGAGCAGAGGCCCTCACCGTGACAGTCAAGTGCCAGCACTTGACCTGGGCTAGTCAGTGCTCAGGAGCCCCAGATATGTCTCTTTTCTGGGAATTTTGTTAGAAAATTGGATTGGACCTTGGAGAAAATTTTGTGTGAACCTTGTCTGTGAACAGCCTGATGATTGTTTAAGAAAACTCTAGCCCAAGTTATTTCATAGCGATTGCTCCCTGCTATGTGTTTCGAAGTTACATTCAGAGATTAAAAAAAAAAAATAAATCGTGTAGCAATATTTTTCCACAAAACTAAGTGCAAAATATCCTTAACAAATAATGATGGTAGTAAGAAATATTCGACATGGTCATGCAAAAACGCATCTCATTTACAAAGGCTTACAACATTTCCAAAATAGTCCCTAGGTTTTAACGCCGTGAACCTTAAAATCTTACTCATTTTTCTTTGCATTTAATTGTGGATGTTTGTGCAAAAAACGGTAACATGCAAGTTCGATAATCTCCAGTCCACCAAATATTCTCTCTTGCAGTACATAGATGACAATGGTGATTATGAAATACCACCTAATGAGACTGTACAAATATATGAGCAGACACATTGCAGGGCTGAACAGGGTCCAGTACAGTATAGAGAACAATTTGACCATCAGGACCCTGAGCTCGGACTTGCAAGGTGGAACGACAGTCTGTCCAGTGAAGGAAAAGTTCTTCCCCCCTGGTAGAAGGAGCGCAGCCTCTCTTCCTTCTCCTCCCACCGCTCGTGGCACCAGAGCTTGAGGTCCTCCTGGGATGCGGGGAGGGTGTCCACTGGGTACCGGTGGACGTGAAAGTGGATCTCTTTGGGGAAGTCCCCACGGAGGAGGTGCATCTCTGTTTGGGGGATGTTGTGAGGGTATGCCACCGTGATGTCGTGCACAGCATCAAGGTTCTTACCTAGGTTTTGGAAAATAAAAATACAATTAATGGTCAATTTAGGCAGCCGTGCTGATTCAGACTAGAAGGCGGAGCCCAAACCAGCAAAACATCAACAGGGTGAACCACAATGAACAAACAAGAGCTAGAAATACTGGTATTTTGGGGCACTCGGGTCAACAATTACCAGTAACTTATCTGCTTGCTAATCACAAAGACCTTTAGAAAGAAATTACCTTCATGCCTAAAAACAGTCATCTGCCACTCTAGAACTAAATGGATAAGCATGTTAAGTCAGATCTGAGAAGGAATGAAAGAGCATAGGACCAGCCCTTTTAGACAGCAGGATTCGCTGCTTTGATATCTCCTATTAACACACCTTTCTCTCCAAATAAAAACACGACCTTCCTCACCTTTAACCCAATATTACATGACACTACTGGAAAGAAAAATTCAGAATTGAACTTGAAGTCCTAGAAAGACCCTGACCCAGGATACGTCACAACTGGCACTCTCATGATTGAATAAACATTGTCCCTAACCTTATGAGTCACAACAGAATCGGGAAGCTAGGCACGCACACGGCCCTAAACAGACGAGAGGATATATGTAGAATGTAGAGCACAGTGAGGCCGAGAACGCTAAAAGTAGGATGGAGGCCTCCAGGAAAGGCCCTCATTGTCAGATTTAGACTTTGAACTCAATTCCGTAGGTGGCAGAGAAGCACAGCAAATGGGGGAGAACCACTTAAGGATTTTTAACAGAAGGGATCAGACTGTTTCATTTTAGCAAGGATTATCTTGGGGCAATGACAGGAATGGTTTGAAGAGAATCAGACGCAAGAGAGATAGGAAGAGTAATTTGATGGTCATTACAAGGCAGGAAAGGCAAGAAATGAAGAGGGGTAGGAGTTGAAGGATGTGACATGTCTAAAAAAACATAAGACCTAACAACACAGAGTGGTCAAGTGGCTGTGGAAGGATAAGGTGGAATAAGCCCAGGTTCGTTTCTGGCTCACGGTACTGAGTGGATGGTGGGCCTTTATGTTCAGAAATATAAGTGGAGACTTAGATCTTGAGGAATCATGAGGATCATCGAACACCGTATACTAGGCCCAGGCAGGTTAAGTTTTTGCCCAAGGGCACACAGCGTGTTGGTGCAGAGTCTCTGAATATTGCTTTCTTCTGTACCTTGTTCTCTCCAGTAAGAGACATCTAATGTGGAATTTGATTTGTTACAGCATTATATGATATAGGCAAAAATTAATCTGTGGTGACAGATCAAAACAGTGGTTGCTTATGATTAGAAGGGAACATGAGGAAATTGAGTCACAGAAACATTCTATATCTTGATTAGGGCATGGATTACATCAAATAGTACATTTAAGACCTGTGTATTTCACTCATTTAAATTTTAGCTTGATATTAAAATAAAGAAATGCAGCAATTTTCTCACTTGTTTACCCCTTTCTACTGACCCTATTATGTTATACTCTTTTTTTTTTAATGACCCTTTAAGTCTTCTGTAAATGCTTACTGTCAGTCTCCTTTACTCTGAGTTACTTAAGGTAAGGACCAGGTTTCAATTTGGTTTTGAACTGTCTTGTAAATATAATCAGAGCTATTTCATTTTAAAAAATGAAAATATCTACATCAAGATTGGAGGGACTGCCTTTTGGGGGTGCCACGCATCGTTTCTATGAGTAGAGGAAGCGCAGTGAAGGGCTTGTGAGAGAAGGCGTGAATGGAGCCGTGTCTGAATGCCTGGAAAGAAAGACTGGCTCCAGAGGAGAGAGGTGGGTTCAGTGGTCAGAAGCCACAAGGAAAAGCTTTTAACAGCTGTCGAGAGGTAATATTTCATCATATGAGGAAAGGCTGGCTGACTGCTTGCCTGGTTAGCCATTGTGGGAATTTCTACACCTTAAGGTAGGTTGTCTGATCAAGCATCCAAACAAAGGAAGACCTACGTTCACTGGTGCACTGGGCATGATCTGTCAACTAAGACAGCCATATGTCTTACATGTTAACTGGCCTGCATTAAAACTCCAGTAGCCGTTTGTCTATTTAGCATTAATCACGACTCTCCCACTCTGTAATCTCTCACACTTTTCCTTGACTCTACAAGCTAGTTCACGATTTTAGTGCACCCCTCTACCCGCAGACCTCAGGGCGCTTCCTTCATGCCCACTAACCTCAACCTTAATCCTCGTTCTGGTTGCCTTACCTCTACCCCATCCACCCTTCTTCCACTTTCTCTCACAATTGAGAAAATAAGATGTCTTTATCTCGTCATGTCACTTCTCATTCAGAACTGAGGTCATATTTCATTTACTTTCAAAACTGTGCAATCAACATTTTTGCTTCCATCTGTAGCCCAGACCCGTTTCCTCCATCAGGTCACTGGTCCCATCACCTAACTTGTTCAGTCTCCTCCCCACCCACAGCTCCTGCCATCCTCCTCCGCGGTCATTCCACACCCTTCTCACAGCTCATCTGAATGAGCTGCTCGTAAGTGCCAGTCTTTCTCTTACAGGCGGTTTTTAATGCTTACCGAGCAAATACATTCATATATTATTACAAATTGGTATCAAAGTGGTATATACTATACTAGTAAGAAACTAAACCCCCTTGCTTTCTGCTTGACAAATGTAGGGTAGGGATGTGTGTGTGTACATGTTCAAATGTGTCTGCTCGGTATATAAACATCAGTTTTTGAGACGGTGATGATACCACTTACAAAAATATTCCCAAATGAAAAACTCTAGATTCACTGTAGTGCAGAGCACGAAGGGCTGAGGAAGGGGACTGTCTGGGTTCAAGTCCCAGCTCTGCCACCGACTGAATGACTTACTCTCTCTGTGGCCCACTTAGTTCCCACATCTATAAACTGCCTCCTAGGGTTGTCGTGAGGATTAAAGGAGAGTATAAGTAAAAACAAAACAGAATCTGATACATAATAAGCGTTCAATATATGTTAGCTGCTGCTGTTACTCCTGAATCGTGGTAGCACATGAGGCTCTAACCTCTCATCTCAAACTTTAGCTCCTGTTAGTCCACTGGTGCAGAATGCTATCTGTGGGGAGAAACTGCATTTGAATACCATTCTCTATACCATTGAATACTCTATACCATTACCCATGGTTTGCCGGGGCCCTAAGACACCCATTTATCTATATTAAACAAGGGCAACATTGTAAAGTTAGACATTAGCAAAGAAAATAGAGAAAAGGAAGAACCGGGAAGGGGAGGAGAAAGACATCATTTCTCCGGGCTGCACTGGATCTTTAAGCATCACAGAGACTCACAAAGGCATTAATGCCAGAGCAAGATAGAAGGAAATGGAGAAAGGCTTTTACGTACGGAGGAAGTCAATCCACTGCCTTGATAATTTTTTGACTCTATTACGTAAATAAAGGTCTCCAGATAACACAAAACTACATGTAACTCTTTACTGCTAGAAGCTTATTCTCACATCCTGTAAACACCCCCTGGCCCTGTGGCCTCCTAACCCAGGGGAGCCATTACTACCAGTCAAGCAGCTTCTTCCCGGAACCTAACAGGTAAGGGGTTAGCATGGCTTGCCAGGCTTGGTTCACATGTAAGTGACAATAATGAAATGAATATCCAAAAGTTCTGATGTGCTTTTATTTTATTTACCAATATGTAATGGAACTAAAATAATGCAAATAGGTTAAGAGAAGTTCCTGCAACTGCAAAAGAATTTACGTTGTCTTTAAATCTTTTAGTATGAAAACACTTTCAATTATGCAAATTAAGTGGCTGCTATCAGTAAAGGCTGTTTTTAAAAGATCTCATTGCTTTTTTAGATAGTTTAAATTACAAATCTAGATACTATCTAGCCACTTGTCCCCTGCCAAAGTGGGGCTTGAAAATGATCTGTTTCCAATATGGTGTCTACTGGAAAGTTTCATACGTCACTATTTCATAAAAGCTACCATTCTGTTGGAACAACCATGTTCACTTGGGCCCACAGTTCTTCCAGTTTTTCCCTGGAAGAACAGAACAGACACTTGCTTAATATTTAAAATCTTAATTTTTAGTCTTAGACTCAGACTGAGGTAGTTTTGAATACTTTATTCATGTTTAATTAACAGAAAAAGATATGACTGGAATTTACAAATGTAATTACAGAAGGGAGTGTCTCCAAGCATATCAAGTTGATACCATGATTATAAGAGTCCTATCCGATATGAAAAGCTCAGGGAATGAGACAAGCCAAAGATTTACAGTTGTATGTTTAAAATAAAAGAACTAAGCAAAGAACCTCTGGTTTCCATGGCCGCTAAACATCAGATCCAATTATATTCAGTGGCAGAACAGTAGAAACATAAGCTTTATTTCTTTTTAACCCAAAGTAATCTTTAATAGAGTTGATAACTGAACATTTTCTTTGTCCATTCCATAATTAAATGTATGCTGAATATACAAAATATAACTTATATTTATTTTAATACCTGTTTTAAAAAATTAAAAATACACATAATAATTCTATTTCCTATTAGCCAGACCAGAATCCATAAATTTATATATATTAGAGACTTTCAGATAAAGTAGCTCATCATCTAAGATGCCTCTGTGTTAAAGGAAAATGCTGAGGCATTGGTTTTGTAAAATAAAAAAATATTACCCCAAGAGAATGAAAGTTGGATTTAACAACTAACCAATTCATTCACTTGTTGGGAGCCATTTTGAGACACTGAAGAAGTCACGAGCCATAAAGCAGTTACTGAGCTGCTTAAACAATGGTTCTAGGAAGCAGGGATTTAAGTTAAACATTACTGACCCTGTAAGGGAGGATTGCCTCCTGAAGAAACCCTTTTGAGATAGTGGAATGTTTTACAGGAAGCAAGGATGTTTGCACCCTGAGGGAAGGATGTATAGGAACTTATGTAAATGCCAGCATTCCTATGGTAATGTACTCTGTGCCTTGCTATTGTGTTCAAAACGAAATCTAAGGGCTATGCTAAATAACTGCAGCATTGACTGTGTGCCCTCCCGAAGCGCTTTCCTGTCTTCTTTTTTCCTTAGGCTTCACCCCCCTCTTTTAGGTGCTGTTCGACTTTAGCCGGCTGGCTCCGGCATTCACTATGCTACTTTGACACGTGTAAATAGTGCATGGCTAATAATAAGCACGACAAATTGGCACTAGTCAGTATCCTCTGAAGAATGGTTTTGAACGGACAGATTTGGAGATATATATATAAATATATATTTGTCTACATGTAGATATCTATATATAGACTAAATTACTAATGAATAAGATACCTTTCAGTTTCAAAATAGAAGGGCACGCACGGACCACTTAAAATCAGCTGGTATTAAGGCCCAAACAGTACCATTTTCTTAGAGGAAATACTATTTCCTACCAGGAACATTATTTTTCCTTCTGTATAAGCTGGATACTTATTGAACAAAAAGTATAGAGTCAGACCAGCTGGTCCTGCCTTTTTATCAGCTCTCTGATCTTGGCATGTTCACTGTAACCTCATCTGCATGTGCCGATAATTAATATACCCACCCTCACAGGGATTTGTGAAGATCAACTGGGGGTAAGAACTATAAAATGCTTAGAGAAATGCCTGGTGTATGATACGTGCTCAGATTCTTAGGATTCCTCTAGGTAGGACGATTATCTATACCGCTTAAAGTGAGCTTAGGTTTAGGCTGCTACCCTTGACCATCCTTCTTCAGCTCCTCTTCCTTTGAGAGATACCAAGTTGTAGTATACACTGTGGTTTGTTCTCTAACAGGCAGTCCATCTTCTCCCACAGTGTAAGAGCACAGCTGTTCAGGGGACTGACACTGGCTCGGTGGTAGGCTCAATCTATCTCCTGATAGATATGCCGCTCCATCTCTATTATTTATTCCTTAGACATTTTAAGCTAAACGTAGATATTAAATCCTCCAATAGCATTCTGAATTAGAAGCTGATAATCTGTGCTCTAGGATGACTGGCCTCCTGTTGGATCTGGTTTTGTTTTTGTTTTTTAATAAGTCAAGATCAGTACCTACTCTTTTCTTAGAAAGAACCATCCCTGTCTTAAAAATTAAAGTTCAGCTGGAAAAGTGAAACTAGAAATAATATCCTTGGAACAGCCTTGCTTATCCAACCTGAATTCGATTCTTACAGATAATTTTAAGGACATATTTTTACATTCCTATCCTCAATCTGTTGAATTTTCTGTGTTTTGTAAAAATGCATGAATCATTTCAGTTGTGATCTCTCTCCTGATGGGCACTGGTTCTCTAGATCTTCAACAAGTTTCATTTTCCAGACGGAATGAAATCATATTGGCATTTTCCACAATTGGACAATATTGGTGCATTGATAGATCATCAAAGGCAAGATGTGAATAACAGTATGTACATGCTGAGGCCAGATGCGTATATATGTATATAAAATATATGCCTTGAAAAGATCAACTTTCAAAAATGGGACCATACTGTACATACTGTTTTCTAACTTGTTTTTCCAAACATCCTTCCTATTTATGTCATTGAAGATTTTCTAAAATATCACTTAATGGATGCACAATATTTGAAAAAAAAAATGTATATATAAAATTCCTTTGTTTTCAGATGTTTGTTTCCACATAAACAACATTTAAATCGATATCTTGGTAACTAATGATTTTCTAGTTACAAAGTCAAATTGCTGGATCAAAGAATATAACACTTCAATAGGCTTTTGCTACAAATGGAATACTGACCCCTGGAAAGGTCAATTTAAAACATAAAAAAAATGTATGATTGTACTTTTATTCTCACTTTTACTAGGCATGATACTGAAATTTTTAGAAAAGTTGCCAAAGTGTGTCATTTTTATTTTAATATAATTTTTGATTAGATAAAAACAAATTCATTGGCTATATATACACTGGTATATATTCTAGCCTGTTTCAAAATTGTTATTTGTCACCTTACAAATTTGTAAAAAGCCTTTATAAAAATATTTCCCCTCTATCACACATGTTGTAAATCTTTTATACTAATCTTGTCATCTGGCCTCTCGCGTTTCCCTGGCCAGTAGTGCGTTTATTTTGTTGAATGTGCTGCTCTGTGAATGCAGCTCCCTTTCCTTATATAGTCCTCTAGATCGTTCTATCTAGTCAATTTGCAAAGCTCCTTCTTTACCACGGATTATTAATCTTCTGTCCGTATTCCTTGTTGCAAACATTTTTATAAACCCATTATCGCCTTATATTATGTAATCTTTTCCAATATGCATGTGTGCATGCAGGGTGTGTGTGTGCACATCTGTGTCTATACAAGTTAATATTTTTATTATGGCTTTTGGGTTCCCATATTTGTCTTCCCTGCCTCTAAAATTTTATGTATGTTTATATTTTTCTGCAAGATGGAACACATTTTTCATTGAATGTCATATTCTAGCTTTACTTTCTTTTTTAATCAACATCTTTATTAGGTAACTCTTTTCTCCACTGTTTTGAAATACCACCTTAGTCATGTATTAAATTCTCAAACATGTAGGTATCTAGTCTCCCTTCTCTCTTCTCCCTTCTCTCTTCTCCCTCCTCCAAGAGAGAAGGGAGACTAGATACCTACATGTTTGAGAATCTGTGTTTATTCATGCTTCCCTTAGTAAATTAGAATCTAGTAAAGCAAGTCTGCCTGTTTACTTTCTCATACTATACTTGGCTCCTATTGAATTATTTTGCAATACGACCTTAAGAGAATTTAATTCAATTCTAAACAATACTACCCATTATCCTGAAATTGCATTTGCATTATATTTACATTTTAATTTTGAAAGAACTGACCCTTTTATATTCTTTTTACTCAAGGAAAAATATGCTTTTTCATTTGCTCAAATCTTATTTTATGTCTTCCAAAAGATTTCTGTTTCTTCACTTAGCTTATGTGGCTTTCTTTTAAAACTTACTTCTAGATAATTTTATAATTTTTATCATTGTGAATGTGTCCAATCACTACTAGACTACAGAAAATCTATTGCTTGTTATATATTTATTACATATGTAGCCACCTTAATTTTCATTTTTTATTAAATCTAATTGATTTTTTTCCTAGACTCTTTTTTGACTTTCTGGATTCTCTATCAGCAGCAAAAACAGTTTTATGTTAATTTTTTCTCATCTTTATGGTAGTCTTTAATGAAAGTCTTAGTGTTTTCATTAGTATTTACTTATTAATAAAAAGGATAGTTTCTGATTTTAACCAAAATGCTTAGCATATGATATTTACTGTTGAGTTTTGATAAAATAGTATTTAAGTAATTAACTTCTAGTTTTTATAAGGAATGGCTTAAATTTATCAAATATCTTTTCAGCACCTATGGATAGGATCAAATGGTTTTAATTTTTTAAAGAACAGTCAAATACCTGCATGAATGAAACAGAATAGCTAAATATTCAAAGAAAAAAATATTAGAACTGCAAAGAAATTGAAAATAATAAAATGATATGATATCTTTATAACAGGACAATTGCAGTAGATAAAAATTAAAGGAACTAATAACTATTGAAAAAGTTAATAGATTTATATAGGCACATATATCCCCCAAAATATTTTACAGGGGGTAGTATCCAGTAATACCTGTAAATATTTATTTACTTGGTGACAAGATTTAAATACATTTTATAAAATTGAGATAAACCATATTCTCACATCAAAATTCCACAAAAATAATAAAATATAATATCCCCCTTAAAAGAACACTTTTAGATAACCCTTGAATAAAAGATAAAATTAAAAGGAAAATTATGAACTACCCAAAAAAAGAACAAAGACTACCAATAGGATACAGTGAAGGGCTGAACTCAATAAATGCTTCACTATTAAAGAGGAAAAATGAAAAGGGGAAATTACTCATCTTGAAAATTAGAAAAAAAGACTCCAAATGGAAATGGAAAGGCAAAATTACTAAAGATAAAAAGCAGTAACAAAACAAAACTAAAAAAAGTAATAAATGCAAAAGCTAGTTATATGAAAAGATGAATAAGACTAAACTATGAATATGATTAAGAAGAAAAAAGAAGCATACATATTCAAGATTACAGATAGCAAAGGAAGGAAAATCGTATCAAAGAAAAAGAATTATGACAGGTATCTAAGTGTGTGATAAAATTGCACAGAAAATTTATATGTGGAATATATGTAACTATAACAGCATATATACATGTGCCTATTTACTATCCATAATACCATATATGTGCTTGATAAAAATGTGTGTTCAATTAAAAACTACTCAAATATTTGGTCTAGTTACACTAGAAATGTAAACAAGCTATTGGTGTGTAACAGCAACAAAGGGCACAGGTGCTAATTGTACAGGTAAAACTGTTGCACTAGCAGGTGTACTCACATACATTTCTTCAACTCCAGGGATTTTAGTGTATGAATCTTAAAGCAAAAATGAAAACTGAATGCAATGACATGAATAAAATATAACATGCTAAGAAGGGAAAGGGACAAGAATCCCAGAAGTTCCCAAACTGTTTCCACTCTCAGGACCTATATTAAAGCCTAAAGGCCATTTACATTTGTGCATCTGTATATCGTGATATTGAAGACATCAATTTATTTTGCTTATTTCAAAAAAAAAAATTCATAGTTATCATTATTCTTTAAAAGAAAAATGTTAAAATTATATTGAGATAAGACATTCAAAATTCAATGTGAAAAATAAAAGTAATAACAAAATATAATTTATGTAACTGAACTCAACAAATTTGCTTAGATGTTCCAAAACCCCACGACGTGAATCGATAACAGTTAAGAAGTATCACCATGTGCATACTTGACTAATTTGTTTGTCGTTGATCATTGAATTAAACGAGATCAGAGACAACACAGTATAGAAGATCCCCGCCCTTGTGCAGCTTATCAGGACACAGTCATTTTTAAATATTAGATATTTACCAACCCTCGTGAGATGATCTCTCTTTTAGAAGCTGTAGAAACTGAGACACAGAGAAGTTAACTCACTTGCTGAAGATGACAGCTATGAGCTGTGTCTGACTCCAAAGCCTTTCCACTATGCTACTTTACCTGCTAAGAACTGCGTATTAAGACCATGACCTATAGAGTCAGGCCGATCTGGTTTTATACCCAGAAACAGTGACTTAGCCATGTGACCTTGAGCCAGTTACCTAACCTCCCTGGGCCTCAGGCTCCTCATCTACATTTGGGTGTGATGTAATGTTCTATATTTAACTGTGGTGGCAGTTACATTACTCTATGCATTTATCAAAATGCATCTAATTGTACACTTAAAATATACTGGCATTTAATAGCAAATAAATTGTACTCTAGAAGTTATTTTTTAAAGCTTCTCAAATATGAGCCCTGAAAAATATTTAGAGTGATACAATATAACAAATTTGTAATATCTGCTACAGTTTAAATACAAATTTATTTAGGCTGATTAGACTCATCAAACCAAAATGTTAGAAAGCAAAGTATTTGAAGTTTGAAAAAAATCTAAAATTTATTCATATGCACTAGTTCTTAATGATTTGGGGGATTAGCATTTTATTTGAAACAGAATATTTTCCTGTTCATTCAAATAAACATTAACATATCCACAAGCTTCATACTATTGTTTCGTACCATTTTTTTTCCTTCCCTGGCTAATACACAATATAATTCCCCTAATTAAGGGATTACTCTAAATGCAAGCTGACATTTTAAACTTCTATCACCCTAATTTCTTTCAGGTTCAGAATAATACCTAAAATGTTTTTCTTGCTAATATTTAAAAAGAAAAAACGTTTGAATCAACATACTTCTGAAGCAGTTAACATGATTCAATTTTGAAAGATGGCAAAGAAAAGAGTAAAGATAAGACAAGTGGGAGACAATGTCTTGACATTGGTATTTTAGAAACAGATATCTCTAATTTATTAGACTACCACAATGGTGTCAGAGCTACAGGCTTATCAAACACACATGCACACACACACACACCCTGGTACCCTTCAATATTACAATAATAATACAGCATCTGATCTGCATAACAGTTCAGATTTGGAAGGCTACATTTCTGCTTTTAATCAATACGATGATACAGAAACTTATAAAACATTTGAGAACTGGTTTAGCATACATGGTTGGTAACCTTCCCCTTCCACCCTCACCAAATACTTTCTCTACCACCAACCAAAAGAAAACAATCCCCTCATAGATCACAGCAACACAACAGCAGCATCCTCTCAGCTGTGCACAGGGTTTGACACGTGTCAAAATTACCTTGCACAGCTTCGAATTAATTACACCGAGTGGCTGAAGACAGGCCGGTACAATTGAAGAAGGCTGACTCGGGGGTGATTGCTGCTCTCCCCGAGTGCCTGGAAAGCTCCTGCTCTGTGACCTAGCACCTCCCTTCTTTGCTCAACAGGGAAGGGTTTCATTTCAGTCCTTTACGTGGGCTGCGCGACTGACTCACTATACTTTGATGTGAATAGATTTCAAAAAGTCTTAAAACCGTTCAGAACCAGTCATAAGACATAACCAGAAAGTAATCTGACTTAGTCCTCCTGATGCATAATTTACCTTTCTCTGCTAAAATTTTCCACCTCCATAAAGCAAATAAGTGAAACGGAATTTGAATGCCCAGTTCCTAAGGTTTTGCGTTCCCTTTCACATCGCCCATTTACAGGAACCCTGGGCTGCTACTGAAGGTCTTTTGGTTTCCTGCTCCCACCCCCCACTCACCCAGAAACCCAACTGAGAGTGCTGGACAGGCAGGTGCATGTTTTGGTGGGAGTACTGATTTTTTTGGCTGGGAAGGGAGGCTAGTGGGAGTCTTTTGGTAAATTCCTGATTATCAGCCAAAAGTGGGCTCTTAGTCCTACTTGGCAATCATACATATTTCTTTCGTCCATTCTACATACCATCTGCCAAGATATGAATATTTATGCCTTTACTTTTCTTTCAAACTTCCACTACCTCCTTCCCATCCCTATTCTCATTCTACTGCTCTGAGAAAAATAAATCACAGAAAAGCTTCCACAAGCCCTTACCACCCCATTTACCTAATATAAATCCATATACTTTGCCTTCTCTTTTATATGGATGATCCATCCACACTCATATTTAGGGCCAACCCCTTCGCCTATGTGTTCTACCATATCCCTCTGTCTACTCAATGATATTGTTTCAGAAATTTCCCTCTTTTCTATATCATCAATGTTCTCTTTTCTTTTTTTATTCATTTTTTATTATGATGACATTGGTTACAAAAATCCAGTAAGTTTCAAGTGTACAATTCAACAGTAAGTCACATATATTTTGCATTGTACATTTACACCCATAGTTAGATTTCTTTCTGTCACCACATATTTGACCCCTTTTACCCCATCTACCCCTCCCCTGGTAATGACTAGTCTATTGTCCATGTCCATGACTATCTGTTTGTCATGTCTGTCTGCTGCTTTTAGGTTTATATCCCACATATAAGGTGATATGTAGTTTTCAATGTTTTCTGTCTGGCTTATTTTGCATAGCATTATTATTCTCAAGGTCCATAATGTTGTCACAAATGGCAGGATTTCATCTCTTTCTTATGAGTAGTATTCCATTGTTTATGTGTACCACATCTTTATGCAGTCATCTATCGTAGGACACTTTGGTTGTTTCCATGTCCTGGATCCATGAATAATGCTGCTATGAACATTGTTGTGCAAATATCTTTTCAGATATGGGTTTTCAAGTCTTTGGGGTAAATACCCATTAGAGGATTGCTGGATCATATGCAGATCAATTCTTAGTTTTTTGAGGCACCTCCATGCTGTTTTCCATAGTGGCTGTACCAATTACAGTCCCAACAGCAGTGTATGAAGATTTCCTTTTTCTCCACATCCTCTCCAACACTTGTTATTACTTGTCCTGTGAGATGGTATGTTATCTCATTGTGTGTTTTGATTGCATTTCCCTAATAGCTAGTGATGTGAGCATCTTTTCATGTGTTTGTTGGCCATTTGTATGTCTTCTTGGGAGAAATGTCTGTTCAGGTCCTCTGACCATTTTTTAATTGGATTTTTTTGTTGTTATGAGTTGTATGAGTTCTTTGTATATTTTGGATATTAGGCCCTTATCGGAGGCTGCTTGAAAATATCTTTCCCATTCAGGAGTTCTTGTTCTTTACCTTGTCGATGGTTTCTTTGGCTGAGCAAAGCTTTTTAGTTTGATATAGTCCCATTCATTTATTTTTGCTTTTACTTCTCTTGCCTTTGAGGTCAAATTCATAAAATCTTTAAGTCAAGGTCCTTGAGTTTAGTTCCTATGTTTTCTTCTATGCATTTTATTGATTTGGGTCTATATCAGGTCCTTAATCCATTCCGAGTTAATTTTGGTGTGTGGAGATAGACAACAGTCTAGTTTCATTCTTTTACAGGTGGCTTTCCAGTTTCCCAGCACCATTTATTAAAGAGACTTTCTTTTCTCCACTGTATGTTTTTGGCTCTTTTGTTATCTGTCCATATATACATGGGTTTACTTCTGGACTCACTTCTGTTCCACTGGTCTGTGTGTATGTTTTTTGCCAATATTTTGATTATTGTTGCTTTGTAGTATAATTTGAAGTTGGGCAGAGTCATGACTCCAGCCTTGTTATTTTTTCTCAGATGGCTTTGGTGATTCGAGGTCTTTTGTGCTTCCATACATCTGATGATTTTTTGTTCTATTTCTTTAAAAAATGCCAATGGGATTTTGATGGGGATTGCATTAAATCTGTATAATGCTTTAGGTAACATGGTCATTTAACTATTGATTCTTCCAATCCAAGAACACAGGAATACCTTTCCATTTCTTTGCATCTTCTTTGATTTCTTTTAATAAGGTCCTTCACATGTTTCATTTGATTTATTCCTAGGTATTTTATTCTTTTTGTTGCAATTGCAAAAGGAATTATTTTTCCACTTCTTTTTCTGACACTTCATTATTAGAGTAAGAATGCTATGGATTTTTGAACATTGATTTTATATCAGAAACTTTACTGTATTTGCTTATTGTTTCTAGTAGTGTTCTTGTGGAGTCTTTAAGGTTTTTATATATAGAGAATCATGTCATCCACAAATAGTGACAGTTTGACTTCATTTCCTATTTGGATGCCTTTTATATCTTTCTCTTATCTGACTGCATTCGCTAGGACCTCCAATGTTATATTGAATAACAGTGGCAACAGTGGACAGCCTTGCCTTGTTCCTGATCTTAGAGGAAGGTTTTTAGTTTTTCACCTTAAGTATAATGTTGGCTGAAGGCTTGTCATATATAATCTTTATTATGTTAAGGTGCTTTTCTTCTATACCAATTTTGTTAAGTGTTTTTGTTAAGGGGGAATTTTCAAATGGCCAACTTCTGCTTGCTTGTTTAATGTTTAACCAGAGTATAGTTCTAGGAGATATCCTGTGCAAAGATATGCTAAAGTTAAGGGTGTAGTTATCCTGTGCAAGATTTGCTAATGGCTAAACTCCTGCTTCTGTAAACCCGCTCGCTTGTTTAATGTAATTGCAGGCTTTATAAGCTGCCTCCTCTGAAAGCGCGGGGCTGACTCTCTAGTGGGGAGAGTCAGTCACCCGCCGGCTAATAAAGCCTCACAATTCATCTCAATTTGGCTCCGTGGGTCTTAAATTTGATCGCGCCACAACATTTTGATCATAAATGGATGCTGTATCTTGTCGAAGGCGTTTTCTGCATCTACCGACATGATCATATGATTATTTTTAAGTTGTTTATGTGGTGTATCACATTAATCGATTTGCGTATGTTGAACCGTCCCTGTGTCTCCAGGATAAAGCCCACTTGATCGTGTTGTATAATCTTTTTAATATGCTGCTGTATTTAGTTCACTAGTGTCTTATTTAGGATTTCTGCACCTGTGTTCATGAGAGATCTGGTCTGTGGTTTTTTTTTTTTGTGCTATCCTCACCAGGTTTTGGTAGCAAGGTAATGTTGGCCTCATAAAATGAGTAAGTATTGTTTCTCTTCGATTTTTTGGAAGAGTTTCCGAAGAATAGATATTAAATCTTTGCATATTTGGTAGAATTCACTGGTGAAGCCATCTGGTCCTAAACTTGTTACTTTCTGGTAGGTTTTTGATGATTGTTTCAATTTCCATACTGACATGAGAAAACCTAAAGAAATCTAAGGTGGCTAGCCCGTCCCGGGGGAATTTTTCCAACCTCTCTCCCTGGAACCCTACCTTTTCCAAGCGCACAGAAGACCGCCAAGTATGCGGAAGCAATCACTGCATAAATGTCCCTGCCTGCCTTTGTTTGGGGCTCAGACTCCGGAGAGTGACTCCTCTGAGCCCGCCGGCATAATAAACCTCCTTTGATTCTTAGTTCGCCGAGAGCCACTTGGTTCTTCCGGGTACACAGGCCAAAATCCCGCAACATTTTGGTTCCCTGACCGGGAAACTCAACCACGCTGGCCCTTTGAAGCTACCGTTTTGGGCGCAATGCCAAGATGCTGGTCCGCCCGAGGCAAATGAGGAACTAGAAGGTGCACCCCCCCCCCCCCGAGCTGGGCAGTCGTGGGCCCGGCTGTGCTTGGCCGGGGTCACTGCGTTGTTTCCCCCAGACTCTGAGTAGCGAGAACGAGGAGATTCGGCGGATCCACCTAGGACACAGTAAGGCCATGCGGCCCATGGTAGATAAACCCACCTTAAGGGTGGAAGGGGAGACTGATCACCTCCCAGGGGCAAGTGTCCCTCAGGCAGGGACCACCAGGGAGGGAATGTTTTAACCTCAGAGGGCGTGTGTGCGTCTGTGTGGATCTCAGAGACGTGGCTCTGAGTTTCCAGTCTCTGGCCCCACGGTGAAGAACTACGGGGTCTGAGGGGG
The DNA here is from genome assembly GCA_003508835.1 of Eonycteris spelaea. Taxonomy (NCBI): domain Eukaryota; kingdom Metazoa; phylum Chordata; class Mammalia; order Chiroptera; family Pteropodidae; genus Eonycteris; species Eonycteris spelaea. The sequence goes on along the minus strand of PUFA01000014.1, from coordinate 16,618,294 downwards.
CCCCGACCTGTGGTTCCGTGGCGACATATAAGGCACAACGGTGGTTCGTCCCTCCGGGGAATGACCAGGCCCGGGTTTATACGGGTACACCTTAGCCAAGATGCGCTGAAAGTCTCGAGGGAGACACGGCCAGGCCCGCATCTGAGTGGTCTCTGAAAAGGGCACCCCCACCCTTTGTCTTTGCGGTAACGACACAGTGGGAAACATGGGGTCAGGTCACAGTGAGGCAACAGTCCCTGAGACTATGTTAAAGATTTCAAGAAAGGTATTTGCCTCCGAGGTGGTTATTACTGAACTGGTAAAAAGAGGTGAACTGAAAGAATAAAGAAAGTGTGAAAGAAGGTTTGCAGAAGTAGGTCTGTGAAGGGAAATCTTGAGAGGAAATTTTGTGAAGGGGAGGTGTAGGAGAAGGTTTGTGAAGAAATTCAGAGGGGAAATTGTACGTAAAAAAGTGAAACAAGTTTGGAAATTTAAATGCCGAGAGCAAGCTGATGCAAAAAAACCCCAAACAAACTGTAATTGTGTTTAATGTTCTTTAGACTATTGGTCTGATGCAAATGTTTTGAAAAGGTTTTCTGGGAAGAAACTAAGATTCTGTATTTCTTCAAAATAATTTTAGTGTTTTGCATTGCTTTAACTAGGTTTCTAGGACTTTAGAGAATTTCTTAATGCTGGCCTCTGTGCCTACTTCTCAAAGAAAACTCCCTGCAAATATGGGAGGAGTTCCACCAAGCCAACTGTCTTAGATTGTGTGCTGGAAAATTTTAAGGAGGGTTTCTCTGAGGAGCATAGGGTCATGCTGACCTCAGAAAACTTCGTTCTTTGTGAGCTCAAAGAACCTGCCTTAAGGGTAAGTTGGCCCTCAGAAGGGACCTTAGACCTCCCCAAAGTAAGGGCAGTGTATTGGGTAGTGCCAGGGACCCCAAGATATCTAGACCAAGTTCTGTACATAGACACATGGCTACAGATCGCTGCTACAGTGCTCCCTTTGGTCGGGTTCGGCACAAATAGGCAGGGACAGAATAGGGCATTTGTGGTCTGCCTGGCTAGGCGAAAGGACAAGGAGGCGCCAACAAAATTAACTGACCTAGGGGCCTTAAGGAAGATTCTATCTTCTGACTGCCGTACATTCCAATAGCTTCATCAGTCCCCATGGGGCCATTTTACTATCAACTGCCAGACAGGCCTCTACCATCAGTGCCTTTGCTGCCCCCTACTGCCCCAGAGCCCCGGCCCAACACTATGCTTCCCTTCTCCTTCAAGTTCAACTTGATAATAGAAAACCCGAAGAACAGTGGTGGAGTGCCCGGAAACAAGAAGGCCAGGTTAGAATGATTCCTGTTCCTTTAGAACGCTTGAGAGATCCCCTACAGAGAAAACATCGTGAAAAGTCTAAATTAGAGGTAAAGGCTGGGGCTAGGAAGTCAACAAGTGTGTCAAAAAACAGCAGAGATACACCAGGAGGTAACGGACAAATGGGGAAAGCAGAAGGTGTCCCTGTTGGCAGCTGCATTAGGGAACCCAGGTCTATGCAACAGACGGCTGCTCCCACACGGCAGAAAGAAACCAAAAGGAAATTATGCCGTAACCACTGTGCCTTTGTAGAGAGATCGGCTGTTAGAAGAACGAGTGCCCTCGTCACGGGTAAACTGTCAGTCCAAAAGGGCCAGAGAATTTAAGGCATCGACCTGAGCCAGTGTCGTCAAAGAAGACCAGGCTGAAGGACAATCAGACTAGGTACAGTCGCATTAGAAGTAGGGGGGCCAATCAATGATTTGTATAGTGGACAGCCAACACCGCAGCCACGGCCAAACATCAAAAAGGAGTACATTTCAAGGGGCAGCCGAATTTTGTCAGTTCTGAGTGCTAGGTCTAAATGTAAAGGTTCCCTATACCGTAATTACATTATTGAATAGTCAAGAACATAAGCAACTGACCAACGCCAGAATAACTTATCATCAGGGACTGCTGTGCGAAAACCATGAGTCCCTCTCAAAACTGTAAGTACATGGAACCCTGCAGGCTGCCTTGGTGCCAGAGGTCTTTAAGGTGCCCAATAATGAACACTGGGCAGAGAAGGAAGCAAAGTACAAAAGGGCATCGGTTTTAGCTGCCATAATACAGGGACCATCTCGAAGTGACCTTAGGCAGTGAAAACCTTGCAGACCTGGAGGGCCTCGATCTTGGTTGGCCACGAGCGGCACTGTCGAGCGGCACTGTCGGGACTGAGACATAATCAATGCGCAAACTGCAAAAGGAAGGGCACTTGAAGGGTGAGTGTCCATCCAGCCCTAAAAGGCTAGGGAGGGGTGGACCTCATAAGCCCTCGCCCCACATAGCAAGCCTCTCATGCAGGGGCTGCTCTTTCCTTCAACGGAGGCTCAAGCACTTGCAAGCTCCAGTCCTAGAGAAATCCACCAGGATCACAACAGTGGAAACTCAGGTCACCCTCGACATGGCAAAAAGGAAAAACTAAATTTTTACTAGATACTAGAGCTCCCTATTTTGTCCTGATTCTTCCTATGGGCCCCTCTCTCTCCAACGCTAAATGCACAGTGACAGGAATAAATGGTCAGCCTAATGTAAATTTCCTTTCCCATTGTGAGACCAGGATTAGCAATGAAGTTCTCTGACACACATCAGGACCAGGGTCCAGTGCAGAAAGCGCCTTGTCTGGGAAACTAGGACACAGCCAGAAAGGGGGGCAGCCCCCTTGCCCACCACACAATGCACGCTTGTGGGGAACCTAAGGCTTAACCATTGTAGACAACCCGCCTCTATGTCAGGGTTTCCTACCAGCAGGCCAACTACCTCCCAGCAATCTGTTAAAAGTCAGCCCTCAAACAGAAAGGGCCCCACCCAAACTCAGGAAGGTTAAGGCTATGCTTTCTTTAAAAATGTCTACTATTATTAACACCAGCAGGAAATGTGTAACATTTATTAAGTGTGCTAACATGTTTAACATCTCAGATAATACGACATTGAACTGCAGCTGTAAGGTATGCAAATTACTCACTAGATAGTTTCTTATTAATGGAAGAACTATTTATTCTTATGTTAAAACCAAAACCAAGGGAAGAATTTTCTTAGAGCAACAAAGCCATCAACTTCATCTTAAGCTAGTCTCAGATATGAGACTCATCAAAAGAGGGAGGAAATGAAATGGGACATTTCATTGTTAAGCAGAAATGGTGTTATGCCAGGCTGGCCCTTAAAGTCTGAGGGGGAAGGGGTCTTTAGGCCAGAGATCTTTTTACTCTAAGAAATATATTAACTAAGCCTGTTTTCCTTTACTTGCTTAATAGGCAAATTAATAGATATATGATTTAAATAATCAGTTCGAATCTTTTTCCTTGTCTAGGGACTAAGGCTGTAACTCAGCAGGAAACCCAAGACCCCACCCTGACAGGCAGAAAGACCTCCATGAAACCGCAGGAGGCAGGGACTATGACCCTTCCCAGCAGGAAGCAGGTACAGAAGAAGAGGCCTCCTGTCCCTCAACATCCATAATAAGGGGGTTCAAGGCTCTTAGAAAGGAGTTAGGCAGGAAAATGAGTTAAGGTGTTTCCAGATCTGCCTGCAAAGACGATGAGGTCATCCTATCTCAGAAGGGGTTTGCTGTAATCCATCGTGCACCCCAAGGCCTTTAGGCTTCTCCCCTTACAAAATCCTTTTCAGGAGACTCCCCCAGCGCAAAAGGGGAGAAGGGTGTAACTGCAACTATGTTAGCAGAAACTTAGGAAAAATATAGATTTAAGGGTATTCAGTCAGTAGAGAAAGAAAGTAAGTTCTGTGTTAGGATCTGGCTGGCAGAACTAACTTTTGGAAAAGGTTTATATTCAGGTATTTGTAATTTGGACTATTAGTTGGAAGTCTCATCATGATTGGCTTATTTTCCTAACTACTGTAATATAATTCTCATTTAAAAGATAATTAAACTTTAGAAAGAGCCCCCATCCTTCTAGGGAATTAGATCCACCCCTTTTAGTCAGTAGAAGAAATATAGGTTAAGTATTAGAAAAAGGAGCCATTCCAGCCAAACTAAACAGGCTCTTACATTGTTATATTTGCAATTCTCACTGCTATTAAAGTTACAGGTATTACTCTGTGAATCTACCACACCTGGGGAAAGAAAACAGCGTCTCCAGAGAACTAGGAAACTCTGACTGCAGAACATCTTCTTGATGAGCCGCTCTGGATCACATTCCGGAGGCAGCAGAAAATCCACCTGATATCGTCAGCCCTACTCTGACCACCCCTGGAAGCTGGTCAGCCTACACTCGGCAGAAGCTTGAGGAATTTCATCGTAGGGCTCCTTATGATTGGACTTTAGGGAAGAAATTGGTGCAAAGAACTGTGAGCTATGTATCCATGTTACCAAAGGCGGTCAGTGAATGTCCACTACCTGAGTTTTCTATAGCTACTGTGAACGGCAGTGCTTTTCAGATATAAATTACGAAGCCGTGCTGGACGTGGCAGGATTACCACTTGCTGGACACGGCAAGTGGCACTCGAACAGGGACCTGAGCATAGGAAAACATGTAAATACGGTAAGATGAGGAGACTCCCTTGGGAAAAGCCTACGCAAAAGGGTAGGAGGGAGAAGATACAGATCACAGCCTGGTAGAATTCAAGAAAGCATGCATGTTAAAGAAATTTAAGGAACAGGCCGTCATAACCAGGAGTAAAACATAGGACAAAAAGGGTCAAAGGACCGCAATGTTTTTGTACAAATACTTAAAGCTATACTTAGGGCTATACTTAGTATGCACACTCACCAGATTCGGCAATTTTAGATCTCATATAGGAAACTTGTCCCTGGTTCCCAGAGGAAGGAACTGTAAATAGTTAAACCTGGGAAAAGATTAAGAAACCACTGAATTGATTCCCACCCAAGCAAGGTCTGAAACTGGGTGACCTCACATAGACTTTACTAGATTTGTAGAAACAAGGCCTTCCCCCCAAATTAGGAAGGAAGCTGTATAATTATTAGTATGATAAAGCCTTCCTCCGACCTGTGAGAACAGGAACTGCTTGGTCACCAGGTCCCAAAAGCCCTTGCCAGGTGTGGTGGTGTGCGCCTGTAGTCCCAGCTCCTGGGGAGGTGGAGGCAGGAGGACCACTTAGGTTCGGCATCAATATGGTGATCTCCCAGGAGTGGGGAACCACCAGATGGCCTAAGGAGGGGTGAACCAGCCCAGGTCGGAAACGGAGCAGGTCAAAACTCCTGTGCTGCTCAGGAGCAGGATCGCACCTATGAATGGTCACTGCACTCCCGGCCTGAGCAACATAGCGAGATCCTGTCTCTAGTACAGCGGGTAAAAACGGACTCCAAATAGGGGACTGGAATGATGAGTGGCCCCCAGAACACGGAATACTATAAGCCTGCCACTTAGGCAAAAGAGATCTTGGAGATACTGTACCCCCCACTTACATGTTAAATCGAATTATCCGACCGCAGGCAGTTACTAATAAAACTAGGAGAGCCCTGATCCTTCTGGTACATCAAGAAACTCAGGTGAGAAATGCCACCTACCAGAAAAGGATGGCACTAGATTATCTATTGGCAGCAGCAGAAGGTATATTTGGGAAATTCAATCTCACCAAGTGTTGTGTGCAAATAGATGACCAGTGCCAGGCAGTTAAAAGATCTTGTCAAACAGATGACGGGACTGGCACATGTGCCTGTACAAACATGGCACAGATGGGACACGGGTAACCTTTTTAGAGGTTGGTTCTCCACTTTCGGAGGCTTTAGGACCTTAATTAGGGTAGTACACCTCCTCCTTAGCATCTGCCTACTTCTGCCTTGCCTGTTACCTCTTATTTGGACAATTGCCTCCCTTATAGAAGCTACAGTGGAGAGAAAGACTGCAGCAAAGACCCTTATTCAATAGAATTATCGGCCCCTGGTCCAGGGAGACAAAGAGGGAGATTAGGAAGATAGTCAAAAAGGTGATGCCCATAAAGAATGTAGATGGGCATCAAAAGGGGGGGATGCTATGGGAAACGTAAAGAGATCTAAGATGGCTAGCGTGTCCCGGAGGAATTTTTCCAACCTCCTCTCCCTGGAACCCTACCATTCACACATGCACAAAACAAAAGACCGCCAAGTATGCAGAAGTATCAATGTTTAAATCCACCTGCCTGCCTTTGTTTGAGGCTCAGACTCCGGAGAGTGACTCCTCTGAGCCCGCCACTGGCGTAAATAAACCTCCTTTGATTCTTAGTTCGCTGAGTGCCACTTGGTTCTTCTGGGTACATGGGCCAAAATCCGCAAAATCTATTTAGGTTTTCTAGTTCTTCAGTCTAGGAAGGTTATATATCTCTAAGCACTTGTTCGTTTCTTCTGGGTTATTAAATTTGGTTTATATACTTTTTCGTAGTATTAGTGTATAACCCTTTGTATTTCTGAGGTGCCTGTCATAATTTATCCTCTTTCATCCCTGATTTTGTTTGTGCCTTTCTCTTTTTTCTTTAGTGAGTCCAGCCAGGGGTTTGTTAATTTTATTAACCTTCTCAAAGAAAGCTCTTTGGTACATTATTTTTTTTTATTGTTTTTTTGTTTTTGTTTTCCATTTCATTTATTTCTCTAATTTTGATTCTTTCTTTCTTTCTGCTGACTTTAGGCTTCGTTTGTTCTTTTTCTAGTTTTTTAAGACAAAGTGTTAGTTTTTTAATTTGGGCTCATTCTTGTTTTTTTTTTGAGATAGGCCTATAATGATATGAACTTTCCTCTGTTACCGCATTTGCAATTCCCAAAAGTTTTGATATGTTGTACTATCATTATCCTTCATTTCTATGTATCTCTTGATCTTTTTATTTCTTCTCTGACCCAGTCCTTCTTTAGTAGCATGTTGTTTAACCTCCACGTATTTGTGGTTCTTCCCACTTTCTTTTTACAGTTGATCTCCAGCTTCAAAGCATCACGGTCCGAGAATATGGTTGGTATGATTTCGACCCTCTCATATTTGTTGAGGCTCTGTGTCCCAGTGTGAGCTCAGTCCTTGAGAGTGTTCCATGTGCACTAGAGAAGAATGTGTAAGCAGCTGTTTGGGATGAAGGCTCTGTAAATGTCCATTATGTCCAGCTGGTCTAATGTGTCATTTAAGGATGTTATCTCCTTACTGATTTTCTGTTTGGATGACCTCTATATCCGACAGTGGGGTATTTAGGTCCCCTACTATCATAGTGCTTTGGTCTGTGTCTCCCCTTAGTTCTGTTAGTAACTGCTTTACATATTTTGGGGCTCCCTGATTGGGAGCATAGATATTAAAGTGTTATGTCTTCTTGGTGCATGATTCCCTTTATCATTATGAAGTGCCCTTCAGAATCTTTACCTTTTTCATTTTAGTGTACTTCATCAGATATTAGTACTGCTATTCTCGCTTTTCTCTGAATGCCATTTGCTTGAAATATCATTTTCCACTCCTTCACTTTGAGTCTATATTTGTCTTTGGAGCTCAGATGCGTCTCCTGGAGGCAGCATATGGTTGGGTTTTGTTTTTGGATCCATTCTGCAGCTCTGTGCCTTTTTGTTGGTGAGTTCGGTCCATTCACATTGAGGGTGATTATGAAATGGAGGTTTCCTGCAGCCATTTTTATCTTTTGTTTTTTGTAGCTCAGTGTTTCCATGCTTCCTTGTCTTTGTCTTTTTATTTTGGTTGAGTTTTGTAGATTTTTCCCTCTGGTCCTTCCTGTTTTGTTATATAGTTCAGTTCTGAATCTTTGGTGTGTGGTTACCATTACAAATATGTAAAGGACACTCTCTCTCTCTCTCTCTATATATATATATATATATTATCTATTTGTGCCTTATATCCATTCCCCTTTGTGAATTTGGATCTTTGAATCTCCCCTTTTCTGTTACTGTCTCAATTTGTCCCTCTGTATGCTGAATGTTCATCACTGTTAAGGGTGGAAAATTTTCAAATGGCCAACTTCTGCTTCTATAATCTGCTTGCTTGTTAAATGTAAACCAGGGTGTAGCTCTAGGAGATATCCTTGCAAAGATATGCTAATGGCCAACCTCTGTTTCTGTAAACTGGCTTGCTTGTTTGATGTGGTTTTAGGCTTTATAAGCTTCCTCCTCTGGAAGCTCTGGACTGGTCTCCTTTAACCCTATGAAGTAGAGAGTCAGTCGCTAGCCGGCTAATAAAGACTCACAATTCATCTCAATTGAACTCTGTGCGTATTAGATTGGATTGCACCACAACCACTATCTTGCAAAGCAAATCTCTTATTGTTTAAGCTTATAATGCCCTCTTGCTCATTTTCCCCTTTAATCAATCATTCTTATTTTGCCTACAGACATGCTTATAATTTTTCCCATCATTCCCTAAACCTACATCTCCTTCCAGCTACCACGCATTTCTCTGCTCGCTTCCACAGCTGAACTTCTTAAATTGTCCGTACTGCCTTCAGTCCTCCCCTCCCATTTCTCTCTTGAACCCATGCCAATTAAGCTTTGCCCTCACCTCCAAAACAGTCCTCGTCCAGGTCATTGGTGACCTTCCGATAACCAAATCCAATGACTCTCTCCCTACCTTACTTGGCTTCTCACTCACATTACTCTTAGTGCTTTCCATCCTGACTGGCCATCTCTGGTCTCCTTAGTGGGGGGTCCCTAGATAATGAAGTGCCTTAGAGTTTGGATTTTATTCTTTATCTACACACGGTCCCTAGGTGATCTCTTCCAGTCTTAAAGCTTTAAATACCAAAAATGTGCTGATGCCTCCCAAACCTGCATCTCCATCCAGCCTGTCTCTCCTTCCCAGTCAAATAAGTTGACTACTAAGGTCACATCTCTTATTGGATGTTTAATTAGCATCTCAAATTTAACATGGCCCAAGCTGAACTACTTCTTCCTGGTTTTCTCCCCAAAACCTGTGCTTCCCACAGTCTTTGTCTCAGGCAGTTCAGTTCAGGCCAAAAACTTTGTAGGCATCCTTGTTTCCTCTTATGCTCCACATCCATTCCATCAGAAAATCCTATTGGTTCTACTCTGAAATATCTCCAGAATCCAGCCAATTCTTATCGCCTCACCAATTTTACCTCGAGTTCCCACCTCTACAGCCGGTTATACAGTATCTTTATAACTGGTTTCTCTGTTCGCCCACCCTCCCCCCAGCTTTTTCCTAGCATAACAGTAATCCATTTATGGTAGTCACTACATTATAACCGCCACTTCGTCCCTCACCCCAATGGCTGCGCATCTCACACAATGCCGAAATCTTTATGATCTACAAAGCCCTATACTACCTGCCAACCTGTTACCTTCTGCCCTCATTTCTACCACTCACATGGCTCACTCTGCTCCAGATACATGGAGTTTTGTGTTCCCCTTTGAAAACCCAGGCACACTCACATCTTAGGACCTGTGCTGGTCCTCTGAGGTGTTCTTCCCCCATATTCACCTTTTCAGGAAGGCCCGAGGGCCCTATTTAAAATGGCAGGCTTACCTCTTCCCTGACTTATTTTTCTCTATAGGTTATCAACACCTGTCTCCTCTATCCCCCTACTTATTTGGTCATTGTCTGTGTTCCTCCTGCTAAGATGAAAGAGCCATAGGGTAGTGATTTTTGTTTACTTTATTAACTGGCATATCCCCAGTGTTTCTCCAATGTGCTCAATAAATATGTTTACTGAATAAATTGAATAAGCAGAAACAGGGAAGCTGAGCTGAGCTTCCCTTTCTGGTATATTTCTGCTTGGAAGGGAGCCTGAGAATAAAGCCTTTGCCAGTAGCTTACAGTAGAGAGGTGCACTGGGAGACTGTAGCTGGAGTGTAATTGTGATTAATGATCCCCCAGACCATAGGAGAGAAGCTAGACAGGAATTTATGCTTCTGTTCTTCTGTGAACATCAGACATTCTTTGTTATGCCTGAGATTAATTCTGCCCTTCTCCACCTCTATTTGCAATCACTGTTATTCTATTAAAGAACTGGTTTTCTTCATGAGTTATCGGGGAACCTGAGATACAAGGTTTCAGGTAATTTATTGAAAAGTCAAGGTCCCCTGTGCGGTGGTCAAGGGCGCTAAGGGAGCTAACTGACAAACATCAAAATAGCTACAGAGTGTCACATGATAGAAGCTAGGGATCTATTCAACGTGGACAGGTGCCTACTGTAGGTTTAGAGAGCTAAGTGGGCTTGACATTCCCCCTTTCCCACTACCTTCAAACCCCCAGGTGAATATTTTCTAGTTTGTGGCACATTTGACAACGTTAATTTTAGAATGCTATTTTTAAACCGAAATTCTCTCCTGAAATTCTGGAATGCAATACCAAATGCTTTCTGTATCATTTCTCTCTGATAACAAAAGACACTTCATTACGCATGCTGGAATGCAGCCTCTTCATTAACTGAGGTATTACCGGAGAAGCATTTGTTTCCTAATCAAGTCTCAAAAATCTGTCTTTAAATAGAACTACCAACTTCCTCAAAGAAAGCTTTGTAATCCTCTACTGTGCTATTTTCTTTCTGTCCATGAGACACATGGGGTTCCCACTAGCTTGAAAAATCTCACAGAGCTGGCATCTCCATCAGTGTGCACTTTACTCTGAAACTAGCAACTGCTGTCTGCCTTACACGACACCCCCATTCCTACTCTGACCTCTTCCCCGGGAATGTATGCAGTGGGGGTCTCTTCTGCAAATGACCACGGTATTTCATCAGTTATAAATCATCATCCTATCAGTCCACGTGGCCTGCTAGCCAGTTTTGTCAACAACCTCCCTCTGCTGACCGCAAGGTGACCCCTTCACTGCTGCTGAGCTGCTCGAAGCCTCTCAGGCCATGCCCGGACCTGTTAAGAACATTGGCCTGACGTGGTCTGAGCTCTTCAGCTTCCAGTCCTGACTCCAAAGCACCTTCTACCAAATTGTGCCCTACGGATTCCGGTTCCCACCAAACCACTGTTTTCAGACAGCAACAGTTCACATGGGGCAGAGTGCGGGGGAGAGAAAGGGAAGAATCAACTCTCAGGAACCTGATAACTCATGGGGTAAGGCTGGAACGGAGACCTCAGGAAGTACAGGACACTGAAATGCCTTTCTCCTCATGGCATTCCCCGTCACCACAACTGGGAATGTGCACACGCACACACACGTACATACTCGCACTTCCCCAGGGATTTCTAAAAACAAGCTAAATTAGTTTGCTTCATAATGGGCTTTCTTGATATCACAAAAATGGGAAGTATTTCACAACATTTAGGCTACAGCCAATTAGAGTACAACCTCTGGCTTCATATAATTGATTTATGTAGCTTTGGTCAAGTCACATGCAGACAGCAGTACAAACTTTCTTATGAACACATAGTAGGGAAGAAAGGACTAAAAAGACTTAAAATTTAAAAAAAAAACTGGACAAAAAGGATGGAAGAAAAAGGCTGAAAGTATAAGAGGAAGTTGTGAGGCCAGATTTTAATAAAGAGAAGAATGTTGGGGAAAATGATTAAGAAGTAAAAAGACCCCAAGCAAAATTAAAAGTCCATCATTGAAAAATTAGAAAAAGAAGAAGGAAGGTAAAAGGTGGGGAAGCAATAATGGTCAACTCAACTTATTAAAACAAAAAACAAAAATCTAACATGCATCTCCACAGAGGCCCTTGATTCAGAATATTTATCTACAATCTATTTGTTTCTAGTGACACTGAATTTCTGATAAAACAGAAAAGGTAAATTTAATATGCTGAACTAGTTATTTGGAATGAAAACTGATTCCCAAACCCAAAGTACACAAGAGTGTACTGACTCTAAGTTCAATGTGTTAATATAAAACAGAATCAGTGTGTTGTTTTCAATGACAGGCTGTTGTAGCACTTGTGATTCTCAAGTTTAGCAGAGTAACATCAGGCCTAGGTTTACAGAACCATCCAAGGTCTTAAATATCTGAAAGTTCTCTGACTACGAAGATGATTTTAATATTCCTAATCCTCTGATGTTAAAAACAATTTCCACCAGACTTTGATACACAAGTGGATAAATCATATGAAATTAAATCAATCTGTTCTTGGGGAGCTATCTTCATCAGAGATTTAATGAAAAGCGTTAGCTTAGATAAATACTCTAATTATTACAGGCTAATATTTGTCCACAAAGAGGTATTTGTTACAGGATTAGTCAGAGACCAGGAGAAGCCTGAGACACCAATTCAATAATGGAATGCCTAATTAAATGTTAATGAATTCTAATTATAATGTGCTGCTTTCCCCTGCACATAATTTATTTACCACAACTGCTTTTTACTCGGTTCATTAAAGGAAATAAAAATATAATTACTAAAAATAAAGGGGGAAAGAAAAAGTGTGGTAAATTAAAACTTTAATATGAAGAAATTAAAATGTAACAAAAAGTCTGATTTTGTTAAAAAATAAAGTCCTGCTGAAGAAGATATGGCTATGGTCAACTGACACAGAGAAACTGTACATTTGTCCTTCATCCTGACTAGGTCAGTTGTTGCCCTTATGTGCTTATAATTCCATTAAGATACATATCCATCTAATTAAAAGTACTGATGAACAGTCTAGTAAGTGCTCACAAAATCATGGCTGTCACGATGACTACAGATCCTGTGCTATAGCTCCTATGGACCAGTAATACCATTCTAAATTAGAGTATTACAAATTCTGAGAACAAGATTAGTTAGATCTCTTTTGCTTTTATGTGTATCATTTTAGTTTTGGGTTGTGGGTCAACTGAAATCTGTCAAAATATTTCGTAAGACAGCTCTGTTGTGACACTCAGCTTCCCTTAATCTCACATGTAAATCTAAAACAGATCTTTACTCAAGCTATCTCAATCTGCAAAGGATTTATACTACATGAGAATCCATTATTTTTCTTTAACATTTATTTTGAAGTAATTTCAGGTTTATAAAAGATGTTGCAAAGTACTAAAAAGACTTCCAGCAAACGTCACCCGCATTCCCCCAAGTGCTGGCATCTTACATGACCACAGTACCCTGGAGCAACACCAGCGCCTTAACCTTGGTTCTTGCTATTAGCTAATCTATATATCAGATTTTATTTGAATTTTGCTAGTTGTTCCACTATTTTTCTTTTTCTGGTTCAGGATCCAGTTCAGGAACCAATGTTGATAGTAATTTTGTGGAATGTTTTCAATTTGGTTTGTCTGGTGTTTCCTCATAATTAAATCAAGTTATGCATTTTGGTAGAAATACTTCAGAGGTGATGTGCCCTGCTCAGCGAATCATATCAGGATCTATTATCTTTTCAATACAAACTGGTGCAACCCAGGATGGGTAGCATTCACTTCTTGTGTACCCATCATCATGCTGTGTGTTAATAATTATAACATCTCATAACACTCACAGGTTATGTTTTATTATCCCAGTCATCTGAACTCTGGAATTTGATAACATATACTTTGTCTTCCTTCTCTAAACCTCTCAGCTCTTTATGTGAATTTCTCTTACAGCACTTATCATGTTTCTAGTTTACTGCTAAATGTTAATATCAAAATCACATTTCTCGAATTAGATTATGTATACTCCTCAGGGGCAGGCTACATATCTTTCTCATCTTTATATTCTCCACCTTGCTGTGAACGTAGTGTGCATACAGACATTCGTTACAGAAATGATTCCTCTGTGTTATGAAGACTAAGAAAAAAAAGAAACACACTGAATGCCAAACAGTATGTAGGTACTTTCTCACATTATTTTACACAATACTCACAATAACCCCATGAAGTAGGCCTTACAACTCAGGTTGAATACTTTGTCCAAGGTTACAAAACCAGTCAGGGACAAGGTGATGGTTCTAAACTAGGTCAACCTGAATCTCAAGCCGTGGGGTTAAGGTTCAAGAATTTGATACTGAGAGACAGTTCAGAATTTCTCATTTTCTGTTTGGTGAAGTGAAGATGAGAGACAGTAAGTGATGATTCAAAGAGGCTTAGAGCTGGCTGAATAAAAGACTAGATTTAGAAACCGGTTTTCCTGCCCCCCAGCTGTAGTTAGCTCTTCCCACTGTATAAAAGGACTGGAGCAAAGGCCCCCAAATTGTGCTTTGGTATTCAAAATAAGCACAATTTTTTAAAAGTTAAAATCTGGGAGAATACAATTGGTCTTTACATTATCTTTTAAAAAGTCTTTCAAAATGTTAAGTTTGGCAGCAAAAGCCTTTTAGACAAGGTTAAATATCTTAATTACAAATGTAACGGAAATATTTTCCATTTCTGAAACATAATACAAACAAAACGTCAAGTAATCAACATTTGCCCACAGCGGAAGAAACATACTGTTCTAACTGATAATGCACCCAATATAAAAGGACTGAGCTACATTTTCTTGCATATGGTTCCAAAAGGGAAAGTTTCCCATTACTCTTCTAGGTTTGATTATGAAGACCTAATTCTATTGGAAAGAATTATGGCTCACATGTGAATTTTTAAATTATTCCTTCACTGACCTGTAATAAAGTGAGAAATGGTGTGGTCTACAAATTGCTAGAATGAAGCAGGTCATCTTTCCAGTGAATATACATTGATTAAATCTGCTACTTAATAATATGAATAAACTTTCTTTTAGTAAGTATCTTATATACCCAGCCTGACAGAGAAAACTAAAGGTTTATAAGTGCGTAGAATGACCGTATAAATGGATATTCTCCTGTGGCTCATTTATCTCGGATCATAGTTTTATCTTTCTGGTCCTGCTACGTTGTCATTCTCGTGACTCTTAGGCAACATTTCCTTTTCTCTCATGGAAATACTGCTGCAGCTCGGCTAGAGTCATGTATGACTTAAAGTCTCTCTAACTTGGCTCTCAAGTCTCCCTCTAGAGGTAGCGGCCACCATTCTGAACTACAGATATGGATACAAAACTACTGCCCACACTGAAAAGTGAGGAAAAGCAACTTGATAGCTGAAGTAAATTCAATAAGACTCTTGAACACTAGCTTGCGCATTTAAAATGAAGACTAAACTTACATTCTGGTGTTATCTTTCATTCTAGAAAATAGCTTAGTCATTCTAAGGCTAATTTGTCTCATATATATATATCACTGTGGACATAGCTTATTCTCACTTAACTTTCTGTTTGTGTGTGTCAGGGGGATCCTGCTCTAAGTTCCAAAGTAAAAGTCAGTGTCAAAGTCAAACTAAGCCGACCCTGCTCTGGGGGTGGGGTCCCTGAGAAGACATCATTCTTGATCCTATTAGTGCTTAGAATGACTTAAAAGCAGTTGCAGAATCAGCTCTCCTATGAACATAGGAGAATATAAATAAAAATTAACACTTGAGACTTCCAAAAATTGTCAAATACTTTAGGAGTTCATCACTAAATCATATGGAAGCAGGAAGTTTTCATTTTTTAATTAATTTTTTAAAAGAATTTTTATAAGTTTATTTGAACCAAACCAATGACATGTGCCAGGAAGCAAGATCTCAAATGCTCTTGAAGCAAGCAGCTTTTAATCTCATAGTTTTTCCACTGTTTTTTTTTTAAACTTACCAACTCAATAAGGAATTCTACTAGATTATGCAGGTTCTTTAATAATAATGACAGTATTATAATGCCTTTGTATGTCATATAGCACTTAGTTCAATGTTGTGTCATAGGCATTCAATAAGTATCTGCTGAATGGATAAGAATCATAACTGGCTTAATAAAAATGTCTCAGCCTCATAACAATAATTTTCAATGAAATATCAATGAGATATTAAATTATATCTTAAAATAGTGATTTTAAGCATACGTGACTTTAAACTCATGACATATGCCCCAGTAACCTGGGACAATTAGTGACTGGCCAGAAAATTGGGTACTCACTTATTACATCTGAATTATAAGTCCAGTTGTACATGAAGCTCAGTCATACCTGAGAAGAGTCGCATGAGCCAATCATGCGAGAAACAGTAGGATGCCACTTGCTAAACTCCTATTTTAAAAAGTAACTAGGGAAGCCCTATTGCCAGCCAGTAGCCCTGGGAGATGACTTGGGCCATCCTTTACCTTAAAAAGTTTGAGAACAGAGTAATTTCAGGGCCCTCTGGGGATTATGTTCATTTTAATAAAAACTTGAAATGATTTGGAAACGTCTGATCAAATCAATGCCAACTCCTCCGCATGTCCAATGATGAACAACATAAGCATCTGAATGGTGGCTGTGGCGGAAGCTGAGGGTAAGAGCTGAGGACTAACAATGATTCCACTGGGTCATCGTTAATGGAGTCGACTCTTACGGGTGTGCTCAGGCTGAAAAGAACTTAACTCTATTCGACTGGCCTAAAACAAGACAAAATTTTGACATTCATCAAAAGGGATAAATTATTCTTTGATTTTCTACATTAAATCCTTGTGGGCCACCTCCTAGAACACTTTTAGCTTGAAAGTATGTTATGATGGCACTGCTGAATAGAAACGAAGAAGCTGGGAAGAAAGTGAGAAGTTTGGTATTAGACATATTTGAGATGACTGAAACATAGCTAAATAAAATCATCCAATCTATTCATTGGAGACATGGGTAGGTCAGACCTCAGGAGACACGTGAGTCAGAAGCATAAAATGTGGGACCATTAGCAAACAGACGATAGTGGTAGTCACAAGCATGGAGATGTAGAGAGAGATGAATATGACATGACATGACATGACATGACAAGACATGACATGACATGACAAACATAACACAACGAGAGAAGAGCCAAAAGCAGAGGACAGAGCTTTGGGATGGCTTTTCCATTGGAGACCAGAAAAGGAAAGGAAGGCAGCAAAGGAGATCTAAAAGAGAAAAATTATGAGGAAAATCAGCAAGATGTAAATGCACTAGCAAAGATACCCACAAGGTCTGGGCAAACCACACTGTTATCTGAGTTTTCTGTAGGGCAATAATTCTGACTACTGGTTTTGGGGCACTGACTGGGCGATCCTAAGTGTCTGCCAGGGTAGTAGCAACCTCTTGGTTATCTCTTGATTAACATTCCTTTTGGAGAAATCACTCAGAATTCAAGATTTTGGCAGATAAAAATGTGAACTTGGTATTTAAACTGGTACTTTCAAAATATAAAAGGTCATTTAGAACAGCAGTCCCCAACGTTTTGGGCACCAGGGACCAGTGTTCCTTATAAGAACCTAATGCCTGATGATCTGACGTGGAGCTGAGGCCGTGATGCTAGTGCTGGGGAGTGGATGCAAGTACGGATGACACTTTGCTGGTCACAGCCCAAGGGTTGGGGATCCCTGATTTACAGGACCTCATAGGACACAAAAGATTCTGCTCATTCATTTTTCTACCTGGCACTATCTAGATTCATTCTGACCATTCACTAAAACTGCTACTGAACCCTTCTTTTTTTGAAGGTGGAGATTCAGAGTTATAGGAGGGAAGTGGAAATGTACACTTTACTCTTGGAAGTGGGAATTATGTCGTTGATGAGAAAAAGTGCTTTCAGAATTATTTTTAAATTTCATTTTGCTAAGCTGAAATTGCCTTAAAAGTCTAAAGACTTTAGATATTTGAATACTTAATAAACATGAAAGCAATTCCTAGGAACAGCAATACACAGAAATCCGAAGAAATATACTAAAATGTAACATGCAAATTGGTCTGCTTTAGAATAAGTCTGCATATAGTGTCCTGCAGTGGTACATTTTACAAAGGAAATTAAATCCATGAAATTAGCATTTTAATGAAGCAGACAGACTACTGACATCAAGACTACTTACTGACTGCGGCTTCCAGGTGGCCAACGAGATAAAAACGAAGCTACACCTTCAGCTGTCTAGGCTAGGGGTGTTCGGAGATTATGACTGAATTTAAATTAGAACATACTGCTGCGTGTAAACACGTTTAGGCTAGCAAGCAGTCTCTGCAAACCTTGGCACCACAAATACTTAATTTAAAATACTTAAGGCACCACACACAGACACATACACACACAGACACTGTCCTAAACCCGTGGGAAGCAATTATACTTTGAAAAACATTAAAACAGCTTTATCAGAATGATCCATCTTAATTGTGTTATAGGGCCAAAAAGTGTAATAATTAAAAGGGAGCAGACAGGTCATCCACCTCTGTGAACATTTCAAGCACAGGAACACCTCGAGGCAGTCTTTTTCATTGCAGGCAGCTCTGATCCGCAGAAATGCTCTCACTATGTGAGGAAACTTGAGGCTGAAATTTATCCCTCCCTTTAGTTGTAGTTTTGTCTTCTAAAAACAAACAATATGATACTACCAGCTTTTGTGAATAACAATCCTTCAAATATTTAAACCAGGGGTCAATAAATTAAGGCCCAGGGACTAATACCACCGGTGTTTGTACAGCTTGTAAGCTAAGAATGTTTTTGTTTTTCATTTTTAAATAATTGAAAAGAAGTAAAAATATAATTTATGACATGTGAAAGTTATATAAAATCCAAATATCAGTGTCCATATTTTTCTTTTTAGGCAAGGTAACCCTTGGTTGACCTCACAGATTGCAAGGGCTTTGTCAACTTACAATTCCTTATTTGTTTGTTTGTTTGTTTGTTTACACCTACAGCACCTGGTCTTCCTAGGTGGTCTCCCATCCAAGTACTAACCAGGCCCAACCCTACTTAGCTTCCGAGATCAGACGGGATCGGGCGTGTTCAGGGTGGCATAGCCATAGACCATAAGTAAAGTTTAATTAGAACACAGACCCACTCATTCATTTACATAATAATAGCAAAGTTTAGTTTAGTTGCAAAAGTAACCACATGGCCTGCACAGCCTAGAATATTTAGAAATGCTTGCCAAATCTTCTTTAAGCTAAGCCTCAGTTCTAAAGAACATAGGATGTGTTACCGTTTGTCCTTCTCCCTTCTAGGTTGCTGAGGAATAGGAATAGGGTGCTGAAAGGTCACACTGTCGTATCCCAGAAATGACACATATCCCTTCTGCTCTGTTGAGGCCAGCTAGTTGTATGACCCTGACTAGCTGGGCAAATATGCTTCCATGTGCCCAGGAATGAGAGAAGAACCATATTGATGACATTAATAATGTTTACCATGGCTTATAATCAATACAAGAAGCAATCACCTGTCCAATTCTTCACTAGTTTGTAATGCCATTCACATTTACCTCCATATAGTTAAACAAAATGCCTATACCGACATCTTAATTTTTTCCACTTATCAACTTCCTACTACAAAAAAATGAAGATTTTGCACTTACACCATTCCTCCCCATATTTCCCTTCCTCCATAGTCCCAATATAGTCATGTCATAATTCCTGGTAAGGTGAATAGTGTTTACATTATATAATGAGGCAGACAGTCACAGCGTAGTTGAATAGTAGCTACATTTTATTTTCTTGTGCTACTAGTCATTTTCCTCAGAATTAATAATGACCTAATTTTTCTCTTAATTTTCTAGAGACCTGCTATTAGTTGATCCCCAAACGCAGTTCGAAGTGCAAATCTCTTTCCAGTACATTCAAACACATCAGACAATCTATCAGTTTCACTATCTTGGAGACATTCTTCTGGGAACCCTCCGTATTCCTGCTCTAGTCAGCACTGCAGTCATCAAGACCTGCTGCACAGCTATTACCCCGGATCCCCCTTCAGCACCCCTAAGATTCCCTTCCTGTGGTGGTCTCCTTGTTTCCTGTATCCTCTACCTTCACCTTTTTTGGTTTACTTCTTTTGTTAGAATTCATCCTCCAGTAGTTCCCTAAGAAAGGTATGGGAGAGGTGAATTTTAAGATCTTGAATAGCTGAAATGCCTATTATGTTCTTACACTTGAGAATTCATGGATATTCAGGATTCTTAGTTGGAAACCATTTTCCTTCCAAAAACGGAAAGCCTTTTTCTACTTCTTCTATCAGTACTGCTTTGGATAATGTGATGCTAATCTTTTATCTTTTGAATGTTATTTCCCCTCTGTGGAAGATTTTAGGATCTTTGTTTTTTCTCTGGTGCTCTGAAATTTAATAACAATTATGATTTGTGGTTGGTCTTTTTCTTTTGTTGTACTGTGTACTCACTGGGCTTTTCCCTCTAGACATTCATGTTTTTGAAAAACTTCTGGGATTTCTTGAAAAATTTCTTTGATAATTTATCCCCTGTAGCAAAGACTAACTTTCAGGAAATAATTTTTTGTTTACTCTGTGCCAGAACTGTTTCTTACACATTTCTTAGATAGTCTGCATTATATATTAAGCTTCTTATATACATATATATATATATATATAATTTATATATAATATATAATTTCACTGATGTGGCACAATAAATGTCAGGTAATAACTTTAATTCCTCATTTACCAACGAAATGATAAATCACCAAGGTCACACAGAAAGATATGGAATTATGATTCTAGTTCAATCCTTGCCTAATTGAAATGCTCTAAATTATGCTTTAATCTTCTGCCACGCCACCCTGAACATGCCCGATCCTGTCTGATCTCGGAAGCTAAAGAGGGTCGAGCCTGGTTAGTACTTGGATGAGAGACCACCTAGGAAAACCGGCTGCTGTAGGTGTAAAGAAAATAAATAAATAAATATAAATAAATTCTGTTTTACTGTCTCTGAAAGAAAGTTGTACAGTTCCCATTTCTAGAGATCTTCCGCTAAACTTATACATGATCAATTAAAAGACAAAGGATGGGAAACCAGGGCTGGCCTCACACTGAGTTAGTGCGATTGGAAGGGCACCACTCAAGGATCGATGTGCTATCAAAGCCTCCCAAATAGGTGGTCATGATGCTTAACTTTCCACCATTAGACTACTCACTCCTTCATTTCAGAGCATTAAAACGAAAGCTCCTGTTACTGAATGTGCATGATACACAGGAAGAAAGGCATTCCGGAGAAACGGCTGATTAGATTAATTAGATTAACCAGGTTATGAAAAGCTCTCAAGAAATGAGACACAAGCTGATGATTCTGATAAGTCTGGAGGAAGGAACCATCCCTAGAGCATGTGTGTCCAAGGAAAAGCCTCAGATGCCAAAAACAGCAGGATCTCAGTCAAGGGTGGGGAGTGCAGAAAGGGTATACGGTGACCTCCGAACCTCACTTCTTTAACCCTCTTACCAAAGGCTGGCTTCACAAAAGAACTTCCCAAAGTTCTCTATCTCTTGGAGTTGAAACACTTTGGACCTGTTTGGGGCAGAAGGAACAAACTATATACCTCTTCTGAAGGGCATTTCTAAGTTGCTGGTCAGATCCAGTAAGAGCCACAGCAGCAGAAAGTGGTCATGGTTTTAAAAGCTCAGCAATCTACTCTCTGCTCTGCTTTGCTGTTAACAGGGCTGCAAGGATCATTTCTCTCAAACATGCTTTGTCAGCCCATTATTTCCTGGTGAAAACCCTACAGGTCTTCCTTTTGTCTATTTGATTAAATCAAACTTCTGTAGCCTAGTACTAGAAATCCTTTTAAGAAGCTGAGTGGATACCAACCAACCAGTTCCCTCAACCTGACGAGAGGTTTGGCAGTCACCTCTTTCCCTCATCACTTCTATTCACCCTAACAGCTCACTGTTGAAGTTGGCCCCAATCCGTCATGTTCTAAACTTTATGCTATTTCTTTCTTCATTTTTGAATTTTATACAATTTAACAATTATTTTATATGCTATACCAATTGAATTACACTATTTACAAAGAACTTACATGCAACATTTATATCCCTTTGTTGGTAAGTCTCTGGCACTGTACTAGAAAAAAACAATAGAAACCTTGCCAAATAACTTAAATCCTTTCATTAAAATCTATTATTTTCTACATTTGCTAACCTTGGGATATGAAGTTTGCACCACTGACCATGATAAATGCGCTGTGCTAAACTAGTCATATTCATGTGAATACTGAAAAGTATTTACTGTTGAGAAGTTAACTGGCCCACATGGGATTAAACCCACAATCTTGGTCTTATTGGTCTTTAACCAAAAGAAATAATATACTGAAGTAAAGTTAGTGTTCTGCTTTGGTTGTTTTACCACTTCAGTAATTATCTTCACTCGCAGAGCAACTCAGTGTTGAAAAATCGCCCAGAAATATTACAACAGTTCTTGGCATGTAGTAAAAAATATTTGAAAAGTGATAACATACTATATTCAAATTTAGAATCCCAAAATTCAGACTCTCTTCTGGAAAGCTGCGCAGACCTGTTATTTGAAACCCTTGGTATAAATATCACCTTGATATAAATAAAGCCTTCTAACATATTATTTTTAAATGTACCTATTAAGGTCAGCAAAAGCTGACCTGCGGAATGCTAGCTAAGGATGAAATAGGGCAGACAGATGAGAATGGCGCTGCAGAAAGGGGCAAGTGATCTAGCTGGGAATGGGCACAACGTTCCCATTTCAGGAGGCACTGAGAATCCACGTGCAGCAGAATGAAGACGAGGTGGAGGCATCTTTGTGTAGCTCGAGTTAGTGCTGGCACAAAACTGATACATTAGTGAACTGAATGAATGACAAAGCTAATTCTAATATAAACATCAAAAAGAGAATGGGCCTAAGAGACAAGGAATGGAAAACCAGATAAGCAAGAAAAAGGTCAGGAGGGCTATTGTACACTAGTAATGATGTGTCACAGAGCAGTACCCAGAAAGAAAATAAACGATGGGAGAAATTCAGCGATGAGAAATGGGTGTATACCAGACAACACAAAGAAAACTGATTCTAAGTTTCATAGAATAAAAGATACATAATAAAACTCTCATTCACAAAAAGACTATGATTAAAACTGGTCTTTAAAGGACATAAAAGAGAAGGAAAAAACCATCAAAGAACAACTAATAAAATTTACAGGCAATCATTTTTGAACTAGCATTATCAAGATAATAACCTTTAGGTTCATGATTTATAGGGGAAATATATATAATGGTTATTTTATGCTTGATTAGTCAATTTGAGTATTATATAACAAGATTCCAATATGGTACAAACTTTATAGAAACCTTTAAAAATATCCAATGAAATTTGCTTCGTTTTTTTTTCCTAGAGAAATATTATGTATTGTTTCATTTCAATTAAAATGGAATTCCTGAGACAAGAGTAGAAAGAAGGGAGTTCACAATTTTATACATTGTGCTGAGAAATAAGAGACCTTGCCCCACTATGGTCAATCCAATAGAAATAACTGTCCCCTTTGGTGTAATGCCTGAGAACTCTGATTCTGAAAATGTGTGTATATACCCACACACACATACACACACACACACAAGGAATCTTAGTAAATAAGAGAAATTAAACAGCAATAACAACTTGATACAAATTAAGAAGAGTAAGCCAAAAAGTAAATTCATAACAGAGCTCTAATCAGGGATTACGTTCAACTAATCAATTACCAAGATGAGTAAAATGTTTAGAGTAGAATCTCGATAGTGAGTGTATGGGTGTTCATTGTAAACTTCTTTGAACTTTGCTGTATGTTTGAAATTTTTCAAAATAAAATGTTGGATAAAAATTAGGTGAACTATTTAAATACAGAGCAAAATGTTATCTTGCATGAACAAGTTTATGGAATTTAAAATTTTTCCTTAATTTTTTAAGAATAACATATAAATTAAAAAGTCATATAGTACATAAGGCTTATAATGAAAAATAGCAGGCCCCTACAATATCCCTGAGTTTCCATGCCCTAAAAAACAGAAGTGTGTGAAATTATTAAAACTTATTAAAATAAAAAACATTTATATTTTTGTGGGTTTTTTGTTCGTTTGTTTTGAAAATGAGTATAAGGGGAAATAAAACTAGCTGAAGAATCACGGAGTGACAAAATTTTAGAATTAGAATTTTACATGTTGTGATGAAACACAGGAATCTGTCTCCTAAAATGATGTCACAGAAATATCTTCTGCATATAACTGGAGTAGGAGTGAAGAAAATCAGTGATGCATGGGGAGCCCAGAACGGCAGGGTTATCTTAGTGATGCTGCTACACCTTAGGCAAGCGAAAGAGGAGACAGCTCAACTGATTAAGAAGCCAAAACGATTTACTAACACCTGAAAATTTATATCTTGTCCAACCCACTGATTAAAAGTTCAACCTGAGTAAAATACTACGTGAAAAGACTAGATTATATTTCTTTGAAATTTGTTTCAGGCAAAATTTTCTATCCTCCAACTAGGTAGATGCTAAGATCAATCCCAGGTAAACATAAGGGTGAATGCCATTTTGCCAAATTTAAAGTTTTTTTTTTCATAATGGAGTTTGAGGATATACTAAGTTTTAAGTAATATGGTCAAATTCTTGATTAGCTAGCCAGGCATACTCTTTTTAAAAAGGAATGTTAAATTCTAATTAATTCATTCTGCCAAAAACTAAAATGAACAATTTACCAAGCACAGTAAAAGTATTTTCTTGAATGTGGCTTTCTTTGGAAAGACAAAATATAATCAATCTGATATTTTACTGAACTTTCAGTACAATATTCTCTTAATAGTGTTAGTATTCCCTTAATAAGGTTTGAGACTCATTTAATTTTGCCTTAGGTGATGTAGACTACTGGAAATAGCATTGAATTTCTTGGTTATACACTTATATGAACTGATAGAGTTAAAGCAAAAAGGTGCATGAAGAGATGATGGACAAGCAGGTAGATTGATATGAAGTTAAATAACACAAAAGTCCAGGAGATACAAAATAGACTGCAGCTCTATTAATTTTTTATCTAGTCCAACTTTGTCATGCAAAACAAACCTTATTTTAGTATAAATGTAAAATATACCTTCATTATCAAATAACAAATATGGACGACCAGGAAAAACTTCTTAGAGACATAGAATGTCACCTAAAATATTTTGTTATACAGAATCACAGAAAGGTCAAATCAGGCAACATTAAAATAAGAATTAGCATTAGTAGTAAAAGTCATTCTTTCCTAAGGGAGTCTTAGACCTAGCTCATTAGTTTTATCTCATACGAAGTAGATTTTCAAGTATTGAGGATGGTTTTTGAATAATAAATTTGAGATACATCTACTAAATTCCTTATAAAATTAACTATCAGTGAATGCTTTATCATAAATGTTAAATATTGGTTTTGAAGGGATATATGAATCTATAACCCATATGCCAGAATATACTGATATAGTGGATTTGGCTTTAAATTAAGAAAGTCCTTCAACTAAGCCTTTACAGCCATTTATTGGTGAGTAGGGAGTTCAAGAGCTCTTTAATTTGGATTAACTGTGAGGAAGAGGAATTTTTTCCACTTCAGATTTCAAGAATGACATCTTTGTTGCTTCAAGTATATTTTGTTAAAGCAAAGTGCTAATAGCAGATTGGCAAATAGTTCTATTGTATGTACTTTAATAAACACATGACTCTTTTATTATCATTTATAATCAATCAACTGAACATATTTAAATGAACCTTATGAAAAGGTACGAAATGGACCAAACAACCCTCTAGCAGTTTTCTTCACACTGTTCTCTGCTTGGTGACTCCCTTCTTCATACATGAAATGACATATTTCAGTCCTGTTCTATAAACAATATAATTCATTCTGAACTGAGGAAGTCACATTATTAGGGCTTCACTATACATGAATATAACTATTAAGTTAGGGAGGAAAAACAATGTTTTCTTATTAATCGAATTGATTATTTAATATTGCTTTCTATTAATAAGTTTGGGTTCATTTCTTTGTTTCAACACTCCTTTTCAAGGTGTGTGTGGGCATGTGGGAAAGGGCCGGGAGAGGGAAGAGTAGACAGTGCCCATCCACCCACATTTATGAAGTGCTTGGTAAGTGCTCAGGAGCTGGGATCACAAAAATGAATTAATAACTCACGACATTAACAGTCTGTAGGTGAGACAGGCATGTAAGAATTATAAGACATGGAAACCATAAAAGGAAGGAATGAATAACTACGGTGAAGGGGTGACGAAGGGAAATCTCTAAAAGCAAAAGCTATGCCCCGTTTTCAAGGTATAAGTTTTCACCTCTACACTAAATGGGATATTTAAGGCAAAGAGAGACAAAGAAAGATGGAATGGTGTAGTGTGTTAGTAATTATTCTTGTTTCCCTTAAATAAATCTGTGGTCTTTAGGTTGTTAGAGAAGACAGGTTTGAGCTTTATTAACTATTATAGTTTCAGGGCCTGGTTATAGTGGTGCTCAATAAAACTTTTGTAGAATTATTTCCTCTAGCACTTACCCTAACATTCCAAATATAACACATAAAACACTTGTTTTTAATGTTTGTGGATGATAACCTAAATTTTAAAAATAACAAAATACTTTCAAAAGGACTTTCATTTGATGACCTTATAGAATGCAGCATAGTCTAGTTAGTTCAATGTTAGACTCAAAGCTCAGCAGCTGAAATCTGTACCTGAACAGATAATTAGTAATAATTATGATGTATTTATGGAACACTACGTGTGGTCTAGGGATTGAGCTAAGCTCTTTACACAGATATGTCATTCGTTCCTGACAATAATCCCATGAGGCAGGTATCCTCATTTACAGATGTGATGGGGACAGTTTAGCAAGTTGGTCACCATACCTAGTTTGGGGAGTAACATTTTTTCTTATATAGTTGTAATACATACATTTCAATTATACAAGCTGTTTTTGCAATGCCCTAGACTGTGAAAGGAGCATGCTCTTCTATCTGCTGATTGACAAATGCAAAGCAAACTGTCATTAGCTATACAATTTACCTCTAGTTGAAGGACTGAAAAGAAAGGAAACTTCATTCACTAAATTTATAACATCACATATACTCTGATGTTACAAGTCATATAGTGTATTTCATTAGTGATATTTAGACAAGTAATGGGTGGCATATTAATTAGCTTTGACCAGGCATATCCTTGATGGCTTATTAGTACTTACTTTTTTTATTTTACTGATATAGCACCTTTGGATCTCATTTTGTGTATGTAAAAATAAATTGATCTGGCCCTTCTGTATGCTTCAGTATCTGAGTTTTCTATGTATATTTAATATATTTCCATGTCACTACCTGCTGCTAGATAATTAGTTACTGAACCTCTTACTGAGTTCCAAACAGTGAAACATAAGATGATCTATCCGTTTTAATGTCAAGTTTCCATTTCAAAGTAAATGTGTAATTTGCTTATTAATTTCCCTCCTCTGTGTAGGAGCCATGCCTCGCCACTCCCAACATACACAGTAGGCCCACCTTCACATAGGAATGGGTGATGAACAGATTTATTGCCTCTTGAATGGCCAAATATCTTATTCTTTCTAATGCTTTCTTTCACTTTTAGAAATCAAATGATTTCCTTGCCACCTATAAATTTAGCTTCAGTTAAAGAATAACTAAGCGGTTACTTTTTTACTTATCTGAAAAGCAATCCCTCAAAAGCCCTAGTATTATATGGTTAATGGCGACAGTTTACAGTAAATAGCTGGCAAAAACTATTTTTAAGTGATGTTTTGAGCCACATCTTCACCCACAAATGTTCTAGAATCACTAGAAGTTTGTCTGGATGAAGGCCATTCTTATGCAGAAGGATCAGGAGCCTTATAGACCAGTAGGTTCCAGACATCTCTCGGGAAAGTCTAAGAGTAGAATGAGTATATAAGTGCAGTCAAATGCACCAGAAGGACAGCCTGAAGGCAGATGGCCTTGAACTCTCGCTCATGAGGGAACATAATTGTCACTGTTTCAAAACAATTCAATAAAATAGAACTGAAAATGCCACGCTGAAGGCAGAAATCACCTCTTACCCTGAATTACCCCTTGGATGCTGAGATGTAGGACGCGGGGTCCTTTTCAAATGCTGGATGGCAGCAAAAAGAATCCTGACCCTTCACTAAATATTTGTCAAAGATGACAAAAACTTGGAAGAGCAACAGTAGACCTAAAATGAACCACAAAATTACTGGGTAAAAGTTCATTCCTCATAGATACTTTACTATGCTTTGGATAACAAAGATAAAATAGCTTTATTTATAGTTGTATCTATCCATGTGTACATACATTTGTACTTTTTTTGCTGGGTAATAAATTCAGTGCACTCTGATAATACTAGTGCTTAAAGAACAGACTTCTCATGTCAATAGGAATTGATTTAGGAATTCCTATAATTTAGGAATTCGGTGAACAGAAGAAAACGATATTCTTATTCAGTTGTGTGTCTAATTTAAATCTTTAGCAGATGGCAATACACTGTCCTTTCTCTTTTTTCTCCTCAGCATGGCACCCCTCAGTTATTCTCCAGGCTCAGGACAAATACACATTCCTGTGATCACCCTTGCCTCAACTCATCCAATTACAACTGAAACAGTCAGCCTCCAGGTACGCTGTAGAGGCTGCGACACTCTATCCCAGAAGAACTATGGTAATCGTGTTGCACGCACCGATTAGAAACCCCAGAGAGATGACATTTTGTTCTCAATAAAACTAAATGTGGAACAATTATTTCAATTGGAAGACATATAATAACATTTAAAAAGTGTTCTGAAGTTCACTGTCATGAAAGCTATGGCAGCAGGACATCTCAGGTGAACCTGAGACTTAATATCTGATGAAGAACAGGCCAAGTTGCTAAAGGATCCAATTACCAAATAACCGATTTGCAGAATTTACAAAATGTACTGTTTACCAAAATCTGTTAAACTATCAAGTTTGTAGTGGTGCATATTGGAAAGGAAATATTTTTTAAAAAACTTTTGAAGACTTCTGCAGTTTTATTTGACTGGATTTCATTGGGTGTTTTATTAATTTGCTACGTCTGGACAAAACTGAAGTGGGTGGAGGGACAGAAAGGAAGGGAGAGTTTGAAGCCTCAGAATCCTGGAGCTCTGGCTCCAGACAGAGGCACCGGTATCATTCACATAACTGTTCATCCACCTCCTGCTCCCCACCCCCATTCACATGCACGAATGATACAGCAGTATAAAAAGGCCTCTGAAGAGGATGTTTGGGGCCCAGCCACATGAGCAGAAACGGGTAAAAAGGACAAGGAGAGTAAAGCAAGGTGTTTTGTTTTGTTTTGTTTTGTTTTTCTTCCGCAAGGATTAGGTCTGACTCCCAGGGAGAGAGAAGATTCTAATTAAAAGCGGAAGGAACTCTTTCCAAGGAGGACATCCATCAGGACAGAGGGAGCGCAGCACCCTCTAGCCCTGGAGGGGCTGGCGGCTTGGGGAGCGTACAGAGCCGTGCCCTAGGCGGCGAAGCAGTATCTCATGGCCCGTGCCAGCTGTGAGATGACCTGATCAAGTGGCAGGCAATACACGCGAGGATTCCAGCGCAGACTCCACCAGCTCGGAACCCGAGACAGAACCACTCGGACAGCTTTGGCAGACACGGGGGAGAGATGCGGAAGCCCAGCTGGAGGGCTCCAAGACAGTGCTTCCTGGTGTTAACAGGACCACCCTGCGTCTTCAGGCTAGGAAGACGGGGACGTCTGGAATGACACAGCAATTTAAAGGCTGGCCAGTTATCTTTATGACACAGCAATTTAAAGGCTGGCCAGTTATCTTTTAAACATTTTTCTTGGATAAAAATTCTATTAGAATTGTCCCACTTCTACTAGAATTTAACTATCTAAAAGGAGAGCTATTTGGGGGAAAAAATGTTTACCATAAATAACTGAGTTCTTCATACTATAAGATACTGAAAGGAAAGGGAGGGAATTATAAACTGTTCAAGTTTTGCTTAACTCTCTTATACCGTTTAGTTTCCATTTTCTTTTATTCCTTTATCATCCTACTCTTTTGAAAATTAATTGGAATAAGCCTATGTTTATAGATATAAAAACCTTATATTACGAGAGGATTTTTCAGACTTCAGAACGTCAAAAGATAACTTAATACATCAAAGTTTGTATCTTCAGATGTTAGACTTTAAAATTCGGTACATCTAGTTTCTATTTAAAGTTTCCCTTGTGTGTTTTCTATTTCTGAGAAATTTTATAATAACAAATACAGTTACTAAAAATAACCCCTTTGAAACTACAGTAACCACATGGGAAAGATGTTACATTCTGTAGTCTCAACATTATTTTTTTTAAAAAGCACTACCATGTTTAAAACCACAAATTGCTTAAAACGTTTATGAACAAAGTAAACTGAAGTTCCTAAAATCTCAGAAAACCATGAAATCTTAGAATTGCGAGAGATCTCAGATGTCTGTAGTTCTATCTAGTTTATCGTCTTCCCCAATTCTCCATCAACTCTCCTCAAGGCAGGGGATGTTTCTAGAGGAAGGGACTGTCCATCAGAGTCAAGTGTTAGTGACGGGGCAAGAAGGGACAAGATCTGGGTTTTACAGCCAGCTGGTCACTTGAAAGACTTCAGGTTCCATGGAAGATAAGGAGTGGAAGTCTGACTACAAAGCGTTGCACAGTTATTAGGGATAAGGATGTGGTGACAGAGTTGACAGCTCTTCTAAAAAGCCTGTGTCTGCAGGAAAGAAAGAGGTAAAATAAAAGCTGGAGTAGGGGTGGGGATAAAGAAAAACTGCATGATAAAAAAAAACCCCACATCTGTGTAGATGTAAGTTTTTCTTTGTCTTTTTAAAGACTGTCTGAATGACATAAATGCTGAGGACAAGGAACCATTAGTAAGTTAGAGCTTAAAGACATGATTAAGAGAAAGGAGATAAACTTTAGAGTGAGGTTTCCTGAGGGTGCAGGAGGGTATAGGATTCAGTGTGGAGCTGGGGAAAAATAAAGTTTTACACAGGAGGAGGATCTCTTTCATTACAACAGGAAGAAATATTGAATGCAGACTCAGGTAATCTGCAGGTTTGAAGGAAGAGAGGGTAGTTTTGAGATCAGAAATTATACTGGGTTGAATAGTGTCTCCCCAAGTTCATGTCCAGTAGAACCTTAGAATGTGATCTTATTCAGAAATAGAGTCTTTGCAGATATAATTAGTCATGATGAGGCTGTACTGGATTAGAGTGAGCCCTAAATCTAGGATGAGCGGTATCCTTATAAGAGGAGAGACACCAGGAAGGCCATGTGAAGATGCAGGCACAGAGATTGGAGTTATGTTATCATAAGCCAAAAAATGCCAAGGATTGTTGGCAACCACTAGTAGCTAGACAAGTCAGGGAAGGATTCTTCCCTAGAGACTTCAGAGGGAGTGTGGCTACTGACATCTTGATATCAGGCTTCTAATTTCCAGACTGTGAGAGAATACATTTCTATTGTTTTAAGCCATCCCAGTTTGTGGTAATTTGTTACACTGGCTCTAGAAAACTAATACAGCAACCAAGAGTTTATTTTGCAGAGATCTGCATAGTTGGGGGGGATGATCTCCATCAGAGCTCAAAACCAGTGTAGAGAAGGCGGGCAGCTGGCAAAATGCAGGACTGCACCTCTGCCAGATGTAGGCAATAGGGCTAAGGTGTTGAGGATACTGGCAAGAGTATGGTTTTAAAGGGTGGGGTACAGAGTACAACTGGGATGGGAGAAAAGAAGGAAGGCAGGGGATAATTATGAATGGGGAAAAAGTATGAAGGCATTAAGGGAAAAGAGATCTTAATGAGAGTAAAGAACGGCTATGGGGAGGAATAACTTTTGACAGATGTCATGCAAGAGATTGTGGTCAGAGAATAAGATGTTTAACATTTAACAGATAGATCAGCTCCAGAAGACAAAACCCAAGTATGAAGTAGTAAGGATAACGTGTCATCATGCAGATGGTGAATCACCTAAGAGACAGGCTAGAGTTTTTGAAAAACAGTGATGTTGGTTCCTTATCAGGACAGCAATTGGTTCTTCATTTCCCACTCCCCTGCTTCCCTGCTCTGTCATTCATGGGTACCAAATAACATTGTTGGAAAGATCACTGATGCTTCGTGATGTGCTTGAGAAGCAAAGGACATCGCTCAAGTCAAAGACATTTATATTAAGAGTCTAAAGTATAGCCAGTTCCTAATGAAATCTAAAGTAAAAAGAGTCAGCCTAATTATCATTATGGAAAGATGTTTTTTCTAAACTGCATTGGCAACCATGACCAAATTCTGCTACTTGGAAAGAACATTGTCCAATTACAATGAACTAGAAAACTGCAACAAGAAATCCAGAGAATCTTCCAAAATAGCTCGGAGTTAATGGCCATCTGCCATTAATCTCTATACAAAGCAGCAATCTTTAACCTTCTTTAAGGCTATGGTATCTGTACCTACCAAACATGTATCTTGAATAGATTCACTAAGTCACCAAGAAGTCCTCTTTATTACTAAAACCATTCTATAGATATGAATTGGCTACCCAGAATAATTAACAACTGCAACACAAAGCTATTTTGGGCTGTATGTATCGAGGGCTGGAAACAAAGAAAGATCACGGTAGCCAACTGGCTCACAGTGTAGAAGAGCAAGGTCTGTATACGCAAGTGCAGCACTCGCCGGCGTGCCGTAACACAGGCACTGTTAAACTGCTACAGGAATTTAGGGGAAAGAGAGACTATTTCTGGCTGACGGAACCAGGCAGCTTCATGGAGGAAATGGCCACAACTAGAAAGGACCCCTCTTCTCTCATCTTCTCGTCCACTTCAAATATCCCTACATCTTAATTTCGGTAGGAAAGACAAAACAAAGCTAAGGTCCTGAGTGATTTCTAAGCAAAATCGCACATATATACACCGATACACAGAAGCCTGAAAAGGCCGATGTGTGGAAATAACTGTATAGGAAGAAACTGCCACAGAAATGATGGCGGTTCGCTTGGCAAGATGCCTTTTCCTCTTTTCTCTGCATTTTATTCACTCCACGTGATACTATACTGGCCTACTCCGAACAAGTTCAGCAGATAAACCTAGAATCTGAGGCTTGTACCTGTCCTGACCACCCTTCCCCCAGGAGAGAGTACGTTTTAGCACTGTCTGTCCAGAGGCTGCACTGGGGGATGAGACAGGAAAACCTGGATATAAGTGGATGGATCAGTAGCACTGACACAAGGGAAAAATTCGAGTATGTGCTCTCCAGGCCTTGGGTAGGGGCAATGGCAGTCAGAGGCCAAGGCTGCTATTGTGATGCAGAAAACCCTTATTGCACTTGAATGAAACAATGAAGCCCATGATCTTGGAGTTGGAATAAGTGGAATATGAGTCGATTGCCATCTGTATCTCTCTGTCTAAAATGGCAAAAGAGGCATTAGAAGCGTGAGAAACTTCCAGTTTAGCTCCTCACATGAATAATGCCAAATAAAGTTGTGAAATGCAAATTAAGATCTAAATACTGAGTTTTATTTTAACAATAAGCCACAACAATGTACTTCTAATACCCAACAAACAGCTAGTTTACATCTGTTGGCTAACTTAGCTATATATTAAGTTTGTGTGGGCTAGCACATTAGATAAAATCACTGAAATTAAATTAGAGTATAAATAAAATAAACTGGTTCACAGAGTGAAAAATGGTCAGCAGAATATGAATATCTGAAGTATTAAAAATTATGAAGTGATATACAAAGAGGCGGATCTTGGTGAACATGGCACTATGGGCAGCATGGAGCACGTGGGCCGTGGCCTGCAGCCCACATGCCACCTTGGCACCTGCCGGGGCCCTGGGGCAGGTGCCTGAAGGATGTTGCACCCCAGCCCTGGTCTGCTCTCCGTGTGTAAATGCAGAGAAACACGAATGGATACCCAGAAAATGGTGTCAGAATAGTGGGGATCGGCAGTTCTGCACGCGAAGGCTTAGGAGATGTTGTTTACTGTTGTTTGCCTGAAGTTGGGCCAAAGTCAAACAAACGACACGAGTTTGGTGCTTTGGAAAGTGTGAAAGCTGCTAGTGAACTCTATGCTCCTCTATCAGGAATAACTAATGTTAATGAAGCTCTTGCAGAAAATCCGGGACTTGTCACTGG
The DNA here is from genome assembly GCA_003508835.1 of Eonycteris spelaea. Classification (NCBI taxonomy): domain Eukaryota; kingdom Metazoa; phylum Chordata; class Mammalia; order Chiroptera; family Pteropodidae; genus Eonycteris; species Eonycteris spelaea. The sequence goes on along the minus strand of PUFA01000014.1, from coordinate 16,584,545 downwards.
ATCTTCTTATGAAGACGGCTGGCTGATCAAGATGACACTGAATAACCCTTCAGAACTAGATGAAGTAATGAGTGAAGAAGCATATGAGGAATACATCAAATCTACTGAGGAGTGAACGTGGAACCCCTAAAGCAGTATGAAAAAACTGTATCTAGCATAGTTGTCTTAAATTAGTGGCTGACAGGAGAGTTAAACGAGCAACTTTTAGTAATATCAATGGAAAAAGAAACTACAATGCTACTGGAAGAAAATACCCCTTAACTTTCTAATGATTGCAGAGAAATATAATATGCATCTTTTCTACAACACCCTATGATTTCTAGGCTAGGCCACAGTTACATTTAGAATTCCTGGAATAATTTATGGTAAAATCCAGCTATAAAAATTATGTAATTCAAGGATAACAACGTTGTTATCGTAAGCTTTATATAATATTACAACTTACTTACATCCACCCATCTGGATTTGGGACAAAATATTTAATGAGCGTTCCACTGGAAACCACTGGCAGTGGAGAAAAGGTTTTGTTGGTTGCCACAGTGTCAGATGATGAACAATACTGTCTTAATTTTGCACTATACTGCATTTGCTGGTGCTATTTTTACACAGTGAAGCAACAGCCTGGGAGCAAAACAAGAAAGTTTAATAATAAAACATTCAGCTTTTTCAAAAAAAATTAATTAATAAAAGGATGACCTTTATAAGAGAACAGCAATCTTCTTCAATTGATGAAATGTTATGAGCTCCCAGACAATGGGAAGCAAGGCTTTACGAAGCTAAGAATTCTCAGGCATGCTCCATCATATTTTGTGCTACGTCTAACACTGCCATTTTCTGTAATCGCTACCTCCTTGTTTTCATCGTGAGTTCTCTCCTAGTCAAACCTTGTAGGGCCAGCAGTATATGATGCTAATGTTGGTACACAAAGTTCCTTCAGCACAGCACAGTGAGTCAATAAGATGCTAAAAACAAATTTCAAAAGGAAGCCTAATCTTTGGGTGTGGGGTACATTATAGCATTAGCACCCTAACCATTAGAAAAGCCGAGATAAAAGCTGCATAATTAAAAAAAAAAGCTTGACACAATAGAGATTGTGCTTAGCGTAAGCTCTTCATGCCTAGGTGAATACAAATAAGCCAAATACTAAAACTTGAGCCACCAAGTTAATCATCTACAAATACAACATATTTCACTGCTATTGTGAAGGAGAAGTATATATATGTATATATAAACTTTAAGTTGATGCCTATGAGTTATTAGCTGGCTAAAGATTTCCAACAAACTTTACCTTCCTATAGAGGTCCACTGCTCTTATACAATTTGGTTGTGGTGAAGTTGCTTCATTCATTAATTTATTCATTCATTATTTACTGAACAACATAGCCGCCCTACCTTGGACACGGAAAGAAACAGAACCATAAATACTGACAAACCCATGATCCTTGCCCCAAAGGGAATTAAAATCTAGAAAAGCAGATAAAATATATTTGCAAGTTATGTGATTCTTAGGAGTGGTTCGATTGCTATGAAAGACTGGAGGAGGACTGATAGCACTTTCTGCTGAACAGATCACGAAATAATCTACCTGAACTGAGCATAAAGGACAGGCAGACTTGATAAAAGGCAGAAGAAATGGGAGTGTTGCCGGTGGCGGGAGGAGCGAGGCCAGTGCAGGCAATGAGTCACCGCTCTGCATGGAGCTTACGGCCGTGGTGGAAGTCAGACTGGGCCTGGTGCTCAGCACTGCTTTTACTTGTTTTCATCAGCTTCCTTTTCTCATTTCCACAGCAACTATTCCAAACTCTCAATGAGCAGCTCTGTCCTGTACCCGCCCCATCATGAGATTACCTAACCTCTGATCTGGCAGAGAGAATGGCCTTCCATCAAATAATCCCTCACCTTCTCACTAACAAAATCTATATTCAAAACATATGTTCATAGTCAGCCTTGCCTCTTGCCCTAGAATGAGGAATCCCCTTAACTTTGTTTCTATCCCCTCCTAAGTTCTTAGCAAATGTGCTCCATCATTAAATTCATTTCACTTTTGGCTTTTCTGCTACTGAATTTTCTGTGCCTTTAAAAATATTCTCATGCCACAGTTATCCTGATGTGGCTTCCTTCTACTGACTACTCGAACTCTCTCCTGTCCTTTCTCAGCAAACTGCCTGTGGGAATCACCTACACTTTCTATCTCTGTTTCTGCACATCAACCTTCGCTCCTCTCAAATCTGGCTTCTGGCACCCCAGTCCTGCGAAACTGTTCTGAGGTCATCAAATACATTCTAGTTGCTGCACCCAGATTTTATGTGCAAGAATTCTATCAGCACCTAGAATCTGATGCATTGCTGAAGTTTTAGAGAACAAATCCATAAAGTCCACGAGTATCCGACCTTGCAAACGGGCCAATACTGCTCGAAAAAGATTAATTCATATCAAAGCAATATATGCAAATATAAAATTATGACCATTTACAGCCATATACAGAAAAAGAAAAAAAATTTTAAAGTCTCAAAACCATTTGTGAAAATACAAGTAAGACATTTTTCCAATGATTCTTTCCCGGGAAAAAGCTTTGTAATTAGGATGAATCATACTTTTTTCCTACTATATGCCATTAAACAGTCTGTAAATACCTCATTTGTGGATTAAAAGAGATATTAAAAAAAAAAAACCATGAGATGCAATTACTTTTACTGAGTCTTCCTTTAACCTAAATAGAATAAATGCAGAAATCTCAAAAGAAGACTGTTTTGGGATGACTATGATGATGATAAAAACCCAATAAATCTTATTTTATCAGAGAATAGTAGTAAACTGCTTAGGAAGATAATCAACTCTTAGAATACTAAGAAGGGAACGATTTACTCACTAGTCCCAGAGGATTTATAAAGTCATAAATAGCATCTTCACAACTCCCACTATTTCTGATTCTTTTTTCCCCCCAACTTTGTTAGAAGTGAGACTTCATGACAACTAACACTTCCTCTCCAATTTTAGATCCTACCACTTAAAAAGATGAATTCTGAGCTCTAGTCAGGCCACTCCCCATTGCTGGATCTCCAACTGTGACTGTACTCTCCCAATTTCTTTACCAGATCAAACCTTACTATTCCTCAATGTCTAATTCAAGGTCTAGTTCCCTAAATGCTCCCCTTTACTCTGCCACCTACTACAACCCTTCTCTAGCATGCACTCATACATTGTCCCTGTGATACTTGATTGACGTGGGCATAGGGACGGGTTCGTCATAAATTCTGATTCCGATGCTGTCACCAGCATACCTTGATCACACAGTAGGAACTTTACATAAGCCTTAACGAAGACTCAGATTACATGCATTTACAAGAAAGACATTTTCTATTGAATATTTAAATATGAACACCTTTAATAAGCACAATTTTAATGATAATATGCACAGAACTAACTTTTTACGATACATGTCCCTTCGCCTAAACTCTGTTCATCTGTCAGGTCTAAACAGAAGTCAGTGTTTCCTAGCAAGTCTTTCCTAATTTTAGTTCTTACCATCTTAGTACTGATGGTCCCTGACTTATGATGTTTCAACTTACAATTTTTTGATTTCATGATGGTGAGACAGTGATAGCATAATAAATTACATAAGATATTCAAGATGTTGCACTGATCAGAAAGGTCATTAATAATTTCTTTAATAAAAAATTGTTAACCTATTTGGATCCTTCGTTTGAGTTTACTATTATGAACCTATTATGAATGCTAAAATTCCATTTTGGATGAAAGCAAATAAGTCTCATGATCCAGAAAATAATGTTCAAAGTATAGCAGGTCCTCAAATAATGTTTTTGTTTAACACTGTTTTGTTATGATGTTGATGACATGCTGTAGGAAGTTAACTCTTATTTATATCAATTAGCCTATGGTAAAACTGGCATCATTATATATCATTCTGCTACAGTTCCAAGAATCTATTAACAATGTTAAGTGAAGACTTAACTATACTTTCCACATACATCGATAGTACCAAGTTCTTCTCCTGAGTGGAAGCACATCATAGCCAAGTGGTAGATCTTTTATAATAATGGCATCTAAGAGCAGTCTGCAAAATAGGAATAGTTTGTTGTCCATATGTGAGGAATGCTGGTTAACTGAACTCAGATCTGCTAACCAAGAATAGTGACAACTATGCCCAGAAAAGGCATCGGCTAACACTTCATCTTGCTATAAATTAACTAGTATTACCTTTGTAAATCGCCAACGACTTAACATAATGAGTAAAATACAGGAAGACCCTTTATGCCTTGACTCCTAAGAAGGTCACTGATAATTTCAGGTTTGATTAGAGCAGTTATTCTCAGCTCGGATAATAAAACCCTATGCACACACACACTTTGATACCTGACTTTGGCCCTGTAAGCCATGTTTTCTTTATTTTATCTTCTGCTAAAGGCCGTTTCAAATCTATGGGGAAACAAGGAAGATGTAAATCACTAATAAACTACAGGATTTTAAAACTTTTGTAAAACATTCTCAAAAGTTCTGTCAAAGTTCCTACACAGAACCCCAAACTACTTCCACACTACATTTATACAACGCAAAATTAATCCAAAGAATGCAGAGTTGGGAAGATAAAATCTACCACTTCAAAGAAAGCAGCTGTTAACCTACAGAATACAGCAAACAACGCTCAACACAAATTTCTGACATTTAACATCTAAGAAGTTGTGTAGCACCCACATAGTACCAAAGGCTGGTTGGCTAAAAGGCTGTTTAGAATACCCAAGTCTTTTAAAATCTGTTATATATATAATAATAATAATAAGGAATCACTGACAGGGGCTTGCTTGACTCAAGTATTTACTAGAGAAGTACTTTAGTCATGACAGACAGGCATGTAACATGCAAAATAGAGAATTAAAAAGACAAAGAAGAGCACAAGCATGACACCTGCTGTCAAAAGATTTAAGACGCTGACTTTTTTTCATGTAAAATATTATATTGAAAAGAATCGACTACATTGCAGATTACTGTTAGCTTATTGCATTCAAATGATACTGTAACTGAAAAGGTACTTTATGAAACAAAGATTGAGAAATAAATGTGAGTTAGTGGTTATATTACTTTTAATTTCTCCTTCAGTTATCGTTCTCTGTGAAAAAAGATGACTAAACCACAATGAAAGGTATGTGCATTGCTACTAGTCACAAAATACACACGCTAAAATAGGCACGTTATGTGCATACGCGTGCGCTGACAGATTCTCCAAGTCGATATCTCACCAAGCAGGAGAACACTTGGACTTTGCTCCAAGCAGCGAAACATAATACTTTCTGTGCAGAGCAGGAAAGCCTGTCCTGGATGACTGTTAGGAGAAAGCAACACCTTCTGCTTCCTGGAGTACAGAGGAGCCAGCTTTACGATAACTGTACCAGGATTCGTTCTGCTCAGGCCAGGTTCTATGACAAAGTGCGTTCTGGTGCTTTTAGCAATCAGGTAAGTGCAGGGTGCTTATGTTGTAAGATATACATATAACAATATGTAAATATATACATAAAATGTATATTACATATAAAATATAACTATGCAGAATAAAAGAGAAAACAATTCATTTAGAAAACTGTTCAAACAATTTTCAACATTAAGAAGTAAACAATTTCTATATTTAGTTTCATGTTTTGGGGGACTAATATTTTAAGAATCTATTTTTCCAAAGTAAAGACACATGAACTTGGTTTGCATTTGCACACACACACACACACACAGCAAGGTCAGTATTATTTTAATAATGTCCTTGCAATACTCAAAACAAACATCAATTTATTTTAAAGGCCCTAACAACTGGAAAAATACAAAAAGATATTTTAAATAAGAAAAAAAAATCTATAAAGCTAAAAGAGAAGAGGCACAACCTTTATAAATAATGAAATGGACACATGCCCAGAATAAAGAAGAAACAAAATAAAGCTTTTTTGGACAAACCCAAAAAAGAAATATATCCACAATGAAATTATAGACTACATAAAACCAAAAGGCAAGCATAAGTTCCTGTTAAGATGAATCTCTGGATTCAAGTAGCCATGGGGTTTAGAACCAGGCCACTATCTCAACTTCGGCGAGAATAAATTTGGGTTTTCATATGAACAGGAAACCAGAGTATGTTGTTACATACATTTTCACATGCACTGAGACGCCTGTATTTTGCTTCCAAACGCCATCGTGAGGACGTGGAGATTCAGCGTGCAGTTGCAGCACAGTGAGGTACCACCGTGTCGGCATAGCTGCCGGCATCCTCTGCTGTTTCATTGCTCTCGCTTTCGTCTTCAGAGAGAAAACTCACAAAATGTTTTCATGTATGTAACAACATTCTTTAGGGTTAGTACACAGTCTCCAGAAAGTTATCACTCAAAGGCAGTTCCACAAATTTTACTTACAAAGCTTCTTCCACAATTCTGGGATGTTAAAATAAACATATTTTGTAAGTGTCACAGTTATCAGCGTTTTTTAGCATGTCATTCTTAAGAAAATAATATAAACATTATAACAGAACATCAATGTTTAAGCGCAGACAAGCCTTTTGAATAAGTAAAATATAATATGTATATGATTTTCATTCACCCATAAAAATGATAATCTCCTAACCAATCGTAGAATGTATATTTTGAGAATTTTTTTTATTAATGATGCCATAAGATATGCACTCATTATCACCCAGGCCTATCTTTCTCACTAGTAGGCATTTAGAATAGCTGACTGATGTTAAGAGATGTAGGAGACAGACCAGGACAAAACTTTTTTCCTACTGAAGTCAAGTGGTACAGAGAGGTACTGAGAATCTGAAACTTGCTGAGTAGAAATATTAATAAACCAGGGAAACATTTAAAAGCCACAATTCCATACTGCTTTTTCACATGATCAAATGCCAAGACCCTGCTCATTTAAATTACAAATAACATGCTTCTATGTGTCCCTTCTAATAGTATAGATAATCTTTAAAAAAAAAATCAGACTTTTATCCTCCATGGTTAATAAAATAGGAGACTGTCTTATGAGAGCATTTACCAATGGTGCACTTGCCTTATGTGGCCTCTAGCACTGCCATAAATCTAACCTCTGTTGCAATAAAGGGGTCAAAATGGATTAATATCTGCCAAGTGTCTGATGTCTAGACTGAAGGTGGTAGGAGGCATTACTAATCAATGAGCGTATATGTGTGAGATGCTGAAAACAGATCTACAAAAGCCTATACAAACCTAAATTGAATACTGAGCACTATAATATTCGTGCACTGGACTAAGGCCTCAGAAATAAAAAGAAAAAAGACGCAGTATCTACCCTAAAGGAGCTCAGAGTCCAAAGGAGAGATAGAAAAAAAAAAAATCACTGATTATAAAAGAATATGAAAAAAGTGACTACGACAAATGTAAAGAGTATGCTGAGTGAGAAGAGGGAATTTCAGCAACCTGAAGAGGTCAGGAGATTGTCTGAAGTGGAAAAGGCATGTGCACTGTTTTTGAAGGGCCAACAGGAGCTACCCAGATGACTAGGAACAATTTAGGAAAAGAAATAGCATGAGAAAGTATATCCCACACAGCTGGAATGAAGATAGGAAGTGGGGTCACAGCAAGAAACAAGACCGGAAAGGCCACACAGACAGACTGAACTTGGGCAACGGTCTGCTGACTACATGCAGGGCACAATTTTCTGAAGCACTGCGGAGGACACAAAAACACGTAAATCCCGACTGTTTTCCGAGGAACACGCTGGCCAACCTCAGTTTGGAGGTAAAGTGGTCTTCGATTCTGTGTGAAATCTCAGCAGGCTCCTCACCTTCCCTAGGAGAATCCTGCTCCCAGCTCTGACTGCTAGGAAAGCCCTTGACCCTGCACTTCACTCATGATATAAAATATCTGTACAACAGATGCTCTGTGAAGACTTATCACACTCAGTACAAACCAATTCTCACGGAAATCTTAGTGAGTGAAATACGCAGTCTCTCCGTATCTTTAGAGCTGAGATACAGGAAATCCACATACGGTCCATGTTTCGACCTCTTACGAAGCTGCTTGTACCGACTGCTCCTTTTCATTCTGCCACAGCCAGTGTGGAAGAGCTCCCTGAGGCTATGTGGAACATGTGACATAAAGAGAACACAAAGCTATGAGGACACTGGGCACGACAGTGCACAGTGTCCTGGAAGGAAGCACAGCAGATCGTCCCCTCAAGTCCTTCAGAAATGATCGTGCTTCTTCTGAGCATGTGGCGTGCTTTAACCTGACGGACCTCATCAATGATGCCATTCAGCTTGCCCTCCATAAAAGGTGCCAGAAAGCTCAGGGCCAATTTATGGACCCATGTTTTATAGGAACATAGAAACCTGTAATATATAGTTTGTATATTAACCTTATAACATATGTATGAACCTTGTAACATACATTGTATACTAACTTCACACCCTTATTTTCCTTTTACCTTAATTTCTTTTATGTTGTGGCATTGCTGTTATTGTAGCATACATATTTACATTTAAATCTTTATTAGAACTTTAAATCTTTACTGGAACATAGCAGGGTATAAAATTACATCAAGCAGCTAGCTGACTGGTTCAAAAAACTTAAAGGATGTCTATCATATGCCAGGCCTGTGCTGAAGGCTAGGATAATGGGAAAGACTTGAAGCTTATGGTTGGGAAACATGAGTTAATGGACAAAAGAGACAATTAAACAAGTGATAATACTGTAGGAAAACACTTATATAGGGCAGATATAGTAGGAAAAGCGTCTCTACGGGGAACACAGAAGTCGAACATAGCTGGGAAGGCTTCTCGGACGGCCAGTTATCTAGTGCGGCCTACAGCCCGAGTAACGAGGAGCTGCCTGACACTAGCGGGGGCTCCGGCAGCTCAGTGAGGCTGGGACACATGTGGTGTCACCGAGGGCGGGGTGAGGAGGCCACAGGTAAGCAAGGACGAGATCACAGAAAGCCTGGTAAATCATGTTAAAGAAAGCAGATTTAGCCTTGGAGCCCTGTGAAGCCCGCCAGGAAGAGCTGAGCTGGGCGCTGACACAGTCTCGTCTGCACTGCATCGGTTACTGCGGGCTCGCGACTGTTCCAGGCTCCATGCACATGGCCGCCGTGAGTCTTCACCAGTGTCCTACAAAATCGTTAAAGTAAGTACTATAATTACCATATTTTACAGATGATGAAACAGGTTTACAGAGTGAAAGTGACCTGACGAGTCACACTGCTAATCCTGGTGAAGCCAGAATTCTAACCCAGGCCTTTTGAGGTCAGAGCCAAAGAGTCTAATAACCTCACTTAAAGGTCCGATGGTCCAGCTACAATGTAGAGAAAGCACTGGTTAAGGGCAGACCAGAACTAGGAAGCCCAGCTGACCAGCTGTACGATAATCTGAGGGAGATTTGATGGCAGTGAGAATGAAGAGAAAAAGATTAATGTGAGAGATACTGAAGAGAGAAAATCAAAAGGCCTTGGTTGGGACTTCAGAGCATGTGAGAAAGGCTGAGGGAGAGGAGGCAAGAAATGACTTCCAGATTTGTGATTTGAGCAACCGAGTTCATGATACATAGTTGTTACGACAAAGGTTCCACAGCCAGACTCCCAGCTCTGCTAGTTAACAAGTGGGAGTCCTGCACTATTATTTAACTTTTCTGTACTTCAGTTTCCGCATGCATATGATGGAAATGATAATACCTTCTCCAAGAATTAAATGGACTAATCCCTGTGAAGCACTTAGAATAATACTGGCATATAAACACCCATATTGTCATTACCGCCCCCGCCATTTGAGGTGTTGGGGTTATAAGAGGAAAATGGCAAATGACAAGTTCAGTTTTGAACATATTGATGCTGAAGTGTCTACAGAACCTCCAAGTGACAAGAGTCACATTTATGGCTCTGAACTGAGAAAGGGCTTTGGACTAAGGATTTAGACTTAGGAGCCATAGCGCATGGATGATCATTAAGCCACCAACTTGAATAACGTGGCCCAGGAACAATGTGTGGAGTGAGAGAACAAGGGGACCTTTGTGTCTTTGAGAACCTTATGAGGAACATAAACATTCAAGGGACAAATCGGTATGAAGAACCTGCAAAAGAGTCTCGGGAAGTAGTCAGAGAAGTAGAAGAAAACGAGAAGCTAAGGCGAGAGCTTTTTCAGGAAGAACTAGCAGTTCCAGATGTTGCTAAAAGGGAGATAACATGAGGCTGAAAGGTATTAGCTGGATTAGAAATAAAACCCTTGCTTAATGTTGAGTCTAGGAGACAGGGCTGCAGCGTCCTATTTGGAAGATAAGAGGTGGCATGCATTAAAGAAACTATTAGTAGAAGGTCTACTGTGCTAAGTCCTAATAGAGCGGAAAAGCATTGAGTCCAGGTAACTGCTAGCTGGGGGAAACAGGACTCTTAGAAGATCATTAAAAGAAGAATAGTATTTGGAGTTTAAAGAGCAAGGCATTACAGGTTTTAGCTGGACAGACAGACATAACCAGAAGCAAAATTCAGAAAGCATAAGGCACAGTCAGGAATAGCCTATTAATTCAGATTGACTCCCATTGCATGAAGTGGGGTTCTGAGAAGTAAAATTTTAAAAGTAGATGGAATCATGTTTTAGAAAGTCCTGACCAAAGAATACGTAGGTAATATAAATATTTAAATACTTTTCCTCCATGGAAAATGCTTAATCTTTAATTCTCTGCTTATATGCTACCTCTTCAATGTCAATCTAGGTAAAGACAGACTAACCTTTCTTGTCCTCAAGTTACTTTCTATTCATGTCTCTTATGACACTGCATTATAATGTTTCTTAAACCTAACGCTACTCAAAGGAATGGGCTGTGCCTTGATAGCTCCGTAAGCCAAGCAACATATGTGCCCAAGAAACATTTTCAGAACAAATAAACGTATATGTGATTAGAGTGGTACTTTGTGAATACTGTTAGCTGTGTGCAATATGGATTCACAAAGGAGAAACCAGGGGCAGACCAGTCAGAAAGCCAGAAGTGAAAAAGAAATAACAGGATCCCATGCACGGGGCCACTGTGAAAATATAGGAAGGTGGGATGTTTCTAAGAGATGCATCCAAGGCAATGTCAAATTTGGTGACTGAATGAAATGGGGAAGAGCATAAAACTTTGTTAAAACCTAAGAAAAAGTATTTACTTTTTATAAGTAATTAGACTTGGAAATACATCCTTGGAAACATATCCTAAGAAAATAATTATAAAGATTCATGCATACTCTAGTATTATTTATAGGGGTGGAACACTGAAACGATTTAAATTCTGAACAACAGAGGACCAGTTAAATAAAGAGTAACCTCCCTATTTGATAGACTACTATGCATATGTTACTATATCATACTTAAAAAGTTACGTAAGGATAATGAAAAAAGTATATAGTCAGTTAAAAAAAACTTGATGAAACAAAATATGTGATTTGACCCTAACTTTGTCTTATCTATATAAAAATGTGACAAAACACAGAATGAATGAGTACATGTAACAAGGCAGGCACTGAATATTTCTGAGAGGTGGCTGGGAAAACTATAAACGTCTTTTTCTTTGTAATTAATTCTCTAAATATTTTTTACAATAAATATGTTCTGTTTTATAATAAATATCTTTTTTGTAGCGAGTAAGTTAGTGTTGAGAAAATCAAGTCAGACTATTTTATTGAGAGTTGATGACAAAAATACAATTTGAAAGGACAGATAGTTTAAGCAGCATGTTTTTTTTGTTTGTTTTGCTTTATATTAAGGATTAGAAAAATGGAGGAGATGGAAATATAGGATCCAGAAAAATAAAAGATGCTTACAAGAAAAGATAGCCTCGATGTATTTTTCTGCTTAAACAAAATGCATAATACAGCCAAGGATCCCAGGAAGAAATCTTGGAGAGGTAAAATAACCTACAAAGATGACATTTTTGTAGTATTTATAATAGAAAAACTGTCAACTTATTATATAGTGGGAAGAACATGGCCTTTGGCATCAAACAGACCTGGGTGTAAGACATGGTGCCTCCACTTAGTAGCCAAGTGACCCTGGCAAGTTGCTAAAGAGAGTCGGTCTCCTCAGCAGTGGCAGTGTTCAAAACACCACCCAGCGCAGTTATGAGAACTAAGTGATCTGTATGAAAGCGGTGAGTGAGGTAGCTGTTCATCCCAGACATCTACCACCAGACCGTGATTCTGCAGGTCTGAGACTGGACCTGAGTACCTGTGTTTTTAAAAAGCTTCCTGAATGAGTCATTCCACAGGTGAAGGAAAGAAATGTGAACAGTTCGGTGCTTGGCTCATGGTAGGTACTTAATAAATGTTAGATGGTTGTTTTTATGTACAGAATATAGGGCTTCTATCATTTTTCATTAAGACTGTCCATGACTTTTTTCATTAAACAAAATGACAAGATCTGTCCTAAGTAAGCATCTCAGATGTTTTTGCTATCATAGAAGGGGGAGAGACCTAAAATGAACAAAGAAAACAATATAAATGCCACTTTGGGTCGAAAGCAGTACCATGGCATTCAAAGATTCAATATGAGTGACTCCAAAGGTCTCTGACATATGGTCATGTACAATTTTGCTGAGGCAAATCTGAATCATTTCTATTTCATGATGTGGAGGACCGAGTCACTTAGTTGATCTGTACGCTTTTTAATCCATATTTCATTTAGGTTTTGTATTCTATTCATCACCATAAACAGACAAAAGTTTCATTCTTTGTAAAATAGCCTCAACTGCTATGCTAAAGATATCTGCAAATTTAGGGAAATGCAAAAGGTCTCAGAAATAGTCTAGCAAATGTCAAAGATCTACTGTACAATTACATTTAACATAAGAGAAAGGTCTTATCCTATTTCATAAATAGTTTCCAGCAATAAAAGGTCACATGGAAAGGTCAGAGTACATGGCATTCAATGCACCCAATATTTCAATAATTTGTCTGCCTTTCTTCCTGGCCTCCTAGAACAGGCTGGCTGTTAGGAAAGGTCTTCAAAATACAATCCTGGGGAGGCTCAACTACTCAGACAAGTGCAATGGAAGCCACAAAGAATAGTGGCTCCTGTTGGCCACCTTTACTAGATACAGCCACTACATGCACATGGTACATGGTAGGTACTTGATAAATGTTGGACGGTTAATAGTATTATCAGTAGGTAGCTGTATACAAAGCAAAAAGTTCAAGAAATTAAATGGTCCAACCATGCTTTTGAAGACTGAGCTGTTTATGATTGGTATACTGCTTTTACTTATTGGGTAACTAACTACCAACTTTCTCAGAGTAGATGGGAACTACTGTAGACCAAAACAAGGGAGCCAAAGATAGGGCTATCAGATACTGCATTTGTAATCTGGGCATTAAGTCAGCAATCCTCTCTCCCTGAATACAGACTGAAGACTTTTGATCTAGCATGCTGATCCAAATTACCTAGTGGGAATTTAGTTTTTCCTTAGCGATTAACTCTATAACCCCTAGAAGAAAGATGGTACTCCTCATTCCTTTACATTTAGAATTTAGGTATATGAGCTAAATATGGATTGAAATATAAATTGTTTTATTTTGAATTCAAAAACTTTTTATTTAATTCAAACCCAAAACTTTAATAGATCCATATGGTTTAGAGTCTTAACACATGAGCTGATATTTTTGATTGATGTGATCATGAAAAAGAAAAACTAAAAACCTGACTATTTGGGGGCAGAAAATACATTTTTCAACAGTAATGGTTCCATACGACCTTCTTAATATTGTCTGTTACTCTACAACACAAGTCTTCAGCTCAAATTGCTTTTGCTTAGCTGACTGCTAAGACAATGCCCCAAACTCTGTGCTCTTCCTTACACTCTTCTTGTCCTTTCTCATTTTTTATTGCTTATTTTTATTCTAACCTCAGTCTCTAAGCTCCAATGGAAATTCAGCTTCTTGAAGAAGCATTACCTGAGTATTTCAACACTACATGATCTCTCTTTACTGAACACTCCTATAATTACTCAGCATAATATTTATGTTATATACCATAAAGCTTAGCATGTAATTACACAGTCCTATTACTTTTTAGACTTTTTTCCATGTGTATTATTCTTATCTACCCATGAAGATAGTAAACTCCTGGAAGGCAAGGTCAATCTTAACCAAGACATCCCTTCATAAAAATATGAAGTGTTTATCCCTCACCCCCAATTACTTTAATCTAATTTCAACTTGTTTTGAATGCGCACACTTGTGCTGTCTAATGGTGAAAGTAATCATTGCATGGGTACGAATCATAATTGGCTTACAAAACATAACAGATCCAAATAATGGTTGCATCCAATCATTATTTGCCTAAAATCAAAGAAGCACAAAGCTATTGTTAAAAAATGAAGCACAAAATACAATAACTATAACTAATTTTTGGTGCACTGAGTCAAAAGTTTATTAAGGTGTGTAATTTAAAAAGTTCTCATGTAAAAGCCTCTTTTCTCTAAGTTAGCAACCTCCTTTTGGGTTAATATAGTACTAAAAAAAATTATATAACCATATATTGAAATGCTCTGTGATTAGAGGTACATATAAACCATACATGATGGATATCAATCAGTGCAATACATAATGCTGAGATGATGCTAGAACACTATGATTGTCTTACTTTTCAGATAAGAAAATAATATTCAACTCAACTAATACTGATTGAGTCTCTACTATGGGCACAACTTTCTATATCTTTCAGAGGGTTATGATCTAGTAACAGTATAAAGCCAGTACACAGATGATAGAAATCAAGGTACTCAGGGTAAACTTTTTGCAATTATTATTACAGGAATAACAGATCTATATAAAGTTATGTAATGGGCATTACATTTCAAGTAACTGTACATTTTCTAAATGTTCTTGATGACAAAATATATTCGAAACAGGCACCAAAACTACTTGTTTTGCATTTTCTCTTATTCAGTGCTTCCTGATAAGACTTTTTATCCTTATTCTCTTGATGTCCTAAAGGCCCAATTTTCTCATTTCTGCTATTAGATGTGAGCAAAATTAAATTCAGTTACATGTGTGAGCAGTAAAGATTTATTTAATGATAATTGGTTTCAATATGTGGTTGCCAGGATTCCAGTAGTATATTTATTTATAATGGTCATTTGTTTTAACAGTAAGCTTCTTTTTCAAATTGAATATCAAAAGATCTCAGGTGCCTAAAGGTCAGAAGGTTGTGCTGAGCCCTGTCTGAGTCAGAATCTTTTTCTAAAGAATACTCTGGCCTAGATGAATTCTAAGATCCTCTTCACCTCTGATTCTTAATGAAACTTTTTCTTTTCACTTGACACCACTATCTCTCCATGATCTGGCCATTTAGCCTTTTCTTCTTTTTAAAAATATTTCTTGAAGAAAACCATCCAGATCACTATTGTTAAAAAGGTGCTTTATTAACAAAATTCATACTACAAATACAAAAGGCACCAAGTTACACTAGAGAGAGCATGGTTATTCAGTCAGATAAACCACATTCCAATAATTCTGATGAGCTTTCTTCACCTCAATTTCTGCTTTAATTTTCCCTACAAGTTAAATATTGATAATGTAACTACCATGTAGGGTTGTTGTGAGGATTAATCGATGGAACACTTAGCATAACCTAGTACATAGCAAATAATAAATGTTAGCTGCTGTTATAATCATCGCCATCATATTTATTTCTATTATTAAGAGGTCCCATTCTACTTTTCTGACTGAAATAAATGGAATCATCTATTTTTCTAGCTGAAGCAAATGGAATCATCTAACTATGTTTCTCTTTTTTACTGACATAAAGAGGGAGGAAATCAGCTGCCAGTTCTGGCAGGAAAAATTATATACTGTGGTTGTTGACTAGCACTCTGCATGATGACTAAGTAATACAAATTCCCTGAAGTTATAAATCAGCTTGCTACTAACATATTTTCCAGATTTTAGAACAGAGCTCTATTGATATATCTTTATCCACTATAAAATAATCTCTCAATTACCCTGCCTACACTCAGATCTTTATTAGCAAAAGATGTATTCCAAGATCATGGTTGTATTAACAGAGAAATCCAGTAGATGAATATGTTCCATGATGTCAGAAATCATTAAATACTATAAACTCATAGCTTATGTGAGGAAATAAAAGACATATTGTTGAATGAGAAGGGAGAGTCTGAACTGGAAGCCACAGTAAGTGGTACCGTAATAGAAAAAAAGTTAAAAATAAAATCACTGTTTAATTGTCTCAATGCTTCCCTCTCCCATTCTGTGGGTAAAAGAATAGCATTCACCACGAGCTTCTATGGGTAGATGGACACTCACTATTCAATATACGACATAACCACCAAGCCCATGAGTCCATTCCATATTAGTTATAACAGAATTCCAAAAGCAAGCTAAGCTAAGCTAATATTTTGGGTTTATAATGTGATTTTGGATTGAAGGTGCATTTCTTTAAAATCATGGGTAATTCATTGTAAAGATCTTCATCTTGGCAGAGTTGTATCTTAAAGCACATTAAACGCTAAAGAAATAACAATGATGTCATTTACAAAAAGAAGTAAGAACTTTTTACTTACATAATGTTCCAAGGTCTTTCATGTTAGGAACAAGCAGTTTTGTGATAATGTAGCAATTACCCGATGAAGGTGATAATTTGTCATAGATGTCACCATTATACAATATGACTTGCTAGAAATCAGAGTAGAGAATAGAAACGTGCAAACAAGATTTTCTTCTGCTAGGTGGCTGGACTTTGAATTATTCCTATAAATTAACACTTCAGCATGTTTCTGGGTAGTTTTTCAAATATATCCATATGTGTACTATTTGTATGTACACATGTGTATATGAATACATAAAAATATAAATATGCGGCTATAATAAAACAACTGGTTAATTACATAATATCAAAATGTAAGCATTTAAATGGGTGTTGGGTATGATATTGTCAGTGGAATCATTTTGTCCCCATAGGCCCTTCACCAGATGTGTGAGGTAGTTAGCAGTATGAACTACAAACTAGGAAGCAGAAGAATAAGGGTCTACCCCTGACCTACAACAACTGACACACTATCCTAGATGCCCGTTCTATTTAACTACTAAGCGCCTTCCTACTGACCAGAGTCATTTGCTGGAGTGAGTGCAAAGGTGAATGTTAAAATATATTTTAAGCTATAAAGAACTATAGTATAAGTAAGAAGATACTTTTAAGACAGTTTTGCCAATTTAAGAAACATCTAAAAATAGAACGATGGTCTAATAGTATATTATTTTCTGTGTATTCCAAAAAAGGGGAGAAATGTTTTTTTACAAAGATATCTTTTATATTTCTAAAGAATATAAAATAAAACATTTTAACACACAGGGTCAATATAATGTAAAAATATGATATCTCATTTCTTGAAATAAAATATGAAAAAGTGCATGTAAATTCTAAAGGTCTATATTTTTTTAGCTGTTCTTGCCACTTACATAAAGTATACTTTGAGATCGGTGCTTACCTTCTCTGAGACGGTCTACTACAAAGGTAAAGCCTGTGGTTCTTGGTTGTAAGACATATTCATATTTCTGGAGTCCATTCTTTTCAGCAAAATCATTACTTCGAGCCTTGCTTTTTTCTAAACAAAACAGAATAAAATGAAAATAAAGTGAGGATAGGAAATAGTGCAGAATTTCTTTAATAAAAGTGGCAGCTAATTTTTCTGCAACTATTGAATATAGTACACTGAGTCAAATGAGGAGATATAAACACTTTAGTAAATACCTAGTAAAGATCCTTTTATTGAAATTCTGAAATTTTTATGTTAAGCTGTCAATAGACTTTTTATAGCAGTTTATAAATTCATATCCAAATCTTTAAAATTCTTTAAGAGATTTCATAAAACAGTAAATATACAATGAGAACTGAAATACGAACAAAATCTTAATAAACCAAAAGTTTCAGTCTTTTCATAATAAAAACCAAAATACTGAAATATAAGATAAAGTGGTAATAAAACATAAGAATTCCAATAGCCAAAGGAAATACCTAGCAATCTGTCATATATATCAGATCAACATTTTTTTTTAACCCAATAATTTAGGGCTTCAACACCAAGTGAAATATCTGCCTTGCTCAGACACAGAGCGTGCTAATATCACTAACCAAAACCACTCCACAACAGAACAGGCACGTGATCATGTACAAACATCTGAACATGGTTTGGCGGAATACAGTCACAGAGTCAAGTATACGTTCCAATTGCTGGCAAAAACTTCATTTTCCATTCCATGAGGTAACTTCATAAGTTCCAAGAAGTACCAAACCCATTATTCAGCAAATATATTTGGAAAAAGTAAAGCATTTGGAATCTGACTTAAGTCCTGGGGGAGATCATGAATTGCCTTCGATGACAGCAGATATTTAGAACCTGCAATCCTCAGCTGCATCCTGAAATTTATACACTATTCCAAGTCACAAAGAAAAAAACCTATATATAAAAATACAACTTTTCCTAGAGTAAATTTAAGACCATGGAGTACTCAAAAACCTCAAAAAAAAAAAAAACCCCAAAAAAACAACCACCAAAAAACAGATGGATTGAAAATATTCAAAGAACACTCCTATAAAAGATGTCGCTTTTATTTAATATGTAAATGAGGGATTGAGTCAAAGAATTAAATACCCAAGATGCCCCAGCAAGGCTCTAAGCATGAACAGGAAGAGGCATCTTTCACATTCCTTTGAGGAGAATATCCTGGACACAGGGGCTACAAAACACCTATTTTACTGACAGCTGGCAGGACCTTACATGGGATGAAGAAGCCCAGGGACCCTACAGTGATGCGTAGTTAACTTCTCTTCTCTTTGCTCTTCCAGTTATTCACAGACTTTGGGGAAACTGAAGACAAAACTGAACTCTGTTGTAGAATGTGGAGATAAGCATAAGTAGTTCTGAAATGCAGTTATAATGTGGGAAGGCAGACATAATCAGAGACATAGAGAGATCAGAGATGCGGATTATTGCTCCCACCCCCACTTCATCTACCACGCTGCGGTTATTAGTAACTGCGCAGGCATCCATCCTGCTTTCCGACCACAGCAGCCTGTCCGGTCAGCTCACTCCCTGTAACGCTCCAGTGCCGGCACTCCTTCCACTCCAATGGGCCGACAATATCTGGGCATCATGGTCACTTTGCTGTTCTCAAACCAGCCAGGCATGTTCCCACCTCAAGGTCTGTGCATGTGTTTTTCCCTCCACTCGGAATGCTTGCTACCCCAATATCTGCATGATTTTCTACTCTGTTCACTTAGTCTCCACTTAAATAAAAACTTAAAGGGCTTTCTCTAACCACCTTATATAAAATAGCACCCTATGTATGCTACCATCTTCTATGACCCTCCTTATGTTTATTTTCTGCACAGGATTTATGAATACCTGACATGTTTTTATTAACGCTAGTTTTTTTTATCTACCTTTCTTCAGAATTTAAGCTTCATAAAAGTAGGGACTTCAGTATATAAAACTCCAGGCACTCGTAATTTATTAAATGAAAACATTTTATGTACAAGGCTGTTTAACTGCATGTAATGCTATAATTGTTAAAACCTAGAAAATCTGTCTTTTCTAAATCAGGGAAATAGTACCCCAAATTACATCAATTGTGATGGTTAATTTTATGCATCAAATTGGCTAGGGCATGATGCCCAAATATTTGGTCAAACATTATTCTAGATATTTCTGTGAAGGTATCTTTTGATGAGATTAATATTTAAATCAGTAGACTTAACGCAGATTACCCTCCATAATGTGAGTGGGCCTCATGTCTCAATCTCTCTCCCTACCTCTCTCTGTCTCTCTCTCTGCGTGTGTATACAAACACACACACACACACACACACACACACACACACAATCCATTTAGTTCTATTTTTTGAGACAATCCTAACAAACCAATAATATAAAACTACTGAATCTTTAAAACATGTTTTCAAAGAATAATGATGCGAGAGATTATAACATTAAATACAAGGAAAACTATAATTCTAATTTCCCAATTTTGTTTACAAGTATATATATGTTTATATGCACATATATATATATGCCTTTGTATGTGTGTGTATACAGGTATATGTGTGTGTGTGACAAAAATGACACAAAAGCAATGAAGCAAAATTAGAATGATGTTTGTTTACGGGCAGTAGAATTAGAGTGATTCCTGTACTCCCTTCTATATTTCTAAATTTCCCCAAATTAACATAAACTACTTCCATAAACAAGAAAAAAGTTATAATCAGCAATAACATATGAAGATACAATATGTGTAGTTACATTTAAAAGCACTAATTTGAAAATCTGCAAACAAGCCGGATTCAGAACTTAAAAGAGCAATATAAAGTTAATTGTAGTTAATTAAAAGCACCTTTGAATTAAGACACTTTTTCAAAATTGCAAGTGTTCTAGTAGCCTACTTAAAAAAAAAACACACATTTATCCCAACTCATAAGTATTTGTATAATACTATTTTTTTAAACAAAACCTTTTTAAAGCTTCAGGATCAGTCTGTTTTCTCTATTGGCAAACAGCCTGGCTTTTGCAAGTTGGCTTTAAAAATGCATATGCCATTTTAACTTCTAAAAAAAATGCAACGACATCATGTAATGGTGAGTATTCTGGACCTTGAAAATATGCAACTACACGTTAGGTTCATCACCTAAAAAAGACACTTGAGAAAAAATACAAGCGGAAATGAGTTTTAAACACATATAGCGTAGGCTCTGCAGGTCTAACGCATGAGCACTGCAACACTAGAGCCAGAAGAACAGCGGCCACCTGTGAGCTTTCACGCCACCGGCTTTTAATTAGTAAATAAGTTCCACAGTTGCCATTCTTCAGTGCACATTTCAGACTTCACAAATATAAATCATTTCAGTAACTGACACTCTAATATAGCTGATATTTTAATACTCTAAGTATTCATTCTAATTATTATAAAATTTAAATATGGCTGTCCATTATTTCTCGCAATGATAGTTTAGTAAAATCAATCCACTTAAACTTACAATATATTTTCAAGTTTAATCATATGCAGCCAAATTATCCTAAGTGATCTAACTACTTTTAAAATGTTATCTATAAAAATCAAACATATACTATAGAGTAAGCACATATTTTAGTATATAGGACTAGTATACAAAAGTTGCCATGGCTCATTTAGTTGAGTTCCATGTGCAATAGATGAGGTCAAAGATCTCTTACTTGCTATCACCGGTAAATGTTTCCCAAAATACCTTAATTTCCTTTATTGTCATATTATGGCTTAGTCACCTATCCACTTATTTAAATAGTTCTAGAATTTGTATTTTTCTCTGAACTCTTTTGGGTACTATGACTGGAGAGTGCATCAGCATGTTCGTCTACATGCTCTACTCTCTAAGCTCTGTGGGCTGCCCCTCTCAGTGGCTCTTATTTGCCATGCTCTGGTATTGGATTGGAAGATAAGTTCATGTTCCATCTCTCCATACTATTTGTGATGTTTAGATTTCAGTTCTATCCTGCTTCAGTCTGTCTTCCCTTGTACAGCAGACCTTCATCCACTGGATCCTTCTCGAAGTCTTCTGTATCTTTCTTGAAATAACCAGGGTATTAAAAGTTTTAAAATTTTGCTCTTTTGGGTCATAGAATTCTGTAGAACTGCTTCCTGGCCAAGCTACCCACTTCCTACCCTCGCCAATGTCCAACCAGAGCAGCACTTCAGTCTGTCTTAAATCCTAAACTGCAAAAGAAGGCTTTCTCGACAAAAATTACCTGTGGTTAAAAAAATGTGAAAACCACTGATTTAGTAAGGATGAAAGACCGTATTTTGTTTTTAATCTTTTAAAGAATTCCTTGAGATCCACTGGTATCTGGGAAGGTTGAAAGTCCCAAATATGTTTTCCTGTGTCCCCTCCAGCTTATAATACGGATAAGGCTTTAAAATACCAGGAGAAAGGCAACACATTAATTTAAACCAACAATAAATAAAATTGGTTACTATCAGATCCTTTTCTTATAGGAAAGATATTGAGGAAAAAAGGGTCTAAAAGGTAAATATGTGTCTTGGAAGAGGACAGAGGATATAAAGAACAAGGGGATCTTAAAACCAGGCTTTATTCTTCTTTCTCAAGATTGCTTTGGCTATTCAGAGTTTTTGTGCTGATATTTAAAATATATACTGAGACTCAAAATATACTGACTCAAAATATAAAGCTCTAGGATGGCAAGTATAAAATAATGATCTCTTGGGATTGCCCATCACAAATTCTATGGGCTAGACACCAGGAGTGTTGGGTTCTAACATGCTACTAATTAACTAGGTGACTTTGGGAGTGGGATATTAATCTTGTTGGTGTTCAGTTACCTTATTTTGAGAAATAAGTTTAGACTAGATGATTTCAATGTTCCTTTATGTTTTAAAATTCTGTGATCCAAACCCAGGCTACCTTACCTGTGAGATCAGTCCCTTCTGGGAATATGAGGAGTTGAAGCGGTTCACGGATATCACAAAAATAATCAATCATGTCTTCAAAATGGCTCTTGTCATCCTTCCACTTCCTATGAATGAAGATAAAGGCAGCAGCCTGCATGGCCCAACCTAGGATCAATTTAACAAGTATTTACATACAATTTTATTGCCAATATCCATATATTATTGAATGTATTTTTTGTTGATGTTGTTTTACTACAAATAATTTACTATCATATTGAGCATCTCATGATATACCTAAAAGTCAGCACCGATTTTGGGTTAAATAACACATATACTAGAGAATATTCTTAGAGTTTGCTAAAATCTAGCTGGGGTTTGCAAAATTCTCAAAAACCTCTTTTCAAGACAAAACTAGCTATTAAAATATCAAAGGGAAGAAAACTTCTCTAATATTTATCAGTAACTCATCCAAAGTTTTAACAATCCTAACTAACTGGACATTTTAACAAAGCTACCTATAAGAGACATACAACTATGTGTTGTCAGGCTTAATGCAGTAAGCTAAGGGTTATTCTCAAGTCACGTATACAAGCACACTTTAATATTCCCTTTTCTGTACTACTCAGTCTCTAAATTCAACTATTTTCAAGGCTAGCCACTTCTTTAGGTTTTGTTTAAAAGGGAAAATGTGCAATGGCTATTAAACACATTAATCAGAGTATACACTGTGATTACATCCCTTTCTCCAGGGCAAATCAACCTTGTAACTGAAGAAGTAGCCCATGTTTTATCCAACTGGCCATTACTCTCTGCCCAGAAATGACTAGAAATGCTGTGGCAAATACCTGACTTAAGGCAGCCAATCTAAAGTCATTTCAGTAGTCTGTGAAGCATAAAACTCTTAGCCCAAACACAGTAACTATCCTGGCCAATCAAATGTTCTCAGAAATTTGACCTGGGACCATGGAGAATACAAGTTGGTAATATAAATGCAAATGGTGGACAAAAAAAAAAAAGCAGATAATAGAGACAGCAGCAGCTGAAGCAAGATAAAGATAGCATACTGTAGTGAACAACTGAAACTCTGCTGAGGTGCCTACACCTTATTTTGATTCAAGATAATACAGTTTTAATCTCCACAAGTGCTGGCCAGTCTGTGGACCCACCTCCTGGATATCCCCGAGAGTCCCTCTGCCTTACTGCTATGTGCATCTTTACAATATACTTTCACTATTTCAATTGGAGGGGATGAGTGGTAGTACTTGCAAACAAAGAACACAACTAAAATGACAACTATCATCATTTGGTACATACAGCAGTACCCTGAGAATATAGAAAATCGTAACTAAATCACTTTTAATGATTTAAGAAACTGTACAACTACAGGTCCAAACTAGGATACTGTAGTCTACAAATACAAATAAGCACGTACCAAAAAATTCACTTTAGTATAGATCTTGCTGGTATGTATCCAATTACTATTCACTCACTGTATTGTCAGTCATATCCATTAGTACTGGACTTGATACCACACTTGACCCTCCCACACATCTCGGGAAAAAACCTAGGCCAATAGTGCAGTATGTGTAGGCGTGTAACTCTGGAGTGAGATTGCCTGGGTTAGAATCACAGCTCCACCAAAAATCAGCTGTTAAGCCTTTAGCCTTTGTCCCTCATTGACCCCAAATGTAAAAATGAACATAATATTGTAACAGTATTTACCAGATAGGGGCTATTATAAGAAGTAAATAAGATTATTTAGTACAGAGTATTTCATAAATAATAGCTATTATGGTGATTGAGAAGTTCCATTACTATAATTATATCAAGAATATTATATCAAGTAACAAAAACAAAGTTCCCATCTATACTAGCAAACCATGAATGTAAACAAACAAACAAAAAGCTCTGCAGGCACCACAGGAAGACAACTACACAGCGGGGAGAACTGGCAGTGAGACGCACAATGTTTCTGAACTCAACCCGCATGGCAGCCATCTCCAAATTCTTATGAGTTCCATGTCATTTCAATAAAAATTCCAGGAGCATGAGGGTGTGTGATGACTTGACTATTTGATTCCAAAGACTATCTTTAGTAAGAGGTGAGAATATCTAAGATAACTTTGGAATAGAATAGTAGGAAAGATTCGTACCATTAAACGTATTCATTAAGTATATGACGTGATAATAATTAAATCAGAACAATATATCTGTTTTGACAAATGAAAAAGAATGCAGGACTTAGAGAAAGGCCTTTAATGTGTTATGGACTTGGTATATAATGATAGAATTTCAAATCAGAGGGTAAAGAATGAGTCAGGGTTTTTTTTCTTCCATTTTTATTGAGGTATTAACAGTAAACTATGCAGACACTAAATGTATAGGTGTAAACTGTTACCTATATCTGTGTGGCTACCATCCAGATTACAGTACAGAGCATTTCCAGCACACCAGAATGCTGCCATGGGCTCCCCTGCCAGTCAATACCCCCCGGCAAAGAAAACCATTATTCTGACTTCTTTAGCCATAAATCATATAAATGAAATCACACAGTAGGTATTCTTTTGTCTTTGGCTTCTTTTGTTCAATATTGTCAATAAGATTCATCCCTGTTGTTACATGTGGCAGTATTTACTTCTTTGCATTGCTGTGCAGTAGTCAATTATATGAATATAACACAACTTACACTCCTGACAGATTTCTTGCCCATTAGGAATAAAGTTAATATGGATATTACTGTAATGGTCTCTTGTTGAACATAAGTGCTCAGTTCTTTTGAGTGAATATTCAGGAGTGCAGCTGCTGCATCATAGGATTTCGGTAGGTCCAGGAGACAACATGTTTTTCAACACTATTGTACCAACTGGCAACCCCACAAGCAACACATGGGAGTTCTAATTGCTCTACCTATAGCCTCGCCAACACTAGGTCTTATATGAGTCCTTTCAATTATAGCCATTGTAATCCAGGCATAGTAGTTTTAATTTGCATTTCCCTATGATTAATGATGTTGAGAATCTTTTCATGTACAAATTGTCCATCTGGATATCTTCTTGTGAAGTATCTCTTCAAATTTTGTGCCTGTTTTTTTTAATGAGATTGTCTTTTTCTTATTAACTTGTAGGATACAAAGTTCTTTATCAAATAAACACACACACAAAAAAAATACATAATTCTAGGTTTCACATATACACCAAATATCTTCAGTCTGTAGCTTGCATGTTCTCTCCCATGACAGCATCTTGGTATGAACTTAATACGTAGTATTAATGAAGCCTAATTTATAAATCTTTTCCATTGTGCTTGGTGCTTTTTGTGACTTTGCCTACTTCAAAGTCAAGACATTGTTCCATATATTCTTCTTGAAGCTTTATTGTTTTTTACTTTCATATTTTGGTTTATGATTCATCTCAAATTTTTGTATATGATGCAAGGTAGAGGTTAAAGGTTCTTGTTTTTTATTTGAATATTCAACTGACTAGTACCATTTACCAAAAAGATCGAGACCATTAATTTAAATAATAAAGTACTACATTACACAATAAAACATATTGCTGTAAAAATAAAAGTCAAACAATACACTACATACACAAACTATATACTTTAAAGTATATACTAAAACATGAAAATACTCCTTTATTACCATGTCCTTCAACTTCACATACATTTTTTATAATCATGTTAACAATTTGATGTGAATTGTTCTATATTTTAAAAATTCATTACATATATGGTGTTTTTTAAAAAACACATACACACATAATTAAACCACACATTTATACTGTTCTATTTCTTTTTTTTTAATGTGTCCAACATTTGGATCTACTTCATTTTTTTAATACCTGCACTGTATTCTCTATAGTGCTTGTCAAACCAGTCTACTGGTTTTAATTTCCAAACCATTATTGACTGATAGTTTTGTAATTACTAGACAGTAATAGTTTTGTAATTAATCAATTACTAGAAAGATAACCACATACTTGGAAGTTATGACAATGTCACAATACTGAAAAAGTTTCCAACTACTCTAGTTCTGTGCTTATAGTAGACCAATAACAGTTTGAAAACTGGCACTGTTGTATGAATCCCACTTTTTAAGTAGCACTGTTTATAACATAGATATATCATGATCTAGAACCCTATAATCATTTAAGATATGCCCAAATCTGAGAATCTGTCTTTAATGGAAAAATTTATTCCATTCACATTAGGGAAACTTGTTTTGTTTTTTTTTTCCTGACTTATGTTTCTTGTTTGTTATACTTTGTGGTTTCTTACCACCTTTCTCAACTTTTTTTCCTTTTCCTATCTTTCCTTAAAATTAAGTTTTCTTTGCCCCCTTCCTTTGTTCTGCAATGCAGACCAAATCTAGCCCACTATCTACCGGTGTATGGCCCTTAGAAGACTTTCGTGAGACATGAAAATAGAAGTAAATTCCAATTTCAGTGTTTATAAACAAAGTTTGACTGGGACTCAGCCACACCTGTTTGTTTATGCATATCGTCTATGGCTGCTTTGGTGCTGCAACAGCAGAATGGAATAGGTAGAACAGAGTCGGCAGCACCTGCTAATATTTATTTAGAACCTAGTCCTTCACAGAAACAGTTTGCTGCCCCCTCCTGCAGTGCAACTGTATACACCTTATTTTTTTAATAGTCATCCTCAAATTGTTTCACCTTCCCATTTTGACATTTAAACTTACATAATTCTGTCAACATTGAGTCAAACAATAAATAATCCTCCTCAAACAAAAAAGTATGCTGTCCTCTTGTTTCTCTTCCAAAATTGGTAGAACTATCCAACAGTTCCTCCAAATGGCCATCATTATAACACATTCCTTATGCGCCACAGAAGCGTTTTTAATTTAGACTGACTCTAAGTTCGTTGACGTTTTTGCTTACCATTGCTCCTGCACCTGCCTTCCTATTAGTCCCCTGAAGGAACTGCTTTCAAAAAACTGAGTCTGCGTTCCTGAAATGTATTTGTTTCCCAACACTGAATTCAAAATGCCAAATCATTTCCCCTCAGAATTTCAAAGCTATTTTTCCACTGTCTCCTATCATCTAATATGGCTAATAAGTCTGATAGAAGCATTAATGACTTTAACTTTGGTTTTATGACGTTTCATCAGTATGAGTCTATGTATGGAACTTTTTATTTAATTCTTGTAAGCAGTTGGTATACTCTTCCAGCATAAGTCTTTCTTTAACACTGAGAATATTCCTTCCATTATTTAAGAAAATCTACTTTTTCTCCTCGTCATTCTCAACCTTTCTTTCTGGAACTTCTGTTAGAGGTTAAAACTTCTAAATCTAGGAGGTCAAATATATTGTGATGAAAGGAGATTAGACGTTAGGCAGTGAACACACAATACAATATACAGATGATGTACTATAGAACTGCATACTTGAAACCTACATAATTTTATGAACCAGTGTCACCCCAATATGTTTAATTATAAAAATTCTGGATCTGTCCTCTCATACTTTTTAATCTCCTTTCATTTGATGTTGTGTTCAAGGAAAATCCCTTGATGTGATCATCCAACACAATAATTTGACCTTCAGCTGTGTCTGGTCTACAAATTGATTCCAAGATTAATAATGGTTCTTTTTAATAGCAGCCAAATTTTATGGGCAAGTAGCAACAATATGTTATAATAAATACAAAAAGTGATAATTTTAATAAAAATTTATTAAAGTTACTATGTGCCTGGTACTATTCTAAGAATTTTTATTAATTAATTCTCAAGACAACTATTTATGGATGAGGAAACTGAGGCACACTGAGACTCAAAGAACTAGGAAGTGGTAAAACCAGGTTTCAAATGCAGACAGTCTGGCTCCAAAGCTGATGTTTTTAACCAGTGTACTAAACAGCTTCTCTGCAATATATACTTGAATCTCTCTAAAGGTATTAGTTAAAAAGTTTAAATTCTCCTCAGAGAATTATCTATTCCTCAGAGGTTAGGCTTTCCATTTTCTAGTACTGGATTCTCTATAAAGCTATATTTTCTTCAAATGTTCTGCATTGTCTTCATATTTGTAAAGGATACCCTACACTGAACAATACTGACAGACAATGTATTTCTCCATTCCAAGTGAGATTATCTGTTGCTTCCTGGGGGAAGGAGTAGCAGCAGACCTGCAGGGCTGCACCTTAAAACTTTTCTAATATTCTGAATATGTTTAGAAATCCCAGAAAGGGAACTGAAATGACTGTATCAGCCAGCCCCTTGGACCTCTCCTCTGAAGATTGATTCTTCTCCATTGTGACTCTACCTTCTCACCTTCCATTTACACATCACTAATGCTTTGGAATTTTTACTTCTTTTAGCTAAAAACATTTTTCTTCCCTTTCATAAAAATCACAGGAGTACCTTATGAGTTTTTTCCCATTTCATTGCCATCAAAGCATGTTTAAGCAATTCATGTTTAAAGCAATACCTAGATTTTTCTTAACATTCTTGAGACCTTCAAATATATGCTTTTCTGAGACTTATTTCATACACCTATGGGCTGATAAATGAAAGTGTAACTGATCATGTCATTTGAAATTAGGTTATATAACTTGTCTTTTCCATACTTTTCCATTGGAGGACATTCTATCATCTCAATTTCTCAGACTAGGGCTGGAAGTCTGGCAAGTTTATAAAAATAGATTCTGTGGATACTGGCATGGTATCACTGCCACACACTATCTTCTTTCCAGAACCCCACTTACGTTATCAGCATTGCCCTCCCAAGCAAGTAAGAGCAATCCTGAGCATACTCTACTGTTCAAAGCTATTCCATAATTTTAGAACCTGGTTTTCCTTGGCTTAAATTCTCTTTTCTCATGTTTTAGAGGTAGCTGGGGGGAAAAAAATTACATGAGGGTATTTTTAACTATGCATTCTTTCTCAATAAAAAGTAAATACTTTCCACCATGTTTACCCTTTTTTCATTTTTAGTGTAGATGGATATAGTTAAGCCAATCATAAAAATATCTGCAGTACTGACCTAGTAATTTAAAACTGAACTTCAAAGAGTAACCTGATTTATCACTGTGGTCTAGGCATTCATTAATTCATTATGGCATCCACTATAGGACAATAAATGTAACACCAGAAACAAAAAGTAATATGGAAGAAACAGGTAAACTATTTTCTTCAATGTATTTTCAATCCTGAATGTAGAGGTTGCAACCAAGGAAATTCTACTACCCACAGGCCTCTACTAAATGAGAGTGACAGTATGAATAGGTGCAAATTATATATAAACTCACATCACAATCATAATCAAATACTATATTTACTAAGTGTATATAACCTGATTTATACGAATAAATCCAAAACAGTAGTTGTCTTTCTCAGAATTTCAACCTATGTTAGGGTACTAAATGCTACACAAAGTTAGGGAAACTCTATCTTCTTTGCATACACATTTTAAATTATGTAATGCTTTCTACATCCCTCTTCTAAAATGATTAACTTCCATGAAGGATCTGGCTTTTAAAAATATTGAGGAGGCAATTAATTTTATGACTTTTTCCTGCAATAATTCTGTTGCTGTCTATATCTGTATCATTAGGTTTTAAATGTACCTGTGCTGAAATACAAGACAGAAATCAAAGTATAAAATATGAGCGAGCAATTAAATATTCTAAAGCAAACTTGATTCTAAATATAATTTCAAACTTGAAAAACCACAGAATGGAGAAAAATGGATAAAACCACCCTTACTGCACGTTTCGCTAGACTCCACGAAGAGACAGCATATCTACCTACAGACAGTGGAAAGTCTGACTTGACATTGACGAAAACCTGTTTTTGATGGCGTTTGGTTAGCACGATGAAGTTCTTGGTCGTGATTACCACTTGGGGGTTTACACTGTTGTGGGACCAAACCAATCTTTCTTACTGTATGAGATTTGCCATTTAATTTGTTTTCTAGATGCACTGCCATCTGAGATATCTATTCCTGTTGCAAAAGTGATTCCTAAGCTAAGTGCGTTACTAGCTCTGTGCTTGAGAGGGCCAATGGCAACCAGCATGTGGTAAACAGAATGAACCCCACAAAGAGGTCCACATCTTAATTCCTAGAACTGTGACTATGTTACACAGCAAAGAAGAATTAAGGTTGCTAATCAGCTGAATTTAAAATAGGGAGATTTCTCTACATTAGCCTGGTGGGCCCAATGTAATCACAAGATCCTTGAAAGTGGACAGGGAGGTAGGAAAAGACTCAGTGTCAGAATGATGCAAAGTGAGCTGGACTCAACTGGTCCATGATGGTTTTGAAGGTGGAGGAAAGGAGCCAAGGAGTGTATATGTCCAAAAGAAGCTGGAAAAATCAAAGAAACAGATTCGACATAGAGCCTACAGAAAGAAACCAGTCCTGACCTTGCTTGATTTTAGCCCAGTGAGACCCATATAAGACTTCTGACCTCCACAACTGTGCAATAGTAAATGTGTGTTGTGAAGCCACTCCATTCATGGTACAAGCAGTAATAGGAAAGTGAAGCAGCATAATCAGTGCTCAGATCTTAGCTTCTAATATCTTTTTTTTTCTAGCAGTAGATGGTGTCATTTTTATTGCTTTTGTTTTTTGTTTCAATATACCAAAACTTTAATTCACATTATACTACTTAACATAACTTATTTTCATTTTAAATTTTTAAATTCTCACTGGATGTATATCTTATTAGTTTCAGTTATACGACATAGTAATTACATTTATATAACTCGTGAAGTGATCACCCAGTAAGTCTAATACCCACTGACACTGCACAGTTATTACAATATTGTCGACTATATTCCCTATGTTGTACTTGACATCACATGACTATTTTGTAACTACCAATTTGTACTTCTTAACCCCTTCACCTTTTTCACCCATCACTCCCTCCCATCTAGTGACTATCAATTTGTTCTTGGAGTTGTTTCTGTTTTGTCATTTATTTTATATTTTACATTCCACATATAAGTGAAGTCATACGGTATTTGTCTCTGACTTATTTCACTTAGCATAATACCCACTAGATCCATCCATCCATCACATTGTCTAAAATGGCAAGATTTCATTGTTTTTTATGGCTGAGTAACATTCCATTGAGTATGTGTATCACAGCTTCTTTATCCAATTGTCTATCAATGGGCACTTAGGTTGCTTCCATATCTTGGCTATTGAAATAATGCTGCAAAGAACATAGGGGTGCAGACATTGTTTTGAATTAGTGTTTTGGATTGCTTCGGATAAATTCCCAGCAGTGGCAGTTGTTTTTAATTTTTTGAGGAACCTCCACACTCTTAACTATGGCAACTGCACCAATTTACAATACCACCGGCAGTACACAAGGGTTCTGTTTCTCCACATCCTCAACAACGCTTGCTGTTTGTTGATGCTAGCTATTCTAAACGGTGTGAGGTCATAGTTTGTGGTTTTAATTCACATTTCCGTGATGATTAGTGATGTTGAGCACGTTCTCATATGTTTATTGGCCATCTGTATGTTCCCTTGGGAGAAAAGTTCAGATTCTCTGCCTACTTTTTAGTAGAATTAGTTGTGGGTTTTATTGGTGCTAAGTTGTATGAGTTCCTTGTATTTTTTTAATATTAATCCCTTATTGATGTATCATTGGCAAATATCTTCTCATATTCAGTAGGTTACCCTTTTAGTTGATGGGTTCCTTTGTTGTGGAAAAAAACTTTTTAGTTTGATGTAGTCCCATTTGTTAATTGTTTAATTTTTCTTTTGTTCCCTGCCCAAGGAGACATAGCCAAAGAGAATATGCTAAGAGCAATGTGAAAGAGCTTACTGCCTATGTTTTCTCCTAGAAGTTTTACAGTTTTGGATCTTACAATAAAGTTTTTAATTCATTTGAGTTTATTCTTGTATGTGGTGTAAAAAAGTGGTCTAGTTTCATTTTTTTGCATTTATCTGTCCATTTTTTCCCAACACTAAATAGGCATGGGTTTATTTCTGGCCTCTATTCTGTTGCATTGATCTATGTGTTGTTTGTTTGTTTGTTTGTTGTTTGCCAGTGCCATGCTGTTTTCATTACTATAGCTTTGTAGAATAGTTTCAAATCAAGTAGCATCAATTTAGTCCTCCCACCCCACCCCCACCCCCGTATTCCTCTGGCAATTTTTTAGCTGCTTCCCCTGTGCTGGGAGAGCAAGTGAGTTTGTGGGTGAGTGAGTCCATACTGGCCCCTTACGAGGAGTGCGTAGGGCTCGAGCAGCCCTCAGTCTCGCTCAGACGCAAACCCTGCTTATTTTCACAGCCAGATGTTATGGGGACTTTTCTTCCTGGCTCTGGAGCCCTAGGCTGAGGGAACCTGGTGTGGGGCTGGGACCCCCTCACTTCTCAGGAGGCCCCACAGCTAAGCCATCCCTCCCAATTCTTAATCGCCACACCATGGGTGTGGGACCTGCCTATTCCACATCTCTGCCCCGCCAACCCATCTTGACATGGATTCTTTCTTATATCCTTAAAGAATTTCTGTTAAACTAGTCTTTAGGTGGTTCTCAATGACAGTAGTCCTAAAATTTAGTTGTAATTTAGATGTGGTCATGGGAGGAGGTGAGCACAGTACCTACTTCGCCATCTTGACCCAAAGTCCCCCTAATGCCATTCTTTAAGAAAAGGAACAAGGTTCCCTAGAGAAATGCTAAGCCTAGGGTTCTGGCAGAGAAGATATAAGAATTTATACCAAAAGAAAACAGAAAATGGTTAAAAGAAAATATAGGGACCCAAGAGAAGCTAACCTGCAAGAACTCCCAATAGCCAAAGTAGAAACAATTTCAGCAACGAAAGAGTTCTGATTATAACCTAAAGACTAAAATAAATATTGATAAGTTCATATTGGCAAAATTAAATGACTGAATAAGTATGAAGGAACAGACCTCCTTTGCAGAATTGCAAATAAAATATGTAGATACTCTCCACTCCAGGAGGTAAAGCTTAATTCTCACCCGGACCGGCCCTTGTGTAGTTCTTAGTGAATAAAATATAGAGAGAAAGGAGAAAACGGTAACTTTGTAGGGAAAAACCTGGCTGCAACCACCCTAACCAAATGATTACCATCAGCATCACTAGGGATAAGCCATGTTGATATCAAGAACCTTCCTGATGAGATGAGAAGGGCACTTCACCTCTGTGGTGCTGTTTCCCAAATACCCGCAACCTCCATCTAGTCACGAGAAAACATACAAACTCAAATTGAAGGACATTCTCCAAAATACCCAGTATTCTTAAATAATACCCAAACAAGGGCACACTGCCAAAGAATGGAGGAAGACTAGAACATGGTGACAAGTTAATCTCTTGTTTTGACAAACCTCCTATAGCTATGTAAGAGGTTAAGACAGGGGAAGCTGGGGAAGAAAAGAGTAAATTTCTGTACTATCTTTGCAAATCTTTCTATAAGTCTACAATTATTCCGCATAAAAAGCTATTTAAAAACATCTGTTGATGGGAACTTCTGCTTGATTAAAGAATATATGAATAACAGCCACTTTGCATTCAAAAATAAGAGACCTAAATATTCTTACTTGAGATTCACTTATTATGGCATTTACTTGATTATATGTTTGAAGGTTATCAATAACAACATTCCTAAGAAACAGTTTTGGCACTATTTTTATTGTAAAAGAAGGTTTTTAATTTTTGCCCACATAATATGCCCCTGCCTGGTATCCATTACACAATGATATAACACTCAGAAATACTGACTTTAAGCATAAGGAAAATATTTGCTATAAGATTTATAATAAGGAATAAATTTCTCTTAAAAAAACCACATAGGTTTTTATTTTTAACTCCCCTAATGACATACAATAAACACAACAGCTAATTCATTTGTTCCTAGTGTTGCAACGTTGCCTTTCTCTTTTGAACGCCACTGCAATTTAGAGGTAACAGTAGTTGGCCACAAGTGAAAGGACAGCGGAAGGCACTGGAGTTATCCACTGAAGATGAAAAAACAAACTAAGGTGCACTGGGTCCATCTCTCCTCTCTTTTTTCCTATCATTGTAAAGCACCTTGTTCAAAGTTGGCTCAAACCAATCACTGCGACTTATGTGTGCTCCTTCACTAAATGCAAAGCACACACAAAACCCCAATGCTCCCTCCAAATTCTTTTACTGCTTTCTCCTAAAATCACCTGCTATAAAAGCATTCCTTTTAATTTTTAGAATCTACTTATTAATTTAGGCAAAGGAATTCCTTAATTTACAGATCTGAAGGTACCGAAAGACCTAGAGCCAAAATATGCTTCATAATTCACTTGTGGGATGCCTAGAAGTCTGAGGCGATGTAAATATGATTGAAGTATTAGAGACAGTATCCATCAACGGGATGTCCAACTTAGGGAACCAATTTTATTAACTTCAGTTAAGTTACTGATCAGATAACCTTAAAACCCAGAGCCATTTCTCTCAGCCAAAGAAACTGTCAACTTCCATACAGCTCAGGGCTCGAGATTTGTTAAGAAGTCTGCTAATACATTCAAAACAAAAGCTTCATTTAAATTACTTAGATCTCAATGCAATCCTAAAAAAATTACTTAGTTCTCAATGTAATCCTTCAAAGAAGTATAATCCTGGTGCACTGCCTGGCACACAATTTAACTAAATTGAACCTTTGTTCCCAATGGGTTTCCCTCCTGCCAAAAGAACAAAAACAAAAAATAAAAAACAAAAAACAAACAAACAATAACAAAAATAAAAAAAAAAAACAAAAAAATAAACAAAGCATCAAACTCATTTCCACTAAGCAACTCTGGCAATTAAAACTACAAAATCAACAATTACAAGAACTTATTTTTTACCAAACAGTAGAATTGCTAAGATGAACTGATCTGTGTTACATACCTGAAAACACGCAGATGTGTATGTGACATCTAGCCATAGAACTAAAATGTTTAATACACTCTACGAGATTTTATTTGGCAGTTTTCATTAAAATCTTGATTCATAAGCATTTAATAAAATTTCATGAATGAATAAATCAACCATTGGATACTTTTCTATATCGGCTTCGTGAATCAGGGGAAAGCAAGTTATATCAGGATGCTTTGGGCTATGAATAACAGAATACCAATCTGAAAATCATATAAACAATCTGAGTTCATGTTTCTCACATAAAATGAAGTCTGGAGCTGCTGAAATTATCTTGAGTCTAGGTAGGATGTGCTCTCATAATAACATTCCAAAGTAGGAAAAGAACGGTATCTTGCCTTCGTCAACCTCTTTCCTTTTATTAAGGAGGAAATCTTCCTCAGAGCCTTCCGGCACTCTCCACATTAAGTACCTTTGGTGAGACTGGCTGGCAGGAGGCTGAGAAAGGCTGTATCATGTATTTCCATCTTCAGTATGGGATGTGTGCATCATAGAGACTCATTGTTAAAGTTAGTGAAACATTCAGATATGCGTGCTGTAGAGATTCCTTCCAGAAAGGCTCAAGCAGTGGTTAGTCTGGTGATGTGGAACGCTCCCCTAACACAGGTAACAAAACTGGCTCCTTGGCTGCACCAAAGAGACCGACAGGAGTAGAGCGCTACTGACACCGAGTCTCGTGGAGAATCTTCTCCAATTTCTCCGCATTGCAAAGCAGGAAAATAGCATAAAATTTTGTTAAATAAAAAAGAGATTCACCAAATTGGATGGAGTCAGACATTCGTGGGTTAAAGGTGGTCCTAGCTTCAGTGAATGTCCATTTTAAGTAGGAAGAAACTGGGCAGGAGAGAGTTTCCTTCTCACAGGAGATAAAGTCTGGTATCATAAACTAAAGAGCTCAAATAGAGAAACATCATTTCTTTGTGCTCAGTGTACGATAGATAATAAAATTAAGGTGACTTCAATAAATTTAGTTAATTCTTAAGACTGTATAAGCAATGTCATCTTTAAATAAATCACACTTCACTAACACAAATACCTTAATGAAACACAGTTAAAATTGAACATTTGACTACTTAAAATGGGTTATCTTTCCAATCACCAAAGACCCCTGTGTTGCAGCACGCTCAGGATGAACAGCAATGTGCGTGACCGCCACCGTTTCTCCAGTGCTTGGGCAAGGTCTATGACAGACCTTGGGTTTTACATAGGGTCTTTAAAAAGAGAAATGCTTATAAAACAAAGGCATTTAAATAAGATCACAATTATTTCCGTATATCAAATTTGACAACATTTTTAATATTTTGGCAGACAGATCATACTTTGGGAGACTGAACTTAATAGCCTCCTACCTGGTTCCAGTGATCCTGCTCAGGCAAATGCCACAAGACCTTCTGAACACACACTCACAGGTTTTGGATGCCTTTAACAGACTGAGATTCACAGAGGCCAGCCTGTTAACTTCTGACTTCTCCCTGATGTCTTTCCAAACAATCTAGATATATTTCACAATTTCCCTAGATTTCACCATTACATATATCACAGTTTCAGAATTGTAGTTAAACTCTCGGGGGCAGGGGGTGGGGAAGGTTTTAGTTTAATACATGATGTGGCCACATTTTAAATCACAATATTTTAATATTTACTATACTTTATGCTTCCTAAAAGTCTCAAACTCTTCTGTCACTCTAGTATGACTAATTAATGATCCAGAAACCAAGAGGCCATGAGCTGGGTGAGCACAAATGGCACATTTCCTGGTACAAAATCATCAAGCAACTGGACTTTTTTTTGACACTTTTGGATTTAGTATTTCATTTCATTAGATTTTGCCAAGTGGTTACAAAGTTGGTTAAAAATAGGAATTTATGTGTATACCACCATTAGAAACAGGTGACATCTAACTATAGGACATTTTTTCTTAAAACCTAATTCCATATATCTTAGCAAATTCTAAACAACTTCATTAATTTACAAAACTCTTTATAATTTGTCATCTAAACATTGTTAAATGATTTCTTTCCTAGCCTGTTGCATAAGTCTGTTACTTTTATATTTTAAGAAAAGAACTTTCAAATTCCAGACTTTCATCCATTCTCCAACCTGGCAGTATAGATATAAAATATTATTTTCCTTTAGTCATTACATTCCAAACATCTGGTAAGCAAACGTTCATTTTAAAATAATTATGAATAGCAATATTAAACACTCCCTAAAGTTATGCCAAACTGTCAAATAAAAGT
Source organism: Eonycteris spelaea (assembly GCA_003508835.1). Lineage (NCBI taxonomy): Eukaryota > Metazoa > Chordata > Mammalia > Chiroptera > Pteropodidae > Eonycteris > Eonycteris spelaea. The sequence continues at coordinate 16,546,988 of PUFA01000014.1, read as the reverse complement.
CTAGCATAGTCTGAAGCCGCATAGAGCTCTGACCACTAAAATGCATCCATTCTTTCCCCTTTCTTTCATTTCCTCCCACACACTCCAACTTCAATACTCATTTGCAAACAAGCTCTGTTTTGGTTTGCCTTTTTGCTGCCTACACTTTTGCCTTGCTTAATTTACTTTACTTATTCACTATAAAGTTACTAAAAGCTTTTTCTTTTCTCCAATCCAAAATATGCTGTCATCAATGTTTTGCATTTTTATGAAATCCTATCAAGTTTGCAAATATTTAAGAGCCTACAAAATGTAAGAAACTCTGTAAGAAGCTTATAACTCATGTGACAAAAGAAAGTGGGCAAATGGAAAAGCCAAGAATGACATACTTATACAGGAATGTAAGACAAGAGACAGGTCAGCAATGCTAAAAATGACTACACCGGTGTAGAGCAGGTGGAAAGAAAGGTTAGGTGGTCAAGGAAAAAGAATATGGTTCTGTGCAACACTGGAAAAATCAAAGGTCTAACATGGATCTCTCTGTAAGGCAAGAGGCGGATGTTCTAAATGGAACTCCAGACATAAAAGGCAGCAGCAGATAATACTCTATTGGCATTTAATTTAATCCTCACAAACACTCAATAAACCAGTACTTTTTTTTTAAACTGAGATGTAATTGATGTATAACATTATTATTAGTTTCGAATATACGACAAAATTATTCCATGTATATATGTATTGTGAAATGATCACAGTATGTCTAGTTAACATCCATCATTACATATACTGAGAAATTCTTATAAAAACTTTTGAGTTCTATTTTCTCAGCATTTTCAAGTATATACTACAGTATTATTAACTATAGTCGCCATGCTATATGTCATCCCGAGGACTTATTTTATGACTAGAAGTTTGTACCTTTTGACTTCTTTCACCCATTTCGCCTACACCCTAATCCACAGCCTCTGACAACCACTAATCTGTTCTCTGCATCTGAGTGTTTTGTTGTGTTTTTAAATTCCACATATAAGTGAGATCATATGTATTTGTCTTTCTCTGTCTGACTTATTTCACTTAACGTAATGTCCTCAATGTCCATCCATGTTGTCACAAAAGACAGGATTTCCTTATTTTTTTGGAGCCGAATCATCTAGTGTGTGTACACACACACACACCCCACTTTTCTTTATTCCTCCATCAATTGACAACTAGGTTCTTTCCTTGTCTTGGCTACTGTAAATAGCACTGCAATGAACATGGGGTGCAAAAACCTTTTTGAATTACTTTTTTTTCTTTTCTTCCAGATAAACATACAGAGCTGGAACTGCTAGATCAAATGCTAGTTCTATGTTTAATTCTTTCAGGAAAAAAATTATTGTTTTCCATAGTGGCTGTAAAAAGTTACAGTCCCATCAATAGTGCATAAGTATTCCATTTTCTCCACAGCTTTGCTATCACTTATTTCTTTAAAATAGTCATTCTGAAAGGTAAAAGGCAATATATCATATTGTGGTTTTTATTTGGATTTCCCTTATAATTAGTGATGCTGCGCACCTTTACATGTACCTGTTGGCCATCTATATGTCTTCGTTAGAATATCTATTCAGATCCCTTGTCCATTTTTTTTCAGATTTTGTGTTTTTGCTATTACGTTATATGAATCTTCACAGTTTTTGGATTTTAACTCCTTGTCAGATATGATATTTGCAAATATTTTTCCCATTCTATAGGTTGATTTTTCATTTTGTTGATAGTTTCTTTGCTATGCAAAAGCTTTTAATCTGATGTAGTCACACTTGCTTATTTTTGCTTTTGTTACATTTACTTGTGGTAACAGATCTAAAAAATCACCACCAATACCAATACCTGTTCTTTTAGGAGTTTTATGGTTTTGGGTCTTACATTTAACTCCTTAATCATTTAAATTTTTGTTTATGGTATATAAGATAATGGGTCCGATTTCATTTTTTGCATGTGGCTGTCCAGTTTTCCCAACATCATTTATTGGAGAACTGTCATTTCCTCATTAAATAGTCTTGACCACTTTTGTCATAAATTAACTGACCGTATAGGCATGAGTTTATATTTCTGGCCTTTCTATTCTGTTTCATTGATCTGTATGTCTGGTTCTACGCCAATACCACACATTTTGATTACTACAGCATTCTAATACAATTTGATATCACGAAGTATTATATCTCCATCTCTGTTCTTCTTTCTCAAGATTGCTTTGGCTATTTGGGGTTTTCTGTGGTTCCATACACATTTTAGAATTAATCTATTTTTGTGAAAAGTTCCATTGGAATTTTAATAGAGATTGCATTGATTTTATAGATTGCTTTGGGTAGTATGGACATTTTAATAATATTCTTCCAATCCAAAAGCACAGAATACTTTCCATTTATTGTTTCTTCAATTTCTTTCATTAATGTCTTAACAGCTTTCAGTGTACAGATCCTTCACCTTCTGGGTTAAATTTATTCCTAGGGATTTTATTCTTATTGATGCAATTGTAAATGGGATTGTTTTCTTAATTTCACTTTCTGATAGTTCATTATACAAAAATCTGTTGTTTTTATACACTAATAATGATTTTGTATCCTGTAACTTCACTGAATTCATTTAGTAGTTCTAAGTTTTTTGGTGTAGTTTAGGGTTTTCTATATAGAATATGTCATCTGCAACTAGTAAATGATTTTACTTGTTTTCCTGTTTGGATGCCATTTGTTTTTTTCCTAACTGCTCAGGCAAAGACTTTAAATACTATATTGAGTAAGAATGGGCATCCTATTCTTAGCCCTGATCTTAGTTAGAAGAGAAGCTTTCAGCTTTTCACCACTGAGCATGACGTTAGCTGTGGGCTTGTCATATGGCCTTTATTAGGTTGAAATATATTCCATCTACACCCCATCGTTGAGAGTTTTTATCATAAATGGATGTTAAATTTTGTCAAATGCTTTTTCTACATCCATTGAGATAGGATTTTTATCCCTCATTATGCTAATGTGGTCTATCACATTGATTTGCAGAACCATCCTTGTATCCCCAGAATCAATCCCACTTGATCGCACTGTATAATTTTTTTAATGTATTCTTAAATTGAAAAAGGAAGATGTAAAGCTATCATTATCTGCAGATGACATAATACTATATATAGAGAACTCTAAAGATTCCACCATAAAACTATTAATTCAGTAAAGAAGCAGGATACAAAATTATTCAGAAATTGACTACATTTTTCCTACACCAATAACAAACTATTAAACAATCTCATCAAATTTACAATTGCATCAAAAATAAAAAAATATCTAGGAATAAGTGATAACCTGTATTTGGAAAACTATAAGACATTGAAGAAACTGTAGAAGATATAAATAAATGGAATGATATACGGTGCTCCTGGATAGGAAGAATTAACGTTGTTAAAACGTCCATACTACCCAAGGCAATCTACAGATTCCAATATAATCCCAACTGAACTAGAATAAATAATCCTTAAATTTATATGTAACCACAAAAGACTCCAAACAGTCAAAGCAATCTTGAGAGAGAACAACAGTGGAGGTATGCTACCTGATATCACACTGTATTACAAGGCTATAGGAATCAAAAAAGCATGGTATCACCATAAAAACAGACACAAAGACTGACGGAACAGAACAGAGCACCCGGATAAAAACCTACACTTATATGGACAACTAATCCATGACAAAGGAGGCAAAATACAATGGGGTAAATGGTGATGGGAAAACTGGACAGATACATGCAAAAAAAATATTATTTTTGTATAGTGTAGAAAGCAGTCTAAACTCGAAATGGACTACAGAATTAAATTAAGACCCCAAACCATAAAACTCCTAGAAGGAAACATAGGCAATAAACTCTTTGACATTGATGTTAGTAGTATTTTTTCTAATATGTCTCGTCAGACAAGGAGACCAAAAGAAAAATTAAGTAGGACTCCATCAAACTACAAGTTTTTGCACAGTGAAGGAAACCAGCGACAAAATGAAAAGACAACCTACTGAATAGAAAATATTTGCCAATACATCAATAAGGGGTTAATATCCAAAAAATACAAGGAACTTAAGCAACTTAACACCAAAAAAAAAAAAAAAAAAAAACCCATAGCTAATCCTATTAAAAAGTGGGCAGAGAACCTGAACAGACTTTTTCCCCAAGGGAACATACAGGTAGGCAATAGACATATAAGATGCTCAACATCGCTAATTATCAGAGAAATACAAATTAAAACCACAATAAGCTATCGCCTCACACCTGTCAGAATGGCCAGCATCAACAAACAACGAGTGTTGTTGAGGATATGTAAAAAACAGAATGCTTGTGCATTGCTGGCGGTATTATGAATTGGTGCAGCCACTATGCTTAAGAGTACGGAGTTTCCTCAAAAAATTAAAAAAAGAACTGCCACTGCTGAGTATTTTTCCAAAGCAATCCAAACCACTAATTTGAAACAATGCCTGCACCCCTATATTCACTGAAGCATTATTTATAATAGCCAAGATATAGAAGCAACCTAAGTGCCCATCAACAGACAATTAGGTAAAAAAGAGGTGGTACATACATACAATGGAATATTACTCAATCATAAAAAAGAATGAAATCTTGCCATTTATGACAATATGGATGAATGGATTTAGAGGATATTATGCTCAGAGAAATAAGTCAGAGAAAGACAAATTCAATATGATTTTACTTATATGTAGAATCTAAATAAAAACGAAAAACAAACCAGAAACAAACTCAAAGATACAGAGAACAAATTCATGATCGCCAGATTTGGGGTGGGGATGGGTGAAAAACTGAAGGGATTCAGAAGTACAAATTGCCAATTAGAAAAGCGATCTCAGGGATATAAAGTACAGCACAAGAAATACTGTAACAACTGTGTATGGTGTCAGATGGGTACTAGACTTATCGGGGTGATCATTTCATAAGTAATATAAATGACTAATCAATATTATATACCTGAAATTAATGTAATATTCTAAATCAACTATAATCGAAAAAAATTTTTTGAATTATAAGAAGAAAATATCAGTACCTAGAATAATGCCTGGAACTAACAAGTATTTAATTTATATGTATTAGATGAATGTGAATATATCATTCCATTCATTGCAAATTTTCATTTCAGGTACCTAATCAGCAAAAGCCAGTTTATGGCCTAAATTACCACAAGCATGATATGTAATAAAAAGTTACTAAACTATTAATTCATATCTTTGAAACTGTCAGTTCTTCAAGAGCCATATCTACTTCCTTGAAAAAAGTTTATTCTCTTTTAACATAAGATGTTTCAAAAAGATTAAAATAATCTGTTATCATCCACTAAGAAAAAAAATGAACTGGTAATTGTTTTTATGCTAGTGAGAAAAAATGGGAGTGGCTTTCACACTTGCAAGTGGAGTTTAGTAAGTTATTCTGCAGTTTTAGGGCAGGTACAACTCATGTAAAATGAATGCACAACTTAAAATAATCTGTAAATCACCTACCAAATCCAGGAATACTTTTGAGACTGGCTTTGAGGCAAATTTTCTCCAATCTGAGGTAGCTATATCTCATCAGACAATTCCACAGGAACATCCAGTCCATTCTTGTCCGATGATTCATGATAATGACACTTCTCTCTCCAGGAACAAATGCATCACCTGTTATAATCACTTTTACACCAAACATGGTCTCCAGTAATGCCTAAAAAAATAATAATAATATACATAACAATTCAAAGTTAGGATTTCCCATAAATAAATTTTATCATGTCCTATAAATAAGTCTTCTGATTTCTAAAAAGTCAAAAATATAGTGTTTTCCTTGATTCCTATAATAAATCAAGAAAAAAGTTATTCTGGAAGAATGAGAATATGAAGGTTTTGTTTCTATTTTTAGTTCTACTAACTTAAGTTTCTGACAGTTTCCTAACTTTCAATTAAATTTTCAAGATAGTAGGTTAAAAAGAAAAAAGTGGAAAAAGTGTATAAGATTCTACCATATAATTTTCTAAAGCTATAAATATACGATTATTACATTTTTTATGGAAAGAATAGTCAAATAAAATCAACAATGGATATAGGGCTGAGGGAACAGAAAGTCAAACTTCATTTTATACCTGTCTGTATTATGATTTTTTAAAAAACAAATGCACATATTTGTTTAACAATATATAAATTAAAAATAGCTACTTTTACTAAAGTGCTGTGGCTGGAGCACCTACAACAGCGTTTAGCACATAGAAAATGTTCAAATGTTTGCTGAATTTTTAAATTAACCCTTCTGATGGCCAGCATATAATATGAACCAAATACTTAGAAGTATATTATAGACTGAAGTTCTTAAAAGAAAAAATTTTAAAAACCTTGATTACTGATTTCAATCTTTATTTAAATTTTCAAACAATTTACATATAACAAATTTACTAGTTATCTACGACAACATGGATGACACAGGAGCATAATGTTGAGAGAGAAGCAAAGCAAAAACTATGTACAGTTAAGTGTCCGTATATAAAACTTTTAAAAACAGTAACTAAGATATTTTAGGAGTAACTAGATAGGGAGTAAAATTATAAGGAACGGCAAGGAAATAACTACCTTTTAAGTCAGATCAGTGGCTACTTCTACCAAACGGGAGGGCGTTGTAACCAGGAAGCTAGGTAGCTTGTGGGAGGGCTGGCAATGTTCTATGTTTGACCTGTTTAGTTATACTTTTAAAAAATTTATTATTAATGTGCGCATTTATGTTATATTAACTTTTCACTACATTTGTTATATTTCACACAATAAAGCTATTTTAAAAAATACAAAACAGGACTTCAACAACATAAGGATAAGATCGAGAGAAAAACAACTTAGAAGAAATATCAGCTAAAGGAAAAAAAATTGAAATGTTATACGTCCAAAAAAGTACATAATTGGAGTGTTAGGATCTTAACAGAATAAAAAAAAAGATCACTTGGGCTAACATAGCTACAGATACACCATAGTTACTTCCCTATTAAGTTACTTTCTCAGGACTGAGATTGCTTTAGGTCCTGGGTATTTAACCTGGTATTTATCAAGTCCAATAAGGATGGCCTTCAAGAAGTCAATAACTTTGTACCCTTCTTGAAATTGTATACAAAGATATGGGACTGTGTGCACAAATACACTGCTAGGCAAAATGCTTGCAGTTTTCATCATATTTTTAAAAGAGTCCATAACTACTCAAATAATTATAACCCCTACTCCAAAGTCTCTGAGAGATTAAGTCCCTTGGAAGACTTCATGATGGAGAGGATTAGGACAGAGTCCTGTAGGCTTGGACCTACAGTAAAAAATATTTCTTTTTCTACTGGTAAGTGTACAGGACCATCAACTATCAAAATAAATCACTAAATTTTATGACCTGGCCAAGAGGATACATATGAAGTCACCATCCAGGGTTAATTTGGATCAGCTCCACCTGCTTTCCAAATGATATACTCTTCAAATTAGCAAAGACTTGAAAAGCAGGATACCCTTCCCTTAACTGATGGAAAGAGGAAGTTAACGATTAATCATGTGTTATACTATAGAACAAGTTTCAAATCTCAAGCCTATAAACCTGAAAGCTCAAGTCTAATCTTTTAAGTGCAATTTCTAATGCAAGGTTCCTATGGCTCTCAAAACAATCTTTTGCTTTTCATTACAGAAGATGTCAAAATAAAAAATCCTAGACTGTTTGCCCAGGAGTATATCATGCGGTATTCTCTCCCTTGCCATCCAGCGCCCTATTAGAATGTGCCTGAAAGTTGTATATAACCTTTTGGGCAGCCTAGATCTTAAGCTCACCTTAATCATTTTTAATACCAGACAAAACATATCTAGTCAACTTTATTTACAGCTCCTGCAAGGCAGGACAATGAATATACCACACAGAGTTAGTTGTAATGTCTATAAAGAGCTCCAGAATTCAAATCTAGACTAAAAACTATAAAAAGACACTATTCTGATATCTGTTCTATTTCTCATATAGAAGATAGTTACAGAAATAAGAAGCTAACCTTATAAAATTTTGTAATGACTTATTTTATTGACCTAAGAACTACAGCTCTCATGACTTTTGCCTAATTGGACAAAGATTTCTCCTAGAATTAGAAATACAGAAGTAATTTATAAGGATCTTTTACATACCACTATTTACTACCTCCAAGTGTTCCAACATGTTTGAAAACATTAAAATGAGAGTTTCCCCTCATGATCACACAGAATCGGTTTTGCCATCATGCTTCATGCTCTCATTTATTATTCCAATCGATCTTTATTTAGTCTGAGGTAAGAACAACTCCTGTGATGTTCTTCATTTCCAAGTCTGCTTTGTCTTTTCAGACTCAGCTTTGGCCCTGCTCCTCAACTCCTTGAGTATTTAAGACTTTTGCAATCCCAAGTCATTCATCGAACACTGAGCACCCTCTTTCTTAAGAGAAGCAGTCTAGACAGAAATTATATCCATTAGCCTGTGTTTGCTGACATCTATTTTGTTCCAGGACTGAAATGGAATCAGCCGGCTGTGGAAGAGACTTTTATCCTAAGTGGAGAGTTAGAAAATGACATCTAACTTCCTAAGTCATGATTTATGGCGAAAAGACAGAACTCTCAAGTAATTTTCATAATCCCAGATAATTAGCTAACAATCAAAATGTTGGAAAGCCTCAATTTTCAGAAGCAAAAACTGCTCTGGGCACATGCAAAGTTTGACCCTGACAAAATTATACTGAATATAACCATCCAAAAATCAAATGAACCAAGATATGCACTCTCCATTATAGAAATGTTCCAAGAGAGACTGAAGGATACTCCACAGACTGTTCTAGAAGAGATTCTTGCACATACAGATATGTTAGACTTGGTGAACTCTAAGTCCCATCTAACTGTAAGACTTAAAGATTTCACTATAGTGCCTCATTTAACACAGGCAATGTGTTCCTTGAAAATAGTAAGACATGAAAAATTTTGCCAATGAAACCATTTTAATGCACAAGAGAAGCTTATAAAAGATCATTTTGTGTTTATTTCTGTGAAAAATAATCTAAAAATAATCTTTAAAAAAGGTCTAAGTGCCTTTACCCTAATTTGTTTTTAGTGAAAAGTTATTTTTAACTGTTTGAGATTACTTACAATAAAGTACACCTATTATAGGAAAAAATAATGAAATTTCTTCTGAATAAAAAATGACCTATTCTATTTACTTCAAAATAAAAACTCCTTTAGCATCTTGTAAAGCTATGAACTAAAAGGTCATAGAAGACAGTTTTTCTCCATTTCATTGAGCAGAGATATTCACTATCTCAAAACTGGAACATCAATTTTCTAGCTATAAGGAATCAACACCAATAAATTTCTTAATCAAGAGACTCTCTGCCTGATATGCTGTTACTAGTGAACAAGATATTAAGTTAAACAGTTGGGTAATAGAAGTTTTTTCAAATATATACCAATATAATACTACAGTGGTGGTGGAATCTTGCCTATGTGTTAAGTTCTCAAGTCAGGTAATGAAAGGTCAGGAGAGCTGAAATTATCCTTGAAAATCTCACAGGAAGGTCCCTCACAAGAGACTAGAACACTATCGATAAGTCTAGCTCAGCTAATCTTTTCTAAATATTAGACTGGATTTCTCCAGCTGACCATCAGATGAAGTGATTGGTTTACGTGTTTCAAACACATGAATTATACTCCACACAGGACCACTCACATTTCCCATTTTATCTCACATGAAGCAGAGGTTCATGGGAAACCCTACATTTAAGAATTTCTCTTTCTACTCATCCCTCATCCATCCTAGTATATAATTCTGTGGTAATGGTACTAGTAATAGCAGCACTAGAAGCAGTGCTATCAGAGTTTGTCCAGTAAAATCCAGCATTTCATCCAGAATACATTTTAATTGTGTCTATGAATGCTCAGAAAAAAACACTACATTTCTCATATTACAGTGTTAGCTGTTCTCATCAATGGGTGAACAAGAGCAATATTTATACCTTATAATTCACTTGTCCAAAAGAAATGTGCTTGATCTGGACTGCCTCCCTCCCCACTGACTGCAGGGTGGGGTAAAGCCTGGCAGTGTCCCATCTAGACCACCTAGAAGAGGATGGGTAGAAGGAATCTGAATCCTTGAGTGACATCAAGGAGCAGAGCTACCCTGCCAAACTGCACCTGACAGTGAATAAAGTTCTACTATATTCAAGCTACTGTATCTTGAATTTTCTTTGATAGTACAATTTTAACCTACCTCCTAAAACTCATATAGTAGCAAGCGTTTACTGCCTACTTTACAAAGCCTATATTATTATCTCATTTAGTAGTCACAATAACTCCCTGAGGTATGTAGACAGTATTTTTTAGAGACGAAGAAAGAGAATTTTAGAGAGGCTAAGTAATTTAGCCAAGTTCAAATAACTAGAAAGTGTAAGGACAATAGTGAAACCAAATGTCTGTCTCCAATGTAAGTACTCTGCTTATATTGGCTCTCCAAAGAAACCAGATTGATTTGATACTATAAAGCATTATATTACCATGATTTCTACCAGCGTACTAACTACAAGAAAATTCTCAAAACTCCTAAGGTTTTTAGTAGAGAAGTTCAGCCAAAAATATGTTACTCATAATCAAAAGATTACATATATACTATGGAAAACTGATGACATTAAAGAAAATGAAGTGTAGTAAGCAATATATGTCTGTTATCAAAAAATCATTTACCTCTAAATGTTTGCTTCAGAATTAGCTATGCTACGCTGAATCCAGAATGAATCTCAAAGATCATCTACTCCAATTTCCTTATTTTATAGATAATGAAATAAAAACCTAAAAATTTATGTAAATGACTTGGCAAGTTAAACACTTTCAAAACAAAATATCTCTGGTTTTATTAATGACTATAAGTGGAAATATTTAACATTTAGACAGTCTGTACGTGACTTTTGAGAAAAATCTGTGATAGTTAATTTTATATGAACTGAAAATATGCTTATTTTACTTAATATAAATATTTTATGGAGAAATGCTCACTTTGTAAATAAGCGAGTGATAGTGGGTATAGGCAATAACACAAGCTGAATATTTTATATTAAATGGTATGTTTGCAGGCTGCAAAAAACACTGGACCACATATCTTTAAAGCTGATTTAAAAATCTAACTAAGAATTAATGACCTGGGAAATCAACTTCTGTCCTCTAACACAGGAAGCAGGTTTTTCAGTCCAATGAAAGTCAGAAAAGAAGCTAGTCAAGCTGTGTAAAAGTAGAAGGACGATTATCTCCATAAAGACAGAGGTCATATCTGTCCTGCTCATCTTTACATCCTAGCAAAATGCTTGACACATGATGGTCACTCCATAGTTGTCAGGGATCCTGCTGACTACTTTTGCAATAAACAGAAGTGACAAAACATCCTTCTATGAGAAAAGAAAAAGAAATTTGCCTAAGAGGATAAGGAGGATCCATACCATAACATAGGAATTGTACAAAGTTTCAATGCGAAGTATTTCCTACAGGAAGAAAAAAAAATAACAATAAGGACTGTGATTGCCACTTCCAGCCCTGACACAGTAAACGGTACTAGGTTTACCACCCAACTGACTTCAAGGCAAATATGGTCATAATGAATAAAGACATGAAGAATCTCAAGAAAGCAATGAAACCAACAAAGAATCCAATATAAATTCTAGGATTAAAAGTATTTTAAATAGAAATCCACTATACGAAGAAAACAGCAGAGGAAAGGATCAGTGAACATGCTGTCCTATCTGACACTATAAGAAATCTTACATATAATTGCAGTCCCAAAAGGAAAGAGATGCAGGCAGAAAAATACGTGAAAAGATATGGCCCAATTTGGGGATAATAAACTAACCTACAGATCTAACAAACCCAGTGAACACAACGAAATAAACAAAACTACATTTAGCTATACCATACTCAAACTGCTAAAAGGAAAAACAAATATAAGAGAAGTCTTGAAAGCAGCCAGAGAAAAATGATACATTACATAAAGGGAAGCAACAATATGTATGATGGCTAACCTTTAATAAAAAACAATGGAAACCATAAAACAGAACATTAAAGTATGGAAAGAAAAAAAATATCGTTCCAGAAATTTTATAGCCAGCAACACTATCATTCAAAACTGAAGGCAAAATAAGGAAAATTTCAATTAAGTGAAAACGATTCAGCGACAGAAGCCCTCACTAAAGCTAAATGAAGTTCTTCAGGCTGAAGGGAAAAGACACTAGATGGAAGCTCTAATATACAAGAAGAATAAAGAACACTAAAAAGGGAAAATGTTTAAGTAAGAGACTATACCTTTTCTTCTAATTTCTTTAAAAGACACAACTATTTAAAGCAAAACATCACAACTGCATTATGAAGTTAATTATGGAAGCAGGTGTAACGGCAAAGGCAGCACGAAGGATGTAAGAACAAACGCACTACGCTGTCACGAGTTCTTACATTTTACATGATTTCGGAAAAACGCTAAGTGGACTGTGATACATTAAGGAAACATTAATTCCCTAAACCACAACCGAAAAAAATTGACATATATGAAATTATCTTTTAAAAATGGAGGAGAGAACACTGCACGCAACGTGTTTTATGAAGCCAGCATGACGCTGATACCAAAGTGTGGGCAGTTTGACCTTGAAACTTCATGTTTGCCTACTCATCCAATAAATACTAACACTTACCTTTTTCTAGGTATTTCAACAACCTGTATCTTTGGCTCCTCTAGCAAAAAATAAGTATTTCTACGACTATTTCTTGCCAACTTTCTTCTTCCACTGTGAGGAAATCATCACATTACTGAGACATATTTTATCACTAGTCATCAGTTTCCTAGATACTTTTTTCTCAAGTCAGGCATCCCTGGCTTGAAAGAACCCCAAACCTCCTTCTTTTGAAACAATCGAGAGGTACCGGTGAACTTCTGTTAAGGTTCCATGTGACCCTGACCAATCTTTGAAAGTATTCCTATCACCTAAGGCTCTAATGGCAGCAGACAATCAAGGTTTAATCTCAGCTGTGATTAAATAATGAGCTTCTGTGTGTGACCTTGGACAAATTATTTAACTTCTCAAAGCTTATATTTCCTCTCCTGTAAAACTGAGATAATGGTGGCACTTGAAATGAAGCTATCTTCCTAAAGCACTTATCGCAATATCTCCCACATAGTGGTCAAAAGCTATGTTCATCATTATCCCTGAGTTTACTTTGATTTTTCTTTTTAACGAAACCTTCTAATTCTTCTCCTAATACCTGGATTAAATATCCAAACACACCACCATTACTTATTACCCACCAGTATGCTGTCTCTTTCTCTGTGCATATAAAATAGACAGGCTTAGTGCAAACAGAAAAGAGGGACGAGGTAGAGGGCTGCTTTTAGTTTAACAGTATCACATTTTGCAACGAATATATCTGCATGAAAATTTAAAACCAAATTAACCTTGTAAACAGGGAATAAATGTAATTTGTAAAGTTATTCATCACAAGGGTCCTTTTTAAATATGAAAAGAAGGGTGTACTATATGATTTATTAAAATTCAATTCACAGGAAACAAGAAATATCTACTCCAACAAGGTAGGTACACCCTCCACTGTCTCTGAAAATATTTCCCCATCAATCTCCACCTGAGGGCTCTATTTCATTAGCCTGATACTCTCCTCTCTACAAACATAACAATGGCAGTCTGCTGGAGGAGAAACAGGTAAAGAACATCTTTCAACAACTGAAGGAAGTTTCCTTTCTGGTTTTCCCTTTAAGGTATTACATTCATTATCCACACTATAAAAGATCAATAAACCAAGTAACACTAAGTTCTAGGTGTTGCTCAGGAAAGAAGACACAGAATACTCTCAAGATACACAATCTAGTCAAGGTAAAGGCAGGTGCATACACATCGCTCCATTTTTAGAAAAGGATGAAAGCTTCCTCCTCGGTCCCAGAAAAGGCAGGAGTCTGGACTGGAATCTTACAGCAGGTCCCCAGCTCAGGACGAGAGGGAAGTGTGCTCAGAGCAGCATGCACCGACCTGGCAGAGAATACCTGGCTGTCTAAGAATCTACTACACATTTTATATGTATACATAATACTTTACAGATGTTGTGAACCTAGCCCACAGCTGGGCAATCACTTTAATCCTAAATTCTATGATCACTAGGAAGAATTAAATCGAAAACATCAATGTCATAAGTTTAAAAAATAGTTTGCTATCTAAAATTAATTAGGCCATTGCTATGTAAAACAAATAGAAATGCAAAATAAAATGATGCAAAAATACTTTAACTGTATTTGTCTATTTTACTATATGTAAAGCACACCTCAATGAAGGAAAACAAGAAGTCATGAAAACATGAAAGAAATTTAATTTCTATATATCTCTTAATTAGATATTTTACTTCGAGGATATGAATTATTTTTATTTCTCTCTAGTTTTTACATTTCCCCCCTTAAATTCTAAAATGCACCTCTTATATCACAAAGGACTTAAATCTAACATTTGACTAAATCTGACACTAAAAAGGAAAAATCAATAGGTTGAGCCACTTTGGTCCAGACAGTCTCCTCCTCTGGTGTGTAACTTACCACAGGAAGTGTGAGCCAGGTTGCCACGATGCGGTTGTTGATCCAGCGATACCAAGATGGGTTTACAAACATCAAAGGTAAAAAGGGACCCAGCATGAAAATGCTTCCAAAAAAGCTTCCCCCAAACAGAGTGAGTATAAAGTAAATCCCTTTCCATGACACCATGATTCTGAAAGATAAAAACAGGATATATTTTGTTACTATATGTATAACTAACTGCCCATATTCAACTTTGGAATGATGCTAATAATTTTCAATTATAGGGCTACAGAAAAAAAAAAATCCTTGGGAATCAGTTAAGACAAATGAGAAAAGTTCATAATTTTTCCAAGACTACTCCAAAATAAACAAAATGTTGACCTTGAGTCAAAGGACAAAGTGAAATACATAAAAGGAAAGCATGAAAACAATGTCAGTTATTGCATATATATGCACATGTAATAATTATTGCAAAATGATCACTTAATAATGAAAACAAAAATATTTTACCACATAGCTAAAAAATAGCCTGATTATTGAGATTACAATGTGAAAGAATTTAACTGTGTTCATTATTTAAATAACTTAAGCCAAATGCTCTTTATGCACTACTCTTGTAAGCGAGAGGAATACCTTCACACCCAGACACAATCACACTGGTCTAGTTTTTTCACAAACTTAAGTGAAATATTTATGAACTAATTAATTTCTTTCAAACCCACCAACACATTTCCAAACCCCTGAGTGCATGTTAACGTGCATGACCTGATTCCATGAACGCTGCTGCATTTGAGGGAATTTGGTAACATAAACACATCTGTCTCCCTAATGAAATGGTATGCTTCTTCATTCCCCAATGAGAACTAAATTTGTTTTCCTTTCAATTCTCAAAAGACAGTGGCTCATAGCTAAATTTAAAATTCCATTCCAGAAGCAAAGATTATGGTTATTATCATCTCTTTCTCTTCTTACAATCTTTTATTTTTATTCTTACTGGCATTATCACATGTCTTTTATTTAATCATTTGGAATTCTTTTAGAAAGCAGACTATTAATTTAAAATAAATTCAAAAGAATGTCACCTTTAGTGATTTTATTCATCTTTACTTGTTTTACTAATTTTTTAAAAGGTCTCCTAAAGCATAGTGTCAAGAAATGACTAAAAGATTTTATTTTAATATGCTGAAGACAAAATGATATACTCCTCTAATAAGCAAATCAAAAGAAACAAACAAAAATAAGCCAAAGAGACAGAACTTGAAACATTTTTCCATATCAATTAAGGATTCATAAGGCAGGCAGGAGAAGCTGAAAGGATAATGTATACAGGTTGCTTTGGCAGTTCACTTGTTTGGGAAAATGACACAAAAGTAACAGGAAAGGGACAAACTAGATAGTTTCACACTTCCTGAAGCAGCACAAGAGAATAATACTTTCCCAAACACAAAAAGAAGGTACAAGGTAAGCAGGCATTTAAAGTAACAGAGCACTTAGACAAAATGAAAACACAGTTTACCAATTCTGATAAAACAACAGTACAGTTAAAGAGCAGAAAGGGGTCAAATCTCAGATCTACCCAAAATGAAGAACTTTCAACAATCAACAAGATTTCAGAAAAAAAGTCTGTGAATCCCGCCCTGTAGGGGAAGGCGGGGAGGGGGGTCCAGTCTGAGAGTTCTTAGAACTGTATAAGGACATCTAGGGTTATAGAAAAATGACACTACTCCTCTTTTGAAGTTAAATGAGAGAAGAAATTATCTGTATAGTCATAATTCTCTAAACTCTGATGGAATTCTTTTACTTAAAATGTTTGCAAAAGTTAACACATAGAAGAGAGTGTGTACTGTGTGATTCTATTTATTATAGTTCAAACGATCAATAACATTCGAAGAAGGACGGTTCCCCCGGGAGGTATGAAGCAGGGGCAGTGACTGGAAGGAGCACCAGGGGCTTCAAGGTCTTTGTAACGCTGTTTGATTTGGGTGACAGTTACACATGATGTATTAACTTTATAAAAATTCACTAAACTGTATACTTGTGATTTACGCATTTTTCTGTATGAAATTTCAATAATATTTACAAAAAAGTTATATCTATATAATAATTTAAACTGACACATTATAAGTAATCCATTTCAATACATGCAGTTTACAGGAAGAAAAATAATAAAATGGAATGTTCAACCTCATTTTCAAGGAAATGGAAATTAAATCACCATTTTTTCCTTACAGACTGGCAAAAATGTCTGTTTTGTCTTTGAAATTCTAAAAATCATTTGTTGGTGTTTTTGTCACAGCTGGAGGCAGTATAAATTTTAGAGGGCAAACTGATAAGTAGCTATTATAATATTGAATATGCCTACCATAATGAATTGCTTCTCATGTCTACCCTAGAGAAATACTCAACTGAAAGTATAAAGATGTTTTCTTGCAGCACTGTCTGTAACAAACAAACAAACAAACAAAAAAACCAGAAACATAAATGTCCATTAATGGTGGAAGGGCTAAATAAACCGTGGTACATTCAACATCATAAAACACTATGCAACAGCTGGAAAGAATGAGGTCAAGCTATATTTTCTAAACTAAACAGCTCTTTAGGACATGATGGTAAGTGAAAAAGAATATACCATTTTTGTAAAGAGGGAACCATATCCCTCACTCAGTAAAAAAAAAAAAACAAAAACAAAAACAAAAAAAAACCCTATGCTATATGGTTTATACAGATAAATACAGTGAACACACAATATGTATATATATATGCGCCTCACTGTTAAATTGTACACCTGAAACTTACTAGATTTTGTTAATCAATGTCACTATAATAAAAAAAATGTAAAACATAAAAGTCTGCGTAGAAGACTCACGCCAGTGTTACTATGGCTTCTCTATGAAGATGGAAGAGGCTGTGACTAAGGATAGTGGTCAAAGAGGAACAGACCTCTCTGCAATATTTTAAAAAGAGAACAGTTTTCCCTTTGATAATTATACAGTAAAAAGGAAAGAAAGAAAAGACAAAGGGAGGGAGAAAAAGCGGAAGGAAAAAAGCAGCAGCTTAAGCATAGCCAAAATAAATCGACTTGTCAGTAATGCTAGTATTCCTATTTTTCCATGATCTCATGATCAAAGTTAAAATGATTAAATATTGAGGTACAAATAACCCATACTTTATGGCCAAACTACTGTTCACTGTATTTTACAAAGTAGGTTTTTACAAATTAAAAAACCACTGGAAACATAAATCGAGATAGGAATGATAAAGTCCCCTAGGTAAACTAAAATACACTGGCACCCCAAGGATCCTTCGCCTATAAAATAGGTCACTCAAAGCCATCATTCATTTATTTCGGAGCATTTATTTCTGTTAACTTGAAGTTTAAATTCGTGTTTTGATTCTCCCTTTAGGGGACACAGAGCTACCCAGTAAAATGTATAATTAAAGCATGGAATGATGGAGGTATATATACTGTCAGAAAGCAAACAAGGAGTTTACCGAAACTCTTCCTATACATAAAATATGAGCCCAAGAATACATGTAGTCTCATAGAATAAATAAAGTTCTAGCCAAAAAAAAAGTTATTTAAAAAGTTAGTGTTACATTAGCAAAAACAGAATGTTCATTTCTGACTATTCCCATGTCTAGTTAAAAGCATACCCTTAAAGAGAAAAAGGAAAAAGTTAAAGTATCTGTCTAAATTTACCAAATTATTTCAATCATTTCATTTAAACAGAGAATAACTACCAATGAGAGTCATTCCACAGTCATTAAAACTCAATATTTGCACTACTAAACACTAAACATCTTCAGGCTAGGTACTGCAAAAAAATAGTCTTTACCTTCCTAGGGTATGTCATCTAGGTAGAGAAAGAAAAACAAATTTGAAAAGTAAGGAGGGACAGAGCAAAGTAATACAAAGAAAAATATATTAAATGACAAATTCATGAAAAACCCATATATATAATCATCAGCTTTAGAATCTTAAAAGTCTAGAGCTAGAATTAAGATCACGGAGCTTTAAATATGTCTTAGTTCACGGATGATTCTCTCACTATACCAATGAAGAAAGTGGGGAGCAGGAAAGTTGAGGGACCTGACTTGCACTCATAAGTAGCACAGCCAGCGGTGAAGCAGCTAAGCCCTCCCATCTCTTACCAGCTCAGCATTCTTTCCATTAGGAAGGGATCGTAGATGGCTAAGGCAATAACTAAAACATTCACAGGAATTAAGATGCAAAAGAGAACGACAAAGAGGCCAATCTCTGACATTATTCTTTATGGTGCACACTGTACAGTGATTGCTAAGTCATGAGGAAGTTTGTCCAAAGTCTCAAGATTTCTGTTCAGTTTTGTTTCTTCTAAATTGTTTCCAACAATATGAATTATTAACAGCAAATATTTTTTAAATGAAAATGTCACCAATATTTTTCTGTGTAAATGGTAAGCATACGTACTATATTTCAACTATTTCCTGTTATTACACAAGGTTTCCCTATATGAAACCACATACACCCACACTAAGTGGAACACTACTATATGAAACCCTTTCAGAAAGACAGGTTAGTATAACTCTATTACATCTCTTAGCTTCTATTCAAGACTACTTTCCTTGTTCAAATTATTTATTACAGTCCTCCAAATGTTAAATATAGAGTACCATATAACACAATTCCACTGTTAAATGTACATACCTAATTTAAAGGAAAATATAGGTCCACACAAAAATGTTACTATGTTCATAGCGGTACAATTCATAATAGTAAAAAAATGGAAACAGCCCAAATATCCTTCATTTGATAAATGAATAAACAAAAGTGGTACAGCCATCTCAGTGGGTATCATTCAACCAAAAAAGGAATGAAGTCCTGGATATATCCTATAAAACAGATGGACTTCGAAAATATCATGTGAAGTGAAAGAAGCTAGTCACAGAAGTCTACATATATGATTTTATTTAAATGAAATGTCCAGAATAGACAAATCTATAGAGACAGAAAAGGTTAGTGTTTCTTCCCTGCTAGAGGCAGGTGGAATAGGTGTGACTGCTAATGAGTATGAAGTTTGGGAGTGAAAAAAAAATGTTCTAAAGTTAGAGAGTGGTGAAGGCTGCACAACTCTGTACACAGTCTAAAAACCATCGCCTTGAACACTTTAAATGGGTGAATTATATGATATGTGAATTATAGCTCAAAACAAAAAAATTAAATTAGCTGAGAGATTACCAAGACATGACTAACTCTAACCAACTCTACCCTAGTAGTTATGAACGCTGAAGGAAGAGAAATTATAAGGATAACTACCACCTCGGAAATTAGAATAAGAGTATAGACAACAAGTAAAGCCAGAGGAAAAAAGGGGGACCAAAAACTCAACAGTGAAATCGCTGAAGAGAAAAAGGATTGGACAGAAATACATCAAAATGTTACCAATGGCTGTGTCTGCATTGTGAAGTTTTTTCTTCAAATTGTGCATAAAAAGCAGTATTTTACATAATTTAAAAAATCCCAACAACATTTACATCAAAGGGAAAAATCAGCAGCCAGGATTCTCTTACATTAAGGGGCTGAATGAAAGTCTGTCACTAATATATCAATCACTGAGGGTGGAGTAAACCACTAACAAGAAGTATAAAATGTGAATTATACCATATAAAGACACTGGTACAATGTTTTTCATATGTAAAAGAGCTGATAGTCTGACATCAATAATTTTTTTTCCTAATACAAATTACTGTTACTCTATGGAAGACATAAAATACCATTTCACAGGGGCATGTAACAAGTAATTTGAACAAGGAATAAAATGTTTCTCTTCCTGTTTCATACTAAAATTCATCAAAACAACACAAACTGATCACATTTTAAATCCTATAGTTGTCATTACCTTTAATAAGACATGAAAACACCATTATTTTGTCAAATGAAGTCGACTATCATTCATAGTATTTTTTCTTTTCATAGTTACAAGCAAAATGAAAAAAAAATATTTTTTTTTCTACCATCTATTCTTCACACAGCAAAGGGTAGTTTACTCATAGATGATTCATGAAATGTATTTATGGGTTAATAAACCCACTAAAACTATAAGTTAATGTATGTATGTATGTACATGTCTGCAGAGAGGGTCCCTAACTTTTATCAGAAAGGTATGTTACTCACAGAAAGTTTAGACATCACTGCTTTAGAGAAACAACCTAACAGCAGCCTAAAATGGTCTTCTGTTGTAAAGGAATTCTAAATGTTCTTAACTCTCAAGAAACTATGCTGTGTAATTTTCATTTATGAAACACATTTATCAAGTATCTGAGCAATGAGGCAGAACCAAGGATAAATCATATATAGCCATTATTCTGGAAAAAATTGTAAATAGGAAGTCAAGAAATCCACAAAGTAGTATCAGCAAAGGTAGAAATACCATCATAATATTACTTTATTTGTATTTATTTGTACTAGGCTTTGTTGTTAAATACTTGAGATGTCTTTATCATTTAATACCTCATAATATAAATGGCATAAAGTAATATTTTTATTCCACAGACTGAATTCCATTAACACTGTCATTCTACAGCACAAAATTCTGGGTGAATACTACAAATGTATAAAACATTTTTCCTGACTTATTCTGAAAGATAATGACTGCGTTTTGGTTCCTGTGTAAATGTGTATTTTGCACAAACAACAGCAGGGTTGATATCTGGAACATCTTCTTAGTTACTGAAACATGACTTCTAAAATCGTTTTCTTCCCTAGACTTGTAAAACGCAAAATACAAGGGGAGAATGACCCTAGAACTCTCCCCATATTTTTACAGTGTTTCATGTAGCCTGTTCTTACCATTAACAAATAAAAACGCAGGAGAAATTAATAAGAATGCCAATAAAAATATTTCATTTGATAAAAGCTTGTGAAGACTTAAGAATGGCAATTGATATTTATAGGATTTTAAAAGTTATTTATAGAACTTAACAAATTAAATATCCTGATGAACAAAAGGAGGTAGCATAATGCATAAAATATGATAAAAGCCATTTCCAAAACTTTATTTTAAAATCACACTGCCTATAAAATCACCTATAATAGAAGTTAGTTGAAAGGGGCTTTAGAGATTATTTAGTCCAATGGTTTGCAAACCTTTTTGCCAAATCCTTCATTCAAAAAATCTCACCAAGAACTCTGATACATAAAACAAGAGCAGAACAGCCCTGATTCAGAAATGTCCTTCCCAACCAGGCCTGACTCCTCACCTTGAACAGGACTTCTCCTCCCTAAGGGACATTAAAGAACATCATTCAGAACCAGCAGCCCAGGCAAATCCTTAATATCCCAGATGATACAATGGAGATCCAGATTCACTTGTCCTTACTGCTAAGAAAATTCTATATCTAGACTAGCTGGTAGTCTACCCTCAGATGATCAGACTCACATAATATTTTAAATAGAAGGGGCCTTAGGGCAGCCCAGGATGTCTTTCAGTCTGGTCTCTCGACCACTCTGCCTCTTTTTTCAGAGACTGTTAAAGACATAGAAGAGAGATAAATACTGTATAAAGTGCTTTACATAAAATATTCCTAATCTCACAACTCTTAAGAAACGAGTAGAAGTATACCCATTTCACAAATGAAGAAAGCAAGCTCTGAAATATTCAAACATGCCCAGGCTCCATAACTGGTAAGGTAGCAGAGCTAGGACTTAAACCTGCATCTCTTTAGCTCCAAAGCTTCTGCTGCTTCCAATAAATCACATTACTTTTGAGTAGCAGAAACGCCAGACTACAAAGAGAAAGGGAGAAATCCATGTTCTGGCAAAGAAAAATACCAAAATAGTATCAAAAAGAGATAAGCACCGAATAACATGAGCACCCTAAGTTAGCAGAGCTGAAATGGGGTTATAAAGAGTATGGTTGCCAACGCATTAAAAAAAGAAGAAACGAAGTAACCATAAGACCAACAAAACAAAGTCTGGTTTAAACTAATTATGCATAGCTGCTGAATGGAAAGAAAGTTTCATAAACACATATTCAGGAAATCAACAGTGAGAAAAGTAATTGCTGCACGTAAGCAAAAGCATTAAGTCCAAAAGTAAAAAAAAAAAAAAAAAAAATTAAAGTCAAAAGGCTGCCACAAAAAGTAAATCATTCTTAAAACAAAAATATTGATAAAAAAAAAAAGTAAATATTTTTCAGATGTTTAACGAAACACCACAAAAGTATTAGTTCTCAAGGCAAAGCCCACTATTGAAACAAGCAAAAATCTGTTTTTCTAAAACATCAATACCCTTGATTACTCAACGAAAGCAAAAACGAACCTGGGCTGGTGCTGGGGTTGCTTCACACTGTGCTCTACCCCAAGCTCCCCCAGAAACACCAGACTATCAGAGGCGAGAGACTGGCGAGTAAACACATCTCCAGTGGTGTCAATTTGACTGTATTTTTAAAATAATACTTTTACCTTCAACACAAGGACATAAGATAGATGACAAAATTCTCATGGAACCTACAATCTAGCATGGGAGTGAAGTACTCAAGTAAGTAAACAGTAAATTGTACTAAAGCCTGTGAATGCATTAAGAAAGGCTGCATGCACGCCTAGGAAGGCCAGACGAGTCTTCCCTAAGTAAAGCAGTGGAGCTAAAATGGGCCCTCTCATGCCTCCGGGGCAGTTAGGTGTTTGTCGGGTTCCAGGAAGGAAATACGATTCGGATTAGAGCTCACACGATGATAACACCTGTGTACATAATAACGTAAATATGTGTGGTGTCAGTTGGGGCACTAGCCTTACTGGAGTGATCACTTCATAAGTGATATAAATGTCTAATCACTATGTTGTACACCTGAAACTAATATAATATTGTAATCAACTGTAATTAAAAATAAATGTAAAATAAGTTAATAATAATGATATACCAACCGCGGAGTATTAAAATAGGACCACATTCTCTTTATTATCTTGGAGAGGAAGAATGCTAGGCTTTTAGTTAACATGACTCCATTGAATTTGTGTATCACACAGTACAGTACACCACTTTTTACTATCATTTGACCTTGTGGCAACCTGTGAGAAAGAAAAGGTAGGAATTTTACAGTTAAGAAGTGAGTTTCTGCCCAAGGTAAAAAGCCAGAAAATGGGAGCTCTGGAGAGGCGGCTCTGAAACTACAGGACGTCCTCCAGAGTTATTACACACGTTACACATCTACCGCCTACACGCTATCCAGAAGACCCCAAGAAACTTCATCAACTAACCAGGAGGCTGCTCTGTGCCAGGGACAGGGCAAAGCGTTAAAGATACAACGTGCTGTCACCACACCCAGAGTTCCCCTTAGCCAACAAATTAATTCTGAAAGAGTAACCCCATATGTTATCTGTATCTCCACGGCAAGCAACAAGTCAAGAATAATACCCAGTTATCCATCTCATTTAAAAATAAAAAATGTTTTCAAATAATTTTTTTTAAAAACCATGAAGCAAATGAGTTTTGTACCGACTGACTGCTGCTTCTATAACACTCCTGGATTCATCACCCATCAAGTTCATTCTTCTCTTATAAAGGGTAGCTTCAGGGATACTAACAAGAGCAGCACGGCAGACCACAAAGCTGTACTATCAACACGCTTGTTAATTCTGAGGAGGTAATACCAAGCCCCGTCGTCCAACACCCCCTCTGCTGCCTTTCACCCCCACCCCTCACTCTGTTTACCTATGAAATGAGAAAACTGGGTCTAGATCATGGTTATCCACGAAACTGTACTCCCCTAGGAGCATGTCAGAAATCTGCTGAGTTATCCTTTGTTTCTTTGTTTTCTGTCTTCTAGTATAGACATACCTCATATTTTATTTTCCTTTTGTTTTTCCTTTATATTACAGTTAGGTAATTATATTGATTCATTTTAATTATGTGGGTAAAATTTTTCATTAACTATGAATGCCATTTCAGGACACTAAAGAGAGTATTACAAAACACTTATTATGAAAAGGGGGTCTTGGGTTATACAGAATCAAGAATTAATTAACCAGAAGATCTCAAAGGTTCTTTCAAGTCCTACAATTTACTGATTCTATTAATATTTTGAACACTGATAATGAAAGACAGAGTACATGATGATTTGTGGGCAAGAACAAAAAATTTTAAATCTGCTCCTGCAAAATAAATTTGTAGAAAAGCAATTCTGTCTCATCCCTTAGGATGTTATCAGAACACAGTGTACTTTAAAAAGATTAAAATGTAAAAAAAAAAAAAAATGCTATTAAATAGGAGCTTAGGAATTCAAGCTCAAAAGGGTGCCCTGGGGTTGGCAAAGATTCAGCCCATATGATCTAATCGCTGATTTCGAAAATCATGTTTTATGAAATGGGCACAATATGAAATGAATCCTGAAATATTACAACAAAGTTAAACAGATTTGGTTTATTCCCCTCCACCCAAAAACAGAAAAATTGATGATACATTTCAAATGGCATTTATCAAAAATTATTACCACAGAAAGATGATGCTTTGAGGATCAACCGTCCCATTCTGCAAACTTGAAGGAAGGAGTAAGGAAGAAGATCCAGATACCATGGGGACATGAATTCCTTTGCCAGCTATTCCAAAAGTTACTGTAAACCATATTCTTTATAAAATGTATTTTTTTAATTGATAAAATATGTACTACCATATACATTCCTACTCTTCAGAACCATCCATCCCTCTTTCTCTCATTTAAGACTCTCAAAAACAGTACTGTCCGATAAAAATATAATGTGAGCCATGTAGGTAATTTGAAATCGTCTGGTTAGTCACATTGGAAAAGGAAAAACAGATAAAATTAATTTTAATAGATGTAACCTAATATATCTAAAATAGTATCATTTCAACATATAATCAATCTAAAGTAAATTATCAGTAAGCTACTTCATTCATTTTTTCATACTGTATTTATGAAACCCGCCATGCACTTTAAACTCACAGTGCATCTCAATTTGCACTAGTCACACTGCAAGTGCTCAATGCCAGAAGCCTCTGGTGGATACCATCTTGGACAGTGCAGCTTCCTATGCTTCTGCACACAGGAGTGTGTAGTGCATACTGATGACTACAGGTAAGATTAAATCTACAAAATTTTCATGTGGTATTAAAATAAATTTGTTGAAAAGAAATAACAAGAATTTAGGTAGTAAGATTTGTGAGTTCAACATCAAGGGCCTAGTTTCTTGAAACTCTTATTTTACAAATGAAGAAACCCAGAAAAGTAAAGTAACTTGGTGTACCAGTAGGAGCTCCCAGAACAACCTCCTAGGCTTCCTATAATGAAACTTAATGCTCTTCAACATCAGGCTCACCCCTAAATTAGCCAAAGCCTGTGGTCAGATTACCTGGGTTTGAATCTCAGCTTTGCCACTTAATAACTGTGAGACTTCCAACCTGTTACTGCCTCAATTGTTACAACAGAGGTAACAGCAATATGGGTAAGGGACTGTGAAAATCAGATGGTTAATATATGTAACTGGTGCATAGCACATACTTAGTAAATATTGGTTGTTACCATTAAAAGCAAACTGCTGGAGCTAGATTAAGATTAATTTGTATGAATTTAGATACACACACTTCATCTGAAAGGTAAGCTTTTTGTAATGTTTTAAAAGTAATGGTGGGTCCCTTATACACAAGCAGCTGGGGCTGACTGGCTCTCCTCAGGCCAGGCTGAGGCTGAGGGCACTCCCCAAACCCTGTCTTCAAAAAGCCTGTGGCAGAATTACCCTCCCTTCCCTGACCAGACGACACAGCGCCAGTTCCTCCCCTCACTGCATCTTGCCTGTGTGGTAAGAAGCTGTGAAACTCTACTTCTTCACAGAGTGGAAATCCCTCCCTTTCCTCCATCCTGGGTCTTAGGGAAGTAAAGAAGAAACATTATGTTTGCTTTTATTTTAATTTACACCTCGTAAATTAGATTCTTTGCATAAAATCCATTTCACTTGAAGAGGAGGGAAATCCAGTTTTTCAAATCTACCTCTAAAATACAAAAATGTCTTTAATCAGACTAAGATACTTGCCAAGGACACAGAGTGAATTAGTGGCAGAGCTAAGCCTAGGACTACAATCAGAGTGTTCTCAACTCTAAACTACGAGGTGTCGCAGTTGATCAGGACATGGGAAAACCGGTCCTGTGGCAAAGAGTGACTACAGATTGAGACAAAATGATTGGATGGTTTAATAAAACACGAATTTAGAGTCAATTTTAAACATTGTAATAGAGTCTGAAGAATCTCCTCAGGGTCAATGGGAAGCTACCTTTAATGAGCATTTATTTAATTCCTTCTGGAAATGCAGTAATGGCATTGGAGAAAGACATCAAGGACAGAATTCAGGATGCTGAGAATCTAATACAAGCTTTGCACTGACTAGTTATATAACTGTTGAGAATCTAATACAATTTTGCAGTGACTAGTATATACCTCTGAACTCCAAGACCCTCTCTAGCTCTAAAATTCTAAGTATCTAGAAAAAGAATCTAAATCCATGCTGCCTAGGTGGATGGGATCTAAGTGTACTTGTGGTACAAAAGAAATGCTTATTGAGGGCTGAAGATTATTTCCAGAGAAAAAAATGAAAGAGAATATCTAAGAGCCAGAATCTGAAAAAGCAGGGGCTAGGGAGACCCTACAACAGCCAGGCTCTTCTGGATACAAACCATTAAAAGGAAACAGAAAGCAAGTGTGATTCTAAAGGCAAAGTTCTCAGGCACCTGCTATGTTGGTGAGCAATGTGTCTACAAAATTAGCAGTCTCAAACCCAAATCAGTTATTACTGAGCATAAAGCCATTACCTTTCTTCCCCAAGTTATAAACGGATAATACTGTTACTTTAGCAGCAAGCTATGACGACTGCATATACATGACCAGATTTTAGTGTTGGAATTTTTAAAAACTTATAGTCAAAGTAATCTGATATAAATTTACTAACATTCACAATGATTATTGTGCTTCACAATATCTAGGTCTAACTGGAACGTAATTCGTGTAATTTGCTGAAATAACTATCACGACACAACCAAACATTTCTAAGCAGAGCAAAAGGGAAAGAAGGGTTTTCCTTGGGTTGATGAGGAAGATCTTTAAAGCTTTGATGGTTTTCTTCGTAATGGCTTTATTGAGATATAATTCACATACCATAAACTTCAGCATTTAAAGTGTACATTTCAGTGGTTTTTAGTATATTCATAGAGTGGTACAACAATCACCACAATCAATTTTAGAACATTTTCATCACACTCACCTCAAGTTGAAGAGCATTTGTGGTCTCCTCTATTTAATAGCTCTTTTTCCAGTTAACCACATCATTTCTAGTCACCTGGTTCTGGGCTTAGACCAAAGGTCATTTCCTCAAGAGGCCTTCTGTGACCACCCAATTAAAAGCTGGTAACACCAACCCCATGTAGTACCCACTCAAGCATCATCCTGCCACCTGCCACCCCCACTTTCAACACCCCCTTTACTTTTTCCAGGTACTGTTCACATTTAGCATTCCAAATGTTTTACTTGTTTATTGTCTATAAATTCCAAGAGGGCAATAATTTTTGTTTTATTTACTGCTGTACCCCAGGACCTAGGACATGACACATTATAAAAGTTTAATGTTTGTAGAAGGGGAAATAAGAGGGAAAGCTGGGAAAAGTTGCTTCACTACTATACAAATTTCACTAAGATCTTTGTTCTAATTTATTAAATTATGGGTTTCCTATAACATGTCTCTCCTTTAGAATGAAAGCCTAACCAAAGAAAATTAAAATAAATGAAGTTAACCAAACTTAACACCACTGTAGACATCAATATCTTTGCCTTAAAAATTTGTTCTCAAATTTTCATTCTTTACGGTCTTTACTGAGTGTCTATACTGAGTACCATAGAGAAAACAAAAGAAATACCAAAGTCACTTTCTTTCAAAAGTTTTAATCTTTGTGAACAAGACATGCACAAATTAAATGAATGCTGCCTTTTTTTCCTGCTTTTGTTTTTGATTTTTAAAAATGTAAATTGCAAATACCTAATCAGTACCAAAGAATTTTAGAAGAAAATATGATAATCTGAGTGAACTGTAGTAGTTACAAACTGCCTCCTAGAGTAAGTAGCGTTATTATACAGTAGGTGAAACTAGGGTAACAGACAGAACCAAACTTAACACAATACTTTATTTCTTGCATATGTAATAGCAGCAGGGTAGAGAAGAAAGTTCAGGTTGGTGGACAACTCTCTTCCATAAAGTTACTCAGGGATCCAGGTTGCTTCCACTGTGGCTCTGTATTTCCCTACTTCCACATTATTTTCTCCAGCCAGCGAGCAGAAGAGGAAACAGAGAGAACCACAACCTACAATTTCTACTTACATTCTACTGACTAGAACTCAGCCACATGGGAAACAAGAGCTACCTGCAAGTTCAGGAAAAAGAAAACAAATTTTGGTGGACAGCTAGACGTCTCTGCCACATGGAATATGTGAAATGAACCATGAAGGATGGGTAAAATGTACCCGAGAACAAGGGGACCACATGAATGAAAACAAGCAAGTCAAAACTAAGCAATAGTATAATCTGGCTATATTCTGAAGAGTAGTGAAAAAAGATATGGTTGGTTTGATCAGTGGTTCCCTGATGTAAACTGAAGGCCAATCCCAACATACGTCAGTTTCTACTAGCCTACAATGAAGTAAGAAAAATAAGTACAAGTTGATAATCTGTTAAGAATGCTAAATTAATTTATTATATACTTATAATTCAATTTCCTATAACTTACCTATGATATGCTATTATAAAGTTAAAAGCCATTTCGTGTTTTATTTTTACATTAAAAAATGTTTTAAACATGGCAGTTAAGGCTATCAATAGTTCTAAGATAATGCCCTGAATATAACAAATTCAGTCTTTGTCCTGTACTCAATGGGGACTTTCTTTCACTTTCGAGTTTATTGTATATTTTTAATGTTTTAACATTTTCTAACAAACTTGTACTGCTTTGACATTTTCTAACAAAACAGACTTAGCAGTCCTAAAAAAAGGTTTAAATATAAAAAAAATGAGTTACTTGAGCGTGGGCAGAAAGTTTTACATACATAAACTATACTCAAAATACATGTCCTGACGGTTGAAAAAAAAATAGTGACTCTTCTAAACTCGTATATAAACATATAAAATATATGACAAGTATTAAACTCGAAAAGGAAGTTTAAGAAAACAATTAGCAAACTTAGAAACAGTCTTCTATTGCATTAACCCAAAATTTCCTTTTCTAAATTACTACTTTTAATCTAAAAATGGTATATTATTCTTGCACTTGTTTACTGTAGGTTAGAGGGGGGGAATGTCAGTTATCATTTTAAAATGGCAATAAAGAAAGTAAAATGTTCTTTCTACTAGAGAAATTCAAATGTCATTATTCAACTCTGAAATAAAAATAAGAATTTTATTTGGAATAAAGGAATGTTAAATTTAAACACTAAAGAAGTAAAAGGAACTACTGTGACCAATGGAAATATGTGCTTATTAAAGACAGAAAGCTAATTCCTAACCTCTAGTAAAACCCAAGCTTTCTCAAAATGATGTTTTCTACTTTTTCCCCAATATAACTCTTAATGGCAAGGGTTGAAAAAGATGACATCGCACAGCATGCCTCCTTAAAAAGGGAAAGGAAAAAAAAGTCAGAGAAATTAAAATGATGCAAATTCCATTTATTGGAAACCTGATGTATGCTCTAATAAATTCCACACACTCGTGTAAATGTTAGCCATGCATCTTTCCAGTCAGCTTAAAATTAATCAGCTAAGGGATAACCAAACCAAATGAAAACAACCATACAAGGAAAACTTATCTGCTGATAATTTTTAAAGTAAATAGTTTCCAATAGTAGCATGTATCTCTTATAACGCTTCCCATGGAAAATATTCAAGTATTCCTTCATGAAAAGGCAGACTAAGTTAAGTGGAATTATTATCAAAAATGATGTCTACCATATTGCAGTCTATTAATGTTTGGATAATTTAATTGGTTGGGTTCTAAAGAACATTCTTAACTGAGGGTTACTGCTTTTTAAAAATTTAACACACAACATACCATTACCATGGTAAAAGATCTGAAAAGTTATTTCTACAAATAGAATTTCCATCCACTGAAATTCCATTTACCACACATTTGAAAAATGAAATAGTATTTGGTGACTAATCCAAATTAATTACTTAAAAATTAACCACATTCAAAAAATGTCTGGCAAATACGTCACTAAACGTTACAGACTTAGGCAAACATGTACATACTTACACACTCTGATCATCCCAGTTTCAGTCATATTAAAGTTTGATGGCTAAGATTTATTAAATGTACAGACAAGCTTTAGTTTTCCCCTAACCCCTGAATAAAGAAACAAATTAGGTCTACTTTAGGGATTTTGTTCCGCACCACATAGCTCTTTACCATAATACCCTCTAGAGCTATTATTTTAAAATTACAATAAAATATTGGTTAATGGCGAAGCTATAAGTTACATGACATTTAGAAAACACACTAAATATTTACAATAAGAGTCAAATTTAGGTCACACAGTACAATGAGAGGTCCTATAAAGTAAATCAATTTTAAAATACCAGAAGTCATTATTTCCAAATGAGACCTGTACGGTTCAAAAAGTCTTGACTGGGCAGTTTACGATATTTACTACCACAAAATGCTTCTCTATGCTTACAATTTTTTATAATTCCTTTTGAAAATTCTTTTAGCACATTCAATTAATTATCCTCAATGCATGGTGACAGATGTTCAAATCTGGAAAGTAAATTGAGTTTTTGAAGCAATTAAGGAATCACATGGGCACTGCTACAAAGATATGATGGGTCATCAAGTAGAGTAATATAACTTGGTCAAAAATGAAACATAAACATAAGGCAATGGCAATTTTCTTGCGAGGCGATCCTGGAAAGGTAAAGCTCCCAAAGAGACTAACTCCGAGCATTTTCCCAGTGGATGTCCATGTAAATCAACTTTATAACTAAATACTATTCGGTCCAACTCTCGTTTTACCAATGAGAAACTAAGGTTCTAGGAAGTGAAAGAAATTGCCCCAAATCACCTATTTAGAGTTAAACAAGAAGTAAAAGTCAGGTCTCCCAATTCCTATTTCAATATTCTCTCCCCAAAACCACAATGCCTGTGGTCTTCACGGTTTGAGAAAAGTAGATTTGCCTTTAAAATCTATTAAGCTTTTAGTTTTAAATTCACATTAATGCAATTGGGAATCTCAAAAATTCTGTAAAACTATGCAATTTGATTTTAAAACACACACATTTAGTAATGCCAATTCCAACTGCTATATGGGATAGGCAGGGACAAGCTGCAGAAAAATCAACTAAGGATGGATGTTATAGTAGTTCAGATTCAAAATGGTCAGGCCCTAAAGTAGTTCAAGCTTGGCAAAGACAAACTTCTTACAACTCAGTCAAGATGTATAAATACACTTTCATTCTTATGCATTTAAAAAACTGTAAATGATTGTTATTATTACTGTTTAACCACATTTATTGAGCATTTACAATGCTAGACAGTATGTCTGGGCACTTGGATTACCTCGCTTAATCCTCACAACAACCCTATGGAGGTAGGCACTATTATATCCCCATTTTAAAGATAAGGAAACCGAGACCAACAAAGGTTAAATAATGTAAGCAGAGCCATAAAGTGTGATAGATTGTATTTCCCAAAATGGCTACAAAAAATATCTCCTAATCCACATGTTCTTTTTTTTTTCTTAATAAGCTTTTTGTTTTAAAACAGTTTTAAATTTACTGAGAAATTGTGTTGGTAGTGCAAAATCCTCATATACTCTGCACCGTTTCCCCTATTAGCAACATCTTATACTAGAGTGGTACTTTTGTCACAATTAATGAATCAATA
This sequence comes from Eonycteris spelaea, assembly GCA_003508835.1. Lineage (NCBI taxonomy): Eukaryota > Metazoa > Chordata > Mammalia > Chiroptera > Pteropodidae > Eonycteris > Eonycteris spelaea. Next base: position 16,514,506 of record PUFA01000014.1, on the reverse strand, counting down.
TTGATCCACTTTTATTAACTAAAGCCTATACTTATTTAAATTTCCGTGTATTTATCTAATGTCCCTTTTCTGTTCCAGGATGCCATATTTCATTTAGTCATCATGTCTCCCTAAGGCTCCTCTTGGCTGTAATAAGTTTTTCGGATGTTCCTTGTTTTAGATAAACTAAAAAAATTTAAAAACTGGGACCCCAGATATGTCTTACTCCAGGGAAGGTGCTTCTTAACAACTCATCTAAACAACTTCCTATAATCCAAATTGCTTGTCCTTAGAATTTTGAAGGGCATATGTGTTCGTCAGTGCAGTGGGCAGGCAGACCAATCATATTTGGAACGTAGATCCTACAGTAATACTCAAAAGACTATGTAAATGAGCTGTCGTGGTATATTTAAAACCATGTGACTCCAAAATACAAGTAACATTATCCCCAGAGACAACACCAGGAGGCAATGTATTAACTTCCCTTTAAATAACCATACTTGCTTTCTACACTGTTATGGCAAAACATAAACAGAATTTTTTAAACATTCAAATTATTCCTATTTGCTTCCATTTAAAGGAAGGAGTGCTTATAAATCGTTAAGTTTACTATACACATCTTAGGATTAAGTTGTAGGCAGTGCTAATTATAACATGCCTGGGAAAAAATTTAACCTACACTGATTAAAATTCTATTTATAAAGGAAAAATCTAAACCACAGAAACAGTGCTTAGTTTAGAACAAGAACATGTACGTAACTGCCAAACGCAATCCCTGCTGAGATGTCTCTCTTACTGAAACACTGTAATTACAAAAAACCAAAATGAATTTCTAAGTGTTTCAAAATCAAATAGTCCTTGCATGATTTTCAAGGCTTATAATTACCTTCCTGAAAAGGTAAATACTCCAAGTTTCAATTTAATATAATACTGACTCGAGAACACAGACTGGATTTTACTCTAAAATAGAAACCGCCTATGAACTCACATCATTTTAAATTTACAATCAAATGCTAACGAAAGAAAAATTGTTGGGAGGCAAAGACCAGCGCTAACTTCCTACAGCCATTTATGGGCACTGCAAACCCCCAAGCTTGCTGCTAAATGGGTTTTTAAGATTCCTCATGTGCGTTAAGTGACTGTCTACCCCACAGAGAAATGCATTATAAGAGCACATGGAGTCTCTCACTTCCCATTCCCTCTTCAATTAACTACAGTCAGCTTTTTGTCTCTACCATTCCACTGATTCACCTCAGCGAAAAACATTCCCTTTCACACTGCCAAATCCAATGGCCATTTCTCCGCCCTCATTTTGCTCCACCTCTTGGCAGCGTCCCACATGAATGGCCAGTTCCTCCTTGAAATGATATAGCTTCTGCTGGCTTCTGTGACACCACTCTCCAGATTTCCTCTGACCTTACTGGTCCCTCTCTCGCTGTCTCCTTGGTTAGCTCCTCCTGCTGCTGCTGCTGCATTTATCTTATATATCACAGTATAACAGTCCTTTGTTCTTAGCTTGCTTTAGCTTTCCAGTAACTAGAATGAAGATGTATCTATATCATCTCTGTACAACTAACATGGACCTGAGTACCACAAATAAGGAGAACCCGGAGCATCAAAAAGCCAGCGCCCAATCTAATGAAATTAATTTACCAAGAAACAAAGGAATGAATTTCTACCTAATCTAAGTGATGAAAACCAAAAGGACAAGAGCTATATACTAGCCTTAAAATCCAATGACTATGGTAAATGACTCTGAAAGCTGAAAGAAACCTATAAGTTCTAAGTGCCTTCGAAGAATTCTTGAACACAAAAATGAGCAGTAGATTCTCCAAACTTTAAAGAATTAATGTGTTACAGAAAGTAAACTAAGAAGGTAACACTGTCCATTATGGGCCAAAAATTTTTCATGAATTTGAAAAATCAGGTACAAATTATTAAACTACTGTGTCTGTGACTGAAGCTCACGAGAAACTACACACTTAAGTGCAGTAATGTAAAGATAACATACAAAAGTCGTTAGCTTGATACGACTAAATACCCCATCTGAGAGCAGCCAACCTGTAAACAATTAAAAATTGTTAACCTACCCACTATTATTTGATATAAGCTGGTCCTGGTTCCACCACTTACTGTATGACTTTGGGCAAATTATTTAACCTCTCTGAGTCTCAATTTCTGGACTAGTAAAATAGAACTAAAGTTGGTACCTACCTCATGTTGTGAGGATTAAATGACATAAAGGTAAACTATTTTAAGCAGCAACAGGAACAGAATAAATGTTCAATAAAGGTTAATTAGCTACCGTTCTTTTCTCCAAACTGACACATATAAAAAGCTTCTTGAAGTCATATCCATCACTTAACACTGCCTTTAAAACCTTCACATCCCTCAGACTGATGACTAACCTAGAACCTTGAAGCTGAAGGTTCCTCTGGAAAAATTACATCAATTCAGCAATGAGACTCATGAGTGATTATCAAATCTTTGCTTAAACATTTCCAGGGCAGAAACTTGACATCTCAAGAAGACATATAGGAACAGTACTAATTACTAGAATGTTCCTTTTGAAGATTTCATTGTACTGATCGCTGCCTCTGGTAAACTTCCTATCTGAAAGGCTAAATTCACTAGAGGGCATCACAATATTAGGAGAAATCATCTATCAGAAAGAATCATGAAAAGAAAAAATTATTCAACATTTATTCTGGCTAAGAGAAAAATGCTGCATCCAGTTGTAGAAATAACATGCATGTTAATCTAAAAATTAGTCTGTTTAAACATACATTAAAAGATTCAGAAGGAATTAAAAGGAAGTCAGGTTATAAAATCACAATATTTACAGGTTCTGGTATTAAGGTATGTGATTCAGATTATCATAAAGCTTGGGCTTGCTCCAACTTCACAATAAGGCCTCCTAATAATTTTATGCAACTTTAACAATAATATGTTTATAAAAGCAAATCATATAAAACCAGATTATCTTTATTATTGCTCCTTGCAGCCATATTCCAAGTCACTACCAGTTTTCCACAAAAAGACCCAATGCCAAAGAGATGCCTATATATATTACTTAAATGATCTAAAACCAAATTATTTTACAATGTCCACATTGTTAACAAAGTAATGGTACAAGTAGAGGTTCACCAAGCTCCAAGAGAGCCCAGGAGAGCTTTCTTTGAATATCTTCTAACTTGTTATAATTCACAGTAACATGTAGCGGAAAAAAAAACACGGAAAACTAGGCACTGTTCATAGCACACCCTTCTACCATATCGCACTCCTATTCTCCATAACTGTAAGACTCTGTAAGTTGTAGGTAACTGATGCACAATGCAAATTCCATCCAGGTAGAGGATTCCGGCTGACTTCCTTCACTGCTTCCTGGCTCTCCCTCCCCCACAAACCACTTATGTCTCCATTTGCGATCCATTTCAACATTCCTTTACTTCATATAAATTTGTAGAGTGTTTTTACCTTTCCTTTGAACCAGTTATATTGTTTCCCTGATTCCCCCACTGATTATAAATAAAACTTTTAAGGCATACTTACTTTTTTATCTGTATGTCATTACATTATCACTTCACATACTAGTCAGCTTTCTCACTATTGGTTAATACTGCTCGATACTAACACAAAACAATACTCTGAACAGGGGCTATGAACTGGACTAGAAAGGTACACCTCTCCATGTAAACTAATAGGCAGACCTTTGACTTTTGTAAAATCAATCCCTTCTCATTTCCGTGACATGAATGAAGTCATGAGCACTGATGAAGTAAGGAAATCAGGTTTCAGGACTTGCAAAGCTGATATACAGACTGAATACTGGTAAAGCCAGGGAACAGCAACCACAAACTGCTGCCCATTCATCTCCACTATCCACTTAATGACTTCCTTTAAAAGTTAAAACTGAAGACAATGGTCAATCCAAAAGCAGAATTCATGTCAGAAGACAAAAAAAAAAAAAAAAAAAAAAAAAACCAAGTATGGCAGTCTGCTCTACAAAAGATTCTAAAAATCTGCCATCACTTTGAATGTGTCCATCCATAAAACTAGGTATATTTTTACAACGCTTTAGAAGAAACACAAAAGTCTTTGTTTAGTTTCATAAATTATCAAGAGTATAATCATGGAAAACTATAAAGAAACATGTTGATAACAAAATCAAAGATCGTGTTCCACATGCAAGTAACCCAACTTGGGGGAACTGGGTGGCTTCTCAGCCCATCACATTCTTCTCCATCTACCTACTCTCTTTATCCCAAAGACACTAACTGAACGGAAATAAAACAAAAAGAATCATAATGGATTTCAATTTCTCTTACTACTAAGAGGCACACTATGATAGCTAATTTTATGTGTCATTTGCTTGGCCAGGAAGTACCCAGATTAAACGTTAATTCTGGGTATGGCTATGAGGGTATTAGAGGATGAGATTAGCATTTGAATTGGTGGACTCAGAAAAGTAGACTTCCCTCTCCAATGTGGGTGGCATCATCCAAACTGTTGAGGGCCTGCACAGAACAAAAGGCAGAGGAAGGAGAACTGGCCCCTTTTTCCCACCTCACTGAGCTGGGTAAGACATCTCATCTTCTCTGGCCATTGGACTGGGATTTATAGCACTGGCTCCCCTGGTTCTCAGGCCTTGAAACTCAGACTGAATTACACCACTCACTGGCTTTCCTGAATCTCGATTTTGCAGACAATAGATCATGGGACTTCTCAAACTCCATAATCACAGGAGCCAATCTCTCATAATAAATCAATATCTATCTACCTACCTACCTATCCCTATCTATTACATATGTATACACACACACACACATATATACATATATCAAATACATACACACATATCCATATATATTAAAAAATTTAAATATATAAATACATGGTTAAGTAGAGAAATATATATTTCCTGCTGGTTCTGTTCCTCTGGTGAGCTCTATCACACACACACATACATCCTGCCCTTGCTCAGAACTGCTTCTTTATGTATAAATATAAAATGAATTAATAGTCAGAACTATCCAGCCCAGGCAAACTATTTTCCAAGAGGAAACACCTGCTCTCCACTGACTGGTGAGGCCATGGATATACTATATATCAACCATATTTAGAAACAACGAATCATTTCGCTATTTTTTAAACCCCAGAGAGAATGCTGAGAAAGGCATAATTTGTTTAATGCAAAAATAGTTTTAGGCAACGCAGTGATCCATAGTTAATCTCTTCTCCTCCTCATCTTTGAGACTTAAAAGTCTCATATAATTCATTTCCTAAATATGGCTCAAAAGAGTCGATTACAAGATGGGGGTTGGGGGGGAAGGGGGTCACTGGTAAGACTTTAAAAAGCAAAATTATTCTAATAGGCTCTAGGGTTTTTTCCCAAAAATATTTAGGAAAAATAAACACCAGAAATGAGTATGAAAGGATAGAGTATCTTGCCTCTCTGCAAAAAAAAATTTCTTCTAAAACCTATTCTACCAAAAATATTTTGTATAAAACCTATCTGTTATTAAAATACCTATAAAGAAGACACACGTAATAAGACAGTTTACCAAATGCAAGAACAATATGCATTCTGACTCCAGGACCACTTCCGTTTTTATAAGATAAGAAAACACGTTACCAGTTTTTGAGCAACTTCCCAGGCAGTCATTGGTCCATGACCCTTTCCTTCTGTGTAGGTCTCAGAAAACAAAACTGGATTTATAAACATCTCTTTAAAATCAAGGGGAAAAATGAATGCATGAAAAAGATTTTTTCATTTTAAAAGGCTGAATCTGGGCAAACTTTCTTTTTTTCACAAGCCAGTAATAAAAAGTGAAGCCTCAGAAGCAGACACAAACATCAACTGTGACGGTTCAGAGAGGTCTGAAGGTCCTGTCTCCTTTTTCCCCCTTCTTCATAAATGTTTTCTATATGTTCTTGACCATGTAAGCACAAAGTACAAAAGTTATTACCGTGTAAAAATTTCTTTTGTTCTCGTTTTTGAGACTCCTTCCTATGAACGGCACAAACTTGAAATTTTTATAGTTTGAGATGTCCTTTGGTCAGCTCGGGTGACACAAAAAAAGGTGAAACCTGATTTTTAAGTAAAATTGATATTAACCAGCATAATCACCCAACTTTATCACCTAGGTTGGCCCTAAAATAGCTTCTGGCTCATTTCAAACAACTCTAGCTTCAAAGAACAAAGATTTAGCACAAGTTCGGTTAAAACAATACGCTACAGCTTTTGAAGACATGGTTTGAGACAGGGAGTGGTCCTTGCCTTCAGAAAGGTTCCCTCCAGATAAAGTATTCATTGCCATCGACACCACCTTTCAATGCATGCCCAACAGCCTCTTCCATTCCTTTTTACCCATGGGCTTCCTGCCTAAAAAGGTCCTCTCCCAAGCCATGCCAATTATGGAAATCCTAAAATCTCTTCAAGCCTAAAGCTCAAAAAATATACCTGCTCCACGAACTCCAGAAGCTTTTCAATTTCTGTACAGCTCACTAGGTCAGCATGTGCTATTTTTATCCTGATGTTCTTTTAATATATTCTGACTTCTCAATTATAGTTTATAAGTAACTAGAAGGCATATCTTCCATCTCCAGTGCAGTTCACTGCAGATACACACTGACTGACCCTTCCAAGAAACGACAGGTGTTTATTTTCTTTTCTTCAATATAAAGTTTGGGACAATATTATTAGTTTGGGCCTGATGGACTATGGTGGGCCTTGCAAGGCTAAAGAGTGTACTTTTACCTGCAATAAAAGAGAACTGATAGATCTTGAACTCAAAAATGATATGATAAAAGTGTATTTTAGAAAAAGCAGCCCTTGGTCTACAGCTGCCATATTGGAGGGCAAGGGGGTAACATCTAGATCGAGGAAGATGGGTAGGTGGCTCAGCATAAAGGGTTAAGTTATAAGGTCAGAAAGCCTGGGTTCTCCAACACTTCTCGCTTTGTGACTCTCGGTTAAATGATATGACTTCTTAAGAGCTTCATTTTCTTTATTTATAAACATAGATGATAAAACCAGAACTTTTAGTATTACATCAAATACCGTAATGCCTAACAAAGGGTAACAAGCTCAGTGTGTGCTGACACCAATTCTCTGACACCAACTGGGTGTCCTACAATTCAGTTCTGATAGTCACTCCCTGCAGTTAGCATCAGATCCCACAAGTTAAAGGACAAGATACCCAAGTATACTGCCCTTGCTTCAGATATCCCCAAGCTATTAGAACTTTTGTCCAACTTGGCTACAAATTCGAGGGTTCCCACAACCCTCCTTCAAGTGTAATAATTTGCTAGAATGACTCACAGAACTCACTGAAAACACTATACTTAAACAAGTATAGTTTTATTATAAAGGATATAACTCAGAAATAGCCAAGTGGAAGACATGTGTGGAGCAAAGTCTAGGGGGAGACGATAGGGGGTTCAGCGCATCCATGCCCTCTCTGAGAAATTCATATGTCACCTTCCCAGTACATGAATACATTTACCAACACAGACACTCCAGTGTCTCAGAATTTATACAAGGCATTCCATTACATAGCCATGATTAACTAAATCACCAGCCACATGATTGAATTCAATCTTCAGTCCCCCTCCCCACCCCAGAGACAAGAGGGTGATAAAATTCCAACCCTTTAAGGGAGAACTAAGTCTTTCTGGTATGGCTAGCTCCCACTCTGGAAACACTATTGTAGGGCCCACCCTGAGTCATTTCAGTAGCATACACTCAGGTATGGTTTAAAGGGGGCTCATTATGAATAACAAAAGATACTCTACCATCAGGAAATTCCAAGGACTTTTGAAGCTGTGTATGGACCCAGGGTCAATGACCAGAAAAAATTTTATTATATTACATACACAATAAATGGAAGCTGTTATTTCAGAAACCAAGCAGTAGACAAGTAAAATAATGCACGCATAAAAATGAGGAGAAAAGAGAACATCGAAAGCATCACAAAAGACAAAGCAACAGCAAAAAGGAGAGGGGGTCGAATTGAATATAAAGGTTCAAGCCTAGGTGACTTAACAGACAGAAACAGACACATCCAGGAAGAAAGTGAAGAGGGGGCTGAGAATGAAGGCAACGACCAGGGATTTCAAATGGACACTGGATAGATACGGAGAAATGAGCCTAGAGATGGGCGAGGACAGGGCCAAAAGCGGTTGTCAGAGTTATCCACATAAATCAGACACCCCAGTCCTCCACCCACTACACACAAAAAAGTCCTCACTACTCAAAGGGGGAATTATCAGCTAATGGTGTCACATAAGCTTCTATCTGAGTTCAAAAAGAGTTATTGCACACAGCATCAAATATAACTGAACTCTAGAACATATTCCATTTAATATTTTGGACTCTAAACCAAATGGTACCACATTTTTAACACAAAGATTTCCAAAAGAATCACATGACCAAATGCCAAACAGAAATGTCAGGTTTTGTTCTTTGAAAGAAATGTACCATTTTATTTTCTATCAACAGGAAACTTATAATGCATCTCTTTAACAGAAATGCTTATTTTTCAAAGAAGTTTATAGAACAACCATAGAACATTTCAGAACACAACAACATAAACAGAAGAACTGTGTATAATCAATTCACAAAAGCTTCTTGTTCAGCTTCATGAAGCAGGATAAACACTTCAAGCATAGAAACCATTACAAAGACTTACTCAAAGCTTTTAGAAAGCACATTCAATAACGAGAAACTGCCTTGGTAATTGCCCATGGTTCAGAAGCATCATAATTTATTTTTCCCCACAGTGCACACATCATCTCATCCTTCTGCTGCTAGCTTCCCAGAAGAGAATCCCAACTCTGTCTTTAAACCAGTAAAGGTGACAAATGGGAAAAGAAACGGAAAGCAGAGTTTGAGGACAGAATACTGGGCTAGTCAGATGACTCACAGTATAAAAAAACTTAATGGGCCCACGGAAGCGAGACATTCAAGTACTCACTGGATTAATTAACAGGCTCACTGACTCAGGAAGTCAGGAGGATGGTTATGGCCACGGTACTTAGGATGGGGATGCCAGAAGAGTCCAGTGAGAGCCCAGTATATGTGTCCCACCCATTCACTCATCCATCATAACCATTCCCATCCCTTCCCCCAATCACTCAGGAGACATGGAGGCAGCAATGTTACAACTGGCAGGGACAATGGAGTTTCAACTCTTCCCTGATAGTAACACCCCTAGCCAGAATCTGGTCAGGGAAGGTGAAATCTTAGCCTAGATCCCAATCTCCAGAGGGAGTAGAATAAAGGGCAGCCCCGCCCCCTCCCCACATTCCTTAAGACTTGGAGTATTCGAGTTCCAAAGATGGCTACAGGAACTCGAAGGCCTTCCTAACGGAAGAAAATAGGCATGACACACTCTCTCCATTTCCTGGACGCTGATTCCAGAGCCAAATTACAAGGACCTTTTCATTCTGCATAAAACTTTAAAAATCTGTTTCTGTTACACCAAAATGAATGTATAAACCAGAATAACTATAGTTATCTACCTATGTATAAACTTCTTGTTGTTCATATGGTAGACAATGTCCGTTGAGGGTTATTTTCATTATCCTAAGCTAAGAGTAGCTGAGCATGCCTTAGCTTGAACCATCTCCCAACTGCTCCAATTACAAAACCCACAGAAAGCCAAGGTCTGCCTGAGATCACTAACAATTTCTGAAGAGCTTAGTCTCTCAGCCTCAGGATCCCCTCTTCCAACTCAGCCAATTCACCAATTTTACCCTGCTTCCAGCCACCCTTACCCCGCAAAACACCCCCCAAAAAACCCTTAAGTAAAACGGAGGGTCTGAAGGAACAGATAATTTAAATAACAGATATCCCTGAGCCAACTTTCTGTTCCTCTCTCTTTCTTTAATCATCCACATCCCTATTCAACCAAAAACTGTCCTTGAAGCTCCAAATGGTCATCTCTAAGTTAAGCAAAATTCAGCCCTTTCAGATTCCTACCCACTAATGAGCATGCCCACATCTGTCAAGGCGCTGAGCTCAAAGCCTTCCATCTATTAAGATCTACCCTCCAAATTTTTTTAAAGCAAAATAATTGTTACCCTGTTACACCACATTTCCAGCCATAAAGCTTCTTCCTAGTACAAAGGCGGGCAGAGCAGATCTCAATGTTTACCACCGTGAACTAGCAAGCTGCTGTTCTAACTAACTGCTCACCAGAGCAAACTCTGCCTTCCCCTGTCTCAGAGCAGCAAGGTCACCTGCACGTTTAAAATGTCCTACCTTTCAAAAGCGACTATTGTCAGTTACTGCATTCCATTCCTTCCAGTTCTTGCCAGGGAAACTTTACATCTTAACCAAGTAAAAATTCCCCCATTTTTTTTTAACAGATTAAGAAATTAAGTCTCAAGAAGGTAAAATTAGTTGCCCACAGCCTTCTAATAAAAAGGAGTTCTTAAGTTGTATGAGGTGCTGTGAGAAATGTGTCACTTGCATCATCTCTTTTAATCCTTCGCAACAACCACAACAGAAAAATAGCACTGTTGCCCCTTTATACAGTGAGTGAACACACAGACGTAGGTTAAAAAATAAAAGTCCCTGCTCCAAATCACAATGACAGTAAGTGCTATATTGGGATTCAAGCCCATCAGGAGAAATTCAGAGTTCAAACAATTAAAGGATAATTTAAACAAACAAACAAACAAACAAATAACATGGTGTCTTCCATACAAATATAAAATGAATACCTATCTATGATTTTACTTAACTCATTAATTACAGAACAAATAAGATGGTTCCACCTGGTTCAAACACAAATCCAAAAAGCATAAACTTCGAGACAAGCAGAAATGGTGAAAGATCTGCTTAATAGATTCAAAACTGGCTTCTTCTACAAAGGCGGAAAAGAAACCAACTGTATCTCCAACCAACAAATTCATTTGCATGTCTAAGGACAAGAATTATTTGCATTAAGTTATTCACAACTTTACAACAAAAGTTGTAAAATAAAAAATAAAAGCTGCAGACCCTATAGATTAGATCGCCAAAAAAAGTGTTCTAGACATTGCCTACCTTCCAAAGATAGACAGCAAGTAATCATTTGGTGCATTTCAAAGACTTTCACAAATAACCACTATGCACAATATCTATTTCTTCATTTAGAAAAAAATCCATAGCTTCAAGATCTCTAATCACCACTAGTGAGTTAGTCTCCTCTAAAAAATTACTCTTTCATTCAGATAAATTTTTCTCTATCACATTCTAAACCATAAATTAAGGCTACAAATTTATAATACAAATGCAAAAATAAATGATTTCATTGGATGGTCAAGTTTCTTAAGAGATCTAAAACTAATAAGGATTTGGTGTTACTGAACGGTGACCCACAGAATTACTCTCTGTGGAAATAAAGACATATAGTAAACTGTCACTTCCAACCAACTGACCCAAAATTAATTTTCTTGCATAGAAAGTGTGAAAAATTAGTAAACAGCAGCCTCATTTAAAATGAAGTAGAGAGGCCAGAAGGGGGAGCTCTCATCCCCTTACGACGATAGAAAAGCACAAAAGGAAGACTCTGTAATAGCCCTCCCAAGGTCCTCTTCCCCTATAAGAGTTTCCTCTCTTTTATATTAGAGTACTCCCACATGGCTTGCCATGCTTGCATGATCCGGACTGCAAATCTCTGCCGTTCCCAGAAAAAACCATTTTGCTGGAGAAATATCTGGCTGACATTTTACTTAAAGTCAACAAAAGTAATCCTAGTCCAATTTACACAACCAGTAAAATTGAGTAACTGTACTTTTCCCTACTGCTCCAGCTAAATACAACTAAAAACCCTAAACATTATATATAAAACAAATGAAAGAAGACTGAAAGTGAAGAGCAGGCAAACCAGCTATGGACCTTGGGACCCACAGAACCACACAGTGGTGAGTCGCCTTTTCCTTCTGCATCATATACCACACAGACAGGGAGCTGAAGACGCCAGTAATCCAGAAATGCAAAAGGGGCAGATAAAACAAAGCCCTTGCTCTTTCAAAAGACCAAGAAAAGAGCAGCATAGCAAAACAGAAATTTTTTATGCAATAACCAGTGTACTCCAGCAAAAAACCACAGGAAAAAACCTGTGGCTCATCCCTACCTATCACAGCAAATGCCAAGTAGGGAGCCTAAACCTTCACTCTCACCAGGCTGTAAAGCCGTGCTTCAGCATGACCCACCCCATCTTCCTACCCCTGCAGAGGTAATATCGAAGACAAAACTTTCTTCCCTGCCAGGTGGTAGTTAAGACCCACTTCCCTTGCCACACAGCATCTATGGAGACCACCTGGACAGCCTGGACTTCTTCCATGACAGTAATAGGCACCCCTTAGCATCCTCATGTGAGTGGTATGACATAAGGCCTAGTAGAGAATAAGAACTTTCAGCACCTCCCAAGGGTAAAAAGGCCATCCTCTCCCAGTGGTGCCAGTAGAAGCTATGTAGGGACAGTAAGGGAGCAGAGCAGTATCAGTGAAAAGGACTAGGGAGGAGCCGAAACTTCCACCCGGCCCAGCAGCCAGGAGTCTCACTTTGCGTATCAATGGACCAATTCCTTGACAGCACACAACTCACCCAAAATGAAACTAGATAATAAAAAGGCATATAACCCAATTAAAAATGGACAAGGGATCTGAATAGACATTTCTCAAAAGAAAATATACAAATGCCCAAGAAGCAAAGGAAAAGATGCTTGACATCATTTGCCATCAAAAAAATGCAAATCAAAACCACAATAAGATACCATTTCATACCCACTAGGCTGTTTATAAAACAACTTCTCTAGGATGCTATAATCAGAAAGACAGAAAATACAAGTGCTGATGAGAATGTGGAGAAATGGGAACCCTCAATGCACTGCTGCTGGGACTGTAAAGTGGTACAACCTGGAAAACAGTCTGGCAGGTCCTCAAAAGATTAAACATACAGTTACCACATGACTTCGAAAACCAACTCCTAGGTGTATATCAAAGAATAATGGAAACATACATTTACATAAAAACTTGTACAAGACTATTCATAGCAGCAAGATTCATTATAGCCAAGAAGTGGAAACAGCCCACTATCAATTGACGAGTGGCTAAAATGTGGCATATCCACACAACGGATTATTACTCAGCCATAAAAAGAAATTAAGTACCGTTACATGCTGCAACGTGTTTGAGCCTTGAAAACATTAAGCTCAACGAAAGAAGCCAGACACAAAAGACCACATATTATACGATTCCACTTATATGAAATACCCAGAATAGGCAAATCTACAAAGAGTAGATGAGTACAGTAGCTGCCTGGGACAAAAGAAGGAAGGGGGATGAGAATAAGATGTCACTGCTAATGGACACTGAATTTCTTTTCAAGGTGATGAAAATGTTCTTAAATTGTGGTGATGCTTGCACAGCTGACTTCTTTCTAGAAATTGACAAGTTGATCCTAAAATTCATATGGACTTGAAAGGAACCCAAAACAGCACGATCTTAAAAAAGAACAAAGGAGGACACACACTTCCTGTTTCCAAAACTTACTGCAAAGCAGCAGTAATTAAGACAGTGTGGTACTAGCGTAAGGATGGACGTACAGTTCAGTGGAATAGAACTGAGAGTTCAAAAGTAAACCCACGTGTCTATGCAACTACCATATGCCCCAACGACTGCACTCCTGGACATTTATCCCAGCGAAATGAAAATTCATGTTCACACAAAAACCCTGTACATGAGTGGTCATAGCAACTTTATTTATGATAGCCGAAAACTAGAAATAATCCAAGATGTCCTTCAGTGGGTACAACCACACCAAAGAATACTAAGGATAGTAAGGAATACTACTCAAGAAAAAAGAACAAACTCTTGATACACGCCAACAACTTGGAAGAATCTCCAGAGAATTATGATAAATGAAAAAGACAATCCCCAAAGGTTACACACTGCGTAATTCCATTTATATAACATTCTTACAATGACAGAATTATAGAAATAGAGAACATAGTAGGGTTTGTCAGTGGTCAGGGAAGGGGGTGTGTCCATCAAAGGATTATGCAAGGGAGCCTTATGGTGAAACTGTTCTGTATCTTGGCAGTACCAATGTCAATATTCCGATTGTAATATTGTTTATAATTTTGCAAGGTGTTACCTTGCAAAAAATCCTGGGTGAAAGATACATGGGATCTCTATTATTTCTTACAACTGAATGTGACTCCACAATTATCTCGAAATAGAGTCTAATTTTTTAAAAAAGGAATCCCTAATCACTGCTGTATAACAAATCCACATATGGAGTTATTGCTTTTTTCCCAAAGGAAGTAGGTAGTAGGCAGTAGTGACCTTAATCTCTTCACCTGCAAAACACAGCTTAACAAAAACACAGGTAAATAATGACATCCTTAAAAGATACCCACGTCCTAATCCCTGAAACCTGTAAATGTTGCCATATGTGGGAGGAGGGGAAAAAACCACCTTTGCAGGTATGATTAAGTATTTTAAGAGGGGGGATTATCCTGGATTATCATGGGCCCTAAATATATTCATATATATCCTTCTAAGAGGGGTACAAAGGGAGATTTTACCACAAACGAAAAAGGATGTGACCACAGAGGCAGCGATTGGTGTGATTTACCACAAACCAAGGAAGGCAGACAAGCACCAGAAACTAGAACAGGCAGAGGCAGACTCTCCCCAAGACTTTCTGGAGGTGGCATGGCCCTCCAACACTTTGATTCTGCTTTTGAACTTCCGGCCTCCAGAACTGTGAAAAAATTAATTTCTGGTGCACTAAGCCACCAAGTTGGTGGTAATTTGTTACAGCAGCCACAAGAAACTATTACAAATACTTGCCCATCTCCTGAAACGTAAAGAGCTCACAAATATGGATGGAAAAGGCTCTTGAGAAGTCTGAAGCACGATTGCAAAAAAAGAAAACCAGATGTAACTTTAGAATTCTTAATTCAAAATAATACATGGCACCCTCGATTGAGGGTTAAAGAAATCTAGATAAAAAGAAAGAAATATGGCTTTGGGGATAATTATATCCAATTTGGTCTCAGTTCACTGAAGATTAGCCCACTCGGGAGACAAGACCTGTTTATAGCAGTAGCTCTAGCAAAGACTCAATATGATTAACTCTGCCTTCTAGTGTATTTCTTCTCTGTAAGAAAGAAAAGCTAAATTGTACTGGTTTCATTATTACCATAAAGAAACTCAGCAAAATAGGTTTCTTTAGCATTCCCCGGACTAGATTATTTCAACCCGCTTCTATAGGTTTCTCTCCCATTGTGGCAGAGAACAAAGCAAACATAATTCTTCTCTTAATCAATATTGTTCTAATGAACAGACATGCTAAAAATTCAACTTAACTTTAAGTCTGTAGTTATTCACATTCACAACTACGTTATTCGAGTAATTCACAAATTCTCCAGTTTCAATGCATCATAAAACATCAATATGTATGTTTATAAGACATACAGTAAAAACCCAATATTTTTAATGACTTTCAGAATGCTATAATAGAACAAGCAGGAATAATATAACCGAGCCAAAACAAGCGTGTAGCACAGTGAAGGTGAAAAAGGCAAAAGGGATGTCTCATTTAAAACTCCAATAGAGGGAATCACCCTAAGCAGGTACAGGAAATTACATTCAGTATGCATATTCAAAAATTTTAGACAACTTAAAATACAAGGCACAGTCTTATAATCAATTTCTTAACACTTAAAGCCACATAAGTACACTATATTTTAAATTTAAGCTGACTTAAAATAGGCATTATAGCACAGACTCTGGAACTAGACTACCTAGGTTCTAATCCATGCTATTTACCTTCTCTGGACCTCAATTTCCTCAGAGGTGAAATGAAGATTACAATAGTATTCACCTCATAGGGGAAGCTATGAGGATAAAGGGGTTAAAAACTTAAAGCACTTAGAAATGAACCCAGTATCTAAAAAGCACTCAATAAATGTTGGCTGTCTTATTATTATCATCATCATCATCATCATCATCATCATCATTATTAATTAACCATTACTACCTATGGACCTCATAATAGTTTTCACCACTGCCCTGCTTACCGTTCATCATGGAAAACCTAGACGTGATAAGAGGTTACAAAATCTCAATGATCTCTGTACTGAAGAATTGATCTGTTTATCTCCCCCCCCCCCTGCCCCTTGGACAGTAAGCTCAAAGCCGGGAACCATGTCTTATTTAACTCTGTCCCCATTACCAAGTTCACGGTAGGTGTCTAAAATGTTCAAGCTAAGTCAGTAAACATTTTGATGTTCAAGCCACTCCTTTGTACCATCATTTTCCTCCCTAACGCCAGTTTTTATTTAAAGGCTACACAATATAAAGAAAAAAAATAATTCTAAGAAAGTATTTGTATTACAACAACAGGCCAGCAGAAATAGTAAGAGCCACAGAAAAAAGCTGCCTTCCCAAAATACCTAAATATTCTAGTCAGGGAAGAGTAGCTGTCAGAATTAAAAACAGTCCTTTCACTCTGCCCTACAGCCACACAGTCATAAGAATGGCTGCCACCGGTCACTTCTCTTCCCTCATCATTCTCTTATTCTTATCTTTTATCCGTCATTTGCTTGTGACACCAGCTCACCAACATGCCATCTCCCTGCTCCATGAGTTCTCCCAAGGGGATTATCTATTCACTTACAAACATACAATGGAGGTGATCTCCTTATGAGATAGAAAACTGAGGGTGGCAAACGACTTCCCTTCACTGTCTGTAAAACAGTAATCTATTTCCCATGAGGAAGTGAATAATTTATGTTTTCAGAAACCTCAACTGTGAAAGACTGCTGATAAAGCGGTTAATCATCTCCAGACAGCTTCCATGATGGCTGCCCCTCAGATGTCCCTTCCATCTGCCTCTGCTGGGCTGTCACGGGAGGCTCCCCAGAGCCCTAGCAGATGGGGAAGACTAGGTAGAGGTGCGATGAACACACTCTTGTCAAATTGGACTGAAGCTCACAAAGGCCGCTTTTGAGCTTTGATCTCATTGCTACCAGGAACTCGCCAGAGGCTTTTCTCAGCCCCATTATGACATTCGAAACTTTGCAGCCAGAATTATAGCTAGTCCTCATTATCCAAGAGCAATTAGCATAGTAAGGAGAAAGGCCACAAGGTGATTTCTCAAACAGGGACCACATTTCATAACGATTAAAGAGATTTGATTAGTTTTCCCCCCAAAAAATTAAATAAAATACAAATCATTTTATTTTCACAATGTATCTTATATTTACCAAAAGTTACGTTACACTTGCAATTATGCACACTAATTCTTAGGACAAGAAAGTAATCAATTGGTAGAGTTTGGGACATAATTTTGTGATCAAACTGTAAAAGAACAAGATATGACAGCCTCGATTTCTCATTTGCCCTATCCAAGACAATTATATAAGTCATTTGGGGAGGGGGGAAATACACACACACACACACACACACACATTTCATCATTTATTACCCTGGAGCCTCATACCCTTTTAAAATTCTCTTAAAGCACCTCTCATCATCAACCCTGCTGGTTTTCCTCATCAAAAGTTAATTGGTCTCACATTGCCAAGCTCTTGCTAGTGCCTCTTTTTAAATAAAAATATAACAGTAACTTGCACAAATCTTAAGTGTGCAACTTGAATTCTTACATATACTTACACCCCTGTAACCGCCACTCATCGCAAGGCATAGAACATCTCCAGCATCTCAGGTTTCCTCACGCCCCTTCCCAGCCGTTACCACACCGCTGTTCCCACTTCCATCACCAAGGCACAGTTGTACCTGTTTTTGAACTTCATTTAAATGGAATCACATAGTGCTTATGTTTGGCGCAGTTCTCGACCCTGTTCTGAACTCATGAAACCCTGCAACTTTGCAAGGTTTGCAATTTCGCCTTCCAGTTGATTTGGAATGTGTTCATGTTATGCTGTTGGAAGCTAGACAACTCTAATGTTATGAATATTTAAGCGAAGATCAGTTTTACAACTAGAGAATTCATTTGTGGTTACTTCCATACTGTAATGGATTCTGTACACATATATTTAAAAATTCATGTAAAAAAAGAAATGTTAAACATCACTTCTAATTGAAAAATAAAAAATTTTTAAAAGGGAAAAAACCCTCTAATATCCATTATGCTAGCGGTTTATCCCAAACATACCTTAGTTTGCCCCACTCCCTTTGTGTGACTTTCCTCCAATGGAGCTACGTTTGCACTAGACCCTGCTGACTTTTGATGACATGTTTTCTAGAGTCTCAGAAATCAAAGGCCTAGAGGAGGTTATAAGCCTGATTTTGTTACATTTGTCCCAACAACCTCAGAGGGCTTACAGTTTTTTAAAACCCAGTAACAAAGAACTGCCTGCTCTTTTTGCTTAAATAAGTTAACAATATCTCCAATCTCCAATCATAAAGTTAACAACAAAACAAAGACGTTACTTTTCTCTGTCCTCTCTCTCCAAGTGGTCCCCTGCCCCACACCCAGTCAATCTTCCATTCTGCCTTCAAAACGTAGTGGTGGACTCTGCCACAGCCAACGCCTTGCTTCACTCCCTCACCATCTCGTCTGCAGTATGGAAACTGTCCTTAACTAGTCTCTCTTTACGCTGCTTTCATTCACTCTGTCACCAAACTCACTGCTCTAGAACATAAAGTTGATGATGCTATTCATCTGATTAAGATTCTTCTATAGGTCTCGCTGCTCTTGAGATAAAGTCACTCTCTTCGCTGGGAATCCAGTCTGGCCTAACCTTTCCTAGCTTCTCTCCCAGCAACCCCAGCGATACTCTGGTCTGATCGCTGGACATCCATGCACTCTCAATGCGTCCTCCTTTGGCTAGAAGCCATTTCTCTCTTTATCCTATGGTCAGCTCCCTTCTTTTCTTGGCCAGGGCCACCCCAGCAGAAGCAACTTCACTTGTATGTGTTCCCATAGCTCTCTGTACCCAATGCGACTATATCTGAGTCCTTATCACACTGCATCAGCTAGTCATTTATTTGCTTCATACGGTAGTCTACAAACTTCTGGACCTGGGGCTTCTCCCTGAATTCCTCAAGGATAAGGTCAGAATTCAATCTTTATATCCCAGGGACTCAGCAGGGCAATTCTATAAAGGCTCAATGAAAAAAAATTATGTCCCAGCCACTTTTATTTGTCATCTTTTTTCTATAGAGATTTCAAAAATTAGTACAAATATGTCAAAGCAATGAACCTAACCTAAATTTTCTTTTAATGTCTTGTAGTTCCTACATATATTAAAAACAAGTTAAACATATAGATTTACCAAAAAGTCATGGAGCAAACTACTTTAAAGAGTTTAATAAAAACTTAAAATTCCTTAATTATTAATTTGTGCTTCCTGTTAGAAATTAGTCACAACTCATTGTTTTAAAATATTTTTTAAAATAACAATTAAAGGTAGCATGAATATACCACTTAACTAATCACCAAATAGTATCACCATATAGTAATCACCAGATAGTAATCACCATATAAATCACTACTGGATGCCAATGGAATGAATCAGTTATTATTTACACAACTAAAAGATCATAAACAAAATTACTTCACTGAAAAATTTGTTCATATTTATCTCTTTAACGTAAGACATCTATCTGCAGGATACAGGAAGACAGTATGCATGGTAGTTAAGAACATAAGCTGGAATCACAATGTTAGTTGTACAACTTGGGGCAAATAACAAATGTCAATGTGCTGGGTTTCCTCATCTGTAAAACAAAGATGAGAAAAGTGGCCACTTTACGATGTTTCTGGGTGACTGAGTTAGCCTGGCAGGGTTAATGTGGAGTGAGTAAATATCAGAGTAAATGTCAACTGTTATCATGTGTTTCTGACATTTTGAAGCCCCTTTATGTATCCTCACAACAGTACAATGAGTTTGGACAAAAATGCTATGCCCATTTCAGAGGTAAGGTACTAACAGAGAGGTTGTATGACTTCTCTAAGATATTGTAAGTGGCAGAGTTGGAACTAAAAACCACACTTAAGCCCCTGGCTAAACTGAGCCAACCTCCATGGGTCCAGTTTGGAAGATTCCTTTGGGCTGTCCCCACTGTTTCCTCTTGGTTGTCAGCAACAGCCAGCCTAAAGTGGCAGCAGATGAACTACTCCATCTGCTCAAGTTAAAAGGTTGAGAGAGATGCCTCACTTTCACAGTGCCTGACCCATAACCGGCACTCCAAAGACAATAGCTCCTGATTACTGAACACAGTGCCACCGTGCCTTCTCAATAACAGCACAAGGCACTCCGCACAATCGAGCCTGCTACCAAAAAGAAAAGTCCCTTAATGTTATGCTTATCTATCACATCAAAGTACAAAGTGGCCATAGAAATATTTTAAGTAAAAAAATTGATTTTTTTTTTACTTTTAAAAATGTTTTTGCAAAAAAGAATTTTTGTCGTTTTCTGAAAATTAAACTAGTTATATTTCATGACATGCCTTCGCCCAAAGCCGCTAACATGAATAGATAGTATTTCATCTCCGTAAGACCTTTACCAATACCTATTTTCCATACTTCCCTGGGCTAAACTGAATTTCAATCTTCAGTCTTAATTACAGACACGTTCACATGGAATACAATAAATGAGCTTTGAAGGAAGATGCAATGCTCCTGGGGAACCCACCTACATCAGGTTAAGTACGAGCATGCAAAACATCTCCAAAACAACACCTACGTGCCCTATCTCCCTTTTTCTTCTCTCCGAATGGGGAAGCAGAAGTTAAGATACACCTTAATGATCAGATTTGACATCAGCTCCTGAGTAAGGCCTGCCTTTCCTACAAGCAAGCAGGTGTCTGGCACCTGAAAGATACACAGATAAGGCAGTTCCGGCCCTCGACAACTCCTGTCCAAGACTCTCACGTGGCGGCCTCTTGGGACGTTTTGCACATCTGATTTAACAGCTGCAGAGATGGGACTCCGTTCGAGGCAGGGCTGCTCCCAGACCCGGCCAGGTCTGGCGCAAGAACCCGCTAGCGCTCATGTGTCCACAGCGACGGGGCACCTGGCTTTCCACATCCCGCAGCCACCTCGCGGACCCGGCCGGCGCAGCCCCTGACACCGTTGCCTGCTTCCCCGCACCTCCTCTTACCTGAGCCGGCGACGCCGCCACCTACGTCGGGACCCCAATTCCAGGTCAAGTGACCGTTACCCCGGCCACAGCCCGAGAGGCCCGTAAGTCAGGGGGAAGAGCCCATAGGGCCGCTCCCCCTCCACCAACTCGGGGATCCCCTGGCCGCCATTTTCCCCGCGCCGTACCCCCACCTGACGACAGTTCCAGTCTCCCACCTGTGGCCAGCAGGGGATCACGCGCGACACCGTGGGGAGCGCGTGCGCGAGCCGGGGACTCTGGGAGGGGGGGGGTCACAACCTCCGGGTAGAACCCGCCGCTAATTCATCCCGAAGCGGGGAGGTGTCCGGCCGGTCGCCCTAGTAATGCGTCCCGATAGGCTTTATACTGATTGGCTGCGAGCTCCGTGACGCGACGGCGTCCCCAGCTGCGTGAGAAGCCCGGGTCCCTCGCGCCCCGCCCCTGCTTCCTAGTGCGGGGCACCGGGGGCTTCCACAGTCGAGGGCTCCCTTAAAGGGGCCGCACTCATTGCTTGCACGGAGAGAGTAAGGTCTCTGTAGGGGCGAGAAGCAATAGGAATAAATCTCACAGAGGGCGTTGTCCCAGAGTACAAAGGCCCATCCAACTCCTAGAGTTTCAGAGTGGAAAACAACTCTAGGGAGTTTAATTTACAAACCTCATTTACTAGTGCAAAGTCAAGGGACAAATCAGAGGGAGAACCTGTTCTAAAATCCAGATTCTTCATATGTTGCGCCACGCTCTTCTTAGCACGCGCAGTATTTCCCAAGTCCTGGGGAAACTTAACCTCCTCTGAATCCCCACAGCCCTTTCATCATGCCTTTAGTGAAAGGTTTCATTACTTCCTACTGTGGTGAGTCTGTGCCTACTAGACTTTAAAGCCCCGAAATGGTAGGGACTGGAGTTAACCCTCTTTTCATTTCCTACACAAATCCTTCCTCCTGTTGATGTTCAACAAAGATTACTGAATTAAAATCTTAAAAGTAATAAAACATAGCCACACACAGAGCCAGCCATTCACGTATGTTCATGTATTCGTCTATTCAGTAAGAGAAGGGGAGGGAGGTGAATTTTTTAAGTACAAGTTTTCTGTAATAAGATCTATGTTAGAAATGCATAGCTTCAATATAGCTAAACTGTACCCCCAAATTCTCTGTGAATCAAGTTTCTGTGCTCCATCATAAGTCAGCTCAACTCACCAATTTTGTTCGAAAATATTGAAAAGTTTAAGATGTGCTAAAACTGCATTAGAAAAATGAAGATAATCTATAACAAAAGAAAATGCCATTACAAACGCCTCTGTGACTTTAGAAAGCCTCTGTGACCTTAGGCCACATTTTTTATCTTTAGAATAAAAGGTTTCTAAATCATCTCCCCACGTGCAGGCACACACACACACAACATGTCCTACAAGTTTTTAAAGAGAAAAACCCTGAAGGCACTGGAGATGGGTTTTGAAATCAGGGATTGTGTAATAGTTAATCTCTGCAGCTCTGTACCTTCCAAGCCTGCTGAGAAAGAGAACTCTACACATTTGAATATAGCAGAAGTTGAATAAAGGTTACCTGACTTGAATGAATCATCCTGGTTTCTTCCTTATTTCACCTTTAAGCCTTTGGCCTTTCTTGGGAGTGAAGTGATGGGATGGGAAGGAAAGGATCAAAACTGTGGAGTCCAGGGTATTAATTCTTTTTTACCCAAAAATACATCGACACCCACCACATGTGGGTTTTCCACACCAAGGAATTCTCCGGTTCTCTACAGACACTAACTGGGTGTCCTACAATGTAATTCAATCCTGCCACTAACTACTCCAATAATGCAGACCCTGCAGGTTAAGGGCTCAGTCCCACAAGACTGCCCCCAACTTCAAATCAATTGAATGTCTCGGCTGTTGTGCTTCAATCAAATCTAAGACCCATGGAGCCAATTGAGATGAATTGTGAGCCTTTGTTAGCGGGCTAGGACTGACCCTCTACCACGCAGGGTTAGAGGAGATCAGTCCTGAGCTCCCAAAAGAGGCAGTTTATAAAGCCTAGAACCACACCCTGGTTAACATCAAAACAAGTAAGCAGATTAAAGAATCAGAAATTGGCTCTTAGCATATCTTTGAGCAGATTACCACACCCTGGTAAACAGAATCAGAGTAAATCCTTAATGCCTGCTTATTGGAAAATTGGCCACCACTACTTCCGACCAACTGTCTATAAATAGGGTATTCCCACAATGCCCTGCTCCAGTTCAATAAATGGCAGAGTTGTTATTGTTATTTCATTCAATACATTCAACAATCCTAAGGGATAGGACTAATAGTGAAGTGTATCCGATAAGAAAGTGAGGTCCAGGGAAATTAAGTGACTTAACCATATTTTCAGTTTATCAAGTGTCAGAAATGGAATGCAAATGAAGATTTGTTTGGCTTCCAAGTCTATGGAACAACTCACTGAACTCAGGGAAACACTTTATTTACACTTAGTGGTGTTATAAACAATACAATTGAGGAATGAACAAACAAATGGAAGAGATAAATAGAGCAAGGTATGGGCAGGTGGAGGGGGCATACATGCCCTCTCCAAGTGTGCCACCCTCCTAGCACCCAGACGTGATCACCGACCCAGAAGTTCTCAAAATCTATTGTTTAGGGTTTTTATGGGAATTTAATTATATCGGCAAAACTGAGGAATCATTGGCTGTTGGTGATTAACTCAATCTCCAGGTTAAAGGGTGGTTATAAGTTCCAGCCTGCTAAATCACAGGGTTGGTTCCTCAGGCAGCAGCCTTCCCCATCAAAGCTCAGATTGAAAGGAGCTCTCTATGAATAAAAAAAGATCCTCCTATCCCCCTCTCACTCAACAAAATACAAAGATTTTAGAAGCTCTGTGCTAGGAATGGAGACAAAAACCAAATATATATGTTTCGTATTACAGCACACTACCACGGAGGATACAAAGGAAAAGACTGCAGGACAAATCCAAGGAGTATGGCATTAAAGCACCCTGGCTAGGTTCCACTGAGGGTATGACAAAACAGGGGCCTAAAACATCTTCCTGCAATTTATGCTAAAGTTATCCAGGAGAGCCCTCCTCTAAAACGTGGACTTCCTCGTGCACAAGTGTGTGCTCAACCCATTGCTTAAAATACATGAATTTATAATACAGTTGTGTCATGGGCATCTCTAATCATAAACTCTACAAGTTAGGTAAATACCAAGGAAGCGAAAAGTTCAAATTGTACAGAAGGCACATTTGACCGATGCCAGGCTATAACCCTATTTATTAATAACTTACTGACTCCTGGTAAAGAAGGTCCTCTGCACTAAGAAGGAGGCTAAAACCATTCTCGACTCCCAAGCCCTGGTGGCGTGGATGAAAAGGGGTTCTACAGAAAGTAAACTCACAGGTATGATCATAAATTCCTAACTGGGCAGGTCAAGGTGAGTAGTCATGCTCCAGGCATATAACATTTTAAGCCAGCCCTGTCCATTTTTCTTGTGTATCTAGGTTAACACACCTTTGAAATAAGCATAACCACCCTTAAGAGAGCATATAATCACGTTATCGATTTTGTAATCCAGTCCCCACCTTGCTTTCTCCCACTTTTTTGTACTTGCTTTACGTTCCCTTCTTAATTTCAGATGCATAAAATAAACCATAAACTGTCCTCTCCCTAGCAATTGAGGTCTTGCTTCCCAGCCACTGTCATCAATTTTGGCTCAGAAAAACTCATTAAAATTCTCGACAAGTTTAGATGTTCTTGCACTGACAATGGAATAGTTTTCTTAGAATCTCTCCATAGAATTTCCCTAAAATAAATCCTATTACCAATCCTACCCCTAGTAAAAGAGTATTTATTTAAGTAGTACAGAGAAAGTAACTCAAATCCCACCTTCTTCATTTAGTAGTTATTATGACCATAGTCAGGTTATGTAATCACTCAGATACTCAAATTCCTTCATCTATAAAATGGGGAGAATAATCTTTCCTGTGTCCACATAAGAATGTTCAAAACTATGGAGAGTTTTTGTAAGTTTATCTCAGCCAAACTGACACCATGCTGGAGGCAAAATCTCATGCTCCAGAGAATAAGAGATCTACAGTTCCTTTGATACTTGTTGAATTAATTTTGTGCTCCCTCACAGAGGGTTATGACTCCTAGGGGTCAGGAGTCCTAGGGATCTGAAAAAAAAGAGGATTATTCTGACATTTCAAAGGTTGTTAATCTACTGACACAAAAATGATGGACAGAGCTTTAGACAAAGATATACCCTTTTCTAGAGAAGTTATAGGCGGGAGGCATAACTACCCATTATGACCTGTCCAGTTAGGAATCTGTGATCAGATCACTCTGTGAGATTACTTTAGGTCACTAAGCCTGTCAGATTTAAAGATCTCCTTTTCTTCACACCTTTCAGATTTGTTGTAGGGAAGAGAGAATTTACCCTGTAGCAAGCCCTGGTCATGTATCTCACTTCTAATGCATTTACTCTGAGGCAGAGTGTAAAGCCATACATAGACTTGGAAGCCAAACAAATCTTCATTTGCATTCCATTTCTGACACTTGGTAAACTGAAAATATGGTTAAGTCACTTAATTTCCCTGGACCTCACTTTCTTATCGGATACACTTAACTGTTAGTCCTTATCCCTTAGGATTGTTGAATGTATTGCATGAAATAACAATAACAACTATCTGCCATTTATTGAGCACACAATGTGCCAGCTACCATATAAGCCCTTTGTGTACATCAATTAATTTTCAAAACATCCTTTTGCTGGATGGGGATGATGAGACTTAGGAAGGTTAAGCAACCCGCCCACTGTCTCATAGGTCATGAAAGGCAGAGTCAGGGATTTGAATGCAGGTCTCTTTGATACCGATGCCCTTATTCCTCACTCTTCTCCCAAGCTGTATTGAATGCTTGTTGCAGTTTATTAACATATGGTATAAAAATCCTCACAATTTTTGGTCACTCTCTTAGGTCTCTACCTTAAACTTTCTTGTCTCCAATCTTCCAAGCTTCCTCCTTCCAGACCCCTCACCTGCCAGCTCAGCCATTAGCCTCCACCATATCCATGTAGATCCTTTTCTTGAGCCAATTCTCCCCCACACAAAATGGAGAGCCTGTACCCCTGGCCTAAACTCTGCCCATTAGGAGGGGTACTTTCTATACTGGTCAAGAGAAAACAGGCTCAAAACTAAAGTCAAAATCCTTCAGTATTTTATTCCTTTGCTGAGACTTAAACTTGCGCTCAAATGCAATTTGTGAGTAACTGCCAAGAAATATTTTAAGACAACAAAATTAATTAATTAGCTAATTAATTTAATGACTATATAGCAAATAATAATAATAATAATAATAATAATAATAATTAATAAAGGAGGAGGATCACTTTACCCTGAGTAGGTCTGCAGTGAAGTAGCAGCCTCTTTCATCCACAACCAAGCTTAGGCTTTTCCTTTTCCATCATCTAAGCAAGGGAACTCTCTATGGATTAAGGAAGAAATGGTGGTGCAACAGTGGTAGGAGAAATGAGGACCTGGGCAATCTGTTCATGCCATTTACGTGTGTCCTCCAGGCCTGCTCAAACTCAGCCTCAGATGTACCACTTCCATTTTAAAAGGTTGCTACTAGGTCCACCCACTTGTGAGTTGGTCTGCTAATACCCAATTCAAGTTGGGCAGTTTCGGTTGCAATGGTCACTCGATGTGCCCTGATCAGATGCTCAAATGACCATCAGGGCTCAGTTAGCATGTCAAGAGATTCTTCTCAAATGTGTATGGCTCTCTCCCGCAGTTGACATGGCCATGCTCCAGAAGCCTAAAGGGCTGCACTTTGACTCTTTTGGGGGACATGCCAGAAGGTTAAGGCCTTTCCCTTTCCACAGATACCGCTAGTTTCATGACATGCATCAGGCGGTACAACCCAAGTGGCAGGGCTGCTTATACTGCAGGTTGGAGATGCTGCTGAGTCCTTTCTTAATCTAAGCTCTATTTAAAACTAGCCACTTTCCACATCACCCAAAAAGATCTACAAATTGTTATGCTTTTTTCATAGTGATAGAAGATGCAAGGTACAATAAGTTGTCCTTGATTTGGGAGGAAATGTCTGGAACATGCCCTAGACTACCATACCATTTCACCATCCAAATAACATCTGTGCTTTAGATAATAGTAGTATTATACCAGAGTTATTTTCTTCATTTTGGTATATGTTCTATGCTTACGCAAAATGTTAACATAAAGGCAAGCTGGGTAAAGTGTATACAGAAAACCTCAGTTCTCTTTTTGCATCTTTACAAATCTAAAATTATGTCAAAAATTTAAAAAGATCTTACTTAAAATTTGCATCAGTGTAATCGGTTTCTGAATTTTCATGGAATTTATCCACCCTTTGGAATGTATGTGTTTCATCAAGGCATCCAGATTACTTGTCTTTCTTGTTCACTGGGTCCAACTAACATGATATTTCAGTATGACAGACCAATGTGATGTTCTGTGGGATGGTCAGATGGTCCAGGTCCCTTTGGAACATGACATAAAACAGGAAAATGAAATAGTCCCAGAGCAAGACTGTAACAATGTAATGTCGACATTCCTTGTGAATGTTATTTTCCCCTGGATGTGATATCGTTTTTGTTTACTTATCTTAGTTGGGGACAGTGGTGGGGGGAGTGTGGGAGTCTGTTCCAAGGGCTTCACTGGGTTTTTTCTACTACAATAGCTCTTACACTATGAGTTAAGGACCAATGTGAGGGTTCTGTGTGTCTATTCTAATTTTATATTCAGGAATCAGGGAAATAACCACCAGGTTGGTTGGGGACCCAGTGGACCCACTGTGAGACAGACTTAAGTGAAGGCAGCATTTATTATCTGAATTCAGCATGTCTCAACTTTGAGAGGTCTTGGTACTTTGGATTGGGTATCCCTCAACTTAGACCCTTCTACATCCCTCAAAAATCCACAGTATATCCAAGGAAATAACCATAAATCACTTTGGAGAAGGACTGAAGAAATTTGAATACATTTAACATGGTGTTCCAGGTTCTTCCTCATAGACACCCAGTCTCTTCTTCAGTTCATAAATTCTAGGTTCAAGAACAGTGATAGTGATTTTATTTCCTTTGGATATATACTCAGAAGTGAGATTGCTGGATTATATGGTAGTTCTATCTTTAATTTTTTGAGGAACCTCCATACCACTTTCTGTAATGACTACACCAATTAACATTCTCACAAACAGTGCACAAGGTTCCTCTTTCTTCCACAGCCTCACCAACATTCATTATCTCTTGTCTTTTCGGAGTTCTACTTTTTCGCTATCATGGCCCTGACTTTGGCCTGGAGCTTTGCCTCGGCTGAGAGTTCAGCCTTCTCTGAAGTTCTGCCACTCTTAACAGCTAAGTTCTATGTCTGGTCTTGAGCTCTGGCTGCCCTCTGCCTGCAGAAGATAAGATTCTCTTTAAATGCTGCTAAAGAAGCATTTTGGCTCTCACACATTGCTTATTTAGAACAGTCACCCAATTCCACAATCATTATAAATACTAATTTCCCCCATACCTCTCTCAAACACCAGAGATGGCACCAGCTAGTACATCCTTTTTTGCCTACATCTTTCCTGGTTCACCAGGAATAATCTGCCACAGCATATTAGTAGCAATCAATATTCCACTGCTTAAACTGACAGTGGGCTGGATCTTCATTTCCCTCCTGCCATCAAGCGATTTTTCTGCAAGCTGCCTGAGAGTAGGGGAGCATAACCAGCAGAGTGTTACCAAACTCAAGGTATTCATTTGGCCTGCACACATCAAAGCCAAAGGAGACACGGACAGGAGTTTGCAGCAAAGAAAATAGACATTTATTTAAGGAGATGGTGCCAAGCTTGGGGACATAGTAAGTTAGCAGTCAAAGGCCTGGCTCTCCAATGGTGTCTGGGGACAGGTTATATAGGGGAAAACTCATTAATCATGGTAGCTAAGAGAGTTGGGGTTATGGGCTCTACCGATTGGTCAGGCTAGGGTGGGAGGCAGTTGATCATTGTTGCATCAAATCCTGATGTCAGTCCTGGCATTGTTCTCTCTGGTTTTAAGGATATGCCAGTAGGGTCATTAGGCCTTTATGGGTGTGGAGCAAGATGTTATCTTTAGTTTGACTGAAACTCTGGGGGGGTCAACAGACCTGAGGCTTTGTTCCTAAATTCGTTTGCTGCTGTCCTAAGGGCTTAATAATTAAGAGTGGTCATTCAGTATGCAGAAGGGTAAGGAAAGGAGAAAAAAAAAAGCAAGTGATCACAAGGCCAGTTTGAATCAAGGAGAAAGAGAAGAGAAAAGGTCATTTTAAAGAAGTGAAGATGTGCATGGTTACAATTGCAGGTTCTATGTGGCTAAAGGGAATCCTTGGACAAAGGTAGCAGGTGGCAGGTGACAGCCATTAGCCATCAATGCTCACAGCAGCAGGGGATGGGTCCCCCATTCTGGAAGAGGCACCAACAGTACAACATAAATGTTAAGTACATGCTCATTTTTTTAAAAGAATATGTATATAATTGTACATTCCTAGAAGATCTGGGAAGACTGTGCAAGAAACCATTGCCGTAGTTGCCTCTGGGAAGAAAAATTGGACACCAGTAAACTCCCATATCAATATATTTCCTTTTGTACCATCTGAATTTTAGCTGGGTATATGTATTACTGTTTTAATTTAGAGGAGGAAAAGAATTAAAAGCTCCTATGATGTGCCATTGAGCTTAAGAGATGATGATAACTTGCCCTGCTGTCCAGTAGGGTAATTTTCCACGAATTTCTGAACCTTACCAACTCCTACAACAGAGTATCACAGCTGATAAATTGTTCTACCTCATAAGCCACTGATTTAATAGTCACATTTAATAGAACACTCTCTTCAGGGCTCAGGGAGACACTGTGACAAGCAGGAAACCCCAAGTCCTCATTCTTATTGTACTTTTATTACTTGAGGGGACACTCTCTATACCCATGCCATTACTTCCAACTCTTCAAAAATGTGATAGTAATCAGGTAAAATATGTACTCAATAACAGACCTCAGAAAAGAGCCAAGGAAGCTGCTGCCAGAAAAATCGGAACAACTCTTTAATGGTAATGAGTAGGAGGAACATGCAGCCCAATGCTGGCAGAGGGAATAGACACCTAACTAGAGGCCCGGGGCCATTTCTTACACCTCTCAGTTTTCCTGTTTGCAAAAATCCCTGTAACTGAGACTTAGCATACTCTTAGTTACCCAGAGATTTTCTGAAATTTGAAAGGCATTTGAAATAAAAGGTTTTGATTTCCTCAGAAGGCAGTCTGGTCTTAGGTAGTTCAAGGAGTCTTGGTGCTAGAATGAGTGACTTAGAAGATGTGACAAACTTACGTCAACACAAACCAGTGGTGGAATCTAATTCTGATTATTTCCCATTTGCCCTGAGAATACTCACCGTTGGTGT
The DNA here is from genome assembly GCA_003508835.1 of Eonycteris spelaea. NCBI lineage: Eukaryota > Metazoa > Chordata > Mammalia > Chiroptera > Pteropodidae > Eonycteris > Eonycteris spelaea. Next base: position 16,483,935 of record PUFA01000014.1, on the reverse strand, counting down.
TTGAGGCTGCAGTATTTATCCTGAGATAACTCATAGATTGTAGTCCTAACTCTATCCCAAAGTATGCCACAAAATATCTCACTTTTATTATTATTTTCACATCGCTCTAGTATATTGATTGGAAACAAATGACATCATTCTATTTACAGCATTCTGCTTTTAGTAGTGGTATTTCCATTTACAAAATACAGTAATTCCTAGAAAATGTAGCATTCCTACTCACGATAAATGCTGGCAGTGAGCTGCACTTTTTTTCTAAACAGGGAAAAGGGTCAAAGAAACACCCCAACAAATGTCCTCAAGATAGCAAACAACTTGCATGGGAATGTGCCTTTCTTATGCAAACTAACCCATCCAGAGTTCAACTCTCTCTCTCTCTCTCTCTCTCTCTCTCTCTCTCTCTCTCTCTCTCTCTCTCTCTCTCTCTCTCACACACACACACACACACACACACACACACACTCACTCACTCACTCACTCACTCACTCACTCCTCTTCTAGATGTGGCTCTTAGAGCCAGACCAGTCTACCCTGTCCTAATCACCCTAAGGCCAGGTACTGTTAAGGGTGGAAAATTTTCAATTGGCCAACTTCTGCTTCTGTAATCTGCTTGTTTAATGTTAACCAGGGTGCGATTCTAAGAGCTGTCGTGTGCAAAGATATGCTAATAGGCAACTTCTGCTTCTGTAAACCTGCTTGCTTGTTTGATGTGGTTTTAGGCTTTATAAGCTGCCTCCTCTGGAAGCTCGGGGCTGATTCTCTGACCCTGGGTGGTGGAAAGTCAGTCCCTGGCTCATAATTCATCTCTATTGGCCCCATGGGTCTTAGATTTGATCGCACCACAACATTTGGAGGCCCCAGTGAGATCTCTCCCGAGGGAAAGATCTCCTAAGGCCCACGACCCGGCCACCTTGGGTGAGGACCTGCCCCAACCAGAGGACGGCCGCTGAGAGACTGTTCCTCAGCCCCAGATGCCAGGCAGGTGGACTAAAGGTTCAATTCTATAACAATTGGGCATGAGCCATCTGGAGCAGCTTCACCGGTGAATCAGATTGCACTATAGGTATCCAGGTTTGGGGGTATCTGTCTGTTGGTAGGCCCTAAAGGGAACTAGTGGAAGGCTGGACTCAGCAATACTTCCCTAGTTTGGTCAAGATCTGAGACGTCAGACTTGACTTCAGGTTTTTGGGTACGCTAGCGTTCTGTGTTCTGTATTGTGTCTGTCTGTCTGGACTGGTTCTTGTCTGTCTATATTGTGTCTGTCTATCTGGACTGGTCAAATGTACTGTTTTCCTTAGGTCTGGCCTCCATGGCCCTGTCCAACTAGACTCTGGGTCAGTGGCTGATCCTAGCCCTGGCTTATTTGGTTTTTGTGGGATTTTCTCTTTTCTTGCCTGTTTTTACTAACATGGGTCAGGCTTCGTTCTACCCACCTTCAGTGCCTCCTTAACCATTTTAAGAATTTCAGGAGACGAGCCTAAGCCTACGGAGCTAGTATCACTCCCTTCGACCTTCCAGGGGTCTGCCAGTTAGATTGGCCCACATTTGGAACAGGGTGGCCATCAGAGGGGTCACTTGACCTGCAAACAGCCTTTCAGGTGCAGAATATTATCTACGGTAATCACAGGCTTCTTTTAAAACAGTACAGAAAGGTTTAAATTGGAATTTGTGGGCAGTGGGGATGCACTGAAGATTTTGATGGCGGTGACTCCCATTTACTGTGCGCTTTCGGTGTCCCTGGCAGTGCGCTAGGTGCTTTGCGTTGCTGTGGCGTTTAACTTTTGACAACGTTCTTTCGTTCAGTAGTTCAGCACCTGTCATGTGCCTGATACATGGTGGTAGGGTGCTAGCTGTTTTTTTATTCTGATTTTGCAGATGAGGACACTGAGGTACAGGAAGTTGAAATAATTTACCCAGTGATGGAAGTGAGTTTGTTTTTGATATTGAAAATCCGAGAGTTGAAGAAGCTAATAGGGGCCTGTTGGGCTAATCCTTCTTTATATTTTAGATCAGAGGGAGGAAGAGCAGTAGGAAAATGGTTATGCAAATAGGGATTAAAAGCGAAGATGTCATTGAAAGCTATGAAGAGATGAATGCACATTTGTATTGGAGATTTGGGTCTAAAGAGTGACTAAATATAAATTTGATTAAAGGTTCATAAAGTATCTGCAAGAAAGAATTCGAAATAATAAAGTCTCCTTTCTAACTAGTTCTTCAGTTTAGGTTAGAATTTATTTTTATAGGAAAATAAATTTGCAAAAGAGCTCTGTTTTAATTGGTTTAGAAAGAAATAAGCACTTAAGTCTTCCTAAAATTGTCAGCCAAATATTTTGTTTATGCTATTTCTACTAGTTGTTCTTTATAGTCTTTATTATGTCTTTGATTACTTTAAAAAAAAAACTGTTTCTTAACATTAAGAGTGCTAAGGTTTTTTTTAACCTTTGAAATCTTTTATTATCACTTTGGTTAATAGATAACTAAGTATTGTTTCATAGTGACCTGTGATCCTATTTAATCAGGTGATCAAACCTTGTGACATTATGACAAATTTCCAACATAAAATCTAAATGGATCTTTGTTTTATCTCAAAATAACTTTGAGACTTCCCAGAGGCACCTGGAAAATCTCAAGGTTTGGTTTTGTCACTTTGTAAAAGGAAATGTTAAGCTAATTCAGTCTATTTGATATATTAAATTATATGGGAAGCATTGTCAAATAATAAATAATGCTTATCCTTCTTTAGGTTACATTTTTATGAATACATGTTACTAATATAAGTGTTTCAAAAATTGTATAAAGTTTCTAGAAATTTGTCAATATCTTTGCTATTCATATGTCCTTGTATATATGGTATCAGTCATAATTTCAGTTATTATAAATTGTTGTATGTCATGAATATCAAGAATGGACCAGACTATTCAGAAACAAAGGGCTTATAGAAAAGCAAAGGGCATGGCTCTGATTTGGGCCATGACAGTAAAACTATTACAATAATTAGATAGCTATGATTTGAGTAAATACGTGGTCTTGATATTCCAATTAGAATTTCAGATAACAGGAAAGATCTGTATAATTGGAAACACCAAGACTCTGTCTTTCTCAGAGAAACCACAGGGACTAATCTTTCCTTTAGAGACTATTTTCTTTACCCATCACCCCACCTGGGATGACCATCAACAGCTTCTCCAGGTCCTTTTTTGCCTTGGAGGAACAAGAATGAATTCTCTGAGAAGCTGCCAAGACTGTGCATGATCCAAATGGGCAGCCCACCACTAATCCCACCCCGTCCACCATGTCCTCCCATACACCCGTCTGCCTTGGGACCCCAACACTCACTGAACAAGGTAAGGAGGCTCTCAATCGGTATCACCAGCTTCTGCTCCAGGTCCTCTGGTCTGCTGTCAGAAAAACCTACTATACCTTTCTAAGGTAAGCGAAGTCATCCAGGCCAAGAATGAATTGCCAGCGGCATTTCTAGGACGACTCTTAGAGTCTTACTGGTTATATACCCCTATTGACCCGGAGGACCCAAATAATAAAACCTTGCTTTTGTCAGTCAGTCAGCCCCAGATATTAGGAAAAAGAAATAACAACGGATAGGAAGGTTTAAGGACAAGTATTTGACTGAGCTAGTTGAGGTAGCCCTGCATCTTCAACAACCGGGATGAATTAATATCACCCAGACCAAAAAAATGACGAAAGTCCTACTTAAACAATAAGCCCCACATTCAGTTCCTGAAAACTGCTGCTCTCAACCCAGCCATCCTGCTACCAGATGACGACTCCAAGCAGCCCATACACGACTGCCTTGAGGTCCTAGAGAATGTCACCTGCACTCTACGGACCTGACAGACGACCTCTGGCCAAATACATAGGCCACTCTTTTCACAGATAGAAGCAGCTTCGTCACAGGAGGAATAAGGTATGCTGGGGCAGCTGTAGTGATTAATGAGACTATTATTTGGGCACAGGCTCTGAGCCATAGAACCTCAGCACAACAGGCCAAACTAATAGCAGTGACCCAGGCCTTGTGGTGGAAAAGGAAAAGACTGAACATTTATACGACATCAGGTATGCCTTTGCCACTGCCCACATACATGGGGCCCAATATAAGGAACGAGGCCTCCTGACTTCAGGAGGAAAAGAAATTTAAAACAAGGAGGAAATTTTAGCCTCCTTAAAGCTATCTGGCTGCCAAAAAAGGTAGCAATCATTCATTGTCTAGGGCACCAGAACTCAGGCTCTGAGGTAGCACAGGGCAACTCCTTCGCTGATCAGACAGCAAAGGAGGCTGCCTGAAAACCAGTGGGGCCAACATTCATACGGCCCAGAGTGCTAACGAACACCCCTACCTACACTCCAGAGGAAGTTGAACTATGCAACAAGTTGGGAGGCAAAGAGGAATCTACTGGGTGGGTTAGGCTCCCAGATGGCTGCATTGTGGTACCTGAGGCCTTGAGCCGAGACCTCATAACCAAGATTCACCAGAGCACTCACTTGAGAGGAACCAAGTTAATTAAACTGTTAAAAAGAGACTATTACATTCTGGGGCTGCAACGAATGGCCAAACAGGTATCAGCCCGGTGTCACATCTGCACACAAGTGAATCCAGGGCCCTTCAAGGAAATACCAGAAGGGACAAGACTTCATGGACAGGCACCAGAAGAACATTGGGAGTTGGATTTCGCGGAGGTCAGCCTGAGTACCTTCAGATTCAAGTACTTGCTTGTGTTCATTGACACCTCTTCAGGATGGACTGAAGCCTTCCCCACCAAGCAGGAGACCGCTCAGATAGTAGCAAAGAAATTAGTCTAAAAAATAATGCCTTGATTTGGCCTGCCCATAATTCCGGGGTCCGACAATGACCCAGCGTTCATTGCCCAGACTAGTCAATCTTTAGCCAAGGTTCTGAGAATTAATTTGAATTAGAAACTGGTGAAAACTGGGTATGCCTCCTTCCCTCCCCTCTGTTAAGGGCACGATGCACCCCCTACTGTAAAGGGATCACACCTTATGAAATCATGTTTGGAAACCTTCTCCACTTCTCCCCAAACCAGGGAAAATAAGCTCACAGAAATCCGTAACTTCTCCCTTCTTAAGTCCTTACAGGCTCTCCACCTAGTGCAGAGAAAAATTCACCCGTTAGTCCCCGCAACCAGAGTTCCAACTCAGTCTCACCCAACTACAACCTGCCTCACCTGAGCCTCACTGAGAAGGATCATTCTGGGTTTTAAATGTCTTTTTTAAATGTAAATATTTAGATAAAGTTTTTGTTTGTTTTGATATATTCATTTATTGTTTCAGAATCTGTAAAATAAACTAAGAATCTTGTGTATTAATTCATACATGTAAAACTAATGTGTTCATAAAGCATAGATCTTGCTTTAATTGTATAGCTTTAGGTGAAACCTGCTGTTTTTTTATGCTAACCATTCAGACATTATTAGAGATAGTCTAGCTTTGGTCAGACAACAGCTCAGTGACAGAGAAGAACAACGTGGAGGACAGGATCTTGGTATGAGAACGTGTTTAACTGGTCCTCATGGTTGACTACTCTGCTTTCCTCTATTGCAGGACCCCTAATATTAGCATTTCTAGGGTTATTATTTGGACTTTGTATAATTAATTGGTTAACTATGTGTGTCAAAAAAGGGTGCAGGCAGTGAAACTCATGGTTCTCAAAACTCACTACCCACTGCTCCAGGATGATGAATCAATGATTTGAATTCCCCTGAAAACCAGTGGGGAATGTTAAGGGTGGAAAATTTTCAAATGGCCAACTTCTGCTCCTGTAATCTGCTTTTAATGTTAACCGGTATGATTCTAAGAGATGTATTGTGCAAAGATATGCTAAGGCCAATGTTAACCAGGGTGTGGTCCTAGGAGATGTCTTGTGCAAAGGTATGCTAATAGGCAACTTCTGCTTCTGTAAACCTGCTTCCTGTTTGATGCGGTTCTAGGCTTTATAAACTGCCTCCTCTGGGAGCTGGGGGTTATTCTCTGACCCTGCGTGGTAGAGAGTCAGTCGCCGGCTGGCTAATGAAGGCTCATAATTCATCTCAATTGGCTCCGTGGGCCTTAAATTTGATAGCACCACAACAGGTACCAGGTAACTCAAGACAGCTGCTATACTCCAGAGCCTGCTGAAATTACCCAAACTAACCAATCTTAAGCCTGCTTACTCTGCCTTGCCTGTCCCTTTCCATGGAAAACACAACAATGGCTTTTGCCTAGGTTTCCTTCCTACTACTCTGCCTCCTAACTGACTCTGGTGTTTCCCCATATGGTCCCCTATGGTGTGATGCGCCCCTTCCCTTGGGAACTGTGACTAACAAGCTAACTTTTCAATTATTAATGAATAATAATAACTACCTTATAAAACAAAACTCTTCTCCATAATCCACATCCTTCTATGGTTTTCTGGCTATGTGTCCTCTCTACCCAGGGACCTGCTCTGTGAGGTTATTGGTCCTGGATTGCAATTGGTCAGGTCTCCTGTCCCTCCCAAGAATAAACTCATATGTCCCATAGTCTCCCCATCAGAGCTCCTACAAGACAAACAAATTTTTCCCTGCTGATCCTGGCTACCTCCATTAGTATGACTTAAGTTATGTCAAAGACCATATGCTTCAGGATTGAGGAGAAAGGAATGAGGGGCATTGTAGAAAAAGAACTCCATATGCTACAAACTGAATTATTTAATTTTACTATAATCGCAGAAATAATATATTGCTCCCATTTTACAGTGTAAAACCAAGGCTCAGTATATTAGTTTCCTACTGCAGCTATAACAAATTACCACAAACTTAGTTGCTTAACACAACATGAATTCGTTATTTTACAGTTCTAGAGGTCAGAAATCTAAAATTATGTTACTGGGCTAAAGTCAAGATGTTGGCAGCATTGGTCCCTTTCCGAGGCTCTGAGGGGAGAATCCATTTTCTTGCCCTTTAAGCTTCTAGTGGCCATCGGTATAACTTGGTGTGTGGCCCTCTTCCTCTGTCTTTAAACACATCATTGCAATCTCTGCTTCCAACATCTCATCACCTTCTTTTCCATAGTAAAATCTCCTTCTGGCTCCCTCTTATAAGGACGCTCGTGATTACATCAACGGCCCACCCAAATAATCCAGAATAATCTTCCCATCTCGAAGTTCTTAATTTAGTTATACTTGCAAAGTCCCTTTTGCCATAGAAGGTAAATTGATAGGTCACAGGAATGAGGACCTGGGTATTTTTTAGGACAATTATTCAGCCTATCACATTGGGTTTCACTGAGCTAAAATCATGGTGTCAGCATTTCTTCATGCATCAAGGGCTGCATTATTCTGAAAGTTCTAGGGGACAGAACTTGCCTCTTCTAATTTCTAAAGACCACCCGAATTCCTTTCAATTCTTCAAAACCAGCAGCGTATCACTTTCAAATATCTAACTGATTACATCCCCCGCTTCCATGATCATATCTCCTTCTTTGACTCTGACCCTCCTGCCTTCCTCCCTCTTTCCCTTATAGGGACCCTTATGATTATCTCACCTGAAAATCTCACCTGAAAAGTCCCTTTGCCATATAAGGTAGCATATTCACAGGTTTGAGGGATTAAGACATGGGCATCTTTTGGGGTCTCATTTCTGCCTCCCCCACTCAGGCAGAAAGCAGCTCAGTGGTTGCTGGGGACAAGAATGAAGATGAGTAAAAGGGAGGGCCTGAAAAGGAGCAGGAGAAAACATTTGGGGGTGATGGTTGTGATTTTCTTGATTGGGTGATGGTTTCATGGGTATACACATATATCGAAACTGATCAGAATGCATACTTTAAATAAATATGTGAAGTGTGCTGTATGTCAGTACCTTAGTAAAGCTATTTAAAAATTAAATGAGAAAATAATCCTGAGACTGAGAGTCTTTGGCCAAGTTTACAAAACTAGGCAGTGGTGGAGCCAAGGTGTGTACCCAGGTCAGTTCTCCTGATGCCGAGATCTGTGCCTGTGATAGAGCGTCATTTCCTGTTTTCTATATTTGGGATGATAATTCTTGCCCCTTAGGGCTGGGAGCACATGGTTAGATCCTCCGAAATGATCATTTCCTTCCCTTTCCCTACCTTTTATTCTTACTAACCAGCCAAGGTTGCTGAGTATCCCAGAGCATTATCAACTTTTTCTTTACCAGAGAGAGAGAAAGGTATCTGACAAAAATGCCAAATGGAGCCACCAGGGTAGTTAATAGGCCTTATATTCAGGGATTCTCTGCTCGAAATGTCCCAGACTCTAAAATGCAAACCAAAACACAGGATCAGACATAAGTGTGTTATTCAAGTTTCTCAGAAATTTAAACTGGCTCATTTTGTTGCCTGGTAATGAGAGACAATGTTCATAAACAAATAAGATGAAGCAGGCATGTGGAAGCTGCCCCACTTTTATAAACAATGACATGAACGATGATCGTTGTACCCAAGGTCACAAAGCCCTTTTGACTAATGCACCATGCTTGGTTCATAGTGAACCAAGGTGTTCTCATAAGAAAAACTTGTGCCAATATTGCCATCATTTCTGTGTTTGTGTATTTATCAGACAGTATTTTCTATTCCTAGATCAACTAGGAATGAGAAAAATGGTCCACACTTCCATTTTCCCCTGCAGTTCTTCATAAGATGCTGCCTACGTGGCTGTCTCATCCCTGATGATCTCAGGCTTCTGATTCAGGGGGTAGTGTTCACCTTGGATTTGTTTCCTATTTCTTGATCTCTCTATCAACCTTTTCTACTTCAGACCATGCATGTTAGATGATCATATTTGGCTTACGTTGGTCACATCAATCAAATTAGGGAAATAGTAATAAATAAATCAAAAGTATAATGAGAGGAAAGAGGGGAGAGAATAGTAGATGCTACTATCCTCAATCCGGTTCGCAGACTGGCAGACAAACTGTGATATAAAGTGAATTTAAAATTTATCATCATGATTTCATAAATATTACAATCTAGTACAGAGAGACAGACACAATTGAGGTCCAGTGCTACTTATCGACTCTATGATTTGAAGCCAATTCACTTCTCTGAGCCTTAGTTTTCTCATCTGTAAAATGAAAGTAATAAATAGCTTCTGCCTTGTGGAGCTGTTGTAAGGCACCACCAGCACATGCAGTAAATGTTAGCAGATTGGAAGTTGTTTTCGCTTCCCTTCTTTCTCTACTGCCCACCTTTATCTGATTTGGGTCATGAATCTGCTCCAGCTAAATGCCTCTAGGGAAATGAAAATGTGTATGTCAATCAACCTAGAAAGTGTTAGTACACTATGACCCATGAACCGTTAGTCCTCAAAAGTACTCAGAGTAGGCAGTTTTGGCCATGCAGCTATGTTTTGGCATTGAATTATGTTCTGTTTTGCATTTTTCTCTAATTGTTTCAAGTTATTTTCCTGCTCTGGTGTTCAATTTCCTAGCTAGTTAAAGCACGAGCTTGAATAAGATCCTCTTTAAGCCCCATCTAATTCTTCTTAATTCCCTCTTCTACCCATATATACCTCTACTTGCATAAAAAAATTTTTTTTTTAATAAAAATAAAAGAAACTCAGAAAATAGTAGTGGCTATGGAGAGCCAAGCAAAGCCTTATACTTGGAGCAAGTTCTCTCCAGCATTAGGTTGAAGCATGGATCAGGCCTCTGGCTGCTGTCCAGAACATGAGCCTTCCTGGCCCATGCTATTTCAAAGTCATCACCCACCTCACTCAACCCAATTCACACCCCTCAGAGAGCATCTGCTGGCAAAAGAGGAACCTCTGAGCTCAGGTAGTTCAGAACAATCCCATTAGAATTAAGTGGTTCACAGATCATTTGTAGCTTCTTCTGCTTCCTATAAGGTAGCTGAAATGGTCACACTCTGTGCTTACGCTCCAGAACCGTGGCTCTACACTTTGGCTACACATTAGAATCACCTGGGGAGCTTTTGAAACAGCAGAGACCATCGTTGTATTGGTTTAGGAGGGGCCCTGAGCACTGATAGGTTTAAAAGCTCCCCAGGCAATTCTAAGTGCATTCGAGATTGAGAATCATCGATCTAGGTCAGAGGCGGGAGTGTAATTATCAGGGCCCATACTTCATGATCTGAACATACCTGCAATAGCCTAGTGATAGGCCGGCCCAAAGTAGGAGAGTTGAAGGAGTGAATCAGCAGTACTTAGCACGGTGCCTCCCACATAGTAGGCACTCAATAAATGTTTGTTGAATAAATAAATGGATGAATGAACAAATAAGTATGAGATAGTACAGTGGAGAGAGTATTGGACTAAAGGCCAGAAAACCTGTTCCCAGCTATGATATTGTGATTTACAGTAAGAAATACATATTCGGTCTTCAAGTGCTCCTAAAACTCTTAAAACCTCCTCTCGAGAGTGATAAAAAGTGTCTTTTGTTATGTTAATGAGGCGTTTTTTTGGAAAGCCCCTAGGTAACCTAAGGAAGGGTGCTGGTTGCCAGGGAAATCAACACTGATTAGAGGGTTAGAACTTTCAGTCCCACCCTCAACCTCTGGGGAGGGAAGAAGAGCTGGAGATTGAGTTCAATTACCAGTGGCCAATGGCTCAGTCATACCTACACCATGAAGCCCCCCCACACACAACGGACAGGGTTCAGACAGCTTCTGGCTTGATGAACCTGTGGACAGGTGGGGAGAGCGGCACACGCAGAGACCATGGAAGCTCCGAGCCCTTCCTGCACACCTCGCCCTGTGCTGCGCTTCCACCTGGCCGTCCCAGAGTTATATCCTTTTATAAGAACCTAATAACCTCGTAAGTAAAACGTTCCTGAGTTATGTGAACCATTCCAGCAAATTAATTGAATCCAAGGAGGGGGTCATGGTAACCTCTGGTTTATAGCCAGTTGGTCAAAAGCACAGGTAACAGCCCGAACTTCTGATTGACAATTGGCATCTGAAATGCGGGCAGTTTTATGAGGCTGAGCTCTTAACCTGTGGGATCCGATGCTATCTCCAGGTATATAGTATCAGAATTGAGGTGTCAAAAAAAAAACAAAAACAAAACAAAAAACACATCAGACCAGCCCTGACCCAGCCACTATGTATAGACAATTATTTTCTCTGAGCCTCAATTTACGTTCTTGTGATAACAGCACGTGCTTTATCCTACTCATGACATTATTGAGACAATAATAAAAAGTGCTTTGTATATTTGTGCATAATAGTTTTAAGAAATTTTTAGAAATAATTTAGAAAATTTTTTTTTAAAAAAAACAGGTTTTTCTTACAAACCTAGAAACATTTGAATTAGTGCATAAATTGCTGTGTAGAGGCTGAATGGAAGGGCCTGGGTAGGAAGTAGATCTCCCACAGTGGCATCGTGTTCCTCTTCCCTCTAGTTTGAGCCCCGCATGACTCCCTTCTTGGGGACTTTGAAATCATGCAGGCTGTCCTACAACCTAGCTCTGTGAGCAAAACGTGAACAGTAGGTCCTGCCTGAGCCACCGCGTTTGCCCTTGCTCTCAGTTTCTCTGTTCTCAGCTCAGTGCTGGCCCAAAGCGGATGCTCAAAGATGAACAAATGAAGGTGCCTGGATGTCTGGCTCTTGTTTTGTCAACTCCCTGGTCACCCATCTGATGGCTGTGGACTTGGTTTCTCAAAAGGGCACGAAACTGCTGGCTCTTTAGTTTGGATGTCCCCTGCTGCCACCTGGGAGGAGTTCCCTCTCTGCCACCCACAGCACTTGGGGTCTCCCACCAGCCAGGCCAGTCCTTGGTCCTTCATGTAGGGGTATTTGGAATTTGAAAACATATGGTGTTTGCCTAGGATATTGCTGTTTTTATTTATGTTTTTAAATAACTTGTTTTTCTTATTATTACAAAATAACACATGTTCGTTTAAAAATTTTTGGAAACACCAGACAAGTAAAAATTAAGAAAGTATAAATCTTTCATAAACCCCTCAGTCTTAGAGAACCACTGTTTAATCTTCCTAGTTTTGTGCATGTATGCACACACACATGCATGCACACACACATGCATGCTTAGAACACCGGGGTCATCCTGTACTTAGTGATTTGTGACCTGCTTGTTCACTTGACAACGTCTTGCTGCCTTAAATGGTCATCTGGCACTATTATTTATTTCCACTCAAGTGTCCACTTCTGTTGTCATTAGTTTCTTACAGTTATTTATGAAATGAGCAACATAATTCAGAACAATCCACATCAGCCGGCAATGGAGGGCTTTTCTAGCTAACCGACGTGGTGATCATCTGTGCTTTAACCAGTGGTATCTGCTCAGAGAAACCCTACATTCTATAAAATATTTGTTTCATCAAGAGCTCCGGGGCTAAAGCTATAATAGAAACAGAGTTTACTGAGCAGCCTTAAAACCACTACAGTTTCTATGAAACTGGAAAATTCCATCAGCACAGCCAATGTCAACAGTACAGGCAAGAAAGGAATGTAGAAATTCAAAGGAAGGGAAGAATTTGATTAAGAGAGACTATGGGTAACTGGCAATAGCTCTATGAAAATGACTGGAAGGCACTGGCTTCCAGCATTGACACCCCGAAATTTGGTTATTAAACAATGGCCTTCCCTGAAGTGGGCAAGGTAGCAAGCATGTAACACATGTTTGTGTAGAGATTGAATCTAGGCTAGGTTACAGGTTCTGGCAGCGATTCAACCGGCTAACACCACCCCAGGAAGCCCCTCTCCACTGCTTCCGTGACTCATTCCACGATCTTACAATGCTCTTCTGCCAAGCGCCCACATGCACACACCTCAGGTCACCTTGTGTTCCTACAAATGCTCTGCCTCAGAATGGGGAGCCTGATGGCTGGTGGAGGGGAGGGCACAGGGGCTTGCAGAGGGAGAGTGACAGGATTCAGACTGAGAGAGAAGCCAGAGAGGTATCGATTGCACCCCCCATCAAACACGAAGTGGTTCCATTCAGATACCCTCTAGTCTCATCCTTCTGGCCAAGATGATCGCAGAAGCCTCTGAACTGAGCTCTCTTGTTTCCTGATGCCATTCTTCACTATTTATTCCCAAAATGCCACGCAGAGTAAATCTCATAATCTAACTATATACTTCCTTGTTTAAATGTTCTCTTCAAATGTTTATGAAAACCAAGTAATACCTGCACAGTGTTTAAAAACCAAACAGAACCAAAAGTCCCCTAATGGAAAACATCAGTCACTCGCTGCGACTATCTACCAGGTCCCTACCGCCTCTGTCTGAGTTTTGGTTACCATAGGCAGCTACTCCAAATCCTTTTATTTTTGGCAGGTATTACTTGGTTCCACCCTTCTGTGTTCCCACCAGCACTATGAGAGTCCTCGTTCCTCCACATCTTTGCCAACTTTTGGTATGGTCGATCTTTTTAATTTTAGCCATTCTGATATAGTAGAGTATCTTATTTTAATTTGTATTTTTCCAGTGGCAAATGATGTGAAATACCTTTTTATGTGCTTGTTTGCCATTCTTACATCTTCTTTGGCGAAGTGCCTATTTAAATATTTTTCCAATTAAAAAACTTTTTCTGACTACCGCATTTTTCAAAGTTCTTCATATATTCTAGGTACAAGCCCTTTACCAGATATATGGTTTGCAAAGATTTTCTATGTGGCTTGTCTTTTTCTCTCTTAAGAGTGTTTTTAGAAAACAGAAGTTTTAAAATTTGATGAAATTCAATTTTTCAATTTGTGATTTTAGTGTTGTATTTAAGAAATATTTTCTTAACCTATGTTCATAAGTTTTTTCCCTATGTTTTTTACTAATTTTTATAATTTTAGCTTTTTCATTTAGATCTGTGATTCATATTGAATTTTTGTATATGGGGTGAGGAATGGATCAAAGTTATTATTATTTTTTTTTGCATATGCATACCCAATTGTTCCAGCCCTATTTATTGAACAAACTACCCTTTCTAATGAATGGCCTTGGCACTTTTATTAAAACCTGTTGTTCCTACATGTGTGGATCTATTTCTGGATTGTGTATTCTGTCCCATTGATAGATTCATTCATCTTTAATGACAAACTGATTTTATCATTGTAGTTTTGTAATAAGCCCTAAAATTAGGTAGTATTAGTCCTCTAAGCCTGTCTTTTTTTTTTTTTCCAAGGTTGTTTTGGCTCATCTAGGCCCTTTGCATTTTGATTAAAATCAGCATGTAATTGCTACAGAAAATTCTACTTTGTTTTGAATCTGCACATCAATTTGGGAATAATTAACACCTTAAAAATATTAAGTCTTCTGACACTTGAGGATTTTACATTTTTACCTCTCTACTCCTTTCCTCTGAACTTCCCATCTATATTTTTAGTAATACTGATAATCAATCAGTTTTCATATAAAATTTCATGGAACCAAGTAGTATACTAAAATAATATTTCCATTGCTGAACAGCACCAATTTTTTTTTAACAATCCAGTTAAATTTGAATTTTGGATAATCAACAAATTATTTTTTAGTGTAAATAATATTCTGTGCAACATTTTTCAGTGTAAATATGTTCCATGCAATATTCGGGACATACCCTTAATATTTATTTATTGTTTATCTGAAATTCTGACATTCAAAATTCACTGGGAATCCTGCATTTTTATTTGCTAAATTTGGCCAATTTATTTTTCAAAATTCTTATTACCAGATGTTAAAATCAGAATCTTATCATCAAACTTCTGGACTGAACCTAATTTTCCCCCCTCACATTTGATTGTCTTCTTAACTGTTTGTTCAACTTTCTGAAAGATTTCATTAATTTTATTTTCTAATCTTTTATGAAAACTTTTTTCTGCCTCTTGAATTTCAACTGTCTTTTGTTCTGTGATCTCACTTACTTACATCCTGTTCTTATTCTATAGATAAAACATCTTTATATCTTTTAGAGTTTTTCCCCCTCTTCCATGAATGATCTCCTTTTACTTCTGAGTTCCTTTTTTCTATACATTTAGTTAGCCTTTTGTTTTTATGCTGGTATTTTCCTCAAATATCATGTGATTCTTGGTTTGATCACCAAGAAAATATTCTTGACCTGTATATGTTTAAGAGAGGGGGACTATAAAGCTATTGGACACTCTGAAAGATGGTAGGGGTTGATGAGTGGAGAGATTGCCTTTATTGATGAGGTAAATAGCCAGCCATTTCACTAGTGTGATGGGACCCCACTGATCAATTTGTGGAGGTTTAGGGGGCTATTCTCTGGATCTGAAGAAGATTCTTTGTGACACAGACTAGAGGGTGGACACCTGGCAGCTGACAGGTGTCTCATCTTTCATCATTACAAATGTGTTTCATATTTCAGTCATACCATTCTTGGAATGTTTTTCCTCAATTTTCTTCACTTTACAAAATCCTAGACCCATATACATAACACTCTCCTATCGTCTTCTTATGTAAGTTTAATTACTCTCCACCTATCCCACCCCAACCAGGTTTATTAATTAGTTTGTTTTGTGTTCCAATTACCTCTTGTTTATATCTTTCTCCAAACATGGTCACAGTCTGGTTGATTCTTATAGATTTCAACTGTCTCTATGCTACTTCTCACCCCTACTCCTAAGGAATAAATAACCTTCCCAAGAAGGGAACAATTTAATCTCATCATCTCTGTATTCCTCCATTCCTGTGAGCCCTTTGCATAGTCTTGCAAAAGAAGAACTCAGAAAACATTAATTGAACGAACTGAATTGACTGCTCACTCACACAGGTGATCTTCTGCCAAGTCTGCATTTGATGGAGCCTAGCCAACTAAGAAGAGGGAATGATGGAGAGACAGTAATGGAAAGCAGAGTTAGGGAAAGCATGTGGCAGCAGTGCCAGAGGGTCAAAGGGTTGGAATGGAGTGAAGGTCAGTAAAAAAAATGGTCAAAAGATTACAAGGAAGGATTAAGATACCCAAGAGATGAAGAGTAAGAAGTCAAAAGTGTCACTTCTCCAGGAAACTTACTCCACTCTCTTCACTTTGAGGTAGCTGAACCTCTACCTGTATTCCAAGCCTCCTGTGAGCACCTCAAATAGAGTGCCAGATCTCCTATATTTCATTTTTTTTTTCTTGTCAAGGAGACTATGTGCCCACCGAAAGCAGGGCTGGAGTCTATTTGTTTTTGTTGTTTTGTTGTTTGTTTTATGCTTAGAACCTAACACAGTGCCTGCTCTATAAATGTTAGAGTGGATGGACAAATGGGAAGGTCAGGGATGCTCTTGTGGGAGGAGATGAGACTGCCCAGCTCCTGTCATCCACCCCCCAGCTGTGGGGTTGACAACTGTCCTGGCCTCCTAGTCTGATGGGGAAGCGTTGCTGGCTTAAAATGGCTTGTATTTAGTGAGTTTGTGTCCCACAATCCAATCATGTTATGAAATCTATGTAGCAACGTGAAAAATTCATGCATACGATGTTAAATGGAAAAACATAGAGTGTACCAAATTGTATGCTTACAATTATATAAAAAAGAGAGGAGCCTAGGAAAGAGATACAACAGGAAATATTGATTGCAAAACACCGACCAATTGTATTCTGTTGGGATTGTTTTCTTTATTTTTAAATAATTTTATAATGTAGTTATATCAATAGCTAGAATTTTCTAAGAACCTACCATGTGCCAAGAACTGCAAATTATTTAATTTAAATCTTACAAAACCTTACTTAGTGGGTACTATTATTATTCCCATTTTAGGGATGGGGAAACTGAGAATCAGACTTGCTCCAAACTGCACAGCTAGTAAATGATGAACCTAGACTCACCTTACATTACTTTATAATTTTAAGACCCGGCTCCATGTGTGTTAGCCTTATCTAAACAAAGTTGAGCTTTGTTAGGGCAGAAGCTCACCAAATATACCCATCTATTCAGCTAGTTCCAGCTTTTCTGAGATGAGATAACCAGTGGAAGAAATTCAAAGGATGGGGTGCGGGGTGGGGGGAAAGCTTCAAAAGAACCTGTAGAACAGCCCCTAGGCCTGCAGAGGGGGCCTGTAATATGGGAAGGTGCTTTCTCTACTTCTTTCTTTTCTCTCTTTTTTTTTTCCTTTGACCCTTCCTACTTTCTTTTGCTTTGGAGACACCAAAATTAATAACACTACATTTGACTGGGGGCGGGGGAGGGGGCACAAGAGAACCTGCAGAGTAAACCCCTTTCCCTGCTAATGAAGTTTATGTGGAACTTCCGGGGTTGCCACTCTGCTTGAGGGTTTCAGAACCCCGAACCTGCAGATCACGTCCTAGTTTTCTTTTAACTCCATGAATCGCTCCCTGCACTCCAGCGTCACTCCGGCAAGCAAGACACGGAGACTGAGACTGGGACTGACATGGCCTGCAGGGAGTCTTGGAACAAACTCTTCACAATGAGAAGGAGTTCTCTGCGGAGCGGGTTGGAACATACGAACACCGTCCTGCTCTTCAAAGCTACTAGTACACAGGAAGTACACCCCTCACCTAAGCACAGAGATTCGGGAAGGAGAGAGAATATTGGGGGGGGGGGGGCTGCCAAAGTGAACCATTACTTCAATTGAATTTAGATTAATGGAAAGTTCCCGTCTGTGTCAGAACCCTTGCATGGGGAGAGGAAGATCGAATTGGAACTTTGAGTTTTGATGCGACACAATTACTTCACAAATACTGTTTGGTAGTTCGCTCTGGAGACCTAAGAGATGGCTTCACATCAAAAGGAGTTCATAGAAAAAGGCAGGTAGGCACTCTTGCAGATTTCAGGTGTAAAAAAACACAAAAGCATCAAGCATTACTTCTGAAAATCAAATAGGAGAGGAAGGGTGAGTGAAGGCGAGCTATGGAATTTCTCCATCATTTCTCACCATCTTCATTGATACCTTAAAAAAAAAAAAAAAAAAAAACCCAAACAGGAAAGCCTGATTCATCAGACTTTGAGGCATACAAAAACAAAACCAAAACATTCTACCAGAACATGCGACAGGACACTGGACATAAACAAAAGCAGTTCTACAAGTGATGAAGAGATAGAGGACTGGATAGCATGTGCAGGAGTATTCACATCATAAGACAGATACCTCGGATCTAGATTAAGAAGAAGTAAGTTATTGCCTGGGTTTGGCCATCAAGATAAAGGCTGGCAGGGACATGGAGAAATTGCAAGCAAAATTTTGCAGCTTATTGAGGGGCTCTGCCAGAAAGCAGACAGGAGCTCAGTAAAGCAATAACATTGTGACTCACATATCAGGGCCCGAGATGACAATGGCCTCTAGGGGTGGGTCTGAGGGGCAAGAGGAACTGGCACCAGCGGAATGTGGATTGGCCTAAGGGCAGGAAACAAAGGGGGCCAATAAAACCAAACATTTTAAGGTAGGAAGAGATGGCTGGCGATGAACTGCCAGAAAAAGAATTGGAAAAGCATTTTATTACTTTTGGATGTTGGCAGCCAATATATCATATCCACGTTTCCTGGTCAACAAAGGCAAGGCAATAATAAAGGGGGAAGCAATCAAACTTTTAAAAGAATTTATTTTATCTAGTTACCAAGGTTGGCAAAGGTGAATGTGTTGCAATGGAAATAAATGGTGGAGACCGATGTGGCTGGAGAAAGGGGACATCGTGTGAACCAAATTGGAAAGCCAGTTATAGAAAGTGGAATAAAGACAGGCAATGGGTGAGAATGGGTAGTTTGGTCAAAGAACAAGAAAATTTTGAGACATTGGAAAATTCAAAGCATTCAGGGGTCTTGATCTTTTTCCAGAAAAGAACCCTGTTGTGCTTTGTCACTATGTCTATGAGTACATGTGGGGGCCCCTGAAACCAAATGTACCCAGAGGACCCCATGACAGCCCTGCCAAAGGCCACAGCTTCTGAGATACCAAAGCTTTGCAGTTCCTGTGCAAGGACACTGAGAAATTGCTTGATCCATCTCAGCAGTGTGGAATTAAGAAGTTGGTCTTTTTAACCCATGGAAATCGAACATGTGAAATTTTGCACAGACATGACTCTATATGTATCTAAATTGGTATTTTCCAGATCCTGACCCTTCCCTTCCCTTCAATTAGGTCTTTGCTGGACCCCTGGCTAGACACTAGACATGGCTTTCCTACATAGGCCCGGGACCCCATGCTTCTAATCCTGCCTTCCAGACTCTGCTCTCCACCAAACCATTGGTGTCCGCATCCCAGGATTGTCAATTTGTCCTCTTCATCACCAATGAATATTTACTGGGTGACCACAAAGTATAAGACCTTCCTGCTTGCACTCTGAGATGGAAGAAAAGTGACTCAGGTTGGGAAAAAGATATATTTACAAACAAATACTTGTCCCATGTTCCACAGAAAATCCAGGACCTCTTCCTTTGATCACCATCATCATCGTCATCATCAAAACAGATATTGGGCACCTGTGGATCCATTAGGCCAAGAGCTTTATATTTAATACATTATGTAATCTTTACCTTAACATAACAAAGAAGACACTATTATCATCCTATTGTATGAATCAGTGAACTGTGTTTTGCCCAAGGCTGAGCATCTGGGGAGTGGCAAATCTGGCAATCATGTCACCAGCCTGTACCTTTTCCATTAGCCTATACTCCTGTTCCTAATTTTCTGCTGCTCCTTATCACCTTATTTTTCCTAGTGAAAAAAATGTTATAAACTTGCCTAAAGGTCTGGGCTAAGTATATAGTAGATGCTCAATAAATGTCCAACTTAATTGAGCCCTGAGCTCACCAGTGCTCATAGCTGCATTATGAATTTACTGACGCCACGGATCCTGTTTTTAAGGGTGTTACCATGGTCACTTATTCCATCAGCTCACATCCTTCAATCAGCTGGCCAAGCCTCGAGCTCTGGCCCACGGTGACCAGTGAGGGGAGCAGCACAGAGGCAGGGCACATTCTCATTGTTGGCAATTCGGTATTTTACCCAAAGTGGAAGGCGAATGCTAAGGAAGACTCAGATGTTAGGAGCCTGCCAGCTTGACTTGGTGTCTTGGCACTCACAGTGATTGTAGTGGAAAAGCTGAATCCAGAATGAACATCTGCCTGGGCTAGTCAGAAAGGAAACAGCTTTGGGTTAGCTAATTAATAGCTTTTTCATCTGCATCAGATGATTCCATTTTAGCACAGCGGCTTGAACGCAAGAGCCTTGGAGCCTGGATTCACCTTTTTCATATTTCCTGGGTAGTGCTAATAGGTCGTTGGACCTCCTAACCTAGGTCCCATCCTGTCTGGCCAGGGCCTTTAGAAGAGAGGACCTCACAGTGTATGAGCTGACTCAAGGGCTGACTCATTCTTCCTTTAAGGAGTGGGCATCGGACATGTAGGCCTTCCTAGCTTAGGATTTTGGGGAGTGGGGCCCAAATGTACCTCTCACTGTAGCTCAGGTGATTTCACCTGTGATGCACTAGGGATATACCACATGATATACAGATATAATATAGGTGCTTACAACCTAGTGTGTGTGTGTGTGTGTGTGTGTGTGTGTGTGTGTGTGTTGTGATGGTTGTGGGCGAGGGAAGGGTGGATAGATTTATAAACATGAATCCATGACAGCACAATTCGAAACAATACAGGATGAAGGGCTGAATCGAGCGACCTTTGTTCAGAAACTAAAGAATTCAACTTGACAGAAAAGTTCTTGAAGAATGAAAGAAATTTCAAGATGTCAGAGGACATTCCAGGAATGACAGCATGTACAAAGGGATGGAGGTGGCAGTGGGAATCATGAGTGTGAGGGAGGTTAAACGTCTCAGGGTACAGTCTGGGCGGCAGGAAGACCAGCTGTAACAGGGCCCGGGGTTAATGTCAAGGAAGCCTATGCTCCCAAGGTACCCTGCATGTGCCTCTCTCAGAGTGCTTTTGCCCCGTTGTTGCTTTTATCCCCTCCTACCTATGTTCCCCAGTTCTAGCTACTAATCTTAAAGCCGAGGCCTAAAGCTTATCTGTCTTTGCCTGGTACGTACGACATGACCAACAAATGTATGTTGAACGGACGAATGAGTGAGGACGTTGTTGGCAGTGAGACTGATTAAGCAGACTGGTTTTAGAATGAAACATGCTGCAGGTGCCAGGCATTCTAACAAATGCCACCTTCAGGTGACTAGGTGTGGCATCTGGGGCTTCCGTTAACTTATTCACTCATTCGTTTATTGAACAAATAGTTTTTGGAAGCCTACTATGTTTCAGTACTGTAAAGAAGCTTAGTATACAACAGTGATAAAACGAACAAAATCTGTCCAGGTGGGGCTCACTTCTAGTGGGGATACAGACAATCAGGTCTGGCTACAGAATCTGAGAGGCCCAGGGCAAAATGGAAATGTGGGCCCTCTCATTCAAATAGCAGGGAGAAAGTGCTGCTAGAGGTACTAAAATATAAAGTTTTTCTTTTCTTTTCTTTTTTTGCAGTATTCCTGACTTGTCATGGCATGTTTTTACTTACTATTTAATATCATTCTAAGAAAAACAATCATTTAAAAATTATTAGCATGAATTTTGCCATTCATCTGTATATTGTGCAAGTTAAATTGTACAATTTAAATATAAGAGCATTTAATTCATCTGTGTAATCGGGAAATTATGTAATGAGTATTTCATAGCTCATACTTGCATTTCTATTCAGCTTTTCCAGAACAGTAAAAATTCTACATAAAACTAATTCAATTGTTTTCATTTCATTGTTTTTAGCAGAAGGAAAACATACAAATTTATTTAATGTAAGTTGTACATGAGACAGAAGTATTATGGGTCCCTTTACTTCTTTGTCAACATGTGTGGGTGATGGTGCTGACAGTCCCTGAGGCCACTCCAAAACTTGCTTTGAATGCAGAAATAAGGCAATGGTGTTTCAAGAAACATAAGTGACCAAAAGCCCCTATCATATCCGTTCCTACTCACGTTACTTCCCTGCATTATATTAGGATTGGGTTGGAAAGTGCCTTTCTAGAAGCATTGAATATTTAAAAAGAGCCATAAAACCTTTGACCCTTTTTCCACTTTGTCTTTTCCATCATGATTCCTCATAAAAGAGAGCTCTGTAAAGCTCATAACAAACTTGCAGATGTTTATCGGAAAAGCTTAGACCCAAAGCATATATTCACGCTCATGGATCAGTGGTATAGAAATTACAGAATTCTTTTCTTTTTCTCTTTAGGCTAGGCAACCCTTGGTTGATCTCACAGATTGCAAGGACCTTGTCAGCTTAAGATCCCTTATTTATTTTTTATTTTTTACACCTACTGTAGCCTGGTCTTCCTAGGTGGTCTCCCATTCGAGTACTAACCAGGCCTGACCTTGCTCAGCTTCTGAGATCAGACGAGATCGGGCTTGTTCAGGGTGGCATGGCTATAGATCAGAATTCTTGATAAAAGTAATTTGTGTTTGTCTTTGTGGAGATGCTGGAGGGTATGTGCTGGTGTGGGTGGGTGGTGAGTATGTGTTGTATCTGGGTGAGGTTGAGATGGGCAGCCGTTATGTGTTTATGTGTGAGTGTGGTAATTGTGGCGCACATTTTGTGTCTGTGTGATTTGTATGCAGCATCTGTGGCATGTTTGTATATGTATGCAATGTGAAATAAGTTTTAGTTAAAGTTTTTTCAGAAAACTTTTTCTCTGGGCTGTAGAGCATATATTTTTTGCTTTACTCTGAAACACCAGTCAGTTCTCATGTTCTTTTAAGTAAAATAACATACAGCTTTTTGACATTCACAAACAAAACCCAGTGGTTTTTATCTGAGTCAAGTGCTCCCTGGGGCTTTGTTTTTTCCCTCCTCCTTCCTGTAAATCCATTTTATGCATTGGCGTTAGAAGATGACATCTTGTTACATCATGTTAGACAGCACCATAATTTTTTCCAGCAAACCATTTCCAATCTGGCAAGGCAAACAGAACTGAACAAAGACAGACAACCCAGCATAAATTAAGGACTGGTTCCTGGCCCTGCTGGACAGACCCAGAGGAGCGTTGTCCCCAAATCCAAGGCTGACTTGCCGTTTCAAGTTTTAACTTCTTAGACTGGAATGGAGAAATCTATTCAGGCTCACAGCTCTCCCAGTGATATTGTGCAGTCTCTCTCTGCTGGAGAGGAGGATGCCTGTTGGGAGAGGGGTGCTCTGAGCAATGGGAGGGAGCAACGGGCAAGATTGATGCTTTCCCTGAGGTTCTTTTTATACTATGCACAGGTCAGGCCTGTCTTTTGCTTTCCAGCTGCAGCTGCTATTTATAGTCCCATCTCTTGGTGTCATTCTGCCTGGGAGCCCTGTGGTCAGCCCAAGGCCACCATTTAATAAGGGGCATTCTATTCTCAAGTTCATGCCCACCACTGCAGCTTTCCTTTAGTAGTCTACCATCTGAAACTCAGTGACTAGAACACGCGGTGCCATTCCCCCTCCCTGATCTGCCATGTGTCAGATGGTGGGGGGCGGGAGGGTCTGTATTTCCTCAGCCCTGCCATGCATCTATACCTGCAGTCTGTGCTGTGGTCAGAACTAGCTCTGGATGAGGAGGTGTGCTGTGTCTCTCAGTTCTTATTGGGGATAATCTGCCAGAATGCTCCTTCTGAATAAACATCTCATCCTGTCAGCCTTTGGCCTAAAAATATTGACTGGCTCACAAGCTGTTTGACCTAGATAACTAAGCCACAACACCCCGGGATCTATAAAATCAGGGGCGTGTAAGAATATTGGACTTAGAAGCAGGCAATCCAGGTCGGAGCCACAATTCTAGGCTGTGTGACCCTAAGCAAGTGGGTGAAACTCTCTGAGCTTCCCCTTCCTCCATGCAAAGAGAATGCCTGCCTCATGGGGATGCTGTGAGGACTAAAATGAGATCCTGCATGTGTGAAAGTGGTCTGCAAATTTCCCTTCTCTCATACTCCATTATTTCAACTTCTCACACTTCTCAAAAGAATATGGCAAGAAAGGAAGGTGGAAAGAAATTGAGATGCTCTGGAGATAATAGAGAAAAAGACTCCTAGGTGTGACTCCATCAGCCGGCAAGTGGATGTAAAACTTGATTTCTTTTTAATTAAAAAAAAATACTCGGATTGAAACCTAGATGGTATTAGTATATACTGTCAATTTAATACAAGTCAGTAAAGATTAATTGAACACATACGATGTGCAAATCAATATAATTGACACCAGACATACCAAGAGAAACAAACAGAAATAATTAAGAGAGAGATTTTTATCACAAAATAAAGAAAATAGATCAATATAGAGAAGAGAATCCAGAACTCAATCTCAGTATTTAACATGTGATAAGAGAGTAAGAAAAGATTTATTCAGTAACTTCTGTGGATGTCACCAGTCATAAATTTAGAAAATAATTTACTTAGATCAATATTGTATGCCATATCATAAAAGAAACTCCAGTTGAGCTACGAATTAAACATAAAAAGACAAATTATAGGGCAAAACTAAAAAAAAATTAGCAGTCTTTCCCAGATGGATGGAAAAACAGCTTTCTCAATTTTGAAACAATAAATTATCTAGACTTATAGGCACAAATAAATATTTCAGAGCTTTAAAATAATGAAAAATGGTAACTTTAATGTAAAATGCCAACAGAAGACTGGGGAAATATTTGTATCAAGTATGGCAAAGAGTATACTGATACCTTATAAGTTTGGAATAATAATCAAAATTAATAATAAATTAAATGCCAACAAAAAGGACACAGAAAAATACAATGATCATGAAACCATAAGAAACTATGCAGGTATTAAAATAATGACACTAAAAGATTGATGTATAGAAAATGACAAAAATGAGACTATACAATTTAATATTGTATCAAGATAATAATTATAATTGTGTAGAATGAATTGTACCGTTTAATAAAACAAGAAGAAAGTATGCAAAAGCATAAAAATATTTGTATTAGGCTATTATGCTGTGACTTTTTTAAATAAAAAAGATTCCTTTATTTTGCTATATTGATTTTTAATTTAGAAAAAAATATATTAAAAAGATAGAAAAACTTCCCCATGTGCATTTGAACTTAAATTCTGGGTATATTCCTGTCTTAGCTCTTGCTACTTCTACTGTGATCTGTGGCTTGTGGGAGAATCCCCCAATCACCCATCCCCAGCTCTGCGACAGGGCAAACTCCGAATACCTGGCTGCCTGCTGGCTTTCTGATGTGGCTTTTGTGTCACCACTATTCTGGCAGAAAACAAGGAATGGAATGCTTTTGACAGCGCCCAGCTTTCCCCTTTCTATTCTAGCACAGCATCCCTTTGGGCCCCACAGAGCCCGCTGAGAACAGCGCATACACTCACTCCTTGTCACGTGCTCAGTGAGAAGACAGCTCAGACTAACTGATTAAAAGTAAGCAGTCCTAGCGTGTACAATGATCTCGGAACAGGTTAAAAGAAAATTCCAGAGGGAGCTAAGTACTTTTCTTCATTCCTCTCCCCTTCCATTTTCTAGTTCCCTCCTTAGAGCCAACCCCTGAGTCACTGTTCTTTTCTGTAGGTTGACCCTATTTTCACCTTCAATGCCGTTCATCAGTCTTTTAGTACCATACACTGTTCCAAGCTCATGGCGTACAAAGAAGAGTAAGAAATGGCCCCTGGTCGAGGAACTTGCGATTTAGTGGGAAAACAGACATTATATCCAAAGTTTTCCCTGTATACATGTGCTAAGTTCCAAATGTGACATCTGGCAGCACACTCTGGGAAACATCTGGAGGGTGATGGAAATTTGGAGATGGCTGAGTAGGGGTTAGCTAGACAAAGAAGGGCAAAGCAGGACTGGGCAGGGCGGGGAGGGACCAGGTAGAGGATGCTTGAGACGGAGGGAAGAGTGTCAGAAAAGATCAACCTGAAAGACTTAAGGAGAACTACTTTTCCGCTCCCTGGTTATTTTAGTTAGTTATTTTCATGTCCAGGATGCAGGCCTTTTAACTATCCAGTTATACGAGAGAAGCCCCTCTCTCAAATATCATACTTGGGGATCCCCAGCTCTGAGTTCATTTTTTCACTCCCATCCTTAGTACTTCTCTCATCACTCTTCTCATTTCTCCCTAAGAGTGCCTGCCTGTGCTACATCTTCCTAACTCTGCATTCACATTTCCCACAGATATCCCACCACTCTTCAGCCCCTTGTCTATCCCTGGATTGAGGCAGGCGTAGCGAAGAGAAAGAATGCTCCCATCATTGGTGCTTAGCAGCCAGCCACTCACAGACAAGGAATAACTCTCATTCTGCGTAATTTAACACCCATTCTAACAAGACACACTCGTTTATGGAGGGCTCTAATAAATGACCCATCAAAGTCAGCTTTCTTTCTCTCATTTGTCCACGTGCTCTGCTTACCAAAAACAACCCATGAAATGTAACTTCTAATTATCTTTGGTTTACACTACAGGTGAAAAGTCCAAGCAATTTCCACTTGTGAAATTGTGAAACCTTGGATGTTGTTGACTATTCTTGGAATGGATTTTGAGATACATAGGGGGAAGTCAGGTCAGTGAATTGCTGTATTTTAAAAATCTTGCTATTATCAAGTTTTTCATATCCTGGTGACCATATTTCAGGTGATGAATTCAAGAAACTAACAGTGCAAAAAGAAGTAACCATTTTAAATAATGGCGAGGAATTGATTTCCAACAAGAATGTAAGACCATTCGATGGGGAGGGAATAGTCTTTTCAACAAATGGTACTGAGTAAAATAGATATGCACATACAATAGGATGAATTTGGATCCCTACCACAGAAATTAACTCAAAATAAATCCAAAACCTAAATATGAGAGCTAAAAGTAAAAAACTCTTAGAAGAAAACAGAGGTATAAATCTTTAGGACTTTGGATCAGGCAATGGTTTTCTCAATGTGGTATCAAAAGCTCAAGCAACAAAAAAAATTTTAAATAATTTGGACTTCATCAAAATTAAAACCTTTTGTGTATTGAAGGTCACTTTTAACAAAGGTTACCCACAAAATGGGAGAAAATAAAAGTCTAGCATCCAGAACATATAAAGAACTTTTATAACTCAATAACAACGAGGCAAATAATCCAATTTAAAAATGGACAAAGAACTTGAATAGATACTTTGTTAGAGATTAAAATGGCCAATGAGCACATGAAAAAATGTTCAACCTCATTAGTAATTACAGAAAATGCAATTCCAAACTATAATGAGATACCACCACTTGACACCCTGTAGAATGGCTATAAACAACAACAAAACCAAAACAACAATGAAATCAAAACAACAAAAAAATAACAAGTATAGGAAAGGGTGTGAAGAAATTGGTGTCCTCATATGCTACTTATGGGAATGCAAAATGGTACAGCTGCTTTGGAAAACTTTGGTAGTTGCTCAAATGTTAAATATGGTACCATATGATCCACCAATTCTATTCCTACACGGATATACACACAAGAGAATTAAAAACGTATGTCCACACAAAAACATGTAAACAAATATTCATGGCAGCATTATTCCTAATAGCCAAAAAGTGGAAACAACCCAAAAATCCATCAGCTGATGAATGGATAAAGAAAATGTGGTCTATCCATACAATGAAATAGAACTGATACATGCCGTAACATGGACGAACCTTAAAAAACGTTATGTCATAAAAGAAGCCGGGTACAAAGGCCACACATTGTATGATTCCTTTATAGGAAATGTCCAGAGTAAGCACATTCATAGAGATAAAAAGTAGATTCATGTTTCCCTAGGGCTGGGGAAGTGACAATGGGGAGTGACTAATGGGTACAGGGTCTCTTTTGGGCAATCAAATCTTTAGAATTACTGGTGATGATGACACAGCATCGTGAACATACTAAAACCACTGAACTGTATACTTGAGAATGATTAAAATGGTGAATTTTATGTTATATGAATTTTATCTCAAAAAAATTAAAAAAGAATGAGGAGGGTCTCTTATACATCACTGCGCTGTATTTAAGCTCGCATTTCGGACTTCATTGTGACCATAAGGGATATGATTCAATTTAACAAGCGCTTTTTATGCCAGGTTCTGGGAATGGATGGGAAAACGTGTGCCTAAAACACAGGCTCTGTCTTCAAGGTACCCACACTCTGTTGGAGGATGCAGTGCATACTTCACTAACCAGAACACAACCAGAAAATAACAAGCATCACATCACAGACAGTTGGTTCTGCGGGAGTACAAAGGCAGGAGTGGTTTATTCTGCCTGGAGGAACACTGGCAAGACTCACAGAAGTAGAAACATTTGAATAGTTTTTAAGGGTGAGTAGGAGTTTGACAAGTGGAGAAAGGCCTGGAGCTGTACCAGCATTCAGAGATACATCGCATGGAACGATCTGACCTGTGGCTTCTCTCTCCTAGTATTCTGCCCCTGCTTCTTATTAAATATCACGATGATTTCCATTTCAATCCTTGGTTCTTGCCTCACAGACTACGAGCCTTCGATTTGAAAGCAGAGAAACAGAAACATGGACCTTGAGCCTTGGTGGGATACAGCAGGGTCCCCTGAGTTCACCTGCTCTGTCCACATCCTCCCTGTGGCTGTGGGAGAACTCGGAATATATCTGGCTCTGCTCCTGCCCTCTGTTTCTGCAATCTGGGAACCCCTCTTTGCTGTGAGGACTGGCTCCATCCACCTGCCCGGTGGACGGGCTCTGGTTCCCTCTTCAAAAGTCTTTTGCTTAATGGTGGCTTCTTTGCTCTAGCCCTACCCTCCTGCTAGTGCATCCAGAGGAGGAAGCCAGGGAGGAGGGAGTAAGAGGCCCACCCCATGCCCTCCATAAGTTATCTGGTCTGGCTCCTTGGGCAGCTGGCTTTTTTTGGCTTCTCTTTGGATTGTAATCCCATTGCCTTGAGTGGAGGTAGAAAAACAAGTGCTTAAAACAAATAGTCCTGTAGGAGGAGTCTGGTGCTTAATGAATTATTCAATGAGGAGTGCTAAGCACAAAGCATTCTCCATGTTCAATATGGAGCCCTGAGACCCCTAATGCCTCCCAGATGAAAAGCTAACAGAGTGGTCCTCCAGAGTGTGTTTGACAGATATTTGCTCTCTGGTGCACTAAGCATAAGCCTGGTTTATTGTGTTTACAATTTCACGTCTTCAGAGCATGTCTGATTTATTGCAAACATGAGGGCACTGGACAGTGGAGGCGTCTCTGAAAAGGCTTTTCCCTAAAGCCAGGAATAATCCCCTGCACCAGAGATCCAGTCTGATGAACTATTCAGTGTTCCCAACCCTCATATGCTTAGGGGAAGTCAGGACAGGGAGACATCTGGTCTCAGGCAGCTCTGCTCAGGCTAGACAATTGTCCTCCTCAGGGTGGATCTCATTAGCAAATGAAGCCTGTCTGTCCACGGAGACTGGGCCTCCTGCCCTGTGACCCCTGGGTGGGGAGCCGAGGATCAGGCAGCCTTGTAAATATGCTTTCTCAAAATCCTGATAAAAAGAAACATGGATTTAACACTGACTTCTCCTTGAACCAGTTGATAATTTTTTTTTATCAACTTCTACTCCATTGTCTCCAGTTCTCCAAGGAATGAATACTCTGACAGTGCAGACAAGGACCAGACGTGCAGTGGGGGGCAGTCTGTACTGGCAGGAGTGAGGACAGAGGAGGGGAAGCGGGCCTGAATGTCATTACTCGGAGGGGTCGTGGGGTCGGTGACAGTGGCAAGGAACAGATTTTTCCAGCCACTTTCAGGCTGAGATTTGCACTGCATAATCTGAATGCTTTTATCTGTTTCTGAAAATAGACAGGAATTTTTTCCACAGGCTGCTCCAATCTGGCTGTGGAGACGTGAGGGAGGATTGCCGGGAGACAGTTGTATAGAGTCCAGTAAGTACATTGTGTGACCCCTGCCCCCAACTAGCCCTTCTCCACATTGACAATGTAGAGCCACATTATCTTAATGCTCCTTGAAGCAGGGAGTCAAAAACGCTGGAAATACTTTCCATTCTGAATTTTGTACAGCTCCTCATATGTGGAGCTATCTATCATTTCTTACTTTGACTTAAATGTACAGGCTAAACGGCCTTTGGGAGGTCAGAAGCTCCCATCCAGAGGGACTGGTTCCTTGAGTCTGCACAGAACGACCTATGTGAGAAATGTAAATGAGACGAAGAAAATGGTTCGACCAGAAATTACAGTTTGTGGTTGTTACCAGTTCCACAAATCCTATTCTCTACCTTTGTCCTGGGTTTAGACTACAAAGAAGCATCACAAATTATCTACAAAGATCTTCTGGAAAGTTAATTCTGGATTAAATCAGACTCTATCTCTTGCAGCTGGTCCCTCTCATCTCAGATCAAAAGGATCTTGAATCTTCTAAGTGAACTCTCAAGCAACCCAAACAGCAGGGGAATCTCTAATATTATTTACATAGCATTTTCTTTTCTCCAGTTATGTATTGGTTTCTTCTTGGTACAAGCCTATCTTATAAATATGGAAACCAAGACACGGAAAAAGAAAACTATGTTTAGGGTCACGTAGAAATTCAGATCATTGTATCTTATTTCCACAATCTTTTCTACTCACCATTCACCCACCTCCCAAGAACAAGTTATTTGTGCTTAGCATGCAGTAAAGCATGCCAATTTTATTGGTCTTTCAACTTGAATAGTTTCTTGGGCCCAGGGAAACTGATCTCAGTCTTTGAGGCTGGAGTTCACTTGCAAGTTTCCTCTAACGTAAACCTTGCTGTGAGTGGAAGCAAGAGAAGAGTGCCAGATTATTCTGGAATGCTGCCAATGTCCTGTGTCTCTGGTACTCTTTTGTGGTCCTTATGACCCAAAAACCCCATGGTTAACTCAGGTATCAGCGAGGAAAAAAGAGAAGCAGAAACATGAACCCCCACAGTCACCTACTACAGGCTGAGGGCTCTTCTCTGAGACTTCTCCTGTCGAGGGCTGTGCCTAGGAATTGTGATTCGTGAGTCTGTTTCTTTCAGTTCCAGACCATACTGAGTGAATGCCCCCTTTGTCAGCCCCCTGCACCCCAAACCTGGTGCTGCAGTATCGTGAAGATTGCTGTAGTCTGTGGAAAGGTGCTTTTTAACCTGCTGTGTGTATAATGTTGTGTGTCTCTCCAGTGGCTGTCAGCCACCTGATCATCAAGGAGAAGACAAGGTGTCATGGAGATCAGAGAGAGAAGAACAGGAGCTATGAAAGAGAGTGACTGGAAAGAAGAAAGGAAAGATTGAGAATGTAACAAAAAGGTAGGTAATATATTTTGAAAAAGGGCAAGCCAAAGGAAAAAAGTGTCGCAGAGAGAATGTAGCATTCACTGGTCCTTCTGCCTCCTGTACCGTGAACCTTGTGATAGACCTGGATGAATAGCCTAACCCTCCCAGGGAAGTTGGTTGGCATCAGGTCCTTGGAAAAGAAGTAGGCTGGCATCTGACTCATCCTACTTTGCTCTAAGCACCTAACACCCATGGAAACTTTCAGACAAGGTCATCTGACCATCAGTTGTAAAAGACCGATTTGGCGGCTCATGAGATCAAGTGCTTTACTTTCTCAGCACAGCTTAAGGTAGACAGAACTGCCGTTCTTTTATAATAATAAATAATTTTATGTACAAAAAAAAATGAAGTTCAGAGAAGGAAGACTTTGAAAAAGATGTTTAATATAAGAAAAACAAATGAATAACAGGCATTGTTTCTGATCCATTGAAAGGCATGTGGTGTAACAGAAAGCACACGGGCTTTGGCATCAGAAAGATGTCCTGACTTTGCCACTTTGTGACCTTGAGCAATCAGTTTAACATCTTTGATCCTCGGTTTTTTCATCCATACAATGGGAAAATAAAACCTTCTATGCACGGTTCTTTTAAGAACTGGTGGTAAGATATGTTCAGTACCTGGCATTTCATAGGAGGTCAATAAATTTTAGTCATTTTTATTCTGCAGTCTGTTAGCTTCCATTAACAGCATGAGGACTAATTTCTCCGAGGGGTTTTTTTCTAAAAGACCCACCTCCCTGATTATGCTCGTTTTGAGGTACTTTGGAAAAGAACCTTGGACATTCGGTCAGAGTCATTCCCTTCTTGGTTCAGAGGGGTAAATGGTTGATTTGAGGTCACAATGGATCTAAACAGCTGGCAGAGCTAGGATTGGGACACCTGGCTTCTTAGGCAGTCCTGCTTCTTCCTCACCTGCCTGCCTATGCACAGGTGATCTTGATAGTCCTTGAACATAGTCAAGAGCATTTTTCCTGCTAAATTGCTGGCTGAATGGCACATCTTGTGATAATTTGTCAGGAGAAAAGATACAAGTAAAACAAATGGACTGGCGCTCTCCTCCCTTATTCCTCTCTGTCCCCTTGCTATCTCAGGTCACAAAGCAGATAAGCCCTCTATCTCTTGGGTGCTAACAGGGGCAGCAGAGAGACTCCTGCTCTCAATATCACAGGAGCTGTTCTTGCTTCCTGGTTGGGAGTGGTAGCAAGGACTTGCTATGGTGACATGCTTCGTCCAATAGCCTTGGCTTGTGGGAGGCCATCCAGTGGCTGTGCAAGAAGTCATATAAACCCTCTCTGCCAGTAAGATGGTTCAAAACTGGCCAGAACTTCAGGAATAGCTGAGCTTTTAATGGAAACAAATCAAGTTGGAGGCCCTGAAAGCCCTATATAGTATAGAGTACATTGTCTTAGACTTTGAAGCACTTCCAGAAAGCCTGGTGGAAAGAAGGAAGACAGAGTTATCCTTACCCTGGCCTGTTTATGTTAGCTAGGATCCAGGCGGTGGTTTACACAGCCTTTTCAGGGCCCAGGGGTCAGTGGCTAGGAGGCAGGAGGGCAGGGTATTTAAGATGAAAGGAGAGCACCGCTACCTGAAGCCATAGCCTGGGCTGAATTTTGCCTCAGGGCTGAGTTCAACCATAGGCCTCCCTCTCTCTTCAGTCAGTAGAGAGAGGAGAGGGCAAAAATGGGTGAAAAAGAAGAAACGCCTCTTCTCTATTTCTTGCAAAAAAAAGCTCTTTCCAGGCCCAGGTAAGACTTTGCCTTCCAGAAAAATGGGTGCTCGGATGCTGATTAGTGCAGTTATTTCCCAGATGACAGTGCAGAGGGTTCAGACAGCTTGACCTTCACCTGGGCACGGAGACCTTCATGTGGGCCAGAGAGGTAAATGTTGGCCAGATGTTTTCCAGGCTGTGACAGATAGCAAAACCAAAGGCATCCTGCAGAGTCAAGGACAGAGATCCAGAGATCACCTTGCCCTCAACCCAGTAGGGCTTCCTGTGCGCATGTGAAAGGCCAGGCCAGGCCATGGTGGGGATGGGAGGAGCTGCTTCCTGAGCCGGGGCCCACTTGAATTCCAGCTCCTCTCTTCTCCCTTAGCAATTCCCTAGATAATCACCTCCATGTTCAGTTTCTCACCTCTTTTGTTTATATAAGGCTCAGGGCCTAGTTTGGGAGAAAGGCTGCCTGCTCATTCCTGCTCTTTTTCCACACACACACACACACACACACACACACACACACACACACTCACATGCCTGCAAGCTCTCCACTCTTGACTGACTCTATCTGCCCAGCCTCATTTCCTTCCACGGCAGGGCCCGAGGAGCCCAGCACTGAGCTGGTGTGCGCTCTAAAAATAACTGTGTCCGAAGTGATGAATGGGAAGGCATTTGTTCTCCTTTTCCTGCCTGAACATTGGGGCCTGAATCATGTTGGAAAATGACATTCTGTTAACACAAGCACTTTTGTTTCCTCCCATGCTCTTTCACTATCCGCCAGGGGCCCTGGCCAGGACTGGCTTTCAATTTTTAAAGCCTCCCTGGGGGTCCGTTCAACTCCCTCACCCACGGACATTAAGGAAAGCCATAGATAAAAAGAGAAAGAAGCCTCCTGTACCTCGCCAGGGGATGCTAAGGATGAGCTGAGGCACAGACACCAAGACAGGCCCTGAGCACCAGGTACCTAGGCCAGCACTGCCCCTGGGGTCAGGAGCCAGCTCAGCTCAGCACTTGGCTCATGTCGCAACTCAGGGAGTGACTATAGAAAGGACAGTGAAAGAGACCCAGACAGGTGACTTCGTAGCCACCTGCTTCCATCTGAAAGTGGACAGTGCCACCTGCAATCAGACTTGCTGGAGAGTAGACTTCTCAGCAATGCATGGGAAGCATTCTGGAAAATACACTTTAAATTTTTAAAAATTAAAGAAAGTTTGACTTCTTTTAACCTTGTTCTAAAGTTCTGGGAGTCCAACGATCCTGCTCAGCTTATCTTTGCATCCCCATAAGCCCCAGCCATGGTGCCTGGCTCAGAACAGGGGTTTGATAAGTTCTTTTTGGTTCGAAAGAAATAAATAACACCTAAAGGGTCTCATGAGGGATCTAGAGTCATTTACCTTTGAAAGAACAAAAGGTGGGGCCTCTGGTATCTAGATAGTTGAAGAAAGCCCACACCCTAGGCCTTAAGAAAGATCACTTCTTATAGCCTGTTCTCCAGACTTCAGTCTATCCCAGCTCAAGGCTGCTTGGGGGCCTGTGATTCTCCGGAGCGAAGGATCTGACAGCTCATCTCCCTCAGACAGAAACCAGCTCCTCCTGAGAAACCTCTTGTCTCATCTCTAAGTCTCATTTCTATTTTTCTGCTTGGATTTGTATAGGGTCTTGGTTTAATGGAACCTATTTTAAGTGACCTTTTTGACTTCTGATTGAACAGATCCTCTTAACCTTTAACCAATTCTCAAATAAAATGACAGGAGCTTTGGGCTTAAGCAGTAAACCCATGATCAGAGAAGCCTAGGAAATTCACATTTCTCAGTTCCGAATTTCACTGTTCATTGGTAGACTAGAACACAATGCAAGCAGCATTCACACATGTGTTACCCATAGACTCACACATGATCATCTCTCCCATCTGTGAGTCTGGAAATGTGTAGGGAAGGCTGGGGACAGGTCTTAGTGGCTGCCTACATGCTCCTCTGCGTCTTGCACATCCACATATACCCACCTTTCCCCAAGAACCACACACATACCTGTCCCAAAAGGAGAAGGGGAAATGTGGGCCTAAGACCAAAAGCAAATGCCCCTGGGAAGGCCAGGAGAAGCTCCTGAGCTGGCAGTTAAACAACTGAGAATACCTGAGAACATTGAGCAGTGTTCTTCCCTAATCTCCCATTCAGAGATGTGTTTCTTGTTTGGGGCTTTCCTTCCCCAAGTCAGTTTCTCTGAGGGTCTCTGTGCTCTTGCTTGCTCTCCAAACTGAACACCTTTCCTAAATCTACTCATTCCTGATATTTCTTGTTGGGATACATGACTCTTTGAATCTCTGCCTTCTTGGTCTTGGAAGACTTTAATTTTCTATCTTTACTCCAGCTCTTATACTAATCACCAGAGATAGTATAGACAGGTATCATCAAGGACAAAGAGATCATACACACCTGGACACCCTTCTTCCCACAGTTCTCTCTCTTGATGAGGGGTCACCATGCATTCTCCAAGGGTCTGGGAACGTTACCCCCTGCATGCTAAGCTGGCCCTTAGACCCCAGGACTGTTTACAGAGTAGAGCCAAAGCTCATCTTCAGGATATTTACAGAGGTGACAAGAAATCTCTAGCGCTGATAGTGTAATGCATTGTTTGCACTGAGTGTTGGCTCACTTCTGCTAAATCTTCTCTACTTGTAGGATTTACTCCCTGACTGAGGGTTAACTGCTCAGAAGGCTTTTGATCTGTATGTGAAAAAGCAACCAAAGTCGATCCAGCAGGCAACCAAGTCAGCTAGCTCTCTCCTTTTCTTCTCTTTCTAGATGACATCTAAATGTTCCGATGGGTGCCAGAGAATAAATATTCTAAAAATAAGGGGAAGGAAGTCATTTCCAAAAATGTTTTTAAACATGGGTCCTTGCAACTTAACCTTTCCCTCAGTGAGGTAGGCTTCTAGGGTAGCCTATCTGCTATCTGAGTTTCTCTGCTGTAAACATATATCAAAGGCCAAGTGAGTGTGAGAGCACCTTCTGGGGATGGGGCTGGTTACTCGACAAGTCGTATACTCCAGGGCATAGCATGGCTACTTGCCAGGCCCTCCAGTGTAAGCCCAGTCAAGGAGAAACCCAAGTGAGGTGGATGACCCCCAGCAAGGGTCCTCTGCTTCCCAGCTAGGGCCTTCCAGCATCTGGTGGATACGCACAATTAGCAATGCTTTTGAGGATAATGATTTGGTCTCATGGAAAAAGGAGAACTGGTCCAAGATAACGTCTGGTAAACTTTGACATTCCACCCCAAAGTGATCTTACACTCATGCAGAATCACTAAACAGCTGCGTGATCATATTGCAGAATCTTCCTCAAGAGCCAACTTGTCATTGAATCCATCCCCAAATTCCAGATTTTTTCAAACAAAAGGAGCCGTGATATGGAAGGAGCTGCAATCAGCCAGATGGAAGGGAGGTTGAGATCACCAAGACTGGGAGTATCCTTGGAGATGTTTTGGCCCCATTTCCCTCATTTCTCACACACACACACACACCACACACACACACACACACACACACACACTAAATAAACCAGATCAAAGAAGAGGAGAGAATTTTCTAAGGTGACCCAGTGGAAGAGCTAGCACAAGAGAAAGGGACTCTCGAACCACAGGAGCCCCAGGCCAACGTGCCGGTCCACCTCTTAGGGTGGTACAGCCCTCCTGGACTCCATTTCTTAAAGAAACTCTGAGGGTGGGATTCTAGGCCAGAGGGCAGTGATGAAATTTCTTAACATGAAAAGATATGAAGGCTGTATTAATAGAGTCTACCAAGAGGAAAAGGGAAGAGGAGGTGGTGGCAAAGTTCAGATTTTACTAAGTTATAAATACAAGGTTAATCAACACAAGGCAAGTCGTCTAGCTGTGACACCACGAAGAACCTGTATCACTGAGGTCTTTTTAGAGGATCAAACAGAAAAGAACAAATAATGTTAGTAATTCAATTGCAAGTCTTAAGCACCTACTTTGTGTAGGATATTGTGCTAGGTGCTACAAGGATATTGTGCTAGGTGCTGTAAGTTAGGGAGGTAAAGTGTGGTAGAGAGAGTGGCAGTTCCAAGAGCTAGTCTAGTGCCTGTGGGTGACAATATTTTTACAGGTACAAACATATACACATGTGCATTAAGGAATGAAGTATTTCATAAAGCTCAATTTAGTCTCTTTATTCTGAGATCATGTCATGTCTTTTTAGACTGTTGTAATACAACTTTCTTAGTTTTTAATAATATCCTCTCAATAAAATGTTGGCAACCCAATCAGGGTTTTCTCAAGTGTTTTTAAAATTGTATCGGTTGATGAAATCCAAAGTCTGGCAACCATACATGTAGTTGAAAGAACATATACTCTAGAGACAGACAGATGTGGGTTCAAATCGGGATTTAGCTATTATTAACTATGTGGCCTTGGAAAAGCTTCTTAACACTCAGCGTTCAAATTTCCTACCTGTGATACAAAAAGCCGCAGAACAGTGGGGACTTCCTGTGGAAGCACTCACAATTATTCACCATCTCTTAGACATATTTTGTGTGTTTGTATATGCGCACATGTGCACCTACACTGTACAAGATGTTGTGTGGGAACCAGGAGACCTTTAATAGCCTGTGCTCTCAAGGAGCTAAAAATGTTGCTGGTAGAACAGTCTACCTCACCAGAAGTCATGGGAGAGACATAAAGTCTAGCAGATCTTTCTTTTTCCCCTGAACGGTTTCTTCAGTTTGGTAACAGTGACAGAATTTTCAGATATTGTTTTCTACAGTTCACATTATATTGTTTTTCCATAGCTGTTTTTCCATAGCTGGTTTCAGTTTATACTAAGGCTCCCCCAAAACTCATAAAGTTCCCTTTAAAACCTCATAAAATTTCACCTGTGGATGTTTATTACCCACAGGATGTGAGCTATGTCCGTTTGGTTGTGATAGATTTACCACTATTAAACTTGAGGCCCCATTTCCCACCAGCCTTCTGAAGATGACTGCCTCCCGAACAGGGGGTGTGCTCCCTTTTGTCCCCTCCCTGCCTTGAGGAAATAGTTTAGTTCCCTGGGATCGAGCTTGGCTTATGGATCATGATTCTTACTCTCAGACTCCTGAGGACCACCACTTCGCTCTGGCTCTGGGCAGTGGGTTTCCTCCCTGAAGGTCATCCCAAGTTCATTCCAGAGTCCCCAGGTTCTTCCAAGGTGCCATTCCCATGAATTCATCTACAAGTTTTTGCTGACCTGAACAGGGAGAGGCAATAAGGGTGTTAAAAATGTTCCTGGTAAAGCCAGGGCAGTTCTCAAGTGCATAAAAACAATTTAATGTAATTCCTTCTTTTATAGACCCCAGATTCTCTCTCTGGGACATTCATCCATTGGCTTCAGTCCCATATGATAGTCCCCGCAGGCGAAATGCCAACCTACTCTACTGAAGGATCTGATTTCCAGACTCCTTGCAATCCTGGTTGGTCACATTTGAGGTTCCCATTTGGGTGTGTATTTGAATCATACTGGAGTCAAGAAGAATCTTTAGGGGTAGATCTCAGTCAGCCTGGCTCAAGACCCTTGTTCTCAATACGAAAAAGGAACCTGGCTGCAGGGAGGCACTTCAGGGGTAGCCAGATAGTGCTCCAAGTTCACGATAAGTATAGGCCCTGGCCAGTTCAAGGCCAACTCTGGCATATCCAACCAGGCAGACCAAGCTCCAGACCAGAGAATCCATTGCAATCTGGGGGTCTAGGCCACAGAGTCAGAATCAAGGACAAGGTAGAGATGCTGACTAGCGTCATGTGGAGGGAAGGAGAGGTCACCGCAACTGAAGGTAACTCAGACTCCTAAAGCTCATGCCCTGGGCATAAGACTGACCGGTAGGAGGCTCAGAGCAGAAGCTGGAGAAGCAGTCTGAGTTATTTGGGGGATTATCTCATAATGTATATAAATACCAAATTACAATGATATATACCTGAAACTAATAGGATATTGTATGACAATTATATGCCGACAAAAATAAATAAAATGCTTAGTAAAGGAAAAGTGAACTGGGATAAATGAGACTCTGGATTTAAGGGTCTCACTTATGAAAACTTGAACATTGTAATTGCTATTTCAGCTGTTCAGAGGATCTACGTCACCTCCCCCATCCATGTGTTTTTATTTGGAATGTTTTTGACAGTTGAGGTCAATATAAAAATACTACTATAAACATAAAATAAAAATAGATCCCAAAAAATTTTAAATTTGTTATTTAATTCTGAGCTTCAACAGAATGTGAGGCCAAAGCTGTTGACCTCTCCCTTGTCTGAATTATCAGGATTCCCCTCACTGCAAGGGCAGATGACCAACTCACCCCATCTTAAGCATGTAGGAAACTTCCTGGGTCATATAACTACTAGGTAATGGCGCCAAGGATAGCTCCTGCTTCAGGAACCATTGGACCCAAGTTACGGTCTTGAAGCTCTAAGGTGATATTCTTCTTAGGCAGATGTTTCCAAGTCGTAGCTTCTAGCAGCTTTGGTTCACTTCCTGCTAACGCTGAGCTTATGTTTCCTAAGAATTCTAATAAAAAGTCCTAGAATTGGGTCATGTGCATATTTCTGGAGCTCAGAGGTGGACGTCTAACTATATAAGGCAGAGAGTGATGGAGGCGTAGGGTCTCAGGGCAAAATGAGGGCAGATCCTGGGGAAGCATAGATGGTAGGTGTCCACCACTCTGACCCACTCCAGATTAGCTCTGGATTTGGAGATACCAGGCCCAAGGTAGAGCAATGGGAAGAGCTGGCAGTGGCAATGAGTTGAGGGTGTCTGCCAGCTGAAAGACTTGTCAAAACTCAGGCCAGCACTTCAGACAATGGTCCAACTAGTGTGGGACATAAAGGGACAATATCTATCTATATTTCAGGCCCTGTCTTTTAATGAAACCCCCAGCCTGGAATGTACTTGCTCTTTTAAAGCTAACTACAACTACTGGGCACTCAGGTAACAGCTCTGGACCCCTCTCCACATGAATTGTCATTAAGGTACCTGATGCCCATCCTTTCTCAGCTGAGGTGTTGTATATTCAGAATTTTGCTTTTAACTTTGCCCTTTTCCAACATCAGGGGAAATTTTCTGGGATGAAGAAAGAACATTTAAAGCAATCTTGCTTCTCGTCATTTTTCTCTTCTTCTGGAAATAATCAACAAAGCCTCACCATAATTTTAAAATTCAAGGCTTGGCTGGGCTTGGTAAGCCAGGGTCTGACTTGGACTTGAACATCAATGCCAGCACCAAACTCAGCTCAGTCTGGATCCTTGCAGAATTGTTTATCTTCCCCTGATCTTAATCTCAACGCTCTCTTGTGAAGGCTCTTGGAAAAGGGGCCCTCCTCAGAACCCCAGCTTCTTAGAAAGGCAGAGTGACTTCATCCTCCCTGCCCCCAGGCACTCTGCTTTCTTCCTTTTAGACAAGAATCTTGTCCTTCCCTGCCCTCTCTTTCAACTCTCCCACTCCAGGAGCTGGAAACTTTCCTGACAAAGTAAAGTCATAGGTGACAAATCATATATGGGTCACAGTCCCGTGTCTTTTCCTCCTCTTGGCTACCCTTAGGCTACAGAGCCTGGAAAATGTCAAATGATTCAGAAAGTGAGCTGAATGGGTTCTTCATGCTTCACATGTGGTGCCAGGGAGCAGAGCAGTGGCTGATGCCAGAACTGGACACAGTAGGCGTAGAGCTTTAAAAAAAAAAAATTTGAAAGAACCCAACCGTAGCTAAGTACCCCTACACAAAGCACTTAGGAAAAGTGCTTAATGGAGACTCATGCCTGGCTGTGGATCTGGAGCTGCTGCTGGAAGCCAGGCAGGGCAGGGCTCTGTTTGCAAGATGTATTCAGTGTTTGCAGGATCCCCATTCTGTGCCTAGGGCTGCTGAAAAAGGCAGGGATGACATCATGCAATTGGGAAAGTCGAGATTGGGCTCAGCAAAATCTCAGGGAATAGACAAACATCACTTATCACATCCACCAGTGACAAGCATTCAAGGAGGGAAGAAAGGCCCTCATGGGAAAGTGACTCACACCCATATTTTCTTTCAGCACACTCAATAGGCTGTGTGCACTCCTCTGGTGATGGCAGCCTACAGGTGAGGTCTTCAGTGGGAGGCTCACCGGGTCACTGCTGACTTCACCTGTCTCCTAGGACACATGTTCCCTCCCCATCTCACACCACTCCAGGCCACTGATCTTTCCAGGACCCTGCTCCATCCTGCTCCTACCCACCTTCCAACACAGGGGAACTTCTCTGGTTTCTCTGGGGACAGGGGTTAAAGTGGGGTGGTCTGGTGTTCCCGTGTTCTTCCTAGTGAATACTGAGCATAAACTCTGTCATGTTTTTTCAGGACTGCCCCTTTGATGTCACGAGCAATTTTTTTTTCAATAAAACCCTCCTTGCATAAAATTTTTTAAATTGGTTTTCAAAAGTTTTAAATTTGGAAGTGAAAAAATAAACTCTGGCTTTTCCCCCTTTGCATTACTGTTTGAACAATCCTAATTATCCCCCAAATGACATAGATGTCTTGAAGAGAATCAAGACTCAGAAATTGTAAAAAAAAAAAAAAAGCACAAAGATTGATATTTCGATATGTAATTACATTTCGTTCTCATTGATACTTTGTAGCCAAATAATTCAGCAGCAGAAAACTGATTTCCAACAAATGATTTTTCTTTTTTTAAATAACAATTTTGTGGAGCTATTTTTCACATGCCATATACTTCACTCATTTAAAGCACCTGATTCATTTTTTTAAATCATATTCATAGAGTTGTCATAAATAATCTTTTAATGTAAGCGGTGCTTTAGAAGAGAGAGTAGACACGGGGGCAATAATGGTTTCTAAGATTTTATAAAAAGTCTCAAACATACTAAACTGCCCCATGTAAAATCCGTCCACGTGTGTTTACGAGTATCAGCACCAGATCCGCTCTACTCTGGAGTAGGGGAAACAGAAACTTCTATTCATTAATGAACCCAGCTTGCGACATAGATTTTATTACGTAATCTTCACAAAAAGATTCTCCCTGTAGGAAAGAACAGTATCCCCATTTTCCAGATGAGGTAACTGAGTTCAAAGTCACCCAGGTGGTAAGTGACAGAGTTGGCGATTTTAACGCAAGTCTATATGAATCTAAAGTCATTCTGTCCACAGCTCTTCTCCTGCCTCAGACTGCTCTGAGGGTAAGAGATGACATGGGAGCTGTTCTGGAAAAGTTTCTGAACTTAGATTCTGCACTTCTCTACGTTTCAGGAAACCCCTTAAAGGAAAGCTATGCAATAGGCGTATGTTCACAAAATTTGGTTTTCAAATCACTGGTGCATCTGTGATGGCCACAGGTTGACAGGCTGGGAGTTTGGTGAAGACTTTTTGCATCGGACCTCCTTAA
The DNA here is from genome assembly GCA_003508835.1 of Eonycteris spelaea. NCBI lineage: Eukaryota > Metazoa > Chordata > Mammalia > Chiroptera > Pteropodidae > Eonycteris > Eonycteris spelaea. Next base: position 16,441,670 of record PUFA01000014.1, on the reverse strand, counting down.
AAGGCACAGGTGACACGGCTTAGTGCCATGGGCTCAGATCATGAGGTCCTGGGCAATGAATGCTTCCAGAATTTTCTTGACGACTCAGTACCCTGGGCAGAAGAGCAGACTCCTGGGGTTTGACCCTGGAGCATCCTCAATCTGCAGAGAAGAGACATGTTGGCCTGGGCGTGGGCCAGTTAGTCCACTGCCCTCAACCTCCCCCTCCTTCCTTGAACTTCATGGGATCCTTTGATGTGTTTTCTTATGCCTTCCTGCCTCCCTCTTTCAATTTGTTCTAGTTCCTTTCTGTTCCAATAAAGCCTTCATGGAAAAGATTTAAAAGATTGGTAGAACATAGTGTTAGTAAGTAGATGGGAAAATAGTCTCACCTATCATTGGCGGGAATTTAAAACGCCATGCCCCATTTGGGGGGCAATTGGCAATATTTGTGAAAACCTCAACCAGGCAAATCCACAGACTCAGCAGATTCAGTTCATGAAATTAAGACGATGGAAATATTTGCACAATTGTGCAAAGATGTATGTGCAAGTTTGTTTGTTAGAGCTTCGTCCCAGCAGTGAATATTTAGAAACAACCCAAACACCTATCAATAAGGTACTGGTTATGTAAACTGGCCCAGCCATATAAAATACTATGCAACCATGAGAAAGGTAACACTCTATGTACTTTCATGAAGTTATTCAAGATAAGTTATATATAAGTGGTTGAGAACACTGTGCATATTATAATAGTTAACATTTACTAGGTATTGGATAATTGTGCTTTTATTCATTAACTTCTTTAATTCTCAAAACAATGATGTATTTATATTATCCTTATTTTCAGATAAGGCTATACAATAAATTTGCAAATCTTACCCCGTTGCCACACACCTAATAAGTAGCCAAAAAAAGACTCTCTCTCTCACTCAGGCTCCCAGTATAATCACGTTTTTTGTTGAATATGAGGAAATTATATGTATGCATAATTGTTAGCACAAGTGTTGAGTACATAAAGGTTTGCTTGGTGGTCTTTATTTTTCTAGATTCCTCAGGTGTTTACCTTCCTTCTATCTCAAGCAATTAATCACCCCTTCTGGGATGCTTCCAGAACTACTTGTACAGACTCCAAACACCCCATACTATCCTCCATGTCAAACAGTAGTTTCTTTGTTGGTCATCACTATGCTCTGTCCTCATGAGCTGAGTCTAGCTCATTCGGTTTTATAACCCCAGTTCCTGGCATAAAGTAGATAGATGCTCTCAGAACATTTGTTGAAATGCTACAGGGGTTTTATACACACTGAGCCAAGGGTCAGGGCGTCAAGTTTGGGGTCAAGTGTCAAGACAGATTGTCACTGCTGCTATTCTGGGGAAAAGACCTGTTGGGCAGAGCAGGGAGCTACCTTTCAATTGCCTAGGGTTGCCTGGGAAGAGTTCTGAGGCCCCAAAGGAAGATTGCCATTAGCCAAAGCAGATCTGCTGTAAAGCTAGTACACTTAAAGCTGCGGGAACCCTCACGGTCCAATACACAATTTTGCATTTGTAATTTTGTAACCCCTACCTTAGAGAAGGGCCCACCAAATGGCACAAGCTTCAAACTCCCCCAAACTTGGATCTGCCCCATCCAGAACTTCTTCCTTCTCGCTCACAGGCATGACTGCTCCTTCTCCTTTCCTAAGGCAATCCATTCTTTCTTAATTGCCTCTTTAAATGCCAGGTTCTTTAGTCCTGGGTGGCCCCCTCATCGGTCACTTTAATCACCATCTTCTGCACCTCAAAGCAATGTTCTCCAGGAAGGGTGTCTGGGGTCTCCGAGGGTGTTCAAACATTTCACAAAGCCAAGGAAAGAAACACATTTATCTGTCATCAGACCTTAAAGGTCAACTGAAATGTCAGCTGGCATTGCACCAGGTTGCAATTATACCTGCTCAAGTGGGGACATTGAGTGGCTTGGGCTCATCAGAAGCCTGACTGGCAAATGCATTCATCTATTATTAATTAGAACATGGAGAAACGAAGTCATCTTAATGGATCATTAAATAAAATCATTTGATTGCTTGGAGATCAAATCTTTCAGAAGCAAATGTTTAGGGAAGCAAAAGTATTGGGAATCACTCCTTTAAATTCAGAGGAAAAGTCTTCCCGAGAGCAGAACAGATCCCAGAGCCAGGATGAGGCAGTGTGAACACATTAAGTTAGACTGAGCAGAAAACGCATCCACCCCTGCCTGCCTGTCACTCCCAGAGCGGGCTCCCAGAAGGCTCTCTTGGAGGGAGACTGATGGCTTTTATTGGAAAGAGGTGATCACTGGTTGACTTCTGCAAATATCCCTTCTGCAACCCTGGGATCTGATCACACGGCCTGACCCTCGAGGTGTCAGAAGCAGCTGTCTTTGTATGGCACCTGGTTCAAGAGCAGTTCACCTTTTGAAAAATTTCACATCTTAGCCTATCTCTCAGTCCTACATTATCTATTCCGAAAATGTTAACTGGCCAAAAGAAAAGAGAAAGAGAAGGAGAGGAGCAGAGGAAGAAAAAGCGATCATGAAAAGCGAAGGAGAAAAGTGAAAGGAGGAAAGTAAAAGAGGGAGAAAGAGTGAGATGATAAAAGCGAAAAGAAAGGATGCGACCCGTAACACCTGAAAAACAGGAAGGCCTGTGAGGCGGACATGGCCATGCAGCAAATCGTATGTCTTAGAAAGCCTTAGGACAGGGAGAGGCGCTTCCCTGCAAATGTAAGATTCCTTCTCCACCCCAAGCCCCTCGCATCCTGTGGCCTTCCCCGGCACTCCCAGACCCGACTTCTCCAACACAGGAGGGTAGCTTCTTCCACCCAATTCGGGGAGTCCTGGGAGATGACTTAGTCTCCTCGGCGGATCGTGATGGGATTTTGCAAAGCCCAAACAACACATAGCTGAGCAATTGCTCAACGGATTCCGCAAATACCACCACCTGGGGTGAACACGAGCCAGCTGTTGAACAGCTGCACGGCAGTGGCATTCAGCGCCAGAGGTGAAGCAGAGCTGTAATTCTTCCAGATAAAGAGGAGCCTCCCCGGACAAGACATGCGCAGTGGATTCTGCAGTGACTCCCCGCGGAGCATCAGCTCAGCCCTTTGGCGCCTGGCTTTTTTTCCCACTTTTATTATAAATACACTCATATAAAAAATAAGTACCACTTTATTTTCGTGTAACACTTTATAATTTAAGCATTTCTCACGTATTATCTCATTGGATCCCTTAGCATTTACAACTGTTTAAAAATTAGCAAAATGGTAAACGTGTTATAATTTTTCCCACCCAGCTCACATATTTTCCCACAAACATTGCCTATCACTTTCTTATAAATGCAGCACATGCAAAAAAAAAAAAAAATCCTTTCACCTTTTTCCGTCTCTTCTAAAGCAGCCTGTCCTCCTCTGGCCAGTTCTCTTGACACTATAATTATAGATATTTTCAATTTTGCTTTCCTGTCTACATCCCCAAGATGGTAACCCTTTGTTCCCGTTTCCGTTTATCTTCGGAAAAAAGGTTTGTTCTTTGTACCTGCAACTGCTCCTTTACCTCCTCCTCCTCCTACATTAGCTTAACCAGCTGTCTTCAAATTCTTTCATGACCAGAGGACAATTAAAGGCACAGAGACAGGTGCTGCCAAATCACCTTCTCCCTGTCTCCTCTCCCTGCAGTTTTGCTCCTAAATATTGTCTTCAATCCAGCCCTTCTCTTACTAGCTGGGCGACCTCGGTGGAAATTTATTTAACCTCTCTGAGCTTAGTTCCCTCAACTGTAAAATCAGGATACTAGTTGAAATGACCTCATAGACCTTTGGTGAAGACTTAAAGGTAACGATGCCTGGGTACGACCAAGCTTCGTGCCTGGCATGGCACTGGTGCCCATAAATGTCAGTTCCTAAGCTCCTCATCCCCCTTTTACCTCTTTCCCACCAACTCGCAGTGCAGTATTGTGAGAAGAACACTTGACTATGGAAGCACAGGACTCATGTTTAATTCCCGTTTTTGTGTCCTTGGATAGACGTTCATTCTAGTCTCGTTTGGCATGCGCATACAGTGGGGCTAATAAAAATCTTCTGTACTCATCAATCAACGTGGTGGTAAGGATAAAAGGAAAGGTTTGTACAAGCGTCTTCTCCACTAAAAGGCGCCCCACCAACACAATTATTACTGCAACATTCCCAGGCTAGTACTTTTTTGTCCTACTTTTTAAAGTTTCTTGTAGTTTAGGGAGCTTTTTAAAAAATTGCAGCTCAGTGCTCGCTTCGGCAGCGTATATACTAAAAAAGTGCAGTACAATAGAAATATAAAATTCACCCTTAAATTATTTTTAAGTTTACAATTTTAAGCGTTAAGTATAGCCACGTTGTACAACCAATCTTCTGAACTTCTGTTTCGTAGTCGCTTGCAACCTTAGGTTATATAAGCGCGAGGATATTAAATTTTTTAAAATTTAATAACTATCCCCCAAGGCTGAGGTCCCTTGAAGCACTTAGCAATGGGTGAGGAGCTGGCTATTTGAGCGGTGAAGAACTTAGGTGATTCTGGAACTGAAAAAGAGAACAGGCTGTTCAACCGGGAGCTATTGAGTTTTAAAATAAGTTTGTCTCTCATGCAAGAGTTCATTTGAGGACAAGATGTTCCTTGAAAGATGGCCAATGTGACACTTTGTGAGAATAAGCCCAAGAAACAAGTGTAGAACAATGCATCAGCAGAGCGACAGTGGGACGGACCACCTCCTGAATGTACTTCAGAAAAATGTGACAAGTGGAGTTGGGTCGAGCTGCAGATAATACTTGAGTTTTGCATGCTCATTTTGCTATGACAGCCATACCAATCTTAGCTTTAGTGACCTACTTTAATGACGATTCCATCTTGAGTATTTGGGAAAATGGAGATTAAGTTTCCCTAGATATTCCTGGTCTTCTTTATAGGTTCTATTTGAAAAATGTCAATTGTTTCTGCACAAAGAGACAAATCCATGTTCTGAAGATAGTCACAGTGTTGCTACTGACCCTCCCAGGGAAAGAAGGAGAGAGAAGCCAGATGAGCTGGAGCAGAGAAGTGAAAACTCAGAGGATAGAAGGCTGCAGAGATTCTGCATCCATCTTGAGTTTTCACACACTCCTTCCTTGGACCACTGATCTCCTTCCCCACATTCCTATATCATTTTAAATTAACACCACTTTGCTGCACCCATCAGTCATTTTACGTTTTCCATACTTTGCTATATTTGTAGGAAATACATTAGGCCCCTGCCATCAGCCTGGTGCTGCTGCTTCCTTGAGCAGTAATTTTGTTGCAATCATTTGCAGGGCTGTCCCATGAGTGGCCCTTGGGAGACAGACTGCATTCTGGTCCTCTCCTTCCCTGTGTGCCACACTCCATCTCTTTCTTTGTTCTCTAAGTTACCTCCAGGTGTTGTCTTTTTTCTTAAACTTCTCTGTCTTCACTTATCTCCGTGCCCCTGTTTGTGGAGACTTTCTTCATTTGTTTTTTGATTTATCCTATTTCTGCTCCACTTCTTCACCTTTGTAGGGGAAAAATGCTCTGCATTATCACTCCTGAGCAAGGGGAAAGCTATTCTGTTAAAGTCTTTGGCTTGGTGCCTCTCTTTGAGATTTTTGTGTGTGTATTTTTAAGATGTTCTACTTCTTCACGACATCTTGAAAAGGGAGCAAGTCTCTCTCCTTAAGTATCCCTTTTATAGTTCTAATTTTTTCCTGTTCCAACAGGAATTTGCATATTCTCTATTTGATCTTTCCAGGTTTCCAAGATTTTGAGAATTTCATTTTGATCAGGAGAGAGAGCCTTGGTCATCACCTCACTTTTATGACCCATGTGACTTTGGGTCGATCAATTAGCTCTGTGCATCTCTGATCTTCTATTTACATATAATGATAAATATACTATATCAAAAGGCAAAGTGATAGATAAAACAATTTCTCAGCATTTTTACTGCTTTAGCAACTGAACCTCTATGATCAGAAGAGATGGTTTCATCTTGTAATAACATTTATTTCATGCATATCCTGTTCTTTTTATTTGCCTATTTCTCACTTTCTTTTAATAAATTTATGTCAAATTGAGATAAAAAGTTTGTGTAGCACTTTACACTTTTCAAATAATTTTCATATGTATTATCATCTTTGTTCCATTGCTAGCACATGTAACTAATGAGCCTTGAATCCTGTATCCTTAAAAATTGTTATACTGATGTACGTACGATCACGGTATGCTTTCTCTCTCTGCCACTCCACTTTCCCCCATAACATCATATCAGGAACTCAATGCAAAGTTAACATATGTAGCTTTAATTATTCTTTTTAGTGACAGCATAATATTCAACTGTATGGATGTACCATAATTTAGCTAATCATTCTATCAATGAGATAATTAGGTTCTTTTCTTTTTTTCTTTCTTTTTTTTTTTTTGCTATCATAAATAATACTGCAATGAATGTGCATACACACACATATTCATGCAATTATTTCTATAAGATATTTTCCTAAGGTAGGATTATTGCTTCTAAAATATGCTTATCTTAGTGTAATAATAATGAGTCTTACATCTTTGTACCTATGCATTACTTTTTTTAAAACAGTTGGTTCTTTCTCTCTTCCTCATGACAACCAAATTCTCTCTACATTTAAAATACACATTGTCCTAAAATACATGTGTCCTTTCTTTGATGTAAAAATTCTAATTCTGAAAATCTATATTGTAGACATAATTCAGGATGAGTAATTAGCTATCAAGCTTTTTAAAATTATGAACATTATTACTAACTACCTATTATGTGCCAAGTATTGCATAAAGTGTTTTAAATATTTTACTTAATTCTAACAATCATTGGTGTTGGTACTACTGTTAAACTGATTCCATAAATGAAGAAACTGAGCCTTAAAGAGATTAACTGTCCCAAACGCATATAGTCAATATGCAGGGAATCTGCGGGCTGAAGTTAAATGTTTGTCACCGCATCATACAGATTTCACCGCAAATACACACACTCCCTATAGCACAGTATGCAATAAAGAAATGTTGGAAATTACCTAACTATCCAACAATAAAGGAAGGTTAAATGTTTATACAATATATAATATATAACCATTAAAATTGTGTTGCCCAAATTTATTTGTTTTTACCTACATGACAAGATATCCCTAGCATGTTGGTAATTTAAAAAGATATATTGCAGAATGCATGACTATGAGCCCACATTGATTTTGTTAAAAGGTATGTGAACTCAGTTTCTTCTATATGCATTGAAAAATTAAAAGAGTTGGAGATTGTCTTCGGTTCATAAGATTGAGAATATTTTTAATATTATCTCTTTTGGCTTGTTCCTTGTTTTCTGATTTTTCTATAACAATTATATATTACTTTGTAAAAAGATTAAAACTAAGGCTTTAGAAACATAATAAAAAGGAGATTCAATTTTGCCAAAGAGTTTTTTTTTATTAACATATTACCGGAAGAGGTTTGATATTATTGAAATAGGTTTGAATTTCAAAGAAATTTATTTTACCTATTTGCTATTTTAACGTGTATCAAGTACTATCTATGCATTGACATAAAATCATCAAACTTTTCTTTTTTGCTTTTTTTTGGGGGGGGGGGAACACTCATGAATATTTACCGGTTTGTTCTACTTTTCCTTTCCCTTTTCTTCTTTCACTTTCTCTTTCACATTTAGTCACCTTCCACTCAGCAGGCACATCTTTTGAAAATCCACATTCCCCTCAGGGCTCTACTTCTACTTTTGATGATGCTGGGCTCTGACACGCCTTTGGCCTATCACCCCTGTCTCCTTACTCTGCAGAGCTTCTTTGGAAACCTCCCCCACTTTTGTTTTCATTTTGTAGGAAGTACATTCCAACAACTGCACATACGTAAATGGGGTTTTACAGTTTAAAATGCTTTCATATGCATAATCTTATTTGATTTTGCCAGTAGGTCTTGACAGGAAGTAAGGAAAAGCTTATGAACGCCATTTTACAGAAGAAAAAACTGAGTTTCACCAAGTTTGGCTTCATTAAAGTCATACACCTAGCAAGGCAATGCTGGGAGCAAAACCTAGGTTGCCTAGCTCCAAGCCCAGTATTCTTTCTTCTACCACGCTATATACTATCTCTGAATAGACTGATCAAAGGCCATCAGACAGATAACAACTATTCCCAGATCTAAAGGCGTATACTTTAATTGGGAAAGCAGATCCTTTCAAACCATAATGGGACCCAGGCAGTGCTACCAGTCAAGGTGGCATTGGGTTAATTTGGCCACCCTTATCCCAGACACAGAGCAGGCACAGAGCTATCCATGGTCCTGAGATCGTTTGCCCTGAGCCCATGCTAATGACCCTTGGGGCTCTCGCCCATCTGACTTGTTCATTACTTGGCCATTATTGCAACACTTACTCTTTTGAATCTTGCTGACTTTTCTATCTCACATTGCCTCTAGTTTTCTTCTTGGTTATCATTTCAGCAGGTCTCAGGATCAGTAGTATCTACTGGTCCAAATTTCCATATACGCTCCATAAAACTTTTTTCTACGGGATTGCTATCCTTGATTCCAGGAGTACACCCAGTTCTTGATAAATGATGAATTTCTCTATTCACCTTCAGCCTTGAAAAATAAAAATCAATCTGTATCCAATTTTTCTCTTTAGCTTTCTGATATTTATGCCATTTGTGCCATGTGTATCTGCTTTCAGTCTTACTTCATCAATGCTGTGTTAATGTTTTTTTTCTCTTTCAAGTCTTTTTTTTCCCCCTATTAAATTTGCCTTGTCTCTTCCTTGCTTCTCAGGCTTCATACAGTGTTTTATTTTCATTGCCACTTCTTACTTCAGGGGTTTTGGTTCCAGCAATAGTTAACCAATTGCTTTTTAGTTTTGTCTTATTTGGCTTAGTGTTTCTCAAAGAATGGCCCAGAGTCTATCTGAATCAAAACCTCCTGTGTCTATCATGAACATTTAGATTTCTGGGCTCCACCTCTAACTGATTCTTCTACTTTGGCCTGGGTCCTTCTCTTGGACCAGTAACTCCCTGTCCCCAACAAAGCTCTGGCCAGCAATGAGAAAGTGGATATGAGCTCTCCTTTTCACGACTCCCACACTGTCATTTCTATCAGTTACTATTTCCGTTCTGCCACGGTCTGCCTCCCACTGGACGGTGTAGGGTTTGTGACCACGTTATGCTCGCGTATCTTTCTCCTCCTGCTCCTCTTTCCAACTTGTCCTCCTCCTGCTCCTCTACCTTAACCCCACTTTTTTTTTATCCCTCTTCTCTGCTTGAATTGCTCTGATGTTTCCTACAGCTCTAGTATCCAGTTTGAATAGTTCCAGTATTGCTACAATATTTCCTCTCTCTCTCTCTCTCTCTCTCTTTATTATTCTATCTGGAGGTCATGTATTATCACCTTAGAAGGTACCATTTGCAAGGCAAAGCTAGTTTGGTTCTAATGATAAAGGTGTGAGAGAAGTGAAATGTATATTATAATTTCTTTTTTATAGATCTAGAACCTGAGATCTGGGACAGTTATATTCAAGGTCGGTGACAGAAACATGGTTTGAAGATTTTTATAGAGAAATTCAATTCCACAAATACTTCCTGAGTCTCTGCTATCAGCAAAGCACTGAATCAGGCATGAGAGATACAAGCGTGGAGAAAAACTGCCCTCTCTGGCTTCATGGAGCTTGCAGTGGTTATGAGGAAGTTAAGAAATGCCCAAGGAAACACAGCACCAGATGCTGTGTACAGTGCTTCAAGCTGTAAAACATTTACTCATGAAATATGAGGGCGTAGAGGAAGAAGAGAATGCTTGAATGCTTTTAACTAGGAGGTAAGGAGAGATTGGCGGAAGGAGGAATTTGGGGGCATGTGGAGGTTATTGTGGGCATTGAAAAACATGCAGAATTTCCAGTGAGAGTACACTGCATGTTTGGAGAACCCCTGGGGATTTTAGGCTTGGGAGTTCAGAGATTTGAGAAGTTTAGGGAAATCACTTGAGACCACATCAGGTAAGGACTTCAATGTCAAACTAACTGGAGGTGGGGGAAGTCTATAACTCTTATTCATTAGACCGGGCTGCCTGCACACATGCATGGGATAAACACAGAATACTAAGTATCATTTTACAAATAATAGCACAGATTTAGGCACAGGAAATGAAGAACTTACTAAAATGGAGGACAAGACAAGCACAAGAGTCCCTGAGCAATGTGGTGGCAGATGTTCTGAGAATCAGGTGGGAAATCAACACTCACAGAGTTGCCTCTGAGAGGGCAGCCCTCCGTCTCAGAGAGAAGGCTAGAAAGCTGACACATGCTGCCCAGAGCTTGTGTTGGCTTCCTGATGAGTGTCTTGAGTCTGAAATATAGAATTTGTAGCCTGAATCTTGGGGTCTTATTTGTGTCTTTCACATTGTGATAATAGCAAACAGAAATTTCTGTCAATGTCTCAAGCCACTTGGGCAGTGAAATGGGGGAGTGTGAAGAAAGGTGACGTTTAAGTACAAGGCAAAGGACTGACTTTTCTAAAGCATGTATTAGCAGCATGTGGCTAAAAATAGCCACCTGTTCCAGGTCGGATTCCAAATTGGAAGAGCTCTTCACATACCAGATTCAAAAAGCATCTGTCACCCGGTAGCTATGGCAACAGACATCTCTGAATAGCTGTGGAGAGATGGTTTTCGAATGGGACTGGGAAAGGAAGTGGGCCTGACAGCCTCTGGATAAGGAGGTGAGCCTTTCTGCTCCTCCCCTGAGCTGAAACTTCATCTTTCTCTCCTACTTTCCAGCTTTTCTAATTTTGTCAAGTCACTGGTTCTTGTTTCCTCTGGGGTGGGGGGCGGAATAGCTTCTAAAGTTAATGCCTTTTTTATGGGCTGGACCAGGACCAGGAAAGGAGAGGAGGAGTAGGTTCAGACATCCCATTGCCATGAAGAGATGGAATGGGAGGCCCAGCTGCTTGAGTGAGCCTTGGGGACTTCGGGAGAACAAAGTAGCTCAGAATCTAATGTATAGTATATTGTTTGGCTGTTTGCGTGTTTCCTTTGTCAATGATCCCTTTAAAATCTATTTGTCCTTTCATGGTGACAGTATTCAATACTGTGGATCTTTTTGTTTCTATTGCCTTTTATTCTTTGTAAACTCCTTGAGGGCAAGGCTCTTTCTAGCTCCCCACATAGCACTAGAACACCCCTCCATTCTGTCAAGGTAGCTTGCGTGATACAGCAGCCTGAATTCTCTTAGGGCTCAGAACGTCTACCCAAAAGTTGTGTTCAGCCCTCCACGTGTCAACTCCCAGAATCCCAAATTCTGACATATGTTTGAAATGTGTTAAGCAGGACTCTGTTGTACAGGTCCTCCTTGAAGATGCTTGTAAACTATGAACTAGACCAATCCAAGTCACTGTACACAATAAACACTCTTAACTGTATGAATAAATGTCAATGACTAAACATGCTTGGGATGCTTTAGTGATGAGGGCAGAAATATGAGGATGAAAAATAACTGATTGTGTTCTGCAGGCGTCTGACAGCCTGAATAAGGCAGACATTTGGCCCCTGGAGGGAGAGGATTAAAGTCAGATTATTAGTCAGGTGAGGAGTCAGCTCATATTTTCTGAAGACAAAGTCAGGAGTCCTTGTGACAGTCATGAGATCTTCGCTAGAAAAAGTCTAAAAATCATGCAGGTTCGTCTAAGAAGAGCTCTTTACAAGCACTTCTGGGTCCTGGCTATTCAGGTTGTTAAGGGTTTCTTTTCCCTAGTATTCTCCTCATTGCCCTCTTGCCTACCTGATGAAGAATATATTTATGGAGCATCTACACCTCTGTGTCCTTCACAGTGCATGAAACTGTATGCTTAAGCAGGCATGGGACCATTCATTCATTCACTCATTCCACATATCCTTCCTGAGTGCTACGGGGGGCTGGGTGCTACATGGTCCCTGTCTTCATGAACTTTACTTTTGGATAAGAACAACTTTACATCACAGTTATTGTGTTGGTAGCTCCTGATGATAAAGATGATCATCTCAGCTATGGCAAGAGCACCGTACATAACGGTCCAGTTTAGTGCCTATGTATATTAGGCATATTTTCTTATTTTCTCTATTCTTAATGCTCTAGCATGAAGGGACTTGCTGATCCTGGAGAGGCTGGCCCTCCCAGGGCTAGCTAATTCCTAGAGATAGCGAATGACTCCTGTGTGAGTGGGCCTTTCATATGCAACCATCCAGGCTCCATACATCCCCCTCCTTTACAGAGCTCTCAGACTGAACCACTATCCCCTGCCTAATCACTCCAGAGCCTGATACCAGGCAACTAGGGGGCAGTCCCCACACCCTGGAGGCTGCTGAAATAGTTAAATCAGCCAATCCTAAATTTGTATAACCTGCTTACCCTGCCTCAGCCATTCCTTCCCAGAAAAACCTGCAATCAAGGCTCTTGCCCATGCTTTTCTCTCACTCCTTCTGCCTCCTGACCACCCTAGCACTTCCCCGTAGCTCTACATGGTGTGGAGTGCCCCCTCCTCTTGAGAACTGTAACAGACTATCTTTTTAGTGGCACTCATGTCCTAATCTACAGGCCTCCTCATCCCTGAATAACAATAGACCTTACATTTTAAAACAATAAGAGCTCCAGCCCTCCTAGAGTCAGAGCCTGGATTCAAATTCATCTCTATCATTTACTGGCTGTGAGACATAGCCTCAATTTTCCATCTTTCAAACAGAAACAATAATATCTAACTTAAAGGGCTTTAAAGAGGACTGAATGAGTTAGTCCATATAAAGGACTTTACCTACAGTAACTGCCATATGTGAATGCTAAATAAACATGAGATCTAGATATATTTGAGAGGAAAAGGAATAAGGGGCCATGCCTTTTTGATATCTACAATCAAACGGAACTCTCTAGAATTTCCAGTCTTCATAGTCATTATCTCATTTGGGCCTTTTAGTTTTGTGAAGGTGAATGCGTGGGTGGGGCACCCTCTTTTATAGACAAAGAAATTGAGACTGAAGGAGTTCTAGCTCGTCAATGGAAAAGGCTGGACTAGGATCCTCTTCTCCTGACTGTTACTTCTTTCTACCAGGCCTTTCTACTCAGAGGCCAGATAAGGTATGGATGAGGACTTGGCAGTCAGACCAACCGAACTTAAAATCCAGCTTCTCCACGTCTTGACATTGCATATAAAGGAAGGTTGGAGGTCTCTGAGCTTCCATTCTTTTCAACTGTTGAAAAGAAGAAATAATTTTTTTTCCCTCATTACTTAACTGAGACTTTAAAAAAGACATTTAATCAAAGCTAGTTGGGTGTGAGAAAATAAGCCCTCTCACATATTCTGAGCAATTCTCATTTTCTTACATGAAAATTTCAAATTTATAGAAAAAGCTTTATGATTTTTGGAAGCAAATAACATTCAATAACAGAGAACTAGATAAATAAATTGTAGTATATCTACACAATGGGATAATAGAGAACCATTGAAATGATGTTTATGAAGTTTATTACAACATCTATGTTTACTGTTAGGTGAATACATCATGCTTCATCTTCCTCACTGAAGGGTTGTTTCATTTTCATCCAAGATACACAAAGATTAAAGAGGCAGCTAGTTCAACAAGACTTGCTAGGAAAACAAGAGTTCCCCATTCATTCTCATTTCTTCTTCCCAGAGACAACTGTTTTTAACTTCTTTAGCTGATCATTTGGAATTTTCTTTCATATCTATAAATAATAAGATTTTAATGTTACTTCTTGATTTTTTAAACTCTGAGAAAAAAGATCAGAAAGAGGCTAGGTCTCGCTCTTTTTTCTTTTCTTGATTTCACCTATCAGCCATGCTGAAAGGATTCCTCCCAAAGTGTCTGCCCCTCAGGAATGAATACTCTCTCCACACTATAGAAAAGGTACAAGAGACAAGCATTCTGTCCTGATGTTTGCAAAGTATGCAGTAACATGGGAGACATATTTCTATTTTAATATTGATTTAAAAAAGGGAGCCAGTGTGATTTCTACTAGAGACACAAGGATTTAGGGCCAGGAGAAAAACTACTCTACCTAAGGTTGTTTCTGGATGGTACAATTATTGGTAGTATTTTTCTTTCTTTTTTCTTATTTTCTGAAATTCTGTAAAGATCATTCCTTTCTTTCTGTTGATAAAATCTTTAGTTCTAAAAAGCTGGAAAACACCCTATTAGTTCTTAACGATTGTTACAAGGCCATATCCACACGGATCGTAGAAGATATTAATTGGGCACCACAGAAATGACAGTTTTCTTTCCTCTGTTGGCCTTGACCAATCCTGTGGTCCCACTCCCTGCAGGATGGATGGTGTGGTGGATGCTTGCAGTCAGATGCGGAAGTGGATCATAAGGGCGCTATTGAACTGCTCTTGGAATATGACACAACAGCAGCGGATTAGAATATGGGCTCATATTTTATCTTCCAAGTCCTTTTCTTCTAAACCTTGTCACTCTGTGACACTCTCAAAGTTCCCATTAGCACTCAGGTGATATCAAAATGGGCCAGAGCAGGAAGACTCTCACCCAGGAGCTTAAGCGGACCCAGATGGTGGCTGACAGGTAGGAAGAACCCAGAAAGTAGGACTGAGACTAAGACACCAACTCAACAGAATTATTTCTGTTCAGCATTACTATTGCCAACCCGGAAACAGCCTGTGAGATCCCAAGCCCTTGCTTTGTAGAGCAATGGGAACAACCTGAATCAGACAGGAAGTGGGTCCACTTCTGAGCAACGCCAGAACTGAGAGCCCCCATGGCCAAAGCAAAAATCCTTCTCCTCCAATAGGTTGAAAGCTCTTCCAGGGCAAGGCCTGGGGTTAGCCTTCTCATCCTCATTTCCCCAGCACTCCACACACAGAGGCTCAATATGCTTTGGAAGATGGATGGATAAATGGATGAACGAATGAATGAGCGAACGATATGTGTCTACATGTATGTATATGTTTGTGTATGTGCATGCGTGCAACGAGGATTTAGGGTATGAGTTTCTGGAATTCTGAGGAACAGGCAGTGGTACTCTGCTAGCTGAAAGTTCCCCTCATGCCTGCTTTTACTTTTCTCCCCAACTGGGGAAATGACAAAGCCAGTAATAACCCCCAGAACACGAGCGCTGTGTGTCACTCTGTGGCAACACAGAGCCTCATGATAGACACAAGGGTGGTGCAAGCCTGTCCTCTTTTCCTGGCCCAGCAGAAGTTCCAGGACAGCCCTCCAGGGGCTGGTGCTCTGCAGCCCAGACTGAGTACTGAGACAAAAAGGCTCTGAGGGGAGGATTTGGGGGGCGTATTCTCGCCACCAAACCTGGAGCTGGGCCTCCGCTCCCCACGGACACTGTTTGTGTATCTTCCTGCTTCCTCCCAAACAGCTCATCCCAGCTGGATCGTAAATAAGAGAACAATATAGCCACGTATTTATAGTCTCTGTGAATCACTGGTGACTAATTTTTCCCATTTTGTAACCCCAAATAGTTTTCTCTTTAGACTCCCCATGAGGGCACAATCAAGCCAGCCATTTAGATGACAACACAGATTTTTTTATTAAAAGTAAAAAAAAAAAAAAAAAAATCCCTTTTTAAACATAGGGCAGAAGGTTTGCAAGTACAAACATGTAACTGAACAATTACTAGGGTTTTTTCTTTCCTTAAAAGTGACATTTTTTTTTTTAATCTGTACCCTACTCAGGGGAGTCAAAGAACTTTTCCCACTGACTCTTTTTTTCCTGGTAGGGCTTTCCAAGGCTCTATGGTCCTCTAACACCCAAGGAAGACTGAAATATAAAGAAAGTCCCAAGGTGAAAGGTATCTCTCCTATTTTTCCATTGTGTTTTTTGGCTGGGTCTCCTTAGTAAAGAAATGGTCTTCCAGTATTTTGGTTACATATCATGATGTTCCATTTAGTAAACCCGACTTACAAAAGGAGGCAGAGTCGGCCAGTTTCCAATGCCCCAGTGCCTCTGACATGTTCTCATTTACTACTAACTGCTCCCTGTAAGATTTGGCCTCGTGAATTTTGTTTTTCCATGATTAGCATTCTTCAACGTATCCTACCAAAAGGCTCCATCACTCATGCATATCTCAGATAATTTATTGCATTGCCTCTGAGGAATTTATTTGTGCAGTATGTTTCTAGAAAACTCATGCAAGTCCTAAATCAAACAATGGAGGGATGGAGGGCATGAGGGCTGGGGAGAAAGGCCTGGAGAGGAGATTTAGAGGGAGAAAATGTCGGAGGATATCACTGGACTAGAAAAAAAACAAGATTTTCTGCTTTTGGCATTTCTAAATTGTGGATAGACCAATTGGTTAAGGTGTTGGGTACTAGAGCGAGTGTTCAGCAGGGAGATGGCTCGTGTGCACCTAGAGGTGACAGCAAATGTATACCGAGAAGGTGTGGCCAGCTGAGTGGTGAGGCCCAGGCAGAAGAGGTTGGTGGGAAGGGAGGAGAGTTGGGAGGCCAGCGGGTTTCTGAAAAGCAGAGACGATGGGTTCTGGGAAGCCTTGGGCTCTTCTAACCTGGCTGAGGCCAGTTAGAGAACAAGGCTGGTACCTTACACCTTCTCCCTAAAGACTCCACTAGGACTGGATGCCTCTTCTGAGCTCCCATTACAATGAATGTGCTTGTAAGCTGGCATCTGTAACAATTTGAGGCACACAATGTCGTTTTTCCCTAGAGAGCTGAAACCTGCTACTTGGGTTGCAGTTAGTTTCTTGCTCCCAGAAGCAAATGACTTTTCACTTCTGGATCTCTACCCAAGGCATGTTGAGACCATGGAGCCAGGCAGGCTTCCAGAAGCCAGGTTTTCCTGCCTGCCATTTGAGACTCAGCAGTGCTGATTTTACACATTCCTATTTGTTTTTAACGAGTCTCTTGTTTTAGTTATAAAATTGCAACTGCAGGGCCATAAACTTACAGATCATGTGACTGGAAGTACTTGCTTTAATTTTCTAAGGGTCTCTATGTAGACCTGAGTCCCTAGCTTTTCCTTTACCCCATCCTTGGTCAACAACGCCACAAGTATTAACTGAGCACTTACTGTATGCAAGCCTCATGCTAGATACTATAGAAGGAAAAGGAAGGTTGGAGCCGGCTCTCGGATTTAAGATGGATGGGAGTGAAGGAGTACTTAGCAACTGGTGACAAAACCAGTTTCACTCATTCATCTCTCACTGTCACCCTTACCTTTCAAGCCTCATTTTCCTCCACCCTGTTGCCCTCTGTGCTCCCACTATCAATGTCTTTCCGTTCCTAGCCGGTGATGTCCTCTCTCTGGTCACTTACCATTCATATCTGCTTTTCTTGGCTTAAAACTCCAGTATTCCCTTAACCGTCACCTTTCCCAGGAAGCCTTCCCTGACGAACCCCAACTGCCCTCGCCCACCAAGTGCTCCTAGGTGCTCAGATGCTTCCTGGTCAGGTCACAATATCCACCACACTACATTTTTCTTTGTCTCATTATCTGTAACTCTTGCATGCTCTGTGAGGGCAGGGCCAGTGTCTTTCTCATTCATCGCTGTACCCCCAGTGCCCGTTACAGAGCCTGGCTCCCACAGAAGAGATTCAATAGGGATATGTTGAAGGAGGAAGGAATGTCTTTCCTCCAAGGTGTGTGTGTGTGTGCGTGTGTGTGTGCGCGCGCGCGTGCATATAAATTCCAAAATGGCTTCCCCACAAGGTAGATGGTGAGAGGCTCTGTAGCAGCTCACTTCATGGCCTATGCTACCTTGGAGGAGACCCCCACCCCGGCCCCATGTCTCTCTAACCACCTTTGATTTCGGAATGGTAAAAGCACACTTTTCTCTTCATACCCCATGGCTTCGGGAGGCCCACACAGGTCTTCCTTAAGCCTGACTAGGTCAAGGCGGTGGGGATCTTACACCCCAGCCACTGGCTCAAACACCTACTGACCAAGCTCCTATGAGACTTTTCACAGAGTTATCCATAAATCCTTAGATCTGTCGACTGGTCAAAGCCTGATGAGTATGGGGACTCTACCTGGCCTCTGTCTTCCCAAAATATGGGCAAACCTCTCGCTATTGCTCAGCCAAGTTATGGCCATGTGTACAACTCTTGTATTTTTTTCTCCCAGCAGGTGGCGTTACCATTTGGTTGGTAGGAAATGGTGACTACAACCCAGCAGATATTGATTGTGGCCGTTTCTCATTTCTCTGGCATAGTACTTGGGGACACTTCAGTCATTTAAAAATTTAATACACACACACACACATATACGTGTTAATTATGGTGTTGATTACAAAGCCTTGGACAGTAGGGTCATGTGACACCAAGATAGGAATTGGGGTCCTCAGGGTCAGGGCTAGGAGTGAGGAGAGCTAGGAGCCAAAGGTTTAGGACAAGGAGACCACAGATAATGGAGACCACAGGTAAACCCCACTCAGAAGACCAGAGGAAGGGCTGAGGTCAGAACCACAGAGCTAAGAACAAGAGTCAGGTGGAAATGGGATTCGGGCGAAAGCAGGTTGGAAGTGAGGCAGTGGCCCTGGGCAGCTGTCTGGAACAGAGAGTAGTGGGTGAGCCAGCAGGGATGTAGTCAGGGTGGATCAGTCTGGCTTCCATGGCTACGGGCAAGGTGTATAAAATAGGAGAAAGTTCATGCCCTCAATAAGCTTAAAACACCATGGTGTAGGAGGACTCGTAGGCATAAGTAGCTATCATATGAGACGGGCCGGGGGAGTGCCATCTTGATTCAGGGGTAGGGGTGTTGCAGGAGGTGATAGCATTTTAGAGGAGCCTTACTGCTAGAGGTTCGATAAAGTATATCTGGGTGAGGGTGGAGGGGGAGGTGTGTTAGTAGAGCTAAGCCCTGAATACAAGCACATCAGTTGGCTAGAGATCTGGACGGGTGAAGACTAAGGCCTGTTAATTTTAATTTTATTAAAGTTACTTTGCTGATAGAACTCCTTAGAATTCTCACCATATCAGTGAGAAATGGATGAGTAACCTTATTTTAGAGATGAAGAAACTGAGGCTCAGAGAGATGAAGGTAATTTGCCCAAAGGCATGTGAAGTTACAGTTAAGAGAGGGAGGAGAAGAGAGTTGGGGTGAGCCATAAAGAGGAAGTCCTGAAAGTCCAGGTGAAGGGCATGTACTTTGTACTTACTTTACAGGCTTTTGATGATGATGATGATGATAATTATTATTATTATTTTTAGGACAGCGCAATTCCATGTATTTGTCTAAGACATTTCAGAGCTTAGGACTGGTGCTGACCCTTTCCCAGCCTTTTTCAGGGGCTTTGATATATGAAGTGCTAATGCTGTTATTCTTTCCCACTTAGGCAGTAAAAAGGTGGGAGTCTTAACTAGAAAGCGAAGACAACAAGTGCTGGTTTTCGAGACTCAAAGCCTCGATCCAGGTGTGAACAAGAAATATAAAAAGAAGACGTGATATGAGATATGTAAAATCTTTTTTTTTAGCATTCCCCCAACCCTGGACTAATACCTGAGCTGGAAAAGAAGAAGGTTTGAAGAGTTAGATGTACCTCCAGGCCTTTATGAATCCCTGGGGCCAGTCCCCTCTTGGGTCCTGGGGGAAATGGCAAAGCACTCCTATAAGAATGGGCCTGGGGAGCCCAGGGAGATGGTGAGCCTCAGGGTCTCTCCTGGGCCGCCATGATGTGCTTCACAACTACAGAGCAGAAGTGGCAGTGTGCATTTCTAGGCGGAGAACACCTTGCCCCCTCAACCCCTTTATCCCACAGGTTTCCCGTGTGTCTTCCAGGGGGAGTGAAAATGAGCCAAGAGAGGGTAACCATGAGGAAGCTTCCGGCCTGCAAAAGGGCCGTGGGCAGGAACGAGAGCATGGTGCAGAGAGGGCGCATCAGCACGGAGCATCGGGTCAGGGGCGGGCCGAGGCATGTGTACTAGCTCAGATGCAGCATGTGTGAGGACCAGACAGGGACATATTACACCTCAAAGGAGGACTCAGAGCAGATTGGGCAGAGGCACGGCCTCCCTCTCTATGGATGCGGCAGATCCTGAACTTAGCATTAACTCCAGGGAGAGAATGAGAATGAAAATCCGGAATTTAATAGAGCTGAGTACTGAAATGATTGACCAAATGGCTTAAGTGACTGATTTACCTAGAGGTAACGACACTACTTTTTTTTTTTTTTTTTGTATCAGCCAGAAAGAAAGTTTGAGATAGAAAATAAAACCAATTACAGAAACAAAGAAAATGCCATTATACACACATCATCCAACTGGAAAATCAAATGCTCTGCATTTACTTCTTGCCTTCTCCATCCCCTTTCCCATCCTGCACCCCAATCCATTTCAACTGTGGCTTCTGTTCAAAAGAGAATTGTGCGCCTTGTAAGAAAACCAAGAATTTATAGCTGAAAAACAGTAAAGCTGGAAAAGAACTTAGAAATTGTTTTATCCAACCCCTTCATTTCACCAAGGAAAGGACATAACTTACACAGGATCCCAACCCAGTTGGGAAAACTTGAGCTTTTCCCACCACCCTTCCCCAAACCAGCTCTTGTCTCTACTTCTAGTCACCCAGGTGGGCAAACCACTCCACGGCCCCTCCTCGTCCAGCCTCGGCCTTGTTCCCCAGACACAGCTCGTTAGCAGCTCTCTGAGCTCAGGCGCAAGCCACCCAGTCTCCCTGGCTAGATTGGTGATCCAGAACAGATGGCTCCAAGGACGGGGGTGGAAGGGGAATCAGATGATGAGGGGAGCTGCCCGGCATGCAGACTTATGGGTGACCCTCCCACAAACTGACCTCTTGGCCCCGGAACAAAGCACTCTCCAACACACCATGGATCATGGCTTGCGGAGGACACGTGACACATGCCAGAGATTCTTTCCAAGCCACAACTGCTTTGGAGCCACAGCAGCAGCTCTCTGCCTGCAGGGGCCTGTGAGCTCCCTCCAGGCTGTACTAGAGGGAAAGGACGTCTTAGACCTCATGGAGCTGGGAGCACTGGCTGCCAGGAGACCACCCTGAACGTTAAGGACTCAGGAGAGCAAGCAGTTGGGCCTCCCTTTCCTGAGGGTCAGCTCTCAGTCTATGCCAACGTCGTAAATAGAGAAAGCTCCAGTGCTGAGTTCACTCTGCCGGCGCTGGGCTAGGAGCTTTTTGCTCACTGCTCTCACTTAATCCTCACAGTCCAGTAGACAGGGACTATTATCTCCTTTATAGAGATGAGAAAAATGAAGCTCAGAAAGATTAAGTGACTTGGCCAAGGTTCCACAGTTTTTATGAAGAGAAGCTGGGATTAGAAGTCAGGTGTGTCTCACTCATTGGATACTGTGGCCTTTTAAGCTAGATCCTTGTGTCTCTCCAGCTGCAAGAAGCCTTGGCCATGTTTCAGAGCCTCCCTGAGTCTCTGTCCCAGAATCTCTTTCCTAAAAGTCTGTCCCACCAGAATCTGGGATGTGGACAGGGGGATTGTGAACTGCCCCACCTTGCAGATTAGGGGTTGGGTGTCAGGTCACTCAGGCAAGTGGCTTTATCTCTCACTGGCCACATTTCTGAGCAGGCACTTCTCTCCCAAGAAGGCTGTTTCTGGGCAGTGATGGGAACTGGTTCTCAGGATTCCCTTAGGGTTGTTTTAAGATGTGAGCACAGCAGCTCTGTATCAGGAGCAACACTCAATTCAATGAAGACTCAATTCAATGAAGGCTGACCACCTACGAGCAGAGCTTAATGTAATCAAAAAACCTACGACAAAGTCAGTTTTACGTGGGACTGAATGACAAGCATAATCATTATTGAGCTATATGAAAATTAGACTTAAACGTTGAACAACTCCTGAAATTGACTGTAGTTTTCTTTTTAAACAATTCTTTTAAACAAAGCCAAATATTTACTTTCCCTGTTCTCACTTGGTTGGCTCTTTAGTTATAGTTTGTTATCAGGATTGAAATTTTTTCTTGGTGTAATGAATAGTTTTATCCTCACTCTATTCCCACTTGTCATACCCACATAAACACTGATACCCACACATATGGAAAGATGGAGTTTGACACTTCTGCTAACCAACAGTGGGGGTCTTCACCAACCCCTGCCATAGTCCATGGACGAAGTTCCTGATTATTCTAGCTTCTCCTGTATCTCCACCCTCCACCCACCACATACACATACACACACACACCAGTTATGCCTTTTTACATGGGAGGAATCCTTGAAATGTCATCAAATCTCCATCCCTCAAGCTTTGGGTGCTAGGTGGGCTCCAGGTACAAGAACATGGGCCCTGTGGCTGTGGAAGACCCATCGTCTAAAGGGCCACAGCTTAGAAAAGTCTCCTGTATCTTCCCTCCAGGCCCCAGCTGTGTCCGCTCCCATTCCCTGAAGGGTTAAGGTGTCCTGTAGTGACTAAGTGGGGCCAGAGCCCAGCTCACTGGTGGCCTGACTCAGAGAGCAGTGTGTGGTCCCCCTGCTACATCCTGTTGTGAAGGATGCTGTTCGCTGTTTCTGAGGCCCTGCGCTAATCCCCAGGCAGGCAGAGGAAGTAAGGCAAGGGAAACGGCTTTGGGGTTTGTATAAAAGTCTGGCCCCTGTCATGTCCCCAGGAACAGCGTGTTGTGGAGGAGTCCTCCTGGTCAATGCCAGAGACTGAAGGAAAGGTAATTTTGGCACATGCTAAAAATAGGCCCTGTGGTTATTTTAGAGCTATTTTGCTCGAATCAGAGGAGAGAATTTTGCTCAAACTTCCTGTCAGTTCCGTGGGTCAGTTCCTCCTCTACGCTCACGCTCTAGTCCAGGACATTCCAAAGGTTTTGACTATGTCTCACGGTCATTTTACTTTCAGGCTCTGTATACACAGGACTGGAAAGTATTGTGAAGCATTACTTCCCTTTATTACTACAACTCACTCTATTTTCTACCTTATTCTATTTCGTTTTTTAAAACTCTTGGTTATGACTCACTAGTGAATTTAATGACCCACTAGTGAGTAGCACCCACGGTTTGAAAAACAATCTGTCCTTCCTTTTTTCTTTTCTCTGACTCTGTCACTAATAAGTTATGTGGCTTTGGGCAAGTCATCTAAACTTTATAGAGCCCCTTTTCATCCATAAAAGAGGGCTGGTCAATAATCTCCTTGAGTCCCTGAAGTTTTGTGGTTTTGTCACATTCTTCCTTTTAAAAAATAATTACCTGTGGCATTTCCTGGGAAAGTCCGATTTGGGACTCAAAGTGTCAAGTTCAAAACAAAGAGAAGCTAGTGTCTTCCCTCCACTGGTCGAGCTACAGCTTTTGGTAAAGAGTAGAAGTCTAGAGGTGGGCAGGTGAACCTCTACTCCCAACAGATTAGCGGTGTGGCTTCCTTAACCTCTGTGTGGCTCAGTTTCCGCACCTGTAGATGAGGCTGATTCTTGTCATAGAGTTGTTGTGGGGGTTAAATAGGACAATGGAAGTACAATCCTCACCATTCCTCTCTTTCCCTTTCCTGCCTTTTCCCTCTGCTGCCTCCCCTAACCTCCTCGCCCTCCCTCTTCCTTTCCCGTCCCTCTAAGATTTACTAAACCTCTTTGCAGTGAAAATTTATCAACACCACTTCCCTGATCTAGAGTTTTAGTTCACAGAGCACTTTCACCCATGATCTCCTTGGTCCTCGCGAGAACCCCATGGTTTGATAGGGTAGGTACAATGCCCATTTTGGAGGTGAGAAGAAGGAGACTAAAGTGACTTCTCAAGATCATTCTGTTGTTCAAGGCTATAGACTCAGGACTTCTCATGCCAGAGTCAATGGTTTTCTCCACAAACCGGTTAATTTAATACAGCCTTGAGGTGAGGCCTTGACCTGAGAAGAGGCTAGAGTGGTGACTTGACAAGTAACCAGGTATGATCTCAGGCAATCTGCCTTCGCACACAAGTGTTAATGATTTTTATGGACAGTTACCAAAAATTGTTTACAATAACATAGAAAAAGTTTTGACTCGTTCTGACCTTTACTATAATTCCAATCATCCTATTTGTTCGTTTACTTATTTTTATCTTTTTCTTTACCAAAATATATGCTTTATCTGGGCAAGGGCCCATGTTCGCTTACTCATCATTGTTTTCCAAACACTTAGCACGGTGTCTGGCAAAATAAATCTTTGTAGCTTGAAAAATGTTTGCTGAATAAATGACTAAATATGCCACCTGTGGAGAGACTGGGCTGGGAATGTCGATCTTTATTTATGAGGCTTATTTAATATCTGTGTTCTTTGACCTCCATTATATTAATGCTATGTCTAATACGCACAAAATGAATAGAAAATTGAGGTAATTATATGGGTAATTTAACCAGAATGGACCACCCACTCCAACTTCACCTAGCTGTATTTTTTTTTTTAGGTGGAAGCAGTTTAAAACCTGAAGAACTGGAATAATTGCCTAATATCGCCATTTCACTTGATGCTTGCAGTTCTAGCTGCAGACGGAGGTGGAAAGGCTTCCCCATTAAGAACACAGCACTATAGCACACACACAGGAGTGTGAAAGACAGGAGTTTGAGAGAGTGACAGGAAAGGGCATTAGAAGGCTTGCTTTCCATGAGGAGAAACCCTCCTGGCCTTCTACAGCATTCAGTCTCCTCATCCTAAGTGCACACTGACAAAGCCAATGTAATCACTCCTTGACCCTGACAAACTGGACTAGCTCTGAGCTGGACCCTCGTGAACAGAAAGCACTGGGCGGCGACAGACACAGTTTTAAAAGAGACACATTCTTCAATTTTGGATTTAAAAACAGATCAGAAAAAAAAAAAAATCAAGCCAAAGCCAAGAAGTTTGGCTTTGTCATGTCAATAACAATTAAAGAAGATATTTGGCCAGAGCTGGAAGTTCTGCAAATGAAAAACAAGTTGGCCTCTCTCTTCTCCTCCATCCCCCCGCGTCCCCCGCCCCCACCGCTTCCTGTTGGTTCCCAGCTTTATCCTCACTTCTCCACTGAAGCTTCAGCTCCTGATGTTGTCTAAAGGTACCTTTTATTGGGAAAATCATGTGTATACTTGATGCCGACCTAGTCCATTACCTGATTTTCCTCTCTGTGCTGCTTGCTTCTGAGGACTTGGGACATCTCAGTAATCCATCAGTCTCCTGAGAAGAATGGTGCTGGGGTAGGAGCAGAGCAGCTTCTTGGCATTTTAGGGAAGATGAAGTGGAGGCCTACGGAAGGAAGCAAAATGAACAGGAGGAGACACAGTACTTACTGCCTACCACGTGCTAAGCAGGCACTGGTGAGCTGCCTTACATGATAATGTATTTGAAGCTCAGACAATTCTGGGAGATAGGTAATATAAGTAGTAATATCTTCATTTTACAGATGAGAAAATTGAAGCTCAGAGGGGTTAATGATTTACCTAAGGTCACATGTTTAGCACATGCTCAAATCTTTGGGATTCCCAAACCCATGTTTCTTCATCCATGCACAGGGAAGGGAGGGGCTCTGACCCAGAGAGCCATTTGAATAATCTACCAAAATACGTTCAGCCCTCATTTGTTTTGCCTCCAAGTCTTTGATGACAGCGTTCCCTCAGACTTCTGTCAATGTTCTAGCCGTCTCCTAGCGCTAGTTCGTCTCTTTTTTTCATGAAACTTTTCTCGATTCCCCAAGCCAGAATCAATCTCTTCCTTCCATGTCCCTAAGTCGGGTTGTTAATTAACACCTGTGTTGAAGCATCTGTCCCAGTCTGACCTGTGATATGATTGCTGGGGACTGTGGGTGACACTTAAGCCCGGGGCATTCTGATCCAATCTGGTGTCAGCTTGAGAAGGCACAAGGTGGAGATGAGGTGTTGTGGGGTACTGGGCAAAGAAGGTCTTCTCTACTGTAAGGCTAGAGAGGAGCCTCAAAACCCAGAGGCTGTCTACCCAGCCCCCCACTGGACTTTGCCACACTGAGGCCTTTGTATCATACTCAGATGCCAGGAGAAGGCCTCCTTCATCCTGTTGGAAAATCAGCAACACAGGAAACATTGAGCTCCCCCAAAGCAGGGGATAGGTCTGCTTCAGAAAGGTGTTAGGTGAATGGATGCATCGCTTAATGATTCAGTGTTGCCACCCTCAGGAGCCATTTTGCTTTGTTCTGCTTCAGGAGAGCCATGGAAGATGACTATAAACATCACTCCCGAGTCCCCCTGGCTTTACTCCAAGCATAAAGGTGTGACCTGAGCATTGGCTCGTCTCGTAGGCCTTTTCTGGGCTAAGCCTGGCATGTTGCCCTCTCTAGAATGTATCTGAGGTTTTGGTAAAGCCAAGGCCCTACACCCATACCTCCTGGCTTGCCCCTCCTTTGTTGCATTCTCCTTGGTCCAACTGTCCACCGTGCCGCTGGGATAATGCAGGGAGACAAGGCTGGAGAGTGGCCCTGAACCTGGTCTTTTTCTCACCCTGGGGAAGGCCTAACAGCAGCAGCACAGGTGTGCCCAAGCCTGGAGCTCAAGCCCTTGGTTCTCCACAAAAACCAGCTTATTCTGACTTGAACCAAGGGAAAGGAATATGCGTGTCAGTGTGAGCAACTGTGCATCCATGTGAGTGTGTACGTGCATGTGTACACATGTGCATGTGGAAGGTGGTTACTCAGGGTATCTAAACACACCAAACTGTACTTGGACAGAGCTTGAAGTTCATCCCATCCAATCCTTTAAGTTATAGAGAAACAGTTTTGGTTAATAGGCGTCTTTATCTGATACGTGAGACATCAAAAATCTGTAGGCAGATCCCAAGGCCCCCCAGGAGGAGGGGTCCTGCTCATCCTGGCCTCCTTGGCTCCACTATCACCTCATGCTCTAGGTCCCTTCCTCTCTTCACAGGGAGCACCTCTCCTTCCCTCAAAGCTTTTATTAGAAACGAAAGCAAATAGAAGACATCATCGAGGATGCAAAGATCCTCTTCATTATCTAGGGTCCCCATCTGTCATTCTCTGGCCCTGTCAGCATGTGGCCTAGGCTATCCCAGCAGGCTCACTCTCTACAACACACCTTTGTACCTTTTCTCTCTTCTCATGTAGCTTTGCAACAACCTTGTGAGGATGGTCTTATCATCATCCCACTTTACAGGTGAGGAGACCGAGACTCAGAGAAGTCAAGTGTGAGTCATCCACAGCACTCAGCCTATACCTAGCTGGGATGGGACTGGACTCTCAGCCTCCAGACCCCAAGTGCGTGCTCTGAACCAGCAGGCTGGAGACAACTCTGAGGTGCAGGCACAGTGTCCCACGGCTCTCCAGGCTCATCTGGGCTGCTGAGCTGCCAGAGAGGAAGCCCACAGCTGCTGCTCTCCCTCTGCCTTCTCTCCACACTCCAGAAACACTCAGCCTGAGCTGATAACTGTGGCAGGTGCTTGTGAAATGGCTCTGACACCGCAGAAGCGCACGGAGGGGCCAGCCTGCGGGTATCTGCAGAGTTCGAGCCCCCCCTTTGGAAGGGCTCCTTCTGCACCAGGACCACTGGCTCCTGCACAATGAGCTGCCCCAGAGCCCTGACTTCCAGCTGTCAGCACCAGCGATCCTACACTCAGGAGCTAAGCCCTGGCACTTCCCAGGTCTGCAAGAGGCCAAGATTCTCTTCCAGAGAAACACTTATCTGTCTCTGAGCCCTGGGCCTTGTCCCCCATCCACTGTCTTCATAGCTCAGATTCCTGTAACTATGAAGGGGTTGGCACCCTTGAGTTTGAATCCTTCCAGCTTCGTTCCATGAGAAAGCCGATGCCTTCTCCGAGTCCTTTTGGCCATTACAGGATTAGAAGAACCCCCTCACACCCCAAATTCTGGTGGCCTCTGGTGTAACCCAGATACTCTAGCTATCCCCTGTGATGGAGTAGTTGGCTTTCCATCCCAGGCAAAGGCCTGGGGTGCTGTCAAAAGCTGGGCACAAGGGTTTGGAACTGAATGGGAAGAGAACAAAGGAATACCAGCTGCCAATGAAGCAGGAGCTAGGATCCCGCCCTTATGGGGGTCACATCTTATGTGGAGTTACTCTCAAGCTAGCACACAAGGAGTGTGTGCATGGTCAACATCACCTTGACTCCTCCTTCATAAGGTACTGTGTTAGAGACTCTGACAAACTCTCTCTCATTTAGTCCCACCAGCTGGTGTTCCCGTCGGCACGGGAACAGATGCTGTGACTTTGGGCGAGCATGCAACAAGGTGGGGGTCTTACCTGCAGGGACAATGCTGTGTGAAAATGTGAACTTTCAGCACGAGATTCAAGCTCACTCGTGACTCGAGCAGACCCACATCTTCCAGTACCCTGTGCTCACTAAGTGACTGGCAGGCCCAGTGCCCCCACGATTGTCCTTAAGCTAACATGATGTGATTCCACAGTATTCCGCTAAGCATTTCTACGTGTGTCAGGCTGAGCAAAGCAGCAGGATCGGGGTGAACACCACCAGGAAGCTGGGAGCCTGCCCAGAGGCTCGAACCCTGTGCACCTAGGCCGCCTCCACTTCGTTTTCCAGAAACTTTCTCCTTTTGACGTGCTCCCTGTTGCTGTTTCCTCACTATGTTAAATCCGGGCACAGCCAGGTCCGGGCCGCTTTCTGATACCAAACAGTGAGGTTCCTCTAGCATGAGCATGTTTTTAGAGCCTCTTCCCTCTACCTCCTCCTGCACCAAGAGTTTTCATTTGTTAAGGGGGTGAATAATCCTGCGCACTGGAGGCAGATGTCTTCTGCTGTTGAGGAACTAGGGGTGAAAGGTGTGAGTCTTTGATGTGACTGTAGCTGACAGAGCACCTGGGCATGTGGTGGGGAGAAAGGCAGGGGATACTTTCGATGACAAAGCAATAGTAGGGACAGAAGAGCTACTTAGGCCTAAAATGCTTCCGGTTGGGAGAGTCCAGGGTAATACAACCGCTAAGGAAGCTGTCGTTCAAAACAACGAAGATAAGAAAGGAGGCACTGAATTGTGCCTAGGTTGCAAAATTTTGAAAATCTTTCTCCTAATGACTGATTTTTTCCTGAAAGTCCACTTGAAAGCCTAGGTAACTGGTGTTCTGCAAATATTTATACCAGAATTTTAAAACTTATTATTATTTTTTTATGACAAAAGCAGTGTAATGGTTATTATGAAAAAGCTAAATATCAAAGAAACAGAGAACCAAGAGAGTGACAGTCCTCCCTAATTTCACTGTGATGGAAATAAACACTGTTAACAGTTCAGGATATTTACACTGGGTTTTAATCGATCGTTTACTTATATGGCAAAGGCACGTGCAGGAGGGGAAGCACACGCTTTAACTTGCTTCTCAGTTGCCTCTATCGGGGAGGCAGTCCCTTGCCAGGGCTGTGTAAGACAAAGCATCACTGTCCACCTGGTGGCACCACCTGCCGTTTCCCCAGTAGGATGGAATCGCCCAGCTGTGGGCTGCCTTTCCAGTCAGTAGCAGCGATCTCCGCCCTGTGGCCTCCTTCCCCACTTCTCCCCCAGTCGCCCCACCTGTCATTGGTATGGCCCTGGGTCCTTCTCCAGGATTCTGGGTGGGCAACACTCCCAGGGCACCCCAAGTCCTTCCTTGTCCTTAAGGTTCAACGATGGTCAGATTCTCAACCCCACTCATGCTGTTTCCTCTGTCCATCATCACATCACAGAAAGTGGGCTGAATCTGGGGTGGGGGCTGGGTAGGAGGAAGACTGGTGTTTCCGGAACACTTACACCACTGAGCCGAGTTTAAATACGTTGAAGTCTTTCATCGTGAAGTTAAACGATTCACTGAAGGCTACATGGTCAGCCAGTGAGGGAAGTGGTCCTGAGAGCCAGTCCCGGCTGAGGAATTAGAAGAGCTCGGTTGGGGTCCTTACAGGAGTTACAGTTTGCAGTTTGCGCACCCTTGGGAAAGTTGCTTCACCTCCCAGGGCTCACTGTTCCCACCTGTAAAGCAAGGAGGTAGGTTCTTAATCTTGACTGTGCATTGGAATCACCGGAATGGCTTTAGCACTCTGATGCCCGGGCTCCCCCTGAGGACTTAGATGGACTAGGTCAGGGTGTGGTCTGAGTGTCTTGCCTTCTGTGGTTCTGCTGTTGCGCTGTAGGCCCGAGGCACCTGAGCGTGGCGGTATGGAGGTCGCTGAGTCCCACTTCATTTCTGCCCCAGCTCTGCTTCCTCAGATAAAAGTGCTCCTACCTAAGAGGGTGTTAGAGTGCAAAACCGGTGGGTTCACACCTCGGTTATCACACTCGGTGACCTCAGGCACACTACCTAACTCCTCTGTGCCTCTGTATACCAACCAATAAAATGAGGAGAAAAATAGTACTTGCCGCACAGGACTGCTGGGACGATGAGATGACATGTGCAAAGCGCCAAGCTCAGGGCCTGGCCCTCGGAGGGCGCGTTTTCTGTTCCCTTCCCTGCTCCCTTTAGCGGTTGGCTCAGTGGAGCAGCTTGCTCTCACTCTGCTACCAGGACCACACTGGAGAGTCTTGGATGTTCAAATAAAGTGAAACCAGGAGAAAGTCCAGAGGGGAAACTGGCAGACACACTCAGAAGAGATGACCTTTTTTATGTTTTTGGCTGATCGGGGGTTGCCTCTATGGCCTTACTGGCTCTCACTCGCCTCCTCCCTGAGATTCCCAGATGCAGGGCTTGCTTTGCAACTTGAAAATGGCTTTGCCCTATGCAACTGCTCAACCTCAGGCAGGAGCTGCAAGACTTGCCTCTTTGAGACCCAGAGAAGGCCCCTTGCATCTGAGAGCCTCAGCCAGGTAGTGGGGACAACCTCAATCCCTGCCTCCTCTGGAAGTCCAGAAAAGCCCTCTGGACCGCCCCTCCCCGCCCACCTCCACCACTACCATCATCCTTTTTATCTTCTACACGTTGGGTTGTGACTCACCATTTTTGTGAACCTGAGGTTGAGCTTTCCAGGGCTCAGGCAGGAGAAGACCTGGTTCCTTCTTCAGGACTCCACCTTCACACAATCCCTGGGCCCAGTTCTGCCTGGTGTGGCTGCTGCGTAGAAGGATCTGTGCCTCTGGGGAGGGAGGGAGCCCAAGCACTAGAACCAGCCACACCTGCATTCCCTCCTTTGCTTGGCCACTTAGCTCTGTGATCTCAGGCCTGTGGTTTGGCCTGTCAAGTGGAGCTCGTTAACCTGTTTGGCTCCAAGGTCCTCCCGTGGGACTTGATCAGGGGTCATGGTTACTTTCTCATAACTGGAACAAGAGCAGAGGAGGCAATGGGTTGGAATCAAAGTCGCATGTCTGGGCCTCCCAGCCCCATCCCTTGGAAAAAGCTCAGGATACAAAGTCTGCGAGCCTGACATGCAGTCTGCACAGCCACCAGCTGACTGCCTCCTTGGGAAAAATGTCAACGCCTTCTGACCTCATTTACTCAACTGGGCTATAAGACAGTTGGTCTGATCAGTCATTCCCCAATTTCCCCAAAGCTAGTCATTTGGTACACTGGTTTTGCAAGTTGCTCCTAAAACAAAACAAAAACAAACAAACAAAAAAACTAAGGTGAGATAAGTTTGAGGAATACTGTAAACTCCACCCCCAGTTAGCACATAGTAATATATTACAATCAGCCTGTTAAAGAAACCAAGAAATCCAGTAACAAAGAAATCAGTTTGGCTTTGTTCGACTCACTTTCTCCTAAACTGATTTGACCATGAAACTTGAATTCCTATTAACATCCTGAAACACGAGTGATCAGAGAAAAACACTTGAAAAGTGATAGTCTAATCCAGAGCTGGGCTTCTCAAACTTGAAGGTGCATACGAAATACCTCAGGCTTTTGTTAAAACACAGATTCTAATATCCGATTGAGCGGATCTGGGGTGGTCCTGAGACTCTGCATTTTTAACAAACTCCCAGGTGAAGCTGAGGCTACTTGTCCAACAACCACACGCTGAGTCCAGAAGGCTTATTCCCAAGGTGTTCTTCAGCTTCAATATTGGAAGCTGTATAGAAATGGTGACTAGGGGCTCTGTACTCATAGAGACCTGGATTAGGGTCCTGGCCCCACCACTTAGCATCAGTGTGACCTTGGACAAGTCTCCTTACCTCCCTGAGCATCAGTTTTCTCATCTGTAAAGTTTATATTAATAGTAACTACTCCATATGATTGTTTGAGGATTAACTAATACGATGCATAAAAAAACATGTAGTAATCGACCCAGCCCATGATAGGAGCAAAATATATATCAGCCGTCAATCATAAGGGTCTATGATTCTGGCCTGGTCCCATCTGTAGGCTGGTACCACCTCTTAGCCCAAACTCACCTTTACTTACACTGCTGACTACTATCCATAGACCTCTTTTTTCCCAGCATGTTGGCACTGTTCTCTCTGTTCGTGGGACTTCACACCACATCCCTTCTCTAGCATGTTCTAGAAAACTCTCTTCTTGCTTTAAGGGCATCAGAGGAGCTGAGAGACTATGGGTCACCTCCAGTGACTACAGATAAACTTGCTAGCCCACTAGGAACAGCACAACCCACTCTAGCAGGAGGTGATGACACAAGCTCTCACTCTGGCCAGAGGGGTCCTCATTGGCCAGCAAAGCCCCAGTGCCCGGCACTATCCTGCCATGTTATCCTGGGCTTGGGCCCTGCTGGCTGCTATAGAATTTGTGTCACGTGCAGCTACTGTGAGAGTGGAACTCTCATTGCAGTCTCCATTGTGTTCCTCAATAAGCGTTTCTACAACTGACTTGTATTAAAACCTTCGTATAAAAATGCTCATATGGTAAAAGCAGTCCTTTGTGAGCCAGCGAGGTCTGTATTTGGCCTCTATTAAGCGCCCTGCTTGTATGGAGACAGCGGATTAGGACCACCTCACTCTGGCCACCCCGACCTTGCCTCATCTGAGAAGCTAAGGAAGAAAGAGGGAAGGAGAATCACCAACTATTGATCACCTCTCCCTGTTTGACTCCAGATAAACATTGTCTCATCTAAGCCTCTCTACTACCCTGTAATAGGCTCAGAGACGCTAAGTAATTTGCCCAAAGACACACAACTAGCAAGTAGTGAAGCTGAGATTTGAGTTCAGGATGATTTGGCTTTATTCTCACTGTGGGCTTTCTCTGTTTCCAATCTATATGGCAGAAATTTGCAAGTTTTATCTGTTATTGGAACACCTGGAGAGGATATAAGTCCTCCCTCAATTTGATCCCTGTCTTGGGTCAAGTTCTACATCTGGACCAATCAAATGTGATCATAACGATAGTGCCACATTGTGCTGACATTGTGCACATTTCTGTTCTCACCCTGTGGGATGGGAGAGGGGGTGGAGGAAAGAGGATTAGTGAGTGCTGAGAACTGGGTGCCGGGGAGGGTCCACTCTAACTGCCGGCGTATGGACTACCCCTTATTATAGAAGGTGCAGTCACTGGTAAGAATGACATTTAAAAGGCAGACGAGAAGGAAAACGTCACCTTGACCAGATCCAGATGTCAGCTGACCACCTTCTGACCCTGACGCAGGTCAGCACAGCCAGCCACCAGCCCACAGCGTCCTTGGTTTTCTCTGGCAGGCTTGTCCCTGGGGGGTCCCAGGGAAGGACGTAAATCACTTCCTCATTCCCTGCGTCGGGCCTAAACTTAAGTCATCTCCCCATCGGGTCACAGAGACCGGTGGTGGTGAGGCGCGTCGGGCTGGCCACACATGGCGGCACACATCTGGGAGGCTCTGACCTGGATCCTAGCTGCACGGTGTTACATGCTTTGTTTTCCTCCACTTTAACTTTTCCAGTGATGGAAGGGGGAGGAAGATATGACCCATGGCGCAGGCTCATGTTGAGAAACCCGTAAAACCAAGGCTTTGTGGACTCTCTATAGAGTTTTAGGGTAAAAAGAGGTGAAATGAAGTTGCCGTCGGACCCGCACGGCAACAAGTCATCCAGAAGCACAGACGCCATTCAGAGCTGACAGCTTGACGATCGTCCTCTACCCCATGCAGATGTGAGCGCGCTTAACCAGTGACATGGAATGACCTGTCTGCCACACCCGGGGAGCTCAGCACCTTTTATCTCGGTGGCCCCTGGAAGCTTATTTTTAATTCTCTTTCGGGACTGTTGCCTCTTGGAATGCTGGAAAGGAAATGCTCACCCAAGCTGGGCCGGGGCCAGGCCGCTGGAGGACAGCGTCCGCCTCCGAGGCCATTCTGTTTGTCTTCTGACTGGAACCCTGGCCCTGAGACGGGAGAGGAGCACTCCTGCAAGCCGAAAAGGAGAGAGCCATTCCTGTGGCGGTGGGGCTGACATGGTTCAAACTACCGGCTTCTTTTTAAACTTTAAAAACTTTGTTTCTGGGAGTGTCTCATTGAACAAGGCTACTGGTGTCTTTTCTTATTTTTCTAATCAACGGCATTATGATTAGTTTTAATTGTAGCAGCCGGTGTTTACCTGCCGCACGGTGTTTTACATGCATCATCCCCTCATTCAAGCCTGGAAACCGTGTGAGGCAGGTACATTCGCCACCCCCATTTTACAGACGAGAGGACCGTGCCGAGAGAGGTTCAGGCCCGTTTCTCCAGCCCGAGGTCACAAGTGGCACGAAGATAGCGCTGGGATTCTCGCCCAGCCGGTCCACTTCCAGAGCCTGCCCTTTAACCACGCTCATCCTCCCTACTCGGGATCTGATGTATGTTCAGGAAGCAGGTATCGGGAAAACACTCTAAGTGTTTACCTACACCATCCCAACGACCTGTGCTCATCTACTTCTGAGCAGCAAGAAGGTCTGCTATTCAGGGTGAAGGTGCTGTATTCTTCCCGCCACAGGGAGGGTCAAGGGCTCAGTAGACAAAGGCACTGACAGATGTCTGCTTCCAGGATGGGATGGCTTGGCTCTTGGGGCCAATAGGTTCTTGCATGTTCTCTAGCCAGCTCCACTGGTTGTTTCAGGACAGAAATGATTCATTTTTTTTTTTTTTTTCATACAGAAAAATAAAAATCTGGGATGCTGGAGAGAGGACAGGGGTGAGAAATGGGGCAGAATAGGAACAAGGTACTGTGTGCTGTTTATCATTCTTCCACTGTCTTGACCCTTGGCCTCAAGCCTCCTCCTTCACTACCACTGTAACCCTTCTCTCTAGTGTTTTTAAAGCCACAAAGCTAACCACCAGAATTCTACCAAAGCCCTAGACCAAGGGTAGTGGATTGAACCGAGTCCCCTCACAAGATATGTCCAGGTCCTAACTCCTGGTGGCTTTATTTGGAAATAGGGTTCTAATTTAATTAAGAATTTCAAGAGTGGCCACGAAGCCAATGATAATGTCCTTATAAAAGAAAGGAGGGGAAGACCTGAAACAGAGACACACAGCAAGAAAGGCCATGTGAAGACAGAAAAACTGAAGTCACACCACCGCAAGCCAAAGAACACCCAGAGCCATCAGAAGCTGAAAGAGCCAAGGAAGGATTCTTTTAGAGGGTGCGTGGCTCTGTGGGACACCTTGATTTTGGACGTCTAGCCTCCAGAACTGTGAGAGAACAGATTTCTGTTGCTTTAAGCCGGGCTGTTCGTGGTAATTTGTTATGGCAGCTCTGGGACACTAACACACAAGGCAAGACCTCTCGTTACCTAGGTCCCCGGGAGGGGTCTGCAGGGCAGTGCCTAGCCTCCATGACACAGATGTGTCAGCTGGGAATTTGAGGCTCAGGTGCCAAGCTTCGCCCACAGTCAGCATCCTGGGGATGTTTCCTTGTCTGGCTCCCAGCCCTTGAGGACAGGTACTGTGGTTAACGGCTAGAAAGCAATGCTTGTACCAGCTGGCCAGGGTCCACAGTGCTTGGAAAACAATGCTGCATTTGGAAAGCAACTCCCCCTCCTCCACCCCTCGTCCCCCAAACTGGGCATGCCCGGTACCCTGGCTGGGCAGGAGAGAACCGGATAAAAGGAGGGTTAAAACTGCTCCACGTCATATGTTAACAGACATTTGTGAAAGATTCTTGGAAGCTCCCAACAGAAGAGGCGCGGGTATTTCCTCTTGAGGGGTGGCCGAATCTAGGAGGAGGGAGAAGAGAGAGAGGAAAGATAGTTCTTTGTCGAAGAGACGGCAGTGGGCGGAGCCACGAGGACCTGCGAGTCTGGCTGATGAGAAGGTCCCTGAAGAAGGAGTGATGAAAGGAACTTTGCACTTTGCATGGGGGTGGCTTCTGCTTCGCGTGAAGCTTCCCCTTCTCCTCTGCTCTACCGCCATCCCCTATTTCTACCAGACAGTAAAAGTCATTTAGACCAATCGTCTTGCACCAGTAGTGCTTCTTTGGGATCTGCAGGGAGAGGGATGCGTGTGCGGTTAAGCCACATGAAGTGCTGGTGGCAGCTCTAGGGGCCAGACCTAGGAGGTATGGACCAAGAATCCGCTGGAAACAATACATTAGACGGAAAGAAGTGTAACTGCAGGATTCCCGGGTCCAAGCAGGGAGGAGAAGGGAGGGCCTAGAATTCTAACCGCCATCGGAATGGGAGAACTAGACAAGTAATCTGGATATTAAAGGAAAAGGTGGGTTCAGGGGCTGGAGGACTCGGGGACAACCAGGAGGCAACTCTTGGGGACACATGCATGACTCAGCTACTCATTCCACACAGTGCTAGGCTAGCATGGTGTTAGCATACAACGGGTTCTCAATAAATCCTTAATAAATAAAATATGATTTGCAGGGTCCATTTAGAACCAAAATACTGTGTAATATATGTGTAAAGATCCCAGGCTACAAACCAAGATCAAACTACACATGGAGATCTTATAAGGGATGTGGTCTCCCACTCCAGGCCCTCTGGGCTCCATGGAGCTTCTTTTTCTCTTCCTCAGGCTTTGTCCTAAACACATTCTCCTCAGTGACTGATCCTAATTTGTAAACTTTTTCTCCCCAGATGATTGCTCCCTATAATCTACAATGCTCATCAATTAAAGCTGTTGTTTTTTATTTCTCCTATTCCTTTAGAGCAAATTCTATTACATCCCAGACTTGAGATCTCCCAATCTCTCTTTACTGCTTTATTGAGATATAACTTACCTACCATAAAATTCACCCTCTTACAGTATATAGGTCAGTGGTTTTTAGAGTATTCAGAGCTGTGAAGCCATCACCACCACCTAATTCCAAAATATTTTCATCACCCCAAAAAGAAGCCCTGCATTCAACAGCAGTCACCCCACATCTTTTCTTCCCCAAGCCCGTGGAAACCACTAATGTACTCTGTCTTTACGGATTTGCTTGTTCTGAATATTTGATACAAACGGAACCATATTACACGTGGTCTTTCATGTCCGGCTTTTTTCACTTAGCATAATGTTTTCAAGGTTCATTCATGTTGTAGCATGCATCCTTCCTTGTTT
The DNA here is from genome assembly GCA_003508835.1 of Eonycteris spelaea. NCBI lineage: Eukaryota > Metazoa > Chordata > Mammalia > Chiroptera > Pteropodidae > Eonycteris > Eonycteris spelaea. The sequence goes on along the minus strand of PUFA01000014.1, from coordinate 16,404,412 downwards.
TTGTAGAATAATTTTCCATTGTATGGATATACCACTTTTGCTTATCCATTCATCAGTTGATGGACATTTAGATTGCTCCCAGACTTTTCTCTCAAAATAATGCCGCTATGGGCATGCATGGAGACATTCATTTTGTGTAATTATACATTTTCATTTCTCTTGGGTAGATGCCTAGGAATGAAATTGCCGGATCACGTGGCAACTCCGTGTTTATTATTTTGAGAAACTGCCAACTTATTTTCTAAGGTGGCCGCATTATTTTACATCCCCACCAGCAGTGTATGATAGTTCTGACTTCTCCACATCCTCACCAACACTTGTTATTGCCTGCCTTTTCCACTTTAGCTCCCAATCTCATTTAAAAGTTGCTTTTCTCTTTTTACTCCTTCTCTCTGGTCCATTGACAAAAGGATCGTCACACAAGCCAGTAGTTAAATTTTTGACACCCGAAATAAATGTCAACATATCTAAACCATTCATTTATATCACGGTTATTCCTGCTTGCTCCAACCGCTCACAAGCTCAGATCCACTTCCGAAAGGAGTGTCCCCCAACCCTGATGGAAAAGAGAATAATAGGGAAAATGCTTCTTTTGTTGGTTCCTAGAGAAGCTACATACAGGGATGTGTTCTTTGTTCCTTTGAGGAATATGAGGTTTAAGGACAATCACAGTTTACCCAGCTCTAACTAGTCCCCTTGGGGCTCAAGCCAGTATTTGTCAGCATTCTGTTAACAAAACATGTTCTGGTTCTGGAATTTGAACCAGAAAGCCCAAGGCAACTCCTCCGAGCCTCTTCATTCCCTTGATGAGGCTACTTGCCCAAGGTCACCCTGCTAATTAACAGTGGAGCAGAATCTCCACCTAAGGCCCAACAGTGCTCAGAAGCTTTCCCTTTTGTTACCTACTTGTTGGGAACTCTGAGGGGACCCTGTTCCTACATCTCACATTCCTGCTGGTTAAACGAAACACCAGTGGCCTCAGCCCTTCCCACGCCGAACTTGGACTTCCGGGGCCCGCCCAGGCTGCGAGGGGCTGGTTTGGCAGAAACCAAGCTCTGGGTTTTGCTTTAGCCGTTTTCTTTCCCGCTTCATTGTTTCCCTAGGATGTCTGCCTTCCCAAAATAGCACCGGGGCATTCCAGGTGAATGCAACTTCCGACCAAAACCCCCATTCAGCAGCAAGCCCAAGGGGTTCTGGCTTGCACTGTTTTTCTCCCTGCCTTTGATCACTGTGGTTGGTGAGGGGCAGGAGTCTGGGACAGGCTTACTGTGGAGCCTGGATGGAGAGGGAAGCAGGAGGAGCATAGGAGGGGCCGGGCCAAGCTCTCTCATGAGCTGGCCAACTGACAGCCAACGTCTGCCCCAACGCTAGAGGGCACCATGCCCCGGGCCTTGGGGAATGTTATGAGTACTGAGGAAAGCTTTGGGCAGTCTTGTGACCTATGTTGTTCTGATTAGAAGAAGGAAAAGAAAACCAATGTGGATTCAAATTCTTCTCTGATTTCCAGAGGCAGCGTAGTGTAATGGAGAAATAGTGGTTTTTAATTAAGACAGAGCTGGGCTGAATCCTGGCTCTTACACTTACCAGCTACAAGCCATAAGACAGCTGTGAGTTGCATTAGCCACTCATTTATCACTTTGAGTTCTCGTTTTCCTATCAGTAAAATGGGGATAATAGTGCCCAGCATGAGCAATAAGGGCTTCTAGATGCAAAGCCCCTAATAGGGCCGGGCCTGTGGTAGGTACTCAATCAATATAGATTGGTTCCCTACCAACGTCCTAGAGTTCAGAAGAAAAAGTTGTTTATTTCTTCTTTGCCATTTTTAACACCATTTTTTGCAGTGAGACTATTTAAGATCTACTCTCTTTGGAAAGTTCAACTATAAAATACAGTATGATTCACTATAGTTGCTATGCTGTGCATTAGATCCCCAGAACTAACTCGTCTCAGAAACAAAAATTTTTACCGAAATCTCCCCTTTTCTCCCACTCCCCAGTCTTTATTGCCTTTTGATGTCATTATTACCCAAATATCTAGAAGGTCCTAGGGGCTAGTTTAGAGAAGTGGAAAAAAGCATAAGGTGTCAGCAGACAGGCAAGAGTAGCAGTCTTCATTCATCCTTGTTTGCCTACGTACGTGCCCCTAACGTAATTTTCTAAAACAACCTACTCCTGTGTCCAGCACGTTTTAAAGCTGAATTCTAAAAATTGTTTATCTAAGTTTAAATAGTCACTAAGAGTGTAATTTCTGGCGTATTGTAAATATTGACATTTAAAACCAATACATCACACTTTTACATTTATCCAATGAAATAGAACATTTATAATTTGATACGCACTATAATTCACTTAAAAATGTATGTAAAAGCTCATTTAGCATTCAGAAACGTTACATCCTTTTATCTCCTTGAACATGTGTTACTATTGCTAGTTCCTCCACAGATTTTTGTTCCCATATTACTTTTTATGCTTCAAAGTATTTTATTGAGCATATTTAAATTCATTGGGGGGGGAACATTTTTAGCATTCAACACTCCTCTTTGCTCTCACAAGACTCTATCTCAAGAATTTTTCTTCTTTCTTTTCCTGTATCGAGTCCCCACTCGTTTGTAAAGTGGAGAGAGCTCAGGCGTGTGAATTCAGTCAAGTTTAACGGTAATTCCATTTTAGGAAAGAGGGCCTATGGAAATGGAGGGTCTGGAAAGTGGTTTCCTGATTACTATTTTCCCCTAATTACCCGCTGGAACGTTCTATATATTCCAGTTTTAGAGCGCATTCTTCTTTCTCTGTATTCTCACCCACTCCCAAGACCACATACCATCTGTTCCTGTGCTGTCCAATAGGGCAGTCACCGACCACAAGTAGCTATTAAGCACTTGAAACGTGGCTAGTGCAAGTTAAGATGTGCTCTTGGTGCAAAATACACACTGGATTTCAAGGACCTAACAAGAAAGAGAGAATGTAAACTATCCCAATAAAAATTTTAATATTGATTACCTGTTGACATTGATAATATTTTGGATAGATTAAGCAAAATAAAATATATTAAAATTTAATGTCACCTGTTTCTTCTTACTTTTTTAAATATGGTACTAGTAAATTTAGAACTGTATGTGCGACTTGCATTGTATTGGTGCTAATCTATATGGTTACTTAAACTGCCACAGTTTCCTCATCTGTAAAATGAGGACAATAATAATAGCTTGCTCATAGAATTGCTGTGTGAATAAAACGAGTTAATATCTGAAAGACAGAACAATACCTGGCATGTAACGAGCGCTTTTTAAACGTCTGTGAAATGAGTAAATGTGACTTATTATATTTGATATCTAGACACCTTGTATTATTAGCCCAGTCTCCCACAAAACAGAATTTGAGGCAAAGCCCAGGGGCTAATGTTTTACTGGAGGACATAATACCAGGGAAGCAGGACTGAGGGTACTACATCAGTGAAGCAGGGAAGGAAGGAAGGAAGGAAATGCAAGGTGAGGTATTGTGAAACTGGCCACAGCTTCACAAGAAACTGTGTAGTTGGTTGATCATGTGAGCCATCCAGTGAGGCCGTATGGAACCACCACATCTTGACGGAGTTGTTGGAGGGCTGAAGGTCAACTATTTATCTGCCAGTTCCTCCTCATTTCTTGTCTCATATTGGTTAAAGTGTGTCCCTTTGCACTTTCTGGTTATGTCACTGTGCCCTCTGGGGAGCAGTGGGGGAAATCAAAGACTCCAGGGGTCCAGGTGGACTGGACTTGGGTTCTCAAGCCACTGAGGCCCCAGACACAACAGATGTCATGAAAAGCTTGATGAAGTCTGACCCTTATCCCTGGAGAGTCAGTCAGGGGATGAGGCAATGCAGTGACAGTAGAGCTTTGTGACTGCACAGAGGTCATGGTTAGGGCTGGTCCATCCAGGAATCAGGGCAAGGGCCAAGTCCAGGGGCAGCTGGAGCCACATGGAACCAGGGAGGGTGGTGTATCATCGAGCTCCAGTACACTCCTCCTCTGAAATCCTGACCAATACTTGCTATTTGTCTTCTCCCCTTGGATAGCTCACAAGTATCTCAAAGTTAGCCTGTCTGAGACTTTAACTCTTGATTTCCAACCTCGGGTCTATCCCCTGACCACAAACCTTTCATTTCTTACCTTCTATAGCTCAGTAAATTCACCCACTTGCTCCAGCCAGAAACCTGGGCACCATCCCCAGCCCTACATGCTTCCATCAGCAAGTCCTGTCGATTCCACCTTCAAATTCTGTCTCAGAGTCCTCCATGTTTCATCACTTCCACCCGATGGCTAGGCCATTAGCTCTCTCCCTTGACAATTGTAGTAGATTATTAGCAGGTTTTCCCGTTTCTTTTCTTTCTTCTCTCCAATTATTTCTCCATATAGTAGTCAGAGTAATCTTTTTAAAGTGTATAAACCAGATCATGTCTCTTTGTTGTCTTAAAACCTTGCAGTGGCTTTCCAGTGCATTTCGAATCCAACTTAAACCTCTCATCTCGACCTATAAGGCCCCCGATAATCTTAATTCTCTCTGTAGTCTCCACCTTACCTTGAGACACCCCCTCCTTGCTCCTGGTTGGCCAGCCTCATTCTTCCTTGACACACACCCAGTGCTTTCATGTTTTAGGGCACAAATTGGCAGAATATTGTCCTCTTTTCTTTTATAAATCAGTTCTTATTGGAACACAGGCAAAACAGAGACTTATGGCCATAAGTCCCCCATGTTTACTATCTGGCTCTTTACAGAAAAGGGTTGTGGCCCCCGTTTGTTTTAAGGCCTTTGATCTTGTCTCGGGCTCTGTCTCCGGCTTTTCACCCGGTTGATTTCTTGACTTTCATCTCAAACCGAGCTTCCTTGACAACCATACTTTAATAAAGTCTTCTCCCCCACACACTTCTTCATTCTCCATCACAGCACTCTGCTTCTTCTTCTAGCACTTTCTCAATTTGAGATAACATATTTATTTATTTGTTACTTTATCTATTCATCTATTTCCTCCCTTCTTATGCTAAGCTGTGTGAAGGCAAGGGTCATGGCTGTTCTGTTGGTATTGTACCCCTAGCACCTTCAAGTGCCTCCTTTTACTAATAAATGACTGGAATAAACTTGACCCTTGGAGTGGTTCTCGCCGTCCTCACCCCTGCCCTAGACTGCACACAAGTTCAGCGATCTGCTGCTGATGCTGAGGAGAGCTTGGGGTGGGTGATGCTTCCAGTCAACTGCTGAGTCTGAGAGGGGGTGTCGGAGTCCCTTACAATTCTCACCCATCTGGGGAGCTGAGACACCACCTCACTGCGCATTTGATTTTGTTTTTTAAAACAAGTCTACAATTTACACACACACCGGAAAATAAGAAGTAAGAACAGGGCAGCATACATTTGCCTTTTTATTAAAACAGCCCAGGAGATACTTTGGTGGGGAGTACCCACTCCAGAGGGCTGCTGGGAGGAAGTTCTCAGCTGCAGCATTTGCAGGCCTCTCCCTCACTGCCACCAGGGGGCTGTGCCACCTTCCAGGGGCCCTGTTCCTTCCTAACTTCCCCAGAGTACAGGTTGGATAGGCTCCGCCAAGCTGAGAAACCAGGTAAACAGCAACAGTTCATGGGGATGGAGAAAGCAGGCCTGGCATCCCCCCTCGAGACCAGTCGAGCATGGGCAGGAAAGCCTGTGGACATGTCAACACATTAGACTGAGACATCGAACCAAGCACAACGGCCTTCAGACACGCACAGGCAATCATCAGGTGGAGGGGTTAGAGCAGGAAGTGGCTTAGAGAGCCACTCCCTCTGCTTTACAGATGAGAACACCAAGATCTAGAGAAGGGAGCTAGCTAGCTGGTTAAAATTAGAACCAGCTATAACCGAGGTCTCCCCATTCTCTCATTACCTCCCTCTAGACTGAATCTTCCAAGCTGTTCTATGATTCTAGGCTGTTTTTCTGGGCAGCGTCTCGAATAAATGGATACAGGTAGGATTTCTCTGGAAAGCTTTCATAGAGAAGGCTTGCAAGAGCACTGAACTTAACCTGGACCTGAATCCTGGTCACCCAATAACTGAAAGGCCAAGGCTAAGGCCCCAAACCTCTTCAAGCCTGTTTCATGTCCATAAATTGGAACAAGAGTCTCTGAATTGCTGGGAAGTTTTGTGGATTATATGAAGTGACACTTTAGATGTACCTAGCAAGTACCAGACACATAGTAAGTGGATAGTAATTCAATCAATATTAGTCAAATTTTGAGCAGCTGGCTTGGCAGAGGAGAGGGCAGAGACGGGAGATCACATATCCATGAGTTATAATGGCCTCTATAATAACTACAAATAAATTCACAGAAAAGAATTTACAATAAATGCCCATTTTCCATCCCCTCAATTCTGACCACTCAGAAGGCTAATGCAGCTAGTGATTCTGGGCCACCTTTAGTAAGTGGAAAACAAACAAACAAACAAAAAACAACAAGCATTTAACTCTCGTGAGGGTGGTGATCTCAGACCAGGTGTGTTCTTATAACATGTTTACCTTCTGGGATCCAGGCTTCCGTATTATCAGACTCCGCTCTTATCTTTGGGTCTGTCCTTAGGAAAGGGATCCCACCCTATCTAGGCCATGTTATAATTATCCAGTGGAACAATGCTATTGTTATTGTTGGGTTTTGTAAAATCTTTCTGGAAAGCCTGAAACACAAGTGTCTACACAAAATGTTACTATTGCCTTAATGGACGACTGGCTGCCTAGCCCAGGGGGGGGAGGGCGTGGTTAAAGTATAGCGATAGATGCCAAGGTCAAGCGTGCAGACTATATTTCCTCCCTCTTCTATAGCCAGGTGAGCATCTGGGAACAAGGCAAGAGGAACTTGTGGAACTGAATGCATTAGCCCTTCCAAGAGAAAAGCTCCAAAGCATGGGCCCTTGATGGTGGGTCATTAATGTCCTCTGTAGGATAAAAGGACACCATTTGTTTTAATGTGGGGCATTATTCAGAAGCCCTTGAGATTTTATCCTGCTTCCCTTACATCTGGGTTGCCCAACCACGCTCTGAAGAATTCTGGGTGCTCAGCAGAGTCTCCACAGGGGGAAGAAGGGCCGAGCTGCCCACCATCTTCCCTCCAAATAAGTCCCTCCTTTATTTATTTGCATATTGGACTTCTCTGTAGGATTACATTTGAACTAAAAATTCTGCCGCTAGAAATTAATCTGGAAACTGACATTAGAGACTTAAAATAATGGCTACCAGGCTCGGTTCTAGGTGATCTACGAGTGTCATCTTGTGACACGATGCTCCACCTTATAACCATCTGAGTAGGTATTAGTAGCCCCATTTCACTGACAAGGAAACCAAGGCTCAGAGAAATGAAAGAGTTGGTCCCAGGAGCTAAGGAAGGAGCCAGGGACTAGAACCCAGGTCTGCCTGGCTGGAAACAATGCCTTAGACCCTGCGGAATAACACGGCATGGTGCAAATAACATGGGATATTGAACTGGAGATCTGGGTTCGAGTCAGTCTTCTGCCTCTCCTTACCTGAGAGGTTCCTGAGTAGACACCATGGTTTTTTGAGCCTTGTTTTCTGCCTCCACAAGATAGGCCTGCTGATAATTTCAGGGAGAAGATGCACACAGCATATCAAATCCTAGTGGGGCTGTTGCGTGGGGTCTTGGGAAATAGACCAGACCTTTTCACTCAGGATCCCTCAGCCTCCAGTTGGACTGTGCAGGATGACAGCCAGCAGACTCTCTGGTTCCCGATGACCCCAGGCTTGGGGTTGCTGAACTTCAAGGGGCGAGCATCCCTTTGGGGCAGCCAGTCATTGCTTTCATTCTGGGGCCTTGGCTTCAGCTCAGGATCAAAGTGAGCGGCTCTGCTGTCCCAGTGAGACACACATCCCTTCGCCCAGCAGCCCTCTTTAATTAGCTGGGAGCCTTAGAGTGATACCTTTTGGGTGCTTATCAGTGCTTCCTGAAAAAGTAATTAATGGGTTTCTCTTCTCCACTGAGCATCTTCCTGCCCCTGAGAGAGCTGAGCTCGGAAGGAAGGTGCTAATTAGTTCCTGTGTGATTATCTGGTTGAAGCAACCACTCCAGGTCTCTGCAAATCCTTAGCCCTCACCCTCCCCTGGGTGAGACTCCAGTTCTTTGTTTATTTCTTTGTTGGGTGCCAGCTCTGCCCACAAAGTTCAGCCCTTCCGCAGACAGCCTTTCTCTTTTTTTCCATCTGTGTCTGCAGGTGGCACCTTGGCACCCCAGGGCCCTGACTTGAGCCTGAGAGCCATCTCCAGAAGCACTCAGGGAGGTTCCTGGACGCACTTCGAAGCAAGACCGGACTTCCCAAGCCTGCCTCCATACAAAGAGCAAGGGCAGCGGAGTGCCGTGGAGAGCCCTCAACTGGGACCAGACTGAGCTGTGTGACCTTGGGTAAATTAGGCTTTCTCTCTTCATCTCATTTTCCTTAGCTGCTAAAAAGGAGTTGGTCTACAATCATGGATGTCAATGTGTGGTTTTTCCAACTGACGCATCATCGGTCACTGCTCTGTACTGTGTGGAGAAGAATGAAGCTCCGGCCAACCTCAGTGAGCAGACTGATTTGAAGAGGTTGAAGGGCGGTGTCTGTCATGATAGTTGCAGGTGCTGTGTTTCCCAACAGAACTATCGGCATTTGAGTAAGGGCACTTCTTACTGTGCCATGCCTTTCAGGATGCTGAGTATCTTTAGTCATCATTCACCAAATGGCAAATGAACACTCCACACATTTTCGAATGTCTTCTGGAAGGCTATGCCATCCCTGGCTGAGAACCATAGACAGGGAGGTTGAAGTACGAGTCGAGATTGTTTTGGATGCAAATGACAAAGACTAGACTTAAATTAGCTTTGCCAAAACAGAAATCTGCTGGTGTATGTGGGAGAGGCTTGGCTACTTTTCTCCATCCAACGAAGATAATATGTCACCCCAACTATGGGAGCTAAGTTGGGGAGAGAGCCCCTTTCCTCTCCCCTGACATCCAGAATATTAGCATGGACTCAAGTACAGCCACTCTCAGGCACTTGACTGGGGCTTGGAATCTCGAAGGGCCAGGCAAAATCTCAAGGGATTATTCATGGCGGCAGTGTTGAAGTTGAGAGTTGGGGGATTGCTAAGTGTTTAGAGGTGATGGACCCCAGTGGCAGTTCCTCAGCCTCCCTGTTGATTCTGTGAGTGACCCAGGGCCCTTCCAGTAAATGATTTTCCCAGTGAAGTTAACCAGCGTTGGTTTCTGTTGCTTGCAACCCAAACTCTCACTGATACAGTTGGAGTGAGGTGTCTGGGCAGGATAGAAAACCATAAAGCAAGTAGGATGATCCAAAGTCTCAGGGGACTTAAGAGAGGCAGATTGGAATCAAAAGCCAACAGGACCCAAAGGCCACCAAGCACAATTTTCCTTGAGAGTGACTGTGCCAGTGATCTTGTTGAAGACTGGGACTTCATTCCCACAGGGACAAACGCACTTGTATTTAAGACTTGCTTTTTGAAGTTAGGTTCTGACACCCTATCTCATGATCTATCTCTTTGCTGAACTCAAGTCCCAAGAGCACCGTGGCAGATGGGATGAGTCTATATTGTACTCACCACCTATAATACCCTTTTCTTTGCCATATAGGGCTAAATGGACAGGTGACTTCACGCTTGTCATTGCCAGTTCTGGAAAACAAAGTGACTCAACTTAAAAAAGCAACCACGTCCATGCCTGGTCTTTCTCTCCTTTCTAATCAACTAAGACGCAGCAAGAGAAAATCTAGGTTTGCTGCCATTAAATTGGTGGGTGGGAGAATCTTTGTAGTGGAGGCGATTATTATACCTCCTCCTTTTCTTTTAGCAGGAAATGGCAAAAGGTAAAACCCTAGGGCTGGGAGTGTGGAAAAGCTGTCCAAAGAACAATAAGAGGATCATGTTGCTGCTGCAAAGAGAAGAGATGTGGATGTGAAGCTGGTTGTTTTCCTGTGAGGTCCTCTGCTTTACTGTGAGACCTCAGCTGTGGCTCTCCTCCGAGTGACCTAGTTATTCATTCACCTCCCCCACCCACCACCACCACCACACCACCTCACAGGAGCCTGAAGGGTCAAAGCCATGCAGTGGAGAAGGCGGGGGTTGAGACCACAAACTCTGAACTCTAGAACCAGATTTCTTGGGTCCAAATTCTAGCTCTGGTCACAAGCTGGGTATATTTTGGCAAGTTCTTAAATGATTATGCCTCAATTTCCTCCCCTAGAATGATGATAGCTATGTTTTAAGACTGCTATGAAGATTAAATGAGTTATGAATACAATGTGCTCAGGATGGGGCCTGGCCTCAATACGTCACCTTAGTCGAAATCTTAGTTTCTCTGTGTAGTGGCTGCCATGAGGTTGAATCTCCTGACCTGTCGAATAAATGGTCTAAATCTCCAAGGAATTCTTAAATGAGACCAAGAAATTAGGAAGAGCAAAGTCATCATTGTCTGGGTGGGCCCAAGGTTAATGTTTGCTCCTTAAAACAAAGAAATAAACAATCAATGGTCCCTGTTGCTAAAGCTAATCACTTCAGAAACCCTGTGACAGGCCCATGGGTTCACATGCACACACACGCACACATGTGCACACACGTGCACACGCGCACACACACACAGGAAGCCAACCTGAGGCAGCTCCGCCGCGAGCATCAAGCACCTTCCTTACATCTCCAGCAACTCCTCGCCACCTTTGGCCTACTTTCCTGGGAATGGGATTCCTCCAGTGACTTTTCTTAGCCTACAAACCATTTCGACACCCCCAGTGTTCAAGATCAAGTTCCTGCCTAGAAGGGAGAAAGCAGGGGCACTTGGTATAAACCAATGTTCTTAAACTTCTCCCACCCATAAACCCTCTGGTTTTTTTCTTCTCAACCCTCCTAACACAGAACTCAGAAACTTAAGAGCTGGTGACTCTTTGTCCCAGAGCATATGCATGGCCTTGCTCCCATTTTCTCTCCTCGGACCAGAATAAGACCTTTAGTGGCAATAATAGTAATATTCCTACCACTAACAGCAAATACTTACATAGTACTTACAACATGCTGAATACTATTATATGTGTTTTTTGTATATTAACTCTTGTTCTTTCTTTCTTTCCTTTCTCCCTCCATCCATCCCTCCCTCTTCTTTTCTTTATAGGCAAGGCAACCCTTAGTTCACCTCACAGGTTGCAAGGACCTTGCCAACTCGAAATCCCTTATTTTTTATGCATACAGCACCTGGTCTTCCTAGTTGGTCTCCCATCCAAATACTGACCAGGCCCGACCCTGCTTAGCTTCCGAGATCAGATGGGATCGGACTTGTTCAGGGTAACATGGCTGTAGACATATTAACTCTTTTTCATTCCTTTAACAACCTTAGGAAGTAAGTGTTATAATCATCCCATTTTACACAGAGAGAAACTGACTCACAACGAAGTGAAGTGGTAACTTGCCCAAGGTCGTATAATTAATAAGAGACAGCCAGTCTGACTCCAGAGGCTAAACCATTAACTGCTTTGGGATACTTTGCTCTAAGTGCAGAAAGGTTTATAGCATCCCCACACATATGTAGTTCAAAAATAAAACTAGGATTAAGTCATACGAGAATGTGAGAAGGTACAGCAGAGTTCTGATTGTTTCCTTTGATGACTACTTTCATGCTTAAAAAAAAAATCTTTCCAAAAATACGTTTTTTTCCCTGGCTTGGCTGGTGCCCTGAGTATGGGCCGCTCAGCCTAGCAGATAATCCAAGCATCGCTTTCTCCTCTCTCTGGCCAGGACAGCCTCTACCTGAAAAGTTTAAGGTCGGTCAAGCCTAGGACAGGTTGCTGCCCCTTGGGAGGCATGGAAGGTGCTTCTTGGCTAGAATGGGCATGGCTTTGGCCCCAATCTGTAACTGGCAGGAAGACAGCTGCCCCAGAGGACAATCTAGTGTGACTCTAAGACTGTGCCCCTTGGGAGATGAAGGAGGCTACCCTGTGCATGCATATGTGTGTGTGGGGGTGGTGGTGCATGCATGCGGGTGTGTGTGTGTGTGTGTGTGCGCGCGTGCGTGCGCGTGTGTGTTGGGGAGGGGGTTGCCTTAGAATCCCTTCCTGGTTTCTTTGACTCACTGACTCTTCCAATCACTGAGGTGATTCGTGGCCTCCTTTTTGCTCTTGGGACTAGTCTGTTCTCAGTCAATAATTATCACCAAGAGAATGCTTCCCCCCCAAAACCACTTTTCATTTCAGTCATTTCTGAGACATAACACAAACAGAGGAGCAGCCTCTGCAGCCTCCCACCTATTGCCTTTCCTTCATCCCACGGACAACAAGAAGGACTTAACAAGCCACGCCCCCTGCCCCCTTCCAGGGCCTGTAGTAGGTTTAAAAGGTGAGTAAAACACAGCTCCCGTGCCCAGCTGCTCAGTCAGGTGGGGCCTCCGTGCTTCATTTTCTTACTCTATTTCTCCCCTCCTTGTCCCCCACCCCACTGTAGGGCAAGGACAGTGTTTAATTCCTCTCTGAATCCTCCCATATCCAACTTCACAATGGCCCACTATCCAGCCTAAAGCTTTGCTTTTCATGGACTCTCCATACGTGTTTGCTGATGCAGGGGCTAGAAGGGGACCTGAAAGGTTATCTAACCTAGTGGTTCTAACAGGGGTGATTCAGCCTCACGAGCGTTTCGAAAAATTCTGAGCCCCTTTTGTTTGCTGGTGGCGGCCATGAATGTTAGGTTTCCGACAATACATGAGACAGTCCTGTACAAAACAGAATCATTCTCTATCCCACCTGTCTTTCCTATGCGTCCAGACATTCATATATTGAAAGCCCTGGTCTTCTGAGCCTAGAACCTCTAACTCCGCATTATTGATAAACACGAAGTCTTTTTGTATAGTTTAAATATATATCGAATATTCCAGCAATACGACTGCTGTGAGCATTGAGGGGAAACTGTATTTGATTTCAATCAGCAGTCTACTATGGGCCGTTGACTGCTTTGGAAAATCGCATCGTAATAGCAACTCTGCCCCTGGCATTAGAGTCATCAAGAAAACAACACATGACTACCAGTCCACACCACATGTGTAGCTGTTATATCACGTGGTTCTAGGGAGAGATCCAAACATCTCTCATTATGTGTGATGATGGTTGGGCAATTACATGGTGAATATATAATGAATATATATATATATATGTGTGTGTGTGTGTGTGTGTGTGTGTGTTGGTGTGTGTGTGTGTGTGTATATATATCCTTTGTGCTATCATCAAGGCATTAAATTGAATTTTTGAAAGTATGTGTGTAGGTAGCTTATATTTTTATAAATTACAGTTTTGGATAACATTGGGATGTTATAAAATATTTGATAAGGAAGGCATCTGATGAGGTTAAGAACCCATGATCTAGTCTGTCCTTTCAGCTTTGTCTCGGTTGTCCCTGATGGATGCAACCCCATCAAATTTTTAAAACTTTCAAGATTAAGAGTTTCTACTAACCCCCATGGCAACCCATTTATTAAATTATTACTGTTGCGAGTCCCTGCGACGGGAGTGAATCATGGTTCGGTCTCCAGCAGAAATGATAGTGTGCTCAGGACCATGTTGGATCTCTGTCTCTTTTAAATTACTTTTCTTGCCTTGGGAAGGACCTTGGGCAGTGGGCAGAGTGGGTGGAGGGAATCTCGCTATGAGCAGAAGGAGTGGGGAAAGAGTGGGGAGGGCTGTAGAAAGAGCAGACGTTGAGAGAAGAGCCTGGTGGCAGGCCCTGTGTGGCCACTAATCTGTGAACGTCTCTGGGCCTCCAGTGCAAAATGAGGTGTCTGGGCTGGGTCCATCGGGTGCTGGCTGTCTGTGACTCTGTGCCTAGTTCTTTGGCTCTGCAGTGTGGCTCAGCGTAGGCACAGCAGTTAAAGAGCAAGTGCTTGAAAGTCAAGCTCTGGATTTGGAATCCTGGCTCCTCCATTTAATAGCTGGGTGACCTTTATAAATGACGTAACCTCCCTGAGCTCAGTGTCCTCACCTGCAATACGAGGATCAAGAAAGCACCCACCCCACAGGGGACTTGTGCAAGTCCAGTAGATGCTAAACATGCATTATTACTGTGGCTTTTCCCACCACCAAGGATTCCCAGCTTACCTGGACAAGGTGCTTCTGTTATGATGTCTGCTGTGATGGGAACTGAGAGGTGCCACACGGATACATAGCAGTGCTCACCACACAGGAGGCTTGGACTCATCCTATACCAAGCGGCCTCGTCTTATAGTCCTGATCTAAATAGCCAGCTCTGAACCAGAGCTAAAACCTTCCTACCCTCCAGGCCATCGAAGCCCAATCAAGACTAAGATAAACCACCAGCTTCAAAATGAAAGGGGGCTGTGTTGAAGGCATTGGCTGTTGAAATAATAGGTTGACGTGAGTCATCATTGTTTATCCTTCAACTGGTAATTTTCTATGCCTACTATGTGCTCAGAGCTGTGCTAGAGGACCAGTGGAGAGAAAAACGGACATCTGCTACGTGCGAAGCAGAGTGGTTGCTACCATCTTCTGCTTGGCTTCAGAGGCATATCGACTTTAACAACAGCGTCTGCATGGCAGCAGTATCGGCAGAGCATGACAAACCTGTGAGGAGTCATTATCGCTCTCATTATACAGATCAGGAAACTGAGGCTCCAAGCGGTTGCATGTGTGGCTCAAGTCAACCATCCCACTTGCAAGGGACAGAGCAGAAACTTATACTCAGGTCAGTCAAGGACTGTATGCCACACCGTTTCCCCGCACTACATGGGGCGGTTTGGATGGCTCTTACTCTCCTATAGTAATAAAAGCACGCGCTATTCCCAAATCAAATTGAGAGTGGCTAACAAACCAAATGTCGTCGCCATGGTGAGATGGTTGGGATGCCATGCCTCTATCTCCCCCACTAGGTTCGTTCAGTGAGTATCGAGAGGTGAGGAACCAGGACAAAGCCCAAGACTGTGACACTTTCAGGAAGCAAGTGGATCCAGCAGACATGCAGACCAATCTAGCATTGCTCCAGAATGGGGCTTTTGCTGTATCCGTAGCCTCATCTGTACATCAGGCTTCACACCTTCTCTGCCTGAAGGCCAGGGGCTGGCTGGACAGCCATGTGTGCTCTCATTTCCCTCTCAGCACCTCAGTTATGTGTCTGTGACTCAGCGCTTCTTCACGGCTGAGAGGTGCTAATTAGTTCACTTGCTGTTTTCCAGGATGTGAGCTGGGAAGGGCTAGGTCTCCTGGTGCAACCCATTCTGGGGCATTCCCTAGGGTTTGCAATGATCTTGGGGCAGGACATGGGAGAGGGGTGATGAGGAGGAGACAAGTGGTGGAAAATTCAAGCAAGGAGTGGAAATTATACATCCATTGGCTACTCAAGCTGAAGATAGCAGACAACTTTGGAGAAAGTTCTAGGAATTTTTTCCTACTAATCTATGAGCAAGTGTATGTGTTGGTCTGTCTGTCTGTCTGTCTGTTCCTGATGGGAATATAGTAAAGTCTTTGTGGTTCTATTTTCCCAAGGTTGTAGGGGGTAAGTGCAAAGACATAGTTACCTCTGGCCAAGTCCTCAGGAGTCTCTGAGCCCTGTATCCTTTGTTCTCAAGCCTTCTTCCCTTACTAGGACCAGCAAGGGGTTAAAGATAAAGTACTGCCTAGAAGACTTGATGGATAGAAAGTCACATTAGTGTGAGTAAGTGTGTGTGTGTGTGTGTGTGTGTGTGTGTGTGTGTGTGTGTGTGAGTGCACGCGCCTTGGGAAAGGCTTGTGAAGTAAACAGAGTCTGGGGCACATTTAATATGGTAAATTGGGGTCTTCCCCAGAATGAACACGCCTGTCCATGAGCTGGCCCGGCCTCCTCCCTGGGGGAAAAGGGCAGAGGCACACACAGCTTTATTAATAGCCCGAGCATCCCAGGACCCTTTTTTCCTAAGCCATTTCCATTTGTGGTTCCAATGGGTTTTTTTTTTGGTTCTCATGAGTTATTTTCTGCCCTTTGCCCTCTGCCCTTCTGCGGCGGGTCAGCTGGGGGAGCTGAGCAAGGGGCCTGGCCAGTGGCATGAGGTCTTGTCCTTCAAGAAGAAAGAAAGGTTCTGGTGGTGGGGGTGAAGGCTTCCACAGAAAGCCTCCACCAAGTGTTTTGCAAGGACTCTAGGGTTGTTGTCGCAGAGAACTGGGACTGATTAGAGCAAACTAGGCATTTAAAAAATCTAAGTGGAGATGTGGGGGAGGTGCTTCTGAAGGCTGCCAAGGCCTAAGGCTCACCCCTACGGGAAGGGACAAGTGTGTTCCCTCTGTGCAGAAGGATGGAGCTCTCCCAGGGTCACAGCCCCAAATTCCCAGGATAGTCGCTAAGGCTGCAAATGCAGGCTCAGCTCTCCGAGTTTCCATCTTTCTTCTTGCTGGGAGCCAAGGTTTGCAATAATGACAAGAGACTCTAACCGAACACCTTACCAATTTACGTCATTTTTTCTTAAGAAAGAGAGCATCGTGCAGCTTAATAACTGTCATAATCTGATGAGAGTATGCTATTTATCATGCTCGTTCCTTGCTACCTCTTGGGGACATTGGACAGATAAATATGTTTATCAAGTGTTTCTGCTTTGGAAGAAAGAGGAATGCAGCTGTTCGTAGGACCTCCAGGGGGAGATGTCCCCAGGGAGATGGAGATGGGGCATGACATTTAGGAAGCAGAGTCGTTTAGGAGCAATCTGTTTAGGAGAATGGGCCCTAGATTTGCAAATGCAGGAGAAACTGAATCACTTATGAGCTGAAACCTGAAGTTGTGTAAGTGGATGAGATCTCTGAGAAACAAAACATTGGAACTGAAAAAACACCAAGGATCAAAGCCTGAAATCGGTTACACTGAAGAGTGAAGGAAGGAGGGGAATTATGCTTAAGTCAACTTTGTGTCTCTTAAACCGACCTGGTTACCTTGAGCCTTTCTTTAGACAATGTAGATGGAACCCCAAGATAGAAAGAAATGAAAGATTCTGGGTGGGATGGGATGGGTGAGGAGTGGCATTTAAAAGAAATGGCCTCTATAGGCAATAAGGACACACAAAAGAGAGGGAAGCCTAGAGGGAAGGGAGGGTCTCAGGGCAGTCTGTGAGATTTAAGATGAATGGAAAATGAGGGTTCGCTAGAAGAAAAGACAGGAAGTGGCATTTCAGGCAGGGAGGGTCACATGCACAAAGATATGCAGGCCTAGACTGCATGATCTATGTGTTAGTTAAGATTGTGTTTAGCAGGGAGTAGCAGAAAACCAGAGTTCAACGGCTTAAACAAGTGAAGGGTTCGTTTTTCTTATATAACTGAAGACCAGAGGGAGAGAACACAGGGCTGGTGTGGGAGTTTAATGAGGCCATTGGGGACCCAAATCACTCTGTCCTCCTGCTCTGACATCCTTAGCTTAAGGCTTTTGCCCTGTTTGTCATAAAATGTTTGCTGCCACTCCAAACATTGCATCAGAGTTCCAGTTAGGAAGAAGGGGTAAATGATGGACAAAGTTTTGTCTATCTGTATTGGTGGAAAGCCTTCCTCCAGACTTTTAACCTACCTTGAACCTACCTTGTCTGCAAGAAAGGAATTTGAGTCTTTTTCTTTGCACTCTCTATAGCACAGGAAGGCAGGGCAGAGGGTATTGAAATGGACGCTGATCAAACCAAACTATGGAAACTGCCACAGTGTGTTTAGGAAAGTTCTGAGAGGTCAAGAGGAGTCAGAAGATGTGAGAAGTGACAGCACATGGAAAGTAAGTGGTGGGTTCCCTTCTTTCTCCAGGCTTGGCTTAAACTGCTTTTAAGAGACCGGGTTCTTGTAGACTGTCAGTCCTATAGCTGTGACCCTGGATTTTGTTATTGGCAAGCAGGGCGACTATATCTCCAGAAGGGTCTACTCTGAATTCTCAGAGAATCTCTTGGATAGTCATACTTCCCTGCCCACCCCCCTCCCATTATATCTGTTTTTCTCCCAGTTATCCATCTACCCACCCACCTGCAGTATCAATTAAGGATCTATGTGCCAGAAGCTATGCTAAGCTTGTTCTCTTCACCCCTCCCTCCCTCCCTTCCTCCTTCTTTCCCTCCTTTCCTCCTTCTCTCTCTCATTCTTAACCAGACTGAGCCAAGACCTTTTCCAAACGTGGGAGCCTAAGGATGAAGAGTTATCTAAGATAGTTGCTATTTCAGTCCAGAACTTGAAGCTAAAAATGTTTGAATGGAAAAAAAAGTTTAAAAATATAGATGTGTATTTTTCTAAAACCCCATTAAGCTGTCAAGGGCCCTCAGTGTGTGTTTCCTTTCCCATCGTTGCTAATCAGCAAGGTATGTGTGTGCCCGAAACAGAAGAGTAGTCAGCCAGCCTCCTCCCCCTTCTCTCCACCTCTCTATGCTTGTTGTTCGCTCTTGAGCTGTTCCCCCAGCCTTGGGAACCCAGGAGCAGGGCCTCCACTCCCCAGGGAGGCTGCTAGATGAAACAGCACCCTAGCTTCTTCGCAGAGGCTGGGACACCATGCTGGCCTTCCCAATGGCACATGCAATGGCTGCATCGCTTGGAGTGCTTTATTTTCTGGGTCTCAGCTTCCTCATCAGTAACATAGGGATTGATAACATTGCCTACTTTTAGTGTCAATGTGAGATTAAATGAACTGAACATGTAAAGCACATAGAAGAGTGCTGGGTTCTTAGGGAACCCTCGATATGTGTTGTCCGCTATTATTGTCACTATTTACTGGCATCACTACTGCCTCATTGCTCTCCATTCCTTTCCCCACATTTACAGAGTCTTAGAATAGAACTAGAAAATAGACCTCGCAATCTTCTTATCCAATTACATAATTTGAAGATGAGGAAATGAAAAAGGAAGAGACTTTCCGGAAGCGTCCAGTCGTGGTGGAGCCAGCACTTGGGTCCAGAGCCCTTTCTGCACTAACATTGCTTGGGCCGTGCTTTCTCCTCTCTTCTCAGCCCACCAAACACTTGCACGAAAGTATTTCATATTTTTGTTGCTGACAAACACGCCCCTTAACTCCATCTCACCATCATGGCTGGTCTTGCATTGTTAATGAACAAGAACAGAAACCATACACATGGCTGGCTTTGCTCAGCGCCTGTCACAGCAGACACCCAGACGGAAGCCTGTGGAAGAGCTGCTTGGACAAGAGACTCCGATGGCGGGGATGCCCCGGGCAGTCCCAGAGCAGCAGCTCTGGGCTCCCGATGGAGATTCAAGGCCACATCTTAGACCTTCCCTGTTTCTCAACTTCTCCTTTGCCTAGAGGGAGATTGATTCAAAGGAAGTATATACAAGAGGAGATTTGAATATAAGTCAGAATATACTGAGCACTTCCTAGCTCTGGAACCATATGATTCTGATACTCATTTATATAAATGCACAGCATCATTTCCAACCAGGGGATAAAACATAGGGAACCCTGGGGGTGTTGTGGACATTCTCATAAATTCATCCGAGGCAACTTTGTAGCCCTGCCAGAAGGAAATGTGTATTGTGTGTGTGTGTGTGTGTGTGTGTGTACATACAAACACATATATGTATACAATGTTCCTCTATCTTAATCCCAGGGCTAGGTGCCGGCAAGTAGAGGCCACCCCTATAGACCAAAGCCTGCTAAAATTATTCCAACTAGTTAGTCCTAAACTGTTCACCCCTCGCTGCCTGGTCTTTCCTACAGAAAAACCAATAAAGGCCGTGGCCTAAACCTTCCCTTTGCTCTTGTCTTCTGCTTCCTGACTACCTGGTGTCTTTCCCTGTGACCCCGTATGGAGTGTCTCTAGCTCCTGTGAGCAATAATAAACTGTGCTTTCCCCCTGAGCCTCTCCTTCGTCTTTGTCCCTTCCTGTGGTCCCACTTCACTAACCATCACATGAAAGAATATAGAACAAGGGGCAAAAGTTCCCAAACATCTCACTAGCCCATGACATTACTTCTGGCTTCTTCACTACATCAGCTACTTAGAAATCAAGTGGACCAATGGTTAGGTGTCTAGTGTGCATGATGTAGTGTGCTACATGTGCCACGAGGGATCCCAAGACAGGGGTGTCAAGATCCCAGCCTTTGAGAAGCTTGCGATCTAGTTGAGAAGATAAGTTATAAACAGGGAAAGAGTTAAATGACAATAGCTATAAAGGACAGTTCAAGACATCCTAACACAACATAAGGTAAGGGCTACAGCCCCCGGGCACTAGGAAAGGCCACCGGCTGGGGGGTCAGGAGACAGCAGCTCTGCTCTAGGACTGCCAACATCTCGCTCTGTTACCTGAATAATCCTTGACCTCTTGGGAAGTGGGTGGTTGGACCCTTAACTCTCTGCGTTCACCCATCTGGGCCCCCAATCTCCTCATTCTATAAATACAGCGGGACGTGGCGCTCACTTTCTGGGTCTGTTCCATGGGTCTCAGAATACTCGCTACCCACGTTCAGGGCTGAGATTATGCTCACGGTGAAAAGCCCAGCTACAGGACTGGTGGCAGACGTCAGCATGGCCTGTCATTGCACCTCACCTTCCCACTCCGGGGGGTGCAACCCCCGCCCCACACTGGACTACTGATGGGCCAGAGAGAAGCAGGGTCAGGAGAGCCCCACGTGGGGTTTTCTGCTGCAGAAGCACACAGCCTCGAGGCCTGTTTCACTGTGTAAGATGTGCAATCTGAGAACAGAAGCACTTTATTTGGGGGAAAGCACTCTCAGAAAAACACCCTGCGCTTGAAAACAGCTCTCCTGCTCCCTCTTTGTTTCTACGAAACAAGTGTCCAGACAAATTTCAGTGCTTTGCTGTGGGCCATTTCCATGAGGGAGGCCTTGCGTGTGGCTGCAGTGGCCGATGTGTCAGCACAGCTTCCCGTGGGGCCCGTCTTCTGAGAAGCCAGGACCACATCCCTTATTAAGGTCCAAAATTTTGTGACCCCACCAAACTCACCTCCCTCTGCCCTTCTTGCTCACGCCTGCCTCAATAAAATGTGCTATTGCGAGAAAAAGCTGCTTTTTCAGTAAGTTCTCTTTTAGTAAGTTCTTTTTTAGTAAGTCCCCATTTATCCATTAGGAGGTTTTAGGCTTCGAGTCTCAAAATATCTTGCTGACAGCGGCTTGAAGCACATAGACATTTACTATCTCAGTTAACCAGAAGTCTGGAAGCAAGCAGTGGTTACGACCGTTTAGTGGTCCGACGATTTCAGTGGTGCTGGGGCATTTCCTGCCCTTTCTCTTTACCACTCCCATGATGACAGGGTGGTGGCCATAGTTCCATGTTGCAAATCCTCACATGAGAGACCATAATTGGACGTGGACAGGGCTAAAGGTCACTTCTCTTTTCATCTCTCTTTGATCAAGGAGGAAGTTTTTCTCAAAGGGATTCCTTCCTGTTTCACTGGCCAGAACCAGATCAGATGCCCACCCCAGACAAAGCACTGGCAAAAGCAATTTTTTTGTTGACTAAAACTCTGCTTTCTCAATTGGGGTGATATCCTCCTCAAGGGGGTGAAAATTGGTTCTTGGGGGCAAAAAATTATACTCTTTTTATATATAAAGCACAGTTTACATATAGTAGATAAATATATATATATCTGTGGTTTTACATTTCATGGGGGCAATTAGGAAAATTGTCTAACGAGGCTCATTAGGAAAATAAAATAATTTTAAAGGTTTATCCCTCCAAAAACCTGCACATGGATGCTTACAGCAGCTTTATTCATAATCGTTAAAACCTGGAGGCAACCACGAAGTCCTTCAGTAGGTGAATGGATACTGTGGTCCATCCAGACAATGGAATATTGTTCAGCACTAAAAAGAAATGAGCTATCAGGCCATGAATAGACATGGGGGGAACTTGAATTCGTATTACTAAATGAAAGAAGCCCATCTGAAAAGGCTACATACTATAAAATTTCAACTATACAACATTCTGAAAAAGGCAAAACTATGAAGACAGTAAAAAGGTCAATGAAAGTCAAGGATTGAGGTGTTGGTGTGGGAATGAGAAGGTGGAGCACAGAGGATTTTTAGGTCAGCAAAAAATATTCTGCGTGAACCATAATGATAGTTACATGTCATTATACATTTGTCCAAACCCATAAAGTCCAAATGCCACAAGTGAATCTTAATGTGAATTATGGACTCTGAGCAGTAATGATGTCAATATAGGTCTATCCTTGGTAACATGTACCCTGGGGGTGACTATGCATGTGTGTGGCAGGGAGTATATAGTAAATCTCTGTACCTTCACCTCAATTTTGCTTTGAACCTAAGATTGTGCTAAAAAAAAATAAAATAAAGTCTTAACAAAAAAAAAGGATGTGAACCACTGATATGGACCAATACAGTTAATTGCCAGGGCCTGGGGACCTAGCTTTTGTCCAGGAAGTCTTGGAAATAACAGCCAAATAGATAAGAACAATGTTTGCCACATTCTGCCTAGAAAAAAAAAAATGCTTTGTGGGGCGGCTACGTGGTAGGTATGTGAGTAGCTGTGAAACTCCAAGGGCATGCTGGTTACACGTGTCATCACTGACTGCTTTCAGGGGCAGCAGGGCCGGCTACCTCCACAGGGAAGCTGGGCTTGTAAACTGAGGACCAGAGCTGAATTTTGGGGGATAATAATGAGAATAGGCAAGGGAGTGTGGGAGGAAGAACAGAGACATTTAAAGGAGATTTTTATGAAGTTTGGTGAACGACAGCATGAAATGATTCAAAGTATGGTGTTTTTTTTTTTTTTTTTCTGTCTGTGTGTGGCTCCAAGAAGATGAAATCTGTGGCTCTAGATCATTAGCACTCTGCCCCATGGACCCAGACCGCCGCACTCAGAGAAAAACCGAAGGCACCAATCTTTTCAACAGTTGGTTAAGTCCAGGCGGTGTGAGAAATACAGGGGCTCAAGGGGTTTCTCACATTCTTCCACTTCTAGACTCCATCTTTAATCCCCCTACCCGTTTTCCTCTGATGTGAGGCCTTCTCTCCACATAACTAGACCACTGTGTTTCCAACCCCTTACCCTTGCTTTTAGTCAAGTAGGCAAATGGGTTCAGCTAAGCAGTCTTTGCTGGTGGTTGGGTGAGCCGGAGAAGATGCACCAGTGCCCTGAGTCATGGCGGAATTTCCCACATCCCTCCGTCCAGTACCGTTTTCACATCTTCCACTTCAGTTGTCCTAGAGTCCTGTCTTACAGACTTTAAGTGCTGCCTAGGTGTTTGGTTTTTCAGCCTCTTTGTGATCCTGGGAGGCGGAGACAAGTGGTGCCACACACGTCCTAAAAAACTGAATTCTAAAGCAGGACAATGGGGTGTTGACTGCTTCTGATGTGGAACACCTGGAGCTCCCCCACTGATGCTCCTTGACAGGCACCAATATTCTTACTCTCTGACCTAGTACCTGCAGCTCACACCCATGACTCCTCCAGCCAACCTCACTGAAAATCGAAAGTAGTCAGCTCCAACGAACGGGAGTATACGTGATGCTCTCTTCTTCAGGCCTCCCTACAGATCAGTGGTTCTCAGCCTTGGCTGTACATTTAAACCCCTGGGGATCTTTTAAGCAATATTACTGCCTGGGTTCCAGCCCAGACCAATTAAATCAGAATCTCCTGGGGGTGGGGCCCAGGCTTCAAGATTTTTTAAAGCTCCCAGGTGATAAGTTGGGCCACCAGCATTGAGAACTTGAACTTGTTTGTGTCCATGTGTGTGTGTGTGTGTGTGTGTGTGTGTGTGTGTGTGTTTCTTACAAGTGTATGTTTCATTTTTTAAACTTAAAAGAAAATAAAGCAATTTTAATTTTGAAAAAAAAATTTATGCTATCCGCTCAACTCTTGCAAAAAATCTTAGACCTTTAATTAATTAAAATGTTTAAATTTACATAAAGCAAAACATGATATATAATGAGAAAGTTTACATTTTCAGTGCTGTGCATAATGAGACATCAAGTAAGAAATTAAAATCAAATTGGTTAAATCATATTTTCAATAAGTGTCATTTATATTTCATTTAAGTAAAGTGACTGTTTTCATGGCATTTTTTGTAAGGAGAAAAATATAGGGGAAAAGCTCAAAATGAGTAATAAAGCAATCGAACATACAATTTTTGATGGGGGCCAACATATATCCTTGCCATGTGCTAGTCTTTAAATAGATTCTGTATTTCTGTACTGACTCATATGTTAGTTGCTTCTGGTAGGAGCTGACATTTTTGTAACTGCATGTTTTAAACCAGATGTGGTTACAAAAGTAGTGGTTGCTTGGATTACGGTCACTCAAAGAAGAAAATAGAAGAGTAAAGGGTAAGGAAACATGGCTGAAGACAGATCTCCATGGTATAACACCCCCATGTACCTTGGAAAAGTTAAACAAGGGCTTTCCCCCATTGACTAAGAGCAGACATGCACGTCCTTCTGGGTTATGAATTTGTAGTCACCAGCTGTGAGGCTCTGACCCCTGGCAGAGTTGGCAGAGCCCTGAGCCTGGAGCGGTGCCTCTCAGAGAAGCAGGTGGGTGATTGACAGGGGAGAGGTCAAACTTTGGCTAAACTCGTGACAGCTATGTGCTGGCGACTAAGGTGGTAGTCACAGCCAGGTGTTCATTTCTCTAAACCTTGCCTTTCAATGTTATCATGGTCAGCTATATTAATAATAATCTACCAAATATTTCTTTTAAGGATAACAAGGTAAAAAAATAATGCCTTATATCAAGGCCCTGTCTGGGACCAGTGTTCCTATATTATATGGAAGTAGCCCAACCACACACGTGCTAAAATCCCAAACATGCAGTGACCTAACGTCATAGTCCTCCCCTCCTTAATGACAACAGTACTCCTCACAGTCGTGTAAGGTGGCAAAGGTCCTTGTTATCAAAGATCTTGATATATACTCATTAATGCATATTTTTCTTCCTTGTTTAATTACCCAAATATTTGCCCAAGAATGGTGTGTGTGTCTTCAGTAAATCGTAAGGCCCCCAAGGGAAAGAATCATGCTATTGAAGTTTTTCCTCAGAACATTCATAATATGTTGATTTGCACGTTATTGGTGTCTAACGAGTGTGTGGTAGCCCGTCAATGAGAACACTCAGTCATTGACACTTCGCTGTTGCATCTCAGCACTGAAAGACAAATAAGCTGGAATCAAGATTATCCTCAGAACCAGAGACCTGTAGAGGTCATCTGGGATTCAATCTAGCCTGATGCCCTTGGTTTACAGAAATGGAGACCCAGAGAGGTCAAGCAATTTACTGGTAAATATATGTTAAAAGAAACAGTCCAAAAAAACATGTCACCAGACTGCTGTCACCCTGCTCCACATTCCCCATGGAGGGCCAAGTCCTGGCAGCAAAGATAATAAGGTCATTATTATTAAGGTCATTTCAATGGAAAAAAAAAAAAAAGATCTGTCCATATATGAACTAAGGAAGGGCACATTGATTCCTCTGTAACGGTTATGACACTCAGAAACACAAAGTAGTGTAAACTTGTCATAGTTTTCCTTTTTTATGAAATTGGACTAACTAGCTTAGCTTTCATGATGATGTCCTTTGGTGTAGGTCCCTTTTAGGGGAAGAAAATGAGGATACCCCAATATCAGCTCCCTTCCAGGAACCCAAGGAAATCAAGCAAGCCTGCACAGGTGGGGCCAGAGAGGGGGCACTGCACCTCCCTGGGTGAAAATCATGCTTCTCTCTCAGCCCCTTGAGCTTGTTATAAAAATCCAGTTTATAGGGTTCTTGGTCTTTCCTCTTACAAGAAACTGAGTAGCATTTTGGATTCAGCCTCTAGAAAGAAAAACTACTGCCTCTGTTTGGGGTTGCCCCCGCAAACTAATTACCTTTTTGGAGCTCTTTGATGAAGGCTTCCACTTACCACCCACTGCTCTGCAAACCCCCACCTCCCTCTCTCACCCCTGCTCTGTCTGCAACCACTTGCTGCTAGAAGCTGTTACTCTCTGGCTGGTTTCTAGTTCTACTCTCCAGTGGCTGTTTTGATCCCTGAGATCCTTAGGGCCCACCCATTTTTCCCCTTACTCACCCCAGCCAGCCCACTGAAGCTGATGCACATAGTCTTCTGCACACCCACAGGCCCTTCTTCAAAGCACCCCCTGCCAGCTGGAGCACCACTGGTAGGAGTATAGCCTAACTCGTACTAGCTGGGTGACCGCAAATTATAATTTCTCTTTTTAAACCAATTTTATTGTTATAGAGCTTACATACCAAAAATGCGCTCATTTTAAGTGTTCGGTTCAATGGGTTTTGACAAATGCATGTACAACCAGGCAAATACCATCCCATCAAGAAATAGAGCATTTCTATCACCCCAAACATTCCTCCCCCATCACCCCAGGAAGTCACTAGTGTGCTTTCTCTCACTATAAATTGGTTTTGCCTGTTCTAGAATTCATCTAAAATTGGTTTTGCCTGTTCTAGAATTCATCTAAAAGGATTCAAAGAGTATGTTCTTTTTAGTGTCTGGCTTCTTTCTCTCAGCGTGTTTTTTTGAGATTTATCCATGGTGTTGCATGTATCAGTAGTTCTTTCTTATTACTGACTAATATTTCATTGTATAGATAAGCCACAGAAATTGTATCTGTTCACCTGTTGATGGACATTTTTTTTTGTTTACTTTGAGGCTATTATGAATAAAGTTGTGATGAATACACGTGTATGTCTTTATGTGGACATGTTTTCATTTCTCTTAGGTAAATACCTAGGAGTAGAATTCCTGAGTCACATAGTAAGAGTATGTTTAATTTCATATGTATATATAAAAACAACAACAAAACACTGCCAAACTTCTCTAAAGTGATTATATTATTTCATACTCCACCTTTATAATATGAAAGTTCCAGTTGCTCAATATCCTCATCAACACTTGGTGTTGTCAGTCTTATAAACTTTAGCCCTTTCAGTAGGGTGTAGTGGCATCTCATCATGGCCATCATTTACATTCTCATAATGACTAGCGAGGTGGAACATCCTTTCATGAGCTTTTTGGCCATTCATATATCAAGGAAGTGATTTTTAACTTCTTTGAATCTCAGTTTTCTTGTCTGTCATGGGGATTAATCTTACTCATCCTCCTCAAAAAAGTATAATAGCAGAGATGAGGAAGTTTTGTTTTTTTTTTTTTTAACTTTGAAGATTAACATAATGTAAGAAGATTCTATTTTTCCAAAGTGAAGAAATTCTTATACTAGGCTGCAGCCCCTGGGAGTACTCACAGGATTGATTTTTCTCAGACAGCATTTTGATATCCTCTCCTGTTCCAGAAAAGTCACTGGCTCTCTCTTACCTATTTGAGGAGATCCAAACTCCTCCTTCTATGTCTAAAGCAATTTATTAACAACCGCTCCTCTCCCACCTTGGCCAGACCTCATAGGTCGCAGCTTGTCTTCATCTCTGCAATAAGTTGTTCTTTCCAGCAGCTGAGAATCTGTCCTCTCTCCTTCTCCTGGTTTTGCATACCATTCCTACTGCACGTGACCCTCCCTGTTTATTTCTTGTGAGCCCATGGCATTTCCTTTTTCAAAGCTGTCTTTCCAACTCATTCCTTCTAGGAAGCTCTTTCATGTACCTCACCCAGTCTCCCCTTTGTTACCCTTTAGCACTTAAACAGATGGGTTGTGACATAGGGACTTTCTCCTGAGTCCCTCTAAGCTGCATGTTTCCAACGTGGATGTCTCCATCTAACGTGGATGTCTCCATCTCTAAGCTGCATGTTTCCAATGTGGATGTCTCCAGAGGCACCTCAAACTCAACACGACCCCAGAAAGTTTATCACCATTCTGTTCCCCAGGATCTCCTTTCTCTCTTTGACTTTCCTATTTCTGCTCACTTATCACCACTCTTCTAGTCACCCAGGCTCAGAACTCTGGGGTGATCTGTGACTCTTCCCTTTCTTATTCCTTTATATTTTATCAGTTATCAAGTCCTGCCAATCTACTTCCATAGAGTCTCTTGAACTCTTTTCCTCCTCACTTCCATGGCCATGGCCCTCATCTGCTCAGGCATGTTGCTTGGTCTTTTTGTAATCAGAAACTGCTGGTTGCCTATCCCACAGCCATTCCCCAATCCCTCCCTCCCTACCAGTAGATCCCACTTAACATGATAGAGAAAGAAAATCCAGATGCTTACATTCCCAGTATCCTTTGCAACCAGGCATGCCCATGTGACCTGGTTCTGGCAATAAGATATCAGGGGAGGTCTCTGGGAGGCTTCTGAAATGATTTTCCTCCCTTTCTCACTTGCCCTCTGCCACTAGTAGCTTTATTTGCTGTTTTTATTTCTTTCCCTCCCTTATAACTTCATGTCAATTCTCTCCTGAACACATCTGCCAAATCATCTCTCAGAAAGAGAATTTGATCAAGTTATATTCCTGCTTTCCACACAACACCCCCCATCAGATGCTGGAAAAAGCCTAAAAACCTATAGCCTATCATGTCAGGCCCTCTAGGACTTAGTTCCATTATATCTTTCTTATTTTCTGCCTAGTTATTTGCTTTCAGATCCCTATACCTGGCCAAAGGGAATATATGCTTTCCCTATAACTTAGCTGGGTTCTCCAGGGCTTAAGACGAGAGGTGGTCAGAAATAGGAGATCAACCTTCTATATCCTATCCTGTTACCTTGTTCAAGACAGCCTTAAGAACAGGTCATGGCATGGCTACCTGTCATCACTGTGTGATCTGATTCAAGAGGGCTAAGCCCCCAAATGCCATGCTCCTCCTAAATGCCATAGAGTCTGAAATGCCACCATTTGCAGAATTATAAAACAGGGGCACTTCTTGTTTATGTTGTCCTTCAAAGCAAGGGTTTATATGATAGCATAGTCTAGAGACAGGCAAGTTTGCCCTCATCCTCAAACAAAGATCTTCCTAGATAAAGGTCAGGCATACTCAAATAAAGATCTTAAATAAAAATCAGGTGGTTTGCAAAACTTATGGTAGTGTAGTGGGAGGACAGGGAAGTAAGTAGGGGTGATGAGGGAAACCAAGACACATAATGTACCTAAACTTCTCCTGAGTTGTACATCATTCTCCAGGCTCATCTAATTCAACTTCCCCCTTGGTTTTGCTTCCTGAAAAGTGTTGTCATTAAAAAAACTAATATTTATTGAGCACTTCATATGCTTGATCTCATTGAATCCTCACACAGTCCTAAGGAGCACTCAAGGTTTTCCATTCCTTTCCTTAGGTTTCTAGCTGGTAAGTGGCAGAGCTGAGGATGGAACTCCAGAAGTCCTGTCCCATAAGCCCTATGGACATTTATTCATTCCTTTGTGTATGTAATCATTCATTCCTTTACCAGACATTAACTGAGTAAAGGATGGTACCATGACTCTGAAACAAAAACAAAAACAAAACAAACAGAAAAACACACATAGATCCTGCTACTGAGAAACTAACTCACAGTCTAGTGAGAGAAATACCTGCAAGAACAAATATTCATACTACATCATGATGAGTACTATAAAAGTGGTCCGAACAAGTTATTCACGTTGCCCTTGATGTATAACGAACTCTTAGATTTTGCCCTTCCTTGTCCAACCTCAGTCTCTTTCCATAACCTTTTGTGATCCTCCGAGATGCTGACGATTGTGTTTTTGACTTCATCTGATACCCTCTGACATGCTTCTTCTTGTCCTTGTAGACTTGGCTGCCCTCCAGCTTCATTCAGCACTGGCTACACAACATCCTGTCAGGTCTGAATGCAGTAAAGGAGGGGCCTGAGACCAGTCTGGGAGCCGGTTATCCTCACAGCTTTACCTCTGAAGAGCAGCAAGTCCTTGGACAAGTCACTTACTGTTAGGGGGCTGCATTTCCTACATTTTGTAGAAGAAAGGATAGGATTAGATGCTCTGTGAGGTCCCTTCAACTTTAGGTATTTTATGAACTGAGCCCAAGTTTCCAACATGGGATCAGGGTTGAGAGGAAGGGGTGAGTGGTGTCATTGCCTTAGACTTTCCAGGAAGCCTACCTTCTCTTTCCTCCCCTATTCTAGTACTCATTTCTGGGAGGCCTACCTTACTCCTCTAACATGACACTCCTTTTTTTCAGGTACCCCCTCACTAGGTGTGCTCAGGCCCACGGTTCCATCCTGAGTCATAGTCCATCAACTCTTGACTCTGAATGGTTTTCAAGGTCTCCTTTACTAACATCTAGGGCCCAAATGACAGCTCGGGGCATGAGTCACCTGTGGAAACAAAGGAACCCTAGGATTCTCAGCGCCTGGCCCAGGCTCAGATCCACTTGAGTGAGCTGGCTGCTTCCCTGACATGAGGGCCAAGACTTACTCCCTTGCCAACGAATGATCACAGGCCACAGGAGAGAAGCTTGCTGGCTGCCACCAGACCCATGCTCACGCTTTGTCCTAGGCCAAGTGTTTATTATGTAAGAATAACACTGCAGCAATGGGTGCCATGGGCACTTTGTCTATAGAGAAACATTTTCAGGTGTGTCTGTGACTCAGGTTCTTCTTCTTTCTTTCATCCTTCCCCAAATCAGCCATGGGTAGGAAACTAGTGTCCATGCTGATGTCACCAGCTCCGCACCTTCTACCGATGGAGCCAAGATGATATAACCATGAAATACTGAGACTTACAGAGGGGAAGTGGCATATGCCAGGGAATTTAGTTAACAGCAGCCCTGACCCAGATCAGACACTCAAGTCTTCAGATTCTCAAGTCAGCACACAAGCCTTTTTGCCCTGATTCACAGTCTTGGTTTACCCTCTCACTCCCTGCTCTACTAGGCCAGATACAAAAGGACCTGCCCTCCCTTTGAGAGCATACTTCCACACAGAGGAGGGTTTTGAGCTGTGATCTTGGTGTGAAATTAATTGTTCTGCTCTAAAAGAGGGCATCTTAAGTGCTTCCAAGCCTAAGCACTGGGCTCTGCCTCCTTTCTATTCCTGCCATTTACTGTTGTACTTTTCCTCGCAATAGGAGGAACCTATTGTGAGGGCACAGCTGTCTTCCAAATAACTAGGCTCTTGAATCAGTCTCAGTAGCCAGACTTCTTCCCAAGACATCTGCCTCCCAGAATCACCCTCCTTGAGGAGGAGCCGGTGTTTACCTTTGTATGAGTCTTAAGCAATTACTGAGCATCTGCTATGCCCAAAGCTCTGTAGTAGGCCTTCCCCTCACAACATAAAAATAATTCCTTTCCATAAATATTTAGAACACACTTACCATGTGCAGAGAATGTGGCTGTGAACAAGAAGCAAGTCCTTGCCCCTTTTGAACGCACATTCTAGCAGCATGTGAAACTATAATAGGAATATGAAAATATGTAAATATAAAAAGAATAAGTTCCCAATCCTTAAGGAGTTATAATCAAACAGGAAAAATAAAACATGGTGATCAATTAGCAATATTTATCTAAAAACCATAGTCAATAACCAGTCAGCCAACCCTTTGCGCTTGGGAACAGTGGTCCCTGGTTCCATTGTCTGTGACAAGGACATGTGGAAAGCTCTGGGTCTGGACTCAGCCCACTCAGAAGGGACTCCAGACTTGGCCATGTGCGAGCTGTGAGGCCTCTCAGACACCTCATCTGTAAGAGGGTTCACCTTGCTTCCTTGCCAAATTCTTGTCAGACAGGTAAGTTAGTAGACATGTAAATAGTTTGCAAACTAGCAATAGCACCAAAGCATAGTTATTATTCTTATAACAGAAGGTCAGTCTTTTAAAAAATAGAATGTTCCAAGCATTCCCAGGGACTGGAGAGTTTGAACAGTGACAAGCACACTCAAGTACATCCATTTCAAAAATAGTGGGGCGACTTTCCAGCTATGACCTTTAACTAGACCAGGGTCCATTTTAAGTGGAATTCACCACCACTTACATGGGGATGACTTCCAAACTGGTTGCTGATATTTGAAACCTATAATCAGAATGTTATCACGTTAGGCTAAGCTGGATGGGGTTTTGTTACCTGTTGAATGAAAATGCCCCATCTCAGTGAGAATGAGTTTATACTCTTGGGCACAAGTTCTGAGGAGGTGATCCATTCGATAACATCTACTCTGCACTGGGAAGATGCTCTGTCTGGTAGGACAATGGTGCTCAAGACAGGCATGTCCCCTGTGTTCATGGAGCCACTGTCCAGCAGAGACCTGAGACACCGAACAGCAATAGAAGGAGGAAGTATAGTGATAATGGGTGGTCTGGCGGACAGGGATGCACCAGGCTAAAGCACCTCACCTAGACTTGGGGGGGGGGGGGGTCCGGGAAATGCTTCAGGGAAGAAGTGCTGCTTACCTGGTGGCCAGAAGATGATTCGGAATAAGCTGTGAAGGGGTGGGAGTGTGGGTCAGGAAGGTTCCCGACAGAGGGAACAGCAGATGCAAAGGTGCAAAGGGGTGGAGTGGGTAGGAAGTGGGGTCAGGAGGGAGGAGGGCAGGGGCAATGTGTCCAGAAGAGGCTGAGCGCCAGCAGGGCCCCGTCATGAAGGGTTACATGTGCCTGGAGAGCCATTTGGACGTCCTGCTTAGGAAAGGTGACAGGACTGCCATGGACAGTCATAGCCGATATCTGTTGCCTCAGGGGAATGATGAATGGCACTACTTCCCTCACTCTGCGGAACCACCGGATTGGATGATAAAGGATACGGTCGCCTATGCACCGGGCAGCGAGAATGTAGAGGAGAAGGCAGTGGCTGGGAGGGTGCAGGGTCAGAAGACTTTTGGCTCCCGACCCCCCGCCCGCCCCACCCCCCGCCCCACCCCGTGATGTGGAGGGTGTGCCACAGGGCGATGCCATCTCAGAGCACTGATGGGATCATTCCTACCTTTAAGATAACTGTTTGGTAAATACCAGAAGCGCCTGCGTTCTCCTGCCTCCTCACCCTGGAAACTGGCCAGTGCTCAGCTTCCGCTCTCCGTCCCCCGTCCCCCGTCCTCCACCCCCTCCCACCCCGCCTCCGCCCTGTGCTCTCAGCAGAGTAGGCCTGGTATCAGAGGTAATGAGAGTTACTCACGGTTTAAGTGCTGCTTCCAGCCTAGAGTTGGCATTTCTGTGCTGGTTCTGCCTCTCCCACAGTAATTAACTAATTAAGTATCAATACGGGGTGATGCAATTATGACACAAAGAGCCTGGCTCTTCAAACCTCCCACCCAAAGACCCCCCCTGAGCCCCTCTAGAATCAAGAGTTAAGCAGGATGTCTGCAAGCCTCAGCACTGATCACTCAGCCAGAGTTCAAGGCTACTCCCATCCTTGGTCCCAGGGGTCAGGATGGGGCCAGGGCTGGGGCTGGGGCTGCCCTGAGGGTGATCACTGGACTTTCGAGAAACCCGCTTACCCTCCAACCACTGCCCTTGGGAAGTGCCCAGCACTATGGCCCAGGGATAATCACTGAGGCTCCCTGAGCTTCTGTCCCTCATTAGTAAACAAACATTACAAAAGCTGTTATTTTAGTGAAAGTAAAAGTGCTTTGTAAAAAATAAAAGCACTACACAAGCCCTCCTTGTGCAGCTGTGCAAACTGAGGTCTAGGGCATTATTAAGTAGCTTGCCCATGACCACCTACCTACAGGCCAGTGGAGCCTGAGACAGAGTCCAAGGTCTGCCTAGCCAGCCTGGCCCATTGCAGCTCGCTGGAGAGGGAGCCCTGGCTTGCCCCTGCTCTCAGCACAGCAGACATACTGAGGGGTGGTGATTCTCCTCCACATTCTCTGCCCTGGCTTCCAAAAGTGGCAGGCCAGGAGCTCCAGCTGGCAAAGAGCTCAGGCCCATCTGCTCCAGCAGGAGTTTGAAGGATTCCAGAAGGCAAAGCTGAAGAGGTCTCAGCCTGGCGTCCCCGGTCCCAAGGGCTCAGAGGCCCAAAGCCGTTGAACTTGGGTTGGGGCCTGAGCTCTCATGGAGTTCCAGCTGGCCTGAAGCTTTGTTTTATCATGTGCCTCCAATGTCCACAGGACACCCAGGAGGGTGGATAAAATCTTCCCTATCACCTGCCCCATCCCAGACTCTTGATATTCCAACTTGGAGTCTTGAAGCAGAATAACCGTGGAAGCAGCCTCCACTCAGAATTCACCTCACAGTCTTAGGTTTGGTGATGGATTCCCAACTATGCTGTGAGGTCCTCCTGGGACAAGCCTCTGAATCTCCCAAAGCACTTAACACAGTGCCTCAGCTGAGTGGTTGCTCAATTTTACGCATATTATCAATCACAGACTGTTTACGTTACTATAATTTCTTTCCAAATCTTGTCAGTGTAATTTCTAAACATGTTAGCATCTCTATAATGGTATGCAAGTGCTATTTGATTCTCAAAATTTTTTATTTGACATTATTTTATCTATTGCACACTTCAACGCATAATCCACATACTTGTTGTTAATGGCTACGCTGGATTCCAGGGTCCCAACGTTCCATGCTTTGTTTAAGCATTCCTTGATTTCTGAGCATTTGGGTTGCCTCCAATGTTTGAACACTATAAATATCACTTCTGGGCCACATGGCTTTTCTCCCCCTCGCCTGGTCATAAGGGGCAGGGTGGGGGTGGGACCTCCTCTCTCCTGCATTCCTGGAAAGGTCTATTCTTTGCTCTGCTTCCTTGGGCTGTGGAAAAGAGAGCTACATGCCTGATGCTCTGTCACAGACAGGTCAGGGTTCATCAGGAGACAAAAATCCACCAAGGACACTGGGGTCCTCCAGACACATATAGGTCCACCAGGGACATCAGGGTCCACCAGGGACACTGGGTTTCATTAAGGACAACGAGATCCACCAGAAACCCTTGGATTTACTGGGGACACCAAAATCAACCAGGGACACTTGCATGCCTCAAGTTGTGAGGGACACTAGGATCCACTAGGGACACGGGGATCCGCTGTGGACATCAAGATCCACCAGGACCTTCCATTAACACCAGGATCTGCCAGGGGTACTGGAGTTCTTTAGGGACATTTGGTCCTCCAGGAACCCTTGAATCCACCAGGGACACAAACATCCACCCATGGCACTGAGGTCCTCTAGGAATCCCAGATCTACCAGGGGAAATAGGGTCCTCCAGTCCACCAGGATGTGAGGGCTATCATTGGGAAACTTCTGACCTTGCCTGTGGTGCCCCAGGAAGGAGAAAGGGCACTTGGCTAGCTGAAGCCTCTGGGCTCTTGACTGAGCAGGGCTATGACAATGAACTCTTTACTTTGGAGCTGATTGGGGGTACAGTGGCTGTTGGAGCATCTCATCAGACAGGGCATGAGGGGAGACGTGATAGCATCCCTTATGTTTCTGGCAGGTCAGTTCATGGTTACAATGGGAATCACAGAACGTCTAAGCTGAAAGGTGAACTTCTGGTTTATCTAATCCCACCTTTCTATTTTACAGCTGAGGAAACTGAGGGCCAGGGAGAGGAAGTGCCTTTTCCAAGATCGCTCAGCTGTCATGGGCCTTTGCATCCTCCAGTCTCATCATGGGAGCACATTGAACTACTCCCCAGAGTTAAGACGTCAATTCTCCACACATCGACCCGTATATGTAACGCAATCCCCAACATAATCACTGTAGAAGTCTTTGCAGATATAGGCACATAAAATCTAAAATTAATGTGAGAAGGTAAAGCCAACGCAATTTAAAAAAAAAAAAAAAATCAAAGTTGGAGATTCATACTGCTTGGCATTAAGATACTATAAAGCTACAGTAAGCAAGGCAGTGTGGTGTTGGAGAAAGGATGGAGTGAATAAAAAACTCAGAAATAAAGCCTCACAACCATGGTCAACTGACTTTTGAAAAAGATGCAAAGCGATTCAATGGAGAAAGGAGAGTCTTTTCAACAAATGGTACTAGAACAATTAGACATTTCATGCAAAAACGATAAACTTTGCCCTACACCTCATACCTTATACAAAAACAAACTAAAAATGAATCATAGAGCTAAAAGTAAAAAGTATAACTATATAACTCTTAGAAAAAAATAGAGGAGAAAACCCTTGTAATTTTGGATTAGACAAAGAGTTCTTAGATTCAACAACAAATGTAGGATCCATAGAAGGAAAAAAAATCAATAAATTTGACTTTGTCAAAATTAAACACTTTCTACTCATAGAATGAGAAATAAAAACACAAAATGGAGGAAAATATTTGAAGATCACATATCAGACAGCAGACTTATATCCAGAATACACAAAGAACTCCTAAAATTCAAGAAGAAGAAAAAGCAAACAAATTTCTTGAATGGACAAAAGATTTGAAAAGATACTCACCACATAAGTTAGATAGCTGACAAATAAGTACATGAAAAGATACTCAATATCATTAGTCATTAAGGAAATGCAAATTAAAACCAGAATGAGATACCATCATATACCTATTAGAATACCTAAAAATCTCGACAATACCAAATGCTAGCAAGGATATGAAGCAACTTGGACTCTCACACATTGCTGGTAGGAATGCAAAATGGCACAGCCATTCTGGAAACTAATTTGGCTATTTCTTATAATGTTAAATGTATATTTACCATATGAATCAGCAGCCCCTCTTCTAGGTATTTATACTGGAGAAATGAAAACTTATGTTCACACAAAAACCAGTATATGAATGTACATAACAGTATATTGCATAATTGCCCAAATCTGGAAACAACCCAAATGTCTCTCTCTCATTGGGTGAATAGATAAACAGACTGGCACAACCATACAAGATATGATACTACTGAGCAATACAGAGGAACAAACCACTGACATATGCAACCACTTATCTGAATCTCGAATGCATGATGCTAGTTGAAAGCCAGTCTCAAAAGGTTACTATAGGGGAAGAAAAATAATTTTCCATTTACCCTTTGAGTTCGTGGCTGAGATCTCCGTAGTAAAAAACAGATTAACAAGAGAAAAACGAACACAAGTTTATTAACATGTATACCTCATGTATACATGGACGGTACCCAAAAAATGGAGTAAAAATATCAAGGTGGCCCAAACTACCACCCTAAATATCATCTTCAGCTAAAGATAAAAGGAAGGGTTTTTTTTTTTTTTTTTTAATTTGTTTGTTTGTTTTTTGGTGGAGGGGAAGGCTGGTTATGGGAAGTTACCAGGAAAAGCATGATGAACAGGGTAGGGTTTGTTATGTATATTTAAATCTGTGCCTTCCCCACTGATAACTGTTTCTGGAGATTTAGAGTCACCCTTTTCTTCTTAGAACAGAGAGGGAGACACCTTTACAAATGGAGACTTCTTTAATGAATGTAAATGTCCCTAACAAATGAGTAACTTCTCTTCTGTTTTCGGGGCTTCTCCTGTGTCTGCTGTTTCTTAAAATAATTAGCTCAAAATAATTCTTATAGAAAAAAAAGGCGTATTTGGGGATGACATATTCTGCTACCCTTCATTACATACTATATAATTCCATTATATGACATTCTGGAAAAGACAAAAACTACAGGGACAAAAAATAGACCAGAGGTTGCCAGGAGTTTGGGATGAAGGAAGGGCCTGAATGCAGAGGGGTAGCATGAGGGAATTCTTTATAGTGTTGGAATCGTTCTTCATCTTGTCAGCAGTGATGGTTACGATAATCTGTGCATGTGTTACGACTCAGAGGTCTGCATACCCCAAAGAGTGAGTTTTACTGTTTGTAAATCAAGAATACAAAAAGCAAAAGTGACAAAGCATTTTTGAATCATTAGCTCGTCTGAGTCTCCTAACAACCCAGCAGTGGATGCGCTGAGCACTTCCGAAGAAGGTTATCAAGAAACATTAGGCTCTTGCCATGGGCACCGTTCT
This sequence comes from Eonycteris spelaea, assembly GCA_003508835.1. Taxonomy (NCBI): domain Eukaryota; kingdom Metazoa; phylum Chordata; class Mammalia; order Chiroptera; family Pteropodidae; genus Eonycteris; species Eonycteris spelaea. The sequence continues at coordinate 16,366,705 of PUFA01000014.1, read as the reverse complement.
AGGTACAGGTACAAGGTGAAGTTTTGATCTCAGAGAGCGCCCATCCCAGTAGGTGATTCTGAAGACTGGGTTGCCCCTGCCCGTGAACCTGTAACCTTCCATCTCAGTTACCCCTTTCCTGGGAGAAAGTCACCTCCTCTTGGGCCCTGGGATGCTGCGTGAGTCAGCAGAAAGTCTGGCAACAGCAGCATTGCTAGGTACCTGATACCCAGACAGCCCAGGGTGCCCACTGTAGGGCAGCACTTGGTCAACCTCTCCAACATAGCCCCCTTCGTATAGCCTACGTTCTCTGGTTCATGCCATTTCTGCTGTGAATTTGACTTTTTCCCTCATGATTAAAATCAACCCAAATTTGAGCAGGAGTGGGTTGAGAGGGGCAATGTAAGAGCAAGAGGGACTAAGTGAATGGGCAGGAGAGGTAGGTGGGTAAGCAGCAACACGGTGTCAAGCACCTCCTCAGTCACTGATCATGGGTAATTCTTTTGTCCTCAACAGTCTAACAAAGCAGATGTTGCTCACCTGTATACAGGTGACATGAGTCCAAAAGAGGTTAAGTGACTTGCCTGAGTCCTAGGAAAGGACTGAATCAGGCTTCTAACTCTTCCTTGGGACTCCACAGCCTGTGCCCTCCCCTCCTCCCCCTCTACCTCCAGGAGCCATAGGCAAGGCTTCAGGAGGAGACCTCATGCTCCCCCACCTCCCAGTAGTGCCCTGGCCTCACCTGAGGGTTTCAGCATGGACTAAGTGGAGACGGGATATGTTAGGGGGCCAGGGCCCCACCCAGAGTCTGGGTTTCAACCCACACAGCTTCAGGCAAAGAGAACTTGAGCAAGTTGCCCTCCTGTCCTTGTGCAGTATAGTAAGAAATAATCTAAATATCTGCTAAAAGCTGCAAGATATGCCTGATAAGTCTGTTCTGAGCTAACTCCCGGGCCACCTGACAGAGTCCTCAGCACATTTTGGAGGCCCTGACCTCCCTTCACACAGACCTAATCTTGACTCTGGGTCCTGACCTCCCTTCACACAGACCTAATCTTGACTCTGGGTCCAAAGAGAGCACATGTCAGGTCACAGAGGTACTGCTGATAAGTCCCTCTGGGACTGAGGATCAAAGACTGGACGTGTGAGCAAAAGGGAAAGGCTTGGGCGCAAAAGCCTCTCCAGGCCCTGCCAGGGGCTGGAGGCTCACAGAGGCAGTGGAAATGCTCCTGTCTGTTTCCCAGTGTGGGAAGTCTCTGGCTGGGCTCATGAGATAGCAGCACCCTCTTGGGCAAAGGTCTCCTTTCTAGAAGAAAGGTTTTGGGGATGAAAATGAACTGGGTCTTAGACACCTAATCTCCTCAGGGAGACAGAATAGGTTAGAGTCGATGTGGGGGTGGGGTAGAGAAACTGGCAGTGAGTGTTGATTGTGAAGGGCAGTGGAGCCTGGTGACCAGAAGTGTGAGACTGGCAGGGGAAGTGAGGTCGGGAAAGGGAAGTGAGGACTCTGATGGGGGCTGGGCCTAAGCGGCTGCTCTTCACACCCCAGAAGGATTGACCCTGAAAGACAAGCTCAAGGTGCTAAGGGGCTGGAGAACTCATCAGATGGCCCAGACCATGGAAAAACAAAACAGAGTCCCTGAATCAAGATCTGAGTGTGAAGCGGGGACTTGGCCATGGGAACCTGGGGACATCTCTGCCACTTGTTCTCAAAGAGAAGGTCACAGGGCAATTCTAATAAAGCCAGCTTGAAGCTGGTGCATGAGAGGCTAGAACCAGGACCAGTGTCACAGCCTGGAGTGGTGCTGCTGGGCCTGCAAGTTGGGGTCCAGAGACCCTGCTGGGGAACTGGGGGTGACATGACACAGCCAGCTGTGGGGAATGTCATGAGCTGGGAGCAGTGGCGAGCGTGACTTTGGAATCTGGCACTAGTAGCAATATGGACTGGACAAGACACTGCGCCTCCCCAGGTCTGGGTTTCCTCGTGTGTAGAATGGGGATGGGAAAGCCAGACTTGAATGGTTCTTGTGAGCCTTAAATGGCAATAACACGCAAAATGCCTATACACCAGGGCTGAGGGAAGGAGAAGAAATCTAATCGTTCAGTTGTTGTCTGCTAAGGAGGTAGAATGAATAGTAGACTGAGCATCAAAATCACCTGGATGGATGGGGCTTGTCAAACCAGTTTACTGCTTCCCAGCCCTAGAATTTCTGAGTCTGTAGCTCTGGGGTAGGTTCCGAGAATTTGTATTTCTAACAAGTTCATAGATATTGCCTGGGATCCCAGAACTACTGGCCTGGAGACCACACTTTGAGAACCACCTGACACTGTAAACACTAAGCATGTGGGCTCTTGAGCCACTCCCTTTGAAAATTCTGCCACTTCCTAGCTCTGAGATCTTGAACAATTTACATAACTTCATTGTATCTCAGTTTCTTCACCTATAAGGATAGTTGTACCTTAGGGTTGTTGTAGGGTATTGTAAAGATTAAATGAATGAGTAAATGTGTAAAGTGCTTAGTAGAGTGCCTGATAAAATGTAAACATTCAAAAATGTCACAACTCAGCATGTGCTAGACTTTTAAAAAATGCATCTTTTAGCAGTCAAGAGACTATTAAAGGTTAATAGTGTCATTTCCATTTTACAGATGGGGAAACGCAGGGTCAGAAAGATGAAGGACACCATGCAACTCATTAGAACCCGAGCTAGTATCGAACCCAGGTCTTCCAGCTCTGTAGCTGGGGCTCCTTACAGATCAGGTCTCATTGCTTCCAGAAGCCGGGTCCCCTTACTTTAAACTTCAAACCATGGGAATGGATGATTGGGCCCTTAAGGCTGAATGCAAACGTAGTCCTCTGAGAATTGGGACTGAGAGTGGGCAGGGCTGAGTGTAGAGCAAGGAAGAGGGAAGGAGGAGGCTGGGGAGGATGTTTGTCTGGAACGTGGTACAGAATCACTCAGGATGCACAGGGTGGGCATTTTTGTGCTTCAGAGGGCAGATACATGGGATGACTCAACGTCTTGCCCACACGCTGCCTCTTTTCTCTTGGCTGCTGTAGCTGATTGAAGTCATCAGTGAATGATGCAGCAGTGCAAATGGATAGGATCACCCACTGCTGGATTACACAGCCCTGGAGGACACTCTTACCTCCAGCCTAACATGGACAGAAAATCCAGCTACTGGACTACCGCATCACAAACACTGTGATCCTTTGATGGATGAATCAGAGCATCTCACTCACCCACATGGATCACAATGTTCCATGAGAAATAAGAATCAATTGCAGAAAGGACTTGGGTGGTGGGCAGGGGGCTTTGTATCCCCACCCCCATCCTAACTGCAGTCAGTTGCCCTGTATTCAACGCTTATGAACAATAGTAGAGGCAGGATGCAGGGTCAGCCCAGCTCCTCGCAGCTGCTGGAGAGAAAATTCTGACCCATGCCTAGCCATCATGAATGACTCCCATCACATATTGCAGCCTGCCTGCTACCCTGAGTTCTAGAATCTTCTGTCCCTTGGTCTAGAGATTTATATCTACCTGGGAGTCCCTCATACTCCCCAGATTCACCATATGCAAACCTCCTCTCAGTATCTTCCTCCCTCAAAGCTTTCTCTTTCTTCTGTCCCCACTGTCTGTTGTTGATAGCATCTACTATGCACCCACTCCAGAGGCTCCACGAGGACCCAAGGGGCGCATTCGAATGCAAAGTTTACTCCCGAAGCAGATAGGAGTCCTGAAGCTGGGTACACAGAGTGTCCACTAGAGGAAGAGCATTTGGGACTTCCTTAGCGGCCACACTGCTGTCTTTGCCCCTTGCCCCAGGAATGTCCACTCACCTCTGCTTGGTTCCCAGTTGCCCTGGCCCTGACCTGTCTCTTTCTGAGAGGAGTCACCTGTGGTTTATACACTAACCTTGATTTTAAATGCCAAGCTAGAGGGTTCACCTCACAGGAGCTTTGAGATGACCTGATTATCACTGATGCTGAATACGTATGTTAGATAAACTACAAGTCTTTGTTCTTGACCACAACACCTGCAATTCATTCTCAGTTCGCCCCTTGACTTAGTTTTGACAACAGGGTCTGCATAACCAGCACTGGGTTTAAGAAGGGAACGAAAAGTAGGGAAGTAGAGGGAACTGGGGACAGCTGGAATCCTAAAAGAAAGCCTTCGGCCTAATGTTCATTTGAGCATGTCAACCTCCCTTCCTGAGGTGCTAAGGGGCAGGAGTGCTTTTTCTCACTCCCCTCCTCCTCCCATTAAGGCCCCCAGTGCTGTTTCTGCTGTAGGAGGGGATAGGGCAAGAGATGGGGTGGGGTTGGAAAGAGAATGCGCACAAGAAACTGAAGGCTATTTCTTTTCTTCACATTCTCACAATTGAAGACTTCTGTCAGCCTTTCAACTCAATGCTCAAAGAGTTAACTTTAGAAGGAACCGTGGAATGATTTGGAATGCCTCCACTTGTTACAGGGGAAAGAAATACATTGTTCAGATTTCTTAGACTTTTTTTTTATTTAAGAGATGTGGGCTATTAAAATGTTTCCTTCAAAAAAAGCCTTTGGAAAATTCCATGAAGGTAGCCACATTTTAATTATGTTTGTGATAACTAGATTTAGATGTGTATTTTGTGTTCCGCTGAGCATAATATAAAGCCAGGATCACCTGTCTTTCAGGAGACAGGTCACCTGAACTTATCCTTAGAAAAATGCACTTTGATGATGCGTGTAAACTTGGCATACCCCGTGGTGGTTGTGCAGCATTGTGGGGGGGGGGGGGGTGGATTCTCTGCAGCCTTCTAGCCTTGGCTACTAGGCTCGTAAACTTTAACAGCCAAGCTCAGAGTCACTAAGAAGCTGCGTGACCTTGAGCAAATCCCAGCCTAGGGTCTCAGGTTTCTGATTTGTGAAATGTGGAATCCGGACTAGAAGATCAAGGAAGTCTCTACAAGTTTTCATATTCTGAGTCCACGTTAGTGCTAGGGTATGTGTCTGTGAGAAGAGACCAAATTTAACGAATTATAAAAGTACTAGGCTGTGTCTATTGTTTTCTAACTGAACCTTTTCTTTAGAAGACCCCATCAATAGCCCTGGCCTGCCTCTCTGTGGGTTTAAGCGCTCCATGATATCATCCTTTTTGGGAAGGGGCATCCCCTTCTACCCCCAAGAAACAACTTCCCCTTAACGAATTTTTATGAATATTGTAGAAATGGTTTTTTGTTTCGGTGGGAAACTATGCATCGTCTATAGCATACTCTTCTGTGTTATCGGATTCTGCTGTTCATTGTCTTTGAGCTCTGTAAACTGTAAGTAACTGACAGGGATATAAATTCTGTCCTGATAGAGATTTAATTGACTTCCTACCAGTTTTATCTCCATTTATCTACAATTCATCTCAACATTCCTTTACTCAGTATAAATTTGTGCGGTTTTGACTTTTCCTTTGAACATCTGCCTGATTCCTATAATGAGGAAAATAAATTCTTGAATATGTACAATTTTATATCTGTATGTGAGTCATGATTTTACCTTTTTCTGAAAATTCTTTTAATAATATACTGTCTCTTCCTAATCTTTAGGAGACTGTTTCTATTTTTACCCCATCATTTGAATTTTGTTCTACTTCAGTGCTCTCCTATCCACACCATTTACCCTTTACCCACTCCCTACCCTGCCCCATTTATTACTTAGATTCTTGTTTGGTTTTTTTTTTTCCCTAGACTTGTACAGAATCAGGCTTGAACATATCCAAGCACTGCTGGAAACCAAATGTTTTGGGGTTTGTTATTTTGGAAATTTCAGCTTCAGTGCTTAAGAAATACAGCCTGGGCATGTTTTGGTATTTGGTATTTGGGATCATTTAAGATCTGCCTATCTGGTGCCAGGAGACAGAGACCATAGCATTTTTTTTAGCTTTGGAAGGCAGTTAGGGCCTGCATCTTTTCGGATAATATATATGATATTCCTTGTGCAACTAATTTAATCTTTTGTTTCAGATTTTTTCACTTTACAATAGAGGGGCCTTAATATTTAATATCTCTGTTACCTCCAGTTAATGTTTTTTGGGGTTTTTTCTTTGTTTGTTTTTTAATGGTTTTAATTGGGAACTACAATAAACTTTAAATGTAATTTTACCAATATATTTAGCTGGCTTATTTGGGTGTACACATATGTGTGAAACACACAGGAGATAGAGGAAATGAGAGAATGCCCCAACAATTTGCCAAGTGTATACTGTGATACTTACATTTATCATTTCCATTTTCTTCAGCTGTCAGCCTTTGAGCCCCAAATATTCATTATCCTGGTGGGGAACAAGAGCCCCTGCAGGCAGCCCAAGTTCTGGGACCCCTGGCAGGGTGGGAGGCACTTGGTTACTTGAACAAGCAAATCAATCGGAGACACTCCCTTTACCCCAGTCAAGTTTATAGCCTGGGGAGGCAGGAGAGAGAGAGAGGAAGTGGATAAGTCTCAGCTGCTTTTACTTTTTTAAAAAATTTAACTCTTTCTTTACTCTAGTGTTGACAAAGTACATTTTCATCCCCAAAGTCATGGTTTCAATGGTACACTTGATGCATGTTCTCAGACTTCCTGCTGAAATACATGATGATGCTACATTAAAGAAAGGAGAATACAATCCGTGCGGTGTAATAGTTTATGGAGGAACGTTTTCTTCTGAAAATAGATGGAGGATGGATCATATCTGGGAACTAAACATAGACTCTCTGGGCCTTAAGGAAATTTCTCTGGATAGTTTGATGAGAACCGAGAAAGCCATTTCAACAAAAATTCTTCATTAGCATTTTTTTCATTAGAGAAAGACAGACAATACTAGACTAATATAATTGTAATACCAGAGATATCAATATAACTTTGAGGCATCGTATCACGTTGTAAAAACACAATGCTGTAAAAGACTCTAATTTGCCAAGCTCCACAGAGCACCAGATGGTACATTCACACAGAGAAGTCTTTTCCTTAAACAGGCGAAAGTCTGTGATGTCATAAGCAGGAGAAATCATAACTGCTCAGAATCTTGATGTGGGTAATGACGTTTTTATCAGCCAGCAGAAGAAAAACCCAGCAGATAGATACCCAGAGAGGGTATGCTAGGTTTTAAGGGTCCTGGTGAGGCCCCCTCCCTGGAGTTGACCCTCTGGTTTTGATAGAGACTCAAGAAGGGGTGATTGCAAACTCCTGGCCTCTGGTAACCCCACTAAAGGCTTCATGCAGATCTAATTCTCTGAACACCCCAGAAAGCCCCAGTAAAACTCTGAATCATTTCCAACTCACCTTCTCCCTAAATTCTGCCTATTAAGAAGCACCATGGATTCCAATCCTGATTACTCCGGAACCCTGTGTTGGCTGTTGCCTGAGCTCCAGTCTTCACTCACTTGCCTGGATAAGCAGCGGATTCTGCTTGGGTCTTTCTCTGCCTTCTGCATCTTGTCCCTTCTACCAAACCAGGCTGCTAGAGAGGTTTTCTTAAAAGTAAATCTTACCATGTCCCTCTCTTGCTTACAAATCATTGCCCCGGTGATGGAAAAAATTAGACCTAGACTCAAGGTTGTTTTGGTCCAACCCAAGAAGCTTGAAGGCAAGTCTCAAAAGATCCAACTGCTTCCAGGTAACTTAACTGAGTCTCAAAATAAAGATAAAAATATTTAAAGGAAAAAAATCAACATTCAGCAATATAAAATGTACATTTTCAGATATTTAATAAAAAATCATCAGGCATCAAAGAACTAGGAAAATAAAATCCATAATAAGAAAAACCAATGGGACACAGATGATAGAAATAATAGGCAAGACTTTTTAAAAAGTTATAAATATCCTCCATATTTTCAAGAAGATAGAGGAAAGCACGAGTTTTTAGGAGAAACATGAACAATATTTATTTTTTACAAAAATCAAACTTGTAAGGATAAAAAGACTATAATGTCTAAGATGAAAAACATATGGATGGGAATAACAATAGATTAGACACTGTGACCGAAGAACAAAAGCAAACAGAGCATCCACGAGCTAACAACAATTCCAAGCAGCTTAATGTGTATAGGAATAATTGCAGCCCCAAATCGCAAGGGTCGGGAAAGGATGAACAGAGCAAGATGTCAGCCATGTTCCTCCCACACTTTCCCTTTCTGGGGAGGCCAGATCGCCTCCCTCTGTGAACTGCTCTAGAGCAGGACATCAGCAGTCCCAACAGTCATGGTGACCCAGCCTTTCAAGAGCAGACATCGGAGAAAGTGGAGGAGAGAAGGCATCTGGGTGAAAGACTGGCTTTGTCTTCGTGTCCGGGCAGGATTGGCTGCTAGAAAGTGCCCACAGGGAGAGCTGTGGGTGGAGTGACTGGAAGAGATGCCAGGTCAGCATGACTCCCCAGCCAGACTGAGTCCAGCACAGGGTCCCTTTGAGGGAACATGGTCTTGGTATTATTTCCTATTATTCAAACCTTTGTTAATGCTGTTGGGTGAAGAATGCCAGCAAGTTGGGAGGACTGGGCCATCCGGAGGGTAGAGATTTCTTCAGGTCTGGGGAATGAGCTCAGGCCCAGTGGAGCGCAGTTCTGCATACTTTGTTCAGACTGAATTAACCCTTCCCCCACCAAAGCTTGGCCATGCACACAAAGCCAGACTCCAGCTGCCTGGAATTTTTTGCCATGACTGCTGATGATTATCTTTCTGTCAATGGGAACTGTCAAGACTGTGAAAGGAGCTCCTTGGTGAGCAGGAGTAGAGCCAGGCAGACAGGGAAGCAGGGCAGCCAGTCACCTGAGAGATGGAGTCAAAGCCAATGGTGGAGCAGAGTTGGACCAGGGAGGCTTCAGCAGGCCCAGGCTAACCAACCGGTGGTCCCCTAGGAACGTCCTTATTTTGGGGAGGAACGAAGGGCTAAGATGGTCCTGTTCTGTGGGGCAAAATGCTCAGGACTCAGCAGCACTTCTAAAGTGTTTAGCCATTTTAGGCAATGTTTTCCCAGAACTGGCTTTCAGGGCCTCACATCAGAAATGACTGCCTGCAACCCTCTGTGCTTGAGGGGAGAAGGGACACTCCCCCAGATGTAACCAGGTGGCAGGGACATATTGGTCAAGGATAGGTGGGGCTCCACAGCTGGGCCTCTTTTCTTTCCTTCTCCTACGATTTTTCCCAGAATAGAGCAATCACCCACAGTCCAACAGATAAGTAAGTACCCCAAAATCGTCGGAGCAGCCCATTTTTTCCCAGACTGGAGCACCAGGCAGATGCTCTGTCTGAGCCTCCATTTTCTCATTTCTCCCCTCCACCCACCCATGAGAGTTCTCTGCCTATAAATCACAGCTCCCTCTTATCACAGAAGGAAATCTATAATTTTCAGCCTGGAATTCTCCACCAATCGTATTTTTCCATTGGCATAAGTGATGTGCATTCATATCTGTTTCCTCACTGGCCTGCCTAAGCCTGGGTACACCAGAAGGCAGAGCTAGAGCCATACACAGATATGCTCTGCTTTATTAGGGGCTGAGAGCAAATGAAAAGGGAGTGAGGCAGGAAGCCAAGAGAGCCAACGCGAGGCTGGCTACTAAGCTGGCTCCCGTTAACACTGAATAAACCGATTGCTTGATGTTGCGGGGCCATCTAAGAGGGGTATGAACCGCTCAGGGCAGCCTGTTCAGGGGGAAGGAAGGGAGCAGAACGTGTCCACTCTCCCCTGTCTCCACCGGTCAAAGTTCTGCCCAACCTCACCCTTTGGGATTGTGCCCATGAGGCCCGCTAATGGCACCTCAAACCTCAAAGGACCAGATGAGGAGCTTGCGAGATGCTCACTGGAAGCCGGCCGGAGCTGCCCCTGAGCTGGCCATCTCAGACACGGCTGGAGCATAACCATTGATCCAGGGTCACAGAAACGGTAAGGCTCCGAGGGCAAGGTGGCCCGTAAGAGGTTCCTCGTGGACACTTCAACCACACATCCACCACAGGCAGAGGACTCTCAAAAAACATATGAGGAGGGTAGGTCCTTAAACAGGACAATCGTGTAAAGTTCTTGGCCCAGTACTTTGGAAAAGCTCAATAAACATTAGCTACTATTATTACTATTATCATCCACAGCATCAATCTTGCTCCTCCTCTCTGATGTGGAAAAGGTGTTTCTTGTCCCCCCCCCCAACCCCCTCAGCACTGTTCCTAACACCTGGTAGTTGGTCTTTTTCCAAAGGCCATTCCCCTCCCCCAACGACCCTCTCTTTCTGTCCGAAGAGCTAGTCAAAGAAAAAGTGGGCCTGAAGGTAGGCAGGGTGGGGCTGTGCTGGAAGGGGCCCTCAGCTGCGTTTCCCCAGATGACTTTCCCACCCCCACCCCCACCCCAGTCCCCGGCCCTGCCTGGCCCTGCTTCTGCTTCTCTCCACTTGGCCAGCAGACGTGAACCAACACAGTGGGCCTCCCACCCAGCTGCCCCAGGACTAGAACCCAGTATGTGCAACGCAGTTCTGAGGAGGCAGAGGTTTTTCCTCAAGTTGATGCCCCACCCCTCCCCCCCACCCCGCCCCACCCCTGGGAAGAGTGGAGCAGCTGCTGGAAAATACCAGGAAGTTCCATTTTAGGAGACTGGCCATGAAGCATCTCTTCCTCATTTCCTCTCCTTGACGCAGACCTTCTTCTCACTCCGCCCTGGCCTCGGTCTCTGCATACCACGCTTAGTCTGGAACTAAGGCCTGATGGCTTTGAACAATTCGGTGGTTCCAAGTTGGGGCCTGACGCAGAGTCAGGCTCTCCAGGAAAACAGCTCAGCAGCAATGGGGGAAAGGGCAGGGCTGAAACCATACCTCCACTTTCTACCCCGGGAACAGAGTGCCATGGCCTTCCTTCTTTCGGAAGCCCACCCAGTAGCTTGCCTCAAAGACCTGCTCCAGACCTGTCTAGAGAAGCCCAGGAGTAAAGTCCCAAAAGCTTTGGCCAGAGGGGGTACAGCACAAGCATTTTACATGTGATGCAAGTTCAGCACACATGTTGTGGAGTAATTCATGTGTACGTTCATTACCTTAAAGTTACCGTTAAGTAATAAGTAAGGATCACTTTTGCTCTTTTATTGGTTTTTGTTCATTCATCTGGCAAATGAAACATTAACACTAGAAGAAAGAGATATGATTATGGAGTCCAGCTGCAGCAGGAATAAGGTTCATGAGCAAGTAACTAAAATACCACAAGAAGGAAAAGACTATCAGCTCACAGAGGAGGAGGAAACTAATTTCTGCCTGAGGGAACCAGGGAGGAATTGTGGAGATGGGTTTTTTTTAACTGGGTCATGAAGAATAAGTAGGAGTTTTCCAGGAGGCAACATGAGGAAGCTGTAGACAAAGTTGGTGCATTCCAGGCAGATGGAAAAATATACCAGACTAAAGGGTATGAAGGAACATTTGTTTATTATCATTTTGTAAAATTTTATTAAAAACCTACTAGTTTCCAGGTTATGAGTTAGCTGCCAGGATGCAGAAATAACTAGGCAGATATAATCCTTCTCTCATTGTAGAGGAAAACAGAAAGTTAAAATCACACAGATAATTTTATTTACAATTGCACTGAGTCTGTGAAAAAGAAGAGGAAGCTGTGGGAGCATGAATGGGGTGAGAGATGGGCCCTTTTGATCTGGGAATCACTAAAGGCCTCCTGAGGAAGAGACAGTTAAGCTGATTCCTAAAGGATGCAGGGCTTAGTCAGGCATTCCAGGATGAGGGAACAGCAAGGGTGATGGTCCTGAAGTAGAAAGAGCATAAGATCCAGAGTATCTGAATGGATATTCCAGAATGGATAGGGCACCCAGGCTTGCAGGAGGCAAGCAGAGTGAGATGATGCAGGACAAGAAGGCTTTGTTCTTTATCCCAAGAACAAGGGGAGGGCGGTGATGAGACTTGCATTATGAAAAAGACCCCTGTGGCTGTCCTGTGGAACATGGAATGGAACAGTAATGGATGTGGGGAGACCAGTTAGATCAGTGAGTCTCTTAGCTACAAGTTAGAATTAAGTGGGGTGTTTTTAATAAGGATGATTGGAACCCATTCCCAGAGGCTTTTCACTTGGTCTGGAATGAGGCCTGGGCATTAGTGATTTTTAAAGTTCTACGGGTGACTATAACATATATCTAGGGTTGAGCACCCTTTAGTTAGAAGGATATTGATTAAAAAATAAAAAAGAAGAAAAAGAAAGGAGGAGGAGGAAGAGGAGAAGGAGGAGGAAGAGAAGGGGGAGGATATTCTGCTTGAGGTGATAGAAATTGGTGGTTTGGCCTAATGGGATGGAGATGGATGGGAACTTTTAGAAGGCAGAATAGTAGCAACCAAGGACTGCCAGATTACTGGTTTTGGCAATTCACTGTGAAATGAAAACACTGGTGGAGTACTATTCATGGGTTCATGACATGAATTCAAGTTTGGACATGTTGAATATAAGGAACCTATAAGCTATCTAAGTGGACAGCAGGCAGTTGGACACAAAGACCTGGACTCATTGAAGCTTGGGCTGGGGTATATCTGAGAGTCATAGCTGTAGAGACAGTACTTGAGATATGGCTGGGCTTGCCTAGCAAAAGGAAAGTGTGTGGGGTGGGAGGAAGGAGAGAAGGCCTAGGACCCAGCCTGAGATATTCCCACATTGGAGGTTAAGTAAGGAGAGAAGCTGGCAACAGAATCTATAAATGAGAAGCTGGGGAGGGTCTTGAAGCCCACAGCAGTCAACATTTCAATGTTCCTGAAGGTCAAAAAAGATGAGGTCTGAAAAATGTTTATTTGGAGCATGTGTTATAGGAGATAAGGCTGAGGAAGGGCTTTGGTCCTGTTGTAAAGGGCCACAGATCCAAACTAAAGACTTTCACTCTATGGACTCTTTGGAGTCATGGATGATTTTGAGGCAGGAGGGTGGTAGATCAGTTTTTAAAAGGCTTTCTCTGGTCAAGGTGGATGATAGCTTGGTTAGGGAGAAAGAAAGGGTTTGAGTAGAAGAGCCAGGGACCATGGCAATAACTTTAAGAGGGAATGGTGACTTACATTGGAGATTAGAGTGGTTATGAATGAAAAAATTAATTCAAGAGACAGATTTCCCAGCCAGCCCTCCTGGTGTGGCCCAAGGGGACTCCCCTGATGAGGAGTTGAGTTAGGGTCTTGGGCATTCCAAGCATTTGGAGGAAGGACAGTGTGGAAGCTCCCAGCGTGAAGAGGTAGCTGTTCTCATCTTTGTGGCATGAGCGTGCCCATGGGTGGAGGAGCCTCCAAGAGGGTGGGTGGGGTAGTAGGTGGGCCCAGTTGTTCAGGGAAGGTGGGGACTCTCATAAAGCAAATGAAGCTTTAGGAAAAAAATGTAGTTTTTCAAGAAGCCATTGAAGGGTGGGCTGATTCAGAGTAACCAACTCAATAGGAAAACTTAAAGGGTAAGAGGAGGAGGAAACAGGAAGGAGAGAGCTGCTGGGTGAAACCCAAGCTGGGTGGGACTGAGGTGGAGGCTTAGCCGCAAAGCTGAGTGACAGGGCACTGGGCCAGGAAAGCCAGCTAAGCCACGGGCTCATGGCTAGGTGGGGGCTGGTCCGGGGCACAGTCATAACCACTTACATTTATATAGCATTTGACAGCTGAGAACATGTCCACAAAGGTTCTACTGTAATTTCGTAACAGCCTGGAGAGGCGGGCAGGGTGGGGGTTACCGCCTCCACCTCCACATTAGAGGTGAAGAAAGAGAGGCTCAAGAAATTCGAGTGACTCGTTCAAGGTTACACAGCTAGTACGGGCTGAGCTGGAGGGTGAACCTGAGGCTCCTGAGTCCAGGCCAGCACTTTCTCTTCTTCACGGTGCTGCCTGAAGTCAGCAGGGCGCAGGCCTGGAAGGCCAAGCAACTCCAGGGATGCAGATGGGCAAAAGAGAGTGCCTTCTACTCTGAAGAAGCAGGAACAAGGAGAAGGAGCCCAGAAGTTGGGCTCTGGAGCTCAGTTAGGAGAAACAAAGGAAGCAGTGGGAATAATTATGGAGATACAGGTAGCTGGTGGAATCCAAGTGTGGGAACCCAGTGGGGCCTCTCCAAGGAGGAACAGGAACCCAGAACCTAAAGCCATTAGGAACCACAAAGGTGGTCTCTCTCCCAACACCCCATCCCCCAGTCTCTCGTTGTGTGGGTCTCTCTGCTCTCTCTCTCTCTCTCTGCCTATGTCAACCTCGGTCTCTGTCTCAGGCCTCTCAGCACACCTGCTTCACCATCTCTTCACCAGCTGTTTTCTTGCTTCTGTGTGTGTGTGTGTGTGTGTGTGTGTGTGTGTGTGTGTGTGGTGGGGTGTACAAAAGGGGCTGCCCCATGGCTCCAGAGGCCACGTCACTCGCCTCCCCGAGAACAGAATCTCTTGGAAAACAGAACCCGATAGGCCGAGGGAGAGCAACCATAACTGCCACCCCTGTGACTGCTAGAAAAGGGGGTCACTGTGAGCTGAGGCCTCAGCGGGGAATATTAGAGACTGATGCTATACAGAAGAATCAACCCCCCAGGGACACAAGAGTGACTCACCTGCCCAGGCCAGCTCCTGGCCTCAGGGCCTTTACACTTGCAGTTTTTGCTCTCGCGAATGCACTTCCCAGATATTCCCATGGCTCATTCCTCATGCGCCCCAGATCTTTGCTCAAATGGACCCCTTCCTGTGAGACCTTTTATGATCGCCAACCTAAAACTAACCCCAGCCCCATTTGGCATTCCTTATCCTCTGCTTCATTTTTCTCTGTTAAATATCACTCTCAGGCCCACTATACATTTTGTCATTTATTTATTTTATTGTTTATCACCTCTTTCTAGAATGTCAGCTCCACAAAGGCAGGGATTTTCAACTGTTTTGCTCATTTTTGTATACCCAGTGCTTAAGCATATAGTAGGTACTCAGTAAGGTTTTGCTGAATGAACCAATTGATAAGTAAAACTTCTTTTGTTTTCTCAAATAGCCTCTCCTGGAGAAGTAAATGTAAAGTGACTGTCTTGTGAAGCGGGGGTGAGTGGGGTTCCCAGGAAGAAAAATATAAGAAAGATTATGAACTGGGAGGTAGACCTTTAGAGAGGCAATCTTTTCTTTTCTGGTCCTAATGGATTGGCAAAATTGGGTAATGGTTTGGGAGTGAATATAAATAGAGAATTACTGGGTAAAATAAGAATAATTAGAGATATGACAAACTCCATGAAATGGAGTAAGTGGTGTAAATGTTATTAACAATGGCTGCCATGGGGTGGGATTCACCATGTGCCTCCCACAGGCAAACTCCTAGCCTTTGTATGACTAAAGCTGGCTTCCCTCAGCCGGGCTCCTTCCCATGGTAACACGAAGCCTGCTACCAAATGAGGAGCTCTTGGTCTGAGATGCCATTGCCCAGAGTGCCAGGAGGAACCAGGTCAAGACTTAGGCAGGGCCAAGTCTGGGGTGAGGCAAGCCAGGAGGCTCAGGACACAAAAGTTAAGGAGGAGCCCACTCTGCGGTTAGTGACAGTGCAAGGTCAGCCCTTGCAGGAACCTGGAAATGAGAGCCTCCTTAAATCCTGTGCTCTTAATAGGAAGCTCACTCTCAGGGTGGGACTCAAGGTGACTTTTGGGCGCTAAGGTACTTTTGCCTTTGTGGACCCCTTCCTCCTTAAAAAATATGTATTAAAATTATATTTTTGAATTGCATTGATGTAAAGATAAGTGTAATCCAGGCCAGATTATATTCAGGTTTTTCTTCTGATTTTAAAGTAAATTAAAACATTTTCATGGCCCCTAAAATTGTCCTGGGCCCTGGGCACTGTGCTTACTGTGTTTAATGGCAAACTCGGCCCTGGCGAGGGGGTCTCGCAAACCTGAGAATGAGTCCTAAATTTTGCAGCCTGGATGCCTCATTTGCCTCACCCTAGTCCCAGCCTTGCAAGGGGATGTTTACAGCCCCTAAATTAGCAACCTCCATTGAGTGATTGTATTTCTTTCCCTTCACTGAGCTTCAGTATTCTTGTGTTCGAACTGGTTATCATCAAATAAGAGTTGTTCGTCACGATATAAGTAGGAGAATTTAATAATATCACCATATGATCCAGAAATTCCACTTCTAGGTAATACCCAAAACAATTGCAAGCAAGGACTCAAAGAGATATTTGTACACCCATGTTCATAGAATTAATATTTATAATAGCCAAAAGGTGGAAACAACCCAAATGTCCATCAATCAATGAAGAGACAGAACGTAGTATTATATACATATAATGGAATATTATTCAGCCATAAAAAGTAATGAAATTCTGAAAGAGGCTACAACATGGATGAATTTGATAACATTCTCTAAGTGAAATAAACCATAAACAAAAGGAAAAATATGATATGATTCCACTTATATGAAGCACCTAGAGTAGGCAAATTCATAGAGATAGAAAGTAGTTCATAGCTTCTGACTGGGATGATGAAAAGGTTCTGGAAATGGATAGTGATGATGGTTGCACAATATTATTTATGAATGTACTTAACGCCACTGAATTGAACACTTAAAAATAGTTAAAGTGGTACGTTTTATGTATATTTTGCCACAATAAAAAAAATATGCATAAGTACTTTACACAGGGTAAAATGTCATGCAAATGTGAAAAATCATCATTGATAGCCACTGGGTGGCTGAGGAAGACAAGCGTTCCAAAGCCAGATGGATTGGCAGACATAAAACTGCTTCGTAAACATAGCTCTCACTAGCCCGGACCTGTTGCTCACCGCCCACTGCAGCCCACAGATTCAATGACCAAGTCAAAGAATGAATGGACAGTAGCCAAGATTCTAGAAGCACTGGGTAGCATAGCATACACTCTCATCCTGGAACTCTGTCTTTCCTCGCCCTCCTGTAGCGCTCCCTGTGGGGGACCATGGTCTATGGGCTTGACCAGGATATCTCTTGGCGATAGTCTTGGTGTTGGTGGCACGAGGAATGACCTGTGAGAGGCCAGGCTAGCCCCCTGGCCCTGACAGTGAGCACTTTGTGCTGAAGTTGGCCTAGTCCAATGCTCTGGTTTGGAAAGAGTGTCCTCATATCTGAATAAACTGACAGGAGAGCTCGGGCGGGGCGGGGGCGGGGCGGGGGAGGGGGAGGGGGGTTACGACCTGGGACAGGGACCCGTAGCCCTCCGTGTTGGAGCTGCTTCGCTTTCCACAAGCAGATCCTATGTGCCAAGATGAAGTCTCAGAAAACACACAGAAAGGGTGAAGTGGGAGAGGGGTTCCCGGTTCAGTAGGACACTTCGTGACAAAGTCAGCACAAGGTTTTTTTCGACAGCAAGTCTGCCAGCACAATATGGGTTCCAGGGGCACCCCGCCTCTCCGGGGAGCCTGTGCATTTCCTGGAATTTGTAAGCAATATGTGGTATTTGTGGGGAGAAAGTCTATAGCTTTCATCAGATTCTCAAAGGGGTGTGTGACCCAAAAATGCTCTTATTATCACTGTTTCCGTAAATTTAAAATGTAATATCAGAGATCAGTGTTTACCTTATACCCAGTTTTTAGGAGGCGTATAGATGGTTTCAAATGATGTATGAGACTGCACACAGCGAGAGGCAGAAGTACAGTGTTTGGGGCGTGTGGGGAAGAAAACACAGCTCAATCCTCCAACTCTCTTTTCCTAAAATCCTCCAATCCTCTTTTCCTGGTTTTTAAGCAAGCAAGCCTTTCATCTGTGCACAAACGCTGGCCCCAAGCGACAGCATGGTCTCCTTGTCAAAATGATTCTTCCTAGTTTTTGTATCTGTGTGTAAATGACACACCCAAGTCACCAGTCAGCCCAGAGCACCCAGCACATAAAAGAATGACCCTCCATGTCCCACGGGTCCCTTTAATAACTCTTTGTGGCCTCCTTTAAGCCCCCTGAACAGAACTTAGATGATACATAGGGACTTTTGGTCAAGTTGGCAAGCACCAGGCAGAAGCCAGCTTGCAGGGCCCTGTACTTTCCTGCCAGGGAGGGAGGCCATAAGGAGAAGGGTCATAACGAATGGGTAATTGAGCAGCTCTAAAGAGTGACTCAGGCATTCCAGTGGGGCTTTTATTTTTCCTTTTTGTTGATGTGTAAGATGCAATCAGTCATTTTTTCCAACAAGTTGAGTTGATAGTGATTATCCGTGGCAGCTTGTGAGCTGGGGTCACTGAGAACCAGTCCACAGGCCAATGTTCTTCTCTCTCCCACTCCCAACACCTAAGCTAACCACCCCAAGCCTGACATTAGAAGTTTCTTGGTCCCAGGAATTTTAGCGAAGTTACAGGCTGCAAATAGTCAGAGAAGGCTCTCTGGAAAGGGTGGCCATAGAAGGGAGATTGGAAGCTTGTGAGCTCAGGCCTGACATCCATCCCTACCTTACACTTCTTTGTTACCTGGGATGAAGGAAGGGCAGAAAAATGGCTTGTGCTGAATCAGAGAGATGCTCATCAGGAAAGAGGCAGAAGACAGATAACGTTTGGTAAGCACCTTCTGTGAGCCAGGAGCTCAGCTAACTAACTAACCCCTTTCCACATGCATCATTTTATGTAATCCTCACAGCAGTAGAGAATTGTTTAAACTGAGCGCATACTAAATGCCAGACATTGTAGATACCAGATCTTTACAACAATTCTTCCGGGGAAATCAGGATTTGAACCCAGCTCTGCCTAACTCGAAAATCTATCCTTTTGCCACCACATAAGTTTGTTCCCCATCTGACAGCTGCTCTTGCTGGCCATGATGGCCCTGTATGCCCAGCTGTGGTGATTTGGTAGCACGTCCCAAAGAGTTCATGAAGTGTAGCTGCTCATGGTTCCCTCCCACCAGATACAGAGACACAGACTTCCAAAGAGCAGCTGCTTTACCCATCACTAATCCTGGGAACGACAACGGACAAAACTAGCTGGAAAGTCCTGCTGAGCATCATTCTATCTGCTGTCATCTCTCCTGCCCTGGGGGAAGGCACAGGAGGGCAGCTTCTTAAATTGGTATCACGATGTTAGGGGCCTAGCTCTCACTTCTATGGAGAAATTCTCTTTGGTTGAAGGGTCAGGATCTCATCACCCCAGAGTAAAGGATGGAGAGGCAACCTAGGACTGTGGTGTTTTGGGGGGTGAAGTGGGGCTTAAAGCTGTTCTAGCTGGACAGCTCTCTCTAACCCTCTTGGTGAGAAGCCCTGCCATAGGCCTGGGGTGGGGCAGTGGGGCTGAGGTGGGTAGATAGTAACAAGGGTGAGAGGTGGAAGGGGCTTTGGGGACAGAAGTTTTGGTGCAGGTTTGACTGGGTCAGGCAAGCAACCAGGGACTTGGAAGTGAACATGAGGTCTGAAGCAGAGATTAGAAAAATGGCAGGACCTTTGCCTAGTAAAGGCTGGACCATCAACGTCAATTTTTAATTAAATCCAAAAGCTTGATGCATCTACAGCCATGCTACCCTGAACAAACCCCATCCTGTCTAATCTCAGAAGCTAAGCAGGGTCAGGCCTGGTTAGTCCTTGGCTGGGAGACCACCTAGGAACCAGGTGCTGTAGGTATAAAAAATAAATTAAAAAATAAGGGATCTTAAGCTGACAAGGTCCTTGCAATTTGTGAAGTCAACCAAGGGTTGCCTCGCCTAAAAAAAAAAAAAGTTTAATGCTCACAATTTTGAAAAGGGACGGGTAGGGAGGGGCAGGTGATTTAGTCAGGAGAGGCTTGGTGCCTGGGAGTTCAAACTGTCAGTAGAGCTGTGGGCCTCTTAGCTGCTGTTTTTCATCATTAAAATGGGGCTACCACTTTTCAAAGCTAGTTTTCTTGGGAGGACGTTATGAGGGAGAGTTCAGGAGTCGCTTCATATTAATTCTACTGAAGTTACTCATCTTTTTCTTTCTGGTAGCTTTTCGGATTTCCTTTTTGTCTTAGGTTTTCTATATTTTAATTTGTTGTGTCTTGGTGTATATTTCTTTTTATCATTTGGAGGAGATTCAGCAGCCTCCTTAAATCTGTGGAGTATTGTATCTAACCATTGATGACAAATTCTCATCCTTTTTCTTGTTGAATATCATATCTCTTTCGTTTTTTTCTCATCTTGTTTGGAAGTCCCAGTGAACGTATATTAGATATTCTTTCTCTGCTCTCTATGTCTATACTCAATGTTTTCATATTTTTAACTTCTTTATTTCTCTAGCCTCGAAGCTGATGATACTATCCGGCACCTAAAAAGCACATAGTAAATCATGGTACCCTTTCCTGGTAAAGGTGGCTAAAAATATAATTATTGGGGTAGATAGTTGAGATTTATGTTTAAGTGACAAACTGAAAGGTGAATCATTGCAAAATATACTTACCTAAAGAAAGAAGTAGGCGGCAGAAGGAAAGGGGCAGAATGGTCATCTATGTTTTAGCTCTTCATGGCCTGTAAGTCCTGTTCCCTGGATCCCCAGGAAGCATTGGCCTCCCCCACAGCTTGTTAGAAATGCAGAATCTCAGGCCACACCCCATACCCTCTGGAATAGAATTTGCATTTGAAACCAGAGCCCCAGAAGGTTCACAGGTAAAGTTTGAGCAGTGCTTCTACCTCTCAATACGGGAACTGCCTAAGGAGTTTTAAAAACTATTGGTGCCTGGGTCTCACTCCCAGAGACGCTGATTTCCCTGGTCTGGGGTGAGGCCGAGCATGGAGACTTTTTTAGCTCCCTCGTGATCTGATGTGCAGCAAACATGGAGAACCACAGCTCTGCCGTCCTGCAGTTTCAGGTGTGAGGAGCATCTGGTCCAGGGGGAAGCAGAGGAAACTGAGGATGCAGCGTTTCCTAGGTGAAAACCTCCTGGCCAGCAAGAGTCAGCCTTGGCTTTTGCCCCAAGGAGGAGGCAGGGCTCAAAGGAAAGACATTGCCCTGGGATTTTTGGTTTCTCATCCCAATTCTGCCTCCCCAAACAGGCTGTGTCCCTGAGCCCAGTCACTGCTGGTCAAGTGAAGGGGCAAGTAAGTGAACTGTCCCTCTCTGAGTCCTGGAGTCAGTCCTCACTTAAAAATGAGGCTACTTATTCCCTCCAGCCATAAGTTCTAATGTTTCCCTTCATTATCTTTCCTATTCTGTTTCATGGTCCTGTTGAAGGGGGCTTCTCCCAGCCTGGCTGTCAGCACTGGAAGCATTAGCGGCTTCCAGGAGGACAGGCGGCTCCTAAGTGGTACAGAGGGCGTGATTCCATGCACATGAGGGTCGCAGGGGTCAGGATGGCGGTTACCCTTTGGAGAAGTAATTGACAGTGAAGACACATGTGGAAGCCTTCCGCAGTGTGATGACATTCTATATCTAGACCTGGGTGGTGGTTTCATGGGTGTATTAACCTTCGCTGAGCTATTCACATGGGAATTGAGTACTTTATGTAAATTACGCCTCAATTAAAACAAAAAGCAAGTAGTGCTTTACAGGCACCCAGGGGAGTGAGAAGTTCAAATCACTTGACAGCCAGGAATTGGAGACTGGCTGGCTCGGAAGCTAAAGCAGAAATTGGGTAGAAGGGGAGAGAGTGAGAGCCAGAGAGACACCCAGAAAGATGGTACAGAGAGAGAGGGACAAACAGACAGAGAAGGTGCTCATGGGAACAAGTCGACCCAAATTCTAGCCAGTTGAATTAGTTTTAGGTAAAAAGGGGCAGTGGGGCCGTGGGGGAGGAGGTCTCCCAAAAGTGCAACCAACCACCTTGCTGGTTTGTCCATGACTCTTGGTTCTAGCACCAAAAGTTCTGGGAAACGTCTCAGGCCCAGGCCATGGGGACTGCTCACCGCCCTGTTTCCAGGCCAGGGGCTGAGGCCAGTGGGGAAGCGGAGCAGGCCCCACGAGGAGCCGCCAGACCCAGGGCCCTAAGCTGCTCCAGCGGATCCCTCAGTGGGTTAGGTAGGTGGGCTCTCTCCTCTTCAGCAGAGGTGGCCGTGAACCCACCGAGAGTCAGAAATGAGGTCGAGGCGACCAACTCTGTGGCCCTCCCAGGTATTCCCCCAGCTCGGTCTCTGTCTGTACAGTCTCAGCCAGGATGGGCTGCAGTTGTTTATTTGCTTATGGGTTTTTCCTCCCAGCTTTGAGCCCCTGGGGGTATGGGTGAGGCTTCCTTGCTTTTGTGCTCTGCTCTGCTCAGGGCCTCAGGGGGTTCTTACTCTTTCTGCCATGGATCCTCTTGGCAAATTGAAGGAGTTTTAATCCTCTTCTCAGAATAATGCATTATATGCCTACAATAAAATGCGGAGGGTTGTAAGCAAATCAGTTGTGCAGAGATACACCTATCAAAAGATTTATTTTTAAAACTCATTTGTGATAAAGTCGTAAGTGTCCTCCTTTATCAAGGCTTTACCTAATACAATCCAGCAGCAGGTGTGATGTTGAGGCAGCCATGACTATAAATGGTAATTCGTGATACCTGCCACAAGTGTACTAGACAAATGAAAATCAGTGTGATTGCAACTGGGGACAATCAGGTACTGCTGACACTACCGTGGTTGTGGCTGCATCTACTTCCTTTTTTTTTTCTTTTATGCCTACAGCACTTGGTCTTCCTAGGTGGTCTCTCATCCAAGCTAACCAGGCCCAACTCTGCTTAGCTTCAGGGTGGCACAGCCATAGACTCGCTTACATTCCTAATAGCGGAAAACTCTAAATTTCACTTAGCAATGAAAATATAGGTATAATTTTTGTCTCATCCAAGTGCACATACTCCTGAATTCTACCCATGAGCCCAGGTTAAAAAAAAAAAATGTTGTGTAAGTAAATGAAAGATCAGATGTGTGCATTGCAAACCAGAGGGCACAGTTTCCTTGTGAATATACTGTGACTCCTCGAGGGATGTGGGTGCTTGGGGGATGGGCCGGGGAGCTGAGAGGTAGGCTAACACCAGATCACCAGTCCACAAACTATGAGGCCAGAAGCAAACAGGGATCCCAGTCTTCGTGTTCCAGAGCTGGCTGCTGATCCTCAGTAGGCTTCGTTGTGGTACAAATAACACTTGGGGTGACCTTTGCCTCCTCCCACCATTCCCCAGCGTGCAGGAGGACGGATGGCTGGCACAACTCAAGCACTGAGGGGAACCAGGAACCTGCATCTTCGGCCTGGAGACGGGCCTTTGGGGGACAGCTGGTGGTGCTTTGGAGTCAGTCCAGGTTCAGACCCTGCTATAGCTAAGAGAGACGCTACCAGGGCTACCCTACAGTGCCCTCACGGTGCCCTGAACATCCCTCTGTGTGAGATAAGCTTCAGGTAGCCCCTCCTGGGACCTTCTTTTAAGATGAAAATCTACTTGGGAGAGGTGGTGCATTCAAAACTTAAGGTCTTAGCATGAATGATTTTTCATATCACCCTGCGCAAGAGAGCGAGGGGCCCCTTTCCTGGCACCAGCCCAAATGACCTCCAGCTGAAAAACTGCCCTCTAATTAGCAATCAGGAAACCAAGGCATAGCACGGTGCCAAACATCATAGCCCTATCATCTGTATTCTGGTGACATTTTAGCCCTCAAGACATCATGCTCCTGCCCCTGCATGGCGGAGCTGCAGACCCCACGGGTTATTTTTATCTAATGGCACTATTGTTGGTTGTCTGGTAGCTGCTGTGGTGGGTTCCAGCAGCACTGTGCTTGCAGCCAGGATTTCCTGTGCAGCTTCCTCCACCCTCCTCAGGCAAAGTTCCCTCCCTCCTCCAGAGCTCATGAGGCAATCAGAGACCCTGGGCCTCCTGGAGACTAACCATGGCCATGGGGGAGATCAAAGGCATCGTTGCCTTCTCTGGTTTGCCCCCCACCCACCACCCCACACACACGCACCGGCCACCCATGCTCTGGCCTTGGGTGTCCCAGCCCCGCTTCCTCTGCAAAGAAGGGTATAAAGCTACTTTTTCTAGTGACCTCTCCCCAACCCCACAGCTCTTTAAGGTAAAAACATTGCTTTCTAGTAAGCTAGATTCACTAAGTCAGTGGCTCTCAAACTATTTGGACGGCAACCTATAGCAAGAAAAATATCTTTTTTCATGACCAAGTACACCCATCCATACATATGTAGGAATGAAACGAAGGTTTCAGGGAATAACACGTAATCTTCTCATGTCTGCCGCACTCTGACTTTTTCCTGTCCTATTCTAGTCTTTTCTATTTGTTTTCTTTCTTTCTTTTAAAAATTCTAGTTGCGACCCACAAACAAATCAATTTCACAACCCAATAAGTAGTCACAATTTAGTTTGTTTGAAAAATACTGCACCAGACACTACTTTCTGGAGGATTTCTCTTCTCTGAATGAAGAAAGGGTTTACAGAGCTTACGGAGGCCTCTGAACTGAGTGCTGCCATGGTTTTGGAGCTACACAGAAAAGGAAGTTCAAGCTCGGACTGGCTGAGTAGCTTGCCCACGAAATCAGCCATGGTGGGAGCATTTATATCATGGAAACTGGCTACAAATCAAGACTCTTTTTTTACATTTACCAGCACACCATCGATTCTAACCCAGCTCTTTCTGGTTCCAATTTTGGTATATTTTGAAGCCCTCTGACCTCACTCAGCTTCCTCATCTGTGAAATAACATTTAAAATGCCTACTTAATGGAAAAAAGTTATATTCATTGAGTACATTCTGGCAAGTAAGAGAGACAATGACTGAGAAGAAACAAAATACAAATAATTGATTTTGCTGCTGTGATGAGATATGAAAGATGAAGTCCCCAAGGTTTACTATCTTATATGATTTCCATCATTGCTAACTGTAATTTGAACAAAAAACAAAATTCTATACATGAAAATTCACACTTTGCAAAACTGTTGTGAACTAGAAAAAACAAAGGTAAACCTAGACCCAGTGCTCTGTAAATGGTAGCTAATATTTGAAAAGAGTAAATCCAAGTTTTTTTAAAATTGGAAATGGCAACAAAAGTATTGCAAATGAATTGCATTTCAAAGTAGGACTTTCTAACAAAGTAAATGGAGAGAAGGGAGGATTCTGAGGAATATTCTGATTCATAGACCATCCTGTTGAATGGTCCATCCACATTAATTACTAATCTTCAAAATTCTAGAATAGAGGCTTTACAGTCTCAAATTTATCTTGTCCCAGTGCAGTAATGCTCCCATCATCTGACAGATACCTCTGTCTAGTGACACCCAGAGAAGATGGTGAGCCTTAGGAAGGTGTAGACCCCAATTGCTGGAAAGTGGCCTCTGACTGCCTGGAACCCCTCCTGTTCATTGTCACCCTGCTCTCTGAAGCCATGCAGGAAAGGTCTAGATCATCATCATCATCATCATCATCATCATCATCATCATCATCATCGTTATGATGACAATGGCTACATTCATTTTTTATTGTGTCTGTAACAAATTACCATAAATTTAGTGTCTTAAAACCATACAAATTTGTTATGTTACTGTTCTCAAAGTCAGAAGTCCAAAATGGGTGTCACAGGGCTGAAATCAAGGTGTTTGCAGGGCTCTGTCCCTCCTGAGGGCTTTAGAGAGAATCGTTTCCTTGCCTTTTCCAACTTCTAGAGGTGCCTGCATTTCTTGGCGGGTAGCCCCTTCCTCCATCTTCGAAGCCAGCAGCATTTCATCTCCCAATCTTTCTGACTCTGGCACTCACTCTTCTGCCTCTCCTTTTCATTATAAGGATGCCTGTGATTAGATTGGCTCACCCGGGTAATCCAGGCTCCTCCCCAAGCCAAAGTCAGCTGATTAGCACCATTAATTCCACTGACAACCTTAATTCCTACTTGCCATATAACGGAACATATTCACAGCCCCCTGAGATTATGGCATCTTTGGGAGTGGGGAGCATTATTTTGCCTATCACGATGGCTAACATTTCTTGAGCACTTACTCTGTGCCTGGTACAGTCCTAAGCATGTTACTTGTAATAATGCATCGAACGCTCACCACGACTCTATGAGGTAGGTGCCCATTTTACAGATGAGGAAAGCGAGGCACAAAGAAGAAAAGTAACTTCCTAAGTAACTTGCACACAGCTAGTAAGGGGAAGGACTGAGCTACAGATCTAGGAGTCGGATCTCAGAGCCCATTCTCTTAGCCGCAACTGCCCTTCAGTAATTCCAGGACAGATGTGTCTCCATATGCAAATAGCCCCTGGGGATGGAACTGAACTCTACCTGATTTAATACTCCCTTCGATGACCCAGAGCCCCTTCAGGATATGATAGTACCTTGGGCCCATCAATACTGACTGTCATTTTTCATGAGTCAGACAACTTTGGATAGACTGACCAGCAGACTTCCAGGGCCTGGGATGTCTGATGAGCTTGCTTCCTTCCCAGAGGGTTTCTCACAATGGGCAGTCGTGATTCTCTGTGGTATCTGACCAGCTGCTCTTCTTTCCCTATACTCCAGCCATGCCGACTTCACTGATATTGCTCAAAAAGGTCAATCCAATTTCTACCACAGAGCCTTTGCAATGAGTGACACCCTTGCCTGAAATTTCCCAGTCTACACAAAGCTCAACCATCACTTCAAACAGGTCTCTGCCCAAGGATCACTCCTTTAAAAAAAGGAGCCAGGCATCAGGCCCACCTTGATGGGAGATATTTTCTCTTTCCCTCTCCAATATTTTGGTGGGCAGAAAGCATTAATATTCCCTCCTTGTCCTACTTTCTACCCTCCAATAGCTCACAGTGATGAACAAAATGGACAGACTAAAGGAGTTGTGTTTGCAGACAGGGAGGTGTCTTTAACTTAAAGGTCCCCTTGAGCGTGGTGTGCACAAAGGACCCAGAGTAAAAAGCAAGAAAGAGAGGGCAAGAACTAGTTTCATAGACACCAGGTCTTTCAAGGGAAAGAGAATAAAACCCTGACTTTGTGGATCATCTCCTAAGTGGCTCAATCTCCCTGTGCAGGAGATACTAATTTTAATCTCTATTTCACAGGGAACACTGAGAATATTGGACGTTAAGAAAGGAGAGCCCCAAATCACATAAAGAGTGGCAAGAGCAGGACTTGAGTGTAATCAACCTAAACAACACAGTAAAGTCCACCAGTTGCCATTCAATGCTCTTCCTTTAAGGAGAGAGGAGGTGACCTGGGGATTGGAACAATAGTGAAGCAGTTGGCCAATAAGGAAAAAGAAAAATTTTTTCTAAATAAATAATTATTTTATTTGGAAAATCATCTGGAAACAATGAGAGACAGAGTGAAGACTCATGTTTCCATCCCCAGGGGCTATTTGCATATGGAGACACAATTGTTCCAGCACCATTTGTTGAAAAAAATATCCTTTCACCACTGAGTTCCTTTGCACCTTCATCAAAAAGCAATTGGTCTTATATGTGTGGGTTTATTTTTAGACTTTCTGTTCTGTTCCATAGGTCTATTTGTCTATCTCAATACCACACTATTTTGATTACTATAGCTTTGTTAATAAACCTTGAAGTTGGGTTCTTTCTTATTTTTGAAAATTGTTTGACTATTTTCGGTTCTTTGCATTTCCGTATGAATTTCAGAATCAGATTGTCAATTTCTACAAAAATGCTTTCTGGGATTTTAATTGTGTTGAATCTATAGATCAGTTTGAGAACTGACATTTTAACATTGTGTCTTCAGTTTCATGAACATGGTATACCTCTGGTAATGTAGGTCTTATTTAATTTCTCTCAGCAATGTTTTGTAGTTTTCACTGAAGAGATATTGCATGTCTTTTGTCAGATTTATACCTAAACAGTTTCTATTTTTGATGCTATTGTACGTGGTATTTAAATTTTTAATTTGCAGTTGTTTATTGCTACTCCATAGGAATACAGTCGGTTTTTGTATAACAATCTCAGATCCTGCAACCAACCAAACTCACACAGCAGTTCTAGTAGCTTTTTTGGACAGATGTCATCGGGTTTTCTAGGTAGATGATATCATCTGTTAACAAAGACAATTTTCTGAAGGGCTATACTCAAGGACACTGTGTTCTAATAAATTCCATTCTCAGGGTGTTGGAAAAGAAATAGAGGGGCAAATCCAAAATGAGGATGGTCAAGGCCTGCAAGCTATCCTCAGGGCAGCAGATGCATAACAGACCTAGTGGTTTTACTTGGGCGAGTGTTAAAATGTACGGATATTCTATTAATATGGAGGGTACCCTCAGCACAGATCGCTTGGATTTCTATATTCACGATGGCGACAAGCCCAGATGTGGGCTGAGTGAAGGCAAAAACATCCAGCCTCAGGTTAGGAAAATGTTCTAAAACCCTTCCACAAAGCAATACCTCTCACTCTGACCTTGAGGTCCTCTTCCAGGTCTCCAGGCCTTCCACCTTGCCCCCTCCGACCCCATCTCCATAGAGCCAGGTTGTACGAAGATGTAAATATTCTAGGTCCTGCACTTATAATAAAACCCAGCTCTTCACCAAGGCCTCAGCAGCCCTCCTTGCATCGTTTCTTCTTCCCCACCCGCGCTGGGCAAACTCATCCCAAGCCGTCTCTCTGCCAGAAGCGCTCTCTCCATACACCTCACCCCTCTTCTCCTGCTCCTTGTCACTTCTTCAGATGCTCTTCCTGACCCACCCCAACACATTGTCTCAGAGCACACCATTTTTCCTTTCTCCTACCTTTGACTCACCATATTTGTAATTTAATTTTACACTAAAACAGTGCTTCGAGGGTTAGGACCACTGCTATTTTGTTTACCCCAATCTCTTAACAATGCCTGATAAGAGGTAGACACTCAGTAAATGGTGTGAATGGGTGCTGGAGCTCTCCTTTGCTATATATACACTCTTCCATTCACCCCTTGTCTTTGTGATTGAACTTGTTAGAATATATCTGGTATTGCTCTTCCCTTAGAAATAGTTTAAAATCCTGACTGCATGTTAAAAATGATTCCAAAAAAATACGAATGCTTTGAACTCACCCCCACTTATTGAAGTCTAATTCATGGGGTGTAGGACCCAAATTATTTGTGTATTTTTTTAAAGCTCTCTTGGTGATTCTGATGTGTATCCACAGTTGATAACCACTGACATCGAAGAAAAGGCTGCTTTCGTTCAGCCAAGTGATTAAAGAAAAAAATGGATTCGCTCAGCCCGAAGGGCCAGCAGGCAAGGTAGGTAAGGAACCTCACACGGGCATCCCTGCAACCCAGCCTCGTACGAGAGTCACCCCTTAGTTTCCTTTGTGTTCTCTCCATTCCAATGGAGCAAGAAGAAGGAAACCAGACCAGAGTGGAAAGCATTTTCAAACTTTATTTACAACTGTCACAGTGACAAAAAGTAGTTTGGAAAAAAAAAAAAATGCTAGTTTCTCCCTGAGCCTCAAAAAAGAACAGATAGTTACAGGAGGTTCATCTTACAACAGGCATTTTTACTGAAATACTAGGGTTTTTTTTTCCAATACGATCAGTTAGAAATACACACAAGATACTTAAGAAAAAAAAAAAAAAAAAAAGGAGGCCAGACAGGAACTCAGCCACTTGTCCAAGAGCAGCTGGGTCCCCCAACAGGGTCCTGACTTTATCTGTCAGCCTCTGGCCTGCTCAGACTCCAAATGATCATACGAAGGGGTCTAGCAACCAGCAAAAATAATAAACCACCCCGAAAAACACACATATACACAAAGTAGATCTGTTATGCAGTTTACAAGCACGTTCCCGTCACACGGACAGATGACACGGGGGAGCAGATGAGAGGGGAACACAGAAACACGGGACTTTAAAAGGCAAGACCCCATCCATAAGGGAGGCACAGGATGAGAAATGCTGCAGCGAGGGGATGAGAGTCAGGAGGAAAGGCTCTCCGCAGCCACCACGAAGGAAAGGGGGAGCAAGAGAGTGAAACACCCAGCAGAGCAGGCTGCAGGCCTCTCCCACTTCCTCGAGGAGCTGGAAGAAGTTATTGCCATCGGTGTGTATAACACAAGCGGACGACACAGAGGAAGGGGGCAGTCGGGGAGAGGGAGGGGCGTCAGCTTCCCAGAACCAACACACTCTGGTTCTCCTGCTCAGCATTCCCCAGAACCACGCTAAACCTTGAGGTATGAAATACAACACTACATGCAAGTTCAAAACCGGGGTCAACCTGGACTGACTGGAAACCTGAAGGGACACATGGGTGCCTCAGCTGGCCGCGTCTGGCCCCAGGGAGGCTCTCGAGCCCCCCTCTTGGAGGCACAGTCCTCTAAGATAGAGATGGTTTGAAAAGTTTGTTCTGCAACCTGCTGTTCCTGGCGGTTCTGAACTATGACAACAAGGTCAAAGTCCAAGGCTAACTTTCTCCTGCAACTGTGCCCTTGCTGGGGACAGTGAGAGGTGGGAGGGGAGGGGTGAGAATCGCAGGTCCATGCTCCCTCACCACACTGCCCTCCCCACTGCACTCAGTGACGCATGGGGAGAAGCCGGGGATCTCATGACAGCCTTCAGTTTCAAACTCGATCTCCAGGCTGTTGCATGAGAGCCCCCTCAGCTTCATCCAATAATTCCCAGGCTTTGCAGTTCTGGAGACCTGCACTGAAGCTCACCTCCCAACAAGAAACAGAAAAAGCCTCTGCTCTCCACTCGGATTCTACCAGAAATAGGCCAAGAGCCCACATGGGAGTGGGAACTGAGGCTGGTCAGGCTGGTTAGAGCCCACAGCAAGGCTGGGAAGGGTGGTGGAGAGAAGGAAGGGCCAGCCTGGGAGAGTCCACCCGCCCTGCTCAGACTAAATCCCAGGGGAGCAGTTGCAGAAGGACCTTTGTGTCCGAGGCGTCCACTTGGGTTCCCCAACAAGGGCAGGAAGTACTCTCACTACTCCTAAAAGGGCTGGGGGTGAGGCAAAAGGGGCAAATTGGTGCTCAATAGCCCTACCTCTTAAAAAAAAAAAAAAAAACAACTCCAGATTACCGCTTGTATGTGAACCTAACATAGCTGGGAGCAGAGGGTCCATAGAGAAGGCATGGGAGACCTTTTCCTTTCCCAAGCATCTCCTCCAGCTGGCTTTGCAGGCAGCCAGGTTCTCTGCTCTCCTTTACCTGCCTCCCCTGTAATAGACAACACACCTGAAATAAAAGCAAAGGCTAGCAGTGGGTGACGCTGGAGAGAGAGATGAAGACTTTGTTGTCTGATGCCCCAGCAGCCCGAGTAAATGCTCACTGAATAGTACTTCCTGGCTGTACTTCTCTGTTCAGTGTTTTCTTTAAAAAGTGTATTTTTCTCTTTTGTCTCCTGTTTGTTTTCTTACACCAAAAATGTTCTTTGTTCGCTGTGCACATCTCCCTTCCCCCGCCCCCACTCCCCAGAATCCCACCACTGCCTCTAGCTGCTTGAGTTCAGATAATGATCTCGAAGTCACACAGCTTCCCCGCACCCCCCCCCCCCGCCCCCTGCTCTAAGCAGCTTCCTTTCTCAGGCCTTGCAAAGTGTGGCAGAGGGCTCCACTGCCCGACACAGTTCAAAAAAAGAAAAGAAAAGAAAAGAAGACCCACTCAGTGATTTTCAGGTGCAAAACGGAAGCCATCGGTCTGATGTTTCAGAACGATTGTGGCTCACTCTCTTCTTCCATCACAATGGGAAAGAACACAGTTCAGGTACAGATGCTGTCTGGTGTGACCCCGCGGCAGCCGGCGGGAACTCTACTGCTCCTTGTTCTCTTTCACTGTCTCTTCACAGTTGTCCTGCTCATCCTCCTGGACCAAGAACTCCTCGGGGGGCCATCGGAGCTCCCCACTCTCCACCTCCCCTCTGTGGGCTCCACCACTATGGAGGGCAGGCGGTCCTTCAGTTTGCAGCAGCGGTCAAAATCTGACGGGTCGGGGAAGATCTGAAAGAAAAACAGAGCGAGCGCCCGGTCACGTACAGATCTGAAGAGAGAAGTTCCACTCCTTCGCCTCACATGCACACGCAGGACTGAGCACCGGCTATGCGCCCAGACTGTGCTATGCCCGGGGATGGCGGTGGGCGCGCGTGAGGCGGGAGGAGCTGGGGAGTGAATTCTGGGGCAACATGGGAAACCGTCCCTTGGCTCGAAGCTGAAAGTTTTCTGGGCACTGCCACCAAGTCTAAAGGGTGGGGTAGCTCTTTTTGCACTTTTTATTCCATTTTATTTTCAGATAAACGAATTCAAATTTGTGTCATTCACAGTAAGTCCCATCTCTATGTTCAGCAAGCATTGTTGTTGTTGTTGTTTTGTTTTAGGTGAGGCAACCCTTGGACCTTGTCAGCTTACAATCCTTATTTTTTTAAGCCTACAGCACCTGGTCTTCCCAGGTGGTCTCCCATCCAAGTACTAACCAGCCCGACCCTGCTTAGCTTCCAAGATCAGACGGGATCTGGCTTGTTCAGGGTAGCATGGCCGTAGAATTCACCAAGCGTTTTACTCCAGCAGTGCAACGCATACAGCAGGTCCTACAACATTAAATTCCTCCCAGGATCATTATTGGCACCTAGTGTGAGCTGGCTACCCACCAGGTGCTTTACTTATGTAATGTTAACTTAACATAGTCATGCTGATAAATAGGTGTTGCTGATATTGTCTTAAAGAATCACAGGCTTGGAGAAAGAGGTTGCCCAAATCACAAACAGGTGGTGGAAAGAGATTCAGACCCAGGTCTGTCTGGTTTCCATGCCCCAATACCACCTGCCCCGCCAGTAGATGGGTTCTGATTTCAATCCAATTGTAAAGTCAAGGCCAAAGAAGGTTGATTTGAGGGTGTGGCCCCCAGTCACAGGCAAGCTGGGATCAAAAATCCAGGCCCCTCAACAGCTCGACGCTTGAATTTACTTCTCTTACCATAGTCCCACCAATGAGGCTTTTTTCATGCCTACTGTTTGTCCTGCGCAGAGCTGGAAGAAACTCCACACCGGGCTCTAAAATCAAGGGCCATGCCTGGCTCTGTGGATTCCTTTTGCTCACGCTGCCCTGTGACTACCGCTGACCCAATTCTTTGCCCAGCAGCTTAAGCACTTAATCCGACGGGCTGCTGGTCCCTCGCTGTTCACAGCCCTCAGTGACACACACACCCGACAGCAGGAATGAGGAGACTTCGTCTGGGACACTGGAGCTCACAGAATCACACGGCACCTTCAAGACCATCTCTTCCAACCTCTCTACTTGACAGATGAGAAACTGAGGCCCAGAGGGGTCAGGAGACTTGCTTGAGGTCACACGGCTTGTTAATGGCAAAGAAAGGAAAGCAAAACCTGGAGTGGGTGGAGACACCCTGGGGACTGCCCGTGCCTGGCTGAGATCCAGACAGGTCTATGGCAGCCCACAGGTGTCCTCTGTCCCCAGAAGTAGAAGGAATAGTCTCCTACAAACTCAGGCCTTCCATGGTGCTATTAGGGTGGCTCATCTTACTATCCCCCCAACCTCCAGCCGTGCTGTCCCAGTCACGTCACCGATCACGTCACAGGTCACGTGGGTCTTCCAGGAATCACGGGCCTCCACAAAACCTCCCCAATCCCCACAGACAAGTGATTATTAACCATTTATCCAATAAAGCCCTATTGCTGGGGATTAAGTCTTAAGCCAGCTGCACAACCAGGCATCATTAAAGACTTAACAAGCTTTATAAAAAGTACCATAATGGCAGCCAGGAGGAAAACAAGGCGGAGGAGGGGCTCGGTGAATGGAGGTGAAAGAAGGCATGGGAAAGGTTGACCCCCACTGTGTGGTCTTTCTCTTCCCGACACAGCTAACTCTGCAGTTCTGCCCTTGGACTGTGCTCTGCACACAGACCCGCGTGTGCTGAGCAGGGAGAGGGTCCGGTGGCCTCCTTGGGCCCTGCCTCATGTCTCCTCACGTGGAGCTCCTCCTTTCGGGTGACGACACAAGGTGCCCTTCCAAGCCCAGCTTTGGGACTGAGCAGGGAGAAGTCCAATGAGTGGAAAGCATGTTACAGTTTATAAAACCCTTTCACACGCCTCCCGTCCGGAGCAACGGGACTCCGGGGTGCTGCGGGTCACATGGAAGAGCCAGGTTTTACTCCTAGATCTGCTCTCCTCAGCACTATGCCTTTGGAAATAAATGGATGCGACTGGGTCACCACTCCCAACTTACAAAAAGAAAACTGACCAGGGAGAGTGGGCAAGACTCTGAGCTCTAACTGCCCATTCAGCTGCTGGAGGCCCCAGGACAATCCTCTGGGCCGCCAGGTCCTGAAGCTGAGCTTCTCAGTCTGGACAGTTGTTCTAAATCTTCAGGACCTGAGACAGAGCTGAGAAATAGTAAGAGGAGATGGACACCTTGCCCAGAACAGACCTGGGCCCCTGACTCTACCCTCAGACCTCAAACCTAGGGCCATGCCTACCCTGTGACTCCCCAGCTGAGAGAGGTGGTGACCAGGTTCTAACTATGATCATCCAAGTTAAGGAAGCATGAAAGGGACAGGAAGAAGCAAGGCCAACAGTAGGAGGAGGACAATAAGGGTGGAGAGCATGAAACTTGGTTTTACGCCAAGAATAGGTCTTTGAATAAAATTAGGAGGGGATATGTGATGATGATGATGATGATGATGATGATGATGATGATGATGATGATGGAAGATATGCCAGGCACATTTGCTGAGCAGAATCTCAGTCTTCACAATAATTCTATGAAGTATGTGTGTGTGGTGTGAACCCTATTTTGTAGATGAGGAAATGAAGTACAGAGAAGGCAAGTAACTTACTCAAAGCCGTGGAACTAGGAAGTGCCTGACTAGAGACCCGAACTCAGAGCTACAGGACTTCAAGCGAGGCGTTCATTTAATGACATGCTGTCCAGCCACAGACCCCAAATTCTCACTATGTCCTTGATATATCACTTGTATACCCCCAACTAAGTCGCCTCAACTGCCTGTGTCTCAGTTTCTCCTTTTGAGACCTTTCTATCTCAATAGATGGGTACAAGATCTTGGCAAATACAAAGATGACATGTGCTAAATTCAAATTGGAATGTCCTTCTTGGAACAGTTTCAACAGGACTACGGTAAGTATTCAATCTCCAAGCAAGAGGCAGCAATACTAACACAGTAATTAAAATAACTCCAAACAATGCTTTTCATACCAGGAGCTACAAATTAAGTCTTTTAAGTCCTTGGGGGGAAGTCTGGGCATTGAACTTCTGGTACTGCTTAGTCGCCAGAGAACTTTGCTCTCTGAATTGTTCAAAGCAGGCGACATTAAAAAAATTTTTTTTTTTACAAAGTCTGTTAATTACATTTTTAAAAAAATCACTATAATAATCTAACCCTTCCATCAGAGATTTTCCTTTATTATCAGATAATACCAGTTTATGCCTCTGAAAATTGTAGTTCTCTCCAAAGACAAACGAAAGGCACCCAGAAGCAAACGGCTTCTCATTTCCTTACATACAGACAGAAAGCCTTGCAAAGTATTGCTGAGTATTTTGCCAGCACAATCTTATCTACGACAGCTGCTTAAGAGGGTGACCCTAAGGAGGTCAAGATTTTTCCACTAAGTCATGCTTTTTAATCATCTAGGCAGCAGAAAAATGAGAGGTTGCAACTGTAATTTGACGGGGTGGGGAAGGCAGTGGAAAAAAGGACTCAAGTCAGACTTGCCAAGCACATGACAGGTAGGGTTGAGGCAGCTGGCCAGCCCGGCATGCTGTTTGCCTGCATGAACTGGCAGGGAATAAGGAACTGCCCCTGTTCCAAAAAGAAACTGCTTCTGGTTAAATCTCTTACCCCAAAGCGCCTCTGCTCTCTGGACAGAAAAAAAGGCCAAAATTGTCCTTCCCCACAAAAAAAAAAAAAAAAAAAAAAATCCTGTCTTTTCATTCTGTAGCAAAAGCTTAGGTCCAGAAAGGAAGAAGGGGAGGCTCTGATACGCATTTTGCAGCCTCACTCCCAGGACAGGGCGGATCTAGAAGCATCCATCCCCAGCTGTGCTTCTCTCCACCCTGTCCAACCCCCCTCCTTCTGCCAGCACTGGATTCCACATCCAGCTGTCACATTAAGGCTGTCACAGCTGATGACTTGGATGAAACGAATAGACATCCAAGTCCCCCTTTTGTAAATGGAGTGAAGTTTTGAAGATCATACACATCAAGAGGATCCCGGGTCCCACATGTCCCACTGTGTAGAAATAGCAGGCATTCAAACTTGATAATGGTGAATTTTATAGGGGACATGTCTTCAGAGGCCTCCTTTGCCAGGTCACTTCTAATGCCAACAGGCCCTGATGTTTTCAGAAACTCAAATGGGTTTACTTGAATGGTCAAGAAAAAAAATCAAGACCTTCTAAGAGGAAGAAACGGTCTGTGAGATGTAGTCTGGATGCTACTATACTAGGATTTCTGGCTTTATAGATCAAAGTTGTCCAACAGAACTTTCTGTGATAACAGAAGTGTTTTCTGTCTGTGCTGCCCGACAGTAGCCACTAGCTACATGTGGCTATCGAGCACTTGAAATGAGACGAAAAAATTTAATTTTCTTTCATTTTTAAATTTATGATATATGTAAATATAATATAAATTTAAATTAAATAGCTACATGTGGCTAGTGGCTACTGCATTGGACAGCACAAACATAAATATGTAAATATGAGGACAATGAAAGCAGAACTATCCAGGAAAACTCAGCATGTCTGGCTGATGGACCAACACAGGCAGCCTCAGAGCAGAAGTCTGGGGTTGAGGGTGAGCCCCTGGAGATGAGGAATTAGTCAGCAGGGTTTTTGTTTAAGTATAAAAAGTTGCCAGTCAGCTCCCATTTCAGCCATGGAGGGGAGCTGAAAGGCAATACCAGAGCTCCAAAGGCCCGAAATTTGGGGGCCAAGCTATCAACTGTCTGCTTCTAAGCCAGGTGACCTAAACCTGGCTGTCTCTAGGGTGGAGAGAGGAGAAAGATGCCTGGCACCTAGCATGGAAAATGTGAGCGCTTCTGGTTGCAGCAGCCTCCCCTGTGTGCCTGTGTCCCTTAGCCATCATGCCTGACAAACAACCTGAGCTGGACACAGAGAGGGTGGAGGGCTCAGCAAAGAGCTGAGAGATGCTAATAGGGAAAGCAGACACCAGCAGGTAGAGGAGATGAAAGGTGGTTAACTGGACACAAAGGGCTAATTACCAGTTCTGCAAGCTGAGACCTCAGGAGCTTGGCCATCCTGCTCCTCCTCTCTGGTGGAACAGAGGAAAGAAAGAGGAGTGTTGGGGTGGGGTAGACAGGGGAGGCAGGGCAGAGGACCTGAGATGAATAACCAGATAGCTCTCCAAGGCCCTGAGAGCCATCCGCTTCAGCGTACAAAACTACAGTTATACTTCCTCTCTCTGGTTCCAGAGGGGGAAAGAAAAATCAACCTTTGACCTGCTATGGAAACTCACTCCTACTTGTAGACCAGGATCCTGAAAGATCTGGCTTTGACCTGGCCCCCATGTCATATTGTCTCTGTGACTATGGTCAAGTCATTTTAACTGCTCTGAGCCTCAGTTACCTCCTGAGTAAAATGAGGAAGAAATTTCCACTTTATAGTATTGTTGGAAGGAGTCTGTGATGCTATATGTTGAACACCAGCACAGTCCCGGACCAGCTCATGTGGAAGCCCATCCCCCTCCCCTCTTCATTTATAAATTGGGATTAATGCTATTTCCTACCTTATAGGGCTTTGGGGAGAATCACATAGAGGTATGTATGAACATATTCTATAAACTTTAAATTCCTAATGATGGTTCTTATTAGATAAAACTGGGGTCTCCAAGGAACATTTAGAGCAAAGGACCAGAAAATCAATATTTATGGCCTGGGACAGGAGCAACTTAGCAGCACTCTTGGGTTTGTGCTCACAAATTCTAGGCCAGGTGCTTTGGAGAAATGATTTGACTTCATCATTTTCCTCCC
Organism: Eonycteris spelaea; assembly: GCA_003508835.1. NCBI lineage: Eukaryota > Metazoa > Chordata > Mammalia > Chiroptera > Pteropodidae > Eonycteris > Eonycteris spelaea. The sequence continues at coordinate 16,329,019 of PUFA01000014.1, read as the reverse complement.
AGTGCTTCCATTTTCCCAGGGCCTGGGCTAGGCCAGTGGGAAGGATAGCCAATGCCTCATCCAGATTCTGGTCAGTAGAAGCCCCTACAGCTAGAGGTGTTCTCATTATGCACCTCCCCCTCCTGCCCCATGGCTTCTCAGAGCCTGCGTTTCTTATGTTTGCTGAAGAACAACAATAGATTGGCCTCATCTGTTTATTCCTTCCCAGGAGGGGGTGGTTCATAAGAATGGGCAGATCTCTAACAGCATCTGGGCTTTCCAAGGACTGAATGAATGAGCGGCAACTAATTCAAATGAAAAGTACAGCCCACTTTTGGCCCCTAACAATAGGTGAAGGCAAGAAATATTCTCTTTGAAATACTTGCCTCCTGCTATCTTATCATCATCATCATCTGCATTTCAGAGTGAAATGTGGCTGGTAAGAACAGAAGGAATTGTGCAAAGCGGGCAAAGCGGGCAGAGTAGCTACTTACTGGATTTGGGGAGGGAAAAACATTCTCTGGTCTCCATTCTGATGTGAGTCACGGGTTTGCCATCCTTGAGATTCTCACCTCACTCAAATCTCCCCTGGACTGGAGCTACGGAATATCCACCTCACCCTCTCCTACCCTTGTCTGGTGTCTCTAATCCATAGGAGACCTGAGCACATATTTGGGGCTTTATAACTGTTGGATCTCCTTCCTTTGGATTAAAGATGCTTAAGTCTCCAGCCTTGAAACTTGAAAGAAAAGGAAATCCTCTGGATAAACACCCCCTCATAAACATCTCTCAAACACACACCCATCCTGCAAGTCAAGAGTTCCAAATTCCAATTAATTAGCACTAATTACTACTGATAACTCTGGGCCCAGAAAGCTGACGGGGCTTTTGTAACTTAAAAGAATGCTTCTCAAAGTTCTCCAGGGTGATGAGAAAAGGCTGCAGTTATCAGGCTGGAGATAATTTAAAATACCTCCTGCAACTATGCCATCATTGCCCTTTGGAAAGGTGTGCCTTCCGGTCACCTCTGGGGAAGACAGATCCCTCTCTCCAGCCTTCTCCATTGGTGCTACGCAAATGTTCCACAGCCACACCTCCTCTCAGAAAGACTAGACTGACATGGCTGCCATTTCCAACCACATTCTCATTCTTCATTTTGGAAACAAAAGTCCTGAACATTTGGCTTGGTCCCACAGCCATCCCATCCATGTCTGGAGTTCCCTTCTTAACCCCTAAAACAAGGCTTCCAAACCCATCCCTGTATGGAAATAGCTTTCAAGTCTCTAGGACTTCCTTACAGCTCTGCCCCATGGCTCTTGCTCAGCCTTTGGTTACCGCCACCTCTAACAGCACATGACAGCCAGCCTGCTGTTGGCCTTATTCTCACGATGCTGCTCAGGTTCACCTGACCTGTCTAACCTCATCTTCCCTGTGCCTCCCTGGACTCTGTGTCATCCTAGGCTTTTCTTGAGATTCAGGCAGCTTCCCGGCTTCACCTATCCATCTTAGGGTAAGGTTTCCCCACTCTATAGCTGCACTT